>CM070876.1:90487549-91941299 GCA_036365515.1 Torymus aiolomorphi
ACTATTTGTAATCCAAACGCTACTCGAGAAGAGCCTTTAAAAGTTTTTTCTTTTGATGCAGTCTTTGATTCGAAAGCTACGCAAGTTGATATTTACAATGAAACAGCAAGACCTATAATAGATAAAGTATTACAAGGTTACAATGGGACAATTTTTGCTTACGGGCAAACAGGCACAGGTAAAACATATACGATGTCTGGTGCGAAGTCATCGCCCCAATTAAGAGGAATTATACCTAATTCCTTTGCACATATATTTGGATATATAGCAAAGGCTGATGAAAACCGAAAGTAAGACTTGTTACTATATTATAAAGACTTCTTAATTATGTTATCAGATTAATAAAATTTTATATCCAAATTGTGTTGAAAACTGGAAATTATGATATAAGTGCTACAGTATTACCGAGAGAGACAGAGAGAGAGAGAGAGAGAGAGATATGGCTGGGGAGGAGGTGGGAGAGAGGGAGAGGGAGCGGGAGAGGCAAACACGATTCGTAGAATAAAATTAAAGTGAAACGATAAAAAATGATAAAAAATGAGCTGAGCGCAGTCCGTAATGCTGTCAAAACGCAGATAACTAAAGGAAACTAAGATAAAATAAGAAAAGACACGATACTATAATAAACACAACACAAGTTAGCGCAGCTTAACGCAGGTGAAGTGCACGGTCGTGCGGACCGGAGGGCCTACTAGTGGGAATTAACTGGTGAAGACTAAAGGCGCGCACGCGGGATGATCACCGATAGCGTAGATTGGTGGTGCATGTGAGGCGGCAGGCTTTCATCCCTGACACGCTTCTTCCAGTCGACCACGTCGCTGTTAAAAAGTACGTCACGCAACATGCATTTAAATCTCTCGAGGTCTCGAGGTCTCGAGGTTGAGTGCTACCTCTAGCTTGTCTACGCGCGTTTTGGCAAGGTGGTGGTAGACTGCATACCCGTAGTCAAATCGGGGGAACACGAGGCTCTCCACCAGCTCGTTGCGAGCATAGGTCGATTTCATATGTATAATACACGCTGCCCAGAAACATGACCTTGATCTTCGCAGGGTTAAACAGCAAGCCGTTAGCTCGGGTCCAGTCGGCGACGGCCTGCGCGTCAGCGTTCATGCGGGTGATAGCATCGAGCAGGTCTCATGGATAAAAGTGAAGGTACAGCTGCGTGCCATTTGCGAAAATCATGAGCAACAAACGGCAGAAAGGAGAAAGACGAGACGATGTTTAAAGAGTTTCAAGCTCGCGCTACTCGACGCCGACCCACGATATTAAAATTATGCGAGGCCGGCGTTGAGCGCGCCCCCATGTACTCAATTATATCCAGTGTTTGCGTACCCCAGTTTCCCAGCATACACATACTATGCTGGGGAACTTACACTAGCATGTTGAAATGAGCGACGCCTCAGTTAAAATTATCAAAACTGCCCTTTACAATTTGATCAATTTGATATGTATGGTTTGCAACTGATAACAACAAGTGCTACTTAATTATTATCATATACATTTGAATTAGGAAAAAATCCATACAATAAATATTATATTGTTTCAAATTTACTGCTAAAGAGGGTCCTCTTTCGCTGTAAGTTATATAACACTAACTTGTTCTTTTTATATAGAATACTTGTAAATCATAAATATTAAATTTTAAAAAATCAGAATAACTAGTTACAATCCAAGACACGCACATATCATTACTTTTGCATACATCTTTTATTATCCAATTAATATATATCAATTTGCAATATATAAATGGTTCCTATTTTCTTGTAATGTATCAACTGATAGTCAATCTTTTTTTGTCGAGAATAATGTTCCTAAGGGAATAAGCCAAAATTCATGTAATTGATGTCTGATGTCCAAACTCGATGTTCAATGGTCAATTGGTCTGATGTCCAATCTTTTCAATTTCCTAAATCATACTTCTACGAACAATTCAAAACACATCGTACAAATTATGAGGAATTGTATAAACTTTAATTAAATATTTTTATTGTAATTAAATATTTTTCTATCTATCATTTCCCATTTTCATATGTTAAGTTGAAATTCGCCGTAATAAGATACTAGGTTAGGTAAGAAAATTTGTAAAGTACTGGTTTACGTATTATTTGTTAAAGATAAGTATAGTATGGAATGGACAGCAGCGATAGTGTAAGATCTAAAGTCATATGAAATGTCAGTGTTCTTTCGTATTGCTGCCCAAGATATAAGCATATGGAATAGCTACAGTTAACGATGCTTGTTATTTTCTTATGATGCAATTATAGTATATTACGATACAAGGCCAGAAAGTTGGATTTCCTGGCGTCATGACGCACGCCAAAGCGTAGCGCGGCGCGTACTGCACAGCCCCTGCTAACTGCTACTTTTGCTACTCGGTCAGCTGAGTCCGTACTTAAACGTACGGTGCATGGGCGGTTGATGCCCGCCCGATTTTTGCAAAACCGAGGCGAAGCCGAGGCTTTTGCTGGTCGGAGCGGGCATCAAAAACGCATTCAGAAGGTAATAAGACCAAGAAAATATAGTTGATAGTGAATATAAGAGATCAAATAAGAGATAAAATAAGAGATATAAATAAAAAATTTCGATTGTAATTATTGCAAATTATGTATTTTGTAATATTAAACTCGTTAAAGTACCTACTTTACGCATTGTTTTCAGTTCGAAAAGTGGCAATTTTTCACATAGTATGCGTAAAGCTACTTACGCACTTTACGCATCGAAGAAATGCGTCAAATAGGTATTACTTACGCATACGATATCAAAAACCAATATTCGCAAGGCGTGCGTTCGATTTACACACTCGTAGCAATTGAATATCACTTGTGGCCGGCTGCTCTGTCCACTTGTGTATTCGATCGCTACCGGTGTGTAAAGTCGAACTTTACGCACATGTTGCCAAAATTATTATAAATTTTATGAAACTCACACTCGTCACAGAACAAATTTAATTTATATATTTTCTCTAATGTGTGGTCCTAAAATGAAACAAAATTGGACCCTTTGTAGTGAAGACTAGACAACAAAATATGAACCAATTTCTTTTCATTACAATATAAATGCAGTTTTTATTTACACTATCATAAAAATCTTTTCCTTCGTATAAAAATTGCACGACTTTTATTTCCCTATAATGTTCAGTTGTGAGGTTAAGCACAGTTTAGGTTACAACTTACAATGTAAGCGCTGTGGTGGGCGTTGCTATGCAACGAGTTAGCAGGCCACAAAAGTCGCTCTTTCCGGAGCGAAATCCAGCCAGGAACTACGTACTTTCCGCTGGGGGATGAAGAAAATTACATTTTGGCTATTTACTAGTTATATTACTCCAACAAAAAAAAAGATTAAATTGAATTAAATATTATAGATTATTATTATTATGTATATATTTGATTACATTATTCGTAACAAAAACAGATTGAAAACAAATCAGTCGATTCATTACATGAAAATAAAAAGCATAAATAACTATGGCCTGTTCATATATAGTTATAAAGCAACTTCACATATTAAATTGTATTTACATGTGCGTCTTGGACTGTAGACATCTGGTTTTTCATAAGTTATAATTATGCTTTGCAAGTATTTTACAAATATTCTATTATGTATTCTATTTTACAAATTATTTTTATATAACTTACTGCGAAAAAGGAAATCCATGCATTATTGCTGAATACTACTTGATCATTAAAATGCAGCTTACAGCTTGTACTCTAAATGAAAAATTAAATTTAACATAAAAGTAGTAGTAATTGCGGTGTAATGTGGCCTACTTGAAATATCCTTTTGATTTCCTGTCTCGCATCTCCCTGTTCTTGCAGTAACCCAACAAAGACATTTGATATGGATTTTTAACATTAAATCATTGGAAAAATATTTACTATACCAAGCGTTATCCTTGGAAATGCATATACAAATTAGTCGACCAAGCCATCTCCAACAACGGAAGCCATCCAGTCAACCCTAGAAGAATAAACAGTGGTTGAAGTAACAATACAAACTATTAAATTTGGAATGTCACTCACCAGTTGAGGAGACGGCAACAAACTTGTAAAAGGGACTTCCCTGGCATCAAGTGCATTGTACCAGAGATCAGAGAGAAGTCGCTACCACTGGCAGAGAAGGAAGAAATAGCTTTCCTCAATTTATTAACTGTGTATTCACAGCTGCCTCGTAGAACAACTCGTAAAATGAAGAAGCATGAGACATAAGCAAGAATGCATCAAACTGTGAGTGGACTAGTCTCATCTAGAGGTAAACATGAGAAACATAACCGCGAAGATGGCAGCTATACTCTAAAGACAACGTCGGCGGGAAACTCGGCACGACCTCGTAGATGACAGCGGGGACTACAGCAGGTCTTCCTCCTCGTAGAAGTAGCAATCACCACACTCACGTCGAACTTTCGTCGTCTAACCCTTTACAGGAGTGCCAGTCAACCCGGCGATCAATGACTTGCGGCGCGTACATGTGTGTAGAGCAGGTGTCGACAGCGGTTTCTCTGGCACCCCCTCTCTCTCCTCTGCCCCTCGTCAGTTCTCCCTGCACATATACGCGCCGCAGTCATCGAACGCCGTGTTGACAGGCGCTCTAATAAAAGGTTACGACGACGAAAGTTCGACGTGAGAGTGTGGTGATTGCTGTTTCTACGACGAGGGTGGCCTTCTGCTGCTGTCCACGTTAGTGTTACCAGATAAAAGTATACAAAGTCGCCACCAGAGCGCGTAAAAGTCACCGGTTGTCGCCGATGCAATATAGCAGCCGAGGGGAGATCCTCAGAAGATCAGCAGGAGGGTTTTTAATAGGTATTGCTAGCAATGGCCGAGCCCCACATAACATCTTTGTATGCGTAAAGGTACTTTTTCCTAACTTCTACTAAAAAAAGGAAATTACACACGCACGCGCGCGAGTGCATACGCTCACACACACACACACACACACACACACACACGCATGCACGCATGCACGCGCGCACACACATACACACATGCAAACTTACACACACACACACACACACACACACACACACACACACACACACACACACACACACACACACACACACACACACACACACACACACACACACACACACACATACACACACACATCCATACAGACACATCCATAGAGACATTTTGCAGAAACAATGTATTTTCCTAACACCTCGAAAAACAATTATAACATATTTTTACAACAGCTCAAAAAATTACTATTACAAAGCTTCTTGTAGGAGGAAGCAAACATTTCTATCACAAAATTTCCTCTAGGAGAAAGACAAAATTAATATCACAAAACTTCCTCTAGGAGGAAGCAAAATTGAATATCAGTAGTTTCTTTACAAGAAAATAGAAAGCATTTATATTTATATATTTATAAAATAACGTCATATATATTGAAGAGAATTAACATGAGCGTATCTTGAATTGTAACAAGTCATTCCGATTTTTTTTTAATTTAATATTTATGATTTGCAAGTATTCGATACATAAAAATACACGTTATTGTTATATAACCTACAGTGAAAGAGGAAACCCACTTACAAGGAGTGTCACTCACAAGTAACCCTACGGAAGTGTCACTCACCGATTTACCTGAGATTTTGCATACGGCTTCTATATCGAAAAATATGAGACACGTATTTTTTTTAGTTGCCCATAAAGAGTTTTAAGGTCGTAAATCACCAATCGTGAATTTTTATACGTGAAATGAGAATATATCATCAGTAAATCGATAACTTCGTAACCCTTTTCGTGTTCCAAAAAAAATTTTTTTTTAGCACACCTATGAGACATGTTGTTTCTGGCACATTACACCTTATATTATAAGGAAAAAACGTTGTCCAATTGAAAACTTTTGGGTGTAATCCATATTTTGCTGAGGAAAATGAGCGATTTTTCCCGAATCCACGTAATTCAATGATTTTTGATTATTTTTAGCGATTTTCAAATGCACGTAACTTGGCGCCGAATTGACCGATTTTAACGATTCTCATCTCAAATTAAAGCTCTTTTTTTACTGTAATCGTTTCTTGTGGAATGTTTGTTGGCCACTTTCATAGCTTGCTATTGGTTAATCAACAAGGACCGCACTTTTCGTCCATTTTTCCCATGTTAAATTCCCATAAGAAAAATGAAATGCAGCAAAAAAATGGATGCACCCATAATTTCTTCTTATCATATAAGGTGTAATGTGCCAAAAAACGTGTCTCATAGGTGTGCTCGGAAAAGAAATTTTGGAACTCGAAAAGGGTCACAAAATTATGAATTTAGTAAATCCGATTTACTCATATACCATATAGCCCAATAATAATAAACATCTTCAAGTTATTTTATCTATTCTACCAAATTGAAAATGACACGTAAATTTTGGATAATATTAATGATTTTATACTGATATGCGCCCCATAAAATCTATTTTAGGTACATGGTTACCCTTGCAGTCACAGGAGCCAATATATTAGCACCTTTTTTTTTTCTGTTTTTCTTTTTTTATGTAAAATCCTGAAATTTTTTGCATTGTTAGGTAGTATAAAAGACTTAAATTATAAATCGAATAGGACTTTTTATTAATCCATAATTGTTCATAATTGTTATAAACAAATACACACCAAAAAAAGTTGTTTCTTGAATTTAATTCATAACTAAAACAGTTAAAGAAAAGATCATTTTCAATGTATTATTATTGGTAAGAGAAGTAAAGGCAGATTCTATAAACTATTGTTCTCATCACCAGATGTTTGTGTTTATAGTAATGATAATGAAAAGATAATAATGATAATAATTATTACGTGATGTACTACTTTATTTGATTAGTACTAGAAAGATATAACAAGTGAATATTTTTCTTATTCCAATGTTTTGCAGTTGAGCATTCGATTCAATAACGAATTATTACTACTATTGCAATTAATATTTTTTTTTGATTAAATAATTGCATTTTAAGATTAGTGAAATCTATTATTCCTGAATCGTATATTATAAATTTATAACGTAATATAGACGATTGTTGCCCTACTCGTATTTGCACATATTTTTTAGTTTTCTTTAATTTCTTTACCAAACAAATAATTCACTTTCAATAAAAAGAAGTTCATTTAGTATTGCAAAATTTTTGTTGAATAATAAAATAAAAACAATACCACATTTGATTTTTTTTTATTCCTAAGCTTTTGAATGTGGGAGAGACCGATGCTATAGTTAGACCACTTTCTACATTTTCTTTATTTATTTTTTTTGGGCATGGTGTGGTTTGTGCACATAAGAATTATGCACATATTTATTGTGCACACTTTAGCATTGGTGTATATCTATATCTATGTATATACTCCAATGCTAAAGTGTGCACAATAAATATGTGCATAATTCTTATGTGCACAAACCACACCATGCCTTTTTTTGTAACACGGGTACATTTTAATTTAAAAATTATGCTAATAATATTGAAAATTTAAATATGAAAATAATACAAAGTGCTAAAATTATTAAATAATTAATCATTATAACCTAAATTACGTTTAAAAATAGATAATCATAATCTTTTCAAGAATCACTGGAAATTTTCTGGAATATAAAATTTACTCCTGTATATGAGAAAATTTTCAAACTTCCGACTGAAAAATAAAACGAATATTCCTCGTTCCAATGTACATGACTAACATCGACAGTTTGACAGGTTTTGACCTCTGTTACTCCAATCACGAGATATTAGCATTGGGCCAACCTACCCGTATGTCAACTTGCCTCGATCTCCCTATGCATTAATAAAAAATAGAGCAATTAATAGTTATTTAGATAAAATCGAAAGCAGTTACTTCAATTGAGTTTACATGATTTTTTCAATAAAAACTATAGTGGTGCAATTATGTGGAATATAGAAACAGTGATAATTTGACAATTTGTTAAAGAAGTTTATCAAAGTTATTCAACAAAATTTTGTAATAGACGAGAAAGGTGAATAAAAGCTTTTTATTATATTTATTACATATCTCATTTCGTTATTTATTTACTTTTATTGCTAAATAAATATATGAATGATTTAAGGGAACTAAAAATTGCATAGTTTTAATAAATATAATTTTTGCATAGTAAAATCATAAAAAAAAGAAAATTTAGAATTATTAGCATTCCATTTTAAGTTTAAGGTGAAAGTCATTCTATTAAATACTTCGAGAAAAATTTATAATAACGTAAATTTTTATAAATAAGAAAAATATAGATATTCTATATCGATATTGTATCGATATTGTACCAATATTGTATCAATATTTTCCGAATATTTAAAAATAACTATGTTTAATAATTAAAGTTTCATCAAATTTTATCTAAAGGTAAATATCTTAATTTAAAAGAAATATTCTTCACGAACAAATTTATTTACATAAAAAGGATCATCATTAATAAGATCAAAACGTTGCGCAAATAAAATGAATTTACTGTTATAAATCATTAACGTCTTATACATTTTTACATTTAATAACATCACGGCCGTCATAAGCTTCATTTTCAAAATTATTTCGTTAATAAAGTTTAACGTATTATACATTTGTAAAATAACAAATATTTTTTTTCAGAGTTGTAATAAATAATTTTACCCTGTCAAATAATTAAAAATTTTCATATTTAATATTATTTAAAGTTTACAACTTTAATTTTTGCTCTTCATTATTTAATTAGCAATACTACATAAGTACTTAACGATTTTTTTACATTAATTTGTAATATGCATGCATTTAAAGAAATAGTTATTTACGATACAAGTGCGAAAAAGTGATTTTATCCTCGTGGTGGACGTTTGCGCCCGAGCGAAACAAGGGTGAAAAGGCCACACGAAGATACAACCACTTTCTCACTCGTGTATCAAACATTATTTTTTGACACAACGTGTGATAAGCTTAATCTAGGACATCTTTTTTTATTAGAGCGTGTGCGAAATCGAACTTTGCGCACGGAGTGTAAAAAAAATTATTTATTTCAGATACAAGTGTATATTTTGCACAATAATGATCAATCCTAAGAATGTTTTAACGCTATTAGGAAAAGCTTTCAATGATTCTCGATTTGACATTCAATCAATTATTACTAAAGAAGAAAAACAGTTTTCGTTAGAGCTTGAAACTTTAATTAAAGATGCAATAAATGATAATTTATTTATAGAAACATATGATACGTTAAATTTTGATGAAGAAAGTGTCATTTCTGATGCTTGTGCTATAGAAGAAGAATTTGAAGATGATTATAATGTAATAAATAATTTAGAAAGTAGCAAAAAAGTTTTGGTACCAATAGATCTAGATTATAAAACCAATGCTGTTAATTTTTGGCGTCTGGAAGTAAAGGACGTCGTAAACTAACTACAGTTAAACATAGGTTTAGAAAAGTCAATAATGTTAAGACATTATATAGATGGGAGAAACAAATTTCTCAAGGGGGAACTAGACTTGACAAATTATTGAAAATTTCTGAATATGTGCTAGAACAATTTCAAAATGCGCGAGAAAAATCTCTACCAGTTCATGATTTAGATATAAAGAGATGGGCTATTAAATCTAGAGATGATGTTGGTCTATCAAATGAATTATTTACAGCATCTTCAAAGTGGATTTATAAATTTAAACAGCAGCATCGAATTGTATCAAGGAAAATTAATAAATTCGTCACTGCATCTAGTTTGAAAAATAAAGTAGCATTATCTGAAGAGACTTCGCGATTTACGGATAAAGTTAAATTTGAAATTTCACAAATAGGAAGAGATAATGTATATAATACTGATCAGTCGGGTTTTAATCTGGAAATGCGTGCAGGGCGTACATTGTCTTTCAAGGGAATTTTGAAAATTAAAATTAAATTCGCTTACTCATAGTTACACGATTCAACCTTTTGTATCTGCAAGTGGAGTTTTAAAATCCCCTTTACTTATAGTAACACAAGAAAAAAAAACGGTTATTTCGGACCATTGGTAGAAAAAAATTTATACAAAGCAGAAAATATTATTGTGTTTCTTCAATATCTGGAAAATTAACTTCAAACTTAATAATTAAATGGTATGAAGAAGCTTTTCTACCTAATGTTGGAGAAACTTCTGTTTTGTGTTTAGATTCTTGGTCAGGACAAACTGAAAAAAAAATTTCAAGATGTAATTGTTTGTAATAAGCAAATGAAAATATTGACAATTCCGGCTGGTACAACAGGAATGATACAACCACTCGATGTATACACCTTTAGACCATGGAAAAATTTTTTAAGGTGTTTTTCAGATTTAATTATTTTAAATAGTTATGACATTAATTTACATTTGCGAAATAACATACTAAAACTTCAATCTCTCATTCATAATCAATTTTCTTCACCTAGATTCGTTAATATGTTTCAGTATGCTTGGAATAAAAGTGGATATGTAGAAAAACCGCCACATTTTGAAACTCCAGTAGATTACTGTTTTAAAAATTGCGATGAATCTTGTCAACTATGCAGTAGTATTGCTATTATTAGGTGCACTTGGTGTACTAAAGCTCTATGTATCGATCATTTATTTGACCCAAGCAATAGAAGTAATCCGCATTATTGTAAATAATAAAAATACATATTAATTATAAATAAATTATACTATAAATTAGATAATTCATAGTTTTTATATTTTTATTCTCATAACTTTTTTCATTCTCTGATATTCATTTCAGGAAAAATACTAATAAGTTTTTATTTACCATAGATACATTAATATTGCTGTAGAGAAAATAAAAAGTTATTATTTTTTGTATTTAATGTAAAGAAAATTAAAAAATTATTATTATTTTATTTATCAAAATGCGCCTAAAACTATTTTTTTTTATTTCTTGTTTTCACTTTACGGTACCACCATCTCTCTTTTTTACTCTCTAACATGTGCACTACTATTTTTGACCTAGGAATTGTAAAAAATGGGAAATTTTACATACATATAGAATTTTTTTTTTGTATTAGGTCGAAGTAACCTTATAAGATCATGTAATGGTCAATAAAATCCGTTTTATTGGAAATCTAGTGAAAATCGACCTCTAGAAAAGATGCATCATTTAAAGAAGGCGAAAATCGTCTTCAACGTTAAGTTGAAAGTCATTTTTACTTTTCATTCTTCAAATCATAAAACCTTTGTAGAGGTCGAGTTCCAGTAGACTACAATAGAAAGAATGATAGTGACCATTTAATGATCTTATAAGGTCATTATGATAAAAAAGGGGATCCTATTTAAAATGTCAGATTTTGATCTTCAAATATCCTTGAAAATTGTTTTTCGGTCAAATTGCAGATCATTTTCAGATTGTCCTTCTTGAACCGTTCAACTTTGGTGAAAGGCAGATTTCGCCTTTGAACCATGCCTCTGAAGCAATTTGCGTGAATAGATTTAATAGGCCTGCCTTGTATATAAAAACTCACAATTGGCTATCCACAACCTTAAAACTCTTTATGGGCACCTAAAAACATAGAGGTGTCTCATATTTTTCGGTATAAAAACCGTGTGCAAAGGCTCAGGAAAATCGGTGAGTGACACTTCCGTAGGGTTACTTGTCAGATCCGGATCATGGATTCACTCAGAGCCGTAGGATATGCTTTCCTATATAAAATTATGAAAGTCTGTACAGTTTCAGACCCTAACGCTTCCATTATTTGAAGTTATAAGGGCTTGAATTATTTAAAAATTAAGTAATTTTTTCACTTAAAATCACCCATTTGACGGGTAAACCTTCCTTTTATGTCTATAAACAAACCATAAAACATTTTTATGTGTTAAGGCATGACATATTTTAGTAAAATTTATAATAATTTTTAACAAAACTATCCACTATTATTTTATATTACCTTATTTGAATATATAAAACGCAAGTTTCATGTTTAAATAGTCCATTTGGCGGCTAAACCTTACTTTTCTGTCTACAAACAAACCATAAAACATTTTTATGTATTAAGACATGATATATTTTAGTAAAATTTATAACAAGTTTTAGAACAAAACTATCCACTATTATTTTATATTACCTTATTTGAAAATATGAAATGCAAGTTTCGCTGATATTCTTGATTTAATTAGAATGAAACCAAATGTCGAACCAGGATTTATTCGCTAAACCTTCTTCATTTGGATTCCAATATAAAGAATATAAAATAAATATATTCACTTGTCAGTCCTTAATTCCACCACTTCATTGAACAGAATTGAAATAAATCATATTCTCAATTTGGTTAATTGAGCAGAATTGCAATCCATCTTGTAAATCCTGAAACATTACAAGAAAAAATCACAAAGGATCACTCTTTATTTTACTTTTACATCAACAAAATGATTTAAATAACAAAATTTTACATATCTAATTGAAGATATTTCTGAAGCGTTTGCTTTCTGTTCTTTCCAAGTTACTGCCAGTTTCCAGTTTTGGTCATTTCTTGAACACTTCAAAAGACGTTTTTCTTTCTTGATGTTTTTTTTCCAGCAACATGTTCACTATATCACTATAAAATAAACGAACTATAAAATGAAACATCTTATCGCGAATAGTATTTGAACTGCCCCGAATGCAGATTGCACGTTATGGCTCACGTTTTGATCAGCTGTTACAGTGAATCCACATTGCATGCCGTATGCCGTACGCTCTATGCTTTATGCAGTCAGAAAAATAGTTGTTGTCTGAAATCTATAATATTTATAACTCTATGGTTACAATTCCTATAGAATTTATAACCTAATCCTATAGATTTCAGACAACAACTTTTTTTCTGACGGCATAGCGCATACAGCATACGGCATACGACATGCAATGTGGATTTACTGTTATAAAGTAAACATCAGTCTATGCTAATCCATCAGTTAGTATACGGTCGATAATTGGTAAGGCCCCTGGCACGTAAGCACGTATGCACCCGTATGCACGCGTATGCATACGTGCTTATGTTGCCGGCGCCTAAGTTACGCTTACAACTTCATAGTGTATAAGTAATCAGCTGGTTGTGTCAACGGAACTGCGTGGCGCGTACTACATATCGTAAACTCATAAAATCGTGCAAGACAAGAGACGTTACTGAACTTATGAGTTTTAAGATACGTATACCAAATTTATAATTATCTTTAAAATTACCTGCAATAAAAAATTATTTTTTCAGATTATTTTATAAAAAGAAGATCATCTAGCTGCTAATCACAGAAAGGATTAATTTTATTAAAGTAGATTGATTTTCGAGACTCATTACTCTATTTCAAGATTTTAGAACAATAAGTTCAGTAAATGAATATAAGTGAAACGTCAATACATTAATTTGGTGCATACAAATTAGATAAAGTCTTGAAAATAAAATGCAAAAATTTAAAAATATTATTATATACAAGATTATGTGACCATCAACTCTGGATTGCATTAGAAAAAATGCAGATTTTACAGATTATACCTTTTGCTTGATGGTAATGAATCACTAACATGTTTTGTTTATATTAGATTTTTTAGAATTTTAAAATGGAAAAATTATTCTTTATTCAATTATGGTCAATATGGTGATAATTAGGTAAGCCATATTTTTGTTATCTTAATGTACAATATAATTTTTTGTTTATTAATTGAAATGTATATAAAATAATTCAAAGTAATCCCTAGCGGAAATAGGATTTGCAAATAACTGTTAATAACTGCAAATATATGCTAGGAATTGAAATAAACAGTTAGGTTTGAGGCAGTATAATCAGTTTTTAGCAGTTATTTGCAGTTATTATTTTCATCTGGGATTCCTAGAAATTAAAAAATATTTATCAGAATTTGAATTGAAGTTTTTTTCATCCTCCATGGTTGATATGTGTAAGTGATGCTTTTCTCGATCAGTCGGGGGTCATGTATGAAATAAAACACCTTATTTCATGTAAGTTTTTTTTAAAAAGCGACGTTTCGTTGACTGGTGTGTCAACCTCTTCAGGCTAAAAGTTTTTTATTGTGAAACAAATTGTACAAAGTCAAATATTTAAATTTTTTAACAAACAGTCAAATATTCTACTTTTTTAACAAAAAATAGTAAAACGTAATGTTACCTCTTAAAAGTTGTGCATTTTAACGCATGTTAACAAGTCGAACAACCGACATTATTTCGCCGAATTTTCGATTTCGGAAATGCGATGGATAAGCCGTACAGCTCGCACTTATATATCTGACAGCGAAACGAGTATAGATGCGAAACCAAAACAATAACATCAGATCGTTAGCATTTGAATTTCCTTAATACCGGAAAATATGACTTATTCAGAGTGAATATGTCTTCTTTTTTATTTATGTTATTCTTATGACATTTTATGTGCATCATTTCGGACATTAATCTTTTTTTATAATTGCTCTCATTATCCAGAATTACCGCTCCCTCCCAATCAAATTGATGGTTAAACGAGTTTTGATGCATGGTAACTACCGAATCTTCGTTTTTGTTATTTCTGTGTTCATTGATTCGTTTTGTTAGAGTTCTTTTTGTTTCTCCTATGTACGCCGCCGGACAATTTTTACATGTAAATTTGTATACAATGTTAGTTCGGTCCCATTTTTTAGTTACATTCTTGCCTAATTTTATAATCGAGTTAAGACTCCTTTTCACTAACGGGATGGAAATAATATTGTATTGTTACAAAATTTCCGATAATTTTTTATAATTATTCTTTATATATGGTAGCTGCATTTTTGGAAGAATTTTAAAATTGTCTTGGTTTTTTTTGCGTTTGTGTTTCAAAGATATTTTACGGTATCGGATGTTTTTTTGGATAAAGTCCCATGGGTAATTATTGTTTAGTAATGTCCTTTGGATTTTTCGCAAGTTGTTCTTATGGAATCTTTTGTGTGACAAAAGTATTGCTCGGTCGACTATGTTATAAATAATGTTTTTCTTTTGCTGTATTGGATGATTTGAAGAAAACTTGATTACTCTCCCCGATGATGTTGATTTTTGAAACTAATTTGTGATTAATCTATTATTCTTTTTGATGATCGTTATATCCAAAAAGTTTATACTATTATTTTGTTCTAATTCATATGTGAACTGTAGATTTTTATGATATAAATTGAAAGTGTTAATGACATCCACTATGTGTTGTTTTTTTACACAAATAATTGTATCATCTACATATCTGTAGTAAAAAATAGGGGAGCAATTATGTATGTTTTTTAATGTCTCTAAACACGACTTTTCTAAATCATCCATTACAATGTCAGCAAATAACGGAGAAATCGGAGAACCCATCGGTATGCCAAAAATTTGTCTATAATATTCATTGTTGAAAGTGAAACAAGTATTGTTACATAAAAAGTGTATCCATTTCTTAATTTCATCTAGCGGAATGGTACAATTTGGAACGATCGATTGTGCTCGCCTATCAATACTCTCACACACAAGATCTACCGGGATGTTTGTAAACAAAGATTTAACGTCTAAAGAAAGTAATACATAGTCGCTATTTAACTGAATATTTTTGAGTTTGTCTTTTAATTCAAAACTGTTATTGATATGAGAATGCGGAAGTGTTATGCAATTCTTCAATTGTTCATAAATAATGTTCGCTAAGATATAAGTGGGGCTATTAACAAGAGAGATAATCGATCGTAAGGGTGCACCTTCTTTGTGTATTTTTGGTAGTCCGTAACATTTGGCTAAAACTGTGTCTGTCAACGTTAATTGATTATTATGAAATCGTTTATGTAGGAAATCATTAGTATTCAGGGATTTCAAAATTTTGGAGGTTTCCTTTATCAATGAATCTAACGGATTCTTTTTTATTTTTTCATATGCATTATTGTCCGAAAGAAGTTCTAACATTTTGTTGTTGTAGTCTGATTTGTTGAGAGACACTGTTACGTTGCCTTTGTCGGCTTTGGTGAAAAAGATATTGGGATTATTTTTTAAAAAAGATTTTGTTATACTGAGTTTCTTTGTGAAAGATCGCTCTTCTTCTGAAATGTAACTGACTTTTTTAAGTGTCATGTTGATATTATCCGTAATTTTTTCCCTTATATCATTTTTTACCGTCTTGTTTACGTCTAAGAATTGCAAACAATTTTCCGTATTCTTAACAATAGTAAACACATCGTCTCTGGTTATGTTCGATACGTTACTGAAGCTGGGCCCTAAAGATACAACGTCTATAACCTCAGGCGGGATATCCGTGTCGCTGAGGTTTTTTATCCATTGATTTTTATTTACCGGATTGTGAACTTTTGGTCGCAAAACTGAGAATTTTTTGAAATGTAAACTATCATATTTTTTTCTCGAGGATTTGAATTTTGATTCCGAGTAGTGAAAAAAAGTATTTAAAACTACTTGATCTAAACTGGAATTTTCAATTAGATTTCTAATTTTGTTGCGTTTATTTGTTATAAAATTAATATGTAAGTTGATATCTTGTATCTCTAGCTTAAGTAATTTGTATGAAAAATAACTATTCAAACTGTTAAACATCTTCTTACAAGAATTACTATGAAAACATACGTTCGAAAATTTCTTACTTATGTTCGCTATATTTCTTGGGATGATGTTCTCGTTTCTCCATTTTAGAAGAAATAGCCTTTGCGATGTACCTTTGGCCAGGTTGTCCGTCAAGTGGTTCCACTCTTTTAAGAGGTTTGAAGTATATTTTTTGAAGTATATTGTTAAGAATACGGAAAATTGTTTGCAATTCTTAGACGTAAACAACAAGGTAAAAAATGATATAAGGGAAAAAATTACGGATAATATCAACATGACACTTAAAAAAGTCAGTTACATTTCAGAAGAAGAAAGATCTTTCACAAAAAAACTTAGTATAACAAAATCTTTTTTAAAAAATAATCCCAATATCTTTTTCACCAAAGCCGACAAAGGCAACGTAACAGTGTGTCTCAACAAATCAGACTACAACAACAAAATGTTAGAACTTCTTTCGAACAATAATACATATGAAAAAATAAAAAAGAATCCGTTAGATTCATTGATAAAGGAAACCTCCAAAATTTTGAAATCCCTGAATACTAATGATTTCCTACATAAACGATTTCATAACAATCAATTAACGTTGACAGGCACAGTTTTAGCTAAATGTTACGGACTACCAAAAATACACAAAGAAGATGCACCCTTACGACCGATTATCTCTCTTGTTAATAGCCCCACTTATATCTTAGCGAACATTATTTATAAACAATTGAAGAATTGCATAACACTTCCGCATTCTCATATCAATAACAGTTTTGAATTAAAAGACAAACTCAAAAATATTCAGTTAAATAGCGACTATATATTACTTTCTTTAGACGTTAAATCTTTGTTTACAAACATCCCGGTAGATCTTGTGTGTGAGAGTATTGATAGCACAATCGATCGTTTCGAATTGTACCATTCCGCTAGATGAAATTAAGAAATGCATACACTTTTTATATAACAATACTTGTTTCACTTTCAACAATGAATATTATAGACAAATTTTTGGTACACCGATGGGTTCTCCGATTTCTCCGTTATTTGCTGACATTGTAATGGATGATTTAGAAAAGTCGTGTTTAGAGACATTAAAAAACATACATAATTGCACCCCTCTTTTTTACTACAGATATGTAGATGATACAATTATTTGTGTAAAAAAAGAACACACAGAGGATGTCATTAACAATTTCAATTTATATCATAAAAATCTACAGTTCACATATGAATTAGAACAAAATAATAGTATAAACTTTTTGGATATAACGATCATCAAAAAGAATAATAGATTAATCACAAATTGGTTTCAAAAATCAACATCATCGGGGAGAGTAATCAACTTTTCTTCAAATCATCCAATACAGTAAAAGAAAAACATTATTTATAACCTAGTCGACCAAGCAATACTTTTGTCACACAAAAGATTCCATAAGAACAACTTGCGAAAAATCCAAAGGACGTTACTAAACAATAATTACCCATGGGACTTTATCCAAAAAAACATCCGATACCGCAAAATATCTTTGAAACACAAACGCAAAAAAAACCAAGACAATTTTAAAATTCTTTCAAAAATGCAGCTACGATATATAAAGAATAATTATAAAAAATTATCGGCAATTTTGAAACAATACAATATTATTTCCATCCCGTTAGTGAAAAAGAGTCTTAACTCGATTATAAAATTAGGCAAGGATGTAACTAAAAAATGGGACCGAACTAACATTGTATACAAATTTACATGTAAAAATTGTCCGGCGGTGTACATAGGAAAAAAAAAAGAACTCTAAAAAAACGAATCAATGAACACAGAAATAACAAAAACGAAGATTCGGTAGTTACCATGCACCAAAACTCGTTTAACCATCAATTTGATTGGGAGGGAGCGGTAATTCTGGATAATGACAGCAATTATAAAAAAAAATTAATGTCCGAAATGATGCACATAAAATGTCATAACAATAACATAAATAAAAAAGAAGACATATTCACTCTGAATAAGTCATATTTTCCGGTATTAAGGAAATTCAAATGCTAACGATCTGATGTTATTGTTTTGGTTTCGCGTGTATACTCGTTTCGCTGTCAGATATATAAGTGCGAATTGTACAGCTTATTCATCGCATTTCCGAAATCGAAAATTCGGCGAAATAATGTCGGTCGTTCGACTTGTTAACATGCGTTAACATACACAACTTTTAAGAGGTAACATTACGTTTTACTATTTTTTGTCAAAAAATTAGAATATTTGACTGTTTGTTAAAAAATTGAAATATTTGACTTTGTACAATTTGCTTCACAATAAAAAACTTTTAGCTTGAAGAGGTTGACACACCAGTCAACGAAACGTCGCTTTTTAAAAAAAACTTACATGAAATAAGGTGTTTTATTTCATACATGACCCCCGCCTGATCGAGAAATGCACCACTTACACATTTATCAGAATTGAAAATGTTTTTACAGTTTTTGTATAATATAGATTTACAATAAAAATAAATCAGGAAACGATAGGGAGGGTCAACCCACAAAATAAACAAAAAATCACATAATATTATTATCCAACGTTTCGCTGCACTTGGTTGTCAGCCTTTTCAGGGAATATGATATAGACATCTTAAACATATATTTAAAATTATTGTAGTAACAACTACATAGTCAACATAACTAATATTATTTGTTAATAATTTGTTAATAACGCATATTAGTTATGTTGACTATGTAGTTGTTACTACAATAATTTTAAATATATGTTTAAGATGTCTATATCATATTCCCTGAAAAGGCTGACAACCAAGTGCAGCGAAACGTTGGATAATAATATTATGTAATTTTTGTTTATTTGGTGGGTTGACCCTCCCTAGCGTTTCCTGATTTATTTTTATTCAAAAAGATGGAGGGTAGTCAAATTAACTATATAGATTTACAATATTAATATAATTTTCGTCTAATTTGCACATTAGAAAATTATTTCATAAATATAAAACAATTTTTAATATGGAATATTTTTATTTACAGAGAAAATATAATAATCTGTACAAGACATTATACATTGCTAAAGAATAATTCACATTTTTACGGATGGTACATGTCATAAAAACAATGAAAGCAGAAAGATGAACGGCATCAGGAACACTTCTAAATTGGACAGATCCACAAGAACAATTATTTAGTCTTTTTTCTGGAAAATAGACTTCTTTTACATCTCTGTTAGTGAACAATTTTGATGCAAACCACGAATACTGGATCATATTTAGAAATATTGGTGCAGACAGCTGATTATGAATCAGTGCATGGATTTTAACTGCATCTTCTCTAGTATTTAACTGACGATCTGTTTATCTCAACGCTGTACAGTTTTGTAATTTTTTTACAAAATACTTTATTTGTCTGTGCAGGTATACATCGAGTGGTTGGCACAGAGGTACACAATCAGGGGGAATAATCTTAAGTGTACATGGAGATTCTCCATTTTTATTTTTGAAATCTTGATATAACGTCTCCTTAGAATGTCCACCCCATGAATCTAAGATGAGTGTAAAGTTCTTCTTTTCAATATCAGGTTTAATAATTTCTTTATTAAATTGTAACACCAAGTTAAATCTCATTTTTCCTGATTTGTAGCATATAATATAAGTATTTTTATAAGCATTAGACTAGTCATTTATTTTTTTTCTACTGTAGGTCCAAATGTTCCTGTAACCTCTTGAAGGCAAATCAGAACTTCTGGTAGTAGTTTCCCTGAGTCACAGAATATTGCACGGTATAAGAGTGAGTGACCTTATTTAAATCACCAAGGTAGACTTCAACTCTTTTTTTTTCCAGCGTGCTCAAGTGTTCGTAGTACATTTGCCCTGTACTCACATCCCATTTGATCTGTATTTATAATATTTAAATCAGAAGAGGATGTAATATTTATAAGTTCAGCTTGAAAATCTGCTGTTGAGCGTTCAATAACTTCAAAAGATCTACGCTCTGTCTGCTTTACATATTTAGTTACTGTTCTCTGGCTTATACGAAGTTCTTTTTTGAATCGATCCATCCAAGCAGAAGAAGCAGTGAAGTCAAGAGGTACATCTGGAAATTGCATAGCTGCCTGAAGAGCCCGTTTTCGGAGGTCCTCTGTCTGTACATGCTCTTTTCTTTCTCGAGCTTCTACAAACCTATCATGCACCCACTTTTTTATAGCTTGCATTTTATCATATTTTGTTCCACCACTCAAAATTTCCCTTTTCCATCTTGATAGCTCGTCGAGTCTAGGCACATATTTCCCTCCATGTACTTTCATGGTACTGTAACTCCAACTTGGGTGCTCCCATTTTAAATTAATTATTTCAATCTTCTTATCAAGTGGCACAATATCATATTTGCTTTTTTTTTCTTCCGGTGCATAGTCAGAATTTGTCTGACTTGATTTATTTTGGGATTCTATAAAAAAAATGTTTTCATAGAAAGTATGTAAAGTAAATAAAGGTGATTTTGCATTTTACTGTCTTCTTATAAATGTTTAATTAAAGATTTTAGTAATTTAGTAATAATGAAAAATCCTTACCAGAAGAAGCATTATTTTCTGATGTCATGATCAGAAGCATTGGTTTCACAAATCATTTTATCTTAATCATCAGCTTCATCACAATTAATCAGTTCATAACTTTTAACTAGATTAATATTTTCTATCTGCTGCATAATTAAATCAGCTAACTCTTTACCCAAATTTTGATCATAATCTGATATTGATTAACTTGATTCATGAACAAAGCCTTTGGCTTCCAATATTTCAAAACAAACAAGAACACTGTCAGATATAAATCCTTTATAAATTTCAGAGTCGAAAATCTCGTTCTCTTCCATTATCGAAAAGAAGTAAAATAAAAAAATAGAAAATCAATGCAACTGTAAATATGAAAATACAAAAATTCAAATAAACGACAAATAATAAAAAAATCTTGTAATTCTAAAAAATCAATAAATAATAAAAATGATTAGAAAAAAGAACGTGATAAAAATTATATGAATGAATAAATAAAATAATAATGATATAATAGAATATAAAAAATATGAAATAAAATATATATAAAAGACGAATAAAATATAAAATAATATAGAAAGAATAAAATAATATAAAAGATTTATAAAGTGCCTGTGCTTTACGTTTACTAACTCAATGCTAATGTTATTATAAACGACTATTTTGACGAACAAAATTTTAAAAAATCGCTTTCAGAATGCTATATAGTTACTACCGCGTCTAATAATATCCCATCAAGTCAATATACTGTCAATTCATTTATCGACCGCAGGGTAACTTATCGATTAGTACCTATAGACCGATGTTTACTTTAGAACATGAGTAATAGCAGCTGATCAAAACGTGAGCCAAAACGTGTAATCTGCATTCGGGGCAGTTCAGATACTATTCGCGATAAGATGTTTTATTTTATAGTACGTTTATTTTATAGTGATATAGTGAACATGTTGCTGGAAAAAAACATCAAGAAAGAAAAACGTCTTTTGAAGTGTTCAAGAAATCACCAAAACTGGAGACTGGCAGTAACTTTGAAAGGACAGAAAGCAAACAGCTTCAGAAATATTTTCAATTAGATATGTAAAATTTTGTTATTTAAATCATTTTGTTGATTTAAAAGTAAAATAAAGAGTGATGCTTTGTGATTTTTTCTTCTAATGTTTCAGGATTTACAAGATGGATTGCAATTCTGCTCAATTAACCAAATTGCGAATATGATTTATTTCAGTTCTGTTCAATGAAGTGGTAGAATTAAGGACTGACAAGTGAATATATTTATTTTATATTCTTTATATTGGAATCCAAATGAAGAAGGTTTAGCGAATAAATCCTGGTTCGACATTTGGTTTCATTCTAATTAAACCAAGAATATCAGCAAAACTTCATATTTTCAAATAAGGTAATATAAAATAATAGTGGATAGTTTTTTTAAAAATTTTTATAAATTTGGCTAAAATATATCATGTCTTAACACATAAAAATGTTTTATGGTTTGTTTGTAGACAGAAAAGGAAGGTTTAGCCTGCCAAATGGGCTATTGAAACATAAAAATTGCGTTTTATGTATTCAAATAAGGTAATATAAAATAATAGTGGATAGTTTTGTTAAAAATTGTTATAGATTTTACTAAAATATGTCATGTCTTAACACATAAAAATGTTTTATAGTTTGTTTATAGACACAGAAGGAAGGATTAGCCGCCAAATGGGTGATTTTAAGTGAAAAAATTACTTAATTTTTAAATAATTCAAGCCCTTCTAACTTCAAATTATGGAAGCGTTAGGGTCTGGGACTGTACAGACTTTCATAATTTTACATAAGAAAGCATATCCTACGACCCTGGGTGAAATCATTATCAGGATCTGAGTGACACTCCTTGTTAGTAGTAAATTTAAAGCCATTAATATTTATCACATGGATTTTTTCTTAATTGAAAGGTATGTGATAATAATTTAGTAGCACTTGTTTATGTCATTTGCAAACCAAACATATCAAATTGAAAAGGACAGTTTGAATAATTTCAACTCAGGAATCGCTCATTTCAACGCGTCAGTGCAGTATGTATGTGTATGTTCGGGAATTGGAGTACGCAAATCCTATTGAACAGTCGTACCTTCGCCTATCAAGGTGGGTATGATTGAGAACACGAGCGAGCGCTCGACGCCGGCCTGGCGTAATTTTGATACCGTGAGTCGGTGTCGAGTAGCGCAAGCTCGGGACTCTTTAAACATCATCTCGTCTCTCTCCTTTCGGCCATTAGTTGTCGAGAAAATTGTAAGTAGGTATCGTACCTAGTAAATACAATGCCAGTATAAATAATGTTCTCTCTACAAATGTTTTATTAAACTATTATTTTTATAAACAATGTTAAATTGCTAAATAATTTATTATAATTTATAAATTATATAAATTTATAATTTTTATGTTACAAATTCAGCAGAGTGTTTTAAACACATATGTTAATCATAGATTAAAATTTACAAATTTAATTAACTGCTTTAAATGCGAAAAAAACCATTTTCCATGATAATCACCTAAACTTTTTAGTAGGGTTTTAAATTTAAACCTTTAATTTGATTTATACTTCAATTTGAAAATATTGTTTTACATATTTTTATATTTGTTGGGTCAGATAATTTGTCAAGTGATTTATCATGTGACATATCAAGTGATAAATCGTGCCAAATCGTCACGTGATTTATCACATGGTTCGTCATTTGATTAATCACTTGATTTATCAGATGATAAAGCAGATGATTTTTTTCGCCAGGAACTGCTTGAAAGCATTTAATGCTCCAGGCGAAAAAACAACTGCATTAGTGGAGTTTAAAAGAGACATTCCTGCGATGCGTGTGTCTCGGAGCGGCGCACAGTAAGGTCGAGTTGTAATCGGCGGAAGCACTCGGTGAGATAGGCCAGATTCGCGACCACCGAGTAGGCTAAGATCCCTATGAAATACTCGCGGTACCTGAGGGCTGAGAGCCAGCGCAATCCGAGTAGGTGGGGTCACATGTGCTTGAAAGGGCAGGCAGTCGATCACAAAGCGCGCGCAAGCCTTAAGCGTGACCGGGATTTTGACTATGCGGTTTTTTCGAGGTGATGATAGACTATACATGCATAATCGAAGCGCAAGCAAATCAGGCTATCCACTAGGCTTTTCTTTAGCGATCTCGAGAGGGAACGACTATGGAAGTGCAAGATATAGAGGGAGAGAGAGAGAGAGCTGTCGACCCTACGAGTAACGTAGAGCTCACTACCCAGTATCATAACCTTTGTTTTGAGAGGATTTGGGAGTAGACCGTTTCTCCTGGCCCAGTCAGCGACTGCTTGAGCGTCGACGGAAGCACGGGCGCTGGCTTGATGGCTGTTGGTTGGGTAAAATGAAAATAAACTTGTGTGTCATCGGCGTAAATCATAATGCGGGCGAAGTACAGTACCGCGGGTAGGTCATTAATGTAGATGGCGAATAAAGGAGGGCCAAGAACACTACCTTGCGCTACGCCCAACGTCGCAGGAAGCCAGTCTGCCATGGAGCCACCTTCGTCGACGATTGCCTGAAGACGATCAGCGAGGTAGTTAAAGAATCACCTGAGCGCGTGGTCGGACATATTTAAAAGCCTGAGAAAAATCAAATAAGATGAGAATATTAGGCATACGGTCATCTATCGCTTGCGTCATCGTCGAGCACGCCTAGAAGAGCAGTCTGGGTGCTATTCCGTCGCCGAAAACCGGCCTGGCGCACAGTGGTCTAAAACATACAGCGCGCGGACAAATTACCTTTTCGGACGAACCATTGAACAAATTTGAATTATATTTTTCAAAATACTCTTGAAGTAATTTGTAATCGATCTCTCGAGCCATATTTTCTAATTCGGAGACCCTCTGTTATCTACAAAAGTTCAAAAGCCGTTAAAAATGAAAAATTGACGCTTTTTTTTCACTTTCTTTAATTTTTAGTCACTTCTGATAATTTTAAACGTCATAACAATGGTATATTCTTATTCTAGAGACAAAAATACGTCGATTCTTGCAGTTTGTATTTTTTAACTGTATAAAGTATTAAATAAAACGCGATGAAAAGTGAAATTTAGAGTTTACGTTTTATCATTTATTCAATAAATAAGCTTTCTAAAAAATTTCCCTTTTTATCGCATTTCTTTATAGTTTATACAGTTAAAAAGAATATAAACTGCAGTAATCGACATATTTTTGTCTCTAGAATAAGAATATACCATTGTTTTGACGTTTAAAATTGTCAGAAGTGACTAAAAATTAAAGAAAGTGAAAGAAACGTCAATTTTTCATTTTTAACGACTTTTAAACTTTTGTAGATAGCAGGAGGTTTCCGATTTGGAAAATATGGCTCGAGGAATCGATTACAAATTACTTCAAGAGTATTTTACAAAAAAAAATTTCAAATCCGTTCAATGGTGCATCCTAAATGGTAATTTGTCTGGGCGCCGTATGTTTTAGACCACTTTTGTCTTGAGCTACTGTGTGGCGTAAGCGTGTAAGTTCTCATGAGCTATGTAACTCGGCACTGACCCAGAGTTTGCAGCGGGAGAAGGGAACGATCGAGGTAGGGGCGCGCTTGAATCGTAGATGGATATGCTGGCTTTTGTCAGTTGACACTCGGCCTCACAGATATCAGAGGGGCAGGGACCCAGAACAACTCCAGCGGACGGATGTAGGTGATGAAGGTGGAGGGGTGGAAGGGGGTGGACGGAGAAAGTACCGTTACATGGCTGAGGAGGTTATGGTCGAGTTGGTCGGGGTTGAGCTACTTGAGATTGCGGGAGACAATAGACGTGGAAACGGGAGGGAGATTTCTGCAAGGGAGGGTGAGTTCTATGAAGTCGTGGGCAGCGATGAAGGGTGCGGAAGATTTAGAGTAGCTGGGTATGGGGTAGGAGGTTTTTATGATGAAACGTTCAATTCAGGTGTGTGAGATTATGTAGGCTTGTAGTCTGGTAGAGGCTGGAGCAGTAGGGGTGGCCATGTTTATGTTGAGATCGCTGGTGATGCTTACTGAGCTGAAATGACGGAGGTAGGTGGAAAGGCATGATCGAAATTCGTGTGGATAGTCGGTGATAGATGACGGCGAATAAAATTTCGAGGATCTCAACGATAAAATTATCGCGCACATATAAACCTACGCCGCCACCGTCTATATCCTCCCGATCTGCACGATAAAAGTTGAAACCGTTGAGGCTAAGGAGAGCGTCGTTCATATTCGGATGAAGAAAGGTCTCGGTGATGGCAAGAATATCGAAACGGGTGACGGAACCCTTAGTCTCGAGTGTAAAATTGGCAGGGGATAGATGGTTTGTATTGACATGGCCTAGAACTATTTCGCCAGAGTTCGCGCTCGGGTTTGGTCGGTTGGGTGGGTGTCATGCCATCGCATTGGTAAGCGCTTCAATACTGGACTCGCGACGTATCGGCATGAGAGGCCCGGTTTTCGACGGACGCATGAAGACGGTTAGGTTTCGTACAATAGGTCTCTCATGCCCGAGCCGCTTGTATACAGCAGTGGCGCGTTTTAGAAATCCGTAAACCTTGGCCAGACACAGTGCATTTACAAACAATGATGTGTCTCCACCTTCTCCAAATATGGTTTGACAAATCAGATTACGCAGAAGCGCAGTCTTCTTGAGGATGGAGTCTCGATTAAATGGAGAGGGAAGCGTGATAATGAGAGCATGTACTGTTTGTTGGCTGGGCTGTGCTGATGCTGGTGCTAGTACTGTTACTGCTGGTATTGTCTGTGCTTATTCGGTAAGCGAGATTACAGCATGCTGAGCTTACTGAGGCAGCTGCAAGGCGGTGGAGAGGGCGGTGGTAGTCTGCTGCGGCGCAAGAGTCAGCGTGGCTGGGGGACCATTGGCGACGACTTCGCATGGATTCTCCGCAGTGGATGAAGCATCCACCGTTTGAACGATGCCAGGTATTTCAGAGCGGATGCTCGTGAACTCGGCCTTGTTTAGCGCTTCGGTGTCTTTGAGACTTCGCTCAACACTGTCGATGCGGGCATGAAGGCCGTTTATAGCGAATTGCATTCGCTCATGGGTGCTAGTTATGTGTAAGAGTGAATGTGGGTAAATTGCGATTCACGGAGAATGAAATAAAACGACACAAACTCATACACAATTTATAGAAAGGTATTCTTTATTATAATACGTCGTTACAGCTGGAGCACCCGACAGAGCCTCAGCGTGATTAAATTATAATATGACTGCTACAATCTCGTTATTATGATATAAGTGCTGCGGACAGAGAGATTGATTGATTGATTGATTGTTCATTTATTGGCACCTTGGGGTGCGACCCTGTCTGGTGCTTAAAGTAATATACAGTAGTTGTGCGATATATACATAGTTTAAGGAAAGTACAAGGTGATTAGCAATAGTGCATAAAATTATACATTATAAAACAATAGACACAGATTGCAGTGGCGAGAGTAGAAGGCGAAAAAAGGATAAAGCGAAAGCATAAAAATAAATTTCAGGGTACGCATTATGCAGTGGCGACGAAAAGAGAGAGCGAAAATTATACTGAATTAGTCAACTGTAGGATATAAGAAAGGAAATAGGTGTATTGGTAGTGAATGAAGTAAGTAGAGAGTGCCGAATTCGCAGCTGGTTAGTGGTGAGCAGTGAGACGTCTGCTCACCTATAGCCGAGCTCGCAGGGGCGTGAGTGTATCGGCTACCGGAAAGAGCAAGCTGTGATGTAGGCGCTCGTTTCTGACACGCCGATTTCAGTCCGCTACATCTCACTGCAGGAGTAAGGTACGAAGGCCGTACTTAAAGCGCAGGATATTCGCCGGCCTGAAGTCGAGGACCTGTAGCGAATTTAGGAGGTCCATCGCTTCATGGGCAAATGCCCGTCTATAAGCTTCAGTACCCGCAGTCGGTGGTGCGAATGCGGCAGGAGCATTTCGTTCAGAGCGGCGTACATCGAGGTCGATCGCCACTTTGCAGTTAAAGCTCTCGGTTAAATAAGTAGGATACACATTCGCTACTACATTTAATGCTTGTAGGCCGATGAAGTATTCGCGTCTCCTTTGCGCTAAAAGCCAGCCGAGTTGTAGTCTGTGTGGTGTAACATGACCTCGAAAAGATATGGTACCCACAAAAAAGTGAACACAAGCGTTAAGTGCGACTTGGAGCTTTTTAATTATATGCTGGGCACGCATAGTCGAAGCGAGGAAAAATTAAGCTCTCCACAAGCTGATTCTTGACATCTCGGTTAAGAGCACGGCGATAAAAGCGCAGCGTGTAGAGGACGCAAAAGACCTGGTGTGTTACATCTCTGGTATGGAGTTGCCAGTCTAGCGAGTGTGTAAACGTAACACCAAGGCTTCGGGCTTCCGTCGAGTAGGGCAGCGCATGTCCGTTTATGACGATACGCGGCAGGGTTTTGTGGTCATTCGCAGTAACATATAGAACGCTGCCGAGGATGATGACTTTTGTTTTTGTCGCATTTAAAAGTAGTCCGTTTGCCTGGGCCCAATCTGCGACAGCCTGGGCGTCGTGATTCATGCGGTCGATAGCCTGTAGAATGTGCCTCGGGTGAAAGTGCAGGTAGAGCTGGATATCGTCAGCGAAAATCATAATTTTGGCGAAATGAATGGCAGCCGGGAGATCGTTAATATAGATGGAAAATAATATGGGACCGGGCACACTGCCCTGAGGTACTCCCGAAGCCGCGCGCAGCCAGTCGGAGACACTTCCACCAGCGTCAACTACTGCTTGGATACGATCCGCTAAGTACGAAAAGAACCATCGCAGGGCTCGATTCGACATATTCAGCGATTTTAGCTTCGCGAGCAGAATAGCATGAGGTATGGAGTCAAATGTTTTAGAGAAGTCGAATAAGACTACAATGGTAAGCATCCTGTCGTCGATCGCCTGTCAGACGTCGTCGAATATGCCTAGCAGGGCAGTTTGCGTGCTGTGTCCACGACGGAAACCCGCTTGGCGCGGATGAAGAATTCTATTGACTTCGAGATACCCTTGAAGCTGGTTATGGACTAGTCGCTCGAGAACCTTTGACAGCTCCGATAACTGTGCAATGGGTCTCGTGTCCGATGGTTGCCTGAGTGTTTTCACTTTGGCGAGTGGACGAATTAGGGCTTTCTTCTAGTTCGTGGGAAAAAAAGCTTGGGCCATTGATGCATTGAAGACGTTGGTAAGGTCCGAGATAATCTTCTCAGAGGCCATTTTGATCATCTGCACCGATGGGCCATCGCTATCTGTAGCTTTTGAGGAGGCGCCATGAAGAACTTCTAGAACCTCGCGTTCTGTAACCGGGCGAAAGTCAAAGTGACAATTCAGCAGCGGATTATGTGGTAGATTAGCAGCGGCTTCAAAGTCCTCCTGAGCAACGGGCGGGTGCCGGTTTACGAAGGCCGTATAATGTGCGTTAAGGGTAGCTGTATCGAAGTAGAGCAACGGTGAAGGCTTGCTGCAAGATGAGATCCCTAGGCGTCTTAGCTCACGCCATTTGGCTTCAGCGGAGGGTGCATCTGTCAGGCGTGAAGCAATGTGGGTGTTTTTCGCCGAGTCAAGCGCGTTACATACTTCTGAGCGAAGCGCGCGGAAGCGAGCCAGATTATCAGGTAGACCGGTGTCACGAGCAACCCTATACGCGCGATTTCGGGTTTTTATCAGCGCCCTGATCTGGGGACTAACCCATGGCTTGCGACGCGATGAGAGCGTAATAGAGCGAAGCGAGGCGACCGCATCATACGAGGCAAGCAACGCCTTAGTTAGGGCGTCTTCGTGGCGGTCTACATCTAACGGGCTCGGGCCTAGAACCAGTTCAGGGTTCGGGGCCGTGGCTATGAAGGTATTAGGCGGAAATGGATAGGGTAAAGTAGCAGATTCACGATGTTGGTAGAGGCAGCGCTTCAGTTCGTCAAGATCGACCCTCTTCAGGTCACGCAGCGAGACACACTTGGCAAGCGGAGGTGGATTTGAGCACCCAATAGAAAGCTCGATAAAGTCGTGCCCCGCAATGAAGGGGGCAGATGATTTGCGGTAAGCCAAAATGTAGTCGTCACTCTTAACCATAAAGAGGTCAATCCAGGTGTGTGAGCTGCGCCAGGGCTGATGATGCATGGGTTCACAAGGGACAAGATAAAATGAATTAGAGCTGATGGAGTTGTTGAGATGAGTGGCAGCTACGGAGTTGGGAACGGTCATGTTCAGGTTGAAGTCACCAGTGACTATAACAGAGGAAAAGTGGGGGAGGTAGTTTGCGAGGCAGCTGAAGAAGTGAATTGGGTAGGCGGCGTGAGGGCGGCGGTAAACAACAGCAAAAAGCAGCTTCAGCTGGTTCTTCCTAATTTCGCAAATCATAAATTCTAGCTAGAACTTCGACGCTGTAGCTATCACAGACGTAAAGGCCAACGCCGCCATCGCCCATTCCCTCTCTGTCTACATGAAAAAAATTAAATCCCTCGAGGGCAACCCTGATTAAAAAAACCCATTCATTCCTTTAAAAAGCTGTTAGTTGAATCGACTTTAATGAGGATTTTTTACTGACTTAATACATGGACTATATGGGGAATTTAATAGGATCCAATAGGATTTAATATTTTTTTTTAATCAGGGAAGGTGCGAGTCGCTCGCTAGTGGACTCATTTTAGTCTCACTAATCGCAATAGCGTCAAAGCGGGACTCGGCAACCTTGGTCTCGAGCAGGGCAAAATGAGACGGGAATAGGCCGTTAACATTTATATGGCCAGCTACAAAACTTTCGGTGTTTACAGTACGAAGAGCGCGGTTTTTCGTCGATCATGACAGGCGGTTCACTAACGCATCAAGATCTGCTTCACTGCGGATCGGGATTAGTGGACCATTCCTCGTTGGTCGCATGAAGACAGTAAGGTCCTTCACTATAGACCGCTGGTGGCCGAGTGATTTATACAACGAAGTTGCGCACTTCGGTAATTTATGGACCGAGTCAGGCCACAGCGCGTTGACCGAGAGCTTAGCATCTCCCCCAAGCTCCGAAGATAGCTTGACAGCCCAGAACTCTCAAACCTGGAGTCCTTCTAAGTATGTCGTCACGAGCTGACGGGCAGGGGAGCGTGAAGACTAGTGCTCGTTGTTGACCCATTAGAGAGGAAGCAGGAGCAGTAGCTGTCGCCTGCGTGCCCTGTAGAGCCCGAGCAGGCGGGTTCCAATTGCGCCAGCTGACAACGAGCGGCACATGATGTTGAAGCTGAAGAACGGTCACCAGCGCTGAGGCGAGCTGCAAGGGCTCATGCTGTACGGACATGGGAATATCCCTCACCAGTACTTCCCGTGGATCCTCGAGCATACTCCGTTCAGACACTTCTCGACTTGTATTGGCGATCCTTGCAATATCAGCTCGAACTGCTGCCAGCTCAGTGTCATGCCGCATACTCAGAGCCTGCTGGCTTTGCTCGACTGCATCCACGCGCGCTGCAAGACTATTCAGCGCGCGCATGTTCTCCGCCAAGGCTCGCGTATTCTCAGCTAAGGCGGCAGTATTGGTATCATGCGACGATTTGATGAGGTCGAAGAGGTACTAATATAAGGTGGCGCATCATTTAGCGCAGCCTGCATCTTCGCATTGACATCGTCTCCTCTATGCAAGGCCAAAGAGTAGTTATCGTGCTCCATTTCGTTCCGGGCTGTCGACGAGAGAGATAACACAGCAGCGGAAGGGCCTGGGCAGTGAACCTTCGGTGCCTGTGCGGCTGACGGAGAGGGAGTTGAGGCACGCCTCTTAGCAGTTGATTGATTGACGATGGGCGTGTGCGAACACGATGATTCACCAAGCCCGGATAATGATGGCAATGAAGGCTGCTGGAGGGCGGTGTCAAGTAAGGCAGCTGAAACGCTGCTGGCAGCACTTAGGGTGTCGCTATTGGCAGAAGTGCCAACGATAGTGCAAGTAGTGCAACGCTGTACTGAGCCTGCCGCAGACAAGCACAGCAAGTGAAAGTAACGCTTGCAGGCCTCACACGCTGTAAGGGCCGGATCGCCACCGGAAAGACGCATGTTACAGCTCGGACAAAGCCTCGAGGACATGCGAACACCCGACTGAGACACGTTCACTACAAGATGTACGACGGCAGAGCAACGTCAAGCTATCACACACGTATCGCTAAACTCGCAGGATGGGCAGATCGTACTTCGCGAGACTCGCGTTTCGCGAACCGGGCAGCAGCTGAATGCGTGTGTCCGGTAACTTGATGGCAGTCGATACGACAGGTCGCGGGTAATAGACCTAGAGTCAACACGCAGCGCGCCACATAAGGAGTGGCGAATGTTAGGAAAAGACTAAGAAAGCCGCTGACTCACGCAAAAGATGCCCCGTTTCTAAAGAAGCAGCTGATGATCGTCGTCTGCAGCGCATCAGACAGCAGCACAGCGTCGATGGCTCCTCGCGGCCGGCATCGTGCAGACAGCTGGCGAAAGTAGGCGGGCAGGACGCGGGTTGGGACACCAGCCGATGCTTGGTGATGCAGCAGCGCAGCAGTGCAGCAGCCGTTGCACTACAGGGCAGCGGTGTAGACGAGGTGGCGCAGCAGCAGGCGGACGGTGATCGAGGTTGAAGCGGTGTTGACAGCGTGCGGTGGCCAGTGCTCGGTAACAGCTCCGTAGTGAATTGAGGTTAGGGCGTTACTTATTCCAGGAAAAGGTCCCTGGCTCATAAAACTAGAGCAATGCCTCCAGTTTTTGGGCTGGAAGCTTAAGAGCCGTCTGGGGTCCCTTCTCCTACAAGAATTTTACTCCGAGGAGTGAAAAGCGGTTAGAAGGCACCAAAAAAGCAGGAACAGTAGTGGACTATGTCTCCACTTACCTCAAGACCTCAAGAGAGAGAGAGAGAGAGAGAGAGAGAGAGAGAGAGAGAGAGAGAGAGAGCAATTTTATTTTGGTACATGTTTAATATAATTTCGTAGGAAACGTACGCATTGAACTTATAAATACATGTTATGTTACTTTTATAACAATTGCGAACAATTATAAACATATCTAATCAATTGTTTAATACAGAATTTCTCTCATGGAGATTCATATTCATTATGAGAGTTTAACAACATTGCGATATTACAATTGGTTCTGGCGTACACTTATGTGGCTTCTGCATACAAGTATTCGCTAAGCTTATTGCAGAATGATTCTTCAGAATGAACGGAAGTTCATTGCATTAGTTATGGATGCTAGAAAATTCGAACAGAATTCTCAGGCGCTTTTTGCAGACGATCCAAAAGACGGGGAGTCACGAATGCCTGTTACAACGACGTACAGAAACTTTGCGGTCGTTCTGATGCTAAGATGGAAATGTCAAGTACCCTAGCAAATACCCCCTCCGTTCGCTCTCTAGCAAGCAATGCAATTCAATGCCAAAGGATGTTATATGCACATGCTTTTACAAGTTGTATATAGAATGTATACCAGCACGGACTAATCGCTGAACCTTTAGCTTCATGGTTAAAATGATAAAAAAATCGAAACTTTTTTATTGTATTTTAAGTTTAAAATTTTTTTTTAAATATGCTCCCACAAACCGTTTTCCGAAATTTAATTTCGTTTTTTAATCGGAATAAAAAATGTAAAACAGAAAAAATCGACTTATCGTGAAAATTTCGTTTTTATACCAAAAATTTGTCTAACTATTTTCAATGTTGAAAATGAACATTCACATTGTGAACAATTTTTAACTTCAAACCAACATATGTTTTTCTAATATTATTTTAAAAAGTTCTTTTTTATGACAGTTACCCTTATCGATAAAGGAGAGTACTGTAAAAGAACTTGCGCTGTTACAGAAAGCACGACGGCTTCCTACGTTTATATTTCCTACTTCCTACTTTCATATTTTGATTTTAAAAAGCCTTACTTTTATTAAAAAGATCAAGTGCTTTTTAAACACATCAGTCTTTTTCAAGACTATTTTAATTTCATATTTTTTTAGTGTTTTTTAAATTACTTGGTTTTTGTTATTTTAGTTTTAGTTATAATTATTATAAATAGTTTACAACTATTTTTATTGTTTCTATTTTTATTATTAATAATATTTATAGTGTTTAAGTGAGTTATTTATGATATTTATAGTTATGGGAAGAAAGAAAAATCAAAACAGGGTAGCTGGTGGTCCAAGCAGAAAATATCAATGGGGAAGAAATCTAAAAAGGAAAAAGGGGTTTTATGGAAATAAACAGAAAATAGGTGAAGACTATCTACCGCCAAAAAGCACCTAGAAGCTCCTCCAGCAGAAAAGTGAAGAAACTGTAATTTTCTACAGTTGATCCCAGAGTACTTGGTTTCAAGATTGCAATAATATGCGAAAAGTGCCAAAAAAATACAACAGTTAATTCATGTCATCTTGTAGGACCCCAAGCAAATGGTTACGAAGTCAATAGGGGATCTGTATTGGCTTTACAAGTCCTTGGACAAGGACATGCTGGATTATCCACCTTTTGCTGACTGATGGATTTACCACAGCCAGAATCGCACAGTAAATATGACAATATCAATAAAAGTTTGAGCGATGATTGTGGGGCTGTTGCTGAAAATTCAATCAGTGCAGCAGTGACAGAAAAAGGTTGCTAAAACAGAAAGTGACAAGTTGATTGTGTCTGGAGATGGCTTATGGAAAAGAAGGGGATTCTCGTCTCTCCAAGGCATCAGTAGTGTAATTATACACAATATTTGTAAAGTCATTGATGTATCAATAAAGTCAAGTTTCTACAGAGCTTGTTCATAATGGGAGGGAGAAGAAGAAACATCAGCTTATGAAGAATGGTTCGAGACGCCAAATCAGTGTGCTCATATAATCGTGAAAGTAGGGCTGGAGAAATGGAGGTGGATGGCATGATTGAAATTTTCAAGAGGTCAGAGGAAAAACATCAAGTTCTCGACACAGGTTACATTGGAGACTCCAAAAAGTTTCGGGCTATTACAGAAGCGAAACCATACAATGACTGTGTTGTCGAAAAAAAGAGTGCGTGCGCCATGTACAGAAGAGAATGGGTACAAGGCTCCGCAATTTGAAGAAGAGCTCAGGAAATAAACTGCTGTCTGACCGAATAACTATAGGTGGAAGAGGCCGAATAACTGGTGCAGTGATTCATCAGTTAAGTACGTATTATGAAAAAGTAATAAGAGCCAACAAAGACTATGTTGAAGATATGAACGTAGCTATTTGGGCTACTTATTACCATAAGGCCTCAACTGATGCGAAACCACAACACCATCTATGTTCAAATGGAGTGGATAGTTGGTGCCAATGGCAGAGTAATGGCATTGAAGAGAAAAAGTTACAATATACAAATAATCTACCATCTGCTATAATGGAGATGTTGAAACAAATTTATGAAGATTAGAGTTGATCTGAGCTGCTGGAGAAGTGGGTGGGTGGTTTTACCCAGATTAACAACGGAAGCTTCAGCAACAAATGTCTCTTGGGAAACTTCTTCCCAAGATATCATTCAGTGCTCTTCATGTCTTCAAGATTGGTGTGTATATTTCTCTGGCAGTTTTTAATGATGGTACAAGTCATTACTTAGATGTAATGGAGGAGTTTGGTCTGTCTCCTGCACCATCATCAAGATGGTATGGGTTCAAGAAAGTAATGAGCAGCGGATTGTCCATGCAGAGAGAGAGAGAGAGAGAGAGAGAGAGAGAGCAGAGGCAGCTACCATTCAGGTGAGGACTTCAAGAAGAAAAACACGACTACAGCTGGCAGGTGATGACTCATATGCAAGTCGTGCATATTAACTTCAGTAAGTTTTTCAAAGAAATTCATTTAGATCAAACATTATCACTAAAGCACCATTTAAATCACTGCAATTAGCTTTAGATTTTCATAAAATCATTGTTTCATTTGAGATGAAAACACACTTTGAGGTTATTTCACTCATATTTCATGTATATTTGCACTAGATAAGGACTAGACACTAAATTTATTTACAGTGGTATTATTTCTTTCATTTTTCAGCTGTAACTTTTCTAAATATTGTTATGGATTGACGCAACACAACACTACTAAATTTAAAGGACCACTGTATAATATATCAAATACTTCTCAATTGCTGGTTATAATATATAAATGTTGTCAGAAACTAATACATACAATAGAAGATATAAGTATAAAAAAACAGTTTTGCAAACTTTAATGTCAATTATCTCATAATTAATTTTTTAATCATTTTCAGACACGGCACGTAGCACTGCTCTGGAACGCATTGATGAAATGAGCTGAAAGGCTGCCCATAAGGAAAATTTTCCATATATTATGTGCGGGGTCCTTTGTTGGAGATCTTCTTTATACATATCTGCACTGTTTAAGTAGAGTAGACTTTGAAAGTAGACCCTCCATCAATTTTTACATATAGAAATATGTGAACAAATTTTGAAAAATTATTAAAAAATTATTCAAGATGTATATTAATGGAAGAATTAAACTTTTTCAACATCTGCTTTACTTAAGCAGTGTAGGTACATACAAAAAAGATCTCCACCAAATTTGAGCTCATTTGGTCAATGCATTCCAGTGCAGCGCTACGTGCCCTGAGATGATATGCAAAAATTGGATATTCTTCAATCCAGTGGTTATTACAGACAGAGATATGTCCGAATTAGTTTTAAAGCATTATCTATTTTTGTTTTAAAAATATACACAAAACACTGATAAAGCTTTTCATTTGTTTTTTGTTCAAATTACATTTTTCCCCTTGTATACATATTTATATAATCGTATATTATTGCTACTAATTTTTTTTTCATTTCCTGTTCTTAATATATTTAAAATTCTCACTAAACATATCTATATATACTTTAAAAAATCCAAAAATAATATTTTAAACATTAATATAAAGATAAAAAATGAATAATATAATTTATGGACGGTATTTTTGACAAAAATAAAAATTTGAATTTAAAACTTATAGCAGTTAAGTTGGCACCGTAACAACCATACTTACCACCGACAGTCTCTCACAGCTCACTCCTTTATTGTAACAGAGCTGATTTTAACCTATGAAAAATTCCGCGCAAGCAATGTAACCATGCATAGCTGTCATTTCATATAAACACTGTGATATCAGCATCAGCACCTTTTTTATACAAAGTGTTGTTCTTAGTTTTCATTGTTTCTAACGGATTTGGGAGTAAACATTTAGTGTATTATATAATACGTAAAGGTATTTTAAATCAGTTTTTAAAAGTGCTTGAATAATACAAGTAACGGTTGAATTAAAGTTTTAGAAATAGCTTTTTAGTACTTGAACTTTTATTGGACACTTTATACTTAAAATAGCAGGGATTGATACTAAAGAAAATTAAGTCTATACTGACTATTACAAAAACCATTTAGAGTATAGATTTAAATCAACTTTGAAAGGAAGCGAAAGATATGCTATTGTGCAGAAAAGCATTATGGAATCTTCGCTTCAGCCAGAAAGCTACCATTATCAGCCATCGCCTGAACCTCACTATGATATAATTGACATTTTATTTTCTGAAGTCAAAACAGTTATGCACTGCAATAAATATTCGTATTCTCTTTATTAAGTAATAATATTATATATGAAAAAGAATAATGAAGGACAAGTAAAGAAGGTCATCCTATCAGACATTAAAAGAATATCAATATAGGAGTGTTACTGCTATAAACATTTTTTTCGAGCATTTGGCTATAGCGATACTGGCTTCATAACATGCATGAAGGATTTTGAATTTCTCAATACATTCTTTATTTACCTCAGTATATAAGAATTTAATATATGTAATAAAGATTATTAAAAACATACGGATTTAAAGGCACCAAAGTATCTAAATGTTAAACCACTTAACAAACTTGACTGACTGATGTGGACATGACTGTTACGCGTGCTCCTCATAGCTTACAAGTCTGATGGACCGTATATCCAGGTACCAGAATATTTGTTTTAAATGTAAAATATTTTGAGCTAAAAACAATACTTTTTTGTATTCCAGGGCAGAGATGGAGTTAAGAAATAAAGAAGAAGAAATAAAGAAATATTTTTGTAATTTTATCGTTAAAGCTGTTTTCTACATAATGTAAAATTTTAGGCTCTGCCGTCGACTCCAGATTCAGGAACTGCATATATTTTAATGGGAGAGGTCCTAAAATTTTGGTATTTTATATGTCTATTGACTGAAGAGTTGTATGTATCCAATTTTTTTACTTGATTAAATAATTTTTTACGGTCAAAAATTGCTAAAAAATCTAAATTTCTCTTAAATTGAAGATCTTTTAGTAATTTTTGACCGTAAAAAATTTTTTAATCAAATAAATTGGATACATACAACTCTTGAGTCAATAGTCATACAAAATACCAAAATTTTAGGACCACTCCCATTAAAATATATGCAGTTCCTGAATCTGGAGTCGATGGCAGAGCAAAAATTTTGAAATGGCCATATATTTGGTGAAATCGATCAAATTTTTTTTGTGCCGAATTTTATCACAAATTAAATATATTTTTAGGATATTACTTCTATATATTTGTAATTATGAAAAAAAAATTTTTCTTGTCATTTTATGGAGAAAATTCTAAAGGTGTCTGACCCTCTTAAGGGGGTGCCATAGTCGTATCATTACCGACCGAGTAATTGGCACAGTTTCAAGCTTATTAAAAATGAAATACATAAAATCAAAAAAAACCAAGAGAACACTTCGCTGCAGTTTTGAACGATCTATCACCCTGTACAAGTTTGAAGTCGAAATATCAAGTGGTTTTTGCAAAAACTTTGAAAGAAACCGAATTTTGTTTTGTACACGGACGAATGATGGAAGCGGCAAAGCCGTTAAAAATTAGAAAATCAGCGAACGCAAACTACTTCTCTTTCTAATTTCACAGCGTACAAATATTGTAGTCAGTTCCATCCCCTGTGTAATCCGCTGTTTAGATTATGTTTCATTGTAAGTAAAATGCATTTTTTATAGTATTTGGTGGATATAAGAACTACCTACGCGGAGAATAGGTATTATTGAGTATACGCGATTTACGAACTTTTTAAACTTAAAAATGTCAGTTCCGTCCCATAAAAGATTAAAATTCATTATTAAATGTTAAAAACTTTTTTAATTGAACTGAAATCTTTGGTGTTCGGACTTTTTTTATTTCTTATAATAAAACTAATATTCCATACGGTTTCACATCATAAATTATATGACGCGTTTCACGTCAACTGTCCCAGCGCCGCACGCGAGCGCCAAATCGTGCTATTTCTAACTCATGTTTATGATACTAAAATGTAACTAAAAAAATTGTTTTATAAGCGTTTCCGACGTATTTTTTCCTCAACTTTCCAATGGTGTAGTCAGTTTTTCCGAAATTTTCCATTTTCACCTTCAAAAAGTACAAAACGTCTCATATCTCAAAAAGTGTATTTTTAATATTTTTTTTGACCATTTAGATCGAAACCTGAGCATTTTCTACATAGGAAATGATTTTTTTCATAATTAGCTCAGGATGTTTTCTTCGAGAAATAGAACGTGAAAGAATAGCGCAACGGCTCTTCTGCGCGCGGGATGTCGCGCGGGACGTCGCGTAAATTAGGCATGCCTCATTACCTAATAACCTTTCAAAATCTTTATCTATTCTTTCGAATTCTTTGTAATGTAAGAATAATATTTTATTGGCTTTTTTATAAAAAAAAACAGTTTCATAGCTAACAGCGATATAATAACTATACTAACGCTTTTTTCTCAGTGCAGATAATTTTTCTTTGTTTTTTCTAACAGTTTTTCTCGGGAAGATTTGATATTCAGAACTTAAAGAGGTTGTTTTGAGCTTCAATGTACTTTCATCAATTGGAATAATAGCATGGTATTGTAATGTGCCTGGTATGAATTGAGCCTTATCCAGTCTTGATTTTAGTTTCAAGACAGTATCTTCATATGATTCTTTACTGCTATAAAAAACTTTGGTTTCTTTGCAATAATCTTTAGCCCAGTTATAAAGCTTTTCTGGCGTTAAAATATCATTATTAGAAGAAACTTGTAGACTCACTCGTTTTGCACCTCTTTTTAGGTTGGCGCCTATACCATCGCATGCACCTTTGCCATGCGCCGTGGCATAAAAATGCTACTCAGCTGGAACACCAAAGTCTTTCTCATGAAAAAGAAGATTTAGAAAATTAGATTTATTTTTAAAATGCTGACCTGCTCCATCAGTCAAATAATATACCTTTTTTACTATGAATTTAGTTTTGAGGTAAGATATTATAACTTTTTGATATTCATAAACGGCAACAGTATTATGGTTTAGATTGTCGGAAATCACAGCAGTGCTTACATGTTTAAGCTGCTCTTCATTTTCTTTATAATACACAACAACTGTAAAAACAGTTGCTTGGTTGTTCTTCCAGTGGAACGATTGTGTAGAATTTTTTTGAAGTGTTTGCAATACGTTCGTAGGTTGTAATTATTTGAAGGAGTAAAAAACGGACTCGAAACGAACCAATTTGTTTTGATGAATTTATTACACCAACGATTCGAAAGTGGTTCGTCTCGAGTCCGTTTTTCACTCCTTCAAATGTGTAGAATTTTGTATAACAAACGCCTAATTTTCGGCAAAATCACAATACACAAGAAATTCTCCTTGTTGAAGGTTGTTTTTTAAGTCACTTACAGAAAGTGATTGATTCTTAGCAAAAAAATCGTGAGATTTTAATTGTATCAATTTTTCTCCCAGTATGTCCATAAATTCATGAACATTTACAGTTTTAAAAGCTTATTGTACACCGATCTGTTTGAAACCATGATTCATACTCTATTTGAAAAATATCACTTTCATCAAAACATTCAAGCAAATGTTTACGTAATATGGACATATTCGGGCAATCTAAATAGTTACCCAAATAGTATCTATCGTATGGATCATTACACATAATTGCTTGGATGCAATCGTGTTAGTTTTTAAGAGGCAATCTAGTATCTTTTCTTAAATTTTCTAGATCCATAGCACTTAGCATGAGCTTTACGTTTTCGTGATGTACACACACGCATACATTATGCGTACCATTACTTCCAGCTAAAACACAATGTGGTGGCCTCAATTGTGTAAATTTAGTAAAACCTATATTAACGTGTTCATTTTCTTTTTTATATGAAATATACAGTTCATTTAAATTACCAAGCAGTAATCTTTTTTGATCATGTTCTCTTTTACCATTGCTCTGCTTAACAGATGTGTAATCTTTTAAACCTGGCATAATTCGGCTTACATCATCTTTTTCATAAAATGTTTTCACTGAATTTACAGTTTCAGCTGAAACTAGTTTGCCACTTTTATTAGCAGGTATTGAAGAACTTCCACTTTTAGCTACTAAATTTTTTGCTTCGCGAGCTTCCCGTTCAGTGCAAGTGAATTCTCGCATTAAGTCCCTACGAGACCAAAACTCAGGCGCAAGAGTTAGTAACTGAATTCTCTCCTGCTTATTTGTTGATTCTGAAATTTTTTTCTTTATTTGTTCAAGAGCTGCAACACCAGCTTTGTGATACTCATCGTTACACACTATTTTAGCTTTTTTAGCATCAGCTGGAGGTAAACTTGATTTATGTTTGTAAATTTGGCGTTGACAGAACAAATTGTTGCTTTTTCTGGTACTAAAGGATATTCGCTTCTTAACAGTCTTGGAAAGTCGATCAAATCTTTTATTTTATATGAAGGGGGATCATTTTTACTTAAAGGATTTATGCATTTTAATTTCCAAGTTGAATCCATTTTAGTTGCTACAATAAACGAAAGAAATAACGAAACAAATAGTTACCGATGATTTAATCATCAAATAGACGAAAGATACTATGAAATCCAAGTTTGATTGTATTGACAGAAATTCGAAAAAATTTCGAAGAGGAATAAGATGAAAAGTCATTGCAATTATATACTTTCGACGTGACGATTCACATACGGATAGAAAATTCCGATATAAAAACCACCTATCGAAAGAAAAATGAACCATGCTGTACCGCGCGACGTTCGGCGCGCAGGAGAGCCGTTGCGCTATTCTTTCGCGTTTTATTTCTCGAAGAAGACATCCCGAGCAAATTATGAAAAAAATCGTTTCCTATGTAAAAAATGCTCAGGTTTCGATCTAAATGGTAAAAAAAAATATTAAAAATACACTTTTTGAGATATAAGACGTTTTGTACTTTTTGAAGGTGAAAATGGAAAATTTCGGAAAAACTGCCTACACCATTGGAAAGCTGAGGAAAAAATACGTCGGAAACGCTTATGAAACAATTTTTTTAGTTACATTTTAGTATCATAAACATGAGTTAAAAATAGCACGATTTGGCGCTCACGCGCAGCGCTAGGGCAGTTGACGTGAAACGCCTCATATGTAGGATTGAGTAAATTCATATATATAATGAATGATTTAGATAATTGTGAAATCTTTAAAATTTCTATTTATCTGCTTTTATAAGATAAATTTTGAAAAATGGCTCCGACCACGAGAAATGCAAATATTCTGAAGAAAAAGCATCAAGTTAAACAAAGAAAATCAGTAAAAGTAAAATTTCAAAATGCTGACAAAGCTGTCGATGTATGGACTCGTAATTCAGTGAATTTGCACTTTGTCCCATGAAAATCCATCATGCGGTCTCAGAGAAAAGTTATAACAAACTTCTTTTCTTGAAAATGATGTACCTGAGGATAAAATGAGTTTAGAGACCTCTGCCTAGGCTCATTTTATTGAAGATAAGTTATATTTACAATATATTTTCATTATTTTATGATAATAATATTTTTTATCATTTTTTTAGGTAATTTTGGTCATAAAGGTCTATAGGTGTAAGACCGCATTAACAAATTATTAAATATTATATTTTATTAAATTAATTTTAAATGTAAACAGAAAATATTAATTGTAATATTATTTTAATATTAACTGATGAGAATTTTTCCATCGGTCTTACAGTCTTATAAATTAAATTAAAATAATTAATGTTTATGGCAGTCAGATTGCCCTTGTTTATATTCACCCCCGCAGAATCTGAAATAAAAACTTAATTAAAACCTCGAAAAAAACTTTATTAGCAAACGACTATCTGACTGCCCCCCACCACCAAACTGCCCAACGTTTCGAGCCCGCTCCGGCTCCTCCTCAGGGACTGAAATGAAACCCGCGATACACCCTCTTATATACCCATACCCACTTATTTCCTCTTACAATGACACCCTTGATCACACCTGTCTTTTTTCCCGAATTGGTGGTGATAATCAAAATTTAAAAATCTACCTGATCATGTAGGTTTTCTATACTAAACTAATTTCACTCTATTATTATTAACTCTCATGACTCTAATATCTAAAAAAACTCAATTGATTATCTGACTCGATCTCTTTTGTGAATTTAATTCTATCATGGAGAGTATTAAACACATCCACCATATCATCCACAAAACATTCAAGTACAACTGCAAAAATGTCATCAATATATTTTTTCAAAATAATTGGCTGAAAAACCAACTTAGACAAAGCAACACTTTCCAATTTTTCCATTACTAAATTCGCTATAACAGGTGACAAAGTTGATCCCATTGGACAACCATATCTTTGCTCATATAAACTATTATCAAAAGAAAAAATTGTGTTTTTAAAAACCAAATTAAGTGCCTTTACAAATTCATCTTTTGTTAATCTAGTATGTACTTTAATTTCAGACCATTTATCTTGTATAATATCATTCAATAACTCTACAGGTATATTTGTAAACAAAGACACTATATCCAATGAAATCATCCTATGATTATTCGGAATAACAATATATTTCATTATATCATAAAAACTCCAACTATCTTTAATATATGAATTTTTTTTACCCACTATCTTGAACAATATATTAGACAAAAAACTCGCCAGTCTATAAGTCGGAAAATTTATCGATGATATTATTATCCTTTATGTCAACTGTTCTTTGTGAATCTTAAGAAGCCCATAACATTTAGCTACAGTGCCATTTTCACATTTTAAATATTTAAACATACGATCCTTAATACAAGCTTTTGTTTTCCAATGCATCAATAATTCTTTCAATTTGTCTTGTAGTCTCTGATATGTGGATTCCTAATTTTCACGTAAGTGGTATCATCATCCAACGTAAGTTGAATTTTACTTGTATAATCCTTTTTATCTGAAACTAACGTTACATTTCCTTTATCTGCTTTTTGGAAGACCATATTCGGATTCTCTCTCAAGAATTTCTTCGTTATTTTTAATTCATGCAACAAATTACTGTTCAAATAATTATCAAATCTATTTTCTCTTTTAAAATTATTAATAACTTTAACTAAAGAACTCCTACATTCTTTTTTAAACTTCAGATTAAAACTACTAATACTACTTTCTACCTCAGCGATGATATTCTTCAGTAGTATTTTTACAACTGTTGTGTATAGCCTCTCTGTATTATACAGCGAGTGACCAGCACCCATGCGCATGGCTTGGAAAAATGGAAAAGCCGTAACTTCACTTCCCATAAGTCCACTTCATCATAGATTACACTTTCGGGACACTCTCGTGGAACGGTACACTCGAATTTTTGCGTTGAATCACTATCTACATAACGTACTCGCGCACAACATTTGCATGGGGTATAAGAGAGGCACACGACGCACTTCAGAATCCTCACATCATGACACTTAACGACGGATATGTTCACGAGACAAATCAATATACGCGACTGACATCCGGTCGACCGTTCGTGTTTTCCGAACGAGAAACGCGTCGACTTTTTTTCTCTTTTATTTTAATCGTACGACACTGTGAGTAGGTGAGCTACCCCACTCCGACGTCACTTACCCTCTGAGCTGGCGCTCGGTCGTTAAGGTAGAGCGCTACCTTTTCGGTAGGTGGTAATTTCAGGGAGGCCAATTACCCACCTCTACCTACCTCGGTCGGTAAGGTAGAGCGCTACCTTGCCGGTGGGTGGTAATTGCAGGGAGGCCATCTCAGTCGGTAAGGTAGAGCGCTACCTTGGCCGTAATTGCAGGGAGGCCAATAATCCAACTCTACCGGCCGAACGCTCTACCGGCAGAACGCTCTACCTTATCAACAGAGCATTATCTCCCAACTCTACCTTACTGGCAGTCTACCGACAGTTGATAACCCAAATACTATATACTATATATACTATATACTATTTATACTATATATACTATACTATATATACTCTATATGCTATATATACTATGTATACGATATATACTATATATGCTATGTATACTATATCCGAATTTCCATGCTGCTTAACTCTCAATTTGAATTTCGCACCCCCGAGAGTTCCGCGCGCTCCATTATCATCAATCGATAACCCCAACTCTACCTTACCTGCAGTCGATAACCCAACGTTACCGGCAGAGCAGGCTACCTTGCCACACATTATCATATATGCTAATTTTTTATTTTAATCTTTTATAATTGTCATGTTGAGGCATAGAATTGGTATTTGTGGAATACTTTTGGGAATATTTTTTCCATTTTGAATCCTCTTTTTTCTCCTGTTCAATAAGAGGAGCGTTTAAACTTGAGCTTTGACCCATCTTCTTCGACTTCAGGGACACCAATGAAGCATCTACTCCCAATCCATGGATGCCTTGCAATTTTCGTAGAATTTGTTGAGTAGTATTACGTTATGAACTGCGCAGTTGGTTTTGTAGGCACCCTCGTGGTGTGGGCACACTGTCACAAGCTTGATCTTGTCAAGCGGTGGAAAACCCATCTCTGACACATCGTGAACGTTGAATTTGAAACGTTCGAGCCATTTTTTCTTGATGGAGCCCATAACGAGTACTTGAGTGGCATCGTGTAGACATTCTCGAAGAACACTTCCGATGTCGGTGTAGGGACGGTCTCCTGAATTCCAAGAAATGCCGTGATAGAACTGCTTCAACCATTTATTTTCACCCTTATACTTTTCGGTGAGGCGTTTCCACGGAAAAGGCTCCTTGAAGAGCTCCTTGAAGGCTCCTATTGCCAATTCTTTCAAAACGAAATCATTACCGGGCTGTTTGAAGCCCTGCATATCGACGATATACTTCATTTCGTCACCACTGTCGGGACTACACTGAACGTTGAATTTAGACGAGTTTCTTCACGTCTCCGCTAACAGGATTGTACTGGACGATGCGATCGTGTAAAATGAGACAGTAAGCCGATGTTACAGCGGGAAAATTATCTCTCGCCTCGATTTCCAAACGAACGTCTACGGGTGCACTCTTCAGAGGTTCGTTCTGCTTGGAACAATCGATGACGACGAGTGGCGCGTGAGTGAGATAATCGATTTTTTTCAAGATAGGCTCGGAATCTTTACCGTAGTATGACTTCTGAAAATTGGCATACATATCGTACAGCACGGCATACTGATTACGTGTTACATCTAGTTTGAGATTGCCATATGGATAGCATTGCGAATTGAGAAAGAGTTTTACATTGCTGATATTGCAGTGATCGAAGCGACTAGCATTTTCAGCTCTCTGACCTTTTCGTTTCGTCTGGAAGGCGAAAATAACGAAGCGAGGTTTCTGCAGCTGATTGGATGTTTTGACAGTCCACATGTGTTTCGACGTAGTTGGTAGAAGTGGATACTCAAACAACTCCCACGTGCGAAAACTCATGCTAATTGGCCGATCCTTCTCTATGAAGCCGAGCAAACGAATTTTGTGTTTGACCGCGACCACAACATAGGGCATGAGCCATTCAACACGATTGAGTTCAATTTTGAATTCTTCGTATACTTGCGTTTACTTAACGGCATTCAAATCATTCCTCGATCTGGTGAGTATGAGCTCATGCTTTGTGTTGACGACTATTTTGCGATAGTCTTCGGTAAAACCCATAATCAGACTCAGACGGATGGACACGTCGAAGTAGCCATCATCGTTACACATATTCAATGTTTCCTCAATGTCGAGCCAACCAGCATTCTCCATTATCCAATTTTGGCAGGGATTGAGCGATACCAAACCTTTCATGAGACTCGTTAAGCCTACATTTTTACATCTGTCGATTTCGATGGCATTAATCTCGTAGCGAATTTCTTCGAACAAGTGACAGATGGCGTTGTTAACAAGCTTTGTTCTTTCTACAGCACTTCCATCAGTTTTAGTCAGTCTTCCACATACATGTAGCGAGCTGTGAGACGGTAGAAGGCACAAATCTTGATGCTGAATGGATATACGTATTTCATCGCTGTTGTTGAAAGCGGAAGACGTGGAGGGCTGATGCGCATGAATTTCATAGTGCGCCACCGATTCGTCAAATTCAACGGCTCTCTGAATGTTCAAAGCTTCTTCCATTATTCTTTCGCATACAACAGAAAAATACACACGTTATCCTCCACCAGGATCGCGGATTCTTAATCCCAAGTTTTCCAGGAACTGAAGGTTTTGACGTGTTAGAGCTTTGACTGCTCGTTGACGAGTGATCGTTGGGCGACATGGCGGACTGCTTATATACACTCTTCCTACCTTACCCCGATAAACAACACCCATCAAGCTTGCTTGATGTGAAGTCTAATTGTTACAATTTTTCCTCGAAAACTAACCAAATTTCCGTCTTGATCCACTATACGCACTTGCAAATGGTCGATAGTCTTGACTGTGATTGGCAGATAGATCACTTGCGATGGAACCTCGATTATTTTATACCCTGGTGGTACTGCTGGAAAGAATTCATTTATCGTATGCACTCTTCGTTCGTTTATATAGGCGCCAGCTGTCACATTGCACTCCACTCTCAGAGCATTAATTTTGAGAATGCTCACAGGTAGATCGAAACTGTGAGTGATGTTTGGTTCGAGAATGCGTTGAGCGAAACCCAACAACTTGCCTATAGAATCCGGTGGTCGAAAATCGACTTGATGGATACACTTGATTTCACTGCGTAGAGTGTTGTTATTTGGCTTTATACTGATTAGTATGCGCTTGGGTGAGAGAAATTCGTGTAAATATCTCTCTATGTCCTCGATTTCATAACTACCGGTAGGCAAAATAACTATCTCTTTATCCACGTAAAACCTATTATTATCCTCATCGATGTTGGGTATAGAGTTAAAAGATAAAAGTTCTACCAGACCGAGAACATAGCTCTTATTTCGAGAGAGTTCAATTGGAGGAAAGTATTGCGCTTCGAGTAGCGCCGAAGTGCCCGAAAGACTCAAAGTCAGTGAATCTGCCATGATATAGAAAATGCGCAGTTCACCCTCCCCCTTATATACGTTTGAGACTGTTGCATAGAAACTGCAAGCACAAATGACCGCAATTGTAAGTGTTGAAATTCTGATACCTCTCGTGATTGTACTTGACTCTGTCAACTCCAAGGTACAGCATCAAATCGAGAGGAGGTTGAAGATCGCCATAACTATCAAAGTATACAACGTCATCAGCTCGTTTTCGATAAGCCACCCAATGAGTTCCGGGACCACTTGCATCATCAAGATTGATTACGGCTGACTCGCGATAATGTGGGCCGATAGATGCCAGTGCGTTACGCATAAATACACCGCGAAAATTTGGAATTTTGAACTCTTTTGCATACTTGAGCAAATCATGATCGGTGAGAGTACGATCTGGCAGTTTTATTTTGAAGTTTTTTTTTAGACCTCTGTAAGTCTGAATACCCAGCCCCGTCTTGTGCGGTTTCAGATACAATCCATTACCCGCATTCTCCATAACCCTATTGTGTCTCTGAGTCTCCTCTAATTGTAGCTTTGCAGCTTGAGAATCGTTAACAGCTTTCGCGATTCCAGCAGCCCCACCTGCAAGAGCGCCAGCAGCGCTTAAATCGGCAAACAGAGAAACGAGAAAAGGTAGCAATCCACCTACTTTTGCGGGCACTGGTAGTATTCGAGGAATAATGATATTCTGCTTACCCCCAGCTTTCTTGACTGCTTCGCGAGCACCCTTCAGAGCAGATTTGATGACCTTCTTGGCACATTTTCCCGAGACCATAGATTTCTTCGCCATCTTGACTATGTTTTTCAGAGAAATAGATGGTTTCTTACTACCCGTGCCGAATTTTCTCTTCAACTTCATGGCGTTCGTGATAGCGTGAAGAAGAACACCCGTGCGTAAGACGCCGTGAAAAAAAACTTCTCCACGTGAAACGCCGTGAAGAAAAACACCCGTGCGTAAGACGCCGTGAAAAAAAACACACTTGTGTAAGAGAATAGAACACATATTCAGTCAGCATAGTCTAGGTGCTTGGTCCATTTAGTTGGCCTTTAGGGTCTAAAGGATAAAAAGTACACATTACTATGTAAAAATATAAGCTGAATACGAATAAATTGGTCTCCCAGCCCTAAAGATGGAAGGAATGGAAAGTGACTTTCTACCCCTTTTTTTAACTTAAAACGAATATGCACTTTAAAGATCAAAAATTAATATTTTCTTAATTTGTTTAAAGAATTGTTATTCAAGCAATTCCTACCATTTTTCAGAATTTTAGGTTTCATGTATTCTGTTTGTCGTACATCGTGTTTCATCCAGATTTTAATTTTTTGATTCACTGGCACGATTACCAACTCTCGGATTTTACTGGTACCAGCATTATCCCAATTGAAGTGCTGCGATAATTCGGTGAAATCAAAAATATCATCTTGTCCAATTGTATTCACTGAATAGGGTTTGGAATGACACGCCTCTTTAATGCAGTTTTCCCATTGCTGTTGGATGAAAATATCTTTTGACCTGCAGGTTCTTTCGATGGCACTGTGCATCGAGTCGCCAGCTGATTGTGTGTGTCCAACTTCCAGAAATCTGTGAAATCACATTATTTTCTCACGTATTAAATGAAATTTATTGATTTTTATCTATTATAAAGCTTGTCTTTCTTTTATGGAAGTACCACGGGAAGGATACGAAAAACCGGGGCGAGGCGGTGGAGGTGGGCCAGAAAGAGCGAGCGTACGTGTCCGCACTTTTTTGGGATAGGTAAAAAGCAAGCAAGTCGCATACCTGTGAGTGATCTTAATGTTGTATAAGACTGCTACCATGACGAACATCGTAAACACGCACTGGTTTTTGTTCTGTCCTGAGCAGTTGTCACAAACTGTTCGAATTTCCTTGATATCTGGTTTATTTTTTATGAGATTTTGGATGTTTTTCAATAAAATTGATGCCACTTCGTTCGATCCTCTCTTTGCAACAGTCTCGTTCCATACGTTGCAGGTACCTTGATGTTTAGCTAGATCATACAGTGTTAGGTTTAAAACAACCAGTTTCGACATGTAATAGAGGTTGGATACTTCACACTTGGGTGTTGTTAGCACTTTTTGGAGGTCAAAGTGTAAAACGACAATACTTGGATTTTTTAAACTTTCAAGTACAGACTCCTTCACGAGTTTGCGAACTATTTCTTTATTTTTTAAATGATCTCTTCTTTTACCATCCAAAGCTGCTTTTTCTTCAGGCGTAGACTCTTTAAATTGAGTACATAAGGCACACCTAGATAAAAAATGATTCAAATGTCAGAATCACTATTATGTACGTGGTTTGATTTAGAATTAAGGAAGTAGACTTCGAAAAATTAAAATTTTAGAAAGAACTTAATTTTTTCGTGCAAAAAAACAAACTTTATTTTCTGAAAAAAAGATTTTTCGCGAAGCTTCTCAACGTCCTTAAAATCAAGAGTATACATACATGTCCTTTTTAGGCATGTGAAATCCAAGGTTGAAATTTTTATCCATTACTCTGCTGTAATACTGACGTGAGATGATATCGCTTCAAGATTCTTTTATTTCGTTCATTAGCATCCGAACCATCATCGAAATATTCAATCCAGGTGGCAAATAATCTTTGTTGCTGTACGCTCGAACGTAGTGAGACTCAACGGTCGGAAAACTTTTTATGTGGGCGATTACGAGATTTTTCAGTTCAGCAGAATACGCATGACGACGGTTATTATGTCTTCCCTCATATCTGCTTGAAACGAGTGTTCCGTCAGATTTTTTTTTGTCCAAAGCGGTTCTTACGGTTTGTACATCAATGTCTGAAAATAATAAAAGTTTTGTTGACTTATGAAAGGATAAAAAATTAAAAAGAATAATATTAGCAAAGGATAGAGTTGCAATTTTTTACTCCCATAAATTAAAATTCAAAAATGTTCTTAACAAGAGTATGTAGGAACATCTTGCGACAGACAGTAACCAACTCTTCTTTTTTTGGTAATTTGTAAATAATTTTTTTATTTGCAAGAATAATTGAATTGTCTTGACCTGCATCAGAGTCATCACTAAGGCAATCACTGTCGTTGTCGATTTTTTTACTGGCAAACGTTTCTTCCGTCCAATTTCTTCTAACCTCCAATAAGCTTCAAAAGCTTTTTGTCTATCTTCCATATCCAATTTAGTTTGATATTTTTCAACACATTTGTCTCCACAACCATCCGCCATTTTTCTTTTCTTGATCAGCTTTCCACCATAAGCAACACCTGCAATACCAGTTAATCGAGCTTTTTTAGCCATTTCAGTTAACCAACCAGATTTATTAATTTTTCTTCTTTTAGTGGGTTTCTCTTGTTGATATTGATTTTTTCTTTTATATATTCGTCTTAAAAATGTCGGTTGATTCGTTTGCTCCCTATTAGTCTCTATTTCATCTTCTATTTCTTTTTCGTTTTCTTGTTCTTCTCCGTGTACTGAATTTTCTTCTTCCTCAGCGCTGCTCTCTTCTTCACTACTACTTTCTTCTTCTTTAGCTACAGTGTCATCTTCTGTTCTAATTTTAACATTTTTAATTTCTTCAAGTGCTTTTCTAAAACTTTCAGACCTTTCAATTTCGATATTATCTGGTAATTTCCATTTTGCTATTGTGCGTTTTTTCTTGTAACTTTTTTGTTGGCTCTTTTTGGAATTTTTTCTCCCCTTCTGACTTTTATCTAGAATAGAGATAGTAGAAATAGTAATATTAATAAAAACAGAAGAATAATAGTAATATGAAAGATCTGCAAGCTTCAGACTCTCAACATAATAATAATGACATAATGATAGTCGAATCAAAGAGTTAATTTCTGTTAAATCAGAGTTAAATGTCTCATATAATAATGAGTATAAGAATTTTAAGGTCATGCAAATGTTCCCTTCCCACTAGAGCTATTGGATGCTTGGATTGAGAATTTGAGATTTTGAGGTAATTACCACAACATTTTTTATATTTTTCAAGTGTTTAGATTACAAGGATAGTCTAAGAATTTAAAGGTTAAATTAAAATTAATAAATCCTTTCACAGGGCTATTAGGTATATTTACTTGAGAGCTATTATAGATGTCCCTCAGGACAATTAATGAGAAAAAGACAAATTCAAAGTCAAAAGGCAAAGTTGTAAATACCTAAAGCCTGCTATGCTCGACGGTCATTTTCACTTGTTTATTTTCACAAAAGGAACATAAAGGAAAAATGCAGCACAACCGCGAGCCAGGGGGGAGGGGGGTTCACTCGCTTTGAAAAAAGTGTCAGAAAAATCCAGAAAAGCCTGGTAAACAAATGACGGAGCATACGAAAATCTTTATAAGGGGGGTTAGTTTACTATGCTATATATTATTATAATTTTTTATTAAAACACTTACCTTTTCTTTTTTTTTATTGCGTTCTTGCCATTGCAAATGAAAAAACAGTAATTAATCAGCACAACAATATAGATGAAAAACAACAAATGCACTGAGAGCTCTTACTTTACCTATGCAGAATTTGATCGGTTTGGCTATAAGGTGGTCTACAACAACGTCATGAACTCGATGCGATTGCGATTATCCATGAGGCTATGTCTATATATAAACTATATACAGATATAGTTTGTATAGGTTATTATGGCTGTGCCGCAGCCGATCGAGATCTTTACAGCTCTCTTTAGGCTTCGCTTACGTTTCGGTGCATCGCAATATATATATATAGATATAGGGTATATAGCTTGTTGCTCGTACGTTTGTATATTATTTGTTTGTTTATTTTTCATGGCATTTTATAAGTACGTGTTTTTTTTCACGGCATCCCGAGAGCAAGGGTTTTTTTTCATAGCATTGCAACCAACCGTATGTGTTTATTTTTACGGCATCTCGAGAGCAAGGGATTTTTTCACAGCGTTATTTACATAATATTTTTTTTCATAGCATTGCAACGGTATGAGTTTTTTTTCACGGCATCTCGAGAGTAAAGGCTTTTTTTTACAGCATTAATTTACATAGTATATTTTTTTTCATAGCATTGCAACGGTATGAGCTTTTTTTCACGGCATCTCGAGAGCAAAGGTTTTTTTTCACAGCGTTAATTTACATAGTATTTTTTTTCATAGTATTGCTACGGTATGTGTTTTTTTTCACGGCATCTCGAGAGCAAGAGTTTTCTTTTACAGCGTTAGTCCATACAATACTTTTTTTCATGGCGTCCTCATCAAACTTTTTTTTTCACGGCACTTAAAGAGAGGGGTTTTTTTCACACTAGTTTTGGGCGTGTTTTTTTTCACAGACACCGGCGATATATTAGACGAACCTTCTCTCTCTTCTCAGTATCACAATGAGCGTCGATGTGTTCGGACATAAACTGGAGCAAAGCTCCAGTAGAGGCCCACCTGGGGCAGGTTACAAATTCACCGCCGATGGTCAATACGACGTTGATAGCAAACGACTCTGCAACGTAGCACAGCCGAAACAGTTGAATGACGTAGTCAATTTGGACACTTTGCAAAAGGAATTACACAGTGTACACGAAGTTACTGCTCGTTTACGTAGCGACCTCGATGTCTTGGAGTCAGTCATTGACACTTACAGAGCTGATATCGATAAGAAGCTGCAAGAATTTTTCGCAGATGTTCAAGCTATAAAAGAGGCAACATACGAGCCGTGGAGCACCGAATGACATTATGGAGCAATAAATGAAAGTAGTGGTGGATGAGTTGCACAAGCTCGCGCGTCGCAACTATCTACGTCGAAAATATGATATTCGTGGCATGGACGAGACGTGGCAAGCTGATCTAGTGGAAATGCAGCCATATGCGCGAGAAAACAAAGGTTACAGGTACATGCTCACCGTCATTGACATATTTTCCAAATACTCATGGGCAATTCCGGTGAAAAAGAAAACAAGTGAGGATGTAGCAGCAGCTATGAAGTCTGTGTTGTGTGAAAGTGTCGAGTGCCGAAGAATCTCCATACCGACAGAGGAAAGGAATTCTACAACAAGAAATTCGAAGCCCTCATGACGAAGTACAAGATAAATCTCTACTCGACGTACAGCAATCTCAAAGCCTCGATATGTGAACGCTTCAATCGAACGTTGAAGAATGAGATGTGGAAAAAAATCAGTCTACATGGAAACTACAAGTGGTTGGATATATTACTCGATTTGTTGACAGCTTACAATGAGAGAAAACACAGAACAACTGGAATGATGCCTAAAGATGTGACAAAGAACAGTAGTGTGAAACAGAAAATTGTCCAGCATAAAAAGAAGCCTAAATTCCAAGTAGGGGACAAGGTACGTGTGAGCAGAGTCAAAAAAGTTTTCGAAAAAAGATATACACCAAATTGGTCAACGGAGATATTCAGCATAACAAAAGTAGCCGCTAGAAACCCTGTTACTTATCATTTGAAGGATTATCGCGAACAGCCTATAAGTGGAGGTTTCTACGAAGAGGAATTACAAAAAGTTAAGTATCCTGATGTGTATCTCGTGGAAAAAATTCTGAAAGAACGTGGTAATGAAGTTTACGTTAAATGGCTGGGATTTGATAGTTCCCACAACAGTTGGATTGATAAATCAAACTTGTAAAAAAAATTTTTTTTTTTTTGGGAAGTGATGAGAGCCCCAACCATCGCTCTCACCTGTGAGGTACAACCATAAGCAGCTACCACTCCATGAACTTCCTTCTTTATTATTTTTTTTTATTTATTTTTTTATACAATATTAAATTCAACACCACTATTTTTACATGTTATAAAGAGCTTGAGTTTGTTGGCAGCCTCCGCCATGTTGTTGAACATATCTTCGTCCTTCTCCAGTGCTGAACATACTCGGCTGGGCAGGAAGATCTGGAACTCGTCTTCCAAGTTGGCACCGTACTTAGGTCCATATGTGGTCTTGACACGCCTCAATGCAATGACCATGGAGCTGTGATCGTGCTCCACGTCGGACAGCTTCTTTGTCGGCAGAAAGCCTCCACGGGCAATTTCATTAATTGCTGATAGATCCATCTAGAAAGAGGAAAAAATATGATTATTATGGGGAAGAGAGAGTGTGTGTAAAGTACTTACCTCAGGTTGTTCCTTAGTCCTGGATCCTAGCCCTCTTCTTTAAAGGTTCGGAGATAGCTGTGGCGGAGTGCTTCTTCTGGAGCTCCTTCGAGCGACTGATGACTCCGGCTGGCTGCAGCGCCTTAAGTACCCTGCCCCTCACCACTCCTCGAGCCGCCGTGACCGCTGCAGTGGGAGTGGGGGAGCTCGCTGATTGGTCAGAGTAGGTTGTGACCTGCACGGAGCTCTGGCCGGCGCAGGTTGTAGCCTTCACGGAGCTCTGGTCGGAGCAGGCTGAGACCTGCCCGCACACGCACGCCCCACCATTGCGTAGCGTTATCTCGCACTGGTGGATGGAGAAGTGCTCCCACGGGAGACTATCCGTCTCGCCAAGCGCCAGATGGCGCTTGTCGTCGTGGGGGCTGAGCGCGATCTTCTGCTCCTTCTCCGTGCAGATGACGTGCAGGCGGGAGCGTATGTTGCGCTGCTCCTTTTCCAGCACCTGCTGCTCACGTAGGCAGCGCACGTAGTCCTCGAAGCTGATGTTGGCCTTGATCACCGAGGACTTGACCCCCTTGGCCTTCTTGATGGGCTTCTGGCCTTCGATACGGACACCGTACATCTTGCTACGAACTCCAACATGACGTTGCCATTGCACTCGTCCTTCATGAGTCCGACTACCTTCTTATTCGCGCGAGGTATACCAAATTGGTTGTCCTCAGCGAAGTCTGAAGTGTCGAACTCATGAAGGTCGCGCTTCATGGCTTCGTACATGTCGAAGCCGCGGACCTCGTAGATGAGGCTGTCCGTATAGGTATACATCAGCTTCGACGACTCACCCACAGTGCGTTGCATGTATTTGTAGTGGAAGTGGTATACGAGGGTCTTGGAAAGATCCAAGACACAGAGACCTACGTATACCGGCTTCCTAATGGTGACCTCCGTACGACTGAGCTGGATGGCTACCAGGTCCTCCCTGAAGACGGCTGTGCTGTGGAAGTTTGGTTTTGCTATAAAGGCCTCAGCCCCATAGTGCCCCTCCCACTTGCGTACCAGCTTGACGTCTACCCGCTTACGCTCGTTCTCCATGGTCTTGCCATACACCGCGTTGTTGAACAGCTTGAAGAGGGGTTTCTCAAAGTCGTTCTTCGCGTTCTTCCTCTTCTCGCTGTTCAGGTCGATCTACGGCTTCAACCATGGCTTCTGATCGAAGCGCAGCGCGCGGTGGACCTTAGTCAAGCGCAAGCCGTGCTTCAGGGCCTGTTTGAGAGCGCTATAGTGGATGATATAGCGCTCTTTGTCGTACAGAGTCTTGAGCAACTTACCCTGTTTCTTACCAGGTGGCGTCATGTGCTCTGGGCAGAGGGGCAGGTCTCTGTGAGCGTCGTGGAGGTGCTCCGGGTACTCCAGGTCCACCTCGAGAATGTAGCCCTCGTGATGGTTATCGGGCACATCCCAGAAGTTGGGCTGTTCCACGTCCTCGACCCATCGGAAGCCTCCATAGGGCAGGGGTTGTGTCATGGCCCACCCGTAGAGGTTGTTGACATCATAGTAGAGGAGATACTTCTACTCCTCTTCAGGGTTGTAGAAGTCGCCCATGTAGCGGTTGTTGTCCTTGGCGTAGCGGTTGGAGCACTGACTTACACCACCCCGGATACCTCGCTCCACGAACAGGAGCATGTCGATGTCCGTGTGCAGCTCCAGCTCGACCTTGGTGTACTTGAGCATGGCGTCCCAACTGAGTCCAGGGGTGGTGTAGTAGTGCGCCGGGTCGAGACCGTATGCCTCCAGACAGTTGTCTCGGAAGTTCTCAAAGACGTCGGCGAGTAGCAGCACGTCCGTTTTGAGATAGAGGTCGGAGTACTCACCGAGACTCTTGACGTCGAACGACTGCCATACCATCTGAGCGTGCTGGTAGTCTTCGTCGCTGATGTCGCTGTTGTAGAGGCTGCTGTGGAAATCCTCCTTGGCTGGCATTCTCCCTCCTCCAGGATGTCGAGGGAGGAGACGTAGTCGTAGGGGAATACTCCCTTCCTCTTCAGCAGCTCTATCTGCTCAGCCGTGTAGCTCTTCCGGAATTCTGGTTCGGCGATGTTCAGGCGATCCAGGTAAGATGCTAACTTCTCGAGGGAGGAGGCCATGAAGCGAAGCGAGTCTATGAATCGAAGTTGAACCTCAGTGCTCTCGACGTATTTGGTGAAGGAGATGTATTTTTCCTTCGTCTGAGGGATGAGGCTCAATCGACCACCGAATCGCGTTGCGATCTCCATGATGAAGAGGTGGGAGTCGTATCCGCTCAAGTTGTGGAAAACAACTGGCATAATCCCCGAGTCCTGATACTGCAGGTTGCAGTTGTTATGTGATGGGCCTCTGTATCTGAAAAACAAAATACATTAGAAATAAGGAACAAATTTTAAGATGGAGGAAAAAAATGTAAATACTTACTTTCCCGTGAGATGGCAGTGATCCCTGACCTTCTTGTCCTGGCTGGTGAATGGCTTTCTGCACATATAGCAGAGTGTAGCCTTCTTGAAGTCGTCCTTCTCTGGCTGTGTGAGGTCGTCCATGGAATGAGGATTCTTAAGGGCATCGTTTAATTCCTCGGCGAGCTCTCGCAGCTTGTCAACGAACCATTCCGCCGGATTCTGCCCATCCTGTTCATCCTTCCTGTAGCTCGTGTAGCCGCAGCGAGCCTCGTCAAAGCTGCACTTGACGTAAAAGCCCACACTGAAGGCCTCGTGCCGCTGGTAGGCTCGCTCGTTGTCCGCCACAGGCTTGAGTACGCACTCAAAGTCGGCGTTTACAATGATGGGCACGCGTTCATTGTTTTTGAAATTCTTGAGTTTCAGTATTTTCTCCGTCTCTGCGGGCAGCTTCACCTTGCACTTGTTGATCTGAGCGCAGTCTGCTTCATGAGCCTCCAATTTTTCATCGCTCCAAAATTAGTGGAGACAGCGATCACATATGAATTTTTTATGGTGCCAACGTTGATGCAAGCCTCCTTTCTTTTCACCATATCAGGCAGTGGGATGTAGAAGTTTCTCCTCATGGGATTGAACTTGTTGACATTCACAGCCAAGTTCAAGAAGGAGCGCAGTGTCCAGCCGGAGTCTCGTTCCTGGAATTCCTCCATTTCGCAGAGGACGGGCAGCTCGACGTTGGCTGCGAACCACTCCCTCAGTTCCGTGGTGGTGTAGATTGGAGCGTTCTTTGTGTTGAAGTAGAAAATTTCTACCGTCTCCTCGTTGCCTGTGACCTTAGTGTATTCTGCAGCGAGCACTACGTTGACCTTGAGTGCGTTGTGTTCCTCAAGAGCTGTCTCTATTTTTCCAATAAAGATGGCTCGAGCGTCTTCGAGGAATGCTGTTGCGTCCAGATGTTGGTGGTTGCTGATAACTCCGGTCTTTATGCGGCTATCAAAGGCCGAGTTGACGTCATCCCAGCTGACTCTTGCCAAGCCTGCACCACGTATCGCAGAGAAGGTGAGCATGCTCTGTCGTATGCCGTACAGTACAGCGATGGTCGACTCGCATTTTCGCTTCTCGTGCACATTCGTGCCCGGGGTGTGGAGAAGTCTCTCGTACGTCTCGATGTAGTCAACGATTATGATGTTGGCCCATCTTTCAGCCATGTCGCTGCTCACATTACCACCTCTCATCAGCTCCAAATTTTGCTGCATGAGCATGATGGATTCACAACTTTCCAATGCCATCCTAAGGAAAAAACAAAATGTATTAGTAATTGAGCTATAGGAAAAAAAAATACGTTGCAGAATACTCACTTGACACTTTCTCGTGATAGTAGACGTGTAGGAGAGCTACTTGGGGGTATCCTGGAGAAAACTCACAGGAGAGCACGGATCCTAGAAGTCGCGGTCGTCCTCGACCGGGTTTCTACTCTCGTAGTAGATGGAGAAACCTCATAGCGATGATCTGTCGCCTCGTAGGAGAGCTACTTGAGGGTGTCCTGGAGAAAACTCACAGGAGAGCACGGATCCTAGAAGTCGCGGTCGTCCTCGACCGGGTTGTAGTAGATGGAGGTATCCTGGAGTATATCCTTTCAGGAGAGCTCGTATCCTGGACACAGCGATATAATACTTTCAATGCACCTGGACGTCTTGTACTAGTTCTTGTTGCTTGCGCACACTAAACTGGAATGAGCTCCTCGGCCGGCGTCTCGCCTTTTATAGGGATCGCGGCGCATGCGCAGAACCAATCAGAGAGCGCCGTGGCGTTTTTCCAAGAATTCTATGGCAGTTTGAAATTGCGTCAGCCAATCAGAGAGCTCCGTGCAGGTCTCAACCTGTTAAAAGCGTTTTTCCAAGAATTCTATGCAGTTCTCAACCTGTAGAAACCGTTTTTCCAAGAATCCTATGCAGTTCAGCCAATCAGCGAGCTCCATGGGGGGCGGGGCTTGGTAGGGAGCGCGGTTGTAGGGGTAGAGCGCTCTGTCCAGAGCGCTCGCTGCAGGGCGGTGGGGGAAGGTCCGCGAGGGTATATAAGCGGCGCATCGAGTCGAGGAGCTCATTTGTTATGGAGTACGTGGTGGACGTGCAGGGCTTCAAAGCCGCTGACAACGAGTTCGTCTTCAAGGAGGTGGCCATCGCTGCTCTAGAGGATGATGCTACACCGTGGGTGTACAGCTTCAAATCTCCCCATCGATGGGAGGATCTACCTTGTGAGTGCAAGAGCACGAATCGCTGGCTGGAGTTGAACTATCACGGTATACCCGGAGCTCTGGAGAAATCCCGTACACGAAGCTGGTGGAGAGTGTACAGTATGGTTTGATAGATGCGAGGAAGGTGTACGTCAAGGAGATGGAGAAGAAGAGGTGGTTGCAGGATATATTGTTAAATATGTAAGTATACTTATCTCCTGTCCTTCGCTGCAGACACTAAACCGAGAGGAGCCATATATATAGTGTACACATCATACCTTGGCAGATGAGCACTGCAACTGCGCCGCACAGTGGGAAAAAATGGACAAAATTCTTGTGGCAGCTCAGTTTTTGACGAATCTTGATAATTTTTATTTTTAAATACTCTTAATCTTCTAGAGAATAATGTGTCACTGCGAAAATTACGATAATATTGCCCAAAAATAAATAGCGGCGATAATATATTTTTAACGGAAAAATTCTAACTCTATCACTATTCGCTCGTCAACCCCCACTTTCGAGTTGTTTTCTAAGTAATGTTTTTAAAAGTTTATGGTTCTGCATCTGGTTCTGCCTCAAAATAAATGCAAATTATACATATTTTTTTTAATATTATAGCCTCATTTTACTTGAGTTTGCGGTTTGTAGGTTTGTGTTTTATGGGTTTTATAGGTTTGCAGGTTTGGAGTTTGTGGGTTTGGAGTTTGTGGGTTTGGAGTTTGTGGGTTCTGGGTTCATAGGTTTAGGGTTTATGGGTTTAGGGTTTATGGGTTTAGGGTTTATGGGTTTAGGGTTTATGGGTTTAGGGTTTATGGGTTTAGGGTTTATGGGTTTAAGGTTTATGGGTTTAGGGTTTATGGGTTTAGGGTTTATGGGTTTAGGGTTTATGGGTTTAGGGTTTATGGGTTTAGGGTTTATGGGTTTAGGGTTTATGGGTTTAGGGTTTATGGGTTTAGGGTTTATGGGTTTTGTGGGCTTGGCTTTGTTGGGTTTAAGATTTATGTATTTATGTTTATCATTTATCAAGTAATTTATGTCTTTAGTCTACATTGCCTGTATAAATATCGTTATAAGATCCGTACCTAACCGCAAAATTTTTATGAATACAAAAACATGATTTTCGCAGTGAGAGGTTGTTCTGTAGTATCCTCTGAATACGTATACCAATTTTTGTGAAGTTTCGTTGAGAATTGAGTTGTCACAAGAATTTTGTCCATTTTTTCCCACTGTGCGCCGTTCAGAACGTATTCGCATTGAAAAAGTGGATACTTGACAGCAGCAGCCGACCAGTCATCGATTGACACCTTCTACGTGAGTGCCGACGACAACGCCGTGGATGAAGTGGATTTAAGTCAATGTAAACCTCTACACCTAATGTTAAGTGGAATGTATAATTAATAAATGTAATAATGGAGAGGTAATTGTATGTGGTTGTACCTCACAGGTGGGAGCGATGGTTGGGGCTCCCACTATTTAAAAAAAATAAAAAATTGTTACTCTATGAAATTTGAATTCCCACCAGCTCTGTCGGATAGATGGAAACGGTGAAACGGACAAAATTTTAGGATTTGTAATATGACTTTATTAGAAAAAAATTAAAAAAGTGAAAAAAGTGAAAAAGGTGAAGAAATGAAAAAAGTGAAAAAATTAAAAAAGTGAAAAAATGAAAAAAATGAGAACAATGAAAAAAATGAAAAAAATGAAAAAATGAAACAATACAAAATAATAATTAATTAATAATTAATTAATAATAATTATTTAACAAAATACCACCCATCCTCACGTGAGTGTAGGTGGTTGTCAAGTGTTGGAGCATAGCCTGACTTATAGCCGGCACCGCGCCGACTCAGCAGTAGGCAGCGCGTCGGCTGCCGCTCGCCACCTAGATGAGCGCACGGAACTACACTCCCAGCATGGGGAAGTCCCGACAATGCGACGACTGCCGCTCGCCGCCTAGTGGAGCGCGCGGAACTACTCTCGGTGGCGCGAAATTCAAATTGCAGCATGGAAATTCGGATATAGTATACATAGCATATATAGTATATAGAGTATATAGTATAGTATATATAGTATAGTATATAGTATATAGTATAGTATATATAGTATAGTATATAGTATATAGTATATAGTATAGTATATAGTATATAGTATAATATATATAGTATAGTATATAGTATATAGTATAGTATATAGTATAATATATATAGTATAGTATATAGTATATAGTATAGTATATATATTGTATGCAGCATATATAGTATATAGTATTTGGGTGATACTGCTCTGCCGGTAAGGTAGAGTTGGATGATAATGCTCTGCTGATAAGGTAGAGCGTTCGGCCGGTAGGGTAGAGTTGGGTTATTGGCCTTCCTCCAATCAATGTAGCACTCTACCTTACCGACCGAGTTGGCTTCCCTGAAATACAAACCGCCGTCAATGTAGCGCTCTACCTTACCGACCGAGTTGGCCTCCCTGCAATTTCTAACCACCGGAAAGGTAGCGCTCTACCTTACCGACTGAGTTGTCCTCCCTGCAATTACCACCGCAAGGTAACGCTCTACCTTACCGACCGAGTTGGGTTGTTGGCCTCCGGCATGGTAGCCCTCTACCTTACCGACCACGTTGGGTTATTGGTCTCCCAGCAATACCATCCGCAGTCAAGGTAGCGCTCTACCTTACCGACCGAGCGCCAGCTCAGAGGGTAAGTGACGCCGGAGTGAGGAAGCTCACCTACTACTGTGGAATTTTGCTGATTAATGAGAAAACGTCACGTACATCGAGTTGCAGCTGCACATTATTTTGACTATTGAATTACATAGGGAAACAATTTTTCTCGAGGAAAGAAAGTTGAAATTGTTTTTTCTCCTTTATTTAATCGTACGACGCTGTAGAATTTTGCTGATGAATGAGAAAATGACACGTATACCGAGCTGCAGCTACACATTATTTAAACCCGAGATTAAAAAAGATGCGGCGACCCGGTGAGCTAAAAATGTCTACTGGTGAACACGCGGCACGCTTTTCGGGGAGCGGATGACCGGCGGGAAGTCCGCTATTGGAAGTCGCCCGTTGGCTGGTGGAAGTCGGCTGTCAACTACTGGAAGTCGGCTGTCGGCTGCTGGCAGTAGCTGCTTCAAATACTGTTTCAGTTATCCATACGGTTACATCCGCGATCCCTCTGCTACCGACGCATCGAAGGGCCAGATCCTGGAAAGCTAGTGGCACTGGTGTAGCAGCTCTGTGCCGTCAAAAGAGCTGTTAGCGCCCCACACGGTCCGCAGATTTGCGACTGACCGCACACACGCGTACGCACACCTGTACGCACATCCGCACACACACACTAAGCTATGCCTTCAAGGCCCAATTCGCGTAGCCTCTCTGTATTATGGTAAATGCACCTACATAAAAAATTTCCGGATTCATGGGGTTTTTATGGGATTTTCGATATATTATCGGATTTTGGAAGCTAATGGTACATGATTCATGAATATATGGTCTTATGGGGTGTCTATGGGTTTTCATGGTGTATTTTATAACTTTTGCGTATAGCCTCTCTGCACCATGACAAGTGTACCCACATAAAAAAATTTCAGATTCATGTGGTTTTTATGGGGTTTTTATGGGGTTTTTGATATTTTATCGGATTTTGGAAGCTAATGGTATATGATTTACGAATATATGGTCTTATGGGGTGTCTATGGTGTTTTTATGGTGTATTTTATAACTTTTGTGTATAGCCTCTCTGCACCATGACAAGTGTACCTACACAAAAAATTTTCAGATTCACGTGCTTGTTATGATTTTTTACAACTTTTATGTATAGACTCGCTGTACTGTCCAACACCCACGCACAGTATCTAATGACGCGCACACTGCTTGAAAAGAAAATGGAATAACCGTAACCTCATGGACATCTCATAGCCACTTCATGATAGATCCGCGACACTCTCGCGGAACTGTACATCCGAATTTCTGCATTGAACCACTATCTACATAGTGTACTGGCGCGCAACATTTGTATGGGCAGCACAAGAGAGACACATGACACACTTCAGAATCAGCAGAATACCCTCATGCTTTGCGACGAAGATGTTCACGCGACAAAATAATATTCGCGACTGACATCCAGTCGACCGTTCGTCTTTGCCACGGATGATCTCATTGCACGTGGGCCCTCTGCTGTCGAATTATATCGCCTTACCTCGAATTTATCATAACTTACAGTCGTCGAAATTTTATCTTACCACGTGTCCCACCATGTTTTCCGAACGAGAAATGCGTCGACTTTTTTCTTCTTTATTTAATAAGGAGTCGCCAAGATGGCGGACGAGGGTGTGCTGCTTAAGCAGACCCCTCCGCCAGAAATTTATTACAAATGTCATCCCGGGACGCCAGTGGGAGTTGTGATATGTGTAGTGTGTAACAATGTCTACCATAAAAGTGATTATAACAGAAAAAGAACACAAAACTACTTATCTGCCATAGAAATAATATGTGAAGAACATAATATAGATGACATAACCTCTAAAGACCCACGTGTTGCAGTAGTGCTACTACGGAGGGAACTTGAAAATCTGAGAAACCAAAATAATCTGATAATGACAAGGAACGAAATACTAATAAAAACCAATGCACAGACAGAACAAAAATTAAAACAAGCTGAAGAAGAATTGCTACTAATAAAAGCTAAGGAAATCAAAGGAAATCAAGAATTGACAAGTTTTCCTGAAGAAGAAAAAAATCTATTAAAACAAATAAGTACAGAAGTACACAACAATAATCTCATGCTAAACCAAATTTTAGACAAAGAAAACTATACCAAAAACAAAAAAACATTGCAGAAGTGGTAGTAAGTGATAAGCAATTAGAAAAGAAGATACAAAAACTAATAGTGAAAAGAATACAGAATGATAATAAAGGAACAAATGTGCCAGATATAAAACCATATATAGCTCACTATATAAATAACAATTCATCTATACAAGCAAAAAGTATAAAAATCAAGAACAAAGATGAAGCAATAATAAGCTTTATAAATGAGGAGAGTTTGATACAATCTGAGAATATACTAAAACAAAAGTATTCTGCCTACTACAAAATAACAAGAGAATCTATTAAAAATCCCAAGATGAAAATAACAGGCTTCGACAATTTTGAAGACATGGAGATTAAAGAAATAGAGCAAGATATTGACAAAAGGAACTTCAAACACCTAAACAGCAAATGCAAAGTGTTACATATATTTGAAAACATTAAAACAAAAATTAACACTATATTAATTGTAACACCAGCGGAAGTATATAATCAAATTGTGAGTAATAAATATAGAGTTCATATTGGTTATCAAAATTGCAGAGCATTCGATGACTTGAATCTGACCCCGTGTTTTAACTGTGGTCGATTTGGTCATAGTGGTAAAAAGTGTAAGAATACGAAAATCTGCCTACGTTGTGCTGGAAAACATAACACGATCAACTGTACTACCCCAAACGAACACAATTGTGTTAATTGTATGTACAGTAATCATCAATATAAAACAAATTATAATACTAAACACGTGGTAAATGATACCGAAAAATGCGAGGTTATGTTTCACAAGATAAAGAAGTTAATTGCTGAAACAGATTATCCAGTGAGACCGCACATTCCAAAATATGTAGGTAAAGTAAATTTTCAATCACAGTTACAAAACACTGATTCAGCTACCGGTAAATCACCGGTCGTAACGACACCAAGAAGACAAAGTAGAATTTTTATCAGCCCGGCCACATCAGCTGGTAATTTATCAGCCACAACCTCACCAATAAATTTAAACAGAACCATATCACAAATTTATTACCCAACAGACTCAGCAACTTCTGAATTTTGAACATGGATCAACAACAACTAAATTTTGAAGTTATTTCACAAAAAGAACAAGCTTTTGGTAATGTACAAACACTCAATAAAAGTATCGATAAAGGTAAAAATTTGATTTTATGTGTAAATATTAGAAGTATAAAACAAAACTTTGAAAAACTTGAAACTTTTATTGAATGTTTAGCCGTAAGACCAAGTGTCATTATATGTACTGAATCTTGGAATGTGCAATATACTCCATTGTACAACATATCAGGTTACAAAAGTTACTATAGTGAGAGTAAAATGAATAAAGCAGATGGAGTTATGATGTATATAAAGGATGAACTATCTAAACACACAGAAATTATAGTGGTCGACAACATACGTATCTTAAGCTCGGTTATAAAACTAATTGGCACCGAAACTGTAAGAATGTCAGCGATTTATAGATCACACAATATAAAAAAGTATGAATTTGTTCATAGCCTGAAAAAATTCCTAAGAGACCAATTAAATACTAAGAACCATTGTATAATCGGGGATTTTAACATTGATATATTAGACGAAAATTTTAGTAAGACTGACTCAACAGATAACCTTATAACACAAGAATTTTTAAATGATCTCTTGGAACATAAATTTACGCCATGCTTTACGGGAATAACAAGGCCTTCATCTGATAATAAAAGAGGTACCTGCATCGACAATTTCTATATAAAAACTAAAAATATAAATATTAATTCATTTAAAATAACGAATCCATTTAATGATCACTACCCATTATTTATAACTATAGATAAATTAGAAATATATCAGCCGAACAAATTCAATATGAAATCAATTAATTACAAGTTAAAACATGTTGCAAATAATTCAAACTGGTACTCAATATTGTCTATGCAGGATCCTAACCTTGCAGTTAACGCATTAATTGACATGATAAATAATTGTATTGATGCGTCAACTACCAAAAAACAATTTAAAAATAAACTTCCGAGAAAAAATTGGATTACTAGTGCTATTATAGTCTCGTGTACTACTAAAGAGACACTGTATATCTTATGGAAAAACAATCCCACTTCTGAAGCCCTAAAAAAAGAGTATACAAATTACACTAAGATATTGAACAAAGTTATTAAAGAAGCAAAATTTAAATATGAAAAGGAAATGGTAAAACGAAATAGCGGAAACTCTAGGGAATTATGGAACATAATTAAAACTAAATTAGGGAGAAATAGTGTGCATGATAATCCAATAAAATATATATACGAAAACAATCAAAAAATCGAAAATAAAACTGATATAGCAAATTCTATGAACACCTATTTTTGCAAAATAGGACCAAATTTGAGTGCTCAATTTGCTAATATAAATAATAATAACCTGAAACTTCCAGATAGGAATCCTGAATCCATTTTCTTTCGTCCGACAGATTTTGCTGAGATATACAAAATAATCAATACATTGAAAAATAAATCTGGAGGTGTAGACAATATTAACGTTAAATCATTGAAAATTCTCTCTGAATATATATTGTGCTCTTAGAATATATCTTCAATTTATGTATTGTGAAATCTATCTGGCCTGACGCGCTCAAAAATGCTGAGGTAGTCCCTATTTACAAGGCTGGTGAAAAATCTAATATCAGTAATTACAGACCAATCTCTTTAATATCGAACATTGCAAAAATTTTTGAAAAAATAATTTATAATAGATTATACCATTTTTTTGAAAAACATAACATAATATCAGAAAAACAATACGGTTTCGTTAAAAATAGGGGAACTACTGACGCATTAAATTATATATCAAATATCATATACGAAAACTTAGATAAAAGTAAACCAATAATTGTTGCTTTTCTAGACTTAGCCAAAGCATTTGACACTATTAATCATAGAGTTCTTTTAGATAAGCTTGAACGATACGGAGTAAGGGGTAGTGCCTTAAAACTGATGACTAGCTATCTGACAGATAGGCGGCAAAGAGTAAAAATTCAAGACTGTAAAAGTGAATATAAAGAATTTACTGACGACCATACCAAGCCTGGCATGCATTGGGTTGCGTTCTACGTCGATAGATCTTCTAATGGTCTATACTTTGATAGTTTTGGATTACCACCTATAATACCCGATCACATAAGCCGTTTGCGAAATAGTTGTAAAACATTTCGTTGGAACGCAATACAACTTCAAAATGACGCATCCGATGTATGTGGTCAATATTGTATTATGTTTTTAAGCTATATGAGTAATGGTTTAGGTTTCAAGAAGTTTCTGGATAATTTTTCTGTCAACTTGGAGAAAAATGATAACGTAGTTAGACGGTATGTGCGCTATAAAAAAGCTGACGTAAATTTCATTTGCAACGGTGGATGGTTCGTCAGATGTTTGCAAAACTCTCGCTCTAAAATGTCTTTGTTATAATAGTCAGCATTTCTTTTATCACGCGAAAGAAGTTTTGATGTAAGACGATACATCGGCAGCCCGTCTACTACTGACGCATCAGGGGACCACACCCTGGAAAGTTAGTAGCGGTAGTGTAGCAATACAAAGAACACACTCGTGACCGATGACGACGCAGTTTAAAAACATCTCATTGGCTACCGCTGTGTCTCCATCGTTGTGATTAGCTGCGACGGCGCATCAGAAGAGAGCTCATTGGTTGCTGGTGTGCCCCCCCCAAACGGCGGCGGCGCAGCAGAAGAGACCTCATTGGCTGCTGGTGCGCCCCAACAAGCTGATTTGGCGGCCGCGGGAGGTGTAGCGGCTAAGAGCTCATTGGCCACCGCTGCGCCGGCAAAAGAGCTGTTTTGCCACGGAGCTAGCTCCACCACAAGGCTCGGGGACTCGCGAACGGCCGCGCGCGGGGGGCACCGCGTGCGGTTACGGGCTCTTCGGGAGAAGTGTTTCAGAGTGTCCAGTTAGTGTGAATTATGGACGCGCGTTGGAAACATCCGTGGACGTGTAAGTTGAGTGGCCCCATCGGTTGCGGTAAAACAGTATTTGTTAAAAAATTTCTGAAATACATTGACCGTTTGAGCGACACTCGCTTCGAGCGTATTATTCTTTATTACGGTGAATGGCAATCGGGATACAGAGATCTGGGTAAAGACGTTGAATTTCGCGAAGGTCTACCGCAAAGCACCGATTGGCTTAACGATCCGAAACCTAAGTTGATCATCATCGACGATCGTCCTCTGGAGGAGCCATAGTGAATCTCTTTACGAAAGGCAGTCATCACAACAACTTGAGCGTGATTTTTATCACTCAAAACATCTTCCATCAAGGCAAAGGTCAGCGCGACATATCTTTGAACGCTCAGTACATTGTAATCTTTAGGAATTTGCGAGATCGTGTTGAGATACGTCATCTTGCCAGGGAAGTATATCCTGAAAATCCTCGATTTTTAGAAGAAGCCTACCGGGACGCAACATCGCAAGCTTTTGGCTACCTCTTGTTGGATCTGAAGCAAACCACATTGGCTAATTGTCGATTTCGGAAATGTATTTTCCCCGATGACGAGTACCAGTACGTTTACGTACCACGAAAACAACTGACAAACAGTCAAAATCAAGTTCCAATCGTGGCGTTGTAATGACTACGAAAACGCGTTATCCGTTTGGTCGAAAAGATGCTACCGTCTTGGTGGCATTGTACCAATTTAACAAAGAACAGCGGAAAGCAGTTTTACAGAAAGCTGATACAAAATTGGTTCGTCATATTTGCAAGTGGGCTTTAAACGTATTGATAGGTAACCTTCCGTTAAGTAAAGGTCACAAGGGTTGGCTGCGTAAGCACGCAAAAGTTCTGCGAAAGCTAGCATCACCGGATATCACTTTACAACGAAGAAGAAACATTATAGTGCAACGTGATGGTTTTTTGCCTGCTCTGCTAGCACCTCTGATTGGCACGCTTCTTGCTAATCTCGTGAATAAATAAAGATGGAACACGCGAGAAAGATGATTCTCCTACCGCAAGAGAGCCTTGAACGTTTGCAAACCACGCTTGGAAAAGATAAGATAAAGTCTGTGCAAACACCGGGATCGGTGACGAGTAGACTCGATGCTGAAATGAGCGAAATATTAAACTCGCCAACATACAAAGGCGATCGTGAAAAGTGAACTCTCTACCGTCAAGTTTTACAGCGATATCTTCACTTTAAAGGAACCGGAGGAGGAGATAAGTATAAAAAAGAACAAAAGAATGACAGTGTCAGCGAATCTAATACGGTGGACGATAATGAGCAGCAAGAGAAGGAGGAGGAGGAGGAGGAGGAGGAGGAGGAGGAGGAGGAGGAGGAGGAGGAGGAGGAGGAGGAGGAGGAGGAGGAAACCGATGAGCTCATTGACGCAAATATTATCTATACTGTCCCGAAAAAGTAGAAAACGAAAGCCAAACAGCTCGTGCGATGCTTGCGAGCTGGTGGTAAAGTAGTTTGGGATGCCAACGAGGCTGTAACGATAGATGGCACGATTGTACCCAGAGTCAACATTGTCGACTTGGTGAATGACGCAATGAGAGATAGAAAAAGGAGCGCTCCGCCTGGTCATCCTCAGTTCGCTGTCGCTCTTCGCCAAACATCTGTATCCCGAGAGTTTATAGGTAAATAACCTGTTTGGAACGACGTTACCAGACCCTCGTCGTCCAGTGAGCATTTAGAAAACAGTGCTTTTACTACACCGCCTTCCGTTCCTATTTTGAGAGTTCAGAGTAGCGGCGACAGCGCCGCTGATGAATGAGATCCAACGCAACCCGAAAAAAGAAGAAAAAAGAAGTCAGCTGAAAAAAAAGAAGGTCTCCCCACCACACTCTGAAATACTGTCATGGCGCGGAATGAGCAAGACATTCGGGCTGCGCTAATAAATGCTCAAGAAGAAGAACAAGAGAAAAACAGCGTTCTAGATGCACTCGTTGATTTATTACCGTTTGAAATGCATGTACCGCATTACAAATTTTGCGGACCCGGGACTAAGCTAGCAGAGCGTATCGAACGTGGCGACGTTGGAATCAATCCGTTAGATGAGGCCTGCCGACAGCATGATTTAGCTTATGCTGACTCGGACAGTGACCGTCGTCAAGCCGACCGAGTTTTAGCGCGATATGCCTTCTCTCGCATGCTCGCCGAGGAAACGCCGTCTGACGAAAGAACAGTCGCGATGATGACAGTTTGCTACATGGTTAGCAAGATAACTTTTGAAAGATTTTTTTCGCGTATCAAGAATGTTATCAGGAAACGAGACAAGAAAGATAAAAAATCAAAGCGTGGACAAATAAAAAAGGATAAGAAGACGAAGGAACAGAAACCAAAGGATAAGAAGAAAATAGACAAAATAATAATCTCGAACAATGAATAAAATGTTTGAAAAACTTTATTACGAAGCACATCGGCCTTCGGCGTACACTGGTGCTGATAAACTTTTGCGAGCTACGCGTAAAAAATACTATCGTCAAAGTGTTATTGAATAGCTTGAGAGTCATGACGCTTATACCTTGCATAGACCTGTTCGACATTGTTTTCCTAGACGTAATTATAATGTGCGCAATTTCGACGACGTGTGGGAAGCTGATTTCATGAACATGAGATCTATAAAATCTTACAACGATGGCTACAGCTACGTTTTAACCGTTATCGATGTTCTCAGCAAATATGCATAGGTTGAACCTGTCAAGGACAAAACTTCGAGAAATGTCGCTGATGCTTTTGTGCGTATTTTATCGAGAAGTGACGGCCGGAAACCAATATGTCTTCAAATTGATAAAGGTAAAGAATTTCTCGGCGTGGCGCTGCAGAGGGATCTCTCAAAGCACGGTATAGCGTTTAGAGTGGTACGCAGTCCAGATGTAAAAGCTGCCATTGTGGAAAGATTCATAAGAACTATAAAAGAAAGAACATGGCGGCATTTTACTCACAAAAATACTCGGAGGTATGTTGATGTTTTGCAGAATATCGTAGAGGCGTACAATCATACCAAACATTCGGCCATAAAAATGGTGCCTGCAGTCGTAACACTGTACAATGCAGCCAAAGCTCATGAAAATTTACAACGTCGATATGGTAATCGTGTTTTTAAAACTCTTAAATACTGCGTCGGTGACTTGGTGCGCGTCAGTCGTGCAAAGAACGTTTTCGCTAAAGAATATGAGAGTGGCTGGACACTAGAGATTTTTAAAATTACACGAATCTCAACGACGTATCCGCCTGCAGTTTATTATTTAGAAAATTTGGCACGTGAAGAAATTCACGGTTTTTTCTACGCTGTGCAGAGTACGTAAAAATTTAACTACAGACGTTTTTGAAATTGATGAAATTTTGAAAACTAGAGGCAAAGGTTCGTCTAAAGATTATTTTGTAAAGTGGAAAGGATACAGCGATAAGTTCAATTCCTGGGTTAGAGCGAATAAATTGACGAATATATAAAAATTTTTAAAATGAAAGATCAGTTTTATATTGTGTTGCCGAGCAACAGCAGCATGAATTATTTTGCGGAAAATACCACGACACGTTTCATCACGCAACTCCCTCAGAAGATACGTCTTCAAGGTTCGTGGTCAGTCGCGCTTACGGAGATTCAAATTCCGCTGACGTTTCAACACGTGTCTTCCGAGCAACAGGATAGGACAGTTTCGCTTAATCTCATTCACACTCGACTCTAGAGACAATGGTAAAAAATGTTAGTACTACAGTGTCGCTGATTCTTCCAGGAATTTACAGAGATGTAAACATTATAATAAGCGAGCTAAATAATTTAAACTGTATAAAGGGCCATTTGGAATTCGGTGTCGATCCCGGTGGTTACGTGACAGTCTACAGAGTTTGTACAAAGATAACTTGCTCTGAATTCAGTCACCAACTTTGTTTATCCAAGAAGTTTCGAACAATTTTGGGATTCGAAAGAATGAATAGTATTTTTATAAGAGATGAAGAATCAGTAGTAAGTGATAGACCTGCTCATCTCTCCAATGGGCTTCCATCCATGCTTATGATTTGTAGCGATATTTGCGAACCTTACGTAATAGGTGACGTTCAATCGCGATTGTCGCGAGCAGTATCGTTAAACATCGACGATGATTACACGTATGATAGTACTAGAATCAAGAGGTTCTCCCCCCCCCCCCCATGTAGATACCTTTATTATTCAACTCATTTCAGACAATCGAAATCGATATAAGGGACCAAAGTAGACGTGCGATTCCATTCGATTACGGTATTCTGACGGTGACACTTCATTTCAAGAAACTTGACTAGAACCCTTTTTTATTCAGTGATGGAACGTTACCAAGAATACTTTAACATGCAAGTTGGCGGTAGATATAGCGGAGGGGAGGTGGTTGGTGGGGGTCAACGGTTTAATAGTGGGGTCGGACGTATTTGCGTTGGATCCCCCTATCAAAGGGCGCACGGCGGTTTTGGTTCATTTTTGGCTGGAATTTTCCGTCGCGTTCTCCCACTTTTCACTCGTGGAGCCAAAGCTGCTGGGAAGGAGGCTGTGCGTACTTGTATGAACATTATGTCTGATGTTAGCGAGCGAAACACTCCGTTTAAAGAGTCGATTCGCAAACGCTTTAAAGAATCTGGCGAAGTTCTCAAACGAAAGGCAGAGGAGAAATTGGATAAGCTAATGGAGGGGTCTGGGTATAAATTACCACGCTACGGCTTACCACTTCAGTTGCGAATGGGCGCTGGCTCTGATACAAATCATAGAGGTAAAAAGAAGAAGAGCAGTTCTCGAAAAAGGAAAACAAGAAAATGCAAGTCTAATAGTTCGAAAAGGGGCAAGGCTAAGAGAAAACAAACGAAACAAAAGAAGAAGAGAACCACGAGAGATATTTTTGGATAGATAAGATGGCCTTTTTACACACCCATTCGTGCGAAAGTCGGAGTTGTTTCTGTTTGAAATTCCTCCTACTCAAACAACGATAGAAAATTCACACTGGATACAATATACACCAATATCGTCTTTAAGGGGGTTAGTGCGATATTGGCTTTTCTTAAGAATTTCTTGAAACTTGCAGGGTAGACTCATATTACTATTATACGCAGTATCTGTAAATTTCAGAAAGCCTAGCTTCCCCGTTTGTGAGATATAAGCTCCCAAAGTTACGAAATTTAACACGGTGTCTTATGGGACCGTCGTCATGAAATGTAAAAAAATGAACGTTTTCGTCAATAACTTGGAAAGTTTTCTTAAGACTTGAAAGAAAAAGAGATATGTTACTAAGAACAATACTTTGAATGTCCTCTGCAAATTTCAGGAAGCCTAGCTTCACCGTTTTCGAGATACAGTTGTTTAAAGTACGTAGCCTCAGGGTAGACGACGCCGCGCGTGTCCTTGTGTGCGTGTAAACAAACGAAGGCTCGCTGCGTGTGTGTCTACACAGACGTAGCACTTCTATGTGTATGTACACACAGATGAAGCGGCGCTATGTGTGCGTGGACAGTCTCGCGTGAAATTTTGAGAGTGGGGAGACTCGAGAGTGCGTGAGGCGTACGGCGTTCGACCAGCTGTACTTTTGGCTTGTATGTTACCGCACTAACCCCCTTAACTGATGACTCACCTATAGAATTTGTGTTACCGGGCAATGGTGAAGAATATATTGATCTTGCTCACACGATGCTTAGTCTGCGAGTAAGTCTACAAACTACGGTTGCCGTACCACAAGCCGTTACAGACCAAGTACCCAAAGTCGATCCTGTCAATAATTTTATGCATTCTTTATTTAATTAAGTTCATGTATTCTTTAATCAAAAACCGGTATCACCGCCTAAAAACGCGTACGCTTACAGAGCGTACCTTGAAACTTTATTAAATTATGGACCTGCTGCAAAAAATTCGCATTTGACGAGTGTGTTGTGGTACAACAATACTGCTGGAAAAATGGACGACGATGAAGATGCAAATGCAGGCCTTGTGCAACGTCGCAAATTACTGTCGGCAACAAAATCAGTTTACATGATTGGCCATCTTCACTGCGACGTGTTCAATCAAGAAAAATTATTAATAAACGGTGTCGAGGTAAGAGTGCGATTAGTAAGGTCTCGCGATAGTTTTTGTCTCATGGATCCTACGGGCTTTTACTCTGTACATATCGATAAAGCTAATCTTTTAGTTAGGTGAGTCAGTATTAGTCCGAGTATATTACTAGCACACGCCCAATCACTTTCAAAGACAACTGCTAAATATCCTCTCACGAGGGTTGAGGTTAAAGCTGTAATAATGCATAGAGGTATTCACGGTGAAACTTTGGATAATATAATATTAGGTCAACTGCCAAAGCGAATTATAATCGGGTTTGTTGACAATAAGGCCTTCAATGGTGATCAAGCTCTAAATCCGTTTAACTTTGAACATTTTAATATAAATTTTCTATGCTTATACGTTGACGGTGTACAAATACCTTCTAAACCACTATAACCTAATTTCGGAGCTAGCATATTATACATTGATTCTTATCATACGTTATTTTCTGGAACAGGCGTACATTTTCTTAACGAGGGTAACCAAATCTGGCGTGAATCATATCCTAATGGCTATTATCTTTTCGCGTTTGATTTAACTCCCGACCTATCGGCTAACGTATGCACTCATTGGAATTTGATTAAGCACGGTAGCGTCAGATTAGGTGTACGATTCGCTGAAGCATTAGCCAATACTATAAATTGTATTGCCTATGCTGAGTACGATAATATTTTGGAAGTAGATGCATCGCGTCAAGCTATTGTAGACTTTAGTGGTTAGAATAACAAAGTACAGATGGCGTTGTACTACATATACGTGGAAGATTTGTTTCTTGATGGCCAGTACGTTTCGAGTCGTGATCGTCATTGCAAGCTACATAAAAACGATGGATTCAGTTATAGATATCCAGTGTCTCAAAGATACTGACAATAACAATGCACCAAAGGAAATCGCTGTTGTTGCTCTTAATGGTGATTTTCACGGTCATTGTTTAGTGGCTCCGACGGCTTGTATAGATGATTTGAGCGCTGAAATTAGAAGACAAAATAATTGGTTAACTCAGCATTGCCACGGCATTAATTACTTGGAAGGTGAAGTTGATTTGAAAGTGTTTCATAAAACTCTGCAAGATTTATCAAATAGTGCTCGAAAAATTTACGTTAGAGGCAGTGAAATGTGGTTGATGCTTCATAAACTTATAGCAAATGTTCGATAAGTTATCATCTAATGTATATTGTATGCATCACGCTTTAAAATTTTCGGGTCATAAATACCGATGTGCGTTAAATCACGCTTATCGTTTGAAAGGCTACTTATCTTTAGGCCTTGGTTATCTAAATAAAAATTTAATCGATCTTCATAATGGACAGCCTTCAAATATTGAAGATCCTTTCACCAATCCAGTCACATACTGTAGGTGTATTCCCAGCCGATCAAATCCCGCGGGTGTGGACCAAGCCGACGGCGTTCATAGTTAAGACGGACGACCATACCAAGCCTGGCATGCATTGGGTTGCGTTCTACGTCGATAGATCTTCTAACGGTCTATACTTTGATAGTTTTGGATTACCACCTATAATACCCGATCACATAAGCCGTTTGCGAAATAATTGTAAAACATTTCGTTGGAACGCAATACAACTTCAAAATGACGCATCCGATGTATGTGGTCAATATTGTATTATGTTTTTAAGCTATATGAGTAATGGTTTAGGTTTCAAGAAGTTTCTGGATAATTTTTCTGTCAACTTGAAGAAAAATGATAACGTAGTTAGACGCTATGTGCGCTATAAAAGAACTGATGGAAATTTCATTGGCAACGGTGGATGGTTCGTCAGATGTTTGCAAAACTCTCGCTCTAAAATGTCTTTGTTATAATTGTCAGAAATTCTATTATCACGCGAAAGAAGTTTTGATGTAAGACGATACAACGTGTGTCATGGAAATTTAACCGTTTCAACTACATGTGCGTCGTTGTTTAACCTTGCTCGTCTCATTCTTTACTTCTCAAACGTCTGCACTTTTTTAACCGTGTGCATAGTTTGAAAAGCTGTATTTAAAGGATCACTTCAGAGTGTTTAGCACCAGTCGCTTTCTACTCGTAAAGATACGCGGATCGCCATGGCGACCCTACCACGAGCTGCACAACACCCACATCAAGTCTTTTGTACGTTGTACGCCTTAAATAAATCGTTCACCAAGAAGGTAATTGTTGGTTTGGAATATGACGAGCTCGTCGACAAGTTCGACGACGAGTGCTACAATCCTGTTGTTCGACTATTATCGAATGACTTTGAAGGTGTTGCATTTTTATACAATGACTAGGAAGAATTCAAAACAAGTTTCGACGACATTGATAAATATTTTCGTGGACTTGATAATAGCTTAAAGGACCAGAGAATTTACGGAAACGGCTGGGCTTTAAAATTCACCACAAGTCACCAGGAAAAAGCAATCGAAATTGAAGAAGACAGGAGGCCTGGTGTTGGTCGAATCAAGCGGTTTCGTCAGTTTGGTAATGAAAAAAGTTACTTTTGATTGTCTCCAAGAATTTATTGTAAAGTGTGTCGATACTCGTCTTAAATATTTAAATTCTATTGCGAGTAGTGTACAATATCTTACCTGCGACGTTATGGCGTTTATTAAAACTAAAAGTAGTCTCATGCATGAAGCAGAAGTACAACTGTATATACCTAGTATTGTAAAAGACGTTGTAAATTTAGTTGATAATGATGTAATAGACGAAATTACCTCTAGTGTAGAAAAGCAATGTAAAGAAAAAGATCAAACGTCTCTACCTAAGCGCGACTTTGCTGATGTTTTGTATCAGATTTTATCATTACACATGCCAAGAATTGTTGATGTATTAAATACTATATTATTTGATAATAAATAGAAATATTTGAATATAGTTACTATGTACTTCTTTTTGTCTTCCTTGCCTTGCTCTTAATCCCAACTTATTATATTTTTAAAACCGTTAATTTTTAATTTACATTTCTAAATTGTAACTTATATAAATTAAATTTTATTTCACGAAATGAAGCCAGCCTTTATTTGAATATTTTTTGAATGAGTATTTTTAAATTATTTAATTGAAGAATAAAAAATTAGTTGAAATTAGATACTCATAAATATTTTAATTTGCTGACGCAATATGTAATTTGATTACGTATGTATATCAAATAACCGACTGAAACAGGTACACACATGCATACACACGTCTGTATGTGACTTCTTGGCTTTGACCTCAGCTGGAGCCTGCGGTTGAGGTCAACCGCTAAATCAGCTTGTTGGGGCGCGCCAACAGCCAATGAGCTCTCTTCTGGTGCGCCGCCGCCGCTAATCACAACGATGGAGACACAGCGGTAGCCAATCAGATGTTTTTACACTGCATCGTCATCGGTCACGAGTGCCTTCTTTGTATAGCTACACAAGCGCCACTAACTTATACATAGGGAAAAATTTTTTCTCGAGAAAAGGCTCAAGGAAAGGAATTACACATAGAAGCACATAGTCGACAGTCGACTTTCCGCTGGTCATCCGCTCCTCGAGAAAGGTTTGAAAAGACCTTGCGGTCCTTCCTCTGTCAATGAGTCGAAAAACAGCAGTGCCTGGTGTATGTTTGTTGGAACGTCAAAATATTGACGTGCGTGCGTCTGTGTATGTGTGAGTATGTGTATGGATGTATTTGCTTCGATGTGTAATTCCTTTCCTTGAGCCTTTTCTCGAGAAAAAATATTTCCCTATGTAATTAAATAGTTAAAATAATGTGCAACTGCAACTCGATGCACGTGACATTTTTTCATTAATCAGCAAAATTCCACAGCGTCGTACGATGAAATAAAGGAGAAAAAATAATCTCAACTTCCTTTTCTTGAGACTTTCCTCGAGAAAAAATTATTTCCCTGTGTAATTCAATAGTCAAAATAATGTGCAGCTGCAACTCGATGTACGTGACATCTTCTCATTAATCAGCAAAACTCCACAGTACCGTACGATTAAATAAATAAAGAAGAGAAAAGTCGACGCGTTTCTTGTTCGGAAAACATGGTGGGACACGTGGTAAGTTGGCAGAGGGCCCACGTGCGATGAGATCATCCGTGGCAAAGACGAACGGTCGACCGGATGTCCGTCGCGAATATTGTCTTGTCGCGTGACCATCTTCGTCGCAAAGCATGAGGGTATTGTGCAGATTCTGAATTTTGTCATTTGTCTCTCTTGTGTTCCCCATACAAATGTTGCGCGCCAGTACGTTATGTAGATAGTGGTTCAATACAGAAATTCGGATGTACAGTTCCACCAGAGTGTTGCGGATCTATCATGAAGTGGCTATGAGATGTCTATGAGGTTACGGTTATTCCATTTTTTTTAAGCCGTGCGCGCGTCATTAGATACTGCGCGTAGGTGTTGGACACTCGTTGCACAGTACAGAGAGTCTATATATAAAAGTTGTAAAATACCATAAAAAGCCCGTGAATCTGAAAATTTTTTGTGTAGGTACACTTGTCATGGTGCAGAGAGGCTATACACAAAAGTTATAAAATACACCATAAAAACACCATAGACATCCCATAAGACCATATATTAATGAATCATGTACCATTAGCTTCCAAAATCCGATAAAATATCGAAAACCCCATAAAAACCCATGAATCTGGAAATTTTTATGTAAGTACATTTGCCATGATATAGAGAGGCTACGCGAACTGGGCCTTGAAGGCATAGCTTAGTGTGTGTGTGTGTGGATGTGCGTGCAGGTGTGCGTGCGCGTGTGTGCGACCACTCGCAAATCTGCGGACCGTGTGGGGAGGTAACAGCTCTTTTGACGGCACAGCGGTAACCAATCAGCTCTTTCCATGCTACGCCACGCGCGGTCATTGAAGCATCTTGTTGGGAGACACAACCAATGAGCTGATTTTACACTGTGCCGTCACAGATCACGAGTGCTTTCTTTGAGCTGCTACACCAGTGCCACTAGCTTTCCAGGATGTGGCCCTTCGATGTGTCGGTAGCAGACGGATCGCGAATGTAACCGTATGGATAACTGAAACAGTATTTGAAGCAACTACTTCCAGCAGCCGACAGTCGACTTCCAGCAGTTGACAGCCGACTTCCACCAGCCAGCGGACGACTTCCACCAGCGAACGGGCGACTTCCAACAGCCGACTTCCCGCTGGTCATCAGTTCCCCGAAAAGTGTGCCGCGTGTTCATCAGTAGACATTTTAGCTCACCGGGTCGTCGCATCTTCTTTAATCTCCGTTTTAAATAATGTGTAGTTGCAGCTCGGTGTACGTGACATTTTCTCATTCATCAGCAAAATTCTACAGCGTCGTACGATTAAATAAAGGAGAAAAAACAATTTTAACTTTCTTTCCTCGAGAAAAATTGTTTGCCTATGTAATTCAATAGTCAAAATAATGTGCAGTTGCTGCTCTATGTACGTGACGTTTGCTCATTAATCAGCAAAATTCCACATTGTCGTACGATTAAAATAAAAGAGAAAAAAAGTCGCGTTTCTGGTTCGGAAAATATGATAGGCACATGACAAGATGCAATTTCGACGACTGTAAGTTATGACTAATTCGAGGTAAGACGATATAATTCGCCAGCAGAAAGTCCACGTGCGATGAGATCATTCGTGGCAAAGATGAACGGTCGACCGGCTGTCAGCGGCGTATATTGTCTTGTCGCGTGAACATATCCGTCGTTAAGTGTCATGATGTGAGGATTCTGAAATGCGTCGTGTGCCTCTCTTGTACCCCATGTAAATGTTGTGTGCGAGTACGTTATGTAGATAGTGATTCAATGCAAAAATTCGAGTGTACCGTTCCACGAGACACGCACACACACACACACATAAAAGTTTTGATGCGCCAAAGTGTAGCCATAATGCTGCCGCGTAAAAACGCCTTGAAGACATAGTTTATCTTGGTACACCGTAGCGCTGCACACTCTCTTTCTCTCTCTCACTCTCTCTCTCTCTTTGTCTCTCTCTCTCGAATATGCTTGCTTGCGTGCGCGCGTGCACACACACACACACACACACACACACACATGAAGATAGTATGGATTTCGCTGATGCATCGCATCTCTCTCCCCCCCTCTCTCTCTCTCTCTCTCTCTCTCTCTCTCTCTCTCTCTCTCTTCATCGTGCGTCATCAGTCTCTCACTGCAAAATATGCTTGCTGGTGTGTGTGTGTCTGCGTGTGCGTGCGTGTGCGTGCGTGCGTGCTGGTGTCGGTGTGCGTGCGCGTGTGTATGTCCGTGTGTCTGTGTGTGCGTGTGCATGCGGGTTTGCGTGCGCGTGTGCGTGTGCATGCGCGTGCGTGTGTGTGGGTGTTCTCTCCAGAATGTGCTTGCGCTCGCGTGCACACACACATACGTGCACCGCTTTTATCCCCACCCCTCGCTATGCGTCGTCGGACTTCTTGACCTTGACCCCAGCTAGCGCCTGGGGTCAAGGTCAGGTTTGTTGTGACGGCCCATAGCGAGGGGTATATTACTTTTTTGATCGGAAGAGCTTACTTGAATATGATATTCTAAATTTAGTACCCTTTGACATGATATTTACCACTTCTTCTAGTATTACTTTGTTAGATTTCTAAACCAATCTTTATGAACATTGTTAGTTTGATTGACCTGAGAGTTTTGTTTATGTTTTAAATATTCAAATTTTCTTTTTAATTTACTCCTATGATTATATTTTACTCTTTCAAGTGCCTCTTTGACCACGATAAAATTCTTGCAAATCATTCTGTTCTACTTTATTATATAAACATCTTTCAAGCTCTAATAAATATTCATTCAAACGATTAATTTCAAAATTCAAATCTCTAATTTCTAAATTAAGAAATTTATTCTTGAAAAAGATATTATTTTTCCGTAGATCATAAGAAACTCTTTTGTTGTAATCCCGATAAAAACCCTTATGATCAAATTTTTTCCCAATATGAGTAGGAAATATATTTGATTTTTTACACCTAAGAAGAAAAGTAAGTTGTTCCTTTAAAATTACAATCTTTAAAACCATTTTTACCCATTTTGAGAAATAACCTTTGATCACCTTCCCATAAATCCCATATATATATATCACTAAATATTTTAATATTGTAAATAAAAATGTAATAAAACACTGTATGAAAAATAATTTGCTTAAGGGGGTTCTCCTCGGACTCCCTAGTCAAAGCAGTGCTAAATGTAGCAATTACCTAAAATTAAAAAAAACCATAGTGTAATGTGATTTATTTATTTAAAATGATAGAGATAGTCAATGTATTATAAATAAAGTGTATTTAATATGACTAAAATAACTTTTTTCACAAAATGACGATATTCTAGTAACTAGATATTGTCACTACAAATAATTGTTGATAAATCACTGGAATCTTTTTTGTTTCTCAACCGATTTTAGTTTCCAAGGTCTCATTTTGCTCCTTAAGAAATTTCATGTGGACTTGCCGAAGGAAAAATGAAAAATTATTCAAAATTCAGAAAGTTATAGCCAATTAAAAGAATATTTTGTTTTAACGACGTGCATGAATTTATGAACAATTATCTATAACTTTCTGAGTTGTGAACAATTTTTAATTTTTCCTTCGGCAAGTCCCCATGAAATTTCTTAAGGAGCAAATTGAGATCTTGAAAACTAATATCGGTTGAGAAACAAAAAAGATTCCAGTGATTTATCAACAATTGTTTGTAGTGACAATATCTAGTTACTAGAATATCGTCATTTTGTGAAAAAAGTTATTTTAGTCATGTTAAATACAGTTTATTTATAATACATGGACTACCTCTATCATTTTAAATAAATAAATCACATTACAACTACAGTTTTTTTAAATTTTAGGTAACTTCTACATTTAGCACTGTTTTGACTAGGGAGTCCGAGGAGAACCACCTTAAATTACCATAAATTATCATTTTGATTCCTTAGTAAAAATAATTTTCGTACCTAATCGTGCATAAGTGTGCTTAACTGTGCAAAACTATGCCAAACTTTGCCCAAGTAGGTAGGTTTCGGACATTTTACACAGATTCATCACATATTGGCACAGTTTGGAACAATGTGGCACACTTTTGCACAGTTTGTTATAAATCATTTTCAGCCCTTACAGCACTGAATATTTGAGGAATATTCCCTCAATATTCATTTCCTATTTTCGAAATTTTCGCTAATATTCGCTCAACGTTAATAAACATGGAAGAAACTCTTAGGGAATATTCCTGCAAACCTTGATGACCGTTTTTCCATTCCTTTTCTAAAATGATCAGGCAGGCTACTTATTATTGTAATATTGCAGCAATATTTGTACAAGATTAATTAATACTAGACGAATGTATAATTAAGTTTCACCAATATTTCCTCGATTAAGCAGTATTGCAGCAATATTCGTACAAGATTCATCGATACGAGAGGAGCATTCAATATATTCCCCTATAACAATCAATATTGGAGCAATATTGCTTCAATGCTTCTTCAACATATTTGCCATATTCGCTCATGTTCCCTTAACGTTACTATACAGGTAAGCTTAGTATTTAAGTAATTTATTTCACAAAGATAAGGCGTAAAATTTTGGTCCTTATTCCCCCATTGTAAACGGGATATCAAAAACAAGGAAAGCCTGCAATTCGGACTCTTTGTAAAGAGTCATTTGAATTGTAATTCGGACTCTCTGTAAAGAGTCATTTGAATTGTAATTCGGACTCTTTGTAAAGAGTCATTTGAATGGTTGAATTACACGGCTTGTATACTCGTGGTCATTCAGTGTCTCTACAGAAAGCGCTATCAGCTCGCCGCATAGCGGTGATAAAGAGGAACTTGTGGTGGCCAGCTCTCGATAAGCAAGCTTTGGCTATTTATCCGCCATGTGGCGCGCCGGTATCGCTTTCTGTGGTTACACTGGATGGCCGAGAGTATATAAGCCGTATAATTCAACCGTTAAAATGACTCTTTTCGAAGAGTTCGAATTACAGGGCTTGCCTTGCTTTTGATATCCCGTTTACAATGGGGGAGTGGGGACTTAAAATTTTACACCTTATCTATGTGAAATAAATTACTTAAATACTAACGTTACCTGTATATTAACGTTAAGGGAACATTGGCGAATGTGTCAAAGTAAAATTGAAACAATATTGCTCCAATATTGATTGTTATAGAGGAATATATTGAATGCTCCTCTCGTGTCGATGAATCTTGTACGAATATTGCTGCAATACTGCTTAATCGAGGAAATATTGGTGAAACTTAATTATATATTCGTTTAGTATTAATTAATCTTGTACGAATATTGCTGCAATATTACAATAATAAGCAGTCTATTTGATCATTTTAGAAAAGGAATGGCAAAGCGGTCATCAAGGTTTGCAGGAATATTCCCTATCGGTTTCTTCCATGTTTATTAACGATGAGGGAATATTAGCGAAAATGTCGAAAATGGGAAATGAATATTGAGGGAATATTCCTCAACTATTCAGTGCTAAAGGGGAGCTGTTGAAAATAAATATAATTTGATTTTCGATACCGTTGTACATAGTTTAACACACTTTGGCACACTTTAGAACATTTTGACATAGTTTGGCACAAAGAATTTTCAGTTACTAAAAATAAAATTAGGTTTATTATTAGGCACAGTAGTACACAGTTTGACACACTGTGGCACAGTTTTGCACAGTTTTTGCACAGATTCACACAATTTGGCACAGTTAGGCACACAAAATATTGTTCACTTATTAAAACAATATAAGTAAAAATATAAATAATTTATTATTAACAATAATTTTGTATATTTAAGTATAGGTAACCTCAATTAGAAATAAATAGACAGACTTGACTATAGCTAAACTCAATTGATTTTCGAAAATTAATAATTCTTGAGTCTAATGACTATAAACGGTTTAATAAAAGATTTGATATTGTTAATAACAAATGATGCTTGTTAATTTAAAATTTAACAATAATTTGTGTTAAGGCGTGCTAACGTTATGCCAAACTGTGCACAATTGTGCTCAACTGTGCCGAAGTATGTCAAAGTGTGTTAAACTGTGCCAAATAATCAAGCTAAATTTATTTTCAATTGCTAAAAGCTTTTTATGCTAAACTGTGCCAAAGTGTGCTAAAATGTGCAAAAGTGTGCCAATATGTGCTAAACCTATGTAAAATATCCGAAATCTACCTGCTTGATTTTTACATACTTTTGCACAGTTTCGCATAGTTAGACATACTTTATCACATATTTGCATAGTTTCACACACTTTAGCACTCTACGGCACAAAAATTTTTTCCACCAGGGTTATTCTTAATATTATTAGGGAATTTGATATTATTAATTAATTTGGTTATATAAAATACTATTTTTCAAACTCTTGTTCGAAATTGTTTTACCGAATTTTTTTATCGTATTACATATTTTAGAATTAATTTCGAGAATTTTTTACAATAACGGTCAGTTCGGTCCCCTACCAAAATCATAAAATGTTACGTAAACTATAGCCGAAATATTTTGTAGTGGATTAGTTTTGGGTACTTATTTTAAATGTTATAATGAGTAGATGAAGCCTCAAAACGCCTATAAAAAGTTGGTGTTGAAAAAATAAAAAGTTAGACCTCATCTGGAGAAGTTATGTCAGAATCACTCATATACATGCATAAAGAGATCCTGAGCGTCAATAAAGAAAAAGATTCTCTGTACGATGTCGCAACGAATTTTAGGCGAACGATTTCATTCACTGCTTGCGAGAGTACTCAGTCAGCTGTGCGGAGTTCCTTGGGTTTTGCGCCACGGCGGCGCGGCGCCTGGTGGACTCATGCATGACTCTCAGTTTCACAGGTGAGGTGAACGGACTTTTACGGCACAAGATGCAGACCAGGCGCGCGTACAACGAACTGATAGTCAAGTTTTCCGATATAACCAAACCAAGGAAGGAGAAGGCCACACCGATTGGAGCTCGAGTGAAACACTCCATCCACACAACTGGACCACCAGTGTTCGAGCACCCTCGTCGGCTGTACGGAGAGTGTCTCCAGGCAGCGTAGGAGTTTTTCAAAGGGCTCCAGGATCAGGGCGTCATGCAGCCCTCCTCCAGTCAATGGGCCAGCCCGCTTCACCTGGTGGACAGGGAGGAAGGAGGACACCGATTAATCGGCGACTACTGCCACCTCAACGCGAACACCGTGCCAGACCGCTACCCGATTTCAGTCATCGAGGACTTGATGTACAAATGCCACAGCGCATCAATCTTTTTGACCATCGACCTGGAGAAGGCTTTTTACAAGGTGCTCATCAGCAAGGACGAGGAACACATCAGCAAGACAGCCGTAACCACGCTGTTTGGCATGTTTGACTTTTTGCGCATACCGCTTGGCCTGCGGAATGCCACGTAGACCTTTCAGCGTTTCATATACTGGCTGCTAAGGGAGCTGTCCTTTGGACACTGCTACCTCGACATCATCATCACAGCCACAAAGAGGACCTCCAGCATTTACAGACACTGTTTCAGGTATTGCAGTGGGCAGGTTTGTCCATCAAACTGGGTAAGTGCGTTTCAGGGAGGCAGCAGGTTGACTTCCTCGGTTACACCATCTCCAGCCAAGGTTTTCGGTCACCGGAGCGCAAGATGGAAGCCATCATGAAGTCTCCGAGGCCGACCACCAGCATGCCGCTGCGACGGTTTCTCGGCATCGTCAACCACTATCGGCGTTCTCTGGGCAGAAGAAGCGAGTAAGACTTCCGCTCTTGCTCTCTCTCTAATCATGGCCGTCCTCGTGTGCACACGCATCTCTCACGTTATCTCACTGTATCTTGTAAATAGTTATCACCCTGATAAGTACTTTAATAAATAACAATATTAGCCTGTACATCATTTGCCGTTACTTCACCCACTCTTATTCCTAAACTCCAAAGTGGTGATCCGACGTGATCGCATCGGATTACTACACGGCAACGCGGCACATGAGGAGGACACATTCTCGACGCCATTGACGGCACTGCCCTCACGCTCTCGCTCCCTCATGAAGACAGCGACCAGTCGTCAGCCTCTCCGATGACGACATGCTTGACGACGCCATCCAGCAGAATGCAGAAGCAGCAGTAGCAGCAGCGGCAGCAGAAGCGGTGACAGAAAGAAGTGCCCCGGCGCACAGTGGGCCAAAACAGTTTGCCGTTACTTCATCCGCTCCTATTCCTAAACTCCAAGTAGGTATTATAAAGCGGTGGATTTTTACCACGTTACTTATGCGTGTAGAAGAGTGGATTTATACTATTAAATCTCCTCAACTGACAGCCAGGAGGTAAGTCCTTCACCTCAGCGTCCAAGATCACTCGTATTTCTGTATTTTTGCTTTTTCTTTGTTATTCTTTTTCATGCGAGAGAAAATTATATTACGAGAAAACGCACGGCATCGTACTGCAACGATTTCAGGACCTCTAGGTGTACCTCCGTCGGCCTACATACAGGGTTGGATTCACTAAAACTCTACGCTCATAGTTTCTGACTGAAGGATGGGTGGCGCCGCACGACTGCTTAATCAGGAAGTTGATGTTCGAAGTCTTTCAGCTTTTTTTTAGAAGCGCGATTGCGAGAATTAATTCAGATATTTAAGATTTACAAATTTCAATGATTGTATACGAGATATATATTATTATTAGATATATACTATTAGATATACATGTATTATTGTTTTTATTATGAAATTAATAATTTTTTTCTAATTTTCAATTATAACGTCGGAAACTAAAGCGAGAATAGTAAGTTGAGCCTGAACGGACATAGAGCAAAGTTAAGTAGACGAAAACTCCTATTCGTAATAACCTGCACTTAAGCACGGTAAACGCTTTACTACAAGCCAGTTAATGCATTGAGATTTCGTGGAATTGCACCAATTTCGAACCCAGGGAACTAATGTTGAATTTGTTAACACAGCCTCAAAATGTTGAAAATGCTGATGATATTCCTATTATATAAATAAAAAATATTATTGTTACGAAAAACTAGCATTTATAATACTTGATTTTTTACACTCTCAAAAGTTTTATCCCTATTTTACACGAAAATTGTGTAAAATATGAATTTCCCTATTTTAAACAGTCATTCGTGTACAAATAATTGTGTAAAATCGAAACTATAAACCCATGAATTCATGCATATTTTACACAAAATTGGTAACAGTGTATAATGGAAAATCAGAAAAAAATGATTATTTTAACAATAAAAAATATGTAGGCATTCTCCTGTTCTATTTATCTCGTATACAATCATTGAAATACGTAAATCCGATTGAATTCACGCAATCACGCCTCTAAAAAATAGCTGAAAGAATTCGCGCTTCAATTTCCTTATCAAGCCGTCGTACGGCGCCACCAGTCCTTCAGTCACTAACTATGAGTGTAGAGTTTTAGTGAAACCAACCCTGCCTACACAGCGTCCGTCGTTCCATCTCCGACCGCCTCGACATCGTCACGACGCAGCATTCAACGTCAGCTGAAGATCATTGTCTCCAGTGGGGACTGTCTTATTGACGAAGATACGTATTTATTTTGTTGTCTGCCTTTGCGAGTTAATTAAAATTAATTTAATAATGTAACTTGGCATAATTCTATATTTCTCTCTTCATTTAAATGCATTAGATTTTGAGTGCCTTATAAGATGCTTTTTTCATCTTTGCACTTTTTACAATTATGTTGAGTCGTGAATATCGAATTTTCTGTATTAAAATTATGTGATTCGAAATTTTATGGAAATTTCCTATTTCGACAGAAGCAGAGCAATCCGGCTCGACTCATCCTCAGATTTAGAGACAGAAGACACAACAAACGAACCTTTTGGTTACGGCTCTTGCAATGAGGTGACCCTTCACGGGCAAATAAGCGATGCCCGTATCAACAATGCTCGGAGCCTCGACGAAAAGGACGGAGCGCTCGACGATTCTATTCCTGGCCGCCGACAGGATAACATCGTCGAACCAGCTAAGCAGTACCGATATACCGCGACCGTATCTCGTTACTACCTGCCCGATATCGAAGGACGAGGAATAGTAAAGTGGTGAGGCTTGCTAAGGCTTGAAATATTGTGATAATTCGTTTTGGTCAGAAAAGGCCGTAACATTTATTTATTCTATAATTTAAAATCGCCGTAACTCGATTGTTACGCGATGTCTCCAATTGCTACTTTTAATGTACACGTGTGACTCGGAATATATTTTGAAGTGCAAAGGTGAATTAGTGAAATAAATGGAATTCAAATTGTAAAGTAATTTTATAAGTTAATTCTAAATATTGCCGCGTGAAATACTATTGTAGTAATTGTATCTGCAAGGCTAGCGCGTATAGACAATTTGTCGCTAGAATAGCTTCAAACAATTATTGTAAATGAATGATGGTCTTAAATTGTTAGAGTAACAGAATTTAGAAATTGGAGATTATATTTAGTTATATATTTGCCTATAATTTCTTGTTCTTATTTATCTATGTTACATTGAATACTCTGAATATTATTTGCTGTTGTCATTGTGATTGAACATGCGAATTACTCCTGTCACCTGAACGCGCCCCTCTTCTTCAGAGCTGCCGAGCAAACTTAAAATGTGTAATTACTTGTATCTTAACATAACTAGTGAGAGATACTGCTCACTAGTTATTGTAAAGCTCGAATATTAACAGTGTATGGCGCCCAGTAAATCGTATTATGCCTTCTGCATTACGGTTTATTTATTATTTAATTGAATCTGTTGAACTATCAGTTAGTTTTCTTTTTTATCTGCCTTCTATTGGCAAGCTATTTTTATTTATTCACCAAATATAACGGGAGAATTAGTTATCTCCTACATAGCTAAAGCTCCCCGATATAGTATGTATGTGTATAACTCAAATATGTGTGATATATAGCAGATTACATTTTAAATGTAATCTAATCGCTATAAATGATGATGGAATTGGTAATGTTAAAGTTAATCTTGTTAATCTAACTGCGATAAATGCTGATGGAATTAGTGATGTTAAGGAATAGTATTATTATAGTATTAGAAGTATTATTAAACATAAACACAAACACACTAATATATTCTACTTATTTTTAGGTTGAGAATGTGGTTTTTCTGAAAAATTTTTTGTTTTTGTAGCCCTAATTAGTACAAGTTTATATGATATTGTTGGTTGTAGCTAGTGGCCAAAATTACTACCAAAGTTTGTCGTGAGAAGGTGGCAAATAACAACAATAGTTTTTTTACGACGTTTCGGGCATCCTTTATTGATTATGTCCCTCTTCAGGCAGCTAGTAACAAAGTACAAAATACAACTTTTAACAACAATGTATATTAACTTAATTATGAACACATAATTTTACAAGTAACAATTAACACTTACAAAGTCTGTGTTTTTTCCTGAGTGTTACAGAGAACTATCCGTTCGTCAATCTACCGAGCATGACAAAATTTTCCTATTTATACCTATCATTAGTGTATTAGTGTGAGTGTAAGTAAGAACGCAACATTTACTGGCTTAATTGTGTAGAGCTTTTTGGGTGTGTACACACAAGATACACCTTCCATAACCTACTCTCCTGATATCTGTTCCACTATTGTATGTGATTTTTTTTATACTAGGAAGGAGATAGAAATTCAAAATTATTAATCATAGTGTTATATTCTTTTGGAAGTTTATTAATTTCAAATTGCTTGTTCATAAATTTCTTTTGTTTGTGTATATATAATGCTTCGGAAAATAGTCTTTTTTCTTTATTTCTTTCATGATCTAATATATTAACAGTGTTGAAATTTATAGTATGATTATTTTCTCTCCTATGTATGTGTAGTGACGAATTTTCATCTTCCTCCATGTATTTTTTATGGTGTTCTTTGATTTATCGGAATTTTGTAAGGTTATTAAGTTTATCTTAAATAATAATTATTTTCAATCCAACCAAAAATTTTACAAACAAATTTTCGGATCAGCAATGGGCAATCCTATCAGTCCAGTTTTATCAGACATTGTCATGGAAAACCTAGAGTCGCATTGTATAAACCTTTTAATCTCAAAACCGTTATTTTATTTTCGATATATTGATGATGTATTATTATGTATACACAAAGACCACATAGATGAAACATTACGCATTTTCAATAATTACGATAAAAATCTTCAATTTACAGTCGAAAAAGTACAGAATAATAGTATTAGTTTTCTAGATGTTAAGATTATTATTACTGAACAAAAGAAAATTATAACAGATTGGTACAGAAAACCGACTTTCTCAGGTAGATATTTGAACTTCAATTCACATCATCCCATTAGCAACAAAATAGCCATAATTTATTGCCTTATCGATCGAGCCATAAAGTTATCACATAGTTCTTTCCATATAAATAATATTGCCTTTATCAAGAAAGTTTTAACAAAAAATGATTATCCTCTTGACTTTATCGAGTTTTACATAAAAAAACGATTAAAAAAGATCTATTGCACAAGAAGTACTTAACAAAATTCAAATAATGACAACAAGAATTTCATTTGTGTACCATATGTGAAAGAAATTGTAGGTTTTTGAACAATGAACAATATTATAGTACTAGGAAAAGACAAGAATGTAAAATTAGAAAAGTCTAACGTTGTGTATAAAATCAATTGTAATAATTGTAATGCGTCTTATGTTGGCCAAACTTATTGGCGCTTAGGTGTGAGAATCAAAGAACACCAAAAAAAATACATGGAAGAAGATGAAAATTCATCACTACACATACATAGGATACAAAATAATCATACTGTAAATTTCAACACTGTTAATATATTAGATCATGAAAGAAATAAAGAAAAAAGACTATTTTCCGAAGCATTATATATACACACACAAAAGAAATTTATGAACAAGCAATTTGAAATTAATAAACTTCCAAAAGAATATAACAGTATGATTAATAATTTTGAATTTCTATCTCCTTCCTAGTATCAAAAAAATCACATACAATAGTGGAACAGATATCAGAAGAGTAGGTTATGGAAGGTGTATCTTGTGTGTGTAAACACCCAAAAAGCTCTACACAATTAAGAGTGCTCCACCCCTACGGCGGAAATAGGCAATAGCCAATCAGAGACCGGGAATTTTTCTGCACACATTACGCTTCGAATTTTTATTGAATCGGTGTAAAAATTATCGCATAATGTTCCTTGAACATTAATACACGCGGGAAGACTCTTACATGTTAGCAAAAATTTTTGTAAACGCAATAAAAAAAATAAATAAAATTTGAGAGGTAGCGTCGTCTGCTCGGCGCGTAAGCGACTTGAAGATGCGTCTACTGCGGCTGCGCCGAGCGGGAGTAGGTTTGTTCCCTCGTCGCTCGGTTGATTCAAATTCAGTTTTTTCCGTTAACGCAATATACAAATGTACAGTATTTTTAAAATAGGTATAATATTTTAATAGGCATAATAATTTATTACATTTACTAGGATGTTATTATTTATTAAGTTTTATATAATAATATTCAATTTTTGTGTTTGGAGTAAAATGTGATATAATAATATCACATTTTCGTGTTTGGAGTATTAAAAATTTCTTATATATTTTAAGGCCTACACTCTCAAATCTACTATTTCAGATTCGATTCCTCTACATACTTAAAAAAAGTTCTTATCACGGAGAAAATACTTAAATGTGAACTAAATAAAAAAGTACCGTGTCAACGGTAAAAAATTGTGTCGCGTCAGCGTGGTAAAATTCAGTCACTTCAAAATGCTTTTTATATCTAAATTTCGATAATTTTGATTATAGTCCGTCATTTCCAGGAAATTGTATATCGTTAAAAATTTACCATGTTCCATATCCCACTTAATTGAAAGTCTAAATTAAATTATAATATTTTCTCCGCATTGACATTTTCATTTACAAATGCAAATAATGATATTACACTATTGTGTGATCAGATCCTTGTCATTAAAATCAATTAAAATTTGAAAGTATCAATAAACGTTCTGAAAAGATCTACACTACAGTATATTGTATCTCTATATAAAATAAAATTTTAAGAATATAAAAATGACAAATATGAAATATTTGTCGCGAATCTTAGTAGCACCTCTACCCTACCTTCGAATCAAGGAAAAAAGCAACTTCGTCCGCTCTTAATTCCTTATTAAATATTTAAGTTTCAAGTCGCTTACGCGCCGAGCAGACGACGCTAACTCTCAAATTTTATTTATTTTTTTTATTGCGTTTACAAAAATTTTTGCTAACATTTAAGAGTCTTCCCGCGTGTATTAATGTTCAAGGAACATTATGCGATAATTTTTACACCGATTCAATAAAAATTCGAAGCGTAATGTGTGCAGAAAAATACGCGGTCCCTGATTGGCTATTGCCTATTTCCGCCGCAGGGGTGGAGCACTCTTAAGCCAACACATGTTGCGTTCTTACTTACACTCACACTAATACACTAATGATAGGTATAAATACGAAAATTTTGACATGCTCGGTACATTGACGAACGGATAGTTCTCCGTAACACTCAGGAAAAAATACAGACTTTGTAAGTGTTAATTGTTACGTATAAAATTATGTGTTCATAATTAAGTTAATATACGTTGTTGTTAAAAGTTGTATTTTGTACTTTGTTACTAGCTGCCTGAAGAGGGACATAATCAATAAAGGATGTCCGAAACGTCGTAAAAAAACTATTATTGTTATTTGCCACCTTCTCACGACAAACTTTGGTAGTAATTTTGGCCACTAGCTACAATTAACAATATTATTAGACCACTAACATTAGCTGCTTTCACCAAGAACAAGTTTATATGTGAATTATAAGATTTGTGTATATCAACAACAAAAATAATTAGATAAGCATTAAATGACTAAATGTCTATTTTGAAAATATGAAATATCAATTAGAGATGAACATTGACACTTTGTGTTGATTTTTTTTATATTTTTTTCAGATTGTATAAGGAATATCATCTGAATGTGTACGGGATTGTACAAAAATAAGACATCATTGTAGTTTAGTTGAAGTTATATTAAAAAATTAGATTTTTGTATTATCTAGAATGCGGATTCCACGCAAAAACTAGCAGGACAGAAGTTTTTAAACAATAAAAAGACCACAGTAAATTTTTTTCTACACAAGATTAAGATAATAATTTCAAGAAGTTATATCCCTAAATAAGTGTCAAGAAAGTTTTTATTCTCTCAGTAATTCTTAGTTCATAAACTGTTTCAGAACATTATATAAAATGAACTTTGAAATACAGAAAAATGCCAAAATGATGTGTTATTGTGAATATTTGAACGAATAAAAATGCTCAGAATAACTTAATTTATTATTTGCTCATGATAAGAGGGATTAAAGTGTTTCAGAATCCACAGTAAAATTTTTTCTACACAAGATTAAGATAATAATTTCAAGAAGTTATATCCATTGTGAAGTCGTAAACACTGAGGAATTTACTCTTATATTTTGATTGATATTTAATAGTTGATTTATATTACCTTTTCTCCTTGGTGTAGGTTCTCGAAATGAATAACTGATGTTCAAATAAATGCACTATTTATTGAATTATAAAATTTACAATAAGAATCGCAATTTGCTTTGCAAATAACTATATTCGATCTATTCGATTAGTGTGTATAATATATGCGTTGATTGCGCTATTAATTTGTACTAGTGAATTATTGATTTTATTAGAAAACTACTCCTTTTGTCGGCTGGAGTGGTACGGAGCTCGCGTCACTTTGCACGAATAACTAACATGTGCGGCGTACATCGCCTTATTTATTATATGGTTAAATTGGGTTAAAGGTGATCTTGATGATGAGTCGAGATCATCTTATTAAACAAGTTTAATAAACATTTTTACGTAAGTCATTCGATTTTGAATATGAAAAGTGCTTAACGTACATACAAGCTTCGACGCGCGTTTGCTTTCGCGAAGTCGGTGACTCGCTACATCACGCTGTTGCGTAGCCGAAATGCTGCGTTCGTTAAATTTCACAATTACATCTTTTGTCGGTCAGAAAATTACTGATGAGAATATGAATATAAAATTTAATTTAAGGATTTAATTTAAGGTCAGCCCCCCCCCCCCCTTAGACTGTTGAATATCGTAGAGATTCAACAATTATAAGAATAGTTGAACTATCAGTAATTTCTTGTTACAGGATTTTTCTAATTATAATAAAATGATAATTCAAATGATAAATACAATAATGAAAATTCTTATATTAAAAACAATAATAAAAATTCAATAAATTTAAATAAAATTTCGTATCGTCTATATATTTCTATAAAATAAATCAATTATTTTTGTTCCTAACACTAGACTACACTTGACCTATGGTTTTACTTTGTATCGCATGTTTAATGCCGATTTTTCCCAGCGTTCAAATAGCAGTGCGGATCACTATGGAATAAACGAGTAGTCTTACTTCGTTCGTATACATAAATATAACTTTATATAACGATTGATTAATAAAGCGTTACGTAATAAATATAGCATACGTTATGCATTAGAATTTATATAGATTAAGCTTAGAAATAATGTGCGTATTAAATAATTTTGTAGTAAATAAAAGGTGAGGAGAAATATATAGGGAATGTTTCAAGTGATCACTCACTTCTGTCCCTGCTGAGATATTTGGCAAAGATATATTATTTTTTTCTCTTTGTTTAAGTAGAATAACATTGAAGGGCTTTTGATGTTACCATTATAAAAATGTTTTAACAACCGTATACTGAGAAAAATATTCTAATAATTTCCAAAACAAAAATTTAATAATGTGCAGGTATTTTTGATAAAAAGGAAGGTTGGAGTAATTTTGGTGAATTTTGACTTGTTATTGCTCTTATGCATCATTCTATTATCTTTCTCTGAAAATTTTCAGCCATTTCATAAGTTCGATTTAGAACTCAGGACTTTTTCCTGGCATGGGTAGCATTCGCATATTTGCATTAGAGAGTATGCAGTGCGATAGAGTATGAAAATGTATTAAGTACTCAATACAATGCAGAATAGTGTATCTTATAGGTTGATCATGTTAATACATGACTGAACTGATCACTTCCAATACATATATTCCATTTAAGGCCATATGATACTCAAGTGAAAATCCCTACGTTACCGATATGTCGGTAACATACTATATATTGAGTAATAGTTAAATTATTAATAATTTTTCGGACAAAAACGCTCTGTCAGGCGCTCGGGAATTCTTTGAAGATGATTATGCCAAAGTTTCAGAATTGAAATGATAACTGTCATCGAATTATCCACTTTCTAGTGAAATTTTTTATCTAAAAAGTGGATATAAGCTCGAATATACATCGGATCTGCCTGAAATTTTACACATATACTCCCTGTACCATTTGCGAGCGCCTAACAGACTTCGTTTTTCGAAAATCGATAAAAAGTATTATTTTATTTTTTCCCATAAATAAACTTTCGACAATGAGTTGTGAGGTTGGCGAAACTGCTTACCACTAACGTAGAATGGCTGCAAAGTAAGTCGTACCAACCTTTTTTGGCGCCTCATATTTGCTTACGTTGTATAGTTTTTGGATATTACGCTAGATGACGCTATAACTACACTTTTGTAGAATAAAATTATAAATTATATGTATTATAAAAACAATAATTGAAGTAAAATATAATTCATAATGTCATTACGGAGGGCAATGCACTCATGATTATGCATAATATTAAAAAAAAAAATAGATTATTGTACCATATTGGTAATATGTAGCATTGCGAGATTCGCGGGGCGGCGCGGCCTTGCCCGTGTGTGTGTGTACGCGCATGCGCCGCTGGCTGCAGTACAGCTGAGCTGCGTCGACGTGTCGTCGGTGTGCCTGCCGCCTGGACCGCTCGTAGACAGCGCAGCCTGGAGCGCCGCATCAGCCGCCCACCTCGCAGACGGTAGAGTCCGTACCGCACCGTGTGTGTGCACACCCAACGGACCGTGCCGCTTGGACTTGGCCCCGCCATAAGACGGAAAAGTAAGTCATTCAAGAATTTATTTATTTTAACTAGAGTACTTAAGTTCAAGACGTACCTCATACGTCTGAACTAACTTATACCCTATAAAAGTAAATGTAGCTGTAGATTTGATGCGCTTTTTCGACTTTTCATTCCAAAGATCCCTTTCCATTCTCTAAAAATATCTTAAACTTTACACACACTATCTTATGCATGCTGAGGGATTAAACACCAAATTACAGATCTAAATAATCAGCAAGTGTGGAGATACTGCATTTTCTGTGTGTTTTTCAAAATATTTTCAAGAAAAGTCATTTCCTCCAAACTGGCTGATTGAGTAGATCTGAAACCTAATATACAATGCCTCAGCATGTACTGGATTGTGTGTAAACATTCTCATAAACTTTAAGCGAGGGTGGGGGGGTCTACATTGGAAATGCACACGCGCTTTTTCGACTTTTCATTTCAAAGATCCCTTTCCATTCTCTAAAAATATTTCAAACTTTACACACACTATGTAATACATGCTGAGGGACTGTTTATCAAGTTTCAGATCTAAATAATTAGCAAGTGTGGAGATATTGCAATTTGTATGCTCTTTTTAAGAAATGTTCAAGAAAAAAAGTTATTTCGCCTGCACTGGCTGATTGAAAAGATCTAAATTTAATATACAATGCCTCAACATGTATTGGATTGTGTGTTAACATTCAGGTAAGTTTTGAGCAATGGTCAGGAGGTCTTAGTTGGAAATGCACTTGCGATTTTTCGACTTTTCAGTACAAGGATCCCTTTCCATTCTCTCAACATATCTTAAGCTTTACACACACCGTGCAATACATGCTGAGGGATAGTTTATCAAGTTTCAGATCTACATAATTAGCAAGTCTGGAGATATTGCAATTTTTGTGCTTTTTCGGGAAATTTTTAAGAAAGAAAAGTCATGGAATTATGGGAAGAATGGTAGGAAGCCGGAGCAGCCGACAGCCGTATGCTAGTGACGAAGGGAGAGTGCGCGCGCGGCGCTGACCGCGAGTCGCGCGAGTCGTCAGCCGTAGGCCGCAGCCGCACGAAGATGGACCAGGCGCCAGCAGGTGAGACAGCACCTCGGGGCGGCTCTCTTTTACGTGTGAGTTTGTGGTGTGATGCCTGACTGTATATCTACATTATAACGGTGTACTTACGATTTGTCCATGGTACAGCGTCATGAAGAATTATCGCCAACAATGATGAATATCAACACTAAATTAACCATGCAAATATATGAGTTCGTATTTTCAATGGGTAATAAACGCAGGAAGAGGGACAAGAAAAGGTCGTTAAATCATCAATCGCTGAAAGTAACAATAAACTTGGACATTTATTAACGTAAAAATAAAACAGAATCTCAACGTCCGCGAGATATAATTAATAATAGTGTTGAGCGCCAGCTGGGTCGTTCCCCAGCAATCTAACTAATCCTAGGTTTCGAGAAGTACGCAACGCGATGCGACGACTAACCGGTTTCGGTAGGGCGGGACGCAAATTCAAGCGCGAGCACGCGAGTGCTTTACAGAAGTTTCGGTACGTTTCGATAATACGCGGACGACACGAGAAAACTATGACTTTACTCGGCTCTATGTGACGACTAGAGTCGATGCGCGCGACGCAAGAGAGAGCCGAAAACACGTGGCCGCGGCCTAGTCAACTTACCAGCTCGAAGCTGGGGCGAAGGCGCAGGTGGCAGGCTCGTTGACGAAGAACGGCGGCAGGTGAGATACACTGAACTGCAGCTAGCGTCGTCTCCGTCACTGTCCCCTGAGGACGGCGTCGCTCTTCCAAGTAGGCTGGCGGGAAGGTTGGCAGGCACACGTAAACGGGCTTGGTTCGCGCACTCGCGAACAAGAGAATCGAGAAAAACTGCAGAGGCTAAGCTACTTTTAACGTGGCAGCTAATGCGCGCTACATCGGTCGACGAACAAGCTCTCTGGGCCTCGCGAGCGAGCGCCCTCACTCGTTCGTGTTCGATTACTAGGCCCTCTCTCTCTCTCACTCTCGCATGGCACATGTAACGGCAGCGCGCAGCCTGTTGTGAAGATGCACGCACGCCCCGGTATTCTTCTAGACGCCAATGACTGCACTCTTTACCAACGTAAGTGCAAGTGCATCGGGAAAGGAGAGACAGGGGAAGCCCTCACCAGGTGTACGGGGCCTCCAGCAGCTGTGCTCTCCATATCAGCAGGCACACCACACAACACCGGAGGAGAGTGAGCTCAGCTCCCTCGCATCGCAGCAACATAATAGTATAAGGGATGGCGGGAGCAACGTCATCTACAGCAGGAACAGCATGGTTGCAGCACGAGGAGCTCGCAATGCTCCTCCATAAGAGTGCTGTCTTCGCTCTTCTAGTAATTTGACAGGTAACAGTGGTAGTTAGGGTGTCGCATGGGTTGCTTTGGCCCTCTTCTGCCAGGCATTCTTTTCCTTAATGCAGGTTTTTCTATTCTGGATGGCTAGCCCGAAAGGAGCCCTAACAGCCACAGTTGGGGTTTTTCCTATTTTGATACCACTAATTGTAATGCTCAAAAAGTGAGCATTACAAACTCCCCCTCCCAAGACCGAAGCGCGCCCTCGCGGTTCGCGAAAAAAAACAAAACCCTTAATACTCACTTTACAATATCTACGCGATTCGTGACTACCGTACTTACATACTTGACAACGTCGATTGTACGGAAACGCTTCCTATCCTAACGCTAGGCGCTCTTACAATCGCTCAAGATTCGCTCGCACTCGCACTCCATTCGCAACACAGTTTAGTATTGATTGGACCGTAGCAGTTCATTAACTTACGACAGGTTTGTTGCCGACGCCAGGCGTTCAATGCAACTCGCGAATATAACAACATATCCTGTACCGTGACAGCAAAAACTATTTAGCCACCGCTAGGAAATATTCTACTATATCAACAATGATTTTTTTTCTTGTTGTTGTTCCATACGCTAAAAGGGAAAAAAAGTTTTACAAAAAAAAGTATACTATTAAGCGAACAGTGGTTTTCGGTTTTTCCTAAGCCAACGAGATAGTTGGTAACGCAAGAAAAATTATTTCACAAACAAAAAGTATTCTATCAAATGAACAATGATTTGTTGGTCTCGATAAGTAACAAAAGTACTATAATCCGCAAAAGGAAATTATTTACAAGCAAGGAAAAATATTCTACGAAACGAACAATCGTTTTTAGCCTAGAGAAAGAAGGCCTAGCGTATCGAATTCTTTCTGCTGCCCCCCTCCCAAGACCAAGGAACATTCTTGTTAAGAAGTTCGTTTAAGGGGGCTTTTATTTCAGACAAATCTTGGATAAACCCAGCATACCAACGTACCCTACCCAAAAAATTTCTTAATTGTTTCCGATTTTTAGGAGTTGGGAAGTTCCGAATTAGTTGTTCTGTATCCCTATCCCTTTTTAACCTCTCTCTATTTGTAACGAAGCCTACACTGAGAGAAATATCTAGAGATTATCGCGTGGAGTTTTTTCACGCTAATATCGCAAGAATCACGCCTGCTTTATTCGCGTGGCTACTAGAAATATTCACATGCACTCGTTCCTAGCGAAAATCGCAAGAGCGCCACGGAATTATCCCGGGAGATTCCTTGCAAATAAGCATGCGGCGCGGTGGGGAGAGCGTCATAGCAGACGGCTACACTGCGGGCGCGTGCTATTAGCTTTTCTCATTGGTCATCATAGGCGCGCGCGCTCGCTCCCAACCAATGAGAGAAGCGAGTACGTCTGGATGTAGACACAGCCAAGGCGTGAACGATTCCCCAACTTAATCGCAAGGAACCTCCCGGGATAATCCCGTGGCGCTCTTGCGATTTTCGCTAGGAACGAGTTCATGCGGATAACGCGGGGGGTCTTGCGAACATCGCTTGAGTTTCTCGTAAAAATCGCAGGTTAAAACGTCCTTGCGATACACCTAAGAGCGCTCTTCCTCCAATTCCTAGTTTTTTCTCTCAGTGTATATATCGAATTTCGGCACAGGACAAACTGCAATTGTCCCAATCAACCTGCAATCCTGCTTCTTTCAGTCTCACGAGGACCTTCTTTAACAACCCTAAGTGTTTCCAAAAGTATCGGTGGCGATAATGATATCGTCCATGTATACAAAAACTTTCGGGTGCCAATTTGGATCGATTATGTTATTTATTGCCCTTTGGAAGCTTATTCGGGCATTTATTAGTCCATCGGGAAGACGTGTGAACTGAAAGAGACCTTTGTCTGATATTGCAAATGCAGTAAACTCTTTACTGGATTGTTCTAAAGGGATTTGATTATAAGCTTGTTTTAATTCGATTTTCGACCGATATTTCGTGTTTTCTACATTGACCGGAAGGCTATCTACGTCGGATGCATCTTTCTTCGTTACTTTGTTCAGTGGGCGATAATTAATACAAAGCTGAATGGAGTCATCTTCTTTAGGTACGACAACTGCACAGCTACTCCACGAACTTTGTGAGGGTTCGATTGCTTCTTCTGCCAACAATTTATCTACTTCTGCATGAGCGGCTACTAACAGTGTTGGTGAAATAAGCAGAGCTTTCTGTTTTATCGGGGGGTGGCCCTGTACATCAATTTTATGGGGTGTAATCCGTGCAGCCTCCGTGTTTCTACGAGGAGGTTCGAGAAGTGGGTCTAATCCCACGCTTAAGAGGATTCTTTCCCCCTGAGAAAGCTCAGCAACACTGTTGATGGTTGCTACAGCTACGGCTGTACTAGGGTCTTGAGTTTTGGAATAACAAGGGTGAACTATACCTTTAGGGGTATACCAAGTTCTATCGCTGTAATTGGTTCGCATTTGCATGCGCTCTATAAGATCCATTTCTAAAATAATGTCATACGTGAGAGAGTTCGATACCCTGATACGAGTAGTGATTTCTTCCCCATCAATGGTGAACGTCAGATCTACCTCCCCTACTATTTTATCTGTTTGACCATTTGCCATAACCATATATGTGGAACAGGGGGTTATACGAGACTTTACTAATTCAGCTGGTTTTGGACCTAAAAATGAGGCTATGGCTCCACTATCGAGCAATGCTGGAAAGACACGACCATGGATTTCGACATTGACATAGAGACGATTGTCTACGTTCCCCACTGCTGCTGTCTGACATAGCGGTGGGGGCGTGAGACATGTTCTAAGTAAGTCTCTTTCCCATTGAATCGGAGATCCCACTGACGCTACAGGACTACCATCCAACGACGACGAATCTTGCTTCTTCTTACCATGGGTTGTCTCCTTGATCGTGTTATTACAATTCGGACACGTTGCGACGATCACCCCAGGGTGCCCATATCTGTAGCACAGGATTCCACTCCGTTCCTTGCAGCCTCTCGCCCAGTGTCCTTGCTTCTGACAAACCCAGCATTTGTCATCTGCTGTGTTATTTCTCCGTGAAGTTTGACTGGTGGACGGAGTATTGATCGATGGCGCTGGTTGGAGTGCTTTCGTTGGCACATTCTTACTTCCTTGCGCCTTGGTGGTTGTCTGGTCTGGCTTCGCTCCTGGGGTTGTGCCATTTGCGGGCGTGACGTTGCTCCGTCTTTGTTTCGATACAGGATAGTCCTTAGAAACTTCGTTCACAGCGGCCACATTTTGTTCAACTTCGACTTCAGTTGTATTTATGACTGCTGCTTTCGTATGCTTTTTCATGTTGTATGCAAAGTTTGGAAAAAGCGACGATTCGGGAGGTGGTGGGGGACGATAAGTTTTTTCCTTTTCTCGTCTCACCCCCTCCCTTTTCCCAGAACCTGTAGTTCTTCGAAAGTTTTGAACTGATCCCTAAATATGTAACGATATAGCGAAGGGTGCAAATTTCTGTATGCCCTCTCGAGCTGTGTCTCCAAGGTCATTTTCGGTACTATTTTATCTAACAACAATCTTAAATTAGAAATAAAGGATGAAATTGGTTCGTCTGGCCCTTGAGTTCTCGATCTAATTTCTTCTTCCAGACGAGCTAGGAAATCAGGGACTCCGTATTGCAAACGAAGAGCTGCAAAGAAGTCGGTTGTGGATCTCTAGTTTTGACTCAATGGCCTAGCCCAAAAACGGGCTGCACCAGACAAAATCGACGGAATCAATTTCAAAATTTCACCATCTGTGATACTCAACGAGTGCTGGCACTCTTTAATTCTTTCTGTGAATTCCTCGACGTCTTCTTTATATTCCCCAGAGAAACTGACCTGCCACTTTTGCAATAGAGTGCATGTTCGAGTTTCTCTCTGGAATGTGGTATCAAGATTCGAAGAACGTCTTGACATATCTAGTACTGAGGGTTGCGAAAATGAGGCATACCTAGGGTCATTTTGCGCAGAGCTACGATAATCAAATGGAAGAGCGTGTTGACCATATGCTGGCCCATATGCCATCGGAGGATAGTATCCGTGAGGTGGATACATAGGCGGGTATGGCCAAGGATAACCACTATTAGTGGGATAAAAACCCATGCTATCATCAAATCCCTGGTAGGGGCCCTGCCCTGCGAACGACGATCTCGCATTTTCCACCAGGGGCTGGTGAGGGTTATGTCTCCTCACACCTTCTATACCTGACTGATTTTGTTGATTTATTGCCGCCTGAGAATGTTCTATTCTACTCGACGGAAATTGGTTTGGTAATGGTAGAGTATTCGGTTCTCTACTTGATTGGGAAGTCGAACCAGGAAGCTGAATGTTCGCTTCTCTGATTAAGCTCGCTTCTGTCCGAGGAGGATACGACGACTGACTAGTTTCGATACACGAAGTCCTGTTTCGATTACTTAGAGGTTCCGATTCTACCAGAGGGTGGTTTTCGAAATGTACATGAGCAGTGTTGGATTGTGAGGTTACCGGTGGTGACATGTGGAATGTTTCGATAGAGGGAGGCAACGGTTGAGGTTGTGGTTGAGGATGTGTTTCGATAAGTTGAGATATGTATTGGTTTCGAGAATGGCACTGAAGGTAAGGTCCCAACCCACCAGGAAGGTTTGGATGGGTAGAGAAAATATGGCTATGGTTTGACGGAGTGTACATCGTGGATTGGGCCCTCGGTAGATCATACAAATGCTGACTATTCGAATTTCTACTACCTGGGACTTTTGGTCTAGCCCCCTGCGGATGCTGTGTGACACCAGTGCTCATCACTGTCATCAGCTGGCTGGGCTTGGAAAAGAGCCCAGTATAAATTGATTCATACATCCTAGGGGCATAATAGATCGATACCATGCTAGAAGCTATGCCACTGTTTGCAACCGTTGCCATATTCGTGGCAGCGAGGGCCATCTGAGACGATTGATCCAATAATTCCTTCACTGTTGAGTTGGATGCGGGATCTCCTCCCTCCGAGACCTCTCCAAGTCCGGATTCGTTAGTCACGTCCATGAAAGTTTCATCATGCTCCAGTCCCGGCGCTAGAAATCCCCTCGAAGGATCATTATCCTCTATAATATTCCAGGAAGCTGCTCTAGCCCCAAAAGTTCGACGCAAGTCAAATCTCACTAAACGATCGATTAGTTCCAGCATACTTCCTTCTCTACTCAACCGACTACTCTTCAGCGCCTGGAATATTTTCTCTCGACTGGAATACGATTGGAAAACCGATTCTAACCGGTCCCTCTCGGTAGCTACCTCTGGCTGATTATCTCTCTCGACATTCGAAGCCATCGTGACTGCAATAAATAACTACTTAATTTTATTCCTAACGAAGAGGAATAAAATAATAAAATAATAAAAAAGGTTTTATTATTTAAGAGTGACACGAAGTTCACCCTTCGCTTTCGTAGTGCAAATGCTCAGGAAGCCAACTGACTTGTTTCCTCGGGATGCCACTAAGGCTCTCTCAATTCGAGAAATGAAGAAAAAAAAACTGAATAAAACCAACCAAGCAAAAGCGGAAAGCAAAAAAAAAATTTTCCAACCAAGCACTGCTGAAATCTGTTGCTAAAGAGCAACAGACTCCAAGGAAAAAAAATAATACTGCAATTGACTGTATCTGAGTCAACAGCAAAAAAAACTAATGGATAAATGGGAAATCCAAAAAGAAAACCGCTGCCAATTCATTAGCCCGTTGCTTCCTTAAACTTAATTTTGTGATTCCTTTAATTAATGTTTAATAACAACATTTATAATTTTTGCAACAAAGTATGCCATAATTATAATTAAATTTATTTTGAAGATTAAAAAGTATTAATTTTCAAATTTATTCATTCATTTATTTATTTATATCAACCGGCAAGAATGTTCCAGGTTTAACATAATATATACATATATACATATATACATATATAACATCACCAGTATTCTCGAAGCGTGCGGTGAGCGCTGTGATTTTATCGAAACTACACCACTTTTATTTTTGTGACCTAGCAACCCGTTACACCCACCAACCAAACCACTAATAAATTGATATCATAACTAATCCATCATTTTTTGAAGATAGGAGATACGATTAAAGAGTTATAAGCTTTTTTGAAAAAAAAAACACGTTTTTGTTTTTATTCATAACAAAAGAACTGTGATAGCTAGATATAATTTTTTTTTCCAAATATAGATATTTTACTTCTCTTTCGAATGCTACCAATCCGATCCAGATACATAGAGCCGTTCTCGAGAAATTACGATTTGAAAAAAAGGTTAAAAAAACTTTAACCTCAAATATCTCTGAAATTTCTGGACCAATCATTTTGTCCAAAGAACTCGACCGAGAACTATACAAAATCTACCTCTACGAGGAATTTTAAAGCGATTAAGTCAATTTTAGTTCCGTAATCGTTGGACACAGAAAACTCGTTTCTTTCATTTTTCAATATTTTTCTCAAAAACTAACCAAAAGAATGGATTCACATTTTTAGAGTTTATAGCTATTTATATTCTGCATTATCGTGATTTTTCTCAAAAAAATTGACCGTTTAGTTTCGGAGTTATAAGCTTTTAAAAAAAAAAACACGTTTTTGTCAATAACAAGAGAATCGGGATAGCTAGAGAAAATTTTTTTTTTGGAAATTATAGGTTTTTTACGCTCTTTCGAATGCTACCCATCAAATTTAAATATCTCGATTCTATCATTGAAAAAAAAAACCAAAAACAATTTTGAGAAAATCGAAAATTCGATATAAAACAAAAACGAATCGGCCCAATCAAAAAACGGATTTTTGACCCGCGATCACACAAAAAAAACAAAGAGAATGAGACCTGTCCGATTAATCGAGTAGAAGCTGAGATCCAGGCGTACACACACACACACACACACACACACACACACACACACACACACGCACGCACGCACGCACGCACGCACACACACAGACACACACACAAACACACACACACACACACACACACACACACACACACACACACACACACACACGGACATTTTTCAAAAATCATGTATTTTAGTTCCTAACACCTCGAATATCAATTATAACATGTTGTTACAACAACTCAAAAAATTACTATCACAAAGCTTCCTCTAGGAGGAAGCAAAAATGACGTGCCCAAGCCAATCAGTTAACAACGAAGCAACTATATCAATATCTCGGCTGTTTCTGATTGCTTGCCCCGCCTACAACAACCAAATTACTACAATAAAAAAAACTACTAACTACAACTACTAAATGCACTCCATGTGTGTAGCACGCCGAAGAAAAAGGAAATTATCGCCACTTAATTGCTTTATTCTACCAATAACAACGAGAAAAAAAAACAAATAGTTTCGATACTCACTTCGCTATATGCTAAAATAGTTTAAAACGATAGTAACTAATTCAAATGAATACCAATAGCGAAGAGAAAACAAAATGCCAGCCGAAAGCCAAACTAAAATTCGAGCTAAAGCCCAATTTAAACTTAAAGTCGAAAGCCAAAAAAAAAACAACAACAAACAAAATTCAAATCAGCCGGGTTTAAATTCTATTCGATAACCAAACTAAAATTCAAATCAAAAACCAAATTCAAACTCAACTGACACCAACAAAAAATTCGAACCGGACGCTACATAAAAAGCCAGCTAAGCAACTTGCTATCAAGCACGAAAGCAGAAAAATGTTTTGTAATAGGGATGTAATTATGTTGTACAACAAACTCTAGCAAGGGCACAACTAAGTTCTTATGCGGGAAGATGCAAGGGGTTTCGTTTAGACCGTCGAAGGGATAACTTTTACTATGTCACGTAGTATAGAGTGGATCAGCTGATACTAGCTAATACTGACAATATTCCCATAATTAAGCAAATTGCCATTAAAAATTTCTGGCTTGATTCCTAAAAGGTGTATTCTACCAGTTTATTTTAAATAGTAATTTGCTTCCACAATTTGATTTAAAACAGCCCACTCTTAACTACACGCAAAGATATTGTAGACAACACGTTAATAGTAATACCAATTTAAATAAGATATTCAATGTCAACTATAGTTCCAATATTCTACCTAAAAGTAATCGCCGCTCAAATACCGTTTTCGATAATATTCGAATTTAAAAATTTCGAAAGATACAATTAAAGAATAACAACCTGCTAAAAATATTATTTAAACACCAAAAAAAAATAATAAATATATAATTTTTTTCTTCAAAAATTTATTGCAATAATTTCGAAATTGTTTATTTAAAAGTCACTATTTTTAATATCACTTTAAAAGCAATAACCTTGTAAATAGTTCTTTAAAAAACAAGAATTTAAGTGTAATATTCCAGAATGATAATTTATAAAATCTCTTATTCCGAAGAGAAAAATTTTAATTTACTATTTAAAAATAATAATATTCACGATATGTTATTCGACAGAAATAAAATTTTAAAACGGTGTATTTAAGCGTGATGATATTTCAAATAATTCTTCTCGGTAGCTATGTAATATAATAGCTGTATATGAGAACGTGTCTCGTGGACAGCAGGCTCGCGGAATGTAAAAAAACCGAGTTTCGTATACAAGCATTACTCGTGTATGTCTCGAAAATCGACTAATTATTTTCGACCGGTATATGAGACTATTTTAGTTTATTCTATATTCTATAACATGATAATTGTGCACAGGAAAGGGGCATTACATAAGGTCCCAGACGCGCTTTCCCGAGCTTTCGACGAGGATGCTGATGATGTAGCAGTAGTAGGGGTGGTCGAGCCTGACGAATGGTACTCGCGTCTATTCGATAAAGTAAAACAAGATCCATCCAAGTTTCCTGATTGGAAGATCGAAAACAATCTCTTGTATAAGCATTGTCCCAACCAGCTCATTGATGATACGGTCACAGATTTGGATGGGTGGAAATTAGTCATTCCGCAAGAAGATAGGGAACGGGTAATGTTTGAGTCCCATAACCCCTCCCATGCGGGACATTTGGGGGTAGAGAAGACTCGTTGTCGCGTTTCTCAGATGTATTTTTGGCCCTCGATCAGTAAAGATGTAGCTAGGTACGTTAAGCAATGCTTGGACTGTCAAATGTACAAAGTCTCGCAACAGGCCCCCGTGGGCCTAATGGGGAAACGGGTAGTAGAAGGCCCATGGTTAGTGGTCGCATCGGATATCATGGGGCCACTTCCGCCCAGTAAGTCGCAATATCGTTATGTACTAGTCTTTCAAGACTTATTTACCAAATTCGTTGAAGTCAAACCCCTTCGTCGAGCCAACGCTCAATTAATCTCGAAAGCTTTTGACGAGTTAGTCGTCTTTCGGTAGGGCTGCCCTAAATATTTAGTGACGGATAATGGCACTGAGTTTTCCAATAACCTAATGTCGTCGCGGTTAGAGGAATTGGGGGTTATTCAGACCACTATTGCCCCGTATCATGCTCAAGCCAACCCCACTAAGAGAGTAAATCGTACGTCAAAAACAATGATGTCTATATTCGTGAAGGAGGATCATCGTAATTGGGATATCCACCTCCACGAATTCGCGCATGCACTTAACACTACGGTACATTCCTCAACGAAGTTGACTCCCGCGTTTCTAAACTTTGGCAGAAACCCTCGCACGGTTCCGACCCTGCGAGAACGACAGGAAAATAATGATGTCTCGTCGAAATAGGTGATTCGAAAGTGTGAGCGGATCGACTGAAGCGTCTCCCAACCATATACAACCTAGTACAGAAACAGTTGAAAATTGCTAATGAAAAGCAAGCGAAGTACTACAACAAGAAGACAAAAGTCTTCTAAATAGATAGAAGATTTTTGTGAAAATTAATTTCGTCACGAAATTTAAAAAATTGATAATTGCTAAAAATAATATCGAAACATCTCGTTGAGGAGAATTATTGTCAAATAATAAATTATTAATTATAGTCGGAAAAATTGGTAGAAAATTAGTGAATTTCGAAACTTTCATTATTGCACGCTCTCACAATTATAGTACCGAAACATGCTTCAGTAATTGACATAGAACGCAGCGCATTTCTGCACGAATAATAGCATTACTATTTTAATTATTCATCTCAATTATTTATGCATATTATTATTTGAAAATATCTTTCTTTTCATACACATCTGTTTTTATTTATATCTGCTTACTTATTCTTTAATATGTGCTTTTCATTAACAACCCGACAAATGCACCCTCACACTATCGAAACACCTATTTATGCGCTTGGGGAAAAATCTTCTCATTTATGCGGTACCTATGGCTTTTAATTACTGGAACCATCGTTGAAACAGAAAATTGTTTTTGTTGTTATTGTTTGAAACAAAGTGGCAACTAAGTGGAGTTTATGCACAGTAGGGGATTTATTACTTTTAATAAAAATAAATTATATTTATTAAAGTCGAATATAGAATAAACTAAAATAGTCTCATATAGTAGTCGAAAATAATTAGTCGATTTTCGAGACATACACGAGTAATGCTTGTATACGAAACTCGGTTTGTTTACATTCCGCGAGTCTGCTGTGCGCGAGACACGTTCTCATGTACAGCTATTAGATTACATAGCTACTGAGAAGAATTATTTGAAATATCATCACGCTTAAATACACCGTTTTAAAATTTTATTTCTGTCGAATAACATATCGTGAATAATATTATTTTTAAATAGTAAATTAAAATTTTTTTCTTCGGAATAAGAGATATTATAAATTATCAATCTGGAATATTAAACTTAAATTATTGTTTTTTTTTTAAGAACTATTTACAACGTTATTGCTTTTAAAGTGATATTAAAAATAGTGACTTTTAAATAAACAATTTCGAAATTATTGCAATAAATTTTTGAAGAAAAAAATTATATATTTATTATTTTTTTTTGGTGTTTAAATAATATTTTTAGCAGGTTGTTATTCTTTAATTGTATCTTTCGAAATTTTTAAATTCGAATATTATCGAAAACGGTATTTGAGCTGCGATTCCTTTTAGGTAGAATATAGGAACTATAGTTGACATTGAATATCTTATTTAAATTGGTATTACTATTTACGAGTTGTCTACAATATCTTTGCGTGTAGTTAAGGGTGAGCTGCTTTAAATCAAATTGTGGAAGCAAATTACTATTTAAAATAAACTGGTAGAATACACCTTTTAGGAATCAAGCCAGAAATTTTTAATGGCAATTTTCTTGATTATGGGAATATTGTCAGTATTAGCTAGTATCAGCTGATCCACTCTATACCACGTGACATAGTAAAAGTTATCTCTTCGACGGTCTAAACGAAACCCCTAACATTGTCCCACATGATAACTTAGTTGTGCCCTTGCTAGAGTTTGTTGTACAACATGACTACATCCCTATTGCAAAAAATTTTTCTGCTTACGTGCTTGATAGCAAGTTGCTTAGCTGGCTTTTCACGTAGCATCCGGTTCGAATTTTTTTTTTTGTTTCAGTTGATGAGTTTGAATTTGGTTTTTGATTTGAATTTTAGTGTGGTCATCGAATAGAATTTAAACCTGGCTGATTTGAATTTTGTTTTTTGTTTTTTTTTTTTTGGCTTTCGACTTGAATTTTAAATTTTGCTTTAGTTCGAATTTTAGTTCGGCTTTCGGCTTGCATTTTTTTTTATTAAACCTCGCTATTGCTATTTATTTGAACTAGTTGCTATCGTTTTAAATTATTTTAGCATATAGCGAAGTGAGTATCGAAATTAGTAGTTTTTTTCTCGTTATTATTAGTAGAATAAGGCAATTAAGATACGATAATGTCCTTTTTCTTTGGCGTGCTACACATATGGAGTGCATTTAGTAGTTGTAGTTAGTAGTTTTTTTTCGTAGTAACTTGGTTGTTGTAGGCGGGGCAAGCAATCAGAAACAACAGAGATATTGATATAGTTGTTTCGTTGTTAACTGATTGACTTGGGCAAGTCATATATTTTTTTTTCTTTGGATTGCTTATTTTTTCCACTACCTTTTTTTGCTGTTGACTCAGATACAGTCAATTGCAGTATTTTTTTTTTCCTGCTGCCTGTTGCCCGTTAGCGACAGATACTGCAGTGCTTGGTCGAAATTTTGTTGTTGTTGTTGTGTGCTTTCTGCTTTTGCTTAATTGGCTTTATTCTGTTTTTTTTTCTTCATTTCTCGAATTGAGAGAGCCATAGTGGCATCCCGAGGAAATAAGTCAGTTGGCTTCCTGAGCATTTGCACTTACGAAAGCGAAGGGTGAACTTCGTTTCACTCTTAAATAATAAAACCTTCTTATTATTTGATTCTCTTACTCATCGTCGTAGGAATAAAATTATTTAGATATTTATCGTATTCGAAATGGCATCGAGTATGGAGAGAGATCAGCCGGAGGTAGATGCCGAGAGGAATCGGTTAGAGGCAGTTTTCCAATCTTACAGTCAGGAGAAAATGTTCCAGGCGCTGAAGAGTGTCGGTTAAGTAGAGAAGGGAGTATGTCGGATTTAATCGATCGTTTAGTGAGATTTGACTTACGTCGGACGTTTGGGGCTAGAGCCGCTCCCTGGAATATCCTAGTGGATAACGATCCATCGAGAGGATCTTTAGTGCCGGGACTAGAGCACGATGAGCCTTTTATCGGCGTGACTACGGAGACTGGACTTGGAAAGGCCGTCGAGGTGGAGGATCTAGCCTCCAACTCAACAATGAGGGAGACATTGGATCGATCTTTCCAAATGGAGACTGTGGGCACGAGTATGACCACAGTTGCAGATAGTAGTGTAACGTCGAGCATGGTATCGACACTTTATGCGGAAAATCCAGAGAGGATGTACGAATCAATTTACACTGGACTATCCCCCAAAACCAGCCAGCTGATGACAGTGATGAGCACTGGTGCCACACAGCATCCACAGGGGGCCAGACCAAAAGTCCTAGATAATAGAAATTCGAATAGTCAGCATTCGTATGATCTACCGAGGGCCTAATCCACGATGTACACTCCGTCAAACAATAGCCATATTTCCGCTACCCATCCAAACCTTCCTGGTGGGTTGGGAAATTACCCACAGTACCTTTCTCGAAACCAATACATATCTCAACTTATCGAAACACATCCTCAACCACAACCTTAACCGTTGCCTCCCTCTATCGAAACATTACACATGTCACCACCGGTAACCTCACAATCCAACACTGCTCGTGTACATTTCGAAAACCACCCTCTGGTAGAAACGGAACCTCTAAGTAATCGAAACAGGACTTCGTGTATCGAAACTAGTCAGTCGTCGCATCCTCCTCGGACAGAAGCGAGTTTAAGCAGAGAAGCGAACATTCAACTTCCTGGTTCGACTTCCCAATCAAGTAGAGAACCGAATACTCTATCATTACCAAACCAATTTCCATCGAGTAGAATAGAAAATTCTCAGGCGGCAATGAATCAACAAAATCAGTCAGGTATAGAAGGTGTGAGGAGACATAACCCTCACCAGCCCCTGGTGGAAAATGCGAGATCGCCGTGTTCGCAGGGCAGGGCCCGCACCAGGGATTTGATGGTAGCATGGGTTTCTATCCACCTAATAGTGGTTACCCTTGGTCATACCCGCCTATGTATCCACCTTACGGATACTATCCCCCGATGGCATATGGCCAACACGCTCTTCCAATTGATTATCGCAGCTCTGCGCAAAATGACCCAAGATATGCCTCATTTTCGCAACCATTAATGGTAGATATCTCAAGACGTTCTTCGAATCTTGATTCCACATTTCAAAGAGAAACTCGAACATGCACTCTTTTACAAAAGTGGCAGGTTAGCTTCTCGGGGAGACATAAAGAGGATATTGAAGAATTCATAAACAGAATTAGAGTGTCAGTACTCATTAAGCGTAACTGATGGGGAAATATTAAAATTGATTCCATCGATATTGTCAGGCGCAGCCCGGTACTGGGCAAGGCCGTTAAGTAGAAATTGGAAGTCGACGTCAGACTTCTTCGCAGCCCTTCATCTGCAATATGGGGTTCCAGATTTCCAAGCCCGCCTCGAGGAAGAAATTCGATTGAGAACGCATGGGCCAGAGGAACCAATTTCGACCTTCCCTTCAAATTTAAGATTGGTGTTGGACAAAGTAGTACCAAAAATGACGGTAGAGGCCCAACTCGAAAGAGCATATCGAAACTTGCACCCTTCACTCTACCGCTTCATATTTAGAGAACAGTTTAAGTCGTTCAAGGAATTGCAAAAATTGGGACAAAGAGTGGAGGTAAGGAAGGAAAAAGAAAAAACATATCGCCCACCGCCTCTCCCAGAGGCATCACTTTTTCCCAACTTCGCATGCCTAACAAAAAAACGAACGAAAGCAGCCGTCATCAACACTATCGAAACGGAAGGCGAACAAAAGCTTCGATAAAAGCTTCGATAAAAGAAGTAGCTGCGATAAAAGAAGTTACGAAGGACTACCCAATACCGAAACGACAAGGAGAAAAACAAACACCCCCAAGCGGCACAGCACCAAGGGCGAAGCCGCTCCAGGAAACCAGCAAGCCGCAGGAGAAAAAGAAGGCGACAACAAAAGCGTACCAATCGGCGCCAGCCGCCAATAACTCAACAGCCTCTCAAACACCGAGGAGAAATAGCACGGCATCCGACAAATGCTGGGTATGTCAGAAACAAGGACACTGGGTAAGGAGCTGCTAGAAAGGCGAGGAATCCTATGCTATAGATGTGGACACCCTGGAGTTGTTGTTGCAACTTGTCCAAACTGCAGCAACACGCCAAAAGAGACGACGGAAGGGAATAAAAAACAAGAATCGCCGTCGTCAAATAGTAGTGCGTTAGCGTCAGTAGGGTCTCCGATCCAATCGGGGAAAGAATTAGCCAAAACATGTTTTACCTCCCCGCCGCTGAACCAAACAGCAGCGGTAGGACATGTTGACAACCGTCTTTATGTTAGTATCGAAATTCATGGTCACGTTTTCCCAGTACTGCTCGATAGTGGTGCGATAGCTTCGTTCTTGGGCCCAAAACCAGCCAAGTTAGTAAAATCAAAAATAACACCCTCTTCAACTTACATGGTCATGGCAAACGGCCAAATGGATAAAGTAGTAGGTGAAGTCGAATTAACGTTTACAATAGACGGAGAGGAAATCACCACTAGCATTAGGGTATCGAATTCTCTTACCTACGACATTATATTAGGAATGGACCTCATACAGCGGTTGCAAATGCAAATAAATTTCGAGGACCGAATTTTGTACACCCCGAAAGATATCATTCATCCCTGCTATCCCAAAAATCAGGACCCTAGTACAGCTTATGCAGTAGCCGCCATTGATGGGGTAGCCGAGCTATCCCAAGGGGAGAGAATACTTTTGCGTGTCAAGCTAGACCCACTTCTCGAAACTTCGGGCGGCGGCACAGCTGCCGCACGAATAACGCCACATAAAATTGATGTGCAGGGTCACCCCCCCAATAAAACAGAAAGCTAGACGCATTTCGCCAAAAATGTTAGCAGCAACTCACGCAGAAATAGATCGATTGTTAGCAGAGGGTATAATCGAACCCTGTGAAAGTCCGTGGAGTAGTTGTCCAGTAATAGTACCAAAAAAGGATGGGTCCATTCGGTTTTGCATTGATTATCGTCCGGTTAATAAAGCCACTAAGAAGGATGCTTATCGTCTCCCGTATATGGATAGTTCGTTAGATAATTTAGGAAACGCAAAATACTTATCGAAAATCGATCGAAGACAAGCCTACCATCAAATTTCCCTAGAGGAATCTAGTAATGAAATTACGGCATTCGTGATACCAGGCAAGGGTCTTTTCCAATTCACTCGTCTTCCTTATGGATTAACCAATGCTCCGGCAAGTTTCCAAAGGGCAATGGATAATATTTTTGGGCCAGAATGGCAACCTCAAGTTTTTGTATATATGGACGATATTATTATCGCCACTGATACTTTTGAGAAACATCTAGATTTGTTAGTAACGGTTCTCTCGACACTAAAAGAGGTAGGGTTGCATAAGAACAGCGATAAATGCAATCTATGCTGCTCTGAAATTCGATACTTAGGTTTCGTTGTGAATAAGGAAGAGTTGAAAACAGATTCAGACAAGATAGCACCAATTTTAAATTTTCCACCCCCGAAAAATTTAAGACAGTTACGTAGTTTCCTAGGAGTGGTAACGTGGTACGCTAGGTTCATTCAGAACCTAGCCGAATTAAAAAGCCCCCTAAATGAGCTACTTAAAAAGAACGTTCGTTGGTCATGGGAGGGGGGGGGCAGCAGAAGGCATTTGATACGTTACGCCTTCTGCTTACGCAAGCTCCCGTATTGGCGCGACCGGACCTAAACTTACCGTTCACACTACAAACGGACTCGAGCAGTCGGCAATTAGGAGCCGTGCTCAGCCAGGAATTCGCGGATGGGGAACACCCCATAGTGTATGCCAGCCGCTCCCTAACGAAGGCTGAAAGGAACTATACCGTTACGGAAAAATAGTGCTTAGCAGTCCTGTGGGCAGTAGAAAAGTTTAGGGGTTATTTGCTAGGAGAAGAGTTTACGGTCATAACGGATCATAGCAGTCTTCTGTGGCTCCATAATCTAAGAGAACAAACCGGCCGCCTGGCCAGGTGGGTTACCGCTCTCCAAACCTATAACATGAAAATTGTGCACAGGAAAGGGGCATTACATAAGGTCCCAGACGCGCTGTCCCGAGCTTTCGACGACGATGCTGATGATGTAGCATTAGTAAGGGTGGTCGAGCCTGACGAATGGTACTAGCGTCGATTCGATAAAGTAAAACAAGATCCATCCAAGTTTCCTGATTGGAAAATCGAAAACAATCTCTTGTATAAGCATTGTCCCAACCAGCTCATTGATGATACGGTCACAGATTTGGATGGGTGGAAATTAGTCATTCCGCAAGCAGATAGGGAACGGGTAATGTTTGAGTCCCATAACCCCCCCTATGCGGGACATTTGGGGGTAGAAAAGACTCGTTGTCGCGTTTCCCCGATGTATTTTTGGTCCTCGATCAGTAAAGATGTAGCTAGGTACGTTAAGCAATGCTTGAACTCTCAAATGCACAAAGTCTCGCAATAGGCCCCCGCGGGCCCAATGGGGAAACGGGTAGTAGAAGGCCCATGGTTAGTTGTCGCATCGGGTATCATGGGGCCACTCCCGCCCAGTAAGTCGCAATATCGTTATGTACTAGTCTTTCAAGACTTATTTACCAAATTCGTTGAAGTCAAACCCCTTCGTCGAGCCAACGCTCAATTAATCTCGAAAGCTTTTGACCAGTTAGTCGTCTTTCGGTGGGGCTGCCCTAAATATTTAGTGACGGATAATGGCACTGAGTTTTCCAATAACCTAATGTCGTCGCGGTTAGAGAAATTGGGGGTTATTCAGACCACTATTGCCCCGTATCATGCTCAAGCCAACCCCACTGAGAGAGTAAATCGTACGTTAAAAACAATGATGTTTATATTCGTGAAGGAGGATCATCGTAATTGGGATATCCACCTCCACGAATTCGCGCATGCACTTAACACTACGGTACATTCCTCAACGAAGTTGACTCCCGCGTTTCTAAACTTTGGCAGAAACCCTCGCACGGTTCCGACCCTGCGAGAACGACAGGAAAATAATGATGTCTCGTCGAAATAGGTGATTCGAAAGTGTGGGCGGATCGACTGAAGCGTCTCCCAACCATATACAACCTAGTACAGAAACAGTTGAAAATTGCTAATGAAAAGCAAGCGAAGTACTACAACAAGAAGCGACGTAATATTTCGTTTAAAGTCGGTAACTTAGTAGTTCGTAGGAATCATGTGTTGTCGGCCGCGGCCCAGAACTTCGCAGCCAAATTGGCACCGAAGGTTATTGGACCCTGCATAGTTCAAGAAGTATTGTCACCTGTTGTATATGAGTTGAAAGACGTGGAAAGTCACCGCATCTCAAGGGTTCACATATCCGATTGGAAACCTTTTGTATCACCAAATGTCAGTACCCCTATTCGATCCACAGATTCCAAACCTTCAATCTCCAAGGGCAGCCAGGATGATAGGAAGAGGAAGAGGAAGAGACCGCGGAAAGCCCCCTCCTCAACCTCTGCATCGCCCAGGAGAAACGCCATCGGTGGAGAGGATCGCTATCACCTCAGGCAGCGAGTTCCTGGTGGACGTCCCGTCCAGTGAGGGGCTGTCGGGGATTGGGGAAGGGAAGGAAGCCCTGTCGGCTGGCCTGCCTTCGAATGTCACAGTGGGTGGACAGCACTTCGCTCCCTGGGGCTCGCTGGGGTTGCTCCAGCCTCTTGCCCCCGTCGTGGCTCATGGCCTCACCGCCATGAGTGGGTTGCCGCACCAGGCAACCACATCCACTAAGGCGGGTGTTTCCCCGGCACCCAGGGAGTCTGACCCTATGGAGGGGCTGCTGTATGACCCGCCGCTAGGCGCCGGTTCGATTTTCAGTGGAGGGTCGACGACCATGGTCTCTGTACCTGAACCTCCCCCGGCAGTAGCTCAGGACACGAAGAAGAGGACGAAGGAGATGCCGGAAGTGGAACCTTCCACCTCAAGGGGAAGGGGTAGGAAACCCCGAATGGTATTAGAGGAGCGGGACATCGTCTTCCGACATGACCGAGGTGTCCAGACTGTCCCTGATGGGAACAACCCCAGCTACCTCCCAAGGGTAGCTGGGCCACCTGTATCGAGGGATCCCTTTAGCTCGTGGAGACCGCACACCCATATCATTAGGGACACGGTCATGAACCGGTTCCGGATGAGAGAGGCGGAGTTGCGGGAGGAGACGAGGAGGCAGATGGAGGAAGCCAGGGTCCAGATAAACTGGGAGCAGCAGTTCGTGTCCCCAACAGCCATCGACCGACAGGAGGTCGAGTGGAATCAGGCCAGAGGAACGCTGGGTCCAGCCCTCTGCATTGCCGCCTGCCCAGTGGAGCTGCAGGAGGGTCACAGCTCTCCAGCCCTCTCTGTCGCCTCAATCTCCATCTCGGGCAAAATGGATAGTTGCTGGAACTGCCACGAGACAGGGCATCGGTATCCCCAATGTCCTCAGCCCAGACGAGGCACATTCTGTTTCCGGTGTGGAAAGTCGGCCGCGAGCACAAGGACATGTGTTAGCGAATATTGTCGGATAAGGAGGGAGTGTGCGTCGAGTGCCGCCCCTCCGCCGACTTCCGCACCGGGACGGAGTGCTCCTCCGTCCGCGAGCAGGCGTTAGGGTCGATCCTACCGCCACCATTGTCGAAACCCTTGAGGGTCGTAGAGACTCCTTCGCTTCATCCCACCTCCCTTGCTGTATCGAAACACCTGTATCTTATCGAAACACCTCTAACTTATCGAAACACCCTTATCTTATCGAAACACCTCTAACTTATCGAAACACCCTTACCTTATCGAAACACCCCGAGCTTACCGAAGCACCTTTGTCGAAACGACTTGACCTTCTCGAAATATCAGGCTCTTATCGAAACATTCCCGTCTTATCGAAACATATGGATCTTGTTGAAATTCTTATGGAATCTCTCTCTACAAAAGTAGAGGAAGTATCAAGCCACTAGTCCCAAGTAAAAGCTCTTAGCACATTAGTCGTCGATGCTAAGGGCATGGGTGAAATTAGGGAGAAAACGCGTGATCCCTGAAACGTGTCGTACCACCTCCTCTAGTAGGACATCCCTGGCACAATTGTCGGTGCTACATGTTCAGTTAGGGGTTGTTTCTTTTTGGATCTATGAATTTTGTCGTCAAAGATCAAAAATCGACCTTTATGCTCTTTTCCTCATAGGATAGTCGATGAGTTGAGAAGAACGGTAGAGAGATTCCTAATTAGAGGGGGCACCAAACCACTAGCCCCGAATCAACGCCCTTAGCACATTTGTCGTCGATGCTAAGAGCTCGAGTGAAAGTAAAGAGATCACGCCTGATCTCTGAAACGTGTCGCATCACCCCCTCTAATGTAACTTTCCTCGCACGATTGTCGGTGTCGCAGGTTTGTTCCCTAATTAGTTGTTGTAGAATATGAAATTATTGCTTAACATCTCTATTGCTCAACAAATCCTTGGTCTAGAATAGTTGTTGATATTACGGATAGAGCTAATGGTAGAGTTATGCAGTGATATCAAATACTTCGATTATTACTATCGCCTAAAATAGAAACCTCAGCAAATTTGTTGTCACTGCTGTCAGGATTAGGTAGATATTATGACGGGTAGAATTGGCTGTGGTCGATTTACGTGTAACAACCCGCCCCATTTTATCGAAACACCCCTGCCGAAACTTCGTTATGGTACCGAGACTATAATATTAGTAGGAATGTTCCAAATTGTGCATAAACTTTCGTATAACCGCTTGCCACCGTAGTTATGGGAAGAATACTTACTGCCATTTGTCGGGATTGTAGGTATGAGGGTTGTTGATGAAGAGTGTATGAATGAGCTGGCGATAAATGGGAGGAAAACAGACTAAGGTACGCCACATGGCTACGCATGAACATGAAAAACGTGCATTAACCCTAGCTTCAGCATATTGAGTAGAAAGGCTATCTCCTTGTTAGAACCCAGAATTGTATGGCGACTTACCAGCTCAATCGAATACTCGTATGTTGCTGTGAACAAGAAATCGTTTATCATTGTTCATCGAGAAAACAAAAACAGTCGTCGTCATTGTAGAGTACGTCGCTTGCGTAAATCGAACAAAAACGATTGTTTTTTCTATTGCGAATTATAGTACTTTTGTTAATTATCGAGAACAACAAATCGCTGTTGATTTGATAGAATACTTTTTGTTTGTGAAATAATTTTTCTTGCGTTACCATCTATCTCGTTGGCTTAGGAAAAACAGAAAACCACTGTTCGCTTAATAGTATATTTTTCTTTGTAGAACCTTTTTTTTTCTCTCCTTTAGCGTATAGAACAAAAAAAAATCATTGTCGGTATAGTAGAATATTTCCTTGCGATGGCAAAATAGTTTTTTGGCTGTCACGGTATAGGACATGTTATTATATTGTTGCATCGAATGCCTGGCGTTGGCAATAAACCTGTTGTAAGTCAATGAACCGCTACGGTCCAATCAGTACTAAACTGTGTTGCGAATGGAGTGCGAATGCGAGCGAATCTTGAGCGATTGTAAGAGCGCCTAGCGTTAGGATAGCAAGCATTTCCGTACAATCGAAGTTGTTAAGTATGTAAGTACGGTAGTCAGGAATCGCGTAGATATTGTAAACTGAGTATTAAGGGTTTTGTTTTTTTTTCGCGTTACAATCGACGTTGTTAAGTATGTAAGTACGGTAGTCAGGAATCGCGTAGATATTGTAAACTGAGTATTAAGGGTTTTGTTTTTTTTTCGCGAACCGCGAGGGCGCGCTTCGGTCTTGGGAGGGGGAGTTTGTAACGCTCACTTTTTGAGCATTACAATTAGTGGTATAAAAATAGGAAAAACCCCCAACTGTGGCTGTTAGGGCTCCTTTCTGGCTAGCCATCCAGAATAGAAAAACCTGCATTAAGGAAAAGAATGCCTGGCAGAAGAGGGCCCAAGCAACCCATGCGACACCCTAACTGCCACTGTTACCTGTCAAATGACTAAAAGAGCGAAGACAGCACTCTTATGGAGGAGCATTGCGAGCTCCTCGTGCTGCAACCATGCTGTTCCTGCTGTAGATGACGTTGCTTCTGCCATCCCTTATACTATTAATGCTGCTGCGATGCGAGGGAGCTGAGCTCACTCTCCTCCGTTGTTGTGTTGTGTGCCTGCTGATATGGAGAGCACAGCTGGTGGAGGCCCCGTACCCCTGGTGAGGGCTTCCCCTGTCTCTCCTTTCCCGACGCACTTGCACTTACGTTGGTAAAGAGTACAGTCATCGGCGTCTAGCAGAATACCGGAGCGTGCGGGCATCTTCGCAACAGGCTGCGCGCTGCCGTCACATGTGCCATGAGAGAGTGAGAGAGGGAGGGCCTAGTAGTCGAACACGAACGAGTGAGGGCGCTCGCTCGCTAGGCCCAGAGAGCTCATCCATCAACCGACGCGCCGGGCTCGGCCACTCCATTGTGGACCGCAGCACGCGCCCGACTTCTTTTTGCTCGCGCCTGCTATACTGAGTAGTTGTCGTCAATCGGTATTGTGCGCACGCGAAGTGTCCGCTACCTAGTGCTGACTCAAAACGTTCGGGCCTGGACTCCGCCTTGTCACCACCTGGGGGGACATTACCTGGCAGCGAAGCCACGACAGCCACATCGCTCGCCGCAGAGCCAGGCTGCATCGTAGCCGACGTTACTTCAGTCGCACCGAGCCGGCTTTCGCTGCGTCACTGCCATCGAGACGCCGCTGACGAGGAGTACCTGCGCCGTAGCTCCAGCTCCGAGCTGGTAAGTTCGTAGGCTACGGCCCCACTGTACTGCGTCTCTCTCTCGCGTCGTGCGCACCGACTCTAGTCGCTACCTAGACCCGGGTAAATTGTAACTTTTCTCGCGTTGTGTGCTCCAACTCTAGCCGTCGCCTAGATTTAGCATAATACCTGCGTGTTGTAAGTTGTATCGTGCCGCGCTCATCTCTTATCGTAACCACTTTACCGAAACTCTACCGAAACGTTCACTCGCGAGTCGCGCTTGATCTCGCATCCCGCTCTACCGAAATCGTAGTCATTTTGTCGCGTTATAATTATTGTTAAATCGTAGGAATTAGTCAGATTGCTGGGACCGAACCCAGCTGGCGCTCAACTTAATTTTATAATTGCAATAACACATAGATATTCAATCATTTATCATATGTGAGTGTAAGCAAAGGGAATGGAATACGACAAGGATCTGTAAATTATCACTCACAGCAATTATCACAAACATATTAACTTTATTATAATAAGAAATAATTAAGAGTAAATGATTCGATCGTTCGATCGTTTGGGTAGCAGGTGGTCAGGTAGCGTAAGGAAGTATTGCAAATCACGCCCCCCCCCCCCGTTCCTCTCCTCTCCTCGCCGAGTATAGGTTCGACGCGTGGAATTAGCTGAACGCGCGAATTTTGTTCTCTCACACATTGATACACATATTCACACTTCCCCATCTAATGTTTGTGTCCCCTTTTCGTCGGCCTCTCGGTCTGCTACGTAACGATCGCCTCGATCGCGCCTCTTTTTGAAATTTGTGAACATATACGCGTATTTAAATTTTCCGTTTATTTTTCTCCCCATTAGTATATAAAGCGCAATTTTCGCCGCTCTCACTTAGTCACGATGTGCCCAATGCTGGGAGTAATGGTAAGAATAGCGTTTTAATTTATTTTTTCATTCATTTTTTTATTTTTGGTTTACAATTTATTTTAATTTCCATATGTTTTTAGTCAGCTAATAGACATTCTCGATATAAATACTTTGTATTGACGAAGTAACGCCTAAGTTACTATGTATTTTTTGTAATTTTTTTAAGGTCAGTTTATCAATTTTGCACCGACTTAAATTATAATTTATAAAAAAATTTTTTGTATATAATTTTATTGTTATTTCTATGTAGCCCTGAGGAAGACAGTCAAAAACACTGTCGAAACGTCGGATTTGAATTTTCAAATCAACAATAAATGGTTCGAAGTGATCGATCCAGTCAATTATTTACCTTAAATATTTAACGTCAACCAACGAACGGTCAAATCTACTACATTTTTGTATACTTTGGCATTGGATCACTGATAATGCCTGCTAAAGAGAAGGAATTTCAACGTTCCTCTCCACGCAACTTTGACTGGCTCTGCCGATATCATGGAGCTGCCTCACCACATAACTCAGCTTTGCTTTCAACTCTTGCTAAGCAGCCACCTCAACCGCCTCTCTTGAATGGTTTAAAAAGGTCATCGTCTAAACATCGTGGCAATTCCAATGACTTCAAGAACTGCAGAAACCAAGATAAGCAAAATTTGATTACTGACCAAAAGCTAACTATTGCTACTGAATTCATTGAAAACAATTTTCATTCGTGTTTATCATATATAGTTAAACATATTAGAGTTTCTTTTGGTTTTTCTTTTTCATCTCTTCTTGTAAAGCTGACTAAAATACAGAAAAAAACAGTTAAAGCTAGAACCCAAAGAAAATTCTTATTAGATTGTCGCAGACACAATATCATTCCTACACATATACTTAATTTATTCCGGTTCAATTTAAAAAACTTGCACAGCATTACAATTTACAAAAAAATGCAACGGTTGTTCACAAATTTGCACAAAAAGATTTTAAATTATGAGATTTCCGACATTAACATTAAAATTGAGAAACTTAATAAACAAAAAGAAGAACTTAGCTTTCACATAAAACAAATTAGCAATGAAAAATTTTTTATTACTTTCAATCGTTATTACAACGTGGTTTTAGATTATTTTAATTCCAGTCAGAGTAAATTTAGCAATAATAAACTGGACAACCTCTTAAAAAAATATAAGAAAGAACGTTTGGATTTAAGTATTTTTGACAATAACAAAATCGTTTGCAACCCTACAGTCTCCTCGGATAGTATGTGTAATAACAATATAACCGTTGGCTTTTCTACGGTCCCTTCCGACAACAACAATGGTTTGAATTCTCTTTTATCCTTGCTTCTGCCTAACAGTGTAAATAAGAAAAACTGTGAAGATTTGAAAAATAAATGGCTTGTTAATCTCTCTACGACTCCTATTCCTACCTTTGCTTATGACATTTTTTGCCTCGGAGATAAATTCAATTTCACATCCAATTTGAATATTAATACTTTTTTTCAATTTTTTAAAAATATAGAGTCTGCTGTACAAAACAAAGTTATTAACTTAAATATACGTACAATTATTATTAATCAAATCAATACTTTTATCCGCAATAGAAATCATATTGATCTCGAAGATAAAATCATTCTCACTAAATTCAATAAAACCAAAGAATTTCTTGACACCAACCCCGATCTTTTTATTACTCGAGCCGATAAAGGCAACATTACCGTAATCATGAACAAATCAGATTACATAGAAAAGGTTGAAAATGCCCTCAATGACAGAAAGTATTACAAACCAATAAAATCTAATCCAATCAATAAATTACAAAACTCCATTAAGGATTTATTAAACAGATGGTCTAAGAAAGGAGTTTTTGAATGTGACGAGTATTTCTCTCTCATCTCCGGTTTTCACTCCGGTTCTCACATCGATAATACTAATCTTCCGAGTGCATATGCTTTAGCCAAAATTCATAAAAAAAATTTTCCGGTTCGCATTATAGTTTCAGTCATTAATAGTCCTACTTACACTCTTGATAAATGTTTAACTTCCTTTCTCACGAAATTTATTCCGAAACCCAAATCTTACCTACAAAATAGCACAAAACTGAAAGATGCTTGAGACAATTTTTATTTACCTAAAAATTTCAAATTAGTTTCATTTGATGTTATTTCACTCTTCACAAATCTCTCTAAAAACGCCATCCTAGCCGCTCTCAGTAAAAAATGGCATTGTTTTGGCAATATCCTTCCCCTCACGAAACAAGAGTTTTTAGAAGGTATAGAGATCCTCCTAGATTCAGCTTTTTTTGAATTTAATGAAAAATTTTACCAACAAATCCTAGGCGCTCCTATGGGCTTTTGTAGTAGCCCATGGTTCGCCGAGCTTGTTTTAGAATCGCTAGAAAATGCATGCTTAAAATCCACTAATAACGATGTTATTTTTTACAAGAGATATGTCGATGATTGTTTTTTAATTGTTAGATCTAATAAACTTCTTGAGATCCTCAGTAGATTTAATTCCTTTGATGATAATTTGAAATTTACGCATGAAATCGAAAATAACAATAGAATCAGTTTCCTTGATATCAATATTATTAGAAGCTTAGATAATAATAAAATTATTACGAATTGGTATCGTAAGCCTACAGCGTCGGGCCGTTACATAAACGTCCTTTCTCATCACCCGTTCTCACAGAAAATTGCTATTATTTACAGTTTAGTTGACAAAGCAATTAAATTATCCGATAAATCTTTCCACGAAGAAAACCTCCAGATTATTAAAAAATTGCTCACAGCCAATAATTTTCCAGTTAAAGTCATAAATAAACATATTAAAAAAAGACTCGCTCACATTTCTTCTACAAAAAAACTTACTCCTAAAAAACGCTCCAATAATCCTAAATTCATTGTCTTACCATACATCAAAAAATTGAACTACAATATCAGTAAAGCCCTTAAAAATAGCAAATTTCAAGAGCCAATGATTGTCAATAGCAATATTAATAGATTCAATAGCTTCATAAAACTAGGCAAGGATAAATTGTGTAAAAAAAACACTCCAAACATAGTTTACAAAATTAATTGTAAAGATTGTGAGGCCTCTTATGTGGGCACTTCAAAAAGAAAATTCAAAAAAAGATTATACGAACATGATTACGCTATCAGAAAGAGACTCGACCATTCGGCCTTATCGGAGCACATCGCTTTCATCGGTCATAAATTTGACTTTGATAATGCAAAGATTTTGGACGTAGAAAATAATAAGTCTAAACGCCTTTTTTCTGAGATGTTACATATACATCAACAACTAAATGGTCTTAATAAAATTGAGGATACGTGTTTTTTAAAAGTTATATATAAGGATTCTATAAAGCTTGTTAATGCTCACTTTAACAAACAAAAAAAAGTCACGTCGTAGTAAAATTTTTTATTCATTTGCGAGCCCGTTCAGTCGTTTGGGTAGCAGGTGGTCAGGTAGCGTAAGGAAGTATTCTCGAGTATAGGTTCGACGCGTGGAATTAGCTGAACGCGCGAATTTTGTTCTCTCACACATTGATACACATATTCACACTTCCCCATCTAATGTTTGTGTCTCCTTTTCGTCGGCCTCTCGGTCTGCTACCTAACGATCGCCTCAATCGCGCCTCTTTTTGAAATTTGTGAACATATACGCGTATTTAAATTTCCCGTTTATTTTTCTCCCCAATAGTATATAAAACGCAATTTTCGCCGCTCTCACTTAGTCACGATGTGTTCAATGCTGAGAGTAATGGTAGGAATAGCGTTTTAATTTATTTTTTCATTCATTTTCTTATTTTTGGTTTCCAATTTATTTTAATTTCCGTATGTTTTTAGTCAGCTAATAGACATTCTCGATATAAATACTTTGTATTGACGAAGTAACGCCTAAGTTACTATGTATTTTTCGTAATTTTTTTAAGATCAGTTTATCTATTTTGCACCGACTTAAATTATAATTTATAAAAAAATTTCTGTATATAATTTTATTATTATTTCTATGTAGCCCTGAGGAAGACAGTCAGAAACACTGTCGAAACGTCGGATTTGAATTTTCAAATCAACAATAAATGATTCGAAGTGATCGATCGAGTCAATTATTTACCTTAAATATTTACAATATGTAAGTTAACTATTGGTAAACATTGATATAGTTACTATATAAAAATATTCTTCTCTCAGTGTACTACTTAATGTTAATTGACAATGAAATTTGATTATGAAACGTCTTAAATTGTTTTATGTGACTTTAAAACAGTTTAATTTATTAACAGAAGTCCCATGCCACCAAATTCTGGATCTGGAGCACATAACTCTGGTCCTGGATATACGATACCAAATTCTATGGTTAAATCGTCAGGGTGGCTTCAAAATGAATTGTAGATAGTCTTCAGTCACAGAAAACTACACTTCAAGATCAAGTTCATCAATCAGAGCAAAATTTAGCTGCACAGCATGCTGCTTTAATAGCCCAGCAGCAACGGAGGGTTGAGAATGCTGAAAGGCAGGCACAGGAAAATACTTTACAAACCAATGCGAATCTACCCACTTGAATCTACGTGACAGCAGCCAGCTACTCCTATGGGTATGTATATATTCGCGATCGCACGTTTTGATTCCTTGCTGTTAAGGTTAGGTTGCCAACTGCCAAGTACTGCTCTCTCTCTCTCTCTCTCTTTCGCTCTCTCTCACTTTCTCTCCTTTCCTATGAGTTTCAATAAAGAAGCAGCAGTTATACAGCACTGGCTCTCCACAAGATTCCCTCTTCCTTCTATTTGTTGTCCTGCAACTATATTCCCTTCCCTTTGATAGGAGCGTAGCTTCTCTCCTCCCTCCGCTACCAACCTGTTGTAATTATTTTTTGTTGCTTAAGGCGAAGAGCTGTGGACGACATCGAATCAATCGAATCGATAAGTTCATGAAGGCCATTGAGAAGAACACTCTGGTGGTGTCTACTAGAGAACCTAGACTATATGATAGAAGAAGTGAAAATGGAGATGGTTTGGTCAATGGTTTGCTGGAGGACAAGACCTCTCATTATGGCCAAGATTCTAATGAGGCGGAGATAGAGAATTGGGTAAAAAACTGTACAGCCACTGCAGCTACTTTCGTGCATGCAGTAGGTCAAAGTGAGGACATCTGTAGAAAATGGTATGAACTCGCCATCCAAAACTACTTTCTAAGCAAAAGACTTTACATTGGACGAATCTAGTAAGCCCAAAACATACTCAGAAGTACTCAAAGATGCTAAGCCAGAAGAAAGTACCAAAAGCACTGACAGCACTGAACGTATTAAGGAAGAGCAGCCACTTATACAGTCTACCTATTCGAGTGAGAACAAAAGTACAGGTGACTCGCAGAGTTCTGAGAAGTCAGACAATGCAGACATTCATTCCATTGTAAGTAAAGCCGAACAGGCTGATAAGAAGCTTGTGACTGAACCAGAATCAAGTGAAAAGAGTGAACCAGAGTCTACAAATACATGCGAAGGGAGCTTCTCAGCTATCACCAGCGCAATGGAAGCTGATATGCAAAATCTTCTGGAGATCTTTCCTGGCAACTCAGTACTCGGTGACTCTTCTAGATCCGCGCTACATCTATAGGTGAATTTTTACCCGCGAGTTTCCTTTTTTCTTCAGTGGTGTTGTGTATTCTACCCTCCAAACTTAACCTTCTTACTCCTTTCCTCGCCGACAGTTCCCCATGCTTCTGTAATCCCCTTTCTCTCTTCCGCCTCATGCCCGTCGGTGACGTTACTAATTTTTTGTTGTTTGCCTAGTGCGAAGAACTGTAGACGACATCACGACATCTTCAGGTGCTGCTGTTATCGTATTTGTTATTGGGACCAGTAAGTGGAAGCATCTATTTTATGTGGACATTGGCACCCTTTAAACTTTTTGGAAAGTTTTCCGGTTAGTAGTTTGCTGTAAGAAAATTTACTGCTTTACTACAGCTGAAACCTATCCTACAACTATTCCCTTCCCTTTGACAGAAGCGTGACTTCTCTGCGCTCCCTTCACTGCCAGCTTGTTCCTATTTTAATTATATTTTATTGCCTAGAGCGAAGAGCCCCTGTAGACGACATCACGACGTCTTGACGTGCTGCTGTGTCGGTTTTGCTACATCCTCGGCTGCGTTCACTTGCTGCTCTCTATGGTAAGGAGTTACGATTCTGTGAGCAGTAATGCTCACTAAAGTCTGATTTAAGTAAGTACATTATTTCGATAGGGTGTACAGGTAAGCTTATCTTTAGAAATTTTGTAATCCATTTTTAGGATTGCTTTTATCATCGTACGAGGCAATATCCTGACCTTTAATAGCATGCCGTTAATTGGTATTACGCTAACCTGTCCTGTCGAGAAGGGAGCTAAATAACTTTGTTATTTAGGTGGTTATTTAGGTTATTAAGGCGGTCTTACACCTATAGGCCTTTTTGGCCAAAATTACCTAAAAAAATGATAAAAAATATTATTATACTAGAATAATTAAAATATATTGTAAATATAACTTATTTTGAATAAAATGAGCCAAAGTAGAGGTCCTTAAACTCATTTTATTCTCAGTTATAGCATTTTCAAGAAAAAAAGGTTGTCATTACTTTTCTCTGAGATCGCATGATGAATCTTCATGGGATAAAAAGCAAATTGTTCATAATTTATGTAGTTATAGGCCTAAGAGTTGCAATTTAAGGTTTTTACGTTTAAGTATTTTTTTCATGGAAAAAACTGATTTTTTTACAATATTTGTTTCCATTTTTTTGAATTTTTAGGGTTTTTAGCATGGAAAAAATACTTACACATGAAAATCTTAAAATTCCAACTCTTAGGCCCATAACTATATAAATTATGAACAATTTGCCTTTTATCCCATGAAAATTCATAAACTATTCTCAGAGAAAAGTAACGACAAAGTTGAAATTTTAATATTTTCAGAAATAAGGCTTTAAAGATAAATACCATAAAATTTAAAAAATCATCAGCCATCGGGTCCTCCATTTCTTCTCCTTCTTGAAACACAGTTTCCTATACCTCAGACCCATTCTCTCACATGAAATGGTTTAAATGTAAGGTCTGACTTGCAATGTGTTCATATATACAGCATCCGTTCCACTAAAAGTTATTGCTAACAATTCGTCCTTCTTTTTTATTTTTCATCCATCTACTGTTGAGTCACTTTTTAAAATATCACACTAATGTGAGTTATATAATTATTTGTAATACTAAGATAAATGTGGAATATGCAGCAGGTCATATGAAATATGAAAGTCCAGCTAACATCATCCTGGCCAAAGTATATTAATACGTCTAAGTTGATAAAAACATTTTTTCCATGATCACTTCATTATACGTATTATCCATACTATATCTTGGATTCAAGCCTTCATTATATATTACTTGTGTGCTAAAAAGCATGGTTGCTTTTATGTGCATTTTATGTTCACATCTGAAATTATAACTGTAACTGCCGACGTTTTTCTCACAATTGCAGACAAAATTATTAGCTAATAATTGAAATTGATGTAAATTATGTTAACTATTATCAAATCAAATAACTCTTTTCTACTTCCACTTAAGAAAGCTTGAAAATAAGAGCCATTCGCGCATCACATTCGTAATACGAGCTTTACAGGATCTTTACCAAAAATGTTGCAGCGACATTTTCTTCACAATAGCAGACAAAATTATTGTATAATAATTAAAATTGTTGTAAATTACGTTAACTATTATCAAATTAACTAACACTTTTCTACTTCCACTTGAGAAAGCCTGAAAATAAAACTCATTCGCGCATTCCATACGCAATACGGGCTTTACGGGATCTTTACGAAAAATGTTGCGCCGACATTTTTCTCACAATTGCAGACAAAATTATTATCTAATAATTGAAATTGTTGTAAATTACGTTATCTATTATCAAACTAAATAACTCTTTTCTACTTCCACTTGAGAAAGCCTGAAAATAAGAGCTATTCGTGCATCACATACGCAATATGGGCTTTACGAGATCTTTACGAAAAATGTTGCGCCGACGTTTGTCTCACAATTGTAGACAAAATTATTATCTAAGAATTAAAATTGTTGTAAATTACTATCTACGGCGCAAAATCAAAATAATACGGTGTAAAAATGAGTAAGCAGAGAACGTGAAGTTATGGCCCTAGCGATTGGCTTGGAAAATCAAAAGAATTTGTAAAAAATTGGGCCTGGTAGTCTACAGGCGTGAGCACCGGTCGGGCGTCGCGCAATGTTTACGTCGGCAGGCTCATTCCATTATAGCAGCTTCGGCGTGTTATTCGCACTGCAGGTTTTTGCAAAAATTCCTTTGTCGATTTTTTTCAATAAAGGGAGGTTTTACTCGTTTATCGACCTTGAGAACCCGATCAAAGACAAATTTGCCAGTTACGAAAATATTTTTTGATAATAAATATTTATTATTAGCTATAATAATAAAAGTTCACGTGTGGTCATATGATAACATAGCAGCCAGCGGCGATTCACAGAAGTCTGCCGGGCGCCCCGAGCACCGCCGTACTCTGCAGGCGAGATTTGATAACACTGCACTTTCGCGTAGTAGGAAGCGACAACGACACGGCTGGACGCGGCGAAGGCGGCACGCCGCAGCTGCGCGAGAACAGCGATGGGCATACATACACATACACACAACGCGTACGCCCACAGTCGGAAAGAGTGTACTTCCCGAGGACATCACCGAGGCGAACACGACTGGGAAGCGACGGCGGTGGTGCAGTTGAAGGAAGTCTACGCTCCCGCGACCGACTTGAGTAAGTACTTCAGTTCGAACTAGGACTTTATTCAGAAGTATCTGTAGTATAGCCAAACCTAACCTCCAAATTTCCATCTGCCTGATTTCCTGACCCCAGCAGTTCGATACTGCTCTCCTCATTCCTAATGCTTGACACATTATTAACGTTTTCGCTCCGGGACTGGTCCATATATGGACCAGCACTCCGTGTGGCGACTTGTCATAAGAAGTTCATTCACTTAAGTCATGAAATTCAGCTAAAATGCGAGGTCAATTTTAAAGGAAAAATCCCCGGAGCGAAAAGGTTAATATATTTTGTTCTGCCTAAAGCGAAGAGCTGCTGTACATGACCACGCGCTTTCACATAATTCTACTCCCCTCGAGAGCGGCCGGTGCAGCTACCACTTCCCGAGGACATCACTGAGGCGAGCATAACGTGGAAACGCAGGAGGTGGTGCAGTTGAATGAAGTCCATGCTCCTGCGACCAACTCGAGTAAGTACTTCACTTCGGACCGGGACTTTATTCTGTAGTATCTGAGGTATAGTCGAACCTAACCTCCAAATTTCCGTCTATCTGCTCCCCTGTTGCTGGCAGTTTGATACTGTTTTCCTCATCCCTAATGCTTGATACATTATTTATATATTTTGTTCTGCCTAAAGCGAAGAGCTTCTGCAGATGATCACACACCTTTATGCGATTCTATTCCTCTCGAGGGCCGCATTAATTCAAATTGGTAATACAATGGAGAAGCGTTGGAGACGCTGTGACGAGATCGCATTTCGTTCCATGGTATCTGGCTGTACAGAGGTGTCCTGGTGAAGTGTAAGTTGAGGAGTGCTTCTGGAGTATCAATGTGTACAGCTGCCCTGCGCTGCGAACAAGATGGGGCAAACCTCAGTGAGAAATCTGTGATGTGCATAATTAAAGGCACTGACACTATCACGGACACTTCTGCGATGGATGAAAATGAATTGGTGGCGATATATATGTATAGGGGCTGTCTGAGTTATTGTTGTATGAGTTATTGTTGTATGAGTGAGTTCTCATCTATTTTAAAATAATGTGGCTAAACCCCTGGTGCCAATGAAGCTTTCCCATAACTGTCGCTGTCGCTTCAGCTGGTTAGTATACTTTCAATGTCTTACTGTTGGGATTGTGGCTTCAGCTACGTACTTTTCTTTCAGCAGAGGCAGAATGGATTATGAAGTTGTGGGTTGCACGCTTGGCTAGCCTCCAAGAGTGTTTACAGGGCAATGGTGATTGTAAAAGCTATCGTTTCAACTACTGTTTCTTTTTATTCTTTTATACGCCATGCAGTGAGTGATTCTAGTCCAACTAATACTTTTTTTCTATATTACAGGTATGATGTAGCATATGAGAAGGATAAAGGTCTGCAAGGCCCAAGAGGAGCCGCCAAGAGACCAACGTCAGTGCGCCTCAGACCGCTGAGCCCCTATTACCATCACCTAATAATCGCTGGGGCCTATAGAGAGCTTGCATGCTCTCTATTAACACTCCAATATTGCTAGTGAAATACTTTACAAGTAAGTCGTTCCGCCTAGAGGGTTGATTTAGATTGCTCATAGCCTTCTCATTAATCTGAGCTCTCTATGTAGATTTTCTGGTCCACATTTCTATAGTATATATGTCGACTCTAAATCTATACATTTTCTTTACTGTAATATCAACATGTGATGTTATAATCTTTGCACTCCTGGAGTTATTGTGTGTACAGCTGTCCTACGCTGCAAACAACACTAGTGAAGGCATTGCTGAAGAGGATGTCCTAGTTGACAATCTTTTCTGTGGTTGTTGCCAGCTAATGGCTGTCTACTATGTCACTTATATACTACAGTACTGCAGGAATCGATTTTGTATCGATCTGCAATCAAATATTCTGTTTATGATATTGCATGTTATCGTAAAATACTGTAGTAATTGATAATTTATTCATCAATTTATAATCAAAGATCGTTTTGCATGTGTAATATTATTGCATGATTTTATTCAATACAACAGTAATTGATGATTTCTTCATCAATTAATAATTATCATCATTTTGTATATTATTTATTCTGCAGCAATAGATCACTTTATCGATTTGCAATAAAATATTTTTTATAACTAAATGTGCATGTTATTTTATATGTAAATATTTTTTGTTATCTGCAATTAAATGCTGTAGTTATAATTTTGCATGGTTTTATTTAATACTGCGAGAATCGATTCCCGTATCGATTTGCAATCAAATAATATGTTTATGATATTGCACGTTATCGTAAAATACTGTAGTATTTGATCATTTGTTTATCAATTTATAATCAAAGATCGTTTTGCATTTGTACATAATGTACAAATACAATAATAAAGCAATAATTGCTTCATTTCATTCAACAACAAACAGTAATTGATGATATCTTCATCAATTAATAATTATCATGATTTTGTATAGTACTTAACCCTTTCAGTCACAGCGGGACACCAGTGTCCCACCTAGACACTATCGATTTTTTAATGTTTACTAGCAGTTTGTTATCGATTTTTCCGTGGTGTTTTGTTCCCTGCCTTCTCAAGAATCCAACAAGAGTTAAAAGAATAATGATATTGCATATCTATTAAAAACAATTATTGTTAGTAACAAATTAGTATAAAAAAAGCAGAATTTTCAGAATAAATTCGTGACTGAAATGGTTAAATAAGCAAATTAATATAATGCATGATATATTAGAAATAAGCAAATTAATAATGCATGATATGTTAGAAATAAGAAAATTCATAATGCATGTTGTAAAACAGTTGTATCTAATGATTCTAATACATGTGCTATTATCGCTTTATTCAGTAGTATTATGTACCATAAAATTACTATCAGTATGCCATTGCATTACATGATAGAATAATTCTATAAAGTTTAAGATGAAAGCATTGATTCGTGAACCGATTTTCAGCTTTGAAATTGGTTTTTGGAAAATATTTATTTTACAAGAAAACAATTATTTCAGCAAGGTCTCTGAAAAAGTTAAGAATCTGTTAATAAATGTGATTTTGATTCAATGATCTTCGCTTTTATAATATGATCAATTGCTTACAAGTATTAACAAAACATGATATATGACATTAAAGATTAATAATATATGACACAAAAATAAGTAATAGTGCATGATTTATAAGAAATAACAAAATTAATAATGCATGATATATTAGAAATAAGAAAATTCAAAATGGATGTTGTAAAAAAATTGTTTCTAATAATACGTTGTATATATAAAAGATTGTGTATCAGAAATTACTGAAATAATCGAAATTGGTAGACTCAAAGTATTAAACTCACGAATAAGTCTAAATAACAACAGTAATCTTGAAATTTCCGCATTATATCGATGCCATAATTTACCGCGGCTTGAATTTATTTTGAATGTAAAATCATTTATCAATAGCAAAAGAAATATAAAAAAACCACCTGATTATTGGTGATTTTAACATCGATATTATGAAAGATGATGAATATAGCTTAGAATTATTAGACAATATAATGGAAAAGGGTTTCTTCCCGGGTTTTATACATACAACTAGACCAAATGATAGTGGCGGAAGCGGTACATGCATTGACAACATGTACATAAAAGCTACATCTATAGACACTAAAACTTTTAAACTCTCGATTCCTTTTACTGATCATTATCCACTTTTCTTGAAACTGAATAAGCCACCAAAATTAAAACAAGAAAATATCCAGTATCACTATAATTAATATAAACTTTCAAGTATAGCCATTACAAAAAATTGGAATGTTATAATGCATGATCCCGATGAAGCTATCGCATTCTTGATAACTGAAATACAAGACTGTTTAGAAAAGTCTAAAGAAGCGCATAAAACAAAAAGTAACAAGAGATATCCAAGGAAGGATTGGATATCTAAAGCAATAATGATCTCGTGTGAAAAGAAAGAACAACTATATATTAAAATGCGCAATGAACCAAATAATAATCTAATAAAATTAGAATATAAGAATTACACAAAGAGGCTAGACAAAGTTATTAAAGAGGCAAAAATAAAACATGAAAGAAATTTAACTAATAACAATATCAATAATACCAAGCAACTTTGGAAATACATAAACAAAAAAATGGGAACCAACTTGAAAAAGAATAACACAATAAATAAGATCATTTTAAATAACAATTGCACAATAGAGGATCAGACGCAAATTGCCAATCATATGAATTCGTACTTTTGTAGATTTGGAAAAGATCTAACACCATTGTAAAACCCCAGGGTAACCATTTACAATTGCCAGCAATGAACATGAATAAAGTTTACATTAAACCGACTAATAACGAGGAAATTCTTCAAATAATTGATAATATGAAAATAAAAAATGGTGGGGTAGATAACATTACTACCAAAACACTAAAAATACTATCATATCAAATTGTTAATGCACTAACACATATCTTTAATCTTTGTATTGAAAAATCAACATGGCCTCAAGCGCTTAAAACAGCTGAGGTAGTTCCTATTTTTAAATCGGGTAGTAAAATGGATACATCAAACTATAGACCGATATTTCTAATTTCTAACGTAGCAAAGATATTTGAAAAAATTGTATATGTTCGTTTACAATCATTTTTGGACAATAATAATTTGTTAGCGCAGAATCAATTTGGATTTATAAAAAAGAAAGGTACCAAAGATGCTCTTAGTTACTTAATGAACATAATCTATAAGAAATTAGACAAAAGTAAACCAATAGCTATTGCATTTTTAGATCTAGCAAAAGCTTTTGATACTGTCAACCATGCTATTCTTTTAGACAAATTATATAATTATGGAATTAGAGGTAAAGCACATGCACTTATATCTAACTATCTTAGTAACAGAAAACAAAAAGTAAGAATAGGACCAACTGAAAGCTATTATGAAACGATAACTACAGGTGTGCCGCAAGGTACTATACTAGGGTCACTCTTATTCATAACTTACGTAAACGATTTACTAACATACAGAACAGATAGTACCATCTCATATGCGGATGATACAGCTATTATTTCAACAGATGATAACTGGGAGAAAATTGAAAATAAAATGAACAAGTACTTAGAAGATAGAAATATCTGGCTAGCACTTAACAAACTATCACTAAATATAAAGAAAACTGTGTACATAACTTTTGGTAACTATTGTGATAGTGTTCCCGAAGATATGAACATACGCATACAGGGTACTAAATTGAGCAGGGTAGAATACTGTAAATATCTAGGTATAATTATTGATTATAGGCTAAAGTGGGATAAACATATTGAATATATAATAAAAAAAAACTAAATGTATAATATATATACTGTACAAGTTGTCAACATATATGCAATCTGACGCACTTAAGACAATATATTATGCATTTTTTCATAATGTCATTAGCTAGGGAAATATTGCATGGGGTGGTGCATATAAAAACAACTTAAAATTACTACAAAACATCCAAAATAGGATTTTAAAAATTATAAACAAAAATATTTTCAATCGAGACAACCCCTTGAATCTAAAACAAATTTTTGCTTACGAATGTGTAACGTATCATTATAATGAACTTAAGAATTTATACTTAATATCGACTAGCAAAACTAGAAATAAACTTATAATACCACCAGTGTTCGAAAACTGTCAGTGATAAAGATAACTATGTCAGAGCGATACAAGTATTTAATTGTCTTCCGAAATCTAATCCAAATCTTAAAGTTCTAGATATCGCAAAATATTATAATAAGAAAAAGCTAAAAATTTGGATTGGTACTAATATATTCTAAAATTTAAACAAAGAAAAATAAATAAATTAAATAAATAAATAAATAAAAATTTAACCTTCCAGTATGGGTGAGATAATCAATGTGGACCAAATATATTATTTATAGTGGAATCTTTGATTCCACTATATTCCTAGTTTATAAGTTACTTAAGTTTTTTTAGTTTTAAGTACACCGGACCTATGTACAGTTAGCTATGTCTACCTCTATAGGATGTTTGCTGCTTCAGACATGTAACTATGTCCTGAAGTAAGCAATAACATGTAATACAACATGTACTACTCTGGTTTAAATAAATAAATACTAATAAAAGTGCCCTTATCGCTTTACTCAGTACTGTTCTGTACTACGAAATTACTATCAGTAAGCGAATTACATTACATGATATGACTTATACTTTGATTTGTAAACCGATTTTATGATTTGGAAATGGTTTTTGAAAAATATTAATTTTACAAAAAAAGAATCATGAACTAGATGCTAAAGTACAACTTTCTAAACATTACCTTAAAATCTATGTTGATACGATGTTTACAAAGATCTGTTTAAAATCTCATTTATTCTCGCAAAATTTACTTAATGTTGCTTGAACAAAATTTATAAACTTGATACGAATATTTTCATAATTTTTTATGAGAAAAAATTATTTCTTATTTTATGCACTGAGTGAGAGTGAGAGTGAGAGTGAGATCTATTCTGTTTGAATTGGAAAGTGCAATATTGTAACTGTTACAATATATTATTGTACCTATTACAATATCAATATTTACAGCAACCCCAGCGAAAATCGTTTCTGTAAAAAACTGTAAAAAACTGTATATTTACAGTTATTACTGTAAATAACTGTAAATAACTGTTAATAACTGTTTGGTTTGAGACAGTAATAACTGTTATTTACAGTTATTTACAGTTTTTTACAGTTATTAACAGTTTTTTACAGTTATTTACAGTTTTGTAAAATAATAACTATAGAAATGATGGTACTGTTAAAAGTTATTAACAGTTACTTACAGTTATTAACAGTTACTTACAGTTATTAACAGTTATTAACAGTTATTTACAGTTATTTACAGTTATTTACGGTTATTTACAGTTATTTACAGTTATTTACAGTTATTTACAGTTATTTACAGTTATTTACTATTATTTACAGTTTTTTACTATAATTTACAGTTATTTACAGTTATTAACAGTTTATTACAGTTATTCAAAGTTTCGTAAAAAAATAACTATCAATCTGAATAGACTGAAAACAGTTATTCACAGCTGTTTAATTATACGATTATTTGCAGTTACTTACAGATACTTGCAGTTATTTTGTATAGTTAATTTACTGTTTCGAAAAATAATAGCTATAGAAATTAAGATACTACGTGCAAGCATTTCTTAAATGGTCTTAGAGGTTTTAAAATTATATTTGGAAATTTTTAATAATTGCTATATTATTGTTTATAACAAGGAGTCTATTTTAAATTTTTGGTAAGTTAATAATTTTCTCAAATACCTTATATCTCATTTTATTATTAATAAATTAGTAATATACACAAATAATTATTTTTACTTATTTATTTATTTAATGAAAAATATTTTGACAGTTTTTTGTCATATACAAAACAATAGTATTAAACAAGTTCTCATCATACGCAAAAGAACAATACTTTGACACCTTTTTGTCAGATACAAAAGAATAATACATGGGCAGTTTATTGTCGTTTATAAAAGAAAAATAATAAATATTGTATAAACAAAATTCTATATGGGATGCGATTGATTACATAATTAAATTTATAGATAGATTCATATTTGGTTTTCAAAAAAGCGTAAGAAATCATAAAGTAATTTGGAACCTATTTAAAACTTAAATGTTAGTATCATCTTTTCTGATGTTTTTTTTCTTTCAGTTCTACATAATACTTTCGTAACACATTTTTTTGTGTCATAATACAAATATCATAAAAAAGAATATCATATAAAACTTCATCTAACAAACAAAATAAACTCAATTATTGACTTATTAACATTTAAAAAAAATGAAATTCATTAATTTAATTTTTTACTCGTCTAATCTTCTTACCTCTTCCTCTAACTTTTCCTGATGTGCAAGCCTCATTTTAGCTGCAGAAATTGCTTGGTGATGCGCTGTTTTTAAGTCATCTACTTGACGTTTTTAAATCATCTACTTGACTAATGGTTTTGTCTTTCATTCTCATGAAAGCGTAGACTTTTCTTTCGATTGCCATTGATTTTGTAGGAGATAATTGTCTCTTATGTATAGTATTTTTCTGTCTCCTTACGCACCTTTTTGATAATTCTTCTAAGCCCTATACACCTTCACTTAGTAAATATAAACATTTATATGGACTTTTTCCTTTAAAGCTGTCATAATATGCCGTTGGGTTACAATATGTATTGTAACCAATGTGGATATTCCCATCATTATCAAATTCTATTTCTTCTTCTTTTTGTTCATTTAAAAATCCATAAATTTTATCATGAACCCGAAATGGGTCTATTGCACATGGATCAATTGATGCCTGCACTGAAAATCAAACAGAATATTTATTATTCTTTTTTTAATCAAATTGAAAATTTTTTGATTTCGGTCTAGGGAAAATTTTTTGCATTTTTAATCATTATTAAATAATATACCTGGTTTATGTTTCGGGTGCTGATTTACTTCTTGGTTATCTTGGCGATTTAATTTTTCTTTATAATTTCTTCTCATTTCTTGAACTTCTTTTCGAGTTGCTGTTAGTTGAGAATTCAAGTGACGAATTTGAACGGATTGTGCTCTTATTGTAGCATCTTTATCTTTTTGCTATAAACATAAAATTTAAATAATTAATTTGAAAGTTACTTGTAAAGTTTGTACAAGAAAAATTATACAAAGTATTGGATAGGGGCATAAAAATAGGAAATGAATTAAAATTAGTTACCATATCTTTGTTCCTTAAGGGGGTTGATGTTTGTAAAAAGATGTCTTCTTGGTTCGGGACGTCAACCAGTGCATTTAATTCAGGGTCCTAAATATATAATAATAAAAAATATTATGTCTATATTTTAATAATACAAATAAGTACAAACATATGACAAATATTTACCGCGGTTGGTGAAGAATTTAAATAATTCTGTAAAATTGCCTCATCTGAAACTTTTTTATTCTTCTGTCTGGCTTGTGAAACCGTTTTTCTTCTTCTTTTAGCAGCTTTCACATTTTCAGCAGGGTTGACATTGAGGTTATTATCATCATCATTGCTTTCTAGATTAGCCACATCTGACAGTTCATCATCTATGTCACTAGGAAGTCGATGTTTATTTTTTTTTGCCAGATTGTTATCTATAGATTGACCAGAGGAATCTATGATATTGTCACCATGAGTTGGTATAGAGAATCTTTTTAACTCAGATTCTTGACGAACTTTGTCATAGTTATCTGGAATACAAAGTAATTTCGACAATACATAAGTATGAGACACCAATAATAATAATAGTTTGCAGTTATTTGCACCAAATAAGAGTATAAATAATTAGGTAAAGTGCGTACACGTGTATTGAGATAAACGAACCTGCAGCGAATAATACATAACATTTATGAATCTTTCCACCTGGTCCATGTTGTATCTTGAACTTCTTCTTTCTATCTAATTCTTTGTTCTTGTTGTATTCATTAAAGTTGAACTTGCGTATAGCATCTGTAGAGAGTATTTCTCTCATGTAAGCATCCCCAGTTTTCGAGGGCAAAATATGCACATAGGCATAATTATATGATTCAGTCTCTTCGTTTTCAGCGTTACTCATTTTACTCGTTATTGAGTATGACTCCAATGTATGACTATACAAACCGTTGTTTGCGTGTGCACGTGAAGTTAAAAAGACACAAAAGATCTTAACTTTTTCGAAGAAGGCAGACACCGGCAATAGCGTACACACCACGGTCGTATCACTGACTTCATTGTACACTGACAGTACTGAAACTGAAATTCTTTTTGAAATAAAAGCTTCGAGAAACTACTTAGGCTGCGTCTACAATACGATGTAAACACTAGCGTAAATGCGCAAGTTTTAGTAACTTTAGTGGAAATCAAGTAACATCTAGTAATTTTGAACCTATATTACTATCCTTTTACTTGATTTCCACTAGAAATTACTAAAGCACGCGTTTACGCTAGCGTTTACATCCTATTGTAGACACAGCCTTAGGGCCATGACAGCTAAAAAAGCATAGAGCACAGCACGGCACAGCATACAAGATTAGCATTGGTTAGCATTAGCATTGTGGGCCGCTGAATCAGCTGGATCCTGGATGGACTGGACAAAACACACTCATATAAATAGAAGATAATATCATCAATACATGGTTTTATTTTTCACATTTTATTTTATAATTTATTAATTGAGTAATTGACTAGCCAATTTGTGAAAAAAACCCGTGTATTGGTGGTATATATAGTTCTGTTAATTTACACGAGTGCATTTTGTCCGAAATATGTTAAGTGTAGAAACACCTTTTTAATATAAGTGTTCTCAAATTTTTACGGTTACTAATATACGACGTAAACAACAACCGTTCGTTGGTTCAAATAGATTGAATAAAATTGTTAGATGTTGATCTTCAATTTGTAAATTTGTATTGCAGCTAGTTTTTAATTAAATAACATTTATGATGAATTAAATAATATTTTAATTCAATAACTTTTACGATTATAAACATGAAAGATTATAAGAAATATTGTTGAATAAAGGACACACAAATTGGATAGAATAAAAGAGTTTATTTAATGAACTTAAGCTAAGATATAGTATGACTACACTCGGCGCGGGCCATTCTCAGTCTGACGACAAGTTTGCAGGAGTGTCGCGCTCGCCCGTCGACTCTCACACGTTATGGGGTGGGGAGACACACATGTGTACATACGTGTGTCGCGCGCTGTCTGTAGTTCACGTTCCCTTATGGGAACTTGAACTCTCAGGTTCCTTTCGCATGGAACCTGAGCACTGTACAATATAATATGTATATTTTCAACACGCCTCCTTACATTTATATTGTACATTCTCGTCGTTTTTATTTTACATTCAGTAATCCTCTAAATTTAACAAACTTATCTTTACATAATGAATCGATTTTTACAATTTCAATATCTTTATTTTTAACGCTCTCGTGTACATAATGGTAATGAATCTCAATGTGTTTTGAATTTTTCGTGAAGTTTCCAAAGTTCGCTATATTTATCGCACCTGAATTATCTTCATAAATCTTTATTGGTTTTTCAATATCTAAGCCAAACGTTTTTAATAATTCTTTTAGATATTTCAATTCGCTTACTATTTCAGATAACGCAACGTACTCTGCATATGTCGAAGCCTTCGTTATACATTTTTGTTTTCGCGATTTCTAATCAATTACATTCCCAAAAACTCGAATTACATAACCTGATGTGGACTTCCTATCAACATTGTCTCCAACCCAATCTGCATTTACATAGCCATCAATTATTTCACAATTTTTATTTCTCTTATATTGTAAACTTAATTTTTTCGTTAAATACAAATACTTCAAAGTTCGTAATGCATATTTCCAATGTGTCTCAGTGTAACAATTTTGGAATCTACTTAAGTAATTTACGCTATGACTAATGTCTGGTCGAGTGCCAGAACTAACATATAATAATGCGCCAATTAAATTCCTATATTTTATATTTGGTTCGAACTCTTTGGAATTTTCAATTTTTAAATTTGTCTCCATCGGAGTACTATATAACTTACTATCTTTTATGTGAAATTTAGTTGCTAGTGACTCAATATATTTTTCTTGACTTAATTCCATTTTACCATTTATATAATCATGCTTTACGTTTATGCCTAGATACTCATTTATTTCACCTAAATCTTTCATTTTGAAACGATCAGATAACAATTTCTTTATTCTTTGTATTTTCTTTTCATCTTTTCCACAAATCAACGAATCGTCTACGTATATTAATAGGTAAACAATGTCTTTGTCTTTTCCATGTATATAGGCATAATTCTACATTGCTCTTTCTAAAGCCAAGTTTCATAACATATTCATCAAAGCATTCATACCAGTCTTTAGGACTTTCTCGCAATCCATACAACGCTTTTGACAATTTATACACTCGTTCGGTTCCATCTTCATCACCTTTTGGTTGATTGACATATACCTCCGTAGTTACCTTTCCGTTTAAGAATGCTGCCTCTACATCCATTTTTTCTATTTTGAGCCCATTTTGGCAGCAATATGAAAATAAAATTTTTAACGTTTGATTTTTCGCAACTGGGGAATAACCGCGTGACTCAAATTATCCTGACATTGGATTTTCTCCCCCGAAAATTGCGAAAAGGTTGGAAAAGCGGTGAGTCTAAGGGTTTTGGATCCCGAGGAACACAATGGTGCAGACAAAATTGACGTAGCACAAAAAATAAAAAAGATAGCAAAATAATTTTTTCGAAAAATATTTAAGGTTTGGTTTTTATGTCCATTTATCGAAGTTCATTAAGTTTAAAGACCATACCGCCTTTGCCCAACCTCGATATCGGGAGGAATTAATTTTTAATTTAATAATCAAAATCTGCTTTTTCGGCTGGACAGGGGAATTACCGCAGACGTTCGAGGAACGGGAATTCATAGAAGGAAGTCTTTTGAATAAACGGACTCTAGCTAGCAAGCGGCAACTTCATGACGCGATGGGTGCTCTTGACATAGCCATAACTTATACTTGATTCAAGCTAACGGAATATTCTCGAAATTTCATTAAGTCTTTAAAGACTGCTTGATAACATGAATAGCATTCTATTTCTATTCACCGGTGTGTGTAAATTATTTATCGAATTATGGGGTATGTTCCGGGTTATGTTAGTGGCAATGTTTACAAATGCTGTTGGTTCACGAAATGCCCAACAGATGACGCCTCTGCCGCGCACGTTCTATCGCCTCGCCATATTTGCCGTATTTGCCGTAGCCGAGACAGCTCACCGTTACAGTGATAATACTGTGAATAAAATCGAAGAAATTAGCCAAATTGGCTTTATTCATTCATTATGAAGATAACTGGCAGCTATTTTCCACTGCATTACCTACGAGGCCATGATACTCACATATTTTGCGAGTCACTCAGTCCGTTCACATATTTCATGCACGCAGTACACGATATCTTTTATCGTTTAAACTGACTATTGATTAATTATGTATATATAGAGAATTTATAGTACATTGTGCAACTAGCAAGAATATGAGCTATTTCAAGCGAGGGTGAGACGTTCAGCACCAGTTGTAGTCGAGGGCGCCCGAGACGGAAACGAGTGGTGAAAACACCTCACCCGAGTCTGAAATATCTCTTTTTCCCGTGTTACACACCATATTTTTTTCAACGAATGCATGAGAGGGCCTTTTTATATGCATAGAAGTTGTGTAGGGGATAGTGCATTTCGCGTCGTACGCAACCGAATAGTGAATTAATACTGAAGATTAATAAAAAACTAAAAATATAACTATAAACTATAAATAAAAGTCTCATGCAATTATTTCTATTGATATCTATCTATAAAAATTTATTATTTTGCAATTTAATCTTTAAAAGTTATTTTATATCATTCTAAAGTGGCCAAAAAGCCATATAATATATAAATTTAACAATAAGAGAATAATCTCACAATGATTCACTTAGAGCTGGGAAAAAATTGATTTTTTTCATTCTTTCCTAAATCACGTTCGAAATGCGCGATTTTATATACGGCTTTCAGGCCCGAAAAAGGCCCGTTTTATGCACGTGTTGACAAAAATTGTTGTTGTAACACATGCACGATTTTCGTTGTTTTTCAACCTAAAAAGAGGTCCTAAAGTGACTTTATTTTAACGATTGGATACAAAAATCCATTTACGCCTGCTACTCTAAAATTTCGTAAAATAGGAAAAAATCAATGTAGCCTTGCTTTTTAGGTTCAAAAACGACGAAAATCAATACATGAGTCACAAAAAATATGGTGTGCACTTAGGGCGTAGTGAGCCCTAAGAAAAACATTTGCGCTCACTGAGAAAAATTAAGTTATACGAGACGTTCTAGTGCTAACAGTGCGTATACACCGAGGGGGAAACTTGAGTATAGCAACGTTGTTGCGTTCGACTCAGCTGCGCATACTCTCGCCATGGAACCTGCGTGCTGCCCCGTGAGTGCTACGCGCAAGAACGAAGCTTTTGCATTTTGAACATTGGCCTTACGACCATGGTCTACGCTGCTACGCTCCGATCGCCCTCTCAGTGTAAGCGCTACATGAGATTTCGCGCCGCTTATGCAAGAAATCAACATTATTCAGCCGTACTGTATTACTAGACCGGAACGGCAGCAGTCTTGGCTTCATATAGCAGCGGTCCGAAATCGGAAAAGTTCTATCCGACCGTGCAACAAGATTTTTGCAAATAGAAAAGCACCCTTACAACCTCGTGCGACTGGTTGACTAACATTTTTCTCACAGCAAAGTCTTATCAAGTTATCGTTTAAATTCTGTAAGGAGAGCGTAGGATTCGAATTTTTTCATGCACTTTGACGGAAATTCACCTGAATTTTATATTAAGTTTTCCGTAAGTAGAGTGTAATATTTATCATTCTTTGCCGAAACTTTGGCGAAACTTAACTCATGTTTGTCTAACATTGTATTAAGTTTTACGTAAGTTAATCATAAGATTTCAATTTGGTTTAATAAACTTTAAAAGAGATGAACTGAGCCAAACTTAATATAAACATATAAAATATTTCGTAAGGCGAGTGTAAGATTCTTATTTTTACACAGATTTTGTACAGACTTTTTACACAGACGTATTTATCATTCTTTTCCCAAACTTTGGCGAAACCTAACATTAACTTTGTATGAAGTTTTACGTAAGTTAATAGTAAGATTTCAATTTGGTTTTCCAAACTTTAAAAGAGATGAATGGAGCCAAAGTTAATATAAACATACAAAGTATTTTATATTAGAGATGATGTTAATGGTAGGAAGTGATAAATTTGTTATTCAGGAATCTAATGGCCATACTACCAGATAAGGTTGTTAAATAAATTATAACAACATTTTAGAATTAATCAACATTTCGGACACTTTACTGTCCCTCTTCAGGATCTAACAATTACAATAATTAAATTAAATTAAATACTGTTGGATATTGTGAATATTTCGCCTTCTGTATATGAGCGTACGCATGAGACACAAACAGCGCGACACACGTATACACACATGTAAGTCTCCCCTCCCTAGTGTGCTGCGACTATGTAGGTATGTCGAGCGGCAGTGAGCGACGCGCTATACTCTCTCTCTAGTCTCGGACGCCCAGCATGTAACATCTCGCGCATGGCGCAGGCAAACGCCGATTATAATTACACCTTTCCACCAACTCCAACATGGTAGCAGAGCGCGTGGTTGGTAAGTGAAACAAAAAGACTCTGACTCAATACCAGCCTCGGCGAGTATTGTGGCAGCCATTGCTGTAGGAAGAGAAAAAGCACGCGGCTCGCGAAAAGTTTAACTGTGAAAAATATTGAAGGAAAAGTGCAAAAGTAAGAAAAATACAAGTGTGAATAAATAATAGAATATGTCTATAAGTGATAGAAGAAAGAATGTTGAAAAATTTATGAATAATTCAAGCCGATACGAGCAGATTAGATTCCTTGTGTGAAGCACGCGGCACGGTGCAAGAATAGAGCACGTAGCAGAATTCGAGGTTATACACATGGTAAATGGACACCAAAGAACAAGTGTAAACCAAAGAAGAAGTAATACTAGAAGACATTGAACACGAAAGCAAAGAAATAATTGAGAAAAAGATTGCCGAAAAACGTTTTGTGAAAATAGTACAGAAAATAATTACGCTAAACAAAGTAATAAAAGTGTATGAAGATAGTAAGTTAAAAAAAGTCGAGATGGCTAAACACGCAAAAATTGATGATGTACATATCCCAATTTTTGATGGAGGTAACTACACAAGCTGGGAATTTAGATTATTGAATGTACTAGAATATAAAGAGTGCAAAGAACAAGCAATAAGAGTGCGAGATGCAACAAAGGCAAATGAAGTTGATGAGACCACATGGAAGAAATTAGATATGAAAGCAAGAAATATATTAATTAGCACAGTGAGTGATAAACAATTAGAATATATTATGGACTGCGATACAGCATACAAAAGGATGGAAAAATTCAAGAGCATGTACTCTACTAAATCCACAGTGCTCCAAATAATATGCAGAGGTCAGTTGGAAGATATTAAACTAAAAAAATTATGAGAAAGTTAAAGAATTTTTTGTAGAGTTCGAACAAGCGTGCAACAAATTTAAAGCAGCTGGAGGCACATTACCAGAAAAGGAAAAAATGAGGTATTTAATAAGAGCACCACCAGCAAGCTACAGCTTTATTGGGAGTTTCATTGATCTCGTCCCAGAAGCTCAACAAACGGTAGACTATGTTAAGTCTAAAATTCAAGAAAAAAATTTGACAGTGCCTGATGACGAGAAAAGGAAAAATGTAAGTACATTCAACGTCAAGACAAAGGGACAGTGTTATAACTGAGACCGGGGAGGTCATTTAAAGAAGGACTGTTGGAGACCACCACAGACCAGCCAGAGCAGAGGAGCATTCCAAAGCAGAGGAGCATCCCAGAGCAGAGGTCGAGGCCAACGAGGATATCAACGAGGTAGTTCCAGAGGACGCTGTCGTGGCAGAGGAGCAGCCCAGCAGAGGCAAGAAGACTCCAGTCAACGCAGAGAAGACTCAGCAGCTGAGACCTGGATGATCAAGGTCAATCACGACGAAGTGAAAAGTGAAATAGTGAGTGATGCGTTCTATAATATAAGTAGAAAAACGAATGTTTACAATTATAATTGCGAAAAGAATGGTAAATTCAACGAAATCAGTTGGTTGTTAGATAGCGGATGCACTGATCATGTTGTGTATGATGAGAGAATGTATGAAAAATTTATTATATTAAAAAAATCCAATTGAAGTAAAGTTACCAGATGGTAAAAATGTAAAGGCCACAAAAGTAGGCAATATAAAAACATATTTCAAAAATTATCATAATGAAAAATTAATTGATTTAAAAAACGTTTATTTTGTAAAAGGAATTAATAAAAATCTATTAAGCGTTGCAAAAATTACAAGAAATAACACTATTGTTTATAAAAATGATAATGCAAAGATTTATAACAAAAATAGAGAATTAGTTGCGGAAGCAAACAAAATAAATGATTTGTATGTTATGAAAAGTTACATATATAAGGATCTTGAAAATGATGTCTATGTAAACTCTGTAAAATTAACTGAAAAAGAAAAGTGGCATAGAGCATTAGGCCATGTCAACTTTCAATATCTAAACAAATTAGTAAAAGATAAATTGGTAGATGGTTTACCAGATAAATTAGAAAATAATGAAATGAAATGCGCAAATTGTATTCAAAGTAAAATGGCTAGTGTACCGTTTAAAAATGAAAGAAGTAAAACTTCAGAAATTTTAGAGTTAATTCATACTGATCTAAATGGTCCACACAGAACAACAGGTTCCGATGGAGAAAAATTTTTTCTAAGTTTTATTGATGATTACAGTAAATGTAGTAAAGTTTATTGTATTAAAAGTAAATCTGAGACTGCAAGTTGTTTTAAAGAATATGTAAACTTAGTTGAAAACCAATTTAATAAAAGACTTAAAAAATTAAATTGTGATAATGGCAAAGAGTACTCGAATAAGGAAATTTATCAGTTTATAAATAAAAAGGGAATTGAACTATTACCTTGCGCACCCTACGTCCATCAATTAAATGGAGTAGCAGAAAGATTTAACAGATCAGCTATGGATATACGCAGATGTCTGTTAAGAAAGGCCAAATACCATTAAGATATTGGCCAGAAATTGTTAAAACAGTCTCTTACTTGAAAAACCGTACAATAGCCAACTCAAACGAAAATAAAACTCCTTTTGAAATATTTTTTGGAAACAAACCAAATGTAAAAAACTTAAAAATATACGGAAGTAAAGTCTTCGTTAGAAAACCAGAAGCTTTGAGAAAAGGAAAATGTGATGATAAAGCCCAATTAGGTATATTAGTAGGATATACGCACAATGGTTATAGAGTCTTGTTAAATAATAAGGTAATAAATGCCAGACATGTACAAATTGTCAAAGATGGCATTGAAATAATCTGTTTGGAAAATGTTAACGATGAAAATATTATTGAATTAAATTTAGACGAATCAAACGATTCAAGTAGTGAAACAAGTAGTATTATTGAAAATAATTATGGCAATGAAAATTTAATTAATAATAACGATGAAATTGAAAATATTGAAAATGAGAATGAGAACATCGATAATGCTTTCAATCGTTTAAATGAAAATTTAAATGTTAAAAGAACATCAAATAGAAAGAAAAGTCCGGTACAAAGATACGGAAACCCTGTAGCACATTATATTTATATACATTATGTAAATGCAAATGTACCGAATACATTTGAGGAGGCGTTAAACTCCAGCGAATCTAAAGAATGACAAAAAGCTATGAATTCAGAAATTGAATGCCTAAAGAAAAATAATACATGGGTTGTAGTTGATAAACCTCAAAATAAAAAGATTATTGATGTAAAATGGGTCTATAAAAGAAAAAGCGATGACTCTCTTAAGGCTAGGTTAGTTGTTAGAGGTTTCCAACAAAAAGAATATCAAGAAAATGTTTATTCGCCAGTAGGAAAAATGGAAACGTTAAAAATTTTATTAAGTCATTGTTGCGTAAATAATCTGTTCATAGAACAAATGGATGTAGAAACAGCGTTTCTTAACGGAAAAGTAAAATCAGAAGTTTATATTCATGAACCACAAGGTTATGAAACCGGCAAAAATAAAGTTTGCAAATTATTAAAAGCACTATACGGATTGAAAGAAAGCCCAAAGGCTTGGTATGAGACATTTGATAAATGCGTGAGTAAACTCGGGTTTATAAGAAGCAATTATGATTACTGTTTATATGTAAACAACACAGACGATGATACTATATACATTTTAGTATTTGTAGACGATCTCTTAATATGCTGTAAAAATAAAGATAGAATCAATGGAGTTAAATCTGCTTTAATGAAAAGATTTGTAATGAAAGATCTAGGAAAAATTAAATCATATATAGGAATCGACATTGATTATAATAACAAGAAAGGTATAATGACTTTAAGTCAACGGAAATATATAGAATCATTGGCTGTGAAATACAACTTAGAAAATGCGAAAATGTATGATATTCCGATGGAGACAAATTTAAAACTTGAACAGGCTAATAAAGCAGATGAAACAATAAAATATCGAAATTTAATAGGTGAACTATTATATATTAGCACAGGTACAAGACCTGACATAACTTACAGTGTGAACTACTTAAGTAGATTTCAAAGTTGCTACGATTCAACACATTTTAAATACGCGATGCGAATATTGAAATACTTATACAAAACGAAACATTTAAAATTGACTTATTGTTGTAATTCAAATCAGGATAAACTTGATTGTATGGTTGACTCAGACTTTGCAGGAGATAACATTGATAGAAAATCAACCACCGGATTTGTTATAAGAATGTATGGAAATATAATATATTGGAAAGCACAGAAACAAAAAACTGTGACTAAAAATTCAACATTTGCTGAATACATTGCATTGTCTGAAGTGAAACAGAAATATTGTTTGTAATTAATCTCTTGAAAGACGCCTTTAATACGACATTTAAAAGTCCTGTTAAAATATACGAGGATAACTCAGGCGCAGTAGCTATAGGTAAATTCGGTAACTTAACAAAAAATTCCAAGCACATTGAAGTACAATGTCATTATGTAAATGAGAATTACGAGAAGGATATTATCGATATCGTAAAGATAGAATCTGAAAAAAATATAGCGGACATATTCACTAAGAGTCTATGTAAGGACAAATTTATTAAAAATAGAAACGCGCTAAAATTATTATAGAATATCATAAATAAAAGCCGAAAATTCAAGGAGGCGTGTTGGATATTGTGAATATTGCGCCTTCTGTATATGAGCGTACGCATGAGACACAAACAGCGCGACACACGTATACACACATGTAAGTCTCCCCTCCCTAGTGTGTCTGCGACTATGTAGGTATGTCGAGCGGCAGTGAGCGACGCGCTATACTCTCTCTCTAGTGTCGGATGCCCAGCATGTAACATCTCGCGCATGGCGCAGGCAAGCGCCGATTATAATTACACCTTTCCACCAACTCCAACAAATACACTTGTTTACAATCACAGAAAGTTGCGCAAAATTGCAATACTTACGAAAACGTTTGAAAGTCAAATCTTAGTACGCGGGAGAACAATCCGCTCGTCAATGATTTATTGTGTGCGATTATCGGTCTTTTATATCAATAAATGTGTATGTGTGAGTGTACGAATTTATACTGTACGTAACAATGTTGCAAGGTGGGGGTTACAACAACATGTAAGAGCTAGGGCAGAAAAACTAAGCGAACGAACGATTTGGAACATATACTATTATGTGTGTATGAAATCATAGTTCTTGATTAGTGATGTGTATGTATTGGCTAGTCTATTTATTTCAAATTGTTTATTGATATAATTTTTTTGTGTATGTATAAATATGGCTTCTGAAAGGAGTCTTTTTTCTTTATTAGTTTCGGAATCAAGTATTTTGATATTTTTAAAATCTATGGTATGTCTATTGTCTTTTGTGTGTGTATATAGCGATGAATTTTCATCCATCGATGAGTATTTTTTTGCGTGTTCCTTAATTCTAACATTTAACCGTCTGCTCGTTTGTCCGACATATGAGGCATCGCAATCCAGTAAGACCAATAATTTCGGCAGTAAATTCTCCTGTGTATAATCTATCAAAATTCTTTACAAAATTCTTAACTAAAAATTTCAAAATACCAGCTTCACATATTAACAACAGCTTAATATTAAAAGAAAAAATCCAAAAGCATGTAATTCCACCCAATTTCGAAATAATTAGTCTTGATGTGGTGAGTCTTTTCACTAACATCCCCGAGTATTTGGTCTACAAAGCAATAGAAAAAAGATGGACGCAATTACACAATAAAATATATGAGTTGTACAGAATTTTTAAATATTATTAAATTCATTCTAAATAATAATTACTTCCAATTCAACAATAAATTTTACCTGAGTAATGAATAATTGGCTTTGACGGTCCTGCTGTCCAAAGGAAGGGTAAGTCAAGGATGACGAAATGACAACCCACGATGATATATTAATCGTCGACGTTTCGAGTTTTTATTTAAACTCCTTCTCAAGACACTAGTACAAATTTAAATAATAAAATACACATTAATGAAAGTTATAAACTAAACAATAGTAATCGCATCTAAGATTAACGAACAAGATTTACTTACAAAGTCTAGGCAGTCTCTTAAAGTTACGTAGGTGATCGCTTCAGTATCACCAGTCAATTGTTACAATAATGAACATTCGGGCTTTATATATTACATAGAATGCATGTGTGCGTTACACATATATGTAAATACCATTTGATCAAACGCGCGGGGTGGTTCTAAGTGTTACGCGGGGTGGTTCTAAGTGTTACGCGGTCTATTGTTTAGTTTATAACTTTCATTAATGTGTATTTTATTATTTAAATTTGTACTAGTGTCTTGAGAAGGAGTTTAAATAAAAACTCGAAACGTCGACGATTAATATATCATCGTGGGTTGTCATTTCGTCATCCTTGACTTACCCTTCCTTTGGACAGCAGGACCGTCAAAGCCAATTATTCATTACTCAAGTAATATGCAGCTGTCGTTAGAATCTTAACTACTATCAAAATAAATTTTACCAGCAAATATTCGGCTCAGCTATGGGAAATCCCATTAGTCCCATCTTGGCAGACATAGTTATGGAAGATTTGGAGACCGAATCGATTGATAAGTTGAATTTCAAACCATTGTTTTATTATCGTTACGTAGATGACATTCTTTTATGTATACCTAAAAACTCTATCCAACATATTGTAAATATTTTTAATTCCTATGACGAAAATCTACAATTTACCGTCGAATTACCACAAATCAATTGTATTAGCTTTCTCGATGTTAAAATAATAATAGATAAACACCGTAACGTTATCACAGATTGTTTCCAAAAACAATTCTCTGAAAGATATTTGAATTACTATTCGCAACATCCACAATGTAACAAAATTGCCATTATCTATAGTTTGGTTGACAAAGTATTCAAATTATCACACAGTAAGTTCCATAATAAAAACCTAACTTTTATCAAGAAACTTTTACAACAGAATAATTATCCAACTGATATAATAGAAATACATATAAAAAAACGATTAAAAAAGTTAAGAAACACACAAAAGAATACAGTCAGTAATAAAAACAAAAATACTTTCATCTGTCTACCATACGTTAAAGAACTTGAAAATGTTATGCATACTTTTTTCAAAAAATACAATACAAATGTTGTCTATAGCGCCAAAAACAAACTGAATAGTATTATAAAATTAGGCAAAGATAAGAACAATACCTGTGATAATTCTAATGTGATATATAAAATTAATTGTAAGGATTGCGATGCCTCATATGTCGGATAAACGAGCAGACGGTTAAATGTTAGAATTAAGGAACACGCAAAAAAATACTCATCGATGGATGAAAATTCATCGCTATATACACACACAAAAGACAATAGACATACCATAGATTTTAAAAATATCAAAATACTTGATTCCGAAACTAATAAAGAAAAAAGACTCCTTTCAGAAGCCATATTTATACATACACAAAAAAATTATATCAATAAACAATTTGAAATAAATAGACTAGCACATACACATCACTAATCAAGAACTATGATTTCATACACACACAATAGTATATGTTCCAAATCGTTCGTTCGCTTAGTTTTTCTGCCCTAGCTCTTACATGTTGTTGTAACCCCCACCTTGCAACATTGTTACGTACAGTATAAATTCGTACACTCACACATACATATTTATTGATATAAAAGACCGATAATCGCACACAATAAATCATTGACGAGCGGATTGTTCTCCCGCGTACTAAGATTTGACTTTCAAACGTTTTCGTAAGTATTGTAATTTTGCGCAACTTTCTGTGATTGTAAACAAGTGTATTTAATTTAATTTAATTATTGTAATTGTTAGATCCTGAAGAGGGACAATAAAGTGTCCGAAACGTTGATTAATTCTAAAATGTTGTTATAATTTATTTAACAACCTTATCTGGTAGTATGGCCATTAGATTCCTGAATAACAAATACAAAGTATTTCGTAAGGCGAGTGGAAGATTCGTATTTTTACACGAACATTGGCGGAAACTAATCTCAAGTTCATATCAAGTTTTCCGTCTATGGTTGTGACACGCTTTGTCTAAAGTATGGCTGAAAGTATGGTAAAGTATAGCTTAAAGTATGGCTGAAAGTAATGTGGTTGAAGTTTGCTACGTTGTGACTCTAACGAAAATCCAAACATCCAAAAAATTTTAATTTCCGCCCGGAATAAGAAAATAAAACAGAAACTCACCCCTTAACACCCCATTTTATAGTGGAAAAAAAGAAAAAAATTCTAATTCCGCCGTTTTTGAGATCCACGATAATTTTATTATCGGAATTCAATTTTGACCATGCAGAATATCTACAAAAAAATTTGCAACCCCCTCAAGCACGGCGGAACACCCCCAAACTACCCCTTTCGCACGATAAAATCGCAAAAAAATCTAATTCCGCCGTTTTTTACCCCCAAACTACCCCCTTAGTCCCAAAAAATCTCCAAAAAATATCTAATTCCGCCGTTTTGGAGATCTCCGATTATTTTATTCCCGAAATACAATTAAGAGCATGCAAGTTATCTACAAAAAAATTGGCAACCCCCAAAGCACCAAAGGATCACCCCCAAACTACTCCTTTCGCACGAAAAAAATCGCAAAAAAAATATAATTCCGACGTTTTGAAAATTCCCGATTATTTTATTCCCGGAATACAATTAAGAGCATGCAGTATAACTACAAAAAAAATTGGTAACCCCCAAAGCACCAAGAATCACCCCCAAACTACTCCTTTCGCACGAAAATATCGCAAAAAAATCTAATTCCGCCATTTTTAAGATCCCCGTTAATTTTATTATCGGAATACAATTTTGACCATGTAGAATATCTATAAAAAATAGGCAACCCCCAAAGAACCGCGGCAGACCGCCAAACTACCCCTTTCACACTAAAAAATCGCAAAAAAGTCTAATTTCGCCGTTTTTTAGATCCCCGATAAATTTGCACCAATTAGAGGCCAGCGTAGGAAGTATGGGCCAATAAATACATTATCACTGGCGCATTCGTAGTTGGAAAAGCGGGCTCCTCACAGCCATAAACACGCGTGCTCAGCAATGTGTCATTCATTCTCATTTTCGTTTTCGTTGCGAAAGGTCGCCTGCGATCAATCAAAAACACCTCCGTTATTATAAAACATTTCCTACCCGACGATTCCAGTTATGCTGACCGTAGATTGAAGCTGTTTCTGTTTCTTTTTCTTTCAGTGTATGGAGTTACCGTTTTTTCTCTATAGCCGGAACGCATTTGGGTTCTCTGAGAACCAGTCAGAATGTATAAAGCAATTCTTTTATATTTACCTCTTTTCTGTATAATTTTTTTACTTCATTTTTTAGCTTGACCGATATTAATTTATTTTACCGATATTTTTGAAAGCTTGGGATGAGAACATTTTTTCATGTTTTAATATATTTTGATGTGTTTTTTATTATTCATATTATAATATATAATTTTTCTTTTTCATTTTTATTATTTCCATGATATCGACATATTTTATTTATATGTATACATAGTTCTGCAATATAAGGCTATGTTTTTGTCACATTTTGGAAAATTTTTATAAAAATGTGGATAGATTTGGCCCAAATATTGATGCTTTTACTACTACACACACGGAAAAATTTCGTTTATTGGCAATGTCAAATGAAACATTAGATTTGTATGAGCAATATATGAGCAATAGTTGTCCAAGATATATCTAAAGATAGGCCGTGTGTGGCTTCGGCGCCGTGGCATTATAAAGCCAATATTTTGCCCATATATTGTTTCTTATAGGCCACATCTTGCTCATGCTTGGCTAATACTATGTGCAATATTTTTTAACTTTTTTTACGCTGGGAATCTTTTCTGTATACGGATTTTATACATCGGTTGTATACAATCTGTATAAATAATTTTTACGTGGGTGTGGAGAGCTTAGAATTATACAGTAGAATTGTATTTTCAAAATTTCAATATATTTAATTTATTACAATATATTGCTAATCTATTCTCAATCTACTCTCAATATATTCGAAATATATTGCAAATATATTCCCAATATATTGCAAATAAGTGGCTAATATATTCATAATATATTCCAAATATATTGCAAATAAATGGCTCATATATTCATAATATATTGCCAATATACTCCTAATATACTGTAACGAAGTTCGAAATTTGCGGGCGAACTACCACGCGCGCGTTCCTCTTCGGAGCAAAGCGTAGGCGCGCATGCGCGGGGAGAGAAATCGGCAACAGCGCACGCTAGCTCTATTCTGATTTCCGCCATTGAAGTGCGCGCACGAAAAGTTATCCGCTACTTAACCGTTAATGCCGAATATCTTCTCATCGAGAAATAAACTGGTTTTCAACCTGATGCGAGTGCTTGTGTCTGTGTGACTTTCGGATGTGTGGATTAATTGTAAGATCAACGCGTCGCGAAGCAAATGTTTAAGGTGGTTCTATGAAAATCGTAAAGTCTGCAGATGGAAATAATATTGAAGAATGTTATTGTTCAGATTTTCATGAACAAATTGATATAGTTTTAAGTGCAAGTTGCCGACCAAATACTTGAAATAATATTGTTTAAAAAATTTTTGTTTTAACATGGTGAAATATGGGAGCCATGCGGTTGGCATGGAAAAGTATTCAATTTGAAGTACTTAAACACTGCAGAATTATAGCAAAAAAGAGATATCGAGAAAGTAAATTTCATATTTTCTAAAAGTATTAAAAAATATACCAATAGCCGAATAAAATAAAAAGATATTTTAGATCAAAGTCGGAAAAGTCATGGTTTGAGGTTACATTGACGGCATTTACTAGTCAAAACGACAAACTTTTTAACCTTTATTTAAAAAAAAACAAAAGTATTAGCAATCAAATATATATGAAAATTGAACAATTATTATTAATTAATTTATCGTTTCAAAATATTTCTTAAAGATTGAAGAATAAAAATAATATTTTTTTACCACTCAAATAACTTCAGACTTTTAATAGAACCACCTTAAGCGCGACACTCCCTTTCTGGTGGTGCGCTATCGTTTCTGCTCGCGAACTTACTGAGGGAGACAGCTTGCGAGACAAGTTAGTCCTTTTTTCTGTAACACGCGATTGTAAGCACCTGGAGTTTAGGGAAGTACTCGCGCTCAATCGACGCACTGTACATCACGTAGCGTACGAACCGCAAGTTCCTTTCAATTATAGTTTTGTTTTCCGACTGTAATTATCGCGTGGGAATTCCAGTAAGAAGGCAAAATGTCCTTCTTCCGCCTGAGATAGATAAGTATCTCACGGCGATGAAGTTGCAAACATCTGCCGTGCGATTCCAATAATTAGATCGCGCGAGTAGATGGCTGCTCGCGGACTACTCGGCAGACGATTTCATCGCCACAAACGTAGAAGTCGATGAATACACGGAGTGGATCAAGAGGGCAAACCTCCGCCAAATGTTCATCGACAGAGTCTGCAATGGCGAAATCGAGACACCATGGGCGCGCGGTTCAGATGAAACTGAACCGCACCTACTCGGTTGCGGGGGACGGAGCAACAGACAAAGTTGCAGATATGACCCCCCGAAGAGCAATGCCAGGTGCTAGCGGCAACGGAATCGAAGGATCTGACAATCCCTGCCGAGTTGAGCACATTTTTAACCCAACTCACACAGAGGGTTATGCAACTAGCAAACAACCAGTCCAAGTTGCAAACGACGCTGGAGAACTTCACGCAGCAAGCATCACAAGGAGCTGCGTGCAGCACAGGGATTGAATCAGTGCAGAGCGGACAGCGTCAGATGGGCTTCCAGGATACCCTGACATTCAGATATCCGAAAGAGCAGCAAACTTACCTGCAGACACCACCGATGTCTAGCCAATCGCTCATTCCCCTCCCAAAGGACGCCGCACAATGGTCTCCTAGACAGAGCCTGGGAGGGGGGTCTCCCGAATCAGTCAAATTCGAGAGAAATGCACAGCGAACCAAATGCGCTTGGGGCCAGTACTCCACGGCAACTAGGGCCGAATAGGAATAACCAGCGACATGTTGGCAACATAGCGTGAAAATAGTGTCTGAAGTTCACGGGCGAAAAGGGACAAAGCATCGACGTGTTTTTAAATCGTGTCGAATAATGTCGAAGCCTCGCGAAGATGAAGGAGGAAGAGATGTTAAGCTCTCTCTCCGAACTCTTTACGGGAGTCGCCGCCACATGGTACCAGAATAACAAGATGAGCTGGGCCACGTGGAATGAATTCTGCGCGTCGGCACGCAAATGGTACGGCGCCAACCGCAGGTTTCAACAGCGGGTGTTGCAAGAGGCAACGGCGTGCACACAGGGGAGAGATGAACCGGTGCGCGACTTCAGTACCTGCCTACTCTCGATCATGAAGAAGATCGAGCCGCCTCACCCTCTCTCTCACCAGCTGGACACCTTACACCGCAATATATGGCCAGATCTCCAGCGTATAGCGAGGAGGGTAGACTTCGAGGACATCGACACTCTCTTGGAGTTGAGTGTCGAGGCCAAGCTTAATCTCGAGGCAGAGAAATCTTACCGACAGCCACCGTCTCCGAAACAGAGCCTCCTCCCCCCCCGAGACTGCTTATAAACTTTGGGGAAGCAAGGAGAAACACACCCAACTGAAAGTTACGGCAATACCAGGACCAATAGACCCGCCGAGAGCGGAAGGAAACGGACAAAATTGGACTGCAACTCTGTCCAAAATGCATGCGTAGGAGGTGAGGCTGGCGTTGCAGCCAGCGCTACAGATGAAGCAGCCCTCCATACCGCTTCGAAAATCGTCCTCACCCAAGCGGAAAAAGAATGGAGACAAAGGAGAAAAAGGGAAGTCTTCAGGCAACTCGCCGAAGCGCGACTCGTGACCTCGGTAGCAAAAGAGAAAGAAATCTCTGACACCAGCACAGCGAAACCGAAGGGTAACATGAGGGTATTCATTGTTCCGACTGCGGTCTGCCTGGTATAATTGCCTTACGAGTGCGGGAAACGGGAAATCGGGTACGGTGACGGAGTCTATACGTCGCCCGCTCCCGAGAAGACACCCTCCGAAATCGCTGTCACGGCTTCCTCTGGTCAGGAGGAGCCGCACGGCGAATCAGCATCATCGATAATCACAATTAGCGGAGAGAGCACATCGATTGCGAACCCCGACGAGGAAGCCAGGCGGTGGCTCCTGGTTAACATCGAGGGCTTCCAAATACGCGCATTATATGATACGGGCATGGCACGAACCGTGATAGGTTCAATGGGACTGCAATTAGCCTCCGTGTGCCTCGCTATTTACGAAGCCACGGAAGAAAAGCAAAAGTCCCTGGTGGTCACACGGTGGCGATTGCGGGGTACGTAATGCTTCCCTTAGAGGTAGAAGGGGTGGAAAAGGAGATTCGTGTCGCAGTTCTTGTGGACGAAGTCTTAGAATGCTACCTCGGCGCTGATTTTATCTGGACCTTCGGAATGGTTCACGATGCAGTGAAAAATCAGCTGACCGTGAGCGCGTCGGAGAAGACTGTAGAGTTGGAAGTATCCAGCGTTACGCTTAGAGAAACTCTACAGTTAGCATCGATCGGTCTCGAGGAGATGACGGAGGTGCAGTAAAAGCAACTCCAAGAACTTCTCGTCCAGCTGCTCGCCAAGATGGAGGAACCTCTCGGCCACACTACATGGGCCGAACATGAAATTTCTGTTGGTTCGGCGTGGCCGATCAAACAGAAATATTATCCCGTCTCCAAGAAATTAGTGGAGATTATGCACTCTCAAGTACGTGAGATGCTGGAGGTGGGTATAATTGAACCCTCGACCAGAGCTTGGTCGAGTCCGGTAGTCATGGTGCGGAAAGCGCTCGATAAGTATCGCTTCTGCATCGTCTTCCGGAAGGTGAACGCTGAGTCCAGACTTGACGCATATCCGCTAATAAATATGGATGCGATCTTCCGCAAGCTACAAGGTGCAAAATATATTTCTACTCTGGATTTAAGCAGCGCGTATCACCAGAATATGCTGGAGGCAGAATCTCGCCCATTAACGGCGTTCACGGTGCCTGGACTGGGATTATTCCAGTTCACACGCCTGCCGTATTACCTTTCGCAGGCAGGGGCGGCATTTCAGAGGTTGATCGATAAAGTTATTGGTTCGGAAATGGAACCCTATGCCTTCTCCTATCTCGATGACATAATTATTGTCACCGAGACGTTTGATGAACATGTAAAGTGGCTTGGCCACGTTCTCAAACGAATAAAGGAGGCTAATCTCACGATTAATCGAGAGAAAAGCGTGTATGGCCAGACAGAAGTTTGTTACCTCGGAGTGCTTGTTAATCGGGACAGTTTTCGCTACGATTCCGAGAAAATCGCACCTATAGTAAGCTACTCCGAATCACGCAACCTAAAATAGCTTCGGCGTTTTCTAGGAATGGCTTCGTGGTACAGGAAGTTCTGAAAAGATTTCGCTACCATAGCCGAGTCTCTGACGCAACTCACCAAAAAGGATCGCCGATATGATTGGACGGATGAACAAAAAGCAGCATTAGATCAGATCAAGGCTTTCGTTGCATCAGCTCCAATTTTATCTCGCCCGCATTTTGAAGAACAGTTCGTTCTTAAAACAGATGCGAGCGACACAGGTATCGGCGCAGTAATCTTTCAAATAATCGATGGTGAAGAAAGAGTACTGGAGTTCGCGAGCCGCACACTCTCATCCACGGAACACAATTATAGCGTGACGGAGAGAGAGTGCATTGCGGTGATTTGGGCCATTGTGTCTCTGTAACGACACTTGACTAGTAAATTCGAGCGCGTACGAATGTTCCGGTGATTCCGGAACATTCGTGCATCCGGCTTGAAGCAGCTACAAATCACTGCTGTCCGATCTCTCCAACGAGACTCGTGGGTTTTCGGAATGTGACTAATACGTGAAGAATCTCACCGTCGCATACGGCATAGTTGTTCCAGATCAGTCGTAACATTTTAACGCAAGTGAAAAAGAGGCAAGACATCCACTCCAGAAATACGGAATGTGCAATTTGAGTGCGTACGAATGTTCCGGTGATTCCGGAACATTCGTACATCTGGCTTGAATCAGCTACAACTCACTGCTGTCCGATCTGTCTGATGATAATCATCAGCTTCCAAAATGACTTTTCTACGTGAGGAATGTAGCCTTCTGATATGGTTTTGACTTTACAAACGCACCTGCAGTGTGTCGATAACAGTATACTCGGGGCACACGATAGCGTGCGGGTGTTCGCCATCAACCGGAACACTTCTACGCAAGAAAAAGACGGGCAAGCAATCCGCGCTTGAGGTTCCACCACTTTGACGTCTCTCAGCGACGCCGCTCCACTAGTAAATTCGAGCGCGTACGAATGTTCCGGTGATTCCGGAACATTCGCGCATCCCGCTAGAAGGAGATAGGGGGGCTGCTTTCCGATCTGTCTGGGGATACTCATCAGCTTTCTACGTTAAAAATATCACCTCCTGATATGGCAAAGATACAACAGAAGCATCTGCCGGTAACCTATAACAGCATACTTGAGACACACGATGGCGTGCGGCTGTCACCGCAGAGCTAACACAAAATGGAGCAAGAAATTGACGCCTTATGTTCCACTACTTATGGGCGTTCTTCAGCGACGATGCCTGACAAATAAATTCGAGCCCGTACGAATGTTCCGGTGACTCCGGAACATTCGTACACCCTTCTTGAATGAGTTAGAAATTACTGCTGTCCGATCTCTCCAACGTGACTCGTGGGTTTTCGGAATGTCTCTAATACGTGAAGAATCTCACCGTCCCATATGGCAAAGACTGTATAGTTGTTCCCGACCAGTGGAAACATTTTAACGCAAGTGAAAAAGAGGCAAGAAATCCACTCCAGAAATAGGGGATGTACAATTTGTGGGCGAGTCTCGGTAACGACATTTGACTAGTAAACTCGAGTACGTAGGAATGTTCCGGTGATTCCGGAACATTCGTACATCTGGCTTGAAGCAGCTACAACTCACTGCTGTCCGATCTGTCTGATGATAATCATCAGCTTCCGAAATGACTTTTCTACGTGAATCCTATCAGCTGGAACACTGATACGCATGAAAAAAACGAGCAAAAAATCCACGCGACTTGTATACTCAAGTGCGTGCGAATGTTCCGGTTACTTCGGAACATTCGTACACCCGGCTTGAAAGAGCTAGAAATTGCCGCTGTCAGAATTGTCAGATCTGTTCAACGAGACTCCTGGTTTTTTTACCTCTCCCCCCGCTTCTCCCTTCACCACCATCATTTGGATACAATATCGCCATACGGTCATAGTCGTGACATCTATGAGAAGTAGCGGTAATGTTCGTTGCTAAGTAAATAAGTTGAGTAACTAACGTCTCGCTTCGACGCGTCAGTTAACACACGCTGAGAAGTGGGTTACTATCACTTCGCTTACCATATTACCATTTCATTCATAAATAATTGTCTCTTATTCAGGGGTAAGGCTACATCTACAATACGTTACAAACATAAGAACTAGTATTATCATTTTGTTGATTTATTTGCAATAAACGTATTTACAATTTTATTGCGAACCCCACGCATTTGAAATTATTTTTTCCGCTCTTTCAGAAAATGCATGAATATAAGTAAAAAAAATTTTGTTCACGGTTAATAAATTTCTAACTTTTTTAATACGAGCTCTATCGCCAAATAAATAGTACCAATCGATAGAGGAAACGAATATACTTCAAAAGCGCCTTATCCGCCTTATGCGCCTTTATTCATTGATTAAATATTTTGCTGTAACGTTATCAATGTGGTGCGTTCCAGGATGGTCACCTTGTAGTATACTATTCCGCTGGGCTTGTGAAAAAATTGTATATTTCCCTCGGGAGCAATAAGGGCTATCAACGCCTGCGAGTTTCTGGCTTCGCTTACCTCGGGCGTCAAATCCCTCGTAAGAGTACATTGTCTACTTTACTTTACTACCCACTTTACTTTACATAGCCTGCTTACTTTACTCCGTAGATTTATAATCTATTATTTACAAATTATGAATTATTTTTCATTATTCTGTTCATTCATAAATTAATAATTTGAAATATAATATACTTTTTGCAATTTTCAAAAAGCAAACGTCGACACTGATTAATGATTTTCTCAAGAAACCGGACTTCGGACTGTTTCTTGAGATTCTCAAGAAATGGAAGTTGAATCCAATTTTTGGGACTAAATTATACATTGTTAATATTTGACAAATCAAAGTTAGTTATAGAGAATAATTTATAAACTATTTTGATTACTTATGAATTTATTTTTCAATATGGTATTAACCTAAAAATTAATAATTTGAAATATAACATGTTTTCAATAAAGAAATATCCACACGGTTTACTCAGTTTCTCAAGAAACAGCGTCGATTTCCGTTTATGATAATCTTAAGAGTCCAAATCGCTATTTCTTGAGATTCTCAAGAAATGGAAGTTGGCGCAATTTTTTTAGACTAATTTGTTCAACATAGATATTTGTTAGTTTATAAACTATTCTTTTCCATAACACGTGTAATTTCACGCTATCCTACGTAGCCGACTTTACTTTACATAACTTGATTATTTTATTCCCTAGGTGTATAATGTACTATTTATAACTAAACAATTATTTTTCATTATTTTCTCAATTTATAAATTACTAATTGGGAAAATAAGAAACCTTTTGCAATTTTCAGAAAACAAACGCCAACACTGTTTCATGCGATTCTGAATAAACCGTGATTTGGACTGTTTCTTGAGATTCTCAAGAAATAGTCCAAACCGCTATTTCTTGAGATTGTCAAGATGATAGTAGACGCTATTTTTCGAGTCAAATATACCACTTATGCTTCGGCGCCCGATCGCAAAGATTGTAAAGGCAAAAAAATAGTATACTATGAACTGCAGGGATGCGAGAGAGAGAGAGAGAGAAAAAGAGAGAGAAGGCTGTGTACGGAATCTGGAGGACGAAAGCGCGTGGCGAGAATCTAGCCGACGTCTGCTGCAGCGCATGGAGAGCTGCGTGGCTACGTCGGTTACTGGCCGCCGTAGATCTTGGAGCGGCTAAAATCCTCAAGGCGACTATGATGGCTGCCGGCCAGTCATATTCGTCCAGGGGAAGTCCTCAAGTTGACGACACCACGGACTACTTGAACAGGAGATTGAGAGACATTCATCCAGACATTTATCGAGACTTTAAGTGAAACTTTGAGCGAGACTTTTAGCCAGACATTTGGCGAGACTTTGAGAAAGACTTTTAGCGAGAGTTTTAGCGAAACGCTTAGCGAGACTTTCATCGAAACTCTTAGCGAGACTTTGAGAGGGACTTTGTGCGGGACTTTGAAAGGTAGAGTTCACAAGACTAATATTAAGTAATTAAGAGTAGACCTTCATTGAGTCTTCTAACAAAACATTTCCCCATAGCACTCAGTATTGGAGCAACATTGCTCTAATATTGCTTTGGCATATTCCCCATATTCATCAATGTTCCCTCAACACTAGTATACATGGATGAAACTAAGAAGCAATATTGCTGCAAACCATCATTTCCGTTTAAAATGATGCGTTAGGTTCTCTGTCAAAGCAATATTGCGGCAATATTTAGCCAATATTTATCAACACGAAAGAAATATTAATTCTATAATTATATTTTTATGCTGATTTTTCTGATGATTTTTGAATATTGCAAGAATATTTGTATAATATATGGAAGCATGTTCCTGTTTGGCCACTGATTGTTGTAGCAAGATTGCCTTAATGTTGCTTTGACACATTCGCTACATTCACGAATTTTCCCTTAAAGGAGTGAATACGTCAAAGCAACATTGAGGCAATATTGCTCCAATATTGAGTGGTATAGGGGTTAAGCCAGGTTTTAACCGTGATTTCTAGCGGGACTTTGTGCGAGAGTTTAAGATTCATACAGCCAGATATTTTGCGAGAGTTTCAGTGGGACTAAATGCGATGCTTTCTGCGAGGCTTTTAGCGAGACTTTCAGAGGAACTTTAAGCGGGACTTTCAGCGATCATTTGAGACACGGAGTTCGCAAGACTAATATTAAGCAATTAAGAGCAGACGTTCATTGAGGCTCTAACAGGACATCTATGCCAGGTTTTAATTGCGATTTCTAGCAGGACTTTGAGTGAGAGTTTCAGAGACATTTAGCCAGACATTTGGCGAGACTTTAAGCGATACTGAGCGAGACTTTTTGCGAGACTATGCGCGAGACATTGAGGGAGACGCTTTGCTAGACTTATAGCGGGACTTTAGGCGAGACTTTCAGCGATGATAGTAGAGATAGAGTTCGCAAGACTAATATGAAGTAATTAAGAATAGACGTTCATTGAGTCTTCTAACAAGACATTTAAGGTTGTATTGGCTATATGTAAAAAATAATGTCAGATCAATAAAATTTCGTTAGTAGGTCAATAATATCATTATAAACGTCTCTGCCAAATTGAACTATGATTTGCGAGCTAGTTTTCGAAATATTGATTTTGAGCGTGACTTTAAATGTGACTTTAAGCGTGACTTTGAGCCATACTTTAAAAGAGAATTTTAGAGATAGAGATAGCTAGACTTATATCAAGCAATTAAGAGCAGACTTCCGGTGAGCCTTCTAGCAAGACATTTAGGACAGGTTTTGATCGTGATTTCTAGCGGGACTTTGAGCTAGAGTTTGAGAGAGACATTCCGCCAGATATTTGGCGAAACTTTCAGCGAGACTGTATGCGAAACTTTCAGCGAAACTTTCTGCAAGACTTTCAGTTAGAGTTTTAGCGAGACTCTTAGCGATACTTTGAGAGGGGCTTTAAGCGGGACTTTGAGCGAGACTTTCAGCGATAGTCATAAACGATAATTCTAGAGATAAAGTTAGCAAGACTTATATCAAGTAATTAAAAGCAGAATTTCAGTGAGCCTTCTAACAAGATATTTAAGTCAGGTTTTAATCGTGATTTCTAGCAAGTCTTTGAGCGGGAGTTTGAGAGAGACATTCAGCCAGATATTTGGCGAGACTTTCAGCGGGACTGTATGCAAAACTTTCAGCGAAACTTTCTGCAAGACTTTCAGCTAGAGTTTTAGCGAGACTCTTAGCGATACTTTGAGAGGGGCATTAAGCGTGATTTTGAGTGAGACTATAAGTGATACTCTTAACGAAAATATTAGAGATAGCTTTAGTAAGACTTATATCAAACAATGAAGCGCAAATCTTCAGTGAGCCTTCTAGCAAGTTATTTTGTCCAGGTTTATATCGGGATGTATAGTGAGACTATGGCCAAACCTGTTGGGATTTGTTGAAAATAAAGTGAGGAACAATATTGTTAGAAATAAAGGTTTAAAGTATTTATTAATGGTAAAAGCCGCTTAGCACGTCTGCCTAGATCACTGTCAGAAAGTAGAGTGTGGACAAGCATACGCAGTTTATAGTTCTCACTTACGCTTGTCTTGTAGCAGGAAACCGTCGCTAACCAAGAGATGGTGCGACGAGTACTATGAGATATAAGCTCAAGATTTAACATTTACTACTATATCCAACAAAAGTAATTTTCGTAAAATGAGAAACAGACAAAGTAGAATTTTTTTTTATTTCAGACGCAAAATTCCATTTTCAATGCAAGTTTAGCGGAAACAAAGTATCTGATTATCGCCCTAGGGAAACAACCGAATTTGGTTCACCCTCTGGCGAGAATCAATCACTTTGGCTGGATAAAGAGGCATCAACTCGATTCGGGAGTAAAGCAACCGCTTTGCGTCCTTGTTGCGTAATGTACAATTTCGAAAAATATACCTGATACGGCTTTCATGTTAGTTGGTTATAGTTTATTTAATTTTGTGACTATATGATCTTTACCAATAGCATTTTCTGTAATAATACTTATTCAATGCAATTTTGAAAATTGAATATTTCATTCGTGCTTGGAATGGTATCTAGCATTCAAGAAAGTGAAACTCGATAAACAGTGCACCTTCCAAAATGAGACTGAGCAAACCACCGGATACTTGTCGCAATATATGTTTACGACTAAATGAAGCATACTATCCATTCTTTTACTGTAGTATACAACGTAATACGTAATTTATAGGTTTTGATAACGAGCAATGTGACTTGATATTATACCTTCAGCTACACGTAGCCATACTTTGATGTATAGTTTGCGGCAAACATTAAAAAAAAGAAAAAAAAATTGACAACCACGTAAGCACCGCGGAAGACTTCCAAACTACCCCTTTCGCAAGAAAAAATCGTTAAAAAATCGATTTCAGCTATTTATGAGATCCCCGATAGTTTTATTCCCGGAATACAATTTTGACCGTGCAGGATAGCTACAAAAAAATTGACAACCCCGAAAGCACTGCGGAAGACCCCTTTTCGCACCGGAAAATAGCAAGAAAAAAATCTAATTCCGCTGCATTTGAAGTAAAGGTAAGACAACAACCGCTAAACGCAAGCGATGGCCACGCAACCACACTTAAAATAATTTAGCACTCCAGCTGACCAGATGAGTAAAGACCCTGTGCCAAAAGTAGAATCAAATGATATACCGCGATTCGTTACACCTCAGGTCCCGTATTAGCACAGCTCCTGGACCTGAATGGCACAGCTCCTCTCTGTAAAGGATCCGCGGATGTCCCCTGCCGTACAACCTCTGTACATTCGGGACAACCGCTATGCCAAAAGTGTGAGATCTCACCCACGCAGCGAAGGGGGCGCTGACGAATTGTAATGGAAACAAATGCCGTTCCAAATTTGTTTAGTGCACGTCACAATTGTATTCCGGGAATAAATTTATCGGGTATCTCAAAAACGGCGGAATGAGATTTTTTCTTGCAATTTTTTCGAGCGAAAGGGGGTCCTTTCCCGTGGTGCCTTCGGGGTTGTCAATATCTTTGTACGTATCCTGCATGTTCGAAATTGTATTCCGGGAATAAAATTATCGGGGATCTCAAAAACGGCGTAATAAGATTTTTTTGCGAGTTTTTGGTGCGAAAGGGGGGTCTTCCGTGGTACGTTCGGGGTTGTAAATTTGTTTGTAGGTATCCAGCATCCTCTAAATTGTATTCCGGAAATAAAATTATAGGGAATCTCAAGAACGGCGGAATTAGATTTGTTCTTGCGATTTTTTCGTGCGAAAGGGGGGGTTTTCCGCGGTACTTTCGGGGTTGTCATTTTTTTTGTAGCTATCCTGCATGCTCAAAATTGTATCCCGGGAATAAAATTATAGGGGATCTCAAAAACGGTGGAATTAGAGTTTTTCTTGCGATTTTTTCGTGGGGGGGTCTTCCGTGGTGCTTTCGGGGTTGTCAATTTTTTTGTAGCTATCCTGCATCCTGTACATTGTATTCAGGGAATAAAATTATTGGAGATCTCAAAAACCGCGGAATTACATTTTTTCTTGCTTTTTCGAGAGAGAGAGAGAGAGAGAGAGGGGGTCTTCCGCGGTGCTTTCGGGGTTGTCAGTTTTTTTGTAGGTATCCAGCATGCTTGAAATTGTATTCTGCGAATAAAATTATCGAGGATCTCAAGAACGGCGGAATTAGATTTGTTCTTGTGATTTTTTCGTGCGAAATGGGGTCTCCCGCGATGCTTTCGGGGTTGTCAATTTTTTTGTAGCTATCCTGCATCCTGTACATTGTATTCAGGGAATAAAATTATCGGAGATCTCAAAAATGGCGGAATTACAATTGTTCTTGCTTTTTTTTTCGAGAGAGAGGGGGGGTCTTCCGCGGTGCTTTCGGGGTTGTCAGTTTTTTTGTAGGTATCCAGCATGCTTGAAATTGTATTCTGCGAATAAAATTATCGGGGATCTCAAGAACGGCGGAATTAGATTTTTTCTTGTCATTTTTTCGAGCGAAAAGGGGTCTTCCGCGGTGCTTTCGGGGTTGTCAATTGTTTTGTAGGTATTCTGTATGCTCTAAATTTTATTCCGGAAATAAAATTATAGGGGATCTCAAAAACGGCGGAATTACAATTGTTCTTGCTTTTTTTTTCGAGAGAGAGGGGGGGTCTTCCGCGGTGCTTTCGGGGTTGTCAGTTTTTTTGTAGGTATCCAGCATGCTTGAAATTGTATTCTGCGAATAAAATTATCGGGGATCTCAAGAACGGCGGAATTAGATTTTTTCTTGTCATTTTTTCGAGCGAAAAGGGGTCTTCCGCGGTGCTTTCGGGGTTGTCAATTGTTTTGTAGGTATTCTGTATGCTCTAAATTTTATTCCGGAAATAAAATTATAGGGGATCTCAAAAACGGCGGAATTAGATTTTTTCTTGCGATTTTGCGAGCGAGAGGGGGTCTTTCGCCGTGCTTTCGGGGTTATCAGTTTTTTTGTAGGTATCCAGCATGCTTGAAATTGTATTCTGCGAATAAAATTATCGGGGATCTCAAAAATTGCGGAATTATATTTTTTCCTGCGATTTTTACGTGCGAAGGGGGGTCTTCCGCGGTGCTTTCGGGGTTATCAATTTTTTTGTAGCTATTCTACATGCTGTACATTGTTTTCCGGGAATAAAATTATCGGGGATCTCAAGAACGGCGGAATTAGATTTTTTCTTACGATTTCTTCGTGCGAACGGTGTAATTTGCGGGTCATCCGTGATGCTTTTGGGGTTGTTATTTTTCTTTGTAGCTATCCTGCATGCTCAAAATTGTATCCCGGGAATAAAATTATTGGGGGTCTCTTTTTTTGTGCACTTTTACTTGTTGTTCACATCATTTTTGTCGCTGTAGAATCGATTCCACGCGGAGATTATAATCTTTTGGAAGTAGGATTTTCCTTGAAGTCGCAACGTTGCAAACTTCTACCACATCAAATTTTATACTTCTGGGGATGCAGCTAGGAAGTCGTGTACTACGACGTTTCTGCCGAGACAGTATGTCGTCGCGAATGAGTACTTGCATAGCCAAATGGTGTCTATTTCGATAATTCACAGTATTTTTAAATAAATAATCAGTGAATTGCGAAATTTTACCCATACAATTGTAATTTCAGGTCCTCGGTGTGCCTAGAAGCAGGTAACGCCGTACTCCATTGGTTTCGGCAGTTCGAGAAGTCTTGCGGACTATTCAAAATACCAAATGAGACTTGGACCAATCAGAAGTTATTAATCACTGCATTATTACGGTCAATTACCCACTTACATCATTATTAATCGTGGACTGATTACATACATATATCATTTTTTTCCACTTTTGTACCAAGATTCGGAACGTCACACGATATAGGTCCAGTTATGTGATACTTTATTCGCATAGGCCAATAAACGACATCCAATTTGATGTGAACATCACGGTAATTGCATAAGAGATGCTTACTTACGGCCGATTACTTTGACTGGATACTGGGAGGATACTGCTTATCGTATCCAACAGGAACCGAAACCAGATCAGAGTAAAATGACTTTTAGTAATAATGTCAGTTCATCATTATAAATTTACAAAATGAGGATAAATATAAATGTTTTAATTTATGGAAGGTAATAAATATTCAGTCAATTGCGAAACTTTAACGATACCATTGTAATTAACACGAAACATAAAGTACATATAAAAAATAACATAAAATATAACATACAATTAGAATCAAATAAAACATACATTTTCGTGTTAAAACAAAATAATAAAATAAAAAATAGTACTGCGGAGAATCCCTTTAAAATAAAAAAAAAATTATTCACTGCCTTCTTTTATTAACATTATTTAAAATTTTAAAATAATGTTAAAAAAAGTAGAGCAGCGATATATTAATTTATTTTAAAGGTGAGGTTTGATTAGACCGCCGTTGTGTTCAATAACACAGCGTAAGCGCCGTTCGTAATGCCCCCGAACTTTGCGCAATTCCTGTGCCTTCGAATGCATCGCGAATCCGCTGGATCATATTTTCTCTAGTTGTGGGGGCTTCGCGATAGCAAATATCTTTTACTTTCCCCCACAGATAAAAATCCAGCGGATTTAAGTCCGGGGATCGCGGCGGCCATATCGAGGGTCCGCGGTTTCCGATCCAGCGCCGGCCAAAGTATCCGTTAAGGCAGTCACTGACAGCACCCGTGTTGTGCGCCGGCGCCCCGTCCTGTAACCACCACATGCGATTCATGGGAACGGGGTTATTTTCGAGGAGATCTGGCAATGTATTTCGTAAAAATTCACAATATAAATTGCCATTCAGGTTTTCCTCGAAAATAAATGGGCCTACAACTCGGTCACCGACAATGCCTGCCCAAACGATTACTTTCCACCGGACTTGATTTTCTACCGGGCGGACCCACCTGGGGTTTTCAGGTGCCCAGTTGCGCAGATTTTGTCTATTTAGATTCCCTTTTTGTGTAAATATAGCCTCATCTGTGCAACACAGGCGCCTCAAAAACTCCGGGTCCCTCTGTATTCTCCGCAGCATTTGCGTTGCGTATCGCAATCGCTTTGGGAGATCGGGATCGTGGAGCTTTTGGTGTTCCTGGGGCTTGTACGGGAACCTAATCTCCCTTGCGATACGCCTGACGGACTCCCTTGGTGCACCTGAAACAAATAAAAATTTTATAAATATATATGACAGGCAACCAAAGATATTAAGTTATCAAACTTTAATATTAATTAGCCAAAATCATTAATATATTTTGTTCCATGTTTGTATTATATGGAACGAAGTTCAAACTTTGCGGGCAAACCATCGCGCGCGCAAACATGTGGCAAAGCATAGCGCTGATGAACACGCGCGGGCAGAGAGAAAATCGGCAGCGGCGCGCGCGAATGACATTCTAGTTTCCGCCTGCCATTGTGCGCACACCGAAAATAGTATATTGTATACCTAGGGAGCGAAGTGGGTATTTTAGACAGAGTGTGGATTTTACAGTACGAGTCGTAGGTGATTTAGCACGAGCCGAAGACGAGTGCGTTTTGCGAACCGAAGACGAGTACTGCAAACACACGAGGTCAAACGGCCCACTTGGCCCTACGTGTACACCATATTTTTTGTGACTTATGTATTGATTTTCTGTGTTTTTGAGCCCAAAAAGTAAGGCTAAATTGGTTTTTGCTTTATACGACAACGAAATAGTTGAAGTAATAAATAATAAAAAGACTTGTTAATAATAATTAAAAATCCGCCAAAAAATTTGTGCGAATGAAAATATGTTCATTTTGAAATAAAAATAGTATACTGGATTTATCTCTGAATGAAAAAAAGTCATAAAAATATGCATTAACAAATTTGTAGTAAATTAAGTTTAATTTTTGCGATTTTACGGAATTTTTGAGTAGCGGGCGCACTAGAATCCTTTATCCAATCGGTCAAAGAAAAAGTCACTTTACACAAAAACAAGTGTTGGTAACACATTAGAATGCATAAATTAAGCTAAATTTTTGCCAAGCACGCAACAGAAAATTAAGTAAAAGACGTCTGTTCCCCATATATAGTGCGAGCTTACTTAATTTCAATATATTCAATATATATTGCCAATGTATTTCTAATATATTGCCGATATATACACACACTAAGGAATTACCACTACGGAATTAACAACAACAAGTACTAAGGAATTATCACTGTGTTAGACTTAAAGTCTGATTTATAGTATAGCTAAAAAAATTACTGAAACTCTGACTCAAAAAGTGGTGATGCTCTAAAACTCTAAAATCATAATCTGTTTATACATATTGTTGAAATAGAATGGTATTACTCGCAGCCGTATATCGACGGCTGAGCGGAACAAGGTGGTATCTCACCGCGCGGATGAAGGAGTCGTATCTCAGTGCGCGGACTATATTAATCTTTAGACCACCGTAATTGTGGATACTTTAGCATATGAAGTAAGTTTCCAAATGCTGTATTCAGATATGAAATATAATGTATAAAAGTTCGCATTAAATGTAAAGTCTATATATCGTCGCCTGGAAGGTAAAAGGTTACAACTCGATGCGGCGCGTAAGAAGATTACAACTCGGCTTGGCGCGAAAGAAGGTTACAACTCGGCTCGGCGCGTAAAAAGGTTACAACTCGGCTTGGCGCGTAAAAAGGTTACAACTCGGCTCGACATGTAAGAAGGTTATAACTCGGCGCAGCGTGTAAAAAGCTTTGAAAAATGTCTTAAATATACGATATTAAGAAAAAATAATTTATAAAATTTACTTTCCTATAAAATAAGATTCATTGGGAAATAATTATATTGTGCATGAAAGCCCGAATTACCACAATTTCTACAGCGATTCTCAACTCAAATAACATAGAAAAAACGAAGCAGCCGAGCTTAACCATCTTACGCGCTGAGCCGAGTTGTACTTAACCTTCTAACGCGCCGAGCCGAATTGTAACTTTCTTACGCGCCGAGCCGAGTTGTAACCCTCTTACACGCAAAGTCGAGTTGTAACCTTTTTACGCACCGAGACGTTCACTTCTAGGATACGTTTTAATAATAGGGCACATAAATGTGGACAGGCACACTAATACGGACCACTACCCTATTTATTGTATACATTACTTCCTGATTTGCTGATAATGTTTTTGTTCCGGTGCCTTTAAATAAAACATCGTATTTGTTGTCAAAACAATTTTCGTTTGGAACATGCGACCGAAATGCATAACCGGCTTGTGCGTCTATGCAACGTTCGTTCGAGAATTTGCATGTCGTTCCCGAGTTTAAATGTAATTTATTATTGTTTAAGTTTACTTTTGCATATTCTTCCATGAGCGTAATTTTTATGAGGCCTTGAACAAAAACATTATCCCAACTTCCATAATCATCCGCGCAGGTGCCTCCTGAACAAGATTTCCCTTCGATTTTTCCTGCTAGATCGATTCCTACTGTTTTAGTCTCATTTATTTTAATATTCGCTATTGTGTGAGAATTGTCATATTTAAATATTCCTGTATTATGAATAAATTTATATTGCTCCGCGCCAACGTCGTATAAATATTCTTGTAAACCGTTTTCAACTGGACCTAAATGACGGAACATTCCGCAGTGATATATTGTTCGTCTTATTTCTATTTTACATTGAATTACATAACTTATTTTGAAAATATTTCAAAATCTTGGGCACCCATTTCAATGTATATATAGCGCGGGTCGCTCCTTCAGGCTTCTTCTATACTTGCCTTCGGAACGCTCCCGCGCTCCTTGATTCCGCTAATTGTAATAATTCCATGGTTGTATTAGATACTTGCAAATCTTCTTCATGGAAATCGCATTCCCCGGTATCCACTAAGGAGTATGTTTTTACTGCTGGATCAGCAGAGCCGCAGTTGAATCCAATTATGGCTTTATTATATTTGATGAAGGTTAAAATTATGAAAATTTTTAATAATATTTTCTCCATTTCCTAAAACAGAAAGTGGTTTTACTATTTTTTTGCCGTTAACAAGACTTACTTTATTTGAGTTTACGGTTTTTGTTTTTCCTTTATAATTAATAGTGATACTGTTATTTTCATTTATTTTTAATATGTCAAAAGGGCCCTGGTAATGATCTTTTTCAAGTTTACCTGGTTTTGGCTCTTTAATTAACCATACTTTATCACCCTTATCAAACTGTACTGGGTTTATAAATTTATCGTAATAATTTTTAGATTTTTCCTTTGAAACTATTAAATTTCCCCTTGCTATTTGAGCAATTTCTCTCATGTTTTTAATTAATTTTTCTAAGTATCCGTTATATGTAGGCAATAATTCTGATTTCTTAATTGGTTCGCTAGATGGAATTCTAGCAGGAGAAGCAAAAACTATTTCGTACGGTGTAAATTTGTGGCTAGTGTGTACGCTCGTATTGTAATGAAATTGTGCGAATTCTAAAAATTCATCCCATTCGTATTTTTTTGTTGAAAAATTTTTAAGATATTCACATAATGGGTGATGAGCTCTTTCTAGAGACCCGTTAGATTGTGGGGAAAAAGCTGTTGTTTCGATTTTATCAAATTTAAATCTTTTTGCTATTTGTTTCATCATTTTGCTAGTAAAATTTGTTCCCCTGTCCGTTAATACTATTTTAGGTGATCCAAAAATACATATGAATTTTTTTATAAAGGCATCTGAAACCGATTCTGCCGTTTGATCTTTTAAACATGTTAGAATTATGAATTTCGATAATTGATCCTGAATAGATAATATATGTTTATTGTAATTTTTTGTAATATTAAATGGTCCTACTATATCCATAGCAATCTTGTCAAATGTTTTTATTGGTGCGTCTGTTATAACCATAGGTTGTTTAGTTTTTTTTTCGTTTTAGTTTATTTCTTTGACAGTCATCGCAATTCTTTATTCTGTTTTGAATATCCGATTTTAGATTTTCCCAAAAATATTCTTCTTTAATTCTGTTATAAGTTCGATTTACACCGAAATGCCCTCCTATTGTAGAAGAGTGATACATATTGAAAATTCTGTCCCTATCTGTATTTTGTACATAGTTGACGTTATTTGAAAATATTATTATTTTTATATTCGAGTCGTTAAAAACTTGTTTTAAAATTTCTTCTATCTCTATCTGACTTATATTTAAAATTTCAATATTTTTTGATATACTAAAAATAGATATTTTTGTTCTAATTAATATTTCTTTTAATATTCTGAATAACTTTACTAAATTTTCCTTAACGATGCTTGATGTCATTGATATATCGAGACATAAAATAAATAATTTCCTATTTCCAATATTAATAATATCAATTTCTCCCTCTTTTAGATTTGCATTTATTTTTAGATTTTTATTTTTTATTAATAAATCAGTATTTTCGTCTAGTGATTTATAATCTTGTGTTACTAAATGTACGATGTTGTCATTTCTGAATTGAATTGAATTTTTTGAATATACTACATTGTCGCGTTTTTGTTTCTCAATTATATTATTTGTAGTACTTTCGTCTCTTTTTCCATTATTTCTGGTATGTCTTTTATTCGGTTTCCTTGGTCTACCTCGTTTTGTTTTCATTTCTATCCGATTATCATTTAAAATCTTGATTTTGTCGTCATGACTCATTTGACTCGTTAATTCTATACTTTTATTTGATTCTCTTTTCTTTTGTGCTCTTGTAACTACAAATATTTCTATCGGATTTTGCGATAATGCATCTGCATTTGCATTTTGTTTTCCTGATTTGTAGATAACATCAAATTCATAATCTGATAATTTAAGTCTCCATTTTTGCACTCTAGTATTGTTGTCAGCTGATTTTAGCCATAAAAGTGGTTTATGATCCGTAACTATTGTGAACCTTCTTCCGTAAATATAGTTTCTAAACGTTTTTATTGCGAACATGATAGCTAAAGCTTCCTTTTCGTATGTGTGATATTTCAGTTCCGCCTTATGTAAACTTCTTGATGTGTAAGCTACTGCCGGATCTTTACCTATTTCGCCTTGAGATAAAACTGCACCCAAAGCAAAATTCGAAGCATCGCTCGTGATAATGAACGGTTCGTCAAATCGCGGATACAGCAAAACTGGGACTTTACAGAGTGTTTCTTTCACATCGTTGAAAGCCTTGATCTGTTCCCCAAATGAATTTCTCATCTTTTTCTAGTAAAATATTTAAAGGTTTAGTTATTTTTGCATAGTTTTTTATAAACCTTCTATAGTAGTTTGAGAGTCCCAAAAACTCTCGAATATTCTTAACATTTTTTGGTGTCGGGAAGTTTTTTACTGCTTCGACCTTTTTGGGGTCAGGTTTGATACCATCTTTGATTATAATATGTCCTAAATAACAAACTTCTTCCTTAAAAAATTCACATTTCTCGGGTTCTAATTTTAAATTTGCTTCTCGCAATTTTTGTGCTACTGCGTTAAATCTTTCGTTTGCTTCTTTCATAGTTTTCCCAAAAATGATTATATCGTCGATAAACACAAAGCATATTTTACCGATCAAATCGCCTAAAACCGTATTCAGAACTCTTTGAAACGTACGCGGTGAATTTCTCAATCCGAAAGGTAATACGCGAAATTCAAAACGTCCTAAAGGATTTATGCTAAACGCTGTTTTATGTATATCATTTGGTTTCATAGGTACTTGGTGAAAACCCGATTTTAAATCTATGACATGATAGAATTCAGTTTTTCCTAGTTGATCGAATATTTCTATAATATTTGGAAGTAAATATGGATCTGGAATTGTTTTTTCATTTAGTTTCCTATAATCTATAACTAAACGCCATCGTTTTTGTCCGTCTGTTAATTGTTTTTTTGCTACAATCCATGCTGGAGCGTTAAAAGCACTTTTTGAGTTTCTTACTAGATAATTTGTTATTAATTTTTGAGTTTCCTCTATTGTATTTCCTTTAATTTGTGTGGTAAAGGAAATTGTTTTACATATACGGGTTTGTCGTCTGTTAAATTTATTTCATGTTGTTCCACATTACATGATCCTAAACTATCTCCCTCTAACCAAAATATATCTTTATTTTCCAAAACTAGGTCCCTAATCGTTGTTTTAATATTTTCAGGCAATTCTTGATAAAGTATTTTTTCTAATAATTTTCCTTCTCGAGTAACCCCTTTTAAATCTTGTGTTGAATTATCTTTCTCTATAAAATTTATTGATCCTAAATTTAAAATCTCATTCTCATCTATGTTAAAGTCCTCTATTATTTGAAACCCTTCCGGTAGATTGTCTATTTCGTAAGAGATAAAATCATATTCTTTTTCATTTCCATAAAGTTTATTATACTCTTCTAAATCTACTTCAATCTTCCTATTAATTATTGTCAAAAATTGTCTAGTCTGTTGATCCGATTTCCTCAAAATCAATTGTCTGATCATTATTTTCAATAGCAATATTAATATTATTTATTAATGACCAATATTATTTTCGCTGTCTTCCAGAATTTTTCCGTAATGTAAATCATTTATATTTTCTGATAAAATTTCATTTAACATTTTCTGTTGCAAATCTTCCTCTTCTTCTTCCTTTAATATTGGAATTGTATTTAAAATTTTTATTACGTCATCGTAAAATGTCATTTCCGATTTTATATCTACTTCATTTTTACTGATTAACTCGGGTTCATAAGATATTGAACAGGATAACTTTCCAACTTCCTCATCAATTTGAAAATTCTCGGTTTGTTCGTTCAATAATTGCATTTCTTGTTGATTATCTTTATGAATTGTAGGGTTTAATTTTTTTGTTTCATCGGTATTTTGCAGTATTTCCCTTAAAACTTCTTTTTGTTGCATCGTTATTGTTGATTTCTTTACTTCACCCAATTTTTTTTAATTTCTCGTTATCATATTAAGATTATGGTTTAGTTTGTGAGCTGGTTTGAGTTTAATTTTGTTATCATTTATTTGTAAATAACCTTCGTCCAGTCTTAATTTTTGTTCAGTAAGAATTTTGATTCCTAAAATTCCGTCGTAAGGTAGACAAAAATTTTGTGGTGTGACATGAAAATCAATATTTAGTCCATTAATGTTTATTTTTATTACTCCTAATGTTTCGATCGTCCTATCTGTGATACCCGATAAATGAATTTTCTTGTTTCCTAAAATTATATTAGAAGGTATCTGATTTCTTTTTATAATATTTAATTGAGCTCCACTATCTACAAGTAAATTACACACTTTACTTGCGTATGGATTCTCTATTTCAATATACTGCAACGGGTTTTCCAATTTTAGAAAATACATTGCAATTTTTGTCGCTGTTATCTTTCCCTGCATTTGCTCTTTCTCAACGTTATTTATCTTAGATTCATCAGGATCAAATAAATTTATTTCAATGGCATCTGTACTTTCAGCTTTATTAAGTGTTTGATTTTCTGTAATATTTTAATAATATAACTAACTAAGTTCAATTATGTGATACTTCGTGACTTGGCGATTGCCATTGACTATGTTGTGATGATTATACGATTGCGATATAATGTACACAAATGTTAATTATGTTCAATACTTTGAACCATCCTGAGGCGGGTTTTCCTAATAGGATTTATCCCACGTGGTTTGCCTATTGGGTTTTCCCCGTCTCACAGACATGAGCCTGGGCGAATGCGGGATTGTAGACTGTAACTTAATTATTTTGTAATTTACAAATAAAAACTATTCTATTCTATTCTATTCTATTTTGAGTTGCATTACTTAAATTCTTTGAGAATAATAAATCGATGTCCGTAACCTTCCTTTCATTGCTATTTATGTTTATGAGTTTATCATCATTAACTGTATTTATTTTAATATCTGCGCTATTTTCGAATGGTTTTTTATTAACCCTTCTAGTCCACTCATTTCCAGAAGAATTTATTAGTTTTCCGAATTTTTTTGTTCATAGTTTGGTTTTTTGAAATATTCTTCTAAAGAATGCGTTGTGCTTTTGCAAATATTGCAAAACCTTTCTATCCTACTTTATATATCTCTCAATATAAAGCAGTTTTCCATTGTATGACCCTTTCTTTTACGGTACGTACAAGTTGGTATCATCTCTGTTTTCTGTAATTTCCTACAATTTACTATCTCGTGTCCTGATATTTTGCAAAATTGACAGTATTGTTTTTTCCCGTTTTGTGTATTTATTTGTTCGTTAAAATTCGTATTTCTTGGGTGATAATTTTGCTGTTGGGTTTTATTGAATTCGTTTGTATTTCTTGAATTGCTTTGTGTATGACACGTGTATTTATTTTCTAAGTTTCTATAGTTTGAGTTAATATTTGGGTAATTGGTATTCATTTTTGAATTTGTGTTCCGATCTGGGCAATATGCTGCTGTATGCGTGACCGCCTCGCAAATTCGGCAAGTTATTTTATTTCCAAATAGATCGTGCCTTCCTTGCATAGTCATAACTCCTGCCGTCTGGCAATCCGAAGTGTCGTGTCCTTCTATCGCACAAATCGTACACCAAATCATTCTCCTTGTTACTTGACAATACTTCATTATGTGTCCGGGTTTATTGCACCTTTGACATACTACCGACGGGCAGTTCTTCATCGTGTAGCTCACGTTACCACAGTATTCGCAAAGCTCGGCGACGCTGACACTTTTTTCACACACATTCGGACCGTGACCTCTTTCCTTGCATTTCCAGCAGAGTTCATATTTTTTTATTAGTGAGCAAGTTGTGACCGTGTGATCCATTTCTTGGCAATATTGACAATGACTTCCTTATAAGTGATGTAATTTACAAGTATCTATCGAATGTCCCCTTGAACTGCAAAATTTACAAATCAATTCTATTTTCTCTTTTGCGACATTGCAGAAATATCATAGATGATCTTTATTTTTACAATATACACATGATGCATTGTCGCAGAATAGTGCTTCGTGTTCAGAATTATTACAAATTTGGCAATGATATACTCTTGCGGTATTTATATTTGGTTTTTCGAAACTATATATATTTGCGTTATCTTTTCTCATCATAATTCTTTTTTCTGTATTTGCTTCTAGATCTATTGCTCTTTGTATTGCACTCTGTATCGTTTCGTGTTCTCCTAATGCAAATCGTATTTCACTTTTTAGACCGTCCTTAAAATAATTTAATATGTCTGTTTCTAATTGGGTTTTAAAAATTGTAAAATTTCCTTCTGTAATACCTGGTTCTGATGCCTTTAATTCTTTAATTTTGGTACCTATTTCTGTAATCTTGTTAGCATATTCCAATACTGTTACGTTCGGTTCTTGATTTATTCTAATCAATTTTCCATAAAGTGTATGTATATCCTCCTTACTCGGATAAATTTTACGTATGTATTGAATTAAAATGTCAATAGTAGTAATATTTGCTTTTTTAGGGCTTTATATGGTTCTCCTTTTAATTTTATTTTCAAAAGTCGTACTAAGTTTTCTTCATCTGTGTTATCAATAATGTCTTTTGCCTGTTGAAGTCTTTCTATATATTCTTCTGGTTCCATATTTTTTCTATCAAATTCCGGAACTATTTTTGCGACATCTTTGAGTGGTAGTTTATGCTTTTGGTTTGCCATTTCTTTCGAGATTTATTAAATCTCTGTTTATTTGAATTTCTGGCTATCCGTTATTACTTGTATTATTATCTCCAGCTAAAATCAAACTTTGTTCATTAAGTAATCCTTCTATGTCCGTATAGTCGTTTTGCCTGCCGTTTTCAAAATATATTGAATCCTCAAAAAATGCAGGGCTCTGACTTGGTGTATTCGGTGTATGAAAATTAATTGGTGATGTAATATCCTGTTTTAATTCCGGAATTAAAAGATTATTTATATTTTTTGTAGATTTGTTTCCATCTATTAAGTCTTGTGTAGAGTCTGTAATGTTCTCGTTTGGTTCAAAGGTAGCTGTAATTCGTGAATCTGGTTTTTCTGATACGTTAAAATCTGCTTTCGAATCGTTGGAATTGAAACTTTTTCCGTTTTTTCCTCTGTTTTTGAGTTAACGTGAGTATATGATAAATTTTTAGGCAAGTTTATGCTCGGAGGTGATCTTGGAACTCTCGGTTTCCTTCCAAAAATATTAGCTTCTTTACTTCTCTCGTCTATTTGTTTTTTAAGGTCTGGATTTCTTTGGGTCGTCTGTCTGGTTAAAATCCCTTCGTTTCCCTTATTTCCTGAGTTTTTCTGATATGACATGACATATTACTCTTATGCCTATGCTATACTTAATATTTCTTTTTAAATATCTTTTTATTATTAGTTCGACTATTTCTTGTATTTACTTATATTTTTGTAATTGTTTTATATGATTTTATAATTTGCTTATTTGCTGCTTTTGTATCTCCATCACTTCTATTTTCCGTTTACTTTATTTTTCTAGTACTTTTATATCTTATTATTTAAAATACACTATTTATTTATACACGGATTATTTAATTAATAATTTTTGTTTTAAATTATTATTCAATTTCCTTTCTTACGTTTAACCCTTTATTCTATTCTTTATTTTTCCCGTATATATTTCCAACTTATTTGGCAATTATTCTTAATCTTTTTCCTATAATCTTTGTTTATTATTTTAATATTCTTGTTTATATATTGTAATGTTTCTCTTTTGTTTTATTATTTTTCCTTTTAAATATTTTATTATTGATTTTTTCCTCACTTGTCTTATTTTCTTTGACTGCTATTTTTTTCGTATAATATCTTTTGATTTCAATATGTACTTTTATTTTGACACTTGCTATTTCACTTATAGTTTGTTATGAAATTTGTTGTTAATAACTCGACGAGCCGTACACGTTTATCTTCCGAAGTTTAAACGATTATGCTACAATAATCCTCTCAACTTCTTACTGCAAAACGAGAAGCTCGGACTTATTCTATGTTAGTTTCAAACAAATAAAGTTATTTATATAACCAAATACAATTCACTTTTCACTATTTCGGTCTACTCAATATGAGTCTAGTGAACTAATGTTCGATTCGTACCGGAATCAATGTGAAGTCCGAAATAAATGAATTGAAAACAGTAATTGGCTATATAATATTATTTATTGAAATGGAATGTATGTATTTACCAATTCCTATGGCTGGTTACAATGTTGAGATATAATTATTGTTGTTACGCCTTGTAACTGCTTAATTGCGATTGTAATTAAATTATAAATTATGCTCGCTACTTTGACGAGGCTTACAAATAAAAACTTGACTCGAATGTCGTCTGAGTTTGACGGAGCTCTCCATTTTCCTTGTACACTGTGACTGACTCGAGCGGCCCATGCGGAGGCTTTTTAATGCATAAGTAAATTAGGTTAAAGATGAGCCCGGTGACGTATCGAATTCATCTTTTGGCAACTTATGTATTACAAGTTTTCTGGGTCGTCGTACTTGCGAAATGCTGAGCATTGCAAAGTGTGGCCTTTCGACTGCCACGGAGTTCGATGGCTTGGATTCTAGCTCGACCGTATGTTAAAAATTGCATGCGTTGTCTTCCTGAGTAGGTGACTCTATACGTCACAAGGTCGCATAAGCAGAACGCTACGTAGTATTAAGTTGCATTCTCGGTTTTATGTGTCAGGAAATATCTGATACTAATAATGCGTTTTCTTTAAAATGAGTATACGTCTCCGGACGTAACATTATTAACAAGGCTTAATTTATTTGTATGGACTCTTTTTTCCCTTTCCTTTATAGTCTATGATAACATTATTACTTTTATTTACTTTAATAATGTCCAAAGTACCTTGATAATGATCTTTTTTAAGTTTTTCTGGTTTTGGTTCTGTGATTAACCATACTTAATTATCTCTCATTTTTTTTCTATTGGATTAATAAATCTATCATAATATAATTTTGATTTTTCTATTGACATTATTAACTTTTGTCTTGCTATTCAGGCAATTTCTCTCATATTATTAATCAGTTTTTCTAAATATCCATTATCGGTCAGTAATAATTCTGATTTTTTTACTGGTTCGTTAGATGGAATTCTAGCAGGGTAGGCAAAAACTAGTTCATATGATGTGAAATGATGGCTAGTATGTATACTAGTATTATAATGAAATTGCGCAAAATCTAATAGTTCATCCCATTCATATTTTTTTCTAGAAAATTCTAGAAAATCCACAACGGGTGGTGTGCTGTTTCTAATGAACCATTAGATTGCGGAGAGAAAGCCGTGGTTTCAATTTTATCAAATTTAAATCTTTTAGCTATCTGTTTCATTATTTTACTCGTGAAATTTGCCCCTCTATCGGTTAGTACTATTTTTGGACATCCAAATATACATATAAATATTTTTATAATATTTTTATAAAAGCATCTGAAACCGATTCCGCTGTTTGATCTTTCAAACATACTAAGAATAAACTTTGATAATTGATCCTGTATGGATAAAATATATTTATTATTATTTTTAGTAACGTTAAATGGACCTACAATGTCCATTATGATTTTATCGAATCTTTTTCCCGGTGTATCCGTAATAATCATTGGTTGTTTAGTCTTTTTCCGTTTTAACTTATTTTTTTGACAATCTTCACACTTTTTAATTCTACTTTGAATGTCTGATTTTAAACTTTCCTAAAAATATTTTTCCTTAAGTCTATTATAAGTTCTATTTACACCAGAGTGTCCTCCTATCGTAGATGAGTGATACATATCGAAAATTGTATCTCTGTCTTCAATTTTTACGTATTCAATATTATTTAAACGTATTATTACTTTTACATTCGTATTGCTAAATGTTTATCTTAATATTTCCTCTATCTCCAACCAACTTATATTTAAAATTTCTATATCTTTAGAAATGCTGTAAATACATATATTTTTAGTAACTAATAATTCTTTTAATTCATTAAATAATTGCGCTAAATTTTCCTGTATTAATTTACATGATACAGACGTATCTATGTATAACATGAATAGTTTTTTATTCTCTATACCTATTATATCTATATTATCTTTTGTAAATGATAGTTTTGACTTTATGTTTTGACTTTTAATTAATGATTCAGTATTTTTATCTAATGATTTTCGTTTTAAATTTATTAAATGGGCAATGTTATCGTTTCTAAATTGTATAGAATTTTTAGAATAAATAATATTATTAATTTTCGGTGTGTTTTCTTTGTTTTCATCAATTTTCTCTTCTTTTTTACCCCTAGTCATTTTTTTTGTCATTATTTTTCCTAGGTCTGCCCCTTTTCCCCTTAATTTTCTGTCTATCTTCATTCATTACTTTGATTTTATAATCATTACTAAGAATTCTCGGTTGTTCATTATTTTTACTCAATATTTGCTTATTTTGTGTTCTGGTAATGACCAATATCGCTACTGGATTTCTAGATAGAGCATCTACATTTGCGTTTTGTTTTCCAGGTTTGTATACGATATGTATTTAATAACCTGACAATTTTAGTCTCCATTTTTCAACTCTTGTATTATTATCAGCTGATTTTAACCATAATAGCGGTTTGTGATCAGTAACTATTGTGAATTTGTATCCATGTACGTAATTTTTAAACGTTTTTATTGCAAACATTATAGTTAAGGCCATGTGAAACCGTGAATTTCAATATGTTTTAAATCAACATTTAAACGTTTGTTTGGAAAAAGACGAACGTCAAGGGCTCCGTATACGTAAACACTGTATTAAGATATTTTGGGGTGATTCTATTGGTATTTTCATGAGATATCCATGTTTGAAAAGTAGCTTAATTGCAGATTCCTACTTACCGACAGTACGGTTTTTATTTAATTAAATAAATTCTCAACATTTTTTGGAAAAACACGAACGTCAAGCGCTCCGCATATGTTAATACTATACTCAGATTTTTTTTGGACGATTCTATTGGTATTTTCATGAGATATCCATGTTTGAAAATTATGTCGGTATTTCACATCACCTTAAAGCTTCTATTTCATAGGTGTGATATTTAGTTTCGGCTTTATGTAGACTTCGTGATGAGTATCCAGCTATCGCTGGGTCTTTGCCAATTTCGCCTTGTGACAAAACTGCACCCAAAGCAAAATTCGAAGCATCTGTTGTAATAATGAATGGCTCGTGAAACCGTGCATATTCTAAGACTGGCGCTGTACATAATAATTCTTTAATTTCCTCAAAAGCTTTTTGTTGTTCTTTTTCCCAATAAAATTTCACGTCCTTTTCTAGTAATATATTTAAAAGTTTTGTTACTTTTGCATAATTTTTTATAAATCTTCTATAATAACCTGAAAGTCCTAGAAATTCTCTAATGTTTTTAAAATGTTTAGGCGTAGGGAATTTTGTTACTGCTTCTACTTTCTTTGGATCAGGTTTTATTCCGTATGCACTTATAATATGACCTAAATAACATACTTCATTTTTTAGGAATTCACATTTATCCGGATCTAATGTTAAATTTGCGTCCCGTAATTTTTGTGCGACTGTATTAAATCTTTCGTTACTTCTGTCATAGTTTCGCCAAAAATGATTACATCGTCGATGAACACAAAGCATATTTGAAGATGTTGGCAGCTAATGGCCTTGATACTACCAACAAGGTGGATAAATTTGTTACAGGATGGAAATAACAACCACTATTTAAATAATTATCGACGTTTCGAGCATTTATTGGTATGCCCCTCTTCAGGAATCTAGTGAAAAATACAGTATGTTTTTTATAGAATTTTTCACCACAGAGACAATTAACTAATTTAAAATACAAATACAATAGAACTTACACAAAGTAATATTACATAGTCAACTTATATTACACGGAATACTGTCCGCTCGTCAATAGAAATACATTCTATGACGGAAAATAATTCTTCGTCATTTTCCCCTCTCTCCGCTTTACATCTGTACTAACCTCCTAAGATTCTGTTACAGGTGCAGACGACGCAAAAGAACGCCTAGCCAAGGGAGAGAGAGAGAAAGAGAGAAAGCGCGAGAGCGCGAGGAGCGCGCGTGACCCGGTAGACTCGAGAAAGAGTCTAGATTAGTCTCGCGTGGGATAGCGCCCGCGCTCCTCGCCTTGTTACAAGATAGTGTATCGTGATTGTGCTGCGACTTGTATCCCTGAGTGTGTGTGTGTGCGTGCGTGCGTGCGCGCACCCCGCCACGGCACGTGGTCCTCCCGAGGCGAACGACAGCGAGCGATGCACCAGGGGCTGGTGCGAGGGACCGCGGGTGACAGCGATATTGCAACTCCTGTGAGTGCCGGCTCGACCCTCCTCTCTCTTTCTCTCTCTCTCTAACTCGCGGCGACTCGGGCCTCCTTAAGCGCCTGCTGACCGCGCCTCGCGAAAGATGTTCTCCCCCTTTCTATCCGCGCAATAAACGCCATACGGTTTCTACCTGTTAACCGCGAGTAATTATTTACCTTACCCCGTTCTCCTGTTACTATTCAATCATTAAGATCCGCATGCGGTGTGCATTGCACGAGGTGCGCTAGCCTCGCTGCCGCATGCACTATTTGTAACCGGATAATTGTCGAGCAGCCGGAGAATAAATTATTCGTTACAATTCTAAAATCTCCGCCTTATATAGTAAATTTTCATGAGATTATGTATGTACATTATAAGTCAATACAAGCATAAAGTTAGCAGTTTATGTGAAAGGGTGGGGGTGCAGCACACCGCATGAGTTGAATGAGCGAGGAGAGGCATTAGAACGAAACACATTTATAGAAATAGAGCTAATCGTGTTATATCTAGCACATATCGGAAGTGATAAATAACTTACAAAGCGTATGTCCGTGATACCTCATTGACTACTGAACCCAATTAACGCAATTATGCAATTATTATAAATAGAGGAGGATAAAAATTCACAATTATTTATCAAAATGCTATATTCTTTAGGTAACTTAGTGATTTCAAATTGTTTGTTCATAAAAATTTTTTTGAGAATGTATGTATAGGGCTTCTGTGAATGGTCTTTTATTAGTATTTGATTCAGTATCTAAGATTTTAACATTATGGAAATCTATGTTATGGTTATTTTCTTTCTTACGGCTAAATGGAGACGAATTTTTATCCTCATTCGTATACTTTTTTCGATGTTCATTAATACTGACACTTAGACGTTTGCTCATTTGTCCAACATATAAAGCATTACAATTTCCGCAATCTATTTTATAAATCACATTAGAATTATTATACTTAAAATTCTTATCCTTACCTAGAACTATGATATTATTTAGTTTATTTTTCATGCTAAATACAACATTAGTGTTCAGTCTTTTGAAAAAATATTTAATAAAACTTTCTATTTCTTTAACGAATGGTAAACTTATGACTATTGGTGTTGGGATTTCGGGGTGAATAATGTGAGAATCAATACTGTTAGCAATAATAGTTTAAAGTTTATTAGTGGAAAAAACCAGTCGGTACGTCTGCCTACATCACAGTCAGAAAGTAGAGTCTAAGAAACATTCTAAGTGCGCTACACTGCTCTCGTGTCTCACGCAACTCTCATATAGACACGCAGGGGTAGAGAGACACGCATGTGTGTGTTTCGTCCGCCGTCACTCGGCAGACGCGCATACCATTATCTCTTCGCGTACAGTGTACTTGGTGTTGAAACATTCACATATTCCAACACGCCCCCTTGAATTTTCAACATTACAATTAAGTGTTCATTCCTTCATTTAGTTATACGATAATTTTCAAATTTTACATCGTTAATAGATTTCTTTTATTTTAAATCACTCTCAACGCTTTTCTATTTTTCAAAAACTTTGTCTGATCTAAACTCTTATATCTGCTAATTTAAATTGTGAGTGTATTTTTGCAACGTCGATTATTCCATTTTCATAGTTTTCATTTATGTAATGATACTGCACTTCAATGTGCTTCGAATTCTTTGTAAAGTTACCGAATTTTTCAATCGCAATTGCACCTGAGTTATATTCATACATCTTAATTGGTTTATCAAATTCTACATTAAATGATTCGCATAATAAATTTCTAATGAACAAGATTTCTGTCACTGTTTCAGACAGAGCAGTATATTCTGCAAAAGTAGAACATTTTGTTACGGTACTTTGTTTATGCGTTTTCCAAAAAATTAAATTTCCATATAATCTAATTACAAAATCTGTTGTAGATTTACTATCTACATTATCTTCTCCATAATTAGAATTTACCATATAGTCTAATACTTCGCTGTTCACTTTATCGTAGTACGTTAGTTTTAAATCTTCAGTCTTAAATAAATATTTCAAAATTCTCATTGCATATTTATAATGTATTTGGTTATAGCAACTTTGGTATCGACTTAAATAATTGACTCTATATGCTATATCTGGCCTTGTTTCTGTACTAGTATATAATAATTCACCGATTAAATTTCTGTATTTTATTCTTTCATCTATTTCATTAGCTCGTTCCAATTTTAAATTTGCTTCCATTGGAGTATCATATAACTTAGCGTTTTCTAGATTGCATTTCACAGCCAAAGATTCAATGTATTTTGTTTGACTTAGTCATTTTACTTCTATCGTCACTGTAATCAATATCTATGCGTATATAACTTCTAATTTTTCCTAAATCTTTCATTGAAAATCTTTACATTAAATTTGTTTTTACTTTATTTACGTTATTTTTATTTTTGCAGCAAATTAAAAGATCATCTACAAAAACTAGTATGTATATTGGATCTTTGCTTGTGTTGTTTACATATAAACAATAATCATAGTTACTTCTTATAAATTTCATTTTCTCCATAAATTTGTGAAAAAAAATCATACCATGCTCTCGGACTTTCTCTTAAACCATAGAGTGCTTTTCTCAGTTTGTAAACTTTATTATCACCTGTTTCATAACCTTTAGGTTCATTAACATATACTTCAGATTTTACATGACCATTCCAAAATGCGGTCTCTACGTCCATGTGATCTATAAACAAATTATTTTTACAACAGTATGACAATAGAATTTTCAAAGTTTGCATTTTACCTACTGGTGAATATACATTTTCGATATAATCTCTTTGTTGTAAAGCTCTAACGACTAGTCTAGCTTTATACGTATTATCATTCTTTTTCTTATAAATCCATTTTACATCTATAATCTTTTAGTTTTTCAACTATTTGCCAAGTATCATTTTTCTTTAGACTTTTTATCTCTGTATCCATTGCCTTTTTCCATTCTGTGGATTCATTACAATTTATCGCCTCCTCAAATGTATTTGGTACATTTGCATTCATATAATTGGCATATATAAAGTGAGTAACAGGATTTTCGTATCTATTTACCGGACTTTTCTCTCTATTAGATTTTCTTTGAATCGTTAAATTGTCTCTACTTTTATTTTCTATATCGTTTGCATTATCGTTTACTTTGTCGTTTATAACATTATCAAAATTTGTTTTATTATCTCTATTCGGTTCGAAAGTCGACATAGAAGATAATTGGTGAGTTTCGTTCTCATCTACATCATATTCGTTTATTTTAGATTCGCTTTCATATATTTCATTTTGTATATGTTCATTTTCAGATTCATTATATTCTCTATCGCTTTGATCATCGACTTTTTCTAAGCAAATTAATTTCAATCCATCCTCAACAACTTTTACATGTCTGGCATTAATTACTCTATTATTCATCAAAACTCTATAACCATTTTCAGTGTAACCTACTAATACGCCTACTTTAGCTTTACCGTCCCATTTACTTTTTCTTAAAGCTTCTGGAACTCTTACAAACACTCTATTGCCATAGATTTTTAGATGTTCAACATTAGGTTTTGTTCCAAAAAATATTTCATAGAGAGTTTTATTCTCCTGAGTATTTGCGATTGTACGATTTTATGAGTAAGTTACTGTTTTCATACTCTCTGGCCAGTACCTTCTATCCTAGCCTCTCTAATTAAGCATCTATCAATGTCCATAGCCGACCTATTATACCTTTCCGCTACTCCGTTTAACTCGTGGCCGTAGGGTGGATATGGTAATAATTGTATTCCTTTACTTTTAGGCCGAATCCATCTCAAATCAGGTGGTCCGCGTATGCCTATGTCACCGATCATTTTAGAATGAAACTATTTATGTTCTTCTCCAAAAATTATTTGACACGTATTCTTTATTTTTTTGTTTTCTCAAAATTTCATGCGTTCAGCGATACCGAAAAATTCCGAGAAAATTCTTACTTAGAAAAAAATTTTTCAATGTAATTTTCAAACGGCTACTGTTTCACCAGTTTTTTATGCTTTTAAGCGTGTAACACATAATTTTACTCAGTTTTGAGCCCTCTTTCACGTTCTCTATGTTATTTTCAGAAAAATAAAAAATGCACGAGTTATGCACTTTTTACTGAAAAATGCACTTTTTAGAAAAATGAATTTTTCTCGAAAACCCCAATTTTTTTTTGCACAATTTTCTTATGTCGTGATAGAGGACCTAACTACCTATCTAGAGTATTTGTGAGATTCAGAACATTTGCGCTGGAATAGCGATAACTAATGAGATAACACAGAAACAAATTTTTCACGCTTAACGCTTATATATAGCCAATGATATTACAGTCAATATAGAGATGTTTATCTTTGTGCATACATATACATGTACGTGCACCTACTTGTATGAGTTTATGTACTAGTACATTTGTCCGCTAGATGGATATGGTTTGACTTAACATTTACAAAGAAAAGTTCGGTTTCTGCTATATATCACACATCTCGTCTTATTTAAAACCATCACCTTTTGGAAAATTATTACATATTTACACCTTATCAACTCAACTACGATGTCTCAATATTACTCAACGGAGAGAACCAAATTTGCAGACTTTTTACACAAGCAGAACAAATTCTGTTACAAATCTAGTTCCGTACGTTTCAAACAACTTGAGGATCTTGCTCATCCATTGAAGCACCTCTATCCTAATTTACCTTTGACACCATCTACATATCTATGTCAACATTGTTACAATCGTGCTTTAAAATTGGTGAGTAGCACTGACAATGAATTTATAACGGATAATGAAGTTACCGACAACGTAGTTGATAGCGATGAAGATTTTTTACCAAGTACTCCAGAACGCATTGAAGAATTTAATAATGAAATAAGTACATCTTTCTTAGGTTCTGTATCGCCTCTTAAGAGAAAAAATCTTATACGTGAAAAATCACTTAAAAATTACGTAAAAAAGAAGAAAAAAAATATACTTTCAACATTGTCTAATACCCTTGATGTGAAGTTGAACAATGTTTATGACGTTTCTATAACAGCAAACGAATCAATTGTATGCCATTATACAGAATGGATACAAAATCTTGGTTTAGCCTTGCAAAAGTGTTCTACGGTATCAGAAAAAATAAAAATTCTGACTTTGCTACCCTCATCCTTAACGAAAAATGAAATTTCATCCTTATTTCCAGACATAACAATGTACATGATAGAAAGAGCGAAACATCTTGCACAAGAAAAGGGAGTTTATTCCGAACCAGAAGCATACACAGGCCATCCAATTGATGAAAGGACCGAAAAAATTGTTATGGAATATTATATAAATGACGTTTTTAATTGTTCAAGACAGAGTCCCAATAAGAGTGACGTTATTATCGTTAAAATAAATGATAAGAAAGAGAAGAAAGTTAAACGTTTTCTTACTCGAAGTCTGAAAGCAATGTATAAAGCATTTAAAAATGATTATCCCGAATTGAGAATTGGTAAATCGAAGTTTTATAGTATGCGACCAAAATATGTCTTACTTTCCTCCATCAAAGAAGTTTGTCTCTGTATCTATTGCGCAAATTATCATTTATTTCTTACGAGCTTAATTAATTTCAGAGGGAGTAACGTTACCGAGTTGGATAAAATTCGGTCACAAATAATAAACGCAATAATGTGTATTTACAAGAATGTAAAATTTGTCCAGGCAGTAACGAAATTACTATTCATGTTTTAAAACTCCAAGATATAGAAGGCACAGAAGAAATTACATATGCTTTGTGGGATAATGGAAACTTGATTAAAAAAACACTGTCAATTTCTGCTTTTAAAGAGGAACTTTCGGTTTGGACCATGAAGGTTACTCACATGTATGTAAAAAATATACAACGTAAAGCTATAAAAGCAGAAAGAGAAAATGCTAAAAAAGACCCACATCATTTAGTTCTTCAAATAGACTTCGCTGAAAACTGGGCTGTGATTCATAATAAAGCTATTCAAGGAAATCATTGGGTTAATGAACAAATTTCTATTTTCACAGCAGTGTCTTATCAAGGGTATTCGACACAAACTTTTGCAGTCATAAGTGATAACCGAAAACATGATTCAGCGTATGCTTTGCTAGTAGTACAAAAAATTATAAAATTCTTGAAAGAAAATTGTTGTGATTCAATTAAAAAAATTACCATCGTTGTGATTCAATTAAAAAAATTACCATAGATGAATTAAAACGAGCACCGTATGATATAAAATGGTGGTTCTCTGCTACTGGGCACGGCAAAGGAGCTGTAGATGGTGTGGGTGGACTTATAAAGCATTATGCTACTTCGCATAATCATCGAGAGCCCCTTGAAGAAGCTGTTCAAAACGCAAATGATTTTGCAATACATGTTCAAAAATATACTGATGCTATTAAAATAATACATTTACGAGATATTGAAATAGAACAATTCAGAAAAGAAAAAAATATTGATTGGCTTACAACTCCAAAGTATCCTGGAATTCAAAAAACTCATATATGGGTTAAAAAAACATGTGATGATAATAGTACATTGTTTGACAGCAAAGACCGTTGATCGTCCGCTTACTGAATTAAGAACAATGAAGCAGAAAATCAAGGGTAGTAAAATAGGTATAAAAATAAAAAATCTAAAAGACGCAAATAGAAAATAAATACATACTTATGTGTACCTGTATATTACATACGCACAAAGATAAATACCTTTATATTGACTCTAATATCATTGACTATATACAAGCGTTAAGGGGGCTAGACACCTTTTTTCTTTGAAATAAGAAGTCACATTTTAATACATAAATGTAAACTAATTATTTCATACTTTTTACATATAAAAGTGGGTATATTTACCTTACCTTAAAACTTTCTCCGATGGGCCTTTTATATGGTCCAGAACCATAGTCATCGATGAAACAAGTTTTTTCACTAACCGTAAGCTTTGAAATTTTCCTGTGGATGGATTGACTCCAGATTTGAACTAAATTACTCCTGAATAGTATAATTCTCATATGAGTGTAGGGATTTTTGATCTAATGAGAAAAAAAAAATTGTGCTGTTTTTCAAGTTTTTTTTTTAATTTTTTAAAATTTTTTATATTTTTTCATAATTTTTCTGATGTAAAAAATTTTTCCGACATTTAATCTTAAATCCCTACACTCATATGAGAATTATACTATTCAGGAGTAATTTAGTTCAAATCTGGAGTCAATCCATCCACAGGAAAATTTCAAAGCTTACGGTTAGTGAAAAAACTTGTTTCATCAATGACTATGGTTCTGGACCATATAAAAGGCCCATCGGAGAAAGTTTTAAGGTAAGGTAAATATACCCACTTTTATATGTAAAAAGTATGAAATAATTAGTTTACATTTATGTATTAAAATGTGACTTCTTATTTCAAAAAAAAAAGGTGTCTAGCCCCCTTAAGCGTGAAAAATTTCTTTATGATTTGTTTATTTCATTAGTGATCGCTATCCCAGTGCAAATGTTCTGAATCTCACAAATACATCTAGACAGATATTTAGGTCCTCTATCACGATATACGAAAATTGTGCAAAAAAAATTGGGGTTTTCGAGAAAAGTGCATTTTTCAGTAAAAAGTGCATAACTCGTGCATTTTTTATTTATTTTTTTTTAAATACCATAGAGAACGTGAAAGAGGGCTCAAAACTGAGTAAAATTATCTGTTACACGCTTAAAAGCATAAAAAACTGGTGAAACAGTGGCCGTTTGAAAATTACATTGAAAAATTTTTTTTCTAAGTAAGAATTTTCTCGGAATTTTTCGGTATCGCTGAACGCATGAAATTTTGAAAAAAAACAAAAAATAAAATAAAAAAATACGTGTCAAATAATTTTTGGAGAAGAACATGAATAGTTTCATTCCAAAATGATCGGTGACATAGGCATACGCGGACCACATGATTTGAGATGAATTCGGCCTTTAACAAAATCACAAATTTCTCGATTCAAATACTCTTTACTGTTATCACATTGTAATATTTTAACCCTTTTATTAAAAATATTTTCAACTTGATTAACAAATTCAATAAAACAACTCGCGGTTTCTGTTTTACTTTTAATGCAAAAGATTCTAGTGCATTTCTATAATCATCAAAAAACTGATAAGAATTTTTCCATCGGTCTTACAGTCTTGCAAATTAAATTAAAATAATTAATATTTATGGCAGTCAGATTGCCCTTAGTAGGTAAACAGTAGCGGTTCTGGGCCACTTCCTGGAATTCCAGGTGGCCCAGAACCCCCCCTGGGTTTCTGGAACATGCGTGTTCCAGAATTGCACTAGGTGCATTAACCCAAGTGGGCCAGAACCCCCACAGGGTTTCTAGAGTTGTAGGAGGTTAGATGACCCATCGAGCATCCTGCGGCCCGCGGCCAGCTGTGGCGCTGCGAGCGGTCAGCTGTCAGCGGCATGGAGGCCGCCGTCCGCGCCCTCTATAGCTAATTTATAGGTTAGATTCTATATAAGTATTACTTCTAAGAATAATATTACTAACTTGATAATATAAATATTCATTTTAACCTCAAAAGCTAAATTTAAGATTATTTTATACTATGAAACTCATTCTGCGTAAAACTGATTAGTCGTTCCCATTTTACATAAAATGTCATAGCTCTGGCTGTAATCAAGATATCAAGCTGAAATTTGGTTTCATGGTGTATCTTCCATTAAGGAAGAGATTAAGTTATACGGATATGATCTAGCAAAAGGTTTTATCAAAATCTCCTAGGACTCTATACCTACAAATTGAAAAATTGAAAAGTTTAGCTTTGAGACTTAATCTTTGTAAAGAATGCTTAGTAGACTTAAAACTAGCTTTAAAATATTTAAATAAGGGATGTAGAGTCATAAAATATTCATATAAATGTATATAGGAACTTTAGTACTGTGAAACCTGATTTTTCATATGTACGGAGTCGTTGCCATTTTACATAAAATGTCATAGCTCTGGCTGTAATCAAGATATTGATCTGAAATTTGGTTTTATGGTGTATCTTCTATTAATGAAGAGATTGAGCTACACGGATATGATCTAGCAAAAGGTTTTAACATAATCACCTAGGACTCTATGTCTTAAAATTGAAGCAATCTTGAAATTAGCTTTTGGACTTAAATTTATAGGTTAGATGATAAGTTATTAATAAAGATTCAATATTTTTATGTAATACTTATTATATCTTATAAAGTACTTATTTTTAAGGATGATAAAATATTGGAGGAAATGATTGGATGTGTATTTGAATAAGAGCATAAGTATTACATTATAGAACTATATTATTTATTAAATACTATATAAAATAAGAACGTTTAGCTTACAAAATAGAACATTATATACATCTTTTTTTAAATTATTAATTAGGATGTTCCAGTTGGAATCTTGTTGGGACATGTATGTTTTCTTGAAAAAACCATCACTTCCTCCATAGAATCTTCTTCTTCTTCTGTTTTCCTTGCTTTCATAGGAGGTTTGGAAGGATTTTCCTTCTTCCTCATCCACCCACTCTTTTTATTCTGCGAGGGATTAAAATACATTGGCACCATCCATCCTTTTTTATAAGCTTCCTGCAGAGCTTCTTCAATTAATCCATGAAGTTTTTCTTCATATAAACTGTTCACATAATTTTTTTCATTTAATTTTCTAATTATATCAACTAGATCCATTGTTGGTGGATTGAAATGGTTCAGATTTTCACACTGATCAATTTCTTCTGGAGTCATCTTGGACACGTTTGATCTTAACACTTGAATGATGAATGTCAAAATGATTTTTTGATGAGGATGAAACTTGCTTTTATACTACCACTCCCCACCACTTCCTTCTTTTCAACCAATCAGAGCTCATGAATTAACTAAACATTGATAATAATTTATCTTGCACTTGAGAGTCAACTTCATCTATTCCGTGGAAATCTGGCAATATGTATGTTCTTCTTTCTTCGAACATCCATGTCTTTAAAATATAAACATTCTGAACTGCACACATTGAATATTCATGTAAAACATGATGCGAACAGGGAATAAATTCCTTGGGAAGTTTCTTCAATGATGGACACCCCAAATCCTCAATGTTCTTAATTATTCTAGAAAATAAAATTAATTAGTAAATTGAGAAATAAATTGAGTAAGTTATAATATGCATACTTATTAGGAAATATATTCCTGAGCCACTCTCTCTTCTGAACTCCCTTTACATAGATTTTTACAGCATTAGTGAGAACGGTGTTGAGAATGTCAGGTACTTGCTCGTAAGGAATTTCTCCTGAACTCCACAGCATCCCCAGGTAATTATTGTCCAACCATCTGTTCTCACTCTTTTGCTTTCCTGACAGGTAACTCCAGCTGAGAGGTGGTTGGAAAAGAAATACAGATGGAGTAGCATCTTCTTCGAGGGAGATTATGGCAACCTCCTTAAAAATAAACTCTTTCTCATTGCGGCCTTTGAAGCCTTGCACATCTACTATGTACTCCATCTTGAATCGGAATGAAATCATAACCTACAACACATTCTTTTATACATTACACGACAGCAACGCCACTAACGGGAAAAAAACTGATGCGACACTAGTGGTGACGGTTGAACTAATCACCGCTTGCTGCGGCGGCGGCGGCGGCTCGCGAGAGGTGGTGGCTCGCGAGCGGTGAGAGGACCAATCACAGCTCTCAAGCTGTGGCGGCGGCTCGGACAACCAATCACTGCTCGGGCGGCTCGCGAGCGGTGGCGGCTCGGGTGGGGAAACTGAATATACGCAAGCGAACTCGCTCGCGAAATCATTCCGTTTGGAAAGTCCTAGAGGCAACAACAGCTCCAGCGCAACAGCAGCAGTAGTGTTAAAGAGTGAAAAAAAACTCAGTGCAGTAGTGTTAAACAGTGAGAAAAACTCAGTGCAGTAGTGTTAAACAGTGAAAAAAAGCTTCGTGCGTGTGACAAGACTTTGAAAGACTCTGTGATAAAAAGTGTGTGTATAAGACTTTGAAAGACTTTATAAAATGTATCGACATCTTGTGATGACTGTGCAAACGCTATGGAAGGCATTGGAGAGTGCCAGAAATGGAACAGCTGACAGTGCTGACATACAACGATTCCTCGGTTATATTCCTTACACTCTGGTAAGGATAGAAACATTGATGAATTCGCCATCTTTGAAACAACCTGAGAAGAGAATATGTCAGACATCCAAATGCCAAATACTCAGCATTCAGAGGATGCTCAAAGTTTGTCACAAGAGAGGTGGGGAATTACATCAACCTGCTGCGACTGCTGATGATGGTGAGAATACCTCTAATGTTACTAACAATGCTGAGAGTGTAACTTAGGATGATGGAATATCAGCATTCCAAAACAATATTATAAGTGGTATTATAACCAACGTGAGACATCTTGATGTTACCACCTCTATGACTGATGTTGCTACTCTATTTCAACTCAAAATCAAAGAAGCTTTGAAAGAACACAACGCATTGAAAGTAGATACAGTCCTTGCAGCAGAATTTAGCATTGTCAAGAATGACGAGGAAGTGATTGAAATTAAATATGTCAATACAAAGAGTCAACTAACATTTCAAACCACTGATTTGAAAGAGTGGTTTGCAACTCATGTGAAACAACCTATCGAACGCGATATGGAGGAGTTCCAGAAACGTGATAGTGGTTGGACTCTACGATCAATATTGAACATAACCATCAATATTAAAAAACTACAACCGTTGCATGCTGGTTCATAGATTGAATTACCAAAGGTAATACAAAACAAGAAAGCATGTGTGAACGTGAAAAATAATGATAATAAATGTTTTATGTGGGCTATACTGTCAGCCTTACATCCAGCTAATGAACATGCGTATAGAGTAAGCAATTATACACCAATTTACTCTTAATCCAAGACGATTATCCTGAAAAACCAGAAAAACATGTTCCAAGATTTCATTATGTATGCTCCTCCTCTTCCTCCAACATCTGATCACTTGAGGAGTGCCCCCATGGTAAGGTGTCTGTCTGGTTTGGTAGCAGACATCTTTTGTCATCATGGGGACTCAAGCCTATCTTCTTCTGCTTCTCAGAGCGTAAGACGTGGAGCCTGCTGCGAATGTTATTTTGCTCACACGTTTTGGTGGTGTTATTTCGCAAGCATGAGAGATAGTCTTCAAAGGTGATAGTAGATTTGACTACTGGTGTCTTAACTCCTTTGGCTTTTTTGATTGTGTTGGAGCCTTGTATTTTTACAGAGTATATTTTGCTCCTGAGGCCCACAAACTCTGTTATGATTTTTCCATTGGCCTCATCTTTCATAAGCCCGACCACCTCCTTGTTTACCAGTGGGATGTTAAACTGGTTATTGGTAGGGTAGTCAGAGGTGTCGAACTCGTTATGGTCAGCCTTCATGAGCTCATACATGTTGACCTCTCTAATTTCATAGACAAGGCTGTCTGTGTCTGTGTATAGGAGTTTAGACTTGTCTCCAACTCGATCTTGCATATACTCATAGTAAAAGCGGTATATCAATGCGTTTGACAAGTCCAACACAGAGAGACCGATGTTGATTGGTTTACAAATCTTAATCTTTGTGCGAGCAAGTTGGATGGCTACAAGATTCTCTTCGAATACTGCACAGCTATAAAAGTTGGGTTGAGCAATGTACATCTCAGCACCATACCGCTCCTTCCAACGATCAACCAACTTGAGATCCACTCTCTTTCTTTCATTTTCCATGGTTTTACCATACACTGCGTTATTAAAAAGTTTGAACAACATCTTTTCAAACTCATTCTTTGCATTTTTTCGTTTCTCACTGTTGAGATCAATATATGGCTTCAACCATGGTTTTTGATCGAATTGTAATGCCCTGTGTATCTTCTTTAGACGAAGACCGTGTTTCAACGCCTGTTTCAGAGCAACGTAATGTATGAGATACCGCTCTTTGGCATAGAGTGTTGTCAATAGTTTGTCCTGCTGTGTGCCTGGTGGTGCTTGATGTTCCGGGCAGAAAGGTAGGTCCTTGTGCGTGTCATGAATTTCCTTAGGGTACTCAAGGTCACCTTCAAGGATGTATCCAGTGGAGCTGTCATCAGCAACCATGAAGAAGATAGAGTCACTTACATCCTCAACCCATTTGAATCCTCCATATGGAAGAGATTGAGTCATTGCCCATCCATATAAATTATTTATGTCATAGTACATTATGTACTTTGACTCTTGCTCTGGATGGTAATCTTCTTCCATATAATGATTATTAGCTTTGGCATATATGTTAGAACACTGGCTGACACCACCTCGAATACCTCGCTCAACAAAAAGCAGCATATCAATGTCAGTCAATAGTTCCAGTTTGATCTGTAAAGAGAGAAAAAATTAGTTATAAATATCGAAATGTAAATTTAATTAAACTAATAATAAAAAATGTACCTGAGTATACTTTAGCATGGCATCCCATGTAAGACCAGGAGTGGTATAATAGTGAGCAGGATCCAAGTCGTAGGCTTCCATGCAGTTGTTTCGAAAATCTTCGAAAACGTTAGCCAACAAGAGCACATCGGTCTTCAAATAGATGTCCGAGTACTCACCCAAGGTTTTAACATTGAAACTCATCCAAACTTTTTGAGCATGGTTGTACTCGTCATCATTTTTGTTGCTATCATATAATTTATTGTAGAAAGAGTCTTTCTCAGGCAATGTTGTAACATCAAGCTTGCTCAAAGAAGAAATGTAATCGTATGGAAACACTCCTTTTCGTTACAGAAGCTCAATTTGCATTGGAGAATATTCATTTTGGAATTCTTTCTCTACAATGTCCAGCTTTTCCAAATACGATGCCAATTTATCAAGTGAAGATGGCATGAAGCGAAAAGAGTCAATAAATTTGAAACTAATGATGCTGCCATCCACTGTCTTTGTAAAGGAGATGTATTTTTCCTTATTCTCAGGAATCAAATTTATTGTGCCTTTGAAGGTATTGGCAAGCTCCTTGATGAATAGATGTGAGTCGTATCCACTTAGATTGTGGAAAACGACTGGAATAGTCCTCGAGTTCTGATAGTTGAGGTTGCAACTATTATGGACTGCTCCTCGGTATCTAGAAAAAAAAATTGTCAGTTATTGCTCTTTTTTATATAAGAAATATTATTAAAAGAGTAATCTTACCTTTCAGTGAGGTGACAATGATCTCTGACCTTCTTGTCCTTAGCGGTGAGGGGTTTTTGGCAGATATGGCAGAATCTAGCCTCTCTAAATACCTTTTCATCAATATGCGTCATTGGTAGAGGATTTTTGTGCATCTCTTATAACTCCTTAACCAATTTGTAAAGTTGTTCTACAAACCATTTTGCAGGATTTTCTTCATGTTCAGTCTTCTTTCTATAGCTGTAGTACTTTGACTTTCATGTATCATGAGCATGTTGAACGTAGAACCCTACGCTGAACGGTTGGTATGCACTCTTGGTATGCACGTTCATCATCTACAGGTGTGAAAACACACTCAAAGTCTGCATATACCACTATTGGAACACGCTCTTTATGACTAAAGTTCTTAAATTCTAATATCTTATCTTTATCTGACTGTGGTAGAACTATTTTACATTTATTCATTTGTGAGAAGTCAACTTCGTGAGCTTTTAGTGCATCAACCGTGTGAAAGTAGTGCAGACAACGATCACATACATGTTTCTTATCTTCATATTTTGATACTTGAGAAAAAATAAGAGCAGATAAATTCTTAATTCATACAACGACAATTTAAATAGTTTAACATTGAAAGTATACGTACCAGTTAAAGAGACAGCAACCATTGATACCAGGGGTCTAACTGTATGATGTATATAAAGGAGATAAGAATTCACTTGCGGGACAGTAATTCAAACAGCTTTTTTCCAAATATACACTGCACCCTCATGACATTTCTGAAAACCAAGAAACATAAGACAATACAGTTATAAACCTATCTTCTTTCATATATACATGTAAGCCACTTTTATAATCAGATGGAAAATAACAACATTTATACATACATAGACCATATTACGTTGTAATGATAATAATTATTTTTAGCAATATTTTTCTTATATTTATGTTTAAAAATACTTATTTATGTTTAGAAGTACTTACTTTAGTAAGTACTGAAGTATAATGAAAAAAGGTTTGTATGGTAAAATTAACTTGATAAATAGTTGCTAGTATAGTATAATAGTAGCTAGTTGCTAGTATAGTAGTAGCAAATTTATTAAAAATGACTGATAGGCTTTTTGTGAAATAGATACAAGAATACAGAGGGTTTTCATATTGCTACTTTAATTAAATATCAGTGATGCAGGTACTCAGTATGAAAGCCTATTAGCAGTTTGTAAAATGTTAATTCTGAGACTGTCGCTGCTATTACTTAATTACCTGTATTTACAAATAACCTACCACTTACTGCTAAATAATAACATAACTTACCAATAGTACTAGTGTAAACATCTGTATAAGCAGTAGCTCAGATGAACCGTGGAGATGAAAATCAGGAACTTTAAACACTGCTGCATCTGCAGGTTTGCACGACGCAAAAGAAAAAAATTGAATTTGCTGTCTATGCAATGCTGAATTGTGTTCACCCAGTGTGTACTACTGGAGTACCACGGGGGATGTGTAGCTCTGTGTCGCGCGTACCACGCTTGCTGCCGTGGGACGACACTCTGCTCGGCTTGCACTGCTGCACTGCTGCATTGCTGCAGGCCCAGCATAAACACTCGCGTCCGTATTTTCAGACCGGAGACATCGCCGAGTCGTGGTACTGTGTCGATGACAGGTCGACAGACGACAGCTGTGCTGCTGTGCATCTCCACCTGTGCATTTATGCATGCGCCTGGGCCTACGCGACTACACTCGATTCCCGAAATTTCATTCAAAGTTTACGCAAAAACGAATGCATATTTTGACTTAAAATTTTGCAAGGTGGTAGATTGTTATAATACTTAGGGCAATGATCTCTTGATTTCATGTAATTCAGTGTATTTTCTTTATTATTAGGTGAAACCCGAATAGTATAAAATACGCTTATAGCGCCATCTGACCATCAATACTGCAATACATAATACGCAATAAACTTCAGTATGCTGTATGAATAATAAAATCTATTTTTTTTTTTTTTTTTAATTGCGTAAAATCAAGAGAACATTGCCCTAAGTTTCATAGGACTCGACCCCCCTGCAAAGTTTCAAATCAAAATATCAATTCGTTTTTACGTAAACTTCGAACAAAATATTTTGACGCCGTGCTTGATACATCTCGAATTTTGTTCAAAGTTTTTGCAAAAACGGCAGTTGATTTTTTGACTTGAGACTTGGTCAGGAAGGTAGAATATTGTATAACTTAGGGTAATGATCTTTTGATATTATATAATATGGTGTATTTTCTTTTTTAATAGATCAAAACCGATAGATTGACTCGGTCGCTAAAAATTGAGTATGGCATCCCCTTTTTTTAGATCTAAATATTACCAACTTTTTTATATTAATTATCTTTGGTATTTAATTTTTTTTATTAATGAAAATGTTTTTATAATTGATTAACTAATTTATGAAAAAAATATTTGATTATTCGAATAAAAATTATTGCTCTTATTCAAGACAGTATTTAGGTTAAAAGTTTCAAAGATCATCTTTATTTCAATATTAAAAATTATAACCAATCGACTTGAAATTTGTCACATACGTGGCTTTTTTTATAACTATTTTGAAAATATGTGATATCAACTCAAAATTTTAATCACTTATTAGAAATTGTAGTAATATACAATACAAAGATCCGTACGTATACAGTACGTACTACGAAGAGAACAGAAAAGAAAACGTTGAAACAAATTTGTTTAAAACATATAGTTACTCACAGACGTCTTCGTTTCCGCCATGTCCATAACTTTAAGCGATTACGGCTAACCCTATCACCCCTTTTATTGCCCATATTTTCTTGACAATGTAACGGTAACACTCATATAGTATAAATCAATATTGCTAGTTATTATTAAAAAATATTATTGTAAAATAAGATTATTTAATAATATTAAGCAATAATAATTTATCGGCTTAAACACGTGTAGTAAACAAGAATCCTCCACGTTAGTATGAGACTATACGTTATGCAGTGTTACTCTTTTATTTCTGAATGTATCAATATTCTATATATAGGTAAACAATAAAGTAATAAAGTATAATACGATCGGTGATAACATGACCGTCAGTAAACGTCACTGCACATGTAACGTGACAGAGCAAAACACTAAACCTGACGATGTGTTTCTTTAGAGAATTTTCATTATAACATAAATATAATAATGAGTACTATAAAGTTTTTTATAGTTTTAGTTTATTAGTTATTTTATTAGTTTTTTTTTTTATAAAAGAATTTCTGATTTGGAACCTTTCGTTACTTTTTTCATAAAATTATTTTCACCATGGGAGTGTTACTGCTATAAACATTTATTTTAAGCATTTGGGTATGGCGATAACGGTTTCAATAACATGCATGAAGGATTTTGGATTTCTCAACACATTCTTTATTTACCTCAGTATATAATAATCAAATATTTGTGATAAAGATTATTAAAAACATACGGATTTAAAACCGTACGCGCATGCGCTTCAGTTCGTCTGTTCGTTTGACTCTCGTAAACAATACGGCGCCGTGGATGGTGCGCGAAAAAGGCCGGGCCAAACTTCACTTGTAAGTATCTTGGCGCGAGAAGATCTGAAGAACAATCGTGCTCGGAGTGCCTAGTGAAGACCAGGAAAAGCTGCCTAAGTGTCTACTAACAATAAGTATGATCAGGTACGATCACTGCAATGCCTCGCTCTCACCCACCATGTGCGCGTGTCAGTCATCGACGCCGTATTGACCGGTCACCGGCACTCTAACGCGCACGCATTTCGAGAGTTACGACGACGAAAATAGACCGAATTACGCAAAATAATGAGAACACTCTTCTAGAGTTTTTTATATTCTTTCATTGTGTCCAAGGTTCGAGTCATAAAATGCATTAGTTTTTGCCACAAACCTTGAACAAAATATGAGATTTGTGCTCGGCACCACTTCGAAATTTTGAATGTTAAGATGGCGCTACAAGCGCATGCGCTGCAGACGCTGCACTTCGTAGCATTGTGAACTGAACTAATAATTAATTATTATAAATAACTAAACTATTTAATTAATTAGCTCCATCCAGTTTCAAAGTAAAAAAAAATTAAAACCAAATTTTCATTTATGATCATTTAGGAATCCTTATATCTCAATAAATAATGAGGTTTTTCACAATGCTAAAATTTATAAAAATTGCTCCAAGGCAATATTAACTAGCTCCACCCTCAGATTCTCGAGATTTGCATTATTTAATTAAATAAAAAATAATAACGTTTTTTTATAAATAAATATATAACATATTTATACATTTTTTTAAATTGCATTACTTATCCATGAAAGACTATGTATATATTATGAAAAAATCATAAAGCAAAAAATCAATTAATATTCATAGTAATTTCATAAAAAATTATGAATAATAAATTCTAAGAATAATAATGAATTTATTATTAATTATTATGAATAGTTACGTAATAGTCTGGTCTTATATGCATAAATATGATGTGTATAAAAGAATATCTGATTTTGAACCCTTCGTTACTTTTTTCATAAAATTATTTTCACCAGGGGAGTGTTACTGCTATAAACATTTATTTTAAGCATTTGGCTATGGCGATACTGTTTTCAATAACATGCATGAATGGTTTTGGATTTCTCAATACATTCTTTATTTACCTCAGTATATAATAATCAAATATTTATGATAAAGATTATTAAAAACATACGGATTTAAAAACACCAAAGGATCTTAATTTAACCACTTAACAAAATAATAGGTAGACAACCTTATAATTAATTACACAACTTACTGTTAATATATAGGCCGTAATAAAAAGTTATATTCAGCTGCTACGAAGTGTAGCGTCTGCAGCGCATGCGCTTATACCGCCATTTTACCATTCAAAATTTCGAAGTGGTGCCGAGTACAAATCTCATATTTTGTTCAAGGTTTGTGCAAAAACTAGAGCATTTTATGACTCGAATCTTGGACACAATGAAAGAATATAAAAAATTCTAGAAGAGCGTTCTCATTATTTTGCGTAATTCGGTCTACTTTCGTCGTCGTGAATCTCGAAATGCGTGCGCGTCAGAGCGTCGGTGACCGGTCGATACGGCGTCGATGACTGTCACGCGCACATGGTGGGTGAAATCAAAATACTCATTGATTTTTGCATAAACTTTGAACAAAATTTCGAAGTGGTACCGAGCACAATCTCGTATTTCATTCAAGGTTTTTGCAAAAATTAGCGCATTTTATGACTTGAATCTTGGACACAATGAAAGAATATAAAAAACTCTAGAAGAGTGTTCTTATTATTTTGCATAATTCGGTCTACTTTTTTTGTTATTTAATCAAAACCAATCGCACATGACAATCGCTGCTCGGTCGGTAAAAGTTGAGTATGGCATCCTCTTAACGAGCCCATAGAAACAATCGAGAAATTATTTGAAAAACTGCGTAATGCTAATTTAGTTTTGCAACCGGAAAAATGTGAATTTCTTAAGCCGGAAATTAATTATTTGGGACATATAATTAGCAGTGACGGTTTACGCCCGGATCCGGAAAAACTAAAAGCAGTTAAAGAATTTCCAGTGCCTAGAAATCAGAATAGCTGGTTATTATAGGCGATTTATTAATGGCTTTGCACGAATAGCCAAGCCTTTAACAGACCTTCTTAGAAAAGAACAACTTTTTGTTTGGAATGAGAGCGGGCAAACGGCATTTGAGACTCTGCGTGATAAGTTATGTGAACCACCAGTTTTACCGCATCCGCATTTCGAAGAAAAATTTTTAGTAATTACCGACGTTAGCGGGTATGCGATCGGGCAGTTTTATCGCAAGGAGAAATTGGAAAAGATCGTCCCATAGCCTTTGTGTCGCGCGCGATGAATCAAGCAGAAAGGAATTATTGTACGTTTTCAAAAGAAGCATTAGCAATCGTGTACGCTATTACACAATTCAGACCTTACTTACACGGGAATAAATTCACTTTAATTACCGATCACAGGCCGCTAGTTTGGTTAAATAATCATAATGATCTAGGATCTAGAGTCACGCGTTGGCGTTTAAAACTATTAGATTATCAATTCGACGTACTCTATAAGGAAAGTGAATTAAATCTGAACGCGGACGCACTTTCGCGCAACCTGATTACGGAAAAAGTATGCGTAGCTACACAAGTCGGCATAGGGCAAGAGGGGCGTCATCCTGTCGCTGGCGAACAGTCAGTAGAGCCGATCCAGGAGCGGCTAAGCCAGCAGGGGGACGGCGCGCCTACCTTGCATGCAATGGCCACGCGTAAGCGTGCGGGCCACCAAGCTAGTGAAAGGTATAGGTAAGCCATTAAAGCTCTCGCGCCGCATAAAAGAAATGTAGCCCCCACGTCGAAGAGGTTCAGGAATGCGCGTCCCTTGTCAAAGATAAAGAGGCGTCTGCGCCCCTTGTACCACAAACTGTGGATAGCAATAAAAAAGAAACGCTACACAGACCAATCTCGCCATCTGTCTCAGCGTTCGCGCCCGAGGAAAGTGAGCAACCGGTTATGTCAGGAGAGGTCACGTGCGGGAAAGCATCCGGGCGCGACAACGTCTCGGCGTTTAAAGAGCCCTTTCCCGACATGACTTTCGGGGACGAGGACGCGGTCAACGAAAAAAGTAACGCGCCGAAAACGGTCAGTCCTCAAGGCAATATAATCTATTGTAGAGAGAAACTGTTTATGAAGAAAGATAGTTACCTTTATTTTGTAAGCACTGACGGAGACCCACTTGATGAGGGGTCTAGGCAATTAAAGGATTTAGGGAAGCTTCCGCGTTTCGAGAGTTTAGTAATGGGAGAGCCCAAAACCATAAAGGCCAATAAAAATTAGAAATTTTGACACAGTTATTTAGGAAGGTAGCCAAATTGTTAGACATTAACCAAATTGCTTCTTTTAGTATCGCTAGGAGCAGTAATATCGAAAATGTTGAGTTTAAAGATATTTTGGCCTGCTTAAGACGTGAATTAGGTAATAATAGTGTTAAAATAATTATTTTCCGTGGACTCATACAGCACCCGGAGCTGAGTAAAAGAGCGAATATAATTCACGAAGCTCATTGTTCGGCGGCCGGTGGGCACAAAGGAGTAACGAAAACTTTGAATAGAATAAAATATAAATATCAGTGGGAGCATTTAAAGGAGGACATACAAGCCTTTATTCAAAAATGCGTTCCTTGCCAGCTTAAAAAATTAGTTCGAGTCAAAACAAAACAGAAAATGATTATAACAGACCACCCTTGTATTCCATTTTTCACGGTTAGTTTGGATATTGTAGGACCGTTACCGAGAACTAAAGACGAATCCGAGTATATTTTAACTATGCAGGATCAATTTACAAAATTCTTGGTGGGAGTCCCTTTAAAAGACCAAACTGCTATTACTGTAGCAGACGCCTTTATTAAACGCTTTATCTGTACTTTCGGCGCTCCACAAGCTATGCTTACTGATCAAGGCACCAATTTTCTTAGTAAATTAGTTAAGTGCGTTGCAAAACGATTTAAAATTAAGCAAGTAAGAACTACCGCTTTTCACCCTCATCTAAGGGCTCTTTAGAGCGCTCGCACTCGCCACTTAGTGCATTTTTGAAAATGTTTGCCACTAAATATTTAGATTGGGATGAGTGGATTGAGTTAGCAATGTTTAATTTCAACACGGGCAAACATGAAGGAACCCAACACACTCCTTTCGAGTTAGTGTTCGGGCGCCTGGCGAGAGTGCCCTCGAGCGACCCCTTAGAGCCGGAAGATTTTTGCCTACTTATGCAGGGTACATGACAACTTTGGTCGAGAGGTTGAGTTTTCTCCAAAGAACCGCACAAGAAAAACTAGTTTCGGCTAAACAAAGAGCTAAGGAATATTACGATAAAAAATCAAATCCTAAGGATTTCAAAATCGGCGAATTTGTATGGTTGCAGAGCGGACCAAAACCGCATAAATTTGAAAATCAATATTCGGGTCCTTTTCTAATAATTGAAATTTGGGAAAATGGTAATGTTAAAATACAAATTAATGAATATAGGACCAAAGTTGTACATAGTAATCGCTTACGCTTATCGCATGTTAAGCCGCACGCAGATTCCGAAAGCTTGTAAGAATAAAAAGTTAAGCTTAACGTAAGTTAGAAAGTTAACATTTTTATTCATGTTTACAGATGAGGACGTTGATGTTCATTCTTGGAACGACTTTGAAAATAAAGATAACTTTCAGTCTGATCGGATGTGATTGCGGACAAAAATTTACTAATTTTACTACGTTTTCTCTGGTTAATGTGGGAGAGTGCGGCCTACCGGAACCGATCCTTAATGTTACTAAAACGGAAATCAGCCTTTTACAAATAAACGAGTACGCGGATACGTTGGTTAGATATTGTAAGGTGGAGATTAAAAGAACGGTTGCGCATTGCGGTATGTGGTCGTATATCTCTCACGTTAAAAACGGGGAAGTGAAATATTTACGCGAAGTGACTAGAGACGAGTGTATTAAAATGCACGTGCATAAATCAGTTTCTATCGCGGAGAACGCGCTTGGAGAGTTGAGGATAAACGACTCGGTTACGTTTCCAATCACGTTCGCGGGGGCCCTTAAAGCTGACGGTTCGTTTGCAAATACGGATCACTACTCTGACCCATACGGAGAATTTTATGACGTAGTCGTGCACGGATATGTGACCGTAAAGTTGGAGGAACGCTTCAATGCGGTTAACCTGAACAATAACAAAATCAGATTAGAGTCGGGCACGCAGTGTGCATTTACTGACGATCATTGCATAGATATGCAATTCGGTTACGCGTTTTGGGATATGATACCTACGGGCCCGTGCGAGGCTCGTAAATATACTTCTTTGTATACCGGGACCGTAATGAAGGTCGTCGAGAGGGATAATGAGCGCCGGCCGTTGTATGTTTTATAAGCGGAAGGCTTATCTTTCGCGTTTAAAGACTTTGGTCTAGTAAACGTTTGCTCTTATCAATTAATTCGCACGGAGCACCCGAAATTAGTTATCTTACTTGATCCGGAGCATGAGAGATTAATAGTCCAAAAAGGGGTTAGTATCAGCAACACTGATATTTTCGCATATGTAAATTCGAAATTTGTTTATGTAGATGCGCACATTAAGGGACAAATTACACGGTTATCCAGGGATATAATGGAGAAACAGTGCGAATTAGAGCGTAAGGTACTCGCTAACTCACTTAGTATAGCTATTATCTCGCCTGATTTATTAGCGTATCAAATCATGAGGGGACCAGGCTATATAAGCCTGTTAGCCGGGGAAGTGGTACATATATTGAAGTGTGTACAGGTGGAAGTGAAGGTTAGGCCGACGGAGGATTGCTATCAGGAATTGCCTGTATCGTGGGAGGATAAATTGCGATTTTTATCTCCGCGGACTCACATTTTATGTGAATTTGGCACGAAAGCAAAATGCGATGCTATGATTCCAGTTATGTTTTTGATAGGAGAGCGTTGGTTTAAAATATTGCCACAGATAACCATACAAGACACACCGTCAATTTTGAAACCACAAATTCAGCAGTCTTGGATTTATAATAATCCAACCGATTTAGCTAATAGCGGAATTTATTCATATGGAGATATTGAAAGCTTAAAAAATTTTATTATGTTCCCAAACGAGAGCGGCGCGATTTTAAACGATTTGGCGTACAGTTATACGGGCAGAGGCAGAATAACCGGGTCCGGATCGATTTCGGGGCTCCTCGATAAGGAAGCGCTTGCGCACATAGCCGACTCTACACATTGCTGCGTTTGGTCGCGGTTAATTACCTTTGGGTCAGTAAGCGCAGCGTTTATATCTCTTCTTATGATTTTCGGTTTAATTAAATTTATACTTGATACCATTATTCACGGATATGTTTTATACAGCCTTTATGGTTGGTCGGTGCACATTTTAGGGGCTCTCTGGAATTCGCTTACGCACCTGCTTTTACATTTGGGAAAAGACTACGAACCGGAAAAACCGAAGGAAAGCGCGCCGACTAAAGGGCCGTCTGCTCCGTCAGCCGTCGAAGCTCCGTTTACCTGTACTACACAGAAATATCAATTTGAGTGCCAATGGTCAGAAAATAATTCAAAAATTAATCCAGGGGTAATTGAAAATAAGCTATATCCCATACTGAGCGAACAAAATAATCCATCTTTACCGCCGCGAAATTTAGTTTGAAATAACGATAAAAATTTTAGCTCTTTTACATTAAAGCAATATTAATAAAAGCGTACTTGAGTAGTAAAATTAGTATTCTATCTACTCACTCAGATCATTAAAATGAGACCTAATAAAAAAAAATCATTGCTTGACGATTTGATCACTCTCAGGAGTTGTTTAGTGTGGGCGGGTCAGAACCGAAACGAGCGGTTGCTAGCATACCCTGTTGAAAATAATCACATGATTTAATTACGTGATTAAATCACGTACCAAAATCATGTAACGAAATCATGTAATTAATCACGTGACGTTTTTGGCCTGTTCGTCACGTGATTTAATCACGTAATTTTTAAAAAATTACGTAATTGTCGTTTATATGAATTTTTAATATAAAAAATAGATTACATGATTTAATCACGTGATTTTTTTAAACATGACGTAATTTTTTTAATTAAGTGATTTGGACAATAAAGATATGTTATTCTTGAAATGTAAATTTTGGTATTAAAGTTTTTTCAAGCTGCGAATTGTGCAAAATTGAAAGACTTCGAAACCTCGAATATAGAAAATAAGAAAAAGAAATTTCTGGATTCGATAAAAAGTTATGAAAAACGTGGCACGCCTCGTAAATGTGACTTCCAAAGGCCCATGAATGATAAAGTCTCACTTCCTTATGTATTCTTGCGGTGCCTATTTACTTGAGGGAGCTTTTACGGTTTACCATCTAGCGGTAAACGGCTGTACTACGTTCACCCATCAGACCTGTTTGTCGAATTTTGCCGTGACCGATAGATGGTAAACCGTATAGGACCTCCCTCAAGTGAATAGGCACCGCAAGAATACATAAGGAAGTGAGACTTTATCATTCATGTGACTTTTGGAAGTCACATTTACGAGGCGTGCCTCGTTTTTGATAACTTCTGATCAAATTGAGAAATTTCTTTTTCTTATTTTCTATATTCGAAATTTCGAGGTCTTTGAATTTTGCACAATTCGTAGCTTGAAAAAAACTTTAATACCAAAATTTACATTTCAAGAATAACATATCTTTATTGTTCAAATCACTTAATTAAAAGAATTACGTGATTTTTAAAAAATCACGTGATTAAATCATGTAATCTATTTTTTATATTAAAAATTCATATAAACGAAAATTACGTAATTTTTTAAAAATTACGTGATTAAATCACGTGACGAACCGGCCAAAAACGTCACGTCATTAATTACGTGATTTCGTTACATAATTTCGGTACATGATTTAATCACGTAATTAAATCATGTGATTATTTTCGACAGGGTATAGAACGCGAATGCAGGGCACTTTTGAGGTTTATGTTCACGCGGGCAGAATTGCGAGTAGAGGGATGATTGAAGTTACTGAATCTGAATTTGAGCGAGAAAGATTGGCTATTTTTTGCTATCTCTCGAGTTTGCAACTTAGCATTAAGCGTTATATGTGTAAGCCAGAATTTTATAGTAATTTTGCGCAAGCGCGACGTCATGCCGAACAAATCGCTTACCATCTTGATGATTTGGCGAACATGGAGACAGTAGTAGTTTGTAATCATAGTGATTTAATTTGATTTTTGAAATTTAAAGTAATTTACAAATTTTCTTTTTTAGCCATTAGAGCAGAGTGTAAGGCCTGACTTCGCGCAAGCGTTAGAGCGCCTGCGAAAGCATCCCTGCTGGAGTGTGCGAGAAGGAGACAGAATAGTGTATGTAGACGAAGAATCTTATAACTTCTTTTGTAAAAATTGTTACTCCACGCGCGTCAAGGACCCGTTTCGATTACTTGAACTATTTGAACCTTGCGTAGATTATCACATAATAGTGCACCCTAGCATTGAGGTACCGACGTGTTGTAAAATTTGCCGCAGGCAATTACTGTTTTTGCGAATAGGTGAAGCTTGTGAAAGGTGTATTCAGATTTACATTTTAGTAGGCGAGGAATTACTATCTTATCCAATAGCCGAGGTTTTGTATTAACTCATAAAGTTACATTGAATTACAGCAACATATCAATAATTCGCAATTTCAAACGCGTAGCTTACGGGTTCCGGGAGGAGCACGTATGTGCTGTTTGTTTCGCGGTTAAATTACATCCTTTATTGCAAAATTTGTATACCTTACAGTTGGCCAGAACGTGTAAACAGAATTTAGAATTAATTAAAGTAATCGAATGTGCTATTTGCAAATCGGTAATAACATTTATTAGGAGGGATGTAAGGCAGGTAACCACGAAGCATCCATTAGTTGAAATACATTTGGAAAAATCGCCCACAATTTCGTAAATTGAAGCTATAAATGCGTGCGTGCACATGAGTGCAAACTCAGTACTATGGTACAATGACTATCTGTTAAAGCAAACTTATGATCTAATAGCCTTATGGCGCGTCAGAAACAATGGGCGGGTAGAGTTACCCACGGCTGGGGCTCAGCCCCAAGCGTTTGCAGCCGATGACATTACTGCAGCGACAAATTTAGATCGTTTTAATGTTGAGGACGTGAATTCAGGCGGAAGTTTTGCACCGAACATTGTAAACACTGCAAGAGGCGAATCACAACAGACAGGCGCTCGCGTAGTTAAGAATCTGAATTTTAATAATCAGCGTAATTTCTGTAATCAGCCTAATTTTGTGCGAGTTGTAAGTGCCGTGACAAAGAAGCCCGAAGTGCCGATAGCACGAAGGCCCAGCGGTTTAAAGATCAGTGGGTTGGGACCGCCGACCGCAGGTAGTAGCATGGAAGTGGTACCGAAGGCAACCAGCCCTTATTGGCCAAGCAATAAAACTCAGGCTACTTGGACTATGACTCAGGTAGAATTTAATAATTTAATAGGTCAGAGAGATTTTGGGGACATGACGATTAGTGAGTTTAGGCGCGGTTTCGAAGGGGAACCAGAATGTAAACAGTTTAAAGAGTAATAAATTGCAAAAAAAAAGGTCACGGCACAGTTTGTCATTAATGAAAAATGTAATATTGCACTTTGTAGACGTCAAATAACAAAAAAAAACAACAACAAAAATCTTTGTTTTTGCACAAATAAACTGCTTTAACGATACCTTTCTGTATCTTTGACTTTATTGCAGTAGATAAAACCTTATCTTATTTTTTTTGTAATTCCTGGTTTTCAGCAAAAGAGAAAGTGGTAGGCATTAAACACAATAACTATGGGCATTAAACTACTAATAAAAGGTTGTGCATTGCTGATGAGCATTTCGAGCTCACTACAAAAAGATTTGATGCCCTATTATCATGCCATTGACAACAATCAAGGACTGGTGTTTGTTAAGGCCAAAGAACTTGTGTTTATCAAAGAAAAATGGAGTGTGGTAACATCGGTCAACACGGAGTTTATCAAGACAGCAACCAAGTTGGGCAGAGCAGAGTTGGAGTCTATCCGAGACGCGTACCAACAGATGCGCAAATCGAACGGCACAATAACTCACATGGTTAGAGTGCTGGACATTGAATTGCGTAATCTACAAGAAGTAACAAAAAATTTGAGAAAAAGCGAGTTGTTTTACGACCTCGTAGTAGTTCCTAGGGGGGAGGAGGGACACTAAATTAGAGTATTTATGGATAAATTGCGCGAAGATAAGCTCGAGATAATGTCGGGAGACAGGGAAAACACCTGCATAATTGAAAATGACTACGCGCGCGAAAGTTTAATCATTCAGCAGAAATTTGAAAAATTACATAAACAAATTACGAAAGTACTGTGGGGCGAACATAAAGTGGACGTTAACTTTCAATTCATCCTGGAAAACTTATATGAATTGCTCGAAATAATTGGAAAATCCAAGCAGCTCGTTTTGAACTTGTGTGATTTATTAGGTCACCAAAAGGTTTTGTTTACATCTGCGGAATTAAATAAATTTTTAATTCAAATTAGGGATGATAGAAAATTGTCTTTGTCATTTTTTATATCAAATTTCGGGTTAATTTTGTTGGGGCAGTTGGTTAAGGTGCATATTGTGTTTGTTAATAATAAATTATTTATTGAGATGGTAATAACCATTCACCGATAAAGATCTTTTTGAAACTCCGTGCGAGAAGTTCGATTTCTCGCACGCTGCGTTAAACGATGCGTGCAAAAATCTCACTTCTCGCACGTCGTGTCAAAAAATACGGTTCGACACTTGTGTGAGAAGTTGATTTTCTCCTCGTGTGACCTTTTGACCCTCGCTTCACTCGCGTGCAAACAGTCACACGAGGGGAAAATCAAATCCTCGCACTAGTATCGAAATGTACTATTACCTTTGTGAAAACGAATTTTATTTTGAAAATTATATTTCGTGCGAGAAAATGTTACTTTCTAAACCAAATTATGGGGAATTGCCATTATGCAATATTCAGTTTTCACAGGGAAAAGAGCAGTATTTTCAAAGAATGACGAATAAACGTTTGTGGCTAGCATCAACCACAAATAAACATAGGCTAGAAGTTATGTGCTCGGGAAATATTTATAAAATACCTATCTCGGGGAGCCAAATTGTGGAGCTGCCGAGAAATTGTAAAATGAGGATCGATGAGCGCGAGGTTTATGGTTTTGACGGCCGGTATAACGATCAAGATATAATCGTGCCCAATTTGAAATTAAACATCCATTGAGAATTAGTATTTAAGCATAGTAGAGAGAAGCAAATTACGAGTAGCGCCGCACAATGGGCAAAACCGACATTTTCTTTTTCAAAATCGTATAACTTGCTATAGGAATATCCATACTCAATGAATCTTGCTGGAGCTTCAAGATTAAGAATTGCTGAATATAGGAAAACTATAGCGAAATTATATTATAACATTATAACCTCGAAAACACGGTGTTAAAGTGTCAATTTTCTAAAAAAACTTCTTTAGTTGATTGGAGTATACGACTTAACACTATATGTCAAATGTTTAAAGTCATTTTTCATAGATTACGGAGCGCTGAATTAGATAACACAATTAATATTAATTAAAAACCTAACCTAAAATAATAGCGATGAGATAATGATTAATAATTACATTTTTTTCATACTTAATTGTTTGTAATCTATCAGTGTACAAAATGAATGCTAATAAATGATATTTAAAATTCAAAATTAACCATATAACCTTCTAACCTCAATTTAGATATGTTATGATTACATGAATTATAATTATATCCGTCCATAGTCCTAATAAAAGGAGATTTAAGAAGTTTTACTTTACTTTTCTATTCTCTTTTACACATTATGTATTACAGAATTTAAATGCGCAACTTTTGTTGGTTAAGAACATAACCTGAAAAACAGATCCCGATTTACATTCAATCAGCTAACCAAGAATATTGATTTCTCCTTATAAATTACATGACTTAAGTAATTTTTCATAGATTATGGACTACTGAATCAGAAAACCCAATTTATATTCATTAAAAACATAACCTAAAATATTAGTGATGCGCTAATGATAAATGAGTACATTTTTCTTTACATATTTCATGGTTTATAATGCTCAAGTGTGCTAAAAGTTATAAGCATACTAATAGATAATGTTTAGAAAATGAAATGAACAAGAAAAAACTTCTAACCTCAATGTATGTAGGTTATGATAATATGAATTATAATTGCTCACCCCATACTCTTAATTAGAGTTAAGTTACTTTACTTTTCTATTCTCTTTTACACATTATGTATTACTGAATTTAGATGCGCAAGTTTTGTTGGTTAAGAACATAACCTGAATAACAGATCCCGATTTACGTTCAGTCAGCAAACCAAGAATCATTGGTATCTCGTTATAAAGTAAATGATTTAAGTAATTTTTCATAAATTATGGACTGAATCAGATAACACAATTTATATTGATTAAACACGTAAACTAAAATATTAGTGATGCGCTAATGATAAAGGAGTACAGTTTTGTTTACCTATTTCATGGTTTATAATGCTCAAATGTGCTAAAAGGTATTGATACCAATAAATAATGTTTAAAAAATTAAATGAACTAGAAAAAACTTCTAACCTCAATGTTGGTAGGTTATAATAATATCAATTATAATTGCTTACCCCATACTCATAATTAGAGTAAATTTACTTTACTTTTCCATTCTCTTTTAGACATTATGTATTACTGAATTTAGATGCGCAAGTTTTGTTGGTTAAGAACATAACCTGAATAACAGATCCCGATTTACATTCAGTTAGCTAACCATGAATCATTGATTTCTCCTTATAAAGTTAATGATTTAAGTAATTTTTCATAAATTATGGACAACTGAATCAGATATCACAATTTATATTGATTAAAAACATAACCTAAAATATTAGTGATGCGCTAATGATAAAGAAGTATAGTTTTGTTTACCTATTTGATGGTTTATAATGCTCAAGTGTGCTAAAAAGTATTGGCATACCAATAAATGATGTTTTAAAAATGAATAGAGCCAAAAAAATCTTATAACCACAATGTAGGAAGTTTATGCTATCTTAGTCCATACTCTTAATTAGAGCAAATTTACTTTACTTTTCCATTCTCTTTTACACATTATGTATTACTGAATTTAGATGTGCAAGTTTTGTTGGTTAAGAACATAATCTAAATTGCAGATCCCGATTTATATTCCGTCAGCTAACCAAGAATCATTGGTTTCTCGTTATAAAGTAAATGATTTAAGTGATTTTTCATGGGTTATGGACTACTGAATCAGAAAACCCAATTTATATTCATTAAAAACATAACCTAACGTATCAGTGATGCGCTAATGATGAATGACATATTTCATGGTTTTTAATGCTCAAGTGTGCTAAGAGGTATTGGCATACCAATAAATAATGTTTAAAATATGAATTGAACCAAAAAACCTGAATGTAGGTAGGTTATATGATAATATGAATTACGATTAATACTGTCAACCCCAAGTTTTTTTGGTTAAGGCCATAACCTGAATAATACATCCCTATTTATATTTCGTAGGCTAACCGAAATTCATAGACTTATTGCTATATAGTAAATGTTTAAAGTCTATTTCCATATTTATGGGTAGCTGTTTTATTTTTACATATTCAAAGGTTTATAATGTTCAAGTGTGCTAAAAGCTATTGGTATACCAACTAATGATGTTTAAAATATAAAATGAACCAAAAAAACCTTCTAACCTCAATGTAGGTAGGTAATAATAATATGAATTACAATTGCTTTACCCCATCCTCTTAATTAAATTTACTTTACTTTTCCATTTTCTTTCGCACATTGTATGTTACTGAAATTAGATGCGCAAGTTTTGTTGATTAAAAACATAACCTGAGTAACAGGTCCCGACTTATATTCCGTCAGCTAATAAAAAAGCATTGATTTATCCGTGTATAGTAAATGTTGCTCGTCATTTTTCATAGATTATGGGCAGCTAAAAGAGATAATACAATTTATATTGACTAAAAACTAACCTAAAATATTTGTCATGTGCTTATAATCATGTTTTTATATATTCAAATCTTTATAATGCTCAAGTGTGCTTAAACGTATTGGCATACCAATAAATGATGTTTAAAATATAAAATGCATCAAAGAAACGGAATATACCGTAAACCTACTATAACCCATAAACTCGAAATTCACAAATTTTAAATTCACAATTCTCAATCCACTTATCCTAAGCCTAGAAAATGTAAACACTCAACCCATAAACCTATTTGTCCTAAAACTGAGAATTACTGAATGACAAACTAATGAACCGGAAATCCAAAAATCTTAAACTCGTCATACCTCTCACCTTCTAAACTCTTGATATTCTTTTGAAAATGGAACTTTTTTGACATTTTGATGCATCTCTGCATTGTGCATGCCGTGCATGGCACACTAATATGGATTACAGGACTGGTTTTCTACGTAAAAATAAAGATGTTACATCCTGTCTTGTTATGTGCTTAGCACGGCACACTAATAACAGCAGTAAATTACTTAAAAGAAGTAGTCAAAAACGAGTTAAAAGTTTGGTGGATTGGTCCATATATGAATGAGAGAAAGAGTGAAAAATGATTAAATTATTACGGCACAAGTTCATATCTGCAAAACTAAAATCCTTATACATATACCAAAACTTATCCTAATAATCTTGTACTTGCTCGCAAAATCGATTTAACGCCTAAACCTAAAATCTAGAAACCTCAATTTTTTAAGATTTGAACAAAGGATTTTCGATGTAGAACATGGTGCAGGTATTAATGGGTTGAAGTTGTCCATTTTAATTAGGTTGAGCTTTGCAAAACAGATCAGATATAACACTCGTAATAATGGTATTGGCTTTTATTAGGATAAATAATCAAACAAATCTGTACGTTAGAATTAACGTATATGTGGTTTGTATTATTAACAATAAACAGTAGAACAAAGAGAGCGAATATACCGGCCTACTTTTACAAGAGAAAGCCAGATATTTCACTTAACATGAATTACGTGAAAATTACTTACTAACAGCTCTAATAAATACATATATATAATGTTACTTTAGAAATTCTCCGAGAATCAGAGAAGTCATCTTCATCAATAACAGATTCATTATCTGCCGCATCTTCATTTTGTCTACAAAGTAATTTATATTCATTTCTGAATTTATCAAAATGAATCGCGTATCCTATTTGTATCGATTTTCAGTTTGTGTTGTGTGTTTATTTGTAGTTGCATTCTCAGCTTAACTTAATGAACTAACAAGGAGAGGGTCAGAGGTGCGAATCACGGATTCGGCTGAAACTGTGGAATATGTTTTTGGATATAGAAATATGGAGAAAGCTACAATATTAGACCTTAACGCTTGAAAAAACTAAAGTTCTGGTCACTTTTAGCTTTATTTTGAAAAAAGTCTTGAAAAAAACCTTTTCTTAAAACTGCAACTATTTAACTTTAGAAAGTCTTAAATATCATTTCAAGTAGAAAAAATAAAACTAGAGAAAATGAGCTTCCATTTGCTTTTTTAAGGATTAAAAAATATCGATTCCTTAATATGTTATGAAAGTTTAAAATTAAGCATCGAAAGTGCACCAAAATACGCAGGTAGTCAAACAGCGAATTTTGGAGATTCAACAGTGCACTTTTCATGTTCAATTTCAAACGTTCATAACTTTAGAAGGAATTGACATTTTTTAATCCCTAAGAAAGCAAATGAAAACTCGGTTTCTTTAGTTTTATTTTCTCTACTTGAAATGATATTTGAGACTTTCTAAAGTTAAATAGTTGCAGTTTTAAGAAAAGGATTTTTTCAAGACTTTCTTCAAAATAAAGCTAAAAGTGCCCAGAACTTTAGTTTTTTTTAGCATTAAAGTCTAATATTGCAGCTTTCTTCATATTTCTATATTCAAAAACATATCCCACAGTTTGAGCTGAATCCATCATCCGAACCCCTCACCTTCTCATAGTAAGTATAAATAAAGTTGTTAGTTTGTATAAAATATGAAAATTATATATAATTCACTTACAGTAAATGGATTTCAAAATTATAAAGATATTTCATTTACTTTTCAGAATATTTGTTTTAGTATTGATGTAGGAGTTTAGTTCTAGAAATATCTTACCCGGTTTCTATAAATTGGCTGATATCTACTTTTGTAGTTTTTAGCTTATTATCTGAAGTTTTGGTTTTTCCGCTCAACAAGGAAATTTTGGGATCTGTCATAAAAATGGCCCTATTGTATACATCCAGAATTCTATTCAATCTACTATTCTGCCTAGCATGCTTTGTTATATTTAAACGGTAAAGCTTGTGCCAAGATTCGATTCCATCTTCAGCGAAATAAATCATCGGCATTGAAAATATTCTTGCAATCTGGGTTTAAAATGCGGTAAAATGACATGTTAATCTCTTACAATCAAGTACTTATTTGGGGAATTATTGAAAAAGAACAAATGTAGGGGCAAAGACGAGGCAACAAAATTGTGTAGCACGCACCGACACAAACATCCTCTGGTTCTATGTGAAAAGGCAGAAATGAAATAACTTTTTAGCACCCAGAAAGTGAATTTTAATACTTTTCTGCTTAAATTACTTTTTCTGACAAGAATATATGATTTAAATAATTGTACGAAAAATATACATATAATCAATATCTAGAGGATAAAGAAAGTTTTGTTAAGTATAAAAATTAAAATCTAAGAAGACAGTTTCAAGTCACGCTAAAACTTGTATTAACTGGATACTCCTGCACAAAGTTACCAGCATTTAAAAATAACATATGATGATTTAAATTTCAAAAACTACGATGTTTAGCTAAAAACATTGATTCTTATAAAAAAGTGTTAGAAGTCACTTTTTCTGTGCTGAGAAGTTTTTTGGTTCATTTTTTAACATGCAGAGTCGACAAAAATTCGTTTTAAGGTTATGTCCCAATCAGTCTATCAAATTTCTCACCTCACAGCCGTGTTTTAATAACTTATGGCACGTAGGGTTTATTCTTGCCCGTGGATAGAGTTCATAATGCAAACAATACGTTTGCCAACAAAATTCTTCGAGTTCATCTAATTTCAGCTTTTTAGTGCATTTCAATGCAGCTAAAACTATAGCTATATTAGTCACCAACCTAGAATCGATTTCGAGGACTTCAGCAAAGATAGCGGGGCATTCAAAACAACGTCTTTCAATATTGGCAGTATTCGTTGTTCCGTGACCTTGTAATACTTGATCAACTCTGACCCCTATGCGTTCATAAATTCGATTTTGTATCTCCTTTTTCCGTTCGTCGTAGTCCGCTATAAATTGCAAAAGGTATTTACAATGATATTAGTTAAATCAAAAACACACCAGTAAATATGTTATAAAGGGTAATTTTACTCAATGATAACACACGATCAAATTGTATTATGTAGTACACTGACAGACCTAGTGTAGTACAGATATCCGGGCTAGCTGTAACCAAATCCGAGATCTATTGGTCTTCGTTGCGTCAGATTTTTCTGTAAATTAAAGGTTTATCAACCCATGAACAGTATAATCCATAATCTTTTAATCCCATAAACTTTCAAACTTTCAACTCATAAAACCATTACCCATAAACTTTTAAACCGGTACACTCCAAAAAATCCATATGCTCTTATCACCCCATAAGCTCTAATCAATAAGCTCTTGAACATCATAACCATGCAACTCATAAGCTCCTAACCGTTAAACCAATCGACACCCAGAAGCTCAAATCTATCGCGCCTAACTGCATGAATCTTAAAACCGTTTCAGCCTATGCTTATGGATTTAATGATTTATGGGTTCAGGGGTGGTGAGCTTGCTCACTCTCATAAATCATTGAACTATCAAGTTGTGAAGTCTGTAATTTCTCAAATCCATGGACTCATTAACTCTTAAACCAATGAGCCTACCCACACCTATATCCACTTAAATCTATATATTGTTAAACTCACTACATCTAACTCATTATCTTCAAACCAATAAAATTTTACTCCCTTCAACCTCCACACCCTTAATTCCTAGGCGTATAATCCATTAATTCCATTAACTCGTTAACCCTTACATGCAGTAACGCTTAAACTCTTAAATGCATTGAGTCTTAACACCTGAAATCCAGAAATCTATAAACACTGTTAACCTATGAATACGTGAATCTATATGCCCTTAAACCCATTACGCCTATTATGTATTAACATAAACCTTGAAAACCAGAGAAAGAAAGAAAGAAAGAAAGAAAGAAAGAGAGAGAGAGAGAGAGAGAGAGAGAGAGAGAGAGAGAGAGAGAGAGAGAGAGAGAGAGAGAGAGAGAGAGAGAGGTCACGTATGATATCTGTTACAGTACAGTTTATCGTATAAAAATTTAACTTATAGTAGTGATTACATTAACTAGGATGCTTTATAACTTTCATTAGAAGAAATTAAGAGTTATTTTGTTTTCGTAGAAAACAAGTATTAGCGGCAGATTTTTTCCTATTCCAGGTGTTGGATCTTGTTTGTGAGATTCTTTACTAAGAATTTATGACTTATTTTCTACTTATTTTTTATTTTTGTACATCGGAACTCCTGATGGGCCCAATAGGACCGACTTATACGATCATACTGCCTTGGACCAAAAAACCTATGGGAACCTCTAAGTTGGAGCATTTTAAAGTAAAGCACTCATTTTTGTCCCGGTAAGAGGGCTTCGCGTTGAACGGGTTAGTGCAGCAATGCTAAGTGTTGAGAGTTTTCAAGCACGCCTTTTGATTATTTCTGATTATATGTCACTATTGACCAAATAAATATATTTAATTTCGTATGTGATCAAATTGAATGATTTTTTGTCAACGTTTCATTTTTTCAGTAAAAATACTTTAACATAAATAATCTTAAAGTAACGAATCAAAATGTAATACCCTGTCCATTCCACGTTTTAGCTAAAGCCATCTCTCGACAACAAAGGTCCAATTAAGTAAAATATCAGTTATTGATTTGATTTCTAGGTAACAGAAATCAATTCACAAATTTTGAGCTGAATCTGTTTCCCGTAGGTCATGTACTCATCTTATTAGTTCTACTTCTGTTATCTAGGTGAGCACAGTTTAAAATGAGAGATAAAGAATAAGCGTAGTGAAAATCAGAGAGTGAAAACATGGATGATGATGCTGATGACAAGGTTTTTCCCAGGGGAAGAAATGTTCATGAAGTTGCCGCTTGAAATGAGGAATGGTATGTATCTGGTGAAGGTTGTGAGAAAGAATTTCGCAGGTAATCGGAGAGACTGAGAGAGGAAGGGCAGAGAAAGAGAGAGGGCGAGAGAGTGGGGTTTACGAATTTATTAATAATCATTCCAAATATTTTTGGGGAATAAGGGATTTTTTGGAATGATTTGAAATTATCTTTTTACGATGTTCTGATTGAGTTAAACCCTAATGAGTTAAAAAAGTTATTGAATAAACCTTCACTTTACCGGATAATGATATTAAGCCGATCGGATTTCGGATTCCTGTTTACTAACCTCGAAAACATATAGTACACCAAGTCTCCTCCCTTGAACCACAAAAAGGACTTATAAAATTATCATATTTAATTTAATCCATTGAAAAAAGGTATACGATAATACGTTAATACTTATAGTGTTTGATTTTTAGTGATTGATTCGTACGTTGAGGTATATAAATACATGATCGTACGAAATTTTCGAAGATTTTCTGAAAAAGGTTTGACTTTAGAATGTTCATATGCTTCAAAGAGCTAAGGGGATACTACATTTGAAATTTGTTTTTTTGCATTCACCTAAAAAATAAAAATGTTCATCAGAAATGATATCTCTTGTGAATTTTGTATTAAAATATGTAATTTTTTTTAACATAGTCCCTACTAGAGATCTGGCAAGTCATTTTATGTTAAGATATTGAGATTTTAAAATTTCTATCCTGCCGTAACCTACAGACTGAACCATTTGATATTGCTTCCTCCTAGAGAAAGCTTTGTGATAGAAACGAAGTTTTTGAGAAAATGTGTTAGGAATGTTGTTTAGCAAATTTTGAATCAAAATACACTATTTTTAGAAAATATCCGTTAGTGCGCGCGCGCGCGCGCGCACGCGTGTGTGTGTGTGTGTGTGTGTGTGTGTGTGTGTGTGTGTGTGTGTGTCCGCATACGCTGATATCTCATAATATGCTCAACGGATTTTAACGAGAGAGGTATCATTTTTTAGATTTTGCTTCCATAATTGGGGTCAATATTCTATGTTTGTGAAATTCCATTCTTTTGTAGCGATTTTTGAATTTTAAAATTTTTATTTTCGATTTTTTTAATATTTAGAATGAATATTGTTTATATATTATGAATTCTCTGTATGCAGGATAAAATTCTCTTTATTAAAAAGTCGATAGGTATATTTTGTCGTAAGTTATATATAAAAACGTAACACACACACACACAGACACACACACACACACACACACACAGACACACACACACACACACACACACACACACACACACACACACACACACACACACACACACACAGACACACACACACACACACACACACAGACACACACACACACACCCACACACACCCACACACACCCACACACACACACACACACACACACACACACACACACACACACATACACACATCCATACAGACATTTTCTAAAATCATGTGATTCAAACTTCTAACACCTTTAATTATGTTTCAAGAGCGATTTAACAAAACTTAAAATTTTACTATTACAAAGCTTTCTCTAGGGGGAAGCAATACCTGTAGTACCTCCTTAAGTAAATAAAAAAACGCTAATTTCTTAGTTCTTGCATACCGTGACTTTGCAGAAATTCGCAATAATAGAAACCGGTATTATGAACGGTAATTCTATAACTAATATTACTACATTAAAGCAGAATATTTTTAATTTAAGTATTATGAGCGTTATACCTTTCTGTTCTGAACCAACACTCCATGATACAAAATCTCTTTTATACGATAAATGAAGTAAATTTTCAAAGCATTTTATCGTACAGTGCAACAATCCTAAACCATAAATCAAGGAAGACTGATTTGGTTTGAAATCGTCGTTTTGGTTTCCAAATTCATGGATGGTCCGCAAACACATTGGACACCTAGAAGTTGCTTGATTACCAACGACAGTGTTTACAAATTTTCCATCGAATAACGTTTGCGAAACATTGAACGTAATTCTAACGCTTTTTTCATTTGGCATTGTAAAGTTGTATGGCTTTAGACTACTTATTTCTTCGTTCAAACGGTTAAACTCGCGTAGAGTTGCAACTTTATCCTCTTTCTCATAGGATACTCTCAAAGGGCGACAAAACCGTACACTTTGTGGTTTAGGATTTACCCACAAGTTTTCATTAGATTTTTTCGATCGCACAAGTATTATTATCATACTGGTCACAAACAGAGATTGCTGAGAATTTGCATTTTGATTTTCAGTGTTGTCATATTTTTGGTGAGGGTTTGTGTGACCGGAAGAACTGTCAAAGCCTACAGTTACTATTAACTCTAAACTTCTTAAAACCGATTTTTCTCAATTAAATGCAATTCCTCCACATAAACGCTCAGCATTCTTATTCAGAATTGATTGCAATGATACGGTAACCTCTGTCTCAGTAATAATAAGATACTTTTCTGGTTTACACTTACTCATCTCTCGAGTAATAAAATAATAGGAAGGGTAAATCGGACAATTTCGTAATTGTGTATCATTTACTAACGCGATGTAATTTTCTGTATTAAAATTGTAATCTAAATAAAATGCCAAAGCGGATTCATGAGAGTGCACAGATAACTGTTTCTCGGGATTTTCAACAATCCCATTATTTTGAATTAATTTGAATGCTAGTTCTATTGCCTTCGTATCATATTTGCTAATGATTTCATGAGCTCGTCTATATAGCGTAGAGGTTGAGCATTCATCGTTAGTTCGTTTTCTTCCCGTGTTTATACTCAATTTAGATTTCTTGCGTGGTCGACCACCTTTATTAACTTGCCCGTTCTCACGTTCATATACACCTTCATCTCCCATACTACAATTTATGTTACAAAACAGTTCAATAATATTCTCCAAATAAGCATATTAAATTTATTTTGCCAAAGAAGGTCTTAATTAATCATTGGTAAGTTGTATTTCTTCTAACACAAAATTAAAAATTTGGAAAATAACATGTATGAGAGCAAATCCCAGAAACTTTTTAAATTTCATGTAAATCAAAAATTTTAGATTTAAAAGGTATAACTCAAGTTTTTTACAAAGCACGTGACTAAACCAAAAAAGAAAATGTTCATTTTTCAACAGAATAATAAGAAAGCGTTTAATTTAATAGTAAAGAAAGACTTTTTTACGAAAAATTACAAAAAGAGGGAAAGTCGTGGACATTTTGAGTTTTTTTCGATTGACAAAAAAAAGTCACTTACTATCATTGTAAAATATTTAAGAGCTTTTTATTGATAACAAAAGTTTGTATATTTATAGTATTTAGAGTATTCTATATATGTTCAATAGAAATTCCCAAAGAAAGATTTTTTAATTCATAAATATGGCATTATTTTGTTTAAAGTTGATGCAATCTTCAAATTAGTATTCTTAACTTAAAAATGACATTAAAATAGTCTTAAAAGAAATAAATAGAATGGGAATGAAATGTATCTCAAAAATATTCGTTTATATTATATGCATCTTTGAGATGAAACGCTCAAAAAGTTATTTACAATTCATAATAATAATTTTTCAAAAAAGTAGATACTTTTTAAAATCCGTATTTTCAAGTAGAAAATAATACGTAGTTTTGAAGTACATAATTTAGAAGGAAATACTATTTTGCTAGTAGATTGTATTACTTAAAATTTCCAGAGATTTTGTCATATATATATTATACTTTTGTAAATTCTTGTATTAATGTCATACATTTTACAATGAAATTCGAGGTGGCAAAATATTGTTGTTTTTAGTTTATAAATGTTCTCAGATTTAAGATAAAAATTAATACGAGTACTGAAATAATTACCTGATATTTTCTAAGAGACTAATGAACGTTAAAATAAATTGTTATTGAGACCTTGAATAACTTTTCCTCCGAGTTATTTTAATAGTAAGTCTTCTTATTAGTGATTTAGTAACAGTTAATATTTACACATATATACAATATACAACATCCATTTTTATTAATCAAATGTAATGTAGAAAATTATTAAATTTATCTAATCGTTTTTACAGCGATTTGTACGACTAAAAAGGATGTTTTAATAAATGTAGAAATGCAGTAAATCCTTGATGTTTATTTATATTTATTTATTCAACATGTATAAACAGTTACCATAGCAACGTACAGAAAGTAATTAGATTGTCGAAAACTTCTTGATTGTTTATACTGAAGCGAGGCACACATAGTTTTATGATATAGCGGACAATAAAGAACGAACATTCGATATATATTAATTTTAAATTATATTACATTTCACACTAAAAATAAATAACTAGAACATTTAAACAGTAAGACATATGTATCGAGAAATCAATCAATATGTAATTTTTTCAATAAAGCAATCAGCACTCATAATTTAAGAGTAGGGTAAACTGCCCAATAGATAGACGGTTAAAGCAGATGAAATGCCAGTAGATGGACGATCTTTCAATTAATAATACAACTTACTGTTAGCAAATAGACGTAATAAAACAAGTTTTTTCACTTAGTTTTACATAGTTCTTGAAGATAATGTGTAGTTGTTAGAAATACGGGCCTGACTCAACTGTTTCGTACCTTGCTTAGCGCTCTCCCCTTTACCCCTCGTCTAGTCCTCTTTTGTTCTAGGAGAGCGGCGCCTGCCGCCGGCCAACGACAGTCAGTGCTCTGATAGAGCTGTTACTGATAGCACCTGTGTTATTCTAAATCCTTTTATACTTTAAGTATCTTTTGTAAGAGTGACAGTTCAACAACCGTGTTAATAAATATTCTTTATTAAATAAAGCGTGTGTGTTTTATATCTTCATTACTCCTTCTTCCAAGCATAGCTCTGACAGGTTATGGGCCCAGAAGGAGAGGAAGAGATGGACGCATGCGAGCCGGAGACGAAGGTTTGGTAATGACGACGCACGAGAGGTTGCAACAGACAAGGAGGCGACAGACATAGAGGTGACTGGTCAGACTCACAATTGTAAGTAAGTGAGGGTTTTGCAGATTTAGAGACAGTGCGCGACGGTTAAGAAAAAAAAAACTTAAGTCAACGGGAATAATAAGCGAGTAATACCGGTAGTTTAAATTCGTTTGCATCACATATATCGTGCGGCTGCACAAAATGCGAGTGTGTAGTTAAAGCGAGTGATAGACAAAATTTCCGCGTAAAGCGAGGGGCAGACGCGTCCCGTGTCGTGGTGTGCAAATCCTGCAACCGGTTTTGACGCGCACATGTGCTGCCGGTGAACCGGCATGGAGGCCGCGATGCGCCGCTGTTTGCGTGCGCGCGAGAGAGAGAGAGAGAGAGAGAGAGAGAGAGAGAGAGAGACTGAAGGAACGCGCGTGCCCGGGTGAGCGTGATGGCGGCGCGTCCTATGAGTATGTGCTGGCGTGCGCGAGAGAGAGAGAGAGAGAGAGAGACTGAAGGAGCGCGCGTGTCTTATTTGAAAGTAATAGCGGCGCGTTGTATGCGTGTGTGCTGGTATGAGAGAGAGAGAGAGAGAGAGAGAGACTGTAGGAGCGCGTGTACTTCGATGGACATAATGGCAGTGCGTGGGGTGTGCGAGTGTGCCTGTGAAACGGAGTTTGAGCGCGAGCTTGTCAGCGGTATTTCGTGTACCAAGTGCGTGCGCTGGGAGGGAGAGCGGCATCGACCCGTCTTCCGCATTAAGGCGCGCGAAACAGACATAGACTGAACTCCCGTATGCGACCGTGAGAGGGAAGGAGAAGTCAAAGGCGCCCTGCACAGCTATGTATATAGAGTTAGCGCAAGTCGACCGATTTCGGGTAATGCACACAACGACTTTACGTGAGCGAGGAAATTAAGTATGGCCATACGACGGAAAATTAAGCGAACAGAGAAATAATAAAAAAATGCGCAGCGGCCGATTGTGTTTCGTAGTTAGAATTTTATGATTAATTAAATATGCATATAAATATTAATTCGAATTCATTATTAATAAGAATAATAATAATAATAATAATTATTATTATTATTATTATTATTATTATTATTAATTATTCTGTATACATATAAAATAAATCTCGAGTAATCCTTGCGAAGGCAAGAGGAGTAAAAATTTAGTACATCTATAAAATTAAAAACTTGGTACGGCAGAAGGAAAATACCTGCAATAAAATTGATAATTTTAAGGAAAAATGTACACTTAGTTATCTTAAAATTCTTGTTGTCAAATCTTATGTGAACTCGTAGTGCTTGCATTCGGCACAGTTTGTTCACTAAAAGATTTTATTACTGAAACGGTAAGTTTTCTTTATTCAAAGTTTTTATCATATACATGGTATTTGCAGTCGATTGATCTCAGAACTTTGCTGTTACTTTGAAATCTTATATAAACTCGTAGTGCTTGTGTTCGGCACGGTTTGTTTATTGAAAGATTTTTGTAACAAAAATGACGTTGGACGAACAGCGCATCTTGAAAGATGCAATCGAAAAGGCAGAGTTAGAGGACCGATCGCTGCTAATGCCGTGTTGCCACAAAGGCAGGAATGCCTCTCAAAATAGCGAGTGAAATGAGACGGAGAAAAGCGAGTGAAATGAGACGGAGAAAAGCGAGTGAGAATTTTGCGAACAGATCGAGTCCGGTACCGGAGACGAATGAGTAGAGAAAGAACGACAGAGAGAAGAGACAGATATCGACAGTGATGAGCGACAGAGCGAAGGCGACGGTGTTTCTACAACGAGTGTAAACGATGAAATTTTGAGAGGTAAAGTATATCAAACGTACGAAAATTAAATCCAATTGGTACATATAGAACAATTATATGTGAATAAAAACATGATATCAAATTTTAATTCTACAAAAGAAAATCTAGCTAGTGAAAACATTAATGATAATTGTATTTTAATAATGCAAGAACAACTCCGAATCATGTTGACGCAAATGATAGAGTTTAATCGGAAAAAATGAGCGAACTGGCGTGTGACGATAAAGCAAGGGATGAGCGACTGCATCGAAGGGAAAGCGTGTAACGGCGACTGAAATACAGGCTGGAAAGTCTAATAATAATCCGACAAACAGTGATGAAATTTTGAAGGATAAGATCGTTCTTATTTGAATAAAATCGATAACAAGTTAAATGAAATGGCGACTGATTTACCTTGAAATTCCGTTCTTTTTAAAATCTGTTCGACACGGTTTGTTTATTGAAAGATTTTAATTGCAGACATGGCATTCAAGATATTGGATGAAACGTGTATCTTAATAGATGCTTTTCATCAGGCAAAAGTAGACGGGCGACCGATGATAATACTTTATTGCTGGAAAGGTATGGGAAGTATCTCTTGAAGTAATGACGGAATAGAGACGGAGGAAGGCGACAGAGACTATACCGCAATACGCGCGACAAAGGGGAAGTGGTAGCAGTGGCTGGTGTGAGAGTGAGTAAAAGCGACAGAGTCAAACAGAGACAGAAACATGTTATATGGTAAGGATTATTTAAACGTATGTTAATACGGTACAAAATAAATTGAGAAAGTCCACATATATTTCATAATTCGAGTTTCGTAATTTCACGCAGGTGAAAATTAATATAAATAAAATCAAATATAAATAAAACATTGTATATAAGAGACGGAAAGTCAAAATTGAATTTTGAATAAGACTGAATGTTATTGTGTGATAGAAATATATATGAATGATATTTTCAGAATTCTCTTAGATCTGATTTACAAATGAACGACCTGTTGTATATGACTAAATCGATTGTAAAAGCGAGTGTTAATCTAAATAAAACTATTTCGATGTGTTCGATGAACGTAAGTTTAGAATTCGAGACCACTGTAACATTAAAGCGACAGAGCATAGACAGTTTTATAACATGCAGTATAAGAACCGTTGAAAGAAATGGCGACAGTTTTCGTTGACGGTGTTGAGGACTTCGTAATAATTTATAATAATTTGGCTGAAGTTGTCTTTCAGATCGAGAAAAGAAATGGTTTTTATTTATACTGCTATAAACGTGGCGTTGCAGGTTTTATGTATTCACTGTAAATCTGAAAGCATGATATTAAAACAATTGTCATATATCATGATATTCTAGAATTCGTATCGTGATGAATTTGGCGACTGTATATACGAGTTTAGGATATTCGAAAAGAGTTCTATGCTTCATGAAATAATAAGCGATCTGGCGACTATGTCGTGAATCACAACGGAAGTAAAAGACTGGAATCTGATTAACATGCTGATGGAAAATTTGCGCGACTGGAGAGGTTGAGAAAAAGACGGTGTGAAAACTGGAAAAGTCAGCACGTAAAATAAAGCGAGTGATCGATAATCAGCAAACTTAGAAGACGACAGTATATTACTGAATATGAACGAACGAAACGTACAAGCATACAATACTGGACTTATTTTCACTTCAACCGCATAGAACAATGTTATCTAATCCAGATTTGTGACAGATACTGAAGCGACAGAACATTTCGAATAATTCGAGTGTAATTTTTAAATGGACTGAGTATGTAACAAGATGAAAATAAATGTACATATAAAAGCGACAGTATAAACTTAAGATCGGAGGGAGTCGGCTCAGTTGAAGTATTAGCGAACGATAATAAAATACTAAAAATTGATATTTATGATCCGATATCAAAAGCAAGTTTTATATCAGGCATTTGCCAAAAACCCTACTCGATAATAGAATTTGAAATAAATAAAGTGACTGTTATTTCCAATGTAGACAGAAATAGGGCTGTGCTCATATAACTACGAGAAACATGACTAAACGTGAAGCGACAGAGACAGTAGAAGCGTGTGTAAACGAAAGTGAAACTGAAGATAGAGACTGTGAAACCGATACTGCGATCTGTTCAGACTTCGATAATACCATACTCGATCGAAAAATAAGCAACGTGAATGAAGCGAGAGAGAATGAAAATTCAACATGCGACATAGAGTTGGAAGAGAAGTTGAACAAGTCACAGGTAAATAATCAGGGCATGTTATGGCATGTTCGTTTGGGTCATGCGTCCGTCAGTTACTTGAAAGAACTAAAAAAAAAAAAAAAAAAAAAAAGGCCAGAGATTAAAGAACTTAAAAAGGTCGTTTCGATAACTTTATACAAAAGTGTGAAATATGTATGATTTCCAAAATTAAAATATTGCCGTTCAAAACAACGAGGCAGCGAGCGACAGAGCCTATGTAGATTATACATGCAGATGTCATGGGCATGATAAGTCTTGATCGTATCCGAAGGGATACAAATACATTTATAGATGATTTCTCACATTTGGCTATGGCTTACCAAGAGGCAATGAAAGCGACTGATAAATGGGAATGGATTGAAGCCATTAATAATGAGCTTGAGTCTATGAATATAAATTGAGTGTGGAAACTGGTGGACAGAAGAACAGCACCTAGCGACGGAAAGCGACAGAACGTGATTGATTCAAGGTGGGTACAGAAGATAAAGATCGAACCAGATGGTAATACCTGATATAAAGCTCCTCTGGTCATCCGGGGCTTTAAGGATAAAAATGAATACGATTTACAGGAAATGTATGCCCCTGTTTCTCGACTGCCCTTAATTCAAATGACACTTGCGATAGCAAATAAGTTCGATCTTGAACTCTGTCAAATGGACGTAATGACAGCATTTTTGAATGGCCGTCTGAATGTTCAAGTATTCATGGAAATTCCGGAAGGAGTAGCATGTTCGACCGAGATTAAGCGACAGAAAGTGTGTAAGCTTGAAAAGGCTGTATACGGATTGAAAGTGAGTCCGAAGTGCTGGAACCAGAAGTTCACTGAAACTGTGAAAAGATTTGGGTTGAAACCGGACTTTTACGAACCATGTTTGTTTACTTGGCATGACGGAAACAAATTTCTGATTTTAGTCTTGTATGTCGACAATATACTTTTGGCGTGTAACGACAGTGAAAAATTAAAGGAAATAAAAACCAGTCTTAAAAGAAATTTCGAAATGACAGATATAGGTGAGCCAAAGTCTTTTCATAGTTTAGAGATTCAGAGAGACAGAAAATCTCGAACGTTAAAAATTCATCAGGAAAATTACATCATCAAAATGTTGATTAAATTTGGCTATCAGGATGTGCACCCATAGTGAACGCCTATGATTACAAATAAAGTTGCGAACAGACAGCGAAAAGAGCGAGAGGAAAAAGAAAATATAAGCGAATTTATAACGACTGAAAATAACGATAACAGACCCTATCGTGAAGTGATAGGTACTCTCCTGTATCTGGCAAATGCATGTAGATCTGACATAGCTTACGCGGTGAACGTGTTAGCAGAGATCAAATTAAACTGACAGATAGCGACTGGCAGGGAGTAGAGCGAGTGCTTAGGTACTTAAAGGGAACTGCTACAATGGGTTTAAGTTATCTTGGCAAAAGCGACTGTTTTGAAGGCTATTCTGATGCGAGTTTTGGCGACCGTAAAAACTCGTTGACGACAAGCGGCTATATAATTAAACTCTTTGGAGATACCATAGCTTGGAGAGCACGCAAATAACGCTATGTGAAACTATCTACTTGTCAGGTGAAGTATGTATCGATGAGCGACTGTAGCCAAGAGCTGGTATCAATACACAATTCTCTAGTGAACGTATTGTCCGAAAAATTCACACCGATGACGTTATGGTGCGATAATCGATCGGCTGAAACGAACGTGAAAACAGGCGACGGTATTAAATTGTGACATATGACTGATATTAAAGAGAATCACGTGAGCGAGTGTGTTGAGCGACTGGTGATATGCGTGATGTGGATAGCATCTAAGGAACAGGAGGCAGATGTGATGACTGAGTCTCTGTCCTTTGAATTGCATAAGAAATTAGTTAAACTAATTTCGAACTTGTAATTATGATCTGTTATTAATATTTGTTTTGTTTGTATTGGAGAAAGCAAATAAAAAGAAACGGAGCCGAGGATGGTGAGGGAGAGAAAAACCCGACCAAAATGCAATTGGTCTGGCTACACAGCTTGAGAGGCCCGGGAGGGAGTGTTAGAAATACGGGCCTGGCTCAACTGTTTCGTACGTTGCTTAGCGCTTTTGTTCTAGGAGAGCGGCGCCTGCCGCCGGCCAGCGACAGTCAGTGCTCTGATAGAGCTGTTACTGATAGCACCTGTGTTATTCTAAATCTTTTTATACTTTAAGTATCTTTTGTAAGAGTGACAGTTCAACAACCGTGTTAATAAATATTCTTTATTAAATAAAGCGTGTGTGTTTTATATCTTCATTACTCCTTCTTTCAAGCATAACTCTGACAGTAGTTTAGTTCAAAAATTTCTTTACTTAATGATAAAACTATATAATTCGTCTATCTACTGGTCTGTGTCTATTTACTGGGCTGGTTACTCCATGAGAGATGAAACCAGAAAATCGAACTTCGCGGCTCATGTTTAAAAAAATGATAAACATTAAATTTGAATTTAATAAACTTCAAATGAGAAAGTAAAGGGATAGAATGTATACACAACAACTGCTGAATTCACACCTGATGTAGACAGTGAATTACGAAAGCAAATTTTAGAAAAAGTGAAAATATTCATTTACACTTAGCATTTTTATTTTATAAAAACTATAATTAACATTTTTATTTTATAAAAACTCTATAGTTTAGAGTTGTATAAAGCTGATGTCCGGTATATACCGGAGATATCCGTAGATATCCGTTAGATATCTAACAGAGGTATTGGATTGTTGAATTAATAAATAGCCACCAAATTATTTCGTGATGAAATCTTTCTCTTTATTGGCATGCTAGTACATTTTTACCTACTTGAGCATTATGAACAATTAAATATGAAAAATATGTACTTATTGATCCCATCACTAATATTTTAGGTTAGATCTTTAGTCAATATGAATTGTGTTATCTGATTCAGCTGTCCATAATCTTTGAAAAATCACTTAAATCATTTACTATGTATAGTTAAATCTATACTTGTTAGCTGACGGAGTATAAATAGGGATCTGTTATTCAGGTTATGTATTTAAGGACGTTCTCCGACTCAAAATCATTAATATCGCGAAAATTGTGATTTAAAAATATTATTTACAATGAAAACCCTTCATGAGTCTCTATACATTACTCCAAAAATAAAAAAAAAATGTCAGTGTAAGATAAAAGGTGTCAATATGATATTTAAATAAATAGCACTTACATAGGGTGACTATATATAGATATACAAATAAGATGGGAGTTTTTGTTTACGTTGCTATATCTCTGAAATTAATATCGCTTGCTATATTGAAAATTATATCATATTATTCCTCTCGATTTCTAGTTTTATGGCTTACGGTTGAAAAAGAAACACAAAGAAAACTTTCTTTATAGTAAATTTAAATGTAATTTTAAAACTAGCTTAGATAGGGATCCCGTGTTAACACAAAAACTTTGAAGTTAAATATTTCTATTTTGAACACCGCTATGGACGTGGGGCTTTCAAGCATGTACTAAGCACACAAAATCAAACGTTCTCTGCAAGTTTCAGGAAAATCACAAGAAAATCGTTTTCTCGGAGAACGTCCTTAACCAACATAACTTAATTCAGTAATGCGGAATGTGTGAAAGAAATTAAAACGTAAAATAAATCTCCTTATATTAAGAGTATGGACGGAAGTAATTATAATTCATATAATCTTAACTTATTTACATTAAGGTTAGAATGTTTTATGGTTCATTATCAATTTCAAACTTTCTTGATTGGTATGCCAATACATTTTAACATACTTAAGCATTATACATCATTAAATATGAAAAAATATACTTATTAATCAGCCCATCACTAATAGGGGAGAGTGGGGCAAATTCGCAGAACTTTTTTGCAAAGCCGTTATCTTTTTAATTCCGAAAATAATTGACTGTACTGAGGTACTAACCCTAAGATTAGTGTAATAACTGACTTAAAAGCTTGTTATGGACCCTTTATTATTTGTTAATTATTAAACTGCGCTCAATTGAAGAAAAAGTCGCTTTTTACGACATAGCACGAACTTCGTGGCAAATTCATACAAGTAGTGCACTTATCTTTTTCGGTACTAAAATAATTAAGTCTACTGAGGTATTAATACTAAATTTAGTGTTATAACTGACACAAGAACTTGTTATGGGCCCTTTATTTTTTGTCAATCATTGATCTGTACTCAATTGAAAAAAAATAATCATTTTGTACGAAATTGCCCCAACTCCGAGGCTAGTTCACTACTATTCCGTACATGCATTCTAGAATCTTCTAAATTATGATACTAAATATACGTATGAATTTGCCCCAACAGAATCGTACGAAAATGCCCCAAACTGATGAAAAGCAATTATAATTCATATTATCATAACCTACATAGGTACATTGAGATTAGAAGTTTTTTCTTGTTGATTTCATTTTCTAAACATTATTTATTAGTATGCTTATAACTTTTAGCACACTTGAGCATTATAAACCATGAAATATGTAAAGAAAAATAAAGATTTTAGGAAAAAGAATTTAAATTTAGTTAGAGAAACATTTATTAAGAATAGTTATCCGGTAAAATTTATTGATAAAATAATTGATGAGAGAGTGTGGGAAATTTATAATGGTGGATTGAAGCAGCGGGTAGATAATCAAACAAGGAATAGAAATGGAAAGAACGCATATTTTAGTTTACCATATGTTAGAGGTTTGTTGGAAAGAATTAGAAGGGTTTTTAGTAAACATAATATTCAAGTTTTCTTTAGAAACAATAATAATTTAGAAAGGTTATTTAGTAATTGTAAAGACAAGGATGATAAATGTTTAAAATCGGGAGTAGTTTATAAAATTAATTGTAGGGATTGTAATGGTTGTTATATTGGTCAAACGGGTAGATATTTGAAAAAGAGAATATATGAACATCAATATAGTTTACGCAGCTCAAGTTGTACATCGAGTTTGAAAGAACATTGTTTAAATAGTTTGCATTCTTTCGATTTTGGGAGTGTGGATATTTTGGAACAGGGGATTAAGAATAAATATAAGAGGGAAAGCCTTGAAAGTATTCACTTTCTAAGAAATCGGAATAATGTAAATTTAGTGATAGAGTCAAGTAAATTAGATAACATTTATCATTCTTTATTAATTTAAGTGAGAATGGAAAGTTGGATAGGGGAATGTGGATGGTGGTGGGGGTAAGAGAAAAGAGGGGGGTATGGGGGTACATAAGGAGGTGTATCGCGGGTTTCATTTCAGTCCGTGAGGAGGAGCCGGAGCGGCTCGAAACGTTGGACAATGTGGTGGTGGTGGTGGGCAGTCAGATCGTCCTTTGCTAACAAAGTTTTTTTTCCAGGTTTTTTTTCCATGTTTCAATTAAGTTTTTATTTTAGATTCTGCGGGGGTGATTATAAACAAGGGCAATCTGACTGCCATAAATATTAATTATTTTAATTTAATTTGTAAGACTGTAAGACCGATGGAAAAATTCTTATCAGTTGATATTATCATATTACCTACCTACATTGAGGTTAGAAGTTTTTTTTGGTCAGTTCATATTTTAAACATTATTTATTGGTATGCCAATACCTCTTAGCACACATGAGCATTATAAACCATGTAATATGTGAAGATAACTGTACTCATTCATCATTAGCGCATCACTACTCAGTGCGTTCCAGGCCCATCTTTATCATCTAAATTTACGATAGCTGGTTTACGATCACGAGGCTCGTTTGTAGGTAAGGCATTTCGCATAAAGACGCCGCGAAAATATGGTATTTGGAATATTCTAGCATACTTAATTAGATCTAGATCCGTAAGAGCCCTTTGTGGTAATCTCACTTCGAGGTTCTTTTTTTTTTTCTTCAACCTGAATTTTTTTTTGTTACCACCTATACGAAGACCTGCACCTGTTTTATACGGTTTCTGAAAGAGGCCCTTTACTGATTTATATTAATAAAATAAGATTTGAATAACGATTGCGGCAAAATTTGTCATGATGACATATTTGGAAATTTTTAATCGTTTTTCTGAGGATTTAATAATTCTATAGAATAATGATGTAAGCCAAAAGTTGTACTTCAAAAAATCCTTCATTTCTGGCTAAATTATTCGTTTACAGTCGCTTTTATAATCATAGTAAATAGGAATTCATTCAACAACAAAAAATGTTTTAGAATAAAGTTTTGTATTATACTTATACGAATGTCCTGACGGAAATAGCCGAAGATAAATATTAATAAAAAATGTGTTTTATAGCGGAAATTATCTGCATAAAAATGATGGAGTTGAAGTAGTTCAACCAATCCTTAGTGATAAATTATTATCATAAATTCATTTTATGCATTACACTTAAAAATCGATTCTATAGGTATATATATGATACGCGCGCATCTATATAGGCAGTGCTGCCAACTTAAATTTAAGCCGGAAAAATTTACGTCCGAGATAACGCCTTCTACAATTGGACACCGAGATAACGCCTTCTACGAGTGGATTCTGAGATAACGCCTTTTACGAGCGGACTCCGAGTTAACGCCTTTTTCGAGCGGACTACAAGATAACTCCTTCTACGAGCGGACTCCGAGTTAACGCCTTTTACGAGCGGACTTCGAGATAACGTCTTTCTATTCGGAGGTGACGATATATTAGATGAATCTTCTCTCTCTCTCTCTCTCTCTCTTCTCAGTATCATAATGAGTTGTCGACGTGTTCGGACGAAATCTAAAAGAAAGGGTATTAGAGGTCCTCCATGAGTGGGATATAAAATTACATCCGATGGACAGTTCGATCTTGAAAATAAGAGGTTATACAATGTAGGAGCACTGAATAATCTACACGATGCAGTCAACGTGCAATCATTACAGCGTATAGTGGAGGGAGAAGTTACGAAAGTTGTGAATGTTATACATGGATTGAGAAATGATTTCAATAATTTAGATGGAATAGTGGAAGCTCATCGAGATGAATTAGATAAAAAAATTGCTAATTTTGACAGGGAAGTTGAGAGTATAAAAGTAATGGTACTTCAGTTGTCATACATCAGTAATACGCTGGACACCAAAGAGTCGACATCGAAGCATGGATCATCGTAAGAAAGTAGTAGTAGAAGAGCTGCATAAACCTGCTCGAAGAAACTACCAACGTCGAAAGCTTTATGTAAGAGGCCCGGATGAAACTTGGCAAGCTGATTTGGCTGAAATGCAACCTTATGCCCGAGAGAACAAATGTTATAGGTATTTGCTCACAATCATTGATGTGTTTTCCAAGTATGCGTGAGCTGTACCCGTTAAAAGTAAATCCAGTACAGATGTTACAACAGCTATGAAGAATGTAAGTAGGTAAACAGCAGGGGTTCTGGACCACTTCCTGGAATTCCAGGTGGTCCAGAACCCCTGCTGTGTTTTCTGGAACATGCGTTCCAGAATTGTACGAGGTGCGTTAACCCAAGTGCGCCAGAACCCCCACAGGGTTTCTGGAGTTGTAGGAGGTTAGATAACCAAGGTGCGCCAGAACCACCACTAGGTTTTGGGGGCGGGAAGGGGGAGGTCCAGAATTGCACGAGGTGCGTTAACCCAAGTGGGCCAGAACCCCCACAGGGTTTCTGAAGTTGTAGGAGGGTAGTTAACCCAAGTGGGCCAGAACCCCCACAGGGTTTCTGGAGTTGTAGGAGGCTAGTTAATCCAAGTGGGCCAGAAACCCCACAGGGTTTCTAGAATTGTAGAAGGTTAGATAACCCATCGAGCATCCTGCGGCCCGCGGCCAGCTGTGGCGCTGCGAGCGGCCTGCGGTTGGCAGCCTGCGGTTGGCGGCCAGCTGTGGCGCTGCGAGCGGTCAGCTGTCAGCGGCCGCCTTGCGCGCCCTCTATAGCTAATTTGTAGGTTAGGTTCTGTATAAGTATTACTTCTAAGAATAATATTAATACCGATATTCGAATATCTTGAATACTTTTATATTTGAAAAAAAAGAATTATCTGACTCTAGGACTCGAACTAAAGATCTTGCTGTTGTTGTCCCAGAGCGCTAACCACTAGGCTACGGCCTAGTTAGAAATACTGCGCTATTAATGGTAAGCCTTGCTTCCATACACTGCAAGCGTTGTGTAGAAAGCCGTATCCATAGTGGCGCTGGAAACGTCCTGACTGTTGTCGCTCTCATAAGGGTCAGTCTTGACTTTGGGGTCTTCCCCTTAGAAAGTATTGGCGGTAACCATTCGCGCGAACGTCATTCTCCTGCTAACACGTGAGAGAGAGAACAGAGTGTTTTGATATTTAATTAAGGTTAAATTCCACAAAGTTTAAGATGGCTGAGAATAATGCGTAAGTATTACATTTCTTTTTAATAATACTTTTTACATACTTATAATAGTTATTAACCTTATTGTGTATTTTTTTTGTTTCAGTCTTCTACTGCCAGTCGGTCCACGATCCCACAAAATCAAATATCTGATCCAGCAAGGAATTGTTGAGTATGGCGACATCAACCAATATTTATCGGCAATGATCTGGGCATATTATATAGACGATGAAGAAAATAAGTTTTTGAATACGGGGAGAACCCTATGTAGAGGAAGGCGGAGATTTATTGTTGAATTGATGAAGGAGCAAAAACATTCCAGGAAAATAAAGTTTTATGAGATGCTAAGGAAGCTAATATGGGTTGATGTGACAGCAGCCGACATAATTTTAAAAAATGTATTGAAAGATTTGAATAATGTTTAGTTTTAATTTTAGTATTTTTTTTTTGTTCAATAAATTTTATACTTTTATATTAATTCTTTTGTTTTTATTTCAAACCTATAATTGAAGCAATCTAAAAGGTTAGCTCTTATGGCTTAATCTTCCTAAAGAATGCTTAATTAAATCAAAACTAGCTTTAGAATAATAAAACTAATAATATAGAACTATAAATATTCATATAAATGTATAGAACAAATTTCAATACTATGAAATCTGATTTTTCATATGTACGGAGTCGTTGCCATTTTACACAAAGTCTCATAACTCTGGCTGTAATCAAGATATCAAGCTGAAATTTGATGTGTAGGTGTATCTTTCATTAATAAAGAGAATAAGTTATACGGATATGATCTAACAAAAGGTTTTAACAAAATCATCTAGGAGTCTATACCTAAAAATTGAAAAAAAATCTAAAAGGTTAGCTTTGAGACTTAATCTTCCTAAAGAATGTTTAATTAAATTAGAACAAGCTTTAGAATAATAAACTTAGTAATGTAGAGTCATAACATATTCATATAAATGTATAGAACAAATTTCAATACTATGAAATCTGATTTTTGATATGTACGGAGTCGTTGCCATTTTACACAAAGTCTCATAACTCTGGCTGTAATCAAGATATCAAGCTGAAATTTGGTTTCATGCTATATCTCATATTAATAAAGACATTGAGTTATACGGATATGATCTAGCAAATGCTTTTAACATAATCACCAAGAAGCCTATGTCTGAAATTGAAGCCATCTTGAAAATTAGCTTTTGGGACTTAAATTTACAGGTTAGATGATAAGTTATTAATATAAACATTCTAATGATTTTATTTAATTCTTATTATAACTTATAAAGTACTTTTAAGTAGGATAAAATATTGAGGAAAATGATGTAATAGGTATTTGAAAAAAAACATAAGTATTACATTAGAACAATAATATTTATTCAATACTCTTATAACTATATACATCTTTTAAATTACTAATTTGGATGTTGGAATCTTGTTGGAACGTGTATGTTTTCTTGAAAAAACCATCACTTCCTCCATAGAATCTTCTTCTTCTGTTTTCCTTGCTTTCACAGAAGGTTTGGAAGGATTTTCCTTCTTCCTCATCCACCCACTCTTTTTATTCTGGGAGGGATTAAAATATATTGGCACCATCCATCCTTTTTTATAAGCATCTTGTAGAGCTTCTTCAATTAATCTATGAAGCTCATCTTCAGATAAGCTGTTCACATTGAATTTCTCATTCATTAATCTAATAATATTAACTAGATCCATTGATGGTGGGTTGACATGGTTCAGATTTTCACGCCGATCAATTTCTTCTGGAGTCATCTTGGACACGCTTGATCTTAACACTTGAAGGATGAATGTCAAAATGATTTTTGATGAGGGTGAAACTTGCTTTTATACTACCACTCCCCACCACTTTCTTCTTTTCAACCAATCAGAGCTCATGAATTAACTAAACATTGACAATAATTTATCTTGCACTTGAGAGTCAACTTCATCTATTCCGTGGAAATCTGGCAATATGTATGTTCTTCTTTCTTCCAACATCCATGTCTTTAAAATATAAACATTCTAAACTGCACACATTGAATATCCACGTAAAACATGATGTGAGCAGGGAATAAATTCCTTGGGAAGTTTCTTCAATGATGGACACCTCAAATCCACAATGTTCTTAATTATTCTAGAAAAAGAAATTAATTACTAAACTGAGAAATAAATTTAGTAAGTTAGTAATGTGCATACTTACTTATTAGGAAATATATTCCTGAGCCACTCTCTCTTCTAAACTCCCTTTACATTTTTACAGCATTAGCGAGAACGTTGTGGAGAATGTCAGATACTTGCTCGTAAGGAATTTCTCCTGAACACCACAGCATCCCCAGGTAGTTATTCTCCAACCATCTGTTCTCACTCTTTTGCTTTGGTGACAGGTAACTCCAGCTGAGAGGTGGTTGAAAAAGAAATACAGATGGAGTAGCATCTTCTTCGAGGGAGATTATGGCAACCTCCTTAAAAATAAACTTTTTCTCATTGTGGCCTTTGAAGCCTTGCACATCTACTATGTATTCCACCATGAATCGGAATGAAATCATAACCTACAAAACCTCCTTTTATACATTATGCGACAACAACGCCACTAGCGGGAAAAAGAACCGATGCGCTACTTGTGGCAGATTGTTGAACTAATCACCGCTCGCTGCGGCGGCGGCGGCTTGCCAGCGGTGGCGGTTCGCGAGCGGTGGGAGCACCAATCACAGCTCGTTGCGGTGGCGGCGGCTCGAGCGGCGGCTCGGACAACGAATCACAGCTCTCGAGCGGCGGTGGCGGCTCGCGAGTGGTGGCGACTCGGGTGAGGAAACTGAATATAAGCAAGCAAACTCGCTCGCGAAATCATTCCGTTTGGAAAGTCCTAGAGGCAACAACAGCTCCAGTGCAACAGCAGCAGTAGTGTTAAACAGTGAAAAAAACTCAGTGCAGCAGTGTTGAACAGTGAAAAAAACTTCGTGTGCGGATAAGACATTGAAAGACAGTGAGTGTATAATATAACCTCAAAAATGGATCCACATCTTGTGATGACTGTGCAAACGCTATGGAAGGCATTGGAGAGGGCCAGAAATGGAACAGCAGACAGTGCTGACATACAACGATTCCTCGATTGTATTCCACACACTCTGGTAAGGATAGAAACATTGATGAATTCGCCATCTTTGAAACCACATGAGAAGTGAATATGCCAGACGTCCTACGGCCAAATACTCAGCATTCAGAAGAGGCTCAAAGTTTGTCATAAGAGAGGTGGAGAATTACATCAACCTGCTGATGATGGTGAGAAAAGTGCTACTATCAATACTGAGAGTGTAACTTGGGATGATGGAATATCAGCATTCCAAAATAATATTAGAAGTGGTATTATAACCAATGTGAAACATCTTGATGTTATCACCTTCATGACTGATGGTACTACTCTGTTTGAACACAAAATCAAAGAAGTTTTGAAAGAACACAACGCACTGAAGGTGGATACGGTCCTTGCAGCAGAATTTAGCATTGTCAAGAATGACGAGGAAGTGATTGAAATTAAATATTTCAATACAAAGAGTCAACCAATATTTCAAACCACTGATTTGAAAGCGTGGTTTACAACTCATGTGAAGCAGCCAATCGAACGTGATATGGAGGAGTTCCAGGAACGTGATAGTGGTTGATAATGTTTTATCTTTATCCAACTGTGGTAGAACTATTTTACATTTATTCATTTGTGAGCAGTCAACTTCATGAGCTTTTAGTGCATCCACCTTGTGAAAGTAGTGTAGACAACGATCACATACATATTTCTTAACTTTATACTTTGACACTTGTGAAAAAATAAGAGCAGGTAAATTTTTTATCCATACATAATGAAATCTTGGAACTTTTGTATCAGGATCTTGGATTAAGAGTAAATTTTCATGTTTCTCTTTTTTTGCTGCTGTCAAATGGCGAGGTGTAGCTTCATAGCTCTTACCTGTATGGCTAAGCATGAATAAGTTGATGGATACATCATTCTGCTTCTCAAATCTTGATATCTGTTGTGGTGGCACAGGAAAGTAAATTTTGTTGTAGTTCAGCTCTTTTTCAAATGGTGTATAATTGCTTACTCTATCCACATGACCATTAGCTGGATGTAAGGCTGATAGCACTGCCCACATAAGACATTTACTATCATTGTTTTTCACATTCACACATGCTTTCTTGTTTTGTATTACCTTTCGTAATTCAATGTATGAACCAGCATGTAACGATTGTAGTTTCTTAATACTGATGGTTAAGTTCAATATCGATCTTAGAGTTTGGACTCGCTGGATAAATTGGCATCCTATCTAGAGAACCTGGACATTGTAGAGAAAGAGTTTCAAAATGAATATTCTCCAATGCAAATTGAGCTGCTCAAGCGAAAAGGAGTGTTTCCATACGATTATATCGCATCCTTGAATAAACTTGATGTTACAACATTGCCTGGGAAAGACTCTTTCTACAGTAAATTGTATGATAGCAACATAAATGATGACGAGTACAACCACGCTCAAAAAGTTTGGATGAGTTTCAATGTTAAGACCTTGGGCGAGTACTCGGACATCTATTTGAAGACCGATGTGCTCTTGTTGGCTAATGTTTTCGAAGATTTTCGAAACAACTGTATGGAAGCCTATGACTTGGATCCTGCTCACTATTATACCACTCCTGGTCTAACATGGGATGCCATGCTGAAGTATACTCAGGTACATTTTTTTTTTATTATTAGTTTAATTCAAATTTACATTTCAATATTTAGAACTAATTTTTTTTTCTCTTTACAGATCAAACTGGAACTATTAACAGACATCGATATGCTGCTTTTTGTCGAGCGCGGTATTCGAAGTGGTGTCAGCCAATGCTCCAACAGATATGCCAAGGCCAATAATCATTACATGAGAGAAGATTACCATCCAGAACAAGAGTCGAAGTACATCATGTACTATGATATAAATAATTTATATGGATGGGCAATGACTCAATGTCTTCTATATGGAGGATTCAAATGGGTTGAGGACGTGAGTGACTCTAACTTCTTCATGATTGCTGATGACAGCTCTATTGGATATATCCTTGAAGTTGACCTCGAGTAGCACAAGGAAATTCATGACACGCACAAGGATCTACCTTTCTGCCCGGAACATCAAGCACCACCAGGCACAAAACAGGAAAAATTATTAACAACCCTCCATAACAAAGAGCGGTATGTCATACATTACGTTGCTCTAAAACAGGCTTTACAACATGGTCTTCGTCTAAAAAAGATACATAGAGCATTACAATTCAATCAGAAACCATGGTTGAAGCCATACTTTGATCTCAACAGTGAGAAACGAAAAAATGCGAAGAACGAGTTTGAAAAGATGTTGTTCAAACTTTTTAATAACGCAGTGTATGGTAAAACCAAGGAAAATGAGAGAAAGAGAGTGGATGTTAAGTTGGTTGATCGATGGGAGGAGCGTTATGGTGTTGAGATGTACATTGCTCTGTCCAACTTCCATAGCTGTGCAGTATTCGATGAGAATCTTGTAGCCATTCAACTTGCACGTACAAAGATTAAGATCTGCAAACCAATCTACATCGGTCTCTCAGTGTTGGACTTGTCAAAGACTTTGGTATACCGTTTTCACTACGAGTATATGCAAGATCGAGTTGGAGACAAGTCCAAACTCTTATACACAGACACAGACAGCCTTGTTTATGAAATTAGAGGAGTGAACATGTATGAACAGATGAAGGCTGACCTCAACGAATTTGACACCTCTGACTACCCTCCCAATAACCAGTTCAACATCCCACTGGTGAACAAGAAGGTGGTGGGACTTATGAAAGATGAGGCCAATGGTAAAATTATAACAGAGTTTGTGGGCCTCAGGAGCAAAATGTACTCTGTTAGAATACAAGGCTCCAACACAATCAAAAAAGCAAAGGGAGTTAAGACAACGGTTGTCAAGTCAACAATCAACTTCGAGGACTATCTCTCCTGCTTGCGAAATAACACCACCAAGACGTGTGAGCAAAACAACATCCGCAGCAGACTCCACGTCCTACGCACAGAGAAGCAGAAGAAGATAGGCTTGAGTCCTCATGATAACAAAAGATGTCTGCTGCCCAATGAGACAGGTACATTACCATGGGGACACTACGCATGCGATGACATGGTGGAGGAAGAACCACCTATGAAGAGATCACGAATCGATAATTGATATCTGTATTTAGTATTAAGTTTGTAAATATTGTAAATAAAAAAGAAGTAAACGGGGAGGTGGCTTTACTTGTTGTACCTCACAGGTGAGAGCGATGGTTGGAGCTCTCTCCACTTCTTAAAAAAAATTATTTTGAAGTATTTTAGATATGTATTACATATATTTATTTTTTCTAAATGAATAAACCATGTTTTTTTTATAAAATATATAACTTTATTTATTATTTTTCCATAAAATATACATTTTTATTTATAAATTATTTTTATCAATCCAACTATTGTATGAGCTATCAAATCCAAGCCACTTAACACAAATTTGATTACCACGTCTCTTTAATATTTTTTCCACTAAGTGAACGTCAGGATACTTGGCCTTTGATAACTCTTGCTCATAGAAACCTCCTGAGATTGGTTTATCTCTGTAATCCTTCAAATGGTAAGTTGTTGGGTTTGTAGATGCTACACGGTTATTGTAAATATTTCAGTTGTCCAATTCGGTGTGTAACCCTTTTCGAAAGCATGCTTCATTCTACTTACACGAACCTTGTCTCCAACCTTGAATCTTGACTTTTTCATTGGTTTACGTTCCTGTGTAAACTTCTGCCAATCTTGGCTCGTATTAGTTTTTGTAACATCTTTGGGTTTCATACCGATAGTTCGATGTTTTCTATTATTGTATGATGCAATCAATTCAGGTAAGATATCTATCCATTTGTAGTTTCCACGAAGACTAAATTTCTTCCATATGGTATTTTTGAGAGTACGATTAAAACGTTCACAAATAGATGCTTTGAGATTACTGTAGGTAGAGTAAAGATTAATTTTATACTTTTGCATAAGACTCTCAAACTTTGCATTGTAAAACTCTTTACCTCGATCAGCATGTAGATTCTTAGGCTTTCGACCTTCTATCAAGATTGATTTCATGGCGTTTGAAACATTTTCTCCAGTTTTATTCTGTATTGGTATGGCCCAAGCAAACTTTGAGAAAACATCAATAACTGTAAGCAGATATTTGTAACCTTTGTTCTCTCGGGAGTATGGTTGCATCTCTACGAGATCAGCTTACCAGGTCTCGTCCAAACCTCGTATGTCATACTTTCTACGAGGATAATTTCTCCTTGCAGGTTTGTGAAGTTCCTCAACCAATCTTTCATGTTCCATGCTTGTAGAATTAATGATTGATTAGCTGTGCCACAGTCTCTTTTATAGTCAAAATATCATCTTTGATTTTGTTAAATTCAATATCAATTTCATCTCTGTGGTTTTCTACTATTATATCCAAGTCATCTAGACTACTTCTAACTCTTGTAGTTATATCAATTATTCCTTTAATTTCTATTTGAATAATTTTTTGTAAAGTCTCTAAATTTACAACATCTTTTGGTTGTTGAGGATCGGCAAAATTGCATAATTTTTTATTTTCCATATCATACTGGCCATCGGTAGTGAGTTTGTAGCCAATTCCAGGTGGACCTGGACTACCTTTAGCTCGGTTTACATTATGTCCAAACACGTCGACACTCATGATGAGAATAATACTGAGCTATTGTATATATAGCCTCCTTCACGTAGCTCTTCTATTATCGAGTGAATCTCATTGGTATGACTGTGATTCCCTGCAGATCGCTGAGCCATTAGTAAGCGAAGTCGTTCAACCAATTCGTTTGGATCATCCCAGTAAACATAGTCCATTCTACTCATATGTTGTTTGGCGACTTTATATTTAGGTAAAGATCCACCGGACTTATTTTTTGTGAGTTTGAACATTGGAGCAATATACTTATTAAACTTTTTACTATTGTAAGCCTTAATAGCTTCATTTGGATGATTGTGTTTTTTGTGTACACTTGATATTTCCAAAATTTTGCGATAGTTGTTCAAATTTGCTTTCTTTACATATTCTGAATTGGGATTCTTCATAATATGTAACTCCACGAGGCCTTTGGTTCTAGGAAAAGTTGCTTCATCCACCCTCACATGGTTTTTATCAAAAGTAAGCAATGAATTACCCATAGAATAACTATCATTATTCTTACGTACACCATAAAGTCGATCTAAATCCTCTGATTTAAACTCGAATAATTGAAGATATCCATCCTCGCTATCACTAGTGTTCAAACTCTCATTGAGTATTGTTTTATCTTCATCCTGACTGGCAGCAGTTTCAAAGTCTCCTTCATTGTCCTCAGTGGAGTTGTCATTGAAAACTTTGCTTTGTTCTTTAATATTGGAAAGTTCTGGAACCAACTTTGTTTGATGGGTTTTCTTTGTCTCGATTGCAAGTTTTTCAAGAGGATCAACTATGGGTTTGAATGTTTCATGAAGCATCTTTTCTACATTCTCTTTACCAAATTTTAACAATCTATATTTATGTTTGATGGCGTTTCGTGCTTGCACGAGCTGCCTCAATACATTTTTCTCTCTTTGGAAATCGGCCATCATTGTGTTAATGTTTTAACTTGACTGATGATATTATTTTACTTTGCAGCTATATTTATAGCAAAACAGTCAAAACCCGTTCGATATCTCCTATTATTAATGTTTCTATCTTTATCAATGGTTAGAAATTCATGACTATCATCTCTCCAAGACTTGGAACATAAGTCTTTGAATTGCGTATAAGTCATGTCGGTGTTTACATGATCTGCATAAACATGTTTTAAGTTAACATCATCTTGACGAAATATAACTAAAAAATTAACATTATCTCTTACAAGGTGTTTAGGTATATGAGCATATGTTTGACATAGATAAAAACAATCAACTTGTTGTCTACCCAAACAGAAGAAGGCTCGTACGTTGTCTTGCTTCTCACAAGCAATATCATCAAAGACCATAATGGAATTGGGGAGAGCGTGCTCTGGATCTACAACTGTATCATGCTCGTTGAAAGGAAAGTATTGTACACCATCTATAGGTTCCAATAATTCCTGAAGCAATTTATTTTGCTTGATTTAAAGATTTAGAATAGATATATACATTCTCGAATCTTACACCATTGGGATGTGTGATGAGAGCTAGAAGACTATTGGTCTTACCACAATTAGATGGACCACAGAAAACAGCACATATACTATCAGGTAATAAATCACCATGTCGTCTTGGTTGTCTGTCTTGTTCTACAACAGCATCGAAATTAGCTATTGGAAGCTTTGCAAATTGCTCTTTGAAATTCATTGTGTACATCACAACGTTCAGAACACGAATTGATGAAAAAGTATAAATAGAGCTTCCTTATATACTTTTATGCATCAGTCTCCTGCTAGACTTTCAACGACAATGATAATATATAAGCGAAAAAGAGGTCGTGGATTAGTTAATAACGTTATAAATAGACTTCCTTTTGAACTTCATATACCTGGTTATCAATACTGTGGTCCTGGTACAAAATTAGCTAAACGTTTAGCTCGTGGAGATCCGGGCATCAATCCTCTTGATTCAGCTTGTAAAGAGCACGATATAGCCTATTCGAAAAATCGTGAAAACATTCAAGCGAGGAATGAAGCCGATAAAATTTTAGCTGAGAAAGCTTGGAATCGCGTTAAATTAAAAGACGCGGGTTTTGGTGAAAAAGCGGCTGCATACGCTGTGACTAATACTATGAAATTAAAATCTAAATTCGGTATGGGTTTAAAGCAAAAGAAGAAAGTTACGCTAAGCAGTGTAATTCGAGCCGCTCGTAAATTGGCAACAAAAGGTAAATGTAGTAAGAGTGTTATCGGTACAACTTTGGATAGAGTGAGAGATGTGGTAAAAGAAGTTGGTGGTAAGGAGAACATACAAATTACTTATTCCAAAAACGGGTGGTATACTACCTCTCATACCACTGTTTGCAGGCTTAAATGCCGTTGGTGCTCTTGCAGGTGGAGCTGCTGGTATAGCAAAAGCTGTAAACAATTCCAGAGCTGCTAAGCAGCAGTTGGAAGAAAATAAAAGACATAATAAGACTATGGAGTCCATCGCAATGGGTAAAGGTTTATATCTCAAACCATACAAGCAGGGTTTCGGACTCTACCTCAAACCTTGGAAAGGAGAAGGATTGATTAAAAAAAAAAAAAAAAATTTTCTCGGAAGTAATTTTACCGAGAAGAGCTCTCACAGATCAAGATTTACTCAAGTACGCAAACATCTTTAAAATTCCACATTTTCGTGGTGTTTTTACGCGTAATGCTTTACCAGTTGGTGGACCGAAATATAATGAATCTGCTATTGTTAATCTAGATGATGCGAATGGTCCCGGAACACACTGGGTAGCTTATAGAAAAAGAAGGAACAATGTTGTATACTTTGACAGTTTTGGTGATCTACAGCCACCATTAGACTTAATGTTGTATCTCGATATAGATGAAGTTCAGTATAATCATGAGAGATATCAGGACTTCAATACGTATGTTTGTGGACATCTTTGTCTACAATTTTTATCTGAGGCTATATAAGGAGTAGAAAATCTATAAAATTCATTCGTGTTTGAAAAGTCATAATGGCACAATCACTCACACTTACCGTTTCGGGTACTTCATCCATTTTAGAAGCACACTACTTTCTAACTATAGAGCTCTCACCTGACAAAAATTATGTTCTAGGTTTGGTAGAATTGTTAACTTTTAACTCTATTCCTAACATAGATAAAAGTCATAATAAGTTTTATGTTGGTGAAAAGATAATTAACATACCCGTTGGGAGTTATGAGATTGAGGATATACATAAACATCTTAACAAGACGTTGGCTAAAGAAAATATAGATATTAGTCTCAAACCAAACACCAACACTCTTCGTAGCTCTATCAAGTGCAGTCAACAAATTGATTTTAGACCTAAAGATTCCATCGGTCGTCTACTAGGTTTCAATCCACGTGTGGTTGAACCTAACCTAACTCATACCTCGGATCAACCAGTGGCTATTTTGAAAATCAATGCTTTGGTTAAAAATGATAACACACCAGTTCAGAATACAAAGTTCGTGAACAATACTATCTGTCACTTATTCGAGGAAATCAGATATGAGTTGAACGCCATTGAAATCGATAAATGTAAAAATGTTGGTTTAACCACTCTCATGAAAGGTTGGCTTTCACTCAATCTGCGCAATTACCTAAAAAACGTGTCACTCTGTGACATAAAAAAGGTGTCACTCTATGACATAAAAAAGGTGTCACTCTATGACATAAAAAGGGTGTTACTTTATGACGTAAAAAACGTGTCACTCTATGACATAAAAAAGGTGTTACTCTATGACGTAAAAAACGTGTCATTCTATGACATAAAAAAGGTGTCACTCTATAACATAAAAAAGGTGTCACTCTATGACATAAAAAAGGTGTCACTCTTGAAGCATAAACATGTCAAATGCACATAATATTATTAGCAAGTTTCACGATGCTATAGTACAAAAATCAGAGACTTTATTAGTTTTGACAAAAAGTGCTGAATTTTTCGATATAGCTAATGATATGGAAACTTCTGAAATCGAACTATCTAATATGAGACATAGCCATAATAACATCCATAGTTCCCATAATTATAAATTTGCAAAAGTAGTCAAGAAATATGTAACAAAATTAAACGGAAATTCTAGGTGATATCTTGATAATATTTATGGGGTTTACAAGCGAGGAAATTTACTTATGATTGGAAATTCACTAATAAAGTTTGGAGGGGACTTTGTCCATGTAGAGGAGCGGAAGTATCGTTTGTCTGCAGGATTACTACAACTACTATTCAAAAAACTTCCGGATGAAATTCTTATCAATTCAAATGATTTAGATAATTATCGCATGATTATGGAAGTTTCAAGCGCTCACAAAAAGGACTATTGCGTGAATGAGCCGATTCGAAATCTAAAGAGTAAAAAATTTCACATTTTTATTGCTCCAATGTTCGAAAAGTCATTTGTAAAAAGTGACTCGTCATTATCCCCAGAACATAATGTTAACGAAGCTGAAAATGCAAGAGAGAAACGTAAGAAGGTTGAGCAAACTAATGCAGTGGCAGCTAAAAAAATATTTGAACCAATAGTCAGTCCTCTAAAGAAGCTCATAACTGTTGATACTCGAATTGATTCCGATCTTCCAACTTCTAAAGATACTCATAATTATTACGAAGCTGATCATTCTACTGAAGATGTATCAGATTCCTCAACCAATGAATATTTGCCGAAAATCATTCGTGATTCAGGAGTATGGGAGCACTTTGAAGGCAATAACTTTATTCGTTCGAGATACCAACCTGAAAAGTGGACTAGTGACGAAGAAGAAGAAGTTGCAACTATTACAACTGCATACGAATTCGACGTCTGGGATGATCCTAACAAATTAGTTGATCGCTTTCGAGTACTCATTGCTGTGCAAAATATGGGGATAAGAACTATGATGAAATCCGTTATATTCTCAGCGAACTTTGCAATGCTGGAATTATAAATTAATGTTAGAAATGTTATATTGTACTAAATTATCTAAACAGTGGCTACATTCGCTAAGCCTAAGCTATAATAATGTTGTTTTACAATAAAACTATTTTGGTAAATTCTATGTATACATAATTTATTAATAAATATTATCATAAAATAAGAAAGAGAGAGAAAGTTTATGGAGGGAAATATTTTTTCTTTAAGGCCATGTGGAACTGAAGTGAAAATACCTACTTTATCGACATGTCGGTAACAATCAAGTAAAAAGCTTGTAAAAAATATTACAGTGATTCTTTTGACAAAAAAATTTTTTCACGCCCTCCGTAATTCAATTAAGAATATTATAATAAATTTTCAGAACCTAATTCACAATTATCCGTGAGTTATTTTAATTCAAAAATTTTAAATCAATTTGTAGGCTAGAATATTGAACGGATCAATCTAAAATTTCACCTAGTTAACCTCCAAAACATAATGGAGGGCGTGAAAAAATTCTTTTTCCGAAATTCGATAAAAAGTATAATTATAAATTTTATTATCAAGACACCCACTTTGGAGGTTAGGTATTTTATAGTATACAACCAATGCTGCAGCGTCGCACGAGTTGTATATATATACTTAGGCCGAGCCGAGGCTGCGGTGGCCGGTGCTGCCACCAGTCGTGCGCACTGGCCTCTGCGCAGTACACTGTATACACTCCAGACTCCAGCAGACAAGAAAGAAGTAACAAAGCTTTCCTCCGTGCGATGTCGTTAGTCTGTACTTAGCTGACGTGTTATTGTAATATGGTAATTTGCTTTTTTACAATATTCACGTAAAATTGTATAAAGTATGTTCTTTTACTAGAACACTACTTCACGTACATACACCTCTCTATGCGCACACGTAGACATATTTGCCAGTCTTACTGCACCTACAGAACAGATGCGTCAACGCAAAAAATAAGCAGTACCAAGTGCTAGTGTTTTAGTCTGTGAGAGGATAAATATATTACAGGGAAAGGTGGGCTTATGCACCTAACTTGTACATTTTTAGAAACTTATTTAAATAATAATGTGAAATGATTTTTTAATAACAATACATAAAATTATTATAATTTCTCAACATTTATTATTATTCTTGTTAATTGTAGCTAGTGGCCAAAATTACTACCAAAGTTTGTCGTGAGAAGGTGGCAAATAACAACAATAGTTTTTTTACGACGTTTCGGACATCCTTTATTGATTATGTCCCTCTTCAGGCAGCTAGTAACAAAGTACAACTTTTAACAACAACGTATATTAACTTAATTATGAACACATAATTTTACAAGTAACAATTAACGCTTACAAAGTCTGTATTTTTTCTTGAGTAGCACCTTTTTCAAGCGGCTTTTGAGTTAGAACCATTTTATTCGAAAACGACCATTTAAAAAATTTTAATAAGTCAGCTAAATCAGCGAGCTGATTAACGCAATAGTAATCATTAAAATAATTCTATTCTCTAATTTCTTCTTCTTTATAGTAGACTGGTATCAGTGAAAATACGGCCATTATCAACGTAATGTCTGATTTATATTTCTCATGCACACAAGCGCTATCTCCCAAGTAGAAATTGCCTCCGGCATGTCTGACCAGATATGTTGGCCTTGAAAAGGTACGTCTATTCCGGGCCTGCACAGGCTTCTACTTTTGCTGATTCAGGAAAATGAGTTCCTGTACATGAAAATACATATAGAATAATAACGTTTTCCGCACGAACGAAACGAGAGAGAAAAGCAGGTCGTTGGAAGGGGTACCTAAGCGAAACTATTGAAGCGTTCATGGTAGTGGGAAAGAGTAGCTTCGGAGGCTATTGCGTGTATTACTATATATATCGAAAATAATCTAAAATACATAAAAAATCAGTATTTAAATATATATAAATAGATTTTTCGAAACTTGTTGTCATGCAATAATGTTATATTTATATAGCTACACATATTATACAAATGACATAATGAATTGCATTTGTGGTTACGCAATTATATCGTTTATTTAGTAACTTCCCGTGTTGGAGACATAGTAAAAGTATCGCTGCTTCTAGAAGTACCCGTGTCTCAGAGATGGCGCCTACAGCGTGCACATAATGAATACCACTAGAGCAGAATAATCATTAAAGTTATGATTTTGAAGTAAGAGTGGTATAAATAAACTCGGCAAAGAAGAAGAATGTGTTGAAATCCTCTCTAAGAATGATAGCCGCAAGTAGTGGCTCATTTAAGAACTCGATATGATTCGTCATTTGAAAACAGCGCGAATATTTGAATTTTGAAAGAAGTACTAAATAATTTGATAGAACTACAAAAAAACATTTGATTTTTTGCTTAAAAAATGTATCTAATTATCTTATCATTTAAACTAATTAAAATTATATCATATTGGAAAATAGTATTCATAACCTCAGAAACAAAACGGTACGCGCGAAGCGCTTTTGAATTTTTCTGGTAAAAAGAAAAAAATAAAACTGATGTTGACAAAAGAAGAATCATTGAAGATATACATAACTTGATTATTGACTTAATGATTATCTGCAAATTATTTTAAATCAGGCATTTTCCAGCCCTGTTATGGACATAATATTTTTCAATAGCTGGTCAGGGCTATAACTTCAGGCATTGTTCTCAATTGTTTACTTTGAGTGCTGCGTCTATACAAAGCCTGCATAAAGCCTCCTCACATGCCTACTCTGGGCCTGTAAAGGCGCCAGTGCTGAACCGGTCTAAGATCTTTAGGTACCAGTACAGGGCCTGATGTCACCCTAATTCGCTTTTTACTCCAGCTATGATGGTTATACTATAGTTCCAGAGCGCATTCGCCAAATATTCGAGGTTTTCGAGATATTCGAGAAAATGAACATGACGTCGAAACAGGGACGATATATTCACACCGGCTATTAGCTACTCTATTTTGTTTTAGCAGCGGGAATAAAAATCGTTACATATCGGCGCTGTGTGTAACTATAAACAATTCTTTACACGAATTGTGTTAAATATTTTGCATTTTTTAGTATATACTTCTTGATTTGATCATATCTGTAAAGTATATCTTGTTGTTGTGATTGTTTCCCGTACATAATTGAAAGGAATCATGGGTAGTAAAAAAACAAATCCACAACGACAAGAAAAAGAATAGCAAAAAACGCGTAAGTAATATTGACAACATTTAAAAAATTATGGCCACTGTAAATAGTCATGATTATTTCGAAAGATCCAGAGTTCTTAGGAAACGGTTCCATTTTATATAAATCGATTTCACTATATGAAAACAATAAATTATTATGCAATCATTTATATCATAGTAACCTCCATTTTGAGGTTATGTCATATAATTTTATTTCTTGGGTAATAAATCGATAGCAAGATATTTCATTGGTTTTGACCTTCTACACTATTTCTTTTACTTCAATAGCAGAGCTTGAAGTATTTTCAGTATGGAGTACACATACCCAGAGAAGAGTAGGATTTAGTATTTCGATAATAACGCGTAATTCAGAGGTAAACTCAATTGCATAAACATTGCAAAAGTTAGAAATTTAAAAAAGCCTTTGATAGACCTGCTCTTGTTAAAAAACCAGTACACAACGGTCGGAAGTATAATTATGTAATTCCATAAAAGTTATACCGTTTTCCCACACAGCCCCTCAATTATTCCCTCAGGAGAAAGGGACACTACATAAGCGCAGCGATGCACTACCTTGTGCTGTGCTGCACCTGCTCAGGTCGTGTTGTTCGGTTACTATATTCTTATCAATCTCCATAATATAAAACTCTCATAAAAATAGAATATAGGAACGTAACGACCCGATACAAGGCCACGGCGCGGCTACAGCGCGGCTACAACGCAGCACTTATATACATTTTTTGAAACGAAAATCTATTTCAGGACTCTCAACGGTATGGTGTCATGCGGTAGATCCATGATAAAATGGTTACCTCTTTTCCGGCGAAAACTCCGCCCTCACGGTATCACATATCCTCGCGCAGACTACCTAACTGGGCGTTCTATTTCTGTTTCCACTCATTTCTTTCACAAATACCTGATAAGCGACCAACATTCTTTTGCATTTTTATTCTTTGATTATTTATCTATTCGAATTGAGGTTTTTAAACCTTACTTGTTCTTCTTTTGTAAGCGATTGTTATACTTAAAACTTACATAACCGCAATCTTCTATAATAGGCTACGTTAAAAACTCGATGTTTAGAATTATTTTATTCATAAGATGCACGATGAAAAATATTTAACAAATACTTGTAATCTTTGTTTAAATTTAGGAATAACATATAAATATTCTAAATTGTTTGCGGCATTTTTTATAAAGATATAACAGCCCTAAATAGTTTTAACAAATTAAAAATACAAATAGAAAAGAAGTTCCTAGCAAGAAAGAAAACTGGATATGGTATCACAATGTATAGACATATTCAGTTCATGTTAAAGTGGTAATTTAACAGTTAAATAACAATAAAGGAAACAATTCAATGCATGTAACTATTTTTCTAATTGCATATATTAAGAGAAAAATGTGCTAACTTGAGAAAAAGACAACTTTACTACCCTCTCCATGAATATCCCGATATAAAACACAGACGACCTATAGATGCGACCTAAAATAAGCATTTCATGGTAATTTTTGCTAAATAAATTACACATAGAACTTATGTCGGGAATATGACGCATATCGCTTCAATCTCTGACCCTTCGATTCTAGCGGGATCGCAGATCGCCAAAGGACTGCCCTCCCATTTAATTAAACGCAACATGGTATGGGTGACTGCCTGATAAAATGAAAGCTCATAAATATTATGTTCCTACAACTGTTAACTACTACACACTAGATATTTTTAGCAAAACTGACCTCAAAAATAATTTCGACATTAACAAGTAACAACTTAGTTATTATTTGTGACACGTATACAATTTTTTTTTTCGCAAGCGTCCTAGATAATTACTCGAAGTCTATGAAATTAAACGTGGAATTTATCCGAAGAAATACACCGATTTTCTTAATTTATTGAACTTATTTTAAACTTTATAGCGAATGCATTTATTATTTTTATTATCTCTTCAACTAATCTCCAAACAATTATAATAATCCCGAACAAATCTCGTATAGAATTAGGTCTAAAATAAGAACCGACTCACGCCTGTCTCCGACACCTTGTTTCTGCGGAAGCGGACTGCGGAGATCGAGGAAAGCGAGCGCGGTCTCGGCTCCCATTGAATCGAGCGCGTACCCGATTGCATATGGGCGAGTTTCCCAAAAAACTGCAATACGTTAAAATGACCCTCTCTTTATAGTCGCGGACGCGGCACAATTGAGAAAAGTTAAGCCCAATAGAGGAAATATGTTATTTTTTCATTTTTTCTGCTAACCTAACCTCAAATATCATTACCCATCACATATAAACAGCTTCGGTTTGCGAAAGCGTTGAAAGATTTATGTTATATTAGTTCAAACGATCCCAACTGTACAAAAATAAGCCTACAAGTTTCTCATTCACCATACTACCCATTAAATTACTTTCATTTCCAAAATTATTTAAATTATTTATACCTTAAAAACTAATAGATTGATTATGCTGTACTAGCATTACTTCATTAATAACTCCAATATAATTTTACAAATGAATTCTGTTGTATTGAATTTTGTCAAAATTAAGAAGCGCGTAGCGCCCGTCTTCGACACCTTGTTCAACGGGAGCGGAGATCGCGGCGAGCTTGCGCCGTCTCCGCTCCCATTGAATCTACCACCCACGCGCGATGGCATAGGCCAGTTTCACATAAAACCGAAGTAAGTTCAGATCATCATCATTTTAGTGCCGCGCGCGCGACACAATTGAGAAACGTTAAGCCCAATATAGAAAAGATATTATGTTTTCTCATAACCAAACCTCAATTTTCGTATTAGCTGTCATGAGCAGTTACGGTTTGAGAAAACGTTGAAACATTTTTGATACATTAGTTAACACGACGCCAACTGTATGAAATCGAGCGTCCATGTTTCGCCTTATCCATACTACTCATTTCAATTATTTAAACACTGAAACTAAATAATTTAATCTTTTTACTAACGCTACTCGAAAACTCCAATGTAATTTTTGAAAATAAATTTCGCGGCGCAGAATCACGTCAGAAATAAGATGCGCCTCGCGCCCGTCTGTCACCTTCATTCTGTGGGAGCGGAGATCGCGGCGAGCTCGCGCCGTCTCCGCTCCCGTTGAATCGAGTGCACTGGCGCGGTGGTATATGCGAGTTTCTCATAAAACGGCAGTACGTTCAGATCATCATCCTTTTAGTGCCGTGCGCACCATCCAATTGAGAAACGTTAAGCTCAATAAAGAAAAAATGTTATTTTTTCTCCTAGCCTCACCTCAAATTTCGTATTAGCTGTCATAAGCAGGTACGGTTTGCGAAAGCGTTCAACGATTTTTGTTACATTAATTAAAACGAACCTAACTGCATGAAATTAAGCCTCCATGTTTCGCGTTATCCATAGTACTCATTGTTTAACTTTTATTCCTAAAATTATTTAAATTATTTAAACTTTGAAAGTAAATAATTTAATTTTTTACTAACGCTACTTGATAACGCCAATGTAATTGTTGCAAATACATTTCGGGGAGCTGAATTACGTCAGAAATATGAAGTGCCTCGCGCCCGTCTACGTCACATTGATTCTGTGGGAGCGGAGATCGCGGCGAGCTCGCGCCGTCTCCGCTTCCATTGAATCGAACGCACAGGCGCGGTGGCATAGGCGAGTTTCCCATAAAACGGCAGTACGTTTAGATCATCATCCTTTTAGTGCCGCGAGCTGGACACAATTTAGAAACGCTTATTCCACTAAAGAAAAAAAGTTATTTTTTCTCCTAACCTAACATCAAATTTCGTATTAGCTGTCATAAGCACACTGATAGAAGTATTCATTTATAGTAAACGAATATATTCCTTTGAAATCTAAAAACATGGTGTATTTAAATTTAAGGCAAATTTCGTTACTATTACATAATATTCTTAACCAATACGTTCGTATGTGTTTTGTATGAAATCCATCAATTATTTTAGTCTAAATGCAGATTTCTTAATAGTTAATGAATCTGGCTTTGCGCACACTTCCGCAGGATTTGGAAGGTTTGGCTGTGTCGGCAATGCAGAACGCGGCGTAGACTACTGAGTCCCTGAAAACATATGGGCGGCCTACTCCGTTCTGTCCTCATGCGTGCAGTGTGCCGTCGATTCTCCGCGGCGAACGGCATCGAAAAACGAGGTGACAAGCAGCGAGAAGGAAAAGGGCGGGCTGTCCATGTGTTTTGAGCTGCCGAGCACGCATGCGCTTGCATGCACGAACATACATATAGACGGCGCGCTGCTGTGCGGCGTACTTACCGCCGTCTTCTACAAGCGAGCGCCATGCGCCACCATTTTCTATGTTCTGCTCGCCGGCCGCGGACCCGCGATTATTATGTGCGTGTATAATGTGGATGGGTGTCTGTGTGTTTACAGTGATCTCTCCTCGCATCTCTAACCGCTATTCTGAAGGTTATGTGTGCAGTGACGGATACACTACTCACTATAACTATTAATACACCACGTTATTATATATTAATGCACGTGGATGAATAGTTAAGGAATATTCATGTGTCAAAATTTCACAGCTCTATGGCTTAACAGTTAAGTCACGGGGCTTACAGTAAATAAATACTTCTATCAGTGCAGGTACGGTTTGAGAAAGCGTTGAATGGTTTTTGATACATTAGTTAAAACGACCAATTTTTTTGAAATCGCGCCTCCAAGTTTCGCGTATCCATACAACTCATTGTTTAACTTTTCATCCTAAAATTATTTAAATTATTTAAACTTTGAAAATAAATAATTTAATATTTTACTAACGCTACTTGATAACTCCAATGTAATTTTTGCAAATAAATTTCGCGGCGCAGAAATAAGAAGCGCCTCGCGCCCGTCCACGTCACCTTGTTCTGTGGGAGCGGAGATCGCGGCAAGCTCGCGCCGTCTCCGCTCCCATTGAATCGAGCGCACAGGTGCGATGGCATAGGCGACTATTCCATAAAACGGCAGTACGTTTAGATCATCATCCTTTTAGTTCAGCGCGCCCGACACAATTGAGAAACGTTAAGCCTAATAAATAAATAATGTTATTTTCTCTCCTTAACCTAACCTCAAATTTTGTATTAGCTGTGATAAGCAGGTACGGTTTGGGAAAGCTTTGAATATTTTTTATTACATTAGTTAGAACGACCATAACCGTATGAAATCAAGCCTCCATGTTTCGCGTTATCCATCCTACTCATTGTTTAATTTTTAATCTTAAATTATTTAAATTATTTAAACTTTGAAAATAAATAATTTAATTGTTTTACTAACGCTACTCGATAACTTCGATGTAATTTTTGCAAATAAATTTCGCGGCGCAGAATCACGTCAGAAATAAGATGCGCCTCGCGCCCGTCTGTCACCTTCATTCTGTGGGAGCGGAGATCGCTGTGAGCTCGCGCCGTCTCCGCTCCCATTGAATCAAACGCACAGGCGCGATGGCATAGACGAGTATTCCATAAAATGGCAGTACCTTTAGATCATCATCCTTTTAGTTCAGCGCGCCGGACACAATTGAGAAACGTTAAGCCTAATAATTAAATAATGTTATTTTCTCTCCTTAACCTAACCTCAAATTTCGTTTTAGCTGTGATAAGCAGGTACGGTTTGGGAAAGCTTTGAATATTTTTTATTACATTAGTTAGAACGACCATAACCGTATGAAATCGAGCCTCCATGTTTCGGGTTATCCATACTACTCATTGTTTAATTTTTAATCTTAAATTATTTAAATTATTTGCTATCAATTTGTTATTAAATTTTAATGTTTATATTTAAATAATTTTGTACAAATCTGGAATCCAGTAGTAAGTGTGTTTGTCAGGTCTAACAGCCATATTTAGAATATGTGTTGCATTTAATATTTACTTTAACGATGCATGGTTGTTTATTGTACAAGCTATACAAAAAGGTGAATAAAAACTTTTTATCTATGAAGCTGATTAACGTACAAAAACAAAAGAAGCAATAAAAACATACTAAGAATATCTTTTTTCTATATTATAATAATGAACTTCCTTTCACGATAACTTCTGGCAAAAAATTAAATTTTAAAAATTTAAAATAATTCTCTTTTTTAGTGGGATATACCGGTAGTTTTGTCAGTGGTTTTTTGGTGCACCTGATTTTCTTTTTAGAATATAATTTTTTTATATAATGTGATAGTATTAATGATTGTGTAACCATATTATGAATACCCAAATTTGAAAGGAAATTAAAGAATACAATTCTGAGGTACTCTAATGTATATTTACAGATTAAAAGGCAAATTAGTAAAATTGTTCTGGTACTGGGCATTGTTCGGGTATCGGAACAGTTCCCTGCTGTACCTACAGAGTATTCGAACTCACTGCGAGCGGCGAGCGCGTCAGTCGTGCCGATGCAGCAACCGTCGCCTGTTGCTCTCCCGCAGCGCTTTCGCGGACGCTCCTGCTCCCGCTTGTTCTTTCCATCCGAACATGTGCCCGCAGCATCCTTCGGCGCACGCGCGCCGCATGATCCGCATCGACCAACGGCGGCGATGTTGGACTTCACTCCTGCGCTGTTAGCATACGACGGCTGCCACTCTTCGAGGTTATGTCGTTCTCTGTGTTTACAGGTGAGATCAGTGCGACTGTACTTTCTCTGTCTCTGCTATTTTCTTATATTCTATTCTTCCTAGATGTGCTACTAGAGAGAGCTGTCCTGTGGAAATTGTGCATCTTTATTCTTCAGGTTGCTGCTACTCCTTCCTCCAGATCTCAGCTGCTGCGCTGCTGATGTTTTTCGAGCCCTTAAAAATCCAGGAAGAGCCTCTACTTTAGTAAGTACAATACTGTCTGATTGAGGAGATCAGAAATTGCATACACACTCTCTCTGTATGTATTGCATTGTGTCTGGACATTCTGGTAAACTGTGAGCGAGGGTGAGCAGGTCTTAGTTGGAAATGCACATGCGCTTTTTCGACTTTTCATTCCAAATATCCCTTTCCATTCCCAACAAATATCTTGAACTTTAAACGCACTATGTTATACATGCTGAGGGATAATATATCGAGTTCAAGATCTAAATAATCAGCCAGTGTGGAGATACAGCATTTTCTGTGTTTTTCAAGAAATTTTCAAGAAAAAAAATTATTTCCTCCATACTGTCTGATTGAGGAGATCTGAAATTGCATACACAATCCCTCTGTATGCATTGCATTGTGTCTGGACATTCTGGTAAACTTTCAGCGAGGGTGAGGAGGTCTTAGTTGGAAATGCACATGCGCTTTTTAGACATTTCATTCCAAATATCCCTTTCCATTTCCAACAAATATCTTGAACTTTAAACGCACTATGTTATACATGCTGAGGGATACTATATCGAGTTTCAGATCTAAATAATCAGCCAGTGTGGAGATACAGCATTTTCTGTGTTTTTCAAGAAATTTTCAAGAAAAAAAATTATTTCCTCCATACTGTCTGATTGAGGAGATCTGAAATTGCATACACAATCCCTCTGTATGCATTGCATTGTGTCTGGACATTCTGGTAAACTTTCAGCGAGGGTGAGGAGGTCTTAGTTGGAAATGCACATGCGCTTTTTAGACATTTCATTCCAAATATCCCTTTCCATTTCCAACAAATATCTTGAACTTTAAACGTACTATGTTATACATGCTGAGGGATACTATATCGAGTTTCAGATCTAAATAATCAGCCAGTGTGGAGATACAGCATTTTCTGTGTTTTTCAAGAAAGTTTCAAGAAAAAAAATTATTTCCTCCATACTGTCTGATTGAGGAGATCTGAAATTGCATATACAATCCCTCTGTATGTATTGCATTGTGTCTGGACATTCTGGTAAACTTTGAGCGAGGGTGAGGAGGTCTTAGTTGGAAATGCACATGCGCTTTTTCGACATTTCATTCCAAATCTCCCTTTCCATTCCCAACAAATATCTTGAACTTTAAACGCACTATGTTATACATGCTGAGGGATAATATATCAAGTTTCAGATCTAAATAATCAGCCAGTGTGGAGATACATCATTTTCTGGGTTTTTCAAGAAATTTTCAAGAAAAAAAGTTGTTTCCTCCACACTGTCTGATTGAGGAGATCTGAAATTGCATACACAATCCCTCTGTATGTATTGCATTGTGTCTGGACATTCTGGTAAACTTTGAGTGAGGATGAGGAGGCCTTAGTTGGAAATGCACATGCGCTTTTTGGACTATTCATTCCAAAGATCCCTTTCCATTCTCAACAAATATCTTAAACTTTACACACACTATGTTATACATGCTGAGGGATTATATATTAAGTTTCAGATCTAAATAATCAGCCAGTGTGGAGATACAGCAAATTCTGGATTTTTCAAGAAATTTTCAAGAAAAAAAGTTATTTCCTCCATTGTGTCTGATTGAGTAGATCTGAAATTATATACACAATCTCTCTGTATGTATTGCAGTGTGTCTGGGCATTCTGGTAAACTTTAAGAGAGGGTGAGGAGGTCTTAGTTGGAAATGCACGTGCGCTTTATCCCCCTCCATCCCTCTGAATGTATTGCATTGTGTGTTGACATTCTAATAGTATAGCCAAACCAAACCTCGAAGTTCTTTTTAATAGTATAGCCAAATCTAGTTGCCAACTTTCCATCTGTCTACTCCTCTGATCCTAGCAGTTCGATACTGCTCTTCTCGTCCTCACTGCTTAATACATTATTAATATATTTTGCTTTGCCGTAGGCGAAGAGCTCCTGCAGAAGACAACTCGTCTTCACATATCATTCTATTCTCCTCGAGGGCAGCCAACGCAACTACCACTTCTCGAGGACATTATATAGGCGAAGATATTGTAGAAGTGAGGGCGGAGGTCTAATAGAATGTAGTCCGCTCTCCCGCGGCAGACTCGAGTAAGTACTTCACTTCGGATTTGGCCTTTATCCTGTAGTATAGGTGAACCTAGCCTCCAATTTTTCATCTATCTACTCCTCTGTTCCTGGCAGTTCGATACTGCTCTCCTCGTCCTCACTGTTTAATACATTATTAATATATTGTGTTTTTCCGTAGGCGAAGAGCTCCTGTAGAAGACAACACGTCTTCATATACAATTATAGTCTCCTCGATAGCCACTATCGAATCTGCCACATCCCGAGGATCACCTGGGCGCACCCGACGAAGAAGTGAAAGCGAAGGTGTATTTGAAAGTAGTCCGCGTTGCCGCGACATACTGGAGTATCGCGGTATTTAGGGCATACCTGACTTGTAGGTACAAAATAATCAGACTTATACCTCCCCAAAAAATAAAAATCCGGCAGGTGTAGCAGTGTTTCACACTATGAAACAACATCTCATTTATGCAGGTCTCAATCTTAAGGAGTGCCTTTCTAATCACGCGGGGCGATGCCCTAAACATCATAATTAACTGAGTCTAGAAGAAATTGACTAACCTGCATCTCTATTTTCTTAACAAAAATTTGTAGTCTTTATAGCATTTTTAACTTGATGGTTAGAATATTTTTATACCATAATATTCGAAACCACGAAGCCTACCACTTACAATAAGGATAATTTTTATTATTTTTCAATTCACCTAGCTGCATCAGACTCTGATTTGTAGTATTATCCATAGGAGTATTGACAGAATTAGTATAGAGCATATTTCATTGCTTGAGAACTTTAAAAGTAAACAAAAAGCTTTGTTTTCTATATGTTTTTTGTATTTAATCTTGAAATCGTCTATCATCAGAAACATTCTACACAAAAAGCCTTCTCTTTATAAAAAATGTCTCGCACATGGGTTTCAGAGAAATCGGTAAGAATATTGTTAAAGCGTCTAGAAATGGTTAATTGTGATAAAATTCATTGATTACGTCCATCTTGATTTGGAAATGGGTGGTTAGCCAAAGTCCCGCTATCAAAACGCCTTCAGAGAGTCTTTACAAAAAATGTCGCGCGCCAGGATTTCCGCCGAATATTAAGAAATTAAAGGGTTTCAACTATTATAAATTGGTAATTATAATTTAGTAACATGCGAATTCGCTTACTAGGTTATATTTAATCATTAAATCGTCTATAAGCAGAAAATTTTCACACAAAAATTCTTGACACGATCTTTACAAAAAATGTCGCGCACACGGATTTCGGAGAACTCCGGCAGAAGAAAAGTTAAAGCGCCTAGAAATTGTTAATTATGATGCAATTTATTGATTACGTGAATCTTGATTTGGAAATGCGTGGTTGGCCGAAAGTCCTGTTATCCCTTCACAGGCTCATTACAAAAAATGTCGCGTGCTCGTATTTTCGCCAAATATTGCGAAATTACATGGTTTCAACTATTATAAATTCATAATTATTAGTTAGTTAAATGCAAATTAGGTTATTAGTTTCTATTTAATGTTAAATCGTCCATCGGCAGGAACTTCTAGACCAAAAGCCTTCACATGCTCTTTACAAAAAATTTCGCGAACACGGATTTCGGAGAAATCTGGCAAAAGAATATTGTTAAAATGTCTACAAATTGTTAATTATGATAAAATTTATTGATTACGTCCATCTTGATTTGGGAATGGGTTGTTAGTCAAAAGTCCCGCTATCCAAAACCCTTCACAGGCTGTATACAAAAAATCTCGCGCAAGCGGAATTCGGGGAAATCCGGCAGAAGAATATTGTTAAGAGACCTAGAAATTGTTAATTATGATGCAATTCGTTGATTAAGTCCATCTTGATTTGGGAATGGGTTGTTAGTCGAAAGTCCCGCTATCCAAAACCCTTCACAGGCTCTTTGCAAAAAATCTCGCGCAAGCGGAATTCGGGGAAATCCAGCAGAAGAATATTGTTCAAACGTCTAGAAATTGTTAATTATGATGCAATTCGTTGATTAAGTCCATCTTGATTTAGGAATGGGTTTTTGTCAAAAGTCCCGCTATCAAAAACCCTTCACAGGCTCTTTACAAAAAATGTCACGCACATGGGTTCGGGGAAATCGGACAGAAGAACATTGTTAAATCATCTAGAAATGGTTAATTATGATGTAATGTTGATTACGTCATCTTTATTTGGGAATGGGTTGTGAGGCAAAAGTCCCTCGATCAAAAAGCCTTCACATGCTCTTTATAAAATATGTCGCGCACACGGATTTCGTTGAAATCCGGCAAAAGAAAAGTTAAAGCGCCTAGAAATTGTTAATTATGATGCTATTTATTGATTACGAGAATCTTGATTTGGAAATGCGTGGTTGGCCGAAAGCCCTGTTGTCAAAAACCCTTCACAGGCTCATTACAAAAAATGTCACGTGCTCGTATCTTTGCCAAATATTGCGAAATTACATGGTTTGAACTATTATACATTCGTAATTATTAGTTAGTTAAATGCAAATTAGGTTATTAGTTTATATTTAATGTTTAAATCGTCCATCGGCAGAAACTTTCTAGACCAAAAGCCTTCACATGCTCTTTACAAAAAATTTCGCGAACACGGATTTCGAGAAATCTGGCAAAAGAATATTGTTAAAATGTCTAGAAATTGTTAATTATGATACAATTCATTGATTAAGTCCATCTTGATTTGGAAATGGGTTGTTAGTCAAAAGTCCCGCTATCCAAAACCCTTCAAAAGCTCTTTACAAAAAATCTCGCGCAAGCGGAATTCGGGGAAATCCGGCAGAAGAATATTGTTAAAACTTCTAGAAATTGTTAATTATGATGTAATTCGGTGATTAATTCCATCTTGATTTGGGAATTGGTTGTTTGTCAAAAGTCCCGCTATCACAAACCTTTCACAGACTCTTTACAAAATATGTCACGCGCTTGTATTTCAACCAAGTCTAGCGAAATTACATGGTTTCAACTAATATTAATTGGTAATTATAATTTAGTTACATACGAATTCGCTTACTAGGTTATATTCAATCTTTAAATCGTCTATCAGCAGACACTTTCTAAACAAAAAGCCTTCACATTTCACATGCTCTTTATAAAAAATGGCACGCACACGGGTTCGAGGAAATCGGACAGAAGAACATTGTTAAATCGTCTAGAAATGGTTAATTATGATGTAATTAGTTGATTACGTCATCTTTATGTGGGAAAGGGTTGTGAGCCAAAAGTACCACTATCAAAAAGCCTTCACATGCTCTTTACAAAATATCTCGCGTAAGCGGAATTCGGAGAAATCCGGCAGAAGAATATTGTTAAAACGTCTAGAAATTGTTAATTATGATGCAATCGTTGATTAAGTCCATCTTGATGTGGGAATGGGTTTTTGTCAAAAGTCCCGCTATCAGAAACCCTTCACAGGCTCTTTACAAAATATGTCGCGCGCTCTAGGTTATATTCAATCTTTAAATCGTCTATCAGCACACACTTTCTAAACAAAAAGCCTTCACATACTTTTTACAAAAAATGTCACGCACATGGGTTCGGGGAAATCGGACAGAAGAATATTGTTAAAACGTCTAGAAACGGTTAATTATGATGTAATTCGTTGATTACGGCATCTTTAATTGGGAATGGGTTGTTTGTCAAAAGTCCCGCTATCAGAAACCCTTCACAGGCTCTTTACAAAATATGTCACGCGCTTGTATTTCAACCAAGTATAGCGAAATTACATGGTTTCAACTAATATCAATTGGTAATTATAATTTAGTTACATGCGATTTCGCTTGCTAGGTTATATTCAATCTTTAAATCGTCTATCAGCAGACACTTTCTACACAAAAAGCCTTCACATTTCACATGCTCTTTACAAAAAATGGCACGCACACGGGTTCGAGGAAATCGGACAGAAGAACATTGTTAAATCGTCTAGAAATGGTTAATTATGATGTAATTAGTTGATTACGTCATCTTTATGTGGGAAAGGGTTGTGAGCCAAAAGTACCACTATCAAAAAGCCTTCACATGCTCTTTACAAAATATCTCGCGTAAGCGGAATTCGGAGAAATCCGGCAGAAGAATATTGTTAAAACGTCTAGAAATTGTTAATTATGATGCAATCGTTGATTAAGTCCATCTTGATGTGGGAATGGGTTTTTGTCAAAAGTCCCGCTATCAGAAACCCTTCACAGGCTCTTTACAAAATATGTCGCGCGCTCTAGGTTATATTCAATCTTTAAATCGTCTATCAGCAGACACTTTCTAAACAAAAAGCCTTCACATACCTTTTACAAAAAATGTCACGCACATGGGTTCGGGGAAATCGGACAGAAGAATATTGTTAAAACGTCTAGAAACGGTTAATTATGATGTAATTCGTTGATTACGGCATCTTTAATTGGGAATGGGTTGTTTGTCAAAAGTCCCGCTATCAGAAACCCTTCACAGGCTCTTTACAAAATATGTCACGCGCTTGTATTTCAACCAAGTATAGCGAAATTACATGGTTTCAACTAATATCAATTGGTAATTATAATTTAGTTACATGCGATTTCGCTTGCTAGGTTATATTCAATCTTTAAATCGTCTATCAGCAGACACTTTCTACACAAAAAGCCTTCACATGCTTTTTACAAAAAATGTCACGCACATGGGTTCGGGGAAATCGGACAGAAGAATATTGTTAAAACGTCTAGAAATGGTTAATTATGATGTAATTCTTTGATTACGTCATCTTTATTTGGGAATGGGTTGTGGGCCAAAAGTCTCGCTATCAAAAAGCCTTCATATGGTCTTTACAAAATATGTCGCGCACATGGATTTCGTTGAAATCCGGCAAAAGAATATTGTTAAAGCGTCTACAAATTGTTAATTATGGTAAAATTTATTGATTACGTCCATCTTGATTTGGGAATGGGTTGTTAGTTAAAAGTCCCACTATCCAAAACCCTTCACAGGCTGTTTACAAAAAATCTCGCGCAAGCGGAATTCGGGGAAATCCGGCAGAAGAATATTGTTAGAAGATCTAGAAATTGTTGATTATGATGCAATTCGTTGATTAAGTCCATCTTGACTTGGGAATGGGTTGTTAGTCAAAAGTCCCGCTATCCAAAACCCTTCACAGGCTCTTTGCAAAAAAATGTTGCGCACACGGATTTCGTTGAAATCCGGCAAAAGAAAAGTTAAAGCGCCTAGAAATTGTTAATTATGATGCTATTTATTGATTACGTGAATCTTGATTTGGAAATGCGTGGTTGGCCGAAAGTTCTGTTATCAAAAACCCTTCACAGCCTCATTACAAAAAATGTCGCGTGCTCGTATTTTCGACAAATATTGCGAAATTATATGGTTTCAACTATTATAAATTTGTAATTATTAGTTAGTTAAATGCAAATTAGGTTATTAGTTTATATTTAATGTTAAATCGTCCATCGGCAGAAACTTTCTAGACCAAAAGCCTTCACATGCTCTTTACAAAAAATTTCGCGAACACGGATTTCGGAGAAATCTGGCAAAAGAATATTGTCAAAATGTCTAGAAATTGTTAATTATGATGCAATTCGTTGATTAAGTCCATCTTGATTTGGGAATGGGTTGTTAGTCAAAAGTCCCGCTATCCAAAACCCTTCACAGGCTCTTTAGAAATATGTCGCCCGACCGTATTTCCGCCAAATATTGCGAAATTATATTGTTTGAACTATTATAAATTAGTAATTACAATTTAGTTACATGCGAATTCTCTCACTAGGTTATATTTAATCTTTAAATCGTCTATCAGCAGAAACTTTCTGCACAAAAAAAGCCTTCACATGCTAATTACAAAAAATGTCGCCCGAAGAATATTGTCAAAACGTCTAGAAATTGTTAATTATGATGCACTTCATTGATTACGTCCATCTTGACTTGGGAATGGGTTGTTAGTCAAAAGTCCCGCTATCAAAAACCCTTGACAGGCTCTTTATCATAAATGTCGCCCGACCGTATTTCCGCCGAATATTAATAAATTTAATGTTTTCAACAATCATAAATTGGTAATTATTAGTTAGTTAAATGCAAATTTGGTTATTAGTTTGTATTTAATGTTTAAATCGTCCATCGGCAGAAACTTTATATACCAAAAGCCTTCACATGCTCTTTACAAAATATGTCGCGAACACGGATTCCGGAGAAATTCATGAATTTTTTCACTTCATTATATTTAGATTACTTTTAATATAGTTTCGCATTAAGTTTTTGAAGTACGGCTTTATGATCCGAGTGTTGCGTGGTCATTTTCTCACTTTAGTCATCGGCATTCGCAAGATGTCACATTCGCGCAACCTGATAGAGCGTGTAAAAAAGTAGCTGAGAGGGAATGTTTTCACGCTCGCACACTTGAGTACTTTATCCCTACTATTATTGAAATATTAATGAAATCAACAAAGTAAGACTAAAATAATGCATAATTTGTCATGTTATTCATGTACATATGCAATAAATTGTAGTAGTTATAGCTTTGCTTGATTTTTTTAATACTTCTGATTATTTATTTTCCAAATTACTGTGGTGAATATTTAGGCTTATATGTGTATAGTTTTGGTATATGTAATTACGTAGTTAGAATTTGTGATGTCCTTAATATCATTTAGTACTTCAAAGTACTACGAAAACATTGAAAAAAAAAATTTAAAGAAAGAAAAAAACAAAAAGGAAAACGAAAATTAAAAAGGAAAAAATAATGAAATGAATAAAGAAGCGAAAAAGAAAATAAAATTAAAAAGAGGAAAGAAAATGAAAACGGAAAAAGAAACAAATAATAACATTATACTCGAGTGTTGATTATTGGAAATCACCTCAGAGCCAAATATAAACATCAATTTAACAAGAAAATAACATTGTAAATACATCTAAATATTTCGATGCATATCATTATGTTATATGATTAACAAGTATAGTTCACGACTACAACTTGCAATCTTAGTATCTTTTGACAAATTTGCATGTATTTTTATAATGAATGATACTACTAATAATAATAAGTAGTAACATGTGATTATTTAGTTAGTGTATGCCCTGTTGTTGCTTACTTAATTTAGTGCATATATTTATTGCAATATTTTAGATGTATGTAAAGTATATTACTCTATTACTCTATCTACAGGATACATATATTTTTATTATGCATCATGAGATTCACTTTCTGATCGAGTGTATAATGCCAAAAATAAATGTCTGACCTTGTAAATGTTAATTATCCTCCGAAAAATACAGTAGCAATTTACAAAATCTACTATTAAATGTAGTTTCGTTATACTGCAGCATAAATGTATAGAGTATAGTAATTATACTGTACAGTAGTATGTATATAATTAGGTAGTTAGTGCATGTATTGTAGTTTATTTAACTTAGTATTTTTGTATACAAAAAATGATAACATGCTAAATGCATTTTTCAAAATTGGTCTTTTATCATACGTAATATAATTACGTATTCTAAAACTAACAAGTTGAGTAAAAAAAAACAACATATTTTAGAACAATACATATACAAATTCTGAAAAGAATAGCATATGCTTGGAATCGAAAACTGCAACTTTATAGCTAGGCCTGTTGGATGCGTGATAAATGAGTGGTCAGTTTAGTACGTGCATTTTTTAATTTTACTTTGTACTTTTACACACTACAAAAATTTGATAATATCCTAAATGTATTTCTTAAAATTATGCTTATATTGTTATAATATAATGTATAATATTGTTAAACTTTTTAATGGAATCATAAATTGTATAAGGAAGGAAATAATATCGTAAATGGATAACAAATTTTAAAAATTCGACAAATAATATTACAGTCAGTTACATACCGACAATCAGGTATTGTAATTATATTTATAATAATATTTAAGCTGTTCATATACTTATGATTTAATATAACAATTATATGACGAAACAAGAAAATAATAAATTAAAAAATTGTAAACACAAGAAATAAACAAGTAACACTAGTAACGAAATTGTACTTGAATAATAAAACTGACATGGATATTTTATGTTTCATTCATGATGCGTATACGCCATATTTTCGACAGTATATGATACATAATTTGAAGGCATGATCTATTATAAATAAATTTTCATGCTAAGTTAAGGATATGTAATTATAATTTCAAAATTATTTTCATCAATTTCATTTATTTACATAACCTTAAAACTTATAAAAATGGTTAAATATGTGAAGCAGTTATCAATTCGAACCTCCAAGTAAATTTGCAAGCGTTCCAAATTATACGTGAACAATTAACGGAATTAGTCTTAACCTCTAAAAAACAGGAAAATTGAAAAGTATAATTTCGATTATTGGTTCATAATAAAAACTAAGTAATAATGAAACGATAAGAAATGTATAGCTAAAAAAGAGAAATATTAAATTTATTTTTTAGTAAATAATGAATATAAAAAAAATAGTGTTCATAGTGTAAGTATGTACGCCATCTGTGAGCATTTGTCTGAACCAGATGTTATGCTCGCAGACGAATCACATTAGTAGCGCCATCTACTATTTAATACGAAAACTTGGCTACCATCTTTTTACCGACTGAGCCCTATAGCGAATTTTGTTGAGTATCACATGGCCTTAATGGATGTTTCTCACAGGTATAGAGCGTAGGTTGGGGTTCTCACCATTGTCTCTCTCTTCTTTTATATTTATATTTAATTATATTAAATGAAAAAAAAAATAAATTCATGATAGAACATACGCACATCAGCCCTACACCACGTCATCGTTTGGAAACAGCGATGAAATTCGCATCGCCATTCAATATCAGGATTTATGTCTTCTACCATCACGAAGTTCACTACATGTATATGGTAAACTAGTTAAACCGGATGGTACGCCACTCAAACGTTCTATGTTAGTCAACAACGCCATCTGCCATATGTTTGAAGAAATCAGATACGAGATCAATGCTATTGAAATTGATAAATTTAAAAATGTAGGGTTAACTACTTTCATGAAAGTTGGGTTTCTCTTAATCCTAGTCAAAAATTGATCATTGAGAAGGCTGGCTGGCTCGATGTAGAAGAATCGCAGAAACTCACGAACGATGATGGCTACTTCGACCTGTCTATACCTCTCGGCATGATTCTTGGATTTGCCGAAGATTATAAAAAAATGTTAGTAAATGTTAAACATGAACTCATACTCACGAGATCAAGAAATGATATCAATACCATCATACAGACAGCAGGACCAAACAATACTTATGAAGAATTTAAAATTGAGATAACGAAGATAGAGTGGTTGATGCCATACGTATTCCTGTGCGATAAGCGTAAGATTCCTCTCTTCAATTACATCGAAAAAAACAGACCTGTGGTTATGAGTTACAAGTAAACGCAAGTCAGTTCGATCATTGTCATTTGAGTAATGTTAAACTCTTTTTAAATTCGCAATGTTACCCGTATGGAAATTTAAATTTAAATATAGATCGTAGCCAGTACGCCGTACTGTATGATATGTATGCAAATTTCCAAAGTGCTTATTATGAAAAAAATCCTGAACCCCTTTTGAATAAAGTAGATTTTATAAAATACTTACCTTTGATAGTGATCGATTGTTCCAAACAAAACGAATCTTCGAAAAACTCTCCCGTGGACGTGCGTTTAGAATTTGAATCGAGAGATAATGTTTCAGCTGGAACATCCGCGTATTGTCTCATTCTACACGACCGTATCGTTCAGTATAGTCCCGTCAGTGGTGACGTGAAGAAGCTTGTGTAAAAATGAAGTACATCGTCGATATGCAGGGCTTCAAACAGTCTGGTAATGATTTCGTTTTGAAAGAACTGGCAATAGTTCCGTTGGTTGATAATGAGCAACCTCTAATATTTTTATTCAAGGAACCTTTTCCTTGGAAACGGCTCATTGATAAGTATAAGGGAGAAAATATTTGGCTGAAGAAGTTCTATCATGGTATTTCTTGGAAATCAGGCGACCGTCCCTACACCAATATCGGAAGTGTTCTTCGAGAATGCCTGCATGATGCTAGTCAGATACTCGTTATGGGCTCCATCAAGAAAAAATGGCTCGAACGTTTCAAATTCAACGTTCACGATGTAACGGAGATAGGTTTTCCACCGTTGGACAAGATCAAGCTTGTCACAGTTTGTTCAAACCACGAGGGCGCCTACAAAACCAGCTGTGCACTTCATAACGTTAAACTTCTGAAAAAATTCTACGAAAATTATGAGACGTCTATGGATTGGGAGTAAATGCTTCATTCGTGTCTCTGACGTCGTACAAGATGGGTCAAAGCTCAAGTTCAATCCCTTATACTCCTCTTCCTGATTCCAAAAGGGAAGATTCAAAATGGAAAAATATTCTCAGAAGTATTACACAAATATGAATTCTTTACCCGAACGTGATAATTATAAACGATTAAAAAAGTAGATATTATATCAAAAATATTATAATTAATATAGAATTAATAATTATAAATTTAATCTTAAATATGCGCAATATGAACCACTGCCATTTCGAATGACAGATGCTTATAGAATTCCGAGCTAAAAATGTTGTGAGTGATCTGACTCGCAAAGGTGGGTGATTGACGCTCACGGAATTTCACAAACGCTGGCCCATCAAGTTGGCTTATTGACGCTTGTATAATTCCATACTACGCGCGCTACAAATGCTGAGGGGGTTCTGGCGCACCAAGATGGGTTATTGACGTTTGTTTAATTCCACACTGAGCGCGCTAGAAATGCTGAGGGGGTTCTGGCGCACTGCGCGGGTTGAGTTATCACCGCTCGGGGAGTGGTGTACCAGAACCCTTCCAGCTTATCTACTGCTAACGTAATCTACGATTTATTTACAATTATTTACACCCATAAAAACTGGTAAAAGTCGATTATTTATAACAATTTTAAGCAATAATTTCGCCAGCCCCCCCATATGCCAAAATCAATTTTTCAAAGCGCTAACATAATCTACGATTTATTTACAATTATTTACAACCATAAAAACTGGTAAGAGTCAATTATTTATAACAACTTTAAGCAATAATTTCGCGAGCCCCCATATGCCAAAATCAATTTTTCAAAGCACTACCGTAATCTATGATTTATTTACAATCATTTACAACCATAAAAACTGGTAAAAGTCGATTATTTACAACAATTTTATTAATTTTCTCCACTGAGCCATGAAATAGGGCCTTTCTCACCTGTAAAAATAGAAGAGAAAATTTCGCATTCCGAGCATTGACGTCCGCAACAATTGCATACTGATTTTCTTTTTTAATACTTAATGTTTTTTGGGAATTAGTCAAGCACGACTTTTTTCCCGGAAAACCACGAATGTACACGTACCCCGCGAGCTTTGGAGAAGTTCGCGTTACGAGTCGGTCGACGGGCCGCACCCTCGAACCGCGGGGAGAGGAGCGAGCAGCTCACAAACTCATCTGCAGCCAATCTGCTGATCTTTTATCGCCGTCTTGCGGTACTCACACAACAACTCGCCCCCATCCCTCGACGAGGTATTCTACTCGACTCCAAAATTTTGGAGCTCTCTCGCTCTCTGTGCTCCGCCGGAGACGAAGCTTCTGCTCTCGCCCCTGGTAGCTATCCAACGGCGACTTGTCGCCAGATAGGCAAAAGGAGTGTCCTGACTCTCATCAAGTGGGGACGAATGCTCAGTTCAGGCAAAAAGGTGGTGACGCCTGACGGGCCACGCTCGGTGTGACCAGAACAAGGCAAAAACGACTTGGAGAGAGTCTCGCGTGGCCGCGAAACGAACGCGACTGTATGACTCATGATTGTATTTATTTATTTAATTTTTCCTAATTTTATTTTATTTTTGTAATGCTCTACCGTACTTTGAAATTTTTATTTAACTCCTTTTTTCCTATTCCTCATCTTCCCATGCTCTCCGACTCTGAGGTAACATCAGCATATTTTATGGAAATAGTAAAAAAATATCCATTTCTACCCTCAAATAGGTGAGAAATGAAAAACTAGAGAGAAATATTCATTTCTGCTCTAAAACAGGTGAGAAATGGCCATTTCTACCCTAAAACAGGTGAGAAATGAATATTGTAGGTATAGTTAATTGTTTATACATTTGAAATTATTTTGATTTCCAACTGCGTTGTGTAGGACTCGGCATGCCTAATCCTCTCTCCGGCCCGCACACGTAAAAAAGGTTTTGTTGTGCCTTCGTTAAAAAAAATACGGTGTGGAACACGGGAAAAAAGCTATTTCAGACTCTGGTGAGGTGTTTTCAGTACTTGACTCCGACTTGTGCAGAACATCTCACTCTCGCTAGAAATAGCTCACTTTCTCCCCTTATTGCATAATGTACTATTTTTGGGAAGTTATGAATAATCACAATGGTGTAGGAAAACGGTTAGAAATTTCTTTCTTTTTTCAATGAAATTTGAAACTGATCTTTGAAAAAGTTACTTGAAAAAGTTTCCTGCAATGTGAATTCTTACAGGGGCGAATCCAGGAGCCTTGCTGGGGCGGGGAGGGGGGGGGGGGGGGGTGAAATATATAAAATCCGATTGTGAATTTGTTAAATATGATTTTAGGCAAATGCGAGTGTCGCGTAGTAGAGGGAAGCACGCAGGTAGGCGAGAGAAAGCGCAGACGGACTGGAAAAAGCAAGTTGATTGCACAGGCCCACAAAAAAAAAATCTGTCGATTCTGGGATGGAAACTATACTTCTCTTTTGTATTTTTTCCCGCTGAATCCGAATCTGGCGTTAAAAGTAGGGGCTTGGCCGCATATTTTTAACTTTGAACATAACCTCAAAAAACTGTCGAAAAGCCGTGTTTATGTGGAAAAACTTGAGAATAAAAAAAAAAACATTGTTTCCATCACATCAAAAATACTTTATTTTTATGTATTTTGGCTTGCTGAATCCAAATTTGTTATGGAAAAAGAGGTTTGACTGCCGAGTTTTAGAGATAACCTCAAAAAACTGTCGAAAAGCCGTGTTTCTGTGGAAAAACTTGAGAAGAAAAAAAAAACATTGTTTCCATCACATCAAAAACACTTTCTTTTTATGTATTTTGGCTTGCTGAATCCGAATTTGTTATGGAAAAAGAGATTTGACCGCCTAATTTCGGAGATACTCTCAGAAAACTACTCAGTCAATTTGCACAAGAACTAAATTGGCTTACCCTTGCGTATACGCTTGTCATTGAACGACCTATGCAAAGGATTTCTACGCCGCTTTTTTTTATTAGATTGTACATCTCTTTTTAGCATCCAGCAATAGTCCGCCATCATGTTCACGCCATATTTTCCTTGCCACCTACGTTCAAATGGGGTAAATAAGGTGGGGTAAATTAACTGGGATAAATAAGGTGCGACCAGATATAATATTGTATGCCACAGTTTCTAGTGTCGTTCGTCCACAGAAGCAAATAGTCGAATGTTTGATAGATGAGGCTTCACGAGACAGCTTTATACAAGGAATGGATGGTATGCAAGTTGCTTGTGGTGCAGAGGAAGACGTAGAAAATCTTAACCACCATACAGATGACGATACTGACGAAAATGAATCATTGACGGAAGCAGAAAGTGAATCCGTCGAAAGTGGAGAAGAACTATCTTCGGACAGTGATGAGGACTATGTTCCCGTTGGTAAAGAGAAAAGCCAAAAAAAGATCTCTCAAGCTCAACTTAATGACATGTTTAGGAATGCTGGATTAGCAAAAGACGCAGCTGAATTAATGACTTCACAATTAAATTCTTACAATGTATTAGAAAAGGACGTAAACGTCACATTTTATCGCAACCGAGAAGAAGCGTTTCGAACATACTTCACTGGCGAATCTGATCTAGTGTACTGCACGGATGTATGAGGACTTATTAATGAGTTCAAACCAAATTTATACAAGCCAGAAGAATGGAGGTTATTCATCGATTCATCCAAGCGAAGCCTGAAGGCAGTTCTTCTTCACAATACGAACGTGTATGCTCCGTTACCATTGGCTCATTCAACTGTACTCAAAGAAGAATACTGTAACATCGAAAAGGTTTTAAATAAAATAAAGTATAGTGAGCACGAATGGTTAATTTGCGGAGACCTGAAAATATTGTCCATGATACTAGGTCAACAATCAGGTTTTACCAAGTACCCATGCTATTTATGCATGTTTGACAGTCGAGATAGAGCAAAACACTATAATATGAAAGTATGGCCAGCGAGGCCATCACTTACTCCAGGTTCCAGCAATGTCATCAATCGTCCTCTTGTCGATCCTAGCAAAATCCTTGTACCTCCTTTATATATCAAATTAGGGCTGATGAAACAATTTGTTAAAGCTCTCGATAAAGAAGGGCGATGCTTCAAATACTTAGACCATCTTTACGAATATAACTCTGGTTAAATTGAAGGAAGGTATCTTTGACGGACCTCAAATTCGCAAAATGTTCAGAAACGAAGAATTCGTCAAAAGTATGAATGATAACGAGAAGGCAGCCTGGTTGAGCTTCAAAGATGTTGCAACAAAATTTCTTGGTAACAATAAAGATGAGAACTATAAGAGCATCGTAGAAACTATGGTACAAAACTTTAAAAAATTAGGTTGCTTAATGAATTTAAAACTCCACTTTCTCGATTCGCACATTGATGAATTTCCACCAGTCCTAGGTGACTACAGTGAAGAGCATGGTGAAAATTTCATCAGGATATGATGGAATTTGAACGTAGGTGGCAAGGAAAATATGGCTTTAACATAATGGCGGACTATTGCTGGATGCTAAAAAGAGATGTACAATCTAATAAAAAAAAGCGTCGTAGAAATCCTTTGCATAGATCGTTCGATGACAAGCGTATACGCAAGCGTAAGCCAATTTAGTTCTTGTGCAAATTGACTGAGTAGTTTTTTGAGGTTATCTCCGAAATTAGGAGGGTCAAATCTCTTTTTCCATAACAAATTCGGATTCAGCAAGCCAAAATACATAAAAAGAAAGTGTTTTTGATGTGATGGAAACAATGTTTTTTTTTTCTTCTCAAGTTTTTCCACAGAAACACGGCTTTTCGACAGTTTTTTGAGGTTATCTCTAAAACTCGGCAGTCAAACCTCTTTTTCCATAACAAATTTGGATTCAGCAAGCCAAAATACATAAAAATAATGTATTTTTGATGTGATGGAAACAATGTTTTTTTTTATTCTCAAGTTTTTCCACATAAACACTGCTTTTTGACAGTTTTTTGAGGTTATGTTCAAAATATACTGCCGACCCCCTACTTTGAACGCCGGATTCGGATTTAGCGGGAAAAAATACAAAAGAAAAGTATAGTCTCCATCCCGGAACCGACAGATTTTTTTTTTGTGGGCCTGTGTTATTAAATAAACTCCAAAACCCAAATAACCGGGGGATGCAAGTTCCATGTAGAAGAGGAAGGCGCGCAGTTGGGCTGAAAAAAGCAAATTGATTATTAAATAAACTCTAAAACCAAAATGCCCGGAAGAAGCGTGTTCCACGTAGAAGAAGAGACGAGGTTGAGAGGGAGGGAGCGCGTTGATTGTATAATAAAGTCTAAATCCTAAATAGCAGGGGGTAGCGAATTTCATGCAGAAGAGGAAAGTACGCAGATAGTCTCGAGGAAACAACATGATTGTTAAAAAGCATGTAATATCTGATTTGGAAATAAAATATCCAGGTTACTTAGGATTTAGAACATCTCATTAATCCATTCGCATCACCGCCGTCGTATACGTTCTGTAAACGTACAATCTTTCCCCACGGTCAGGAGGTAAATAAAAGAGCACAACTTTTAAGATTAAAAGTAAGATATATAATTATTAGAATAAGATAGATGGCTCATACATGAGGAATCTTAACATCCGGTATTTATAACTTAGAGAGCACGTGTCCCGTCTCAGTCCGTTCGACACAATCGACTTTGCTAGACACTCCGACATGTTTTCCTTACGCTCTCACAGCTTCGACCAGATGACCACACACTAATCTCAATCCGCGTAACTAAAGTTCGGCACAGAGTTACCTAATCCCGGTCTAACTCGTCCTCAGGAACACGCTCTATGTGTCTCGCTTAGAGTTTTTGACCCGTAGCCTCGTAGACGACCATTCGCACTCGCGGCTCGCCTAGCTCTCTCTCCCGACGTTGTCGTACGGCCCTGCGCCATTCACGCGCGCTTCTCACAATTCTCGGCGCTTCCAACACTGCGCGTTCACTTACTCATACACACAGATAAACACACCCATTTATGTAAAACAGAATATGCACACAGATAAAACGTAATATGATAGTTCCTTCCCCTTCTGCGTGGAACTCGCATCCCCCGACTATTTGGGTTTTGCAGCTTTTTTAATAATCAGTTTTCTCTTTCCCATCCGTCAGCGTGCCATCCTCTTCTACGTGGAACTCTCATCCCCAGGCTATTCAGGTTTTGGTGTTTATTTAATAATCAACTTACCTCCTTTTGCCCATCTGCGTGCCTTCCTCTTCTACGTGGAACTCACGTCCCCGGCTATTTGGGTTTTGGAGTTTAATAATCAACTTACTTTCTCCTACCCATCGGCGTGTCTTCCTCTCATACGTTGAACTTGCATCCCCCGGCTACTTGGGCTTTTGAGTTAATTTAATCCTCAACTTTCTTTTTCCCGCCCATCTGCGTGTGTTCCTCTTCTACCCGGCTATTTGGGTTTAATAATCAACTTACTTTCTCCCGCCCGTGGGCGTGTCTTCCCTTCATACGTGAAACTTGCATCCCCCGGCTACTTAGGTTTTGATGTTAATTCAATTACCAACTTGCTTTTTTCTGCCCGTCTGCTTTCCTTCCTCTTCTGCATAAAATCTGCATCCCTTGGCTATTTGGGTTTTAGAGTTTATTCAGTTATTCATTTGCTTTCTCCTGAATATCTGCTAGTGGACCTTAAGGGGGGGGGGGGCCGGATCCGCCATTGCGTTGTTAACGAACTTATATCTTTATTATGTATTTAGAAAAGCAAATGAGTCAGTAAGAAATAGGCGATTATTTCTGCGTGTTTGAAGGTGGGCGGGCCCTAGCATAGAACATATATGTGGAGCTAAGAGCAAAAATGGGTTATGTTCTATGCTTATAATACATACAACTTAACTCGTTTTTGTTCTGAGATTCTCATACATATGATAAAATTTGTAACAGAAAACTACATATGCAGAAAGGATATTGACGATGTCCAGAGGGCAAAGTCGAGTCAGTCGCTAGCTGGAGAGCTTGGCGTACAGATCATTGTCGAGCTCTTTTCAACTTGTATCTATGATCAATAACTTAATTATGTTTATTACTTAACTTAAAATTATTTTGGTTATTTAAAATCCCTCGTCCTATCTACAAAATTCGGTAGAAATAGTCAGATGTCAGTAAAATGCCGCTACCTTTGTCCTATAAAGGCATCCTGAGTTCAGCTTCTGAGTAGTCCTCAGCTCTCGGTGGATGAGATTGAAGCTCTAGATGGAATGAGAGTTTTTTAATGAAGAGAGTTTATCGATCGATATATATATAAAATATCATTACTGATCAAAATTTTTATTTTTCAGGTGAATAAAAAAAAAAAAAATTTAACTATAGTACCCCCTTAACGGATTTTAATTTTCAAGGTCTCATTTTGTTCTTTAATTAATTTCATGGAGACTTGCCGAAGGAAAAATTCAAAATTATTCAAAACTCAAAAAGTTATAGCTAATTGAATAATTTCAAATTTTTCCTTCGGCGAGTCACCATGAAGTTACTTAAGGAATAAAATGAGACCTTGAAAATTAAAATTGGTTAAGAAAAATAAATATATTACGGTCTTTTATCAATAATTGTTTGTGCTGTTTCTAAAATATCGACATCCTGTTAAAAACGTTATCTTACTCGTGTATTACACTTTATTTATAATACATTGACTATTTCAATCATTTAAAATAAATAAATTACATTTCGACTATGGTTTTTTAAAATTTTAAGGTAACCCCTTCATTTAGCACTGCTTTGACTAGGGAGTCGCGAAAGAGGAAAACTGCATGAACTAAGGTTACAAAAATTAAAATCACATCATCAAGATAAAACTTTAATAACTCAAAATTCTTCGCTCATTCACGCCTCCGATAATCGCTATAAATTTTAGCTTCACGAATTTATCTAGAACCTTTCTAACGTGTATGAATATTGGTTTACTTGATAAATTTGTTTTAATTAACGTCTTTTCAAGCTTCTTTTATTACCTTGATGATTCTTGTAATTCAAGAATTTTAAGCTTTAAACTATTGTATCGCTCTTTTGAGAAGAGGGTACGAGCCCCTATTTACACAACCATCGATCTTGCAGATACACTTATTTTAATTATAATGATTTTATGAATTTTTCAAAGCGTTGATTAACGGTCACAAGACCCTGCGCTTCATCATACATATTCTAAGTTGGATACATGAATCGATCGACTCGCTCAGGCATTCTGTAGTCAAAGAACGACTACCTATGATAAAAGTGCTCTACATACTATATTTCTTAGTTGATATCGTTCGCTTACTAGCGCTCGGTGGAACTCCTACATGCAGGCGATGAGCTGATTAAGGTGGCTTCGGCGATCTAGTAGACCTAAAGCTATGATCATTTTGATTATTTTTCTATTCAAATAAAGGTCTTTTAATCTAATCTCTTAACGTTTTATAAGAGATTTTTATGTTCAAAGGTCACATAACCTCACTCTTCCATAAGAGCCGTGTTAAAAACACGATATTCAAAAATTTTTTTCTCGAAAAAATGCTGAGTATAAAATATTGAAAAAATTCAAGCTGCTTTTATTTTATCTAAGTAATGATATATTAAAATTTCAAAGACTTCTGTTAACTTTGCTGTAACCATTGAATATCCTTAAGTTTGTTACAGTAACAGTTGTATTATTCTATAGTAAATAAATTTTTGTCTGTTTAAAAATGATTATTACAGTACCCTTATTTATTGATATACAGTAAGTTATAATGTATTTATATGAAAACATTTATATAAATAAAAAAGATTAGGGTTCTGTTTTTCGAACAAATAAATGTTTTTATGGAATTAAGTTTTGAGTGTCCATAGTTGTTTAGGCCGTTTTGCGTGCGAATTTAATATTCATATCTGACAAAAGGGAATATATTAAATTTAAATCTTTTATTTAAATAGAGAGACAGAGAACGAGTAGTATAAGTGTGCTGTTCTCGGCTTGTTTTGTTTATTTACGCTCTTTCTCTCTCTCCTATTTTTGTCATAGCGAAATGACGATTCATTTTGAGCAAGTCCTGCGATAATAAGTTCACCAGCAGTTAGTAAGTCGTAGTCTATCATTAGCTAGACTTAGATCTACTCTCTCTTAACCGATTCGAAATTTTTAGCACGCGTCAGGTCAAGTTATTGAAGTGTCATGTAACGCTCCCAATAAAGCTTTCATACCAGTGATTGCTTGACTTCCGCTTATTTCTTTCTTACGCTGCCCTTTTCTTTCTTAAATAAACCGACGTTCATACGGTAGTTGTCCAGTCTCTTTTCTGAATTTAAAAACAGATATCACCAATAGTACTTTATAACTTTCTTGGAGGTACTCATCAAAGGCCAAGAACTAGGGCACTGCTTCTACGCTGAGTTTATTTAATTTAGTTCTTTAAATACATGTCAAATCCCTTTATTGTGAACATAACCTCTTCGGTGTATTTTCGACAGACGGCTCAGCCGGCGCCCCCTTGTTTGATTTACGCGGGTTGATAGCACGCTCTGGCTCGAGCCGGAGCACCCATGGCCACACTCGTCAAACCGAACAGTCCAACATACCTTGTCTACGATCAAATAGACAGCTCATTCAATCAATTCTCGGTTTTCATTCATTAATCAAATACCTTAGACTTTTAGGTACCCTGCTTACCAAAGTGTAAAAAAATTAAGCCCCCTGGTGGAGCTGAAGAATCCTTAACATGAACCCTTAAGACAGTCAACAAGCTGATGAATCGGTTCCGAACAGTCACAATAACTTTATGAATATTTAATACATAGTACAGAAAATAAAATTATTGTAAATTTTTAAGAACGATGTGAAATAATAACAGGGATGTAACTCCCTATTGTTAGAAAAAATAGAGGAAAAGAGGTAAATTATCGTAATAAAAGAGGAGAATTATCATGAAAAATGAGGAGGAGTATGTATTAATTTTATTTAATAAATAGCATTTTTAGGAACACAGATAACATTTTTACTCATTTCTTATTTCTTATAAATAAATAAACAATTATTTAAATAATTTTTAAACCCAAGTAGCCGGGGGACGCGAGGTCCACGCATATTAGGGAATTACGTAGACGTGCAACAATAAGCAAGATAATTATTTAAACAATTTTTAAACCCAAGTATGCGGAGGATATGAGGTCCATGCATATAAGAGAGTCATGTAGACATGAAAAAAATAAGCAAAACGTTTATTTAAATAATTTTTAAACCCAAGTAGCAAGGGGATCTCAGTTCCACGCATATAAGGGAGCCTTGTAGATATGAAAAAATAAGCCAAACGTTTATTTAAATCATTTTTAAACCCAAGTAGCAGGGAGACCTCAGTTCTACGCATATATGGGAGCCTTGTAGACATGAAAAAATAAGCCAAACGATAATTTAAACAATTTTTAAACCCAAGTAGGTGGGGGATATGCGGTCCACGCATATAAGGGAGTCATGTAGACATGAAAAAATAAGCAAAACGATTATTCAAATAAGTTTTAAACCCAAGTAACCGGGTGACGCGAGATCCACGCATACGTAGTGTGTTCAAAAAGTAAGGTGACTTTTTGAATTTCGCGGGATACCTGCAGTCGATTTTCGTTTTTTTTCTTATATTGGTACACACATCCCGAACATATGTTCACAGTTTCTAGCATTCTTTGTTTGTTTATGAGAAGCATAAAGGTTAAAAGACAATGACGAACCTCGTTCTGGACGCCCCAGCACGTCAATAACTGATGAAAACGTTGAAGAAGTGAAAAAAATGGTGTTGGAGAATCGTCGAATAACCATTAGAGAAGTTGCTGATGACATCGGCATCTCGATTGGCTCGTGCCATGTAATTTTTTCGAATGTTTTGGGCATGAGACGTGTGTCAGCAAAGTTTGTTCCGAAACTGCTTAATTTTGATCAGAAGAATCGTCGCATGAGCTTCGTCCACGTGCTGTTGGATAACGTCAATGATGATCCTGATTGGCTCAAAAGGGTTATAACAGATGATGAATCATGGGTATATGGTTATGACGTCGAAACGAAAGCCCAATCGTCCGAATGGAAGAGCCTAGAATAGACAAGACCGAAAAAAGCACGCCAAGTTACCGCGGCGTAGTACATCAGGAGTTTTTGCCACAAGGTCGTACGGTTAATAAGGAGTATTACCTTGAAGTTATGCGCCGTTTGCGAGAATACGAAAAAAACGTCCGGCATTGTGGAAAAATATTTCATGGCTTTTGCATCACGATAATGCACCTGCTCACTCATCGTCGCTTTTGCGTATTTTTTGGCCAAAACCAAAACCACAATCATGCCTCAGCCACCATATTCACCAGATTTGGTCCCTTGCGACTTTTTCCTGTTCGCAAAACTGAAGAGACCCATGAAAGGACGAAGATTTTCAACGATTGAGGAGATAAAGACTGAATCGCTGGAAGAACTTAAGGCTATACCAGAAAGTGGTTATCGGAAGTACTTCGAGGATTGGAAAAAACGTTGGCACAAGTGTATTATATCTGAAGGGAATTATTTTCAATGGGACAACATGAATATTGATAAACAAATAAATACTTTTTGATAAGAAAATAAAGTCACCTTACTTTTTGAACACACCACGTATAACGGAGTTACTTAGACGTGCGACGTAAGCAAAACTTTTATTTGAAAAATTCTTAACATCTATAACTCGACTCCCTTCTATGCACGGACCTCGCGGGCGGGCTACATGAATATAATAATTCTTTAAATAATAGTCTTGCTTATTGTTGCATGTCTACGTGACTCCCTTATATGCGTGGACCTCATATCCCCTTCCTACTTGGGTTTAAAAATTCTTTAAGTAATCTTTTTGCTTATTTTTTCATGTCTACATGGCTATCTTATATGCGTGGACCTCATATCCCCCACCTACTTGGGTTTGAAAATTATTTAAATTATCGTTTGTCTTATTTTTTCATGTCTACATGACTCCCTTATATGTGTGGACCTTATATCCCCTGCCTACTTGGGTTTAAAAATTATTTAAATTATCGTATGGCTTATTTTTTCATGTCTACATGGCTATCTTATATGCGTGGACCTCATATCCCCCGCCAACTTGGGTTTAAAAATATTTAAATTATTGTTTAGCTTATTTTTTCATGTCTACATGACTCCCTTATATGCGTGGACCTCACACTCCCTGCCTATTTGGGTTTAAAAATTATTTCAATTATACAGCCCCACAAAAAAGAAGAAAATGTTCTGTACTTTAGATCGGACTATCATATCTTGGTGTATTTTGGCCCCCTAAGTACGATTCCAAGGTCAGAATTCGTCCACCACTTCTGAATTTGGAGATATCATTACGTATAAGATTTTCGAGATATCTTAGAAAACAAAGTAAAAACAATTTTTTTGTTAATCTTCTCTACGAAACAATGTAGCATTGTTTGCGCCCTTAAAGACCAACTTTACACCATCCCTCTATAATTTTTTTCTCCGAGATCTAAATACCTGAATTTTGTAAACTCGCACATATCTCTTAAAATCAAATTCTTCATTTCTATCTCGAAATTTATATATTCAGATCTTCAACATAAAAAATTGTAGAGGGATAGTATAAAGTTGGTCTTTAAGAGCGCAAACAATGCTACATTGTTTTGTAGAAAAGATTAACAAAAAAATTGTTTTTATTTTGTTTTTTAAGATATCCCAAAAATCTTATACCTAATCATATCTCCAAATTCAGCCGTGATGTACGAATTCTGACCTTGGAATCATACTTACGGAGCCAAAATACACCGAGATATGATAGTCCGATCTAATGTACAGAACCTTTTCTTTTTTTGGCGGGGTTGTGTTATCCTTAATTTGACTTATTTTTTTATGTCTACATGACTCCCTTATATGCGTGGACCTCATATTCCCCGCCTACTTGGGTTTAAATATTATTTAAATTATCGTTTGGCTTATTTCTTCATGTCTACATGACTCCCTTATATGCGTGGACCTCACATCCCCCACCTACTTGGGTTTAAAAATTATTTAAGTAATCTTTTTGCTTATTTTTTCATATCTACATGACTCCCTTATATGCGTGGACCTCATATCCCCCGCCTACTTGGGTATAAAAATGGTTTAAATAATTTTCTTGCTTATTGTTGCATATCTACGTCATTCCTTAATATACGCGTGTCACATATCCCCACTCTACTTTGGTTTAAAAATTGTTTAAGTAATTGTCTTGCTTATTGTTGCAGGGCTACGTAATTCCCTAATATGCATGGACCCCATGTCCCCTGCCTCCTTGCTTCCCCGCGCCTGGCCCCCAGTCATCAGTCGGCCGGAAACTTCAAATGTAAAACGTGGCAACCGTACCTATAGGAGACGGCCAAGTCTTTTCAAATTGTAGTCCGCGCGTCTTTTTCATTGGAATTCATCGGTAAATTGGAGACGATCGCTGATTACAGAGCAAATAGAGGAGTAACTTGGAAACAAGGGTAAAATAGAGGATTGAAAAAAAGAAGAAATAGAGGAGATAGTTGCATCCATGTAATAAACGGAGGCCTCTAACAGTTATAATAACAGTTATACTATATAGAGTATCATACTCGCAAATCGGCGTACTCGCTCCAAGTTCTGATTCATCTGAATTTGTCATCTGTAACCCTAAGCCGCTACTGGTCATTTAAACATTTGCGAGGGTAAAAATTTCCATTTTCTATCATCGATCAACCGCGATACTTCTTCATACATTGTTTTCGAGTAGCAATAGTCATACATAATCACAACCGCACCTCGCCTGACGGGCAGTATTATTTGGTAAATGAAAGTCCAACAACGGATAATAAAATTATGATCTAAAAATATATTAAGCAATATAGAATTATAGTCTATTTACATTTTGAGAAATAGATTTTGGAATATGGGGGGGGGGGCTGATGAAATTATTGCTTAAAACTGTTATAAGTAATCGATTTTTACCATTTTTTATGGTTGTAAATAATTGAAAATAAATCATAGATTACGTTAGCGCTTTGAATAATTGATTTTGGCGTTTTGGGGAGCTAGCGAAATTATTGTTTAAAATTATTATAAATAATCGACTTTTACCAGTTTTTAGGGTTGTAATTAATTGTAAATAAACCGTAGATTACGTTAGCGCTTTGAAAAATTGATTTTGGCATATGAGGGGCTGGTGAAATTATTGCTTAAAATTGTTATAAATAATCGACTTTTACCAGTTTTTATGATTGTAAATAATTGTAAATAAATCGTAGATTACGGTAGCGCTTTGAAAAATTGATTTTGGCATATGTGGGCTGGCGAAATTATGGCTTAAAATTGTTACAAATAATCGATTTTTACCATTTCTTATGGTTGTAAATAATTGTAAATAAATCGTAGATTACGGTAGTGCTTTGAAAATTTGATTTTCCCGTCTGGGGGAGGGGGGGGGGGGCTGGCGAAATTATTGCTCAAAATTGTTATAAATAATCGACTTTTATCAGTTTTTATGGTTGTAAATAATTGTAAATAAATCGTAGATTACGTTACCGTTCTGGAAATTGTGGTTATTTTATGAGGAGGCTGGTGAAATATTTCTCCCCCCCCCCCCCCTTTTTTTTATTTATAAATTTGTTTATACACTTGGAAAAAAATCGATTGTGGTTGTAATTAATTGTAAAAAAAGTGTACAAAATTATCTAATTGCTTATTTTAGGATTAGTGATTTGGGGGGCGGCAGGGGAAATGGACGTTACCCGTATCGCATCTAACCACACACACAGCACTTTTATGATATCACCAAATTCCTAATTATCTATCCCCTCACATTCTAAAGCACTAACAGTTGAAGATCACTGATAGAGCTGGAGAAGCTGCAAAATGAGGCTGGATGGCCCAGGCCGGGCACTAATCCTAGGATAACAGTATGCTCAGAATTATCTAATAGCCATGTGGGAGGAAAATACTGATAGAGACTGACATGTGTGTCTCAATCTCAAGGACTGCCTCACAGTAGGGAAGAACAAAACATATGAACAGATCAGCCTAAAGAATAGATGACACAAATAAACATTACCATATAAAAGAAAAGTTTGGTTGTTGTTCACTATTCTCGCTGCACCAGCTGCCTGTAACAATTAGAGGGGAAAGACTGGTGGAGCCTCATTGGTTGTTTCATTGCTGAATACACCTCTAGCCTGAGAGTCGCTGAAGGCACCACCAGTAGATTAACTTGTGACATGGCAAATTGCATGCCACATAAAAGGCAGGAAAAGATGTACACGGCGGCCGCGGCGAAAGACGCCTCGATGCACGACTGCGTGCGCACACACATGTGCGCGCCCGTCCTTCCCCGCTGCCTTCGCGCGCAGGTCCTTCCCCTCCCGTATCCAGCAGACCAGGGGACGGAGAAATCAGCAGCAGCTACAGCGAGGACAAGCTGTAGCTGGAGCATGAGCGAGATCGCTCTCCCATGTCGCTGACAGGAGAAGCCGACGCGCAGGAGAGAGAGAGAGAGAGAGAGAAGCACTGTGCCGTAGCGTCGTTGGCCGTCCATGGGAGACACCGCGCGCGAGCAGCATGAGACATGTGGGCTACTCGCTCGTGCCGCGGTGAAGAAGAGGGCCGATCGGCGAACTGGACTGGCAGAGCAACGTGCGCGCACCGGCCGGCATCCATTTTGCCGCCTACCACCGTGCCGCTTGCAAGCCCCCATTTCTCTCTCGCGAGGACCGGTTTAGTCGCTCCGCGTGTGCCCTGTGCCGGGAAATTGTGCGACTAGCAGTTGTTCTTCGGCCCGCGCCGAGGGTGTGAGGGGTGCCAGCCAGCCATCGTCGCCGAGGGTCCCCTTCTGGTGCCGTCGCCGCCGTATCGTCGGCCGCGACGAGAGCGCGCGACAGCCCAGACTGCCGAGAAAGACTGGGAAGGAGAGAGAGAACGAAGAGAGTAAGCTGCAGCAGCATCGCATGGCCGAGGTTTGTTCCCCTGCCTTTCCTTCCGGATTCCCTCGCCTGTATGTGTGCGCGTTGTGTCGGGAGTCGCGTGTATTCGAGCTCGCGCAGAAGCTACAGCCCGAGCTGTAGCTGTAGTAGATTAGATAGAGTTTAGTCCAGATTGGGCTAGCTAGCGAAAAGTGTTCGGTGCGATTGACGCGTGCACCTGGCGCCCATATTGTCGTGTAAATTAACCTAGTTAGTACGCAATAAAGTACTTAGTGATTTTACCCGGTTGTTGTTGTGATTTGGTAATTACCCGCGAACCTCTGCCTTGATCTTACAAGTGGCGCAGCCAACGTGGGGCCACGGTAAAGGTCGTGGCAAAGTTGAGGAATCTGCGTCGTGATTTCGCCATCGCGGCGCGCGCACACAACGGGAAACCGCGCGAGAGAAGCGTTCTGGCAGCCATTTTGCGTTCGGATTACTTACCGCGTGCAAGCGTTTATAGACGCCGTAGTTAATTTGAATTTGGCCAGGCGTTTCAAATTAACCATTTAGCAGTTAGAATAATAACTAATATTTATTTTTTTTGGTTAAATAATTATTGTGATTTGTGCGTGATTTTCCGATTAAGAGTTAATGAGATACTCGCATAATCACACCTTGCTACAGCTTTAGCCACGCGGCATAAAGAATTTTTGCAATGCGTTCAGGGAGTGTTTAAGATTAAGTGTAACCTCCTGAACACGCGTGCACGGCAGAATCAATTTTCCTTAATAAGTTTTGTGGGAATTTATATTTTTAAGCTTTGAGTTTTTTAACTGGACTTTTGTGAGAGATTGCTCGCATACGCTCCTTTCCGCATAACCTTCCATAAAACTTTCCCACGTCTCCGTTATAAGATTTTTAATAGAAACGGGAGGGGAATTTTCTGAGGAATTTCAGTTCGCGTTGCGAGGAGCAAGTGCGTAAGTGTTGCACTTCACTTTCTCACTTCAACTCGGTTAATTGGCTTGATTTTCTTTCGTTTGGTTTTTTTCTTTGCTGTGCTTACTTTTTAGATTTAGTCTCTTTGGTTCTGGTAAAGTTAGTATTTGTAATAGTAAAGTAAATTTTGAGTAAATTTAGATTGCGAAGGGAAATCAACGGAGCTATTCGACTGTGGCTAACTGAGAACGTAATCCAGATGGAGAATCATGACTGGAGCTGGGCCTCGCTGGGTGTCGACGGGAATGATTTAATGTGCGTCGACCCGATAGCTGCAACCGAAGCGCTGAAGCGATCGATTAATCGGTTAACGGATGGGGAAGTCGCGTTGACGGCTCAGCGATTCGGGCTGAATGTTCGCTCGGACGCAATCATCTTGCGCAATAGGTTGGAGAGGCACGAGATGCGACGTCATTTTGGCGCAGCCGCCGCGCCATGGGACCCGGCGAGAGACGAGCCGGTGGATGAGTCCACTTCTGCGCATAGTCCTTCGTTGTCGAGTAGGCATTCTGTTTCACGGTTTTCGCCATCTAGGGTTCCAGTGCAGCCAGCGGTAGCTCCAGAGTATTCAGAAGCAGCGTCGCTCTCCAAAGGCCAATCGATGGGTCGATTTAGTGATCCAATTTCGATAGAGGGGCCGTCGCAGACTTTTACGTCGAGGCTGCACATCGAAGTGAGTGAGCCGCAGCGTGCGGCCGAGCAGCCTACAGCTGGCAGCCATGATGCTCCAGAGATACCGAGTTCTGACGCTCAGGGGCGCGTTAGCATCGCCGCGTCGGAAGTGTTTCATGACACGAGCGAGTCAGCTCCTAATCCGCGTGCACAATCCACACGTTATCCTCTCGGTCTACTTCGTGCTCACGAGCATAGCACGTTCATGGAAAATAGTATGGATTTAACGAGTGTGGCGAGTGCGCGGAACGAGATTCCATTATCTGCGAGTGCGGGAGGGTCAGTGAGGCAGCCGAACGGATTGTTCGATGGTACGTTGTTTTTGCCGCTTCCAGCGTTGCCGTCGCAGCAGATGAGATACCCGGCTGCTCCGTCCACGATGTATCCAGGGAGAGAATTCGGCAGCGTTGCTTCTGTGGTTGGTTCTCTGCCTTCGACTTGTATTCCTCAGCTTTCAGCTAACGTAGCTCCAGGGAATTTCGACAGCGGTGCAGGGCCTGCTGTCTACTCTCACTGTCCGATGCCGCGAGTAACACCAGGTTATCAAAAGCCGCCTCTCATGTCCTCAGCGTCGCTCGCTCAAAAATTTGTTTCAGCTGGAGCTTCACAAGCGAGCGTATTTGGCGCACGGGCCGAGCCGGCGCGCACGTATTACAACCAACTAGCGCTGCTACCGTCGTTTCATTATCCGCCTGGATATTTTCCGCAGCCTTCCGTGTCATCGCAGCCGCTGATGCCACATGCTCCAGTGTATACTCCGTATCCGAGTAACGTTCCGCAATGGCATTCGCATTTTTCGCCTGCAGTTCCGCCGCCAGTTGTGACAGGGCTTTATTCAGCTCCGATGCATACGAATGCTAGGTTTTAGCCCCACCCGGGGAGGTTTGAGATCTCTGCTCCCGGGCTGAGCCAAGATGCATCGTTTTTCGATCTATCAGCGCTTTATAAAGAGAAACGCATGACGGAACTACCCTTTAAGTGGCATATTACGTTTAAAGGGGATAGGAAGAGGGACCCCGAGAGCTTCATTGCAGATCTCATGAAATTCTAAGAAACTTACAGACTGACGCTCGAAGAAATAGTGAAAGCCTTGCCATCAGCTCTCGATGATGAGTCATGGCAAAGGTTTCGCCGAGAGTATCAGTTCTGAAGGACGTACGACGAATTTGTGGACGCGTTTCGCCTGCAGTATAGCTTTGAAGACGTACAGGAAAGACTACGGAAGGAGCTGGATGTGCGAACGCAAGGACCAAGTGAGGAGATTTCCACCTATTTGCTGAAAGTGAGGGACCTGTTGGATCAGCTGAAGCCGCCGCTAACGTTGGGAGAGCAGCTGGATAGAGTTTATCAGAAGCTCCACCCATCGTATCGTTTGCACATCGAGAGGAAGGACTTCGAGAATTTTCCGGAGTTGCAGAATCTAGGGAAGCGAGAGGAGTTGAGGAGAGCACAGGAGAAAGCATACAAGCCGCCGCTTCCGATAGCGGATTCTGCTTTTCCTGCTTCAGCTTATACTCCTCCGAAGCAGCACCGGCAGGTGAAGATAGCCCCAGTATTTCCGAGCACACCGGAAGAAAACGAGCTGAAGCTGTCCAGCTCAAGCAATCTAGCTCCTGTAGCAGCTACCCAGACGGAGGAAGGAGACAAGCAGCGTTCGTCAAGAGAACAGAAATCCAAGTCGACGGATGGACAGCAAGGGGAGAAGAAAGGTCGGAGACCAGACCCGCGCAGCAAGAGTAAGGGTCGCCGCAGCGACAAGAGAAAAAATGCTCAAGCTAAGTTAACGAAGCAAGAGTCTACGCAGGAACAACCGAAGATTGAAGTTGTTCCTCCAAAAGGGAAATTTGAGGATATGCAGCGAAGGAAAATGAGAGAGCCATATTTCCGTTGCGGTCAAGCCGGTCACTGGAGGTGAGAGTGCATGAACGCAGCAGTCTGTCAAAATTGTGGACAGCCGAATATGACTGCGCGAAGATGTACAAAGTGCAACTTTGTGTCGGCGGGAAACGAGTAAGAGGAGAAGTTACCGGAGTCAACTCACCCCCTCCTACTTCAGACTCGACTCCTCCCACTTCTGATTCGATCGCTGTTATTCCAGAAAACAGTTCAGCTGCAGCTATGAGCGAGGGAGACAACCCTCAAGTTCTAGCTCCATCATCACTGATAATGAGAAGCGCTATCAGCAACGTCGAGCCAAGGTTATTCTTCAACATAGAATTGAATGGAAGAAAACTCTTAGGCATGCTCGACGATGGCTCCGTTCACTCGTATCTCGGGAAAGGCGTCAGCAAGGAATTTGCCCAAAAATTGGAACAGGAAGCAGCTTCAGTGCGCGTAGCTGATGGAGGTGCAGTGAAGCTACAAGGAGTACTAAGCATAACAGTGAGCATTGATAGTACCAAGTTATCTATGCCCTTCTGGGTAGCAGATGAGCTTCAATACGACTGCATTCTCGGAATCGACTTCAAACGATTGTTTAAGATGAAGATCGACTACGAGAACGATACGTGGTGGACACCGAAGAGAGCCAAGATCCAACCTCTTTCCCAGCTCTAGCCAGCATAGGAGGACTGACAAGAAAAGTACCACAACCCGAACTCACCGATTTTGATGATTTTTGGATATGTTGTAGTGCATTGAAAAATAAGAGATACGTGTTTTTTTATCGGCGGAAAAACATATCTAAGGGGTGAAAACCACCCTCAAAGTTCACCCCAAAAATAGTTTTTTTAAATATCTTTTTTTGTAATCAATATTTTTTAATAAAACCAAGTGGGTAATAATCCTTATAAAAAGTGTAACAAATTCTGATAGATTTGACTTTTGGTGGTTGCAACCTCGATTTTTAATAGGCGAAAAATTGAAAAATTGACATTAATTTCTGCATTAAAAATTTGAAAAATACTTTAATCATGACCAAATATTTATGTTTATAAAGAAAATAAAAAAATAAAGTTAAAGTTTTTTTTGCATTTTTAATAAAAATATTTTTAGAGGGTAAAACCACCCCTATTAATGAAAATTAGTATTTGCGATAATACGATAGTTTAAAATCGAATTTTTAAACTTTTACTGTTTTGTAGACGTCGTTATAGTAAAAATATTCTAAAAACATACTTAAGGGGTGAAAACCGCCCTCAAAGTTCACCCCAAAAAACAGTTTTTTTTAAACATCTTTTCTTGTAATCAATATTTTTTAATAAAACCAAGTGGTTAATAATCCTTATAAAAAGTGTAACGAATTCTGGTTGTTTTGATCTTCGGGGGTTGCAACCCCTAATTTTAATAGGCGAGAAAGTTACAAATTGAAATCAATTTCTGAAGTAAAAACTTGAATAATAGTTTAATTATGACCAAATATTTCTGTTTATATAGAAAATAGAAAAATAAAGTTAATGTTTTTCTGTATTTTTAATACAAAATATTTTTAGAGGGTAAAACCACCCTTATTAATAACAGTTAGTATCTAATAAGTAGATAATGCGATGGTTTTAAACAAATTTTTTAGTTTTCTGTACTCGATAGCCGTTGCTGTCTTTAAAATATTATAAAAAAGTAACGAATAATTTAATTATTATTATAATATTATTTTAACGTTTTGAATAATTATATGTATAATAATGATGTATACCCCATTATATTCCACCTGTAATTATTAAATAAAATAATGTTATTTTTGTTGTATAGAGTTTTTTTAATCAGTTTAAATTCGTTAATATAAAAATAAAAATAAAATTAACAATTTTAAATTGTTTTAAAACGATACAATGAAAATAGCATTATTTTGTTAGGAATTATATGTAGAATATTATAGTGCGTAAAATTATTCTGTATAATTTATTTTTTCGTCAATCATAAAACGTTTGTGTAGAGAAGAGATAAAATCCAATTTTATATAGCAAACGAAAAATAAATATTAAAACTGAAACAAATGAAATTTTGTTATTAAATTCTTTTGTTCATCGATACGTCAAAAGTGTAAACAACTAAAAAACAAAGTTAAAAATACACCTAACGAAATGTTTTATCTATTCTTTAGATATCGTAAAAGTTTTTGTAAACATAAGATATCAGTTTAATTTCCATGTCTATACTGGACGGACGTGATTCACAGAGTTAAATAATTTTTTCAATATTTTTAAATTTAAATTCATAAAATAATTTATTCTTAATTTCTGTTTGATTGAGAAGGTAAGAAATTTCATTTCTAATGTATATTCTTCATTCCATTTACACAAACTATTCACGAAAGTAATTAAAGCAATAGATAAAGTAAAATATTTCATAGTATATTGTAAATCTGTTACAGATATTCTTATTAATAGTTTTTTATATTAGTGATCGCAAAATTAGTGCATTTTCATTATTTTTTATAATTATTTTTCATTTGTGACAAGATATACATTTTGAAGTATAATCCTGGTGAAAAAAATTTTTGTGTAAAAATGTGCAAAAATGTTTAAAAGTGTTTAAAAAAAGTTTAAAAAGATGTAAATCTGTGTAATTTTGTTTATTTCTGTTCTATTTCGTCACACATTTTTATACGTTTTTAAACATTTTTACACAGAAATAAACCTTTTTAAACGTTTTTAAATAAATGTAAATAGATATGTTTCTCTAATTTTGTAAAATAAAAACTTTTAAACAATTTTACACATTTATAAACAAAAATAAACATTTATAAACAAAAATATACATTTTTAAATATTTTTAAACATTTTTAAACAGAAATAAACTTGTCTAAACATTTTTAAATAAAAATAAACTTTTTTGAACATTTATTAACATTTTTGCACTTTCACCGTAATTCTTGTAAATTTTCTTATTATAAGAAAATTTATAAAAATTTTCTCGTCTTCTTCTCGTCCTCTTCGGGCGCCTTTGCCTCCCCGGGCAGGCCCAGTGAAGGTGTGTCGGTGACCGACACGTCCAACATAATTGTCTGATTGGACTCGGTGGTGAGGAGTTATATGATCCGAGCGCGCTCCTCGGCTTTGACGAGCGGTATTCCCGAGCGGCTAAGTTTTGCCTAGTTGACTGCCCTTTGCGGCGTCGAGAAAATACCGTCGTCCACGGATTCGAACCCATCTCTTGGTTCGAACCGGATCCGCTCGAGGGTTTTTTATATTGGTCTCCTTTGGGTGACCTTGGAGGTCGTTGCGTGGCCGATGCACACGACTCCTTTTTCCCTGTCGAGCTGGATTTTTGCAGGCTTTGGAACGACTTGAGGTTGTCTCTAGTCTCTTGGCCCAATCGAGGTCGTGATTTGGCAGAGCGCTTGGTTGCGCCTGCAACTCGAATCTTGCTAGACGCAGCTGAATCGTGAAGCGACGACATTTGCACTCGCAGCTGGTGCAGCTCGTCGTGCACCCGTCTCACTTCTTCGCTTAAGCGTCTAAATTTCTCCTCCTCCAATTTGCGCGTCCGATTACATTTACACTCGCAACGACGCTTAATTTCTGTTTGCGTTGATGCGTCAAAGAGTTGCGAGATAATCGGCGTACTGTCCGCCAGTTGTTCCGTCACCAGATTGTCGATCTTTCTCTCGCTGTTCCTTGGAAGGCTTGGCTATTCTTCGTCTTCAGGAGTCTGAGAGACGGTCATACAGCCGTCCGCCTCCGATATATTCTCCAAGCGGCTTATATCGGACGTTCCGGACAGGGGGAAGCTTGAAGAATCTTCCCTCCCCCAGGCTGTATTTACTCCGTCGTTTTGAGCTGTGAGTATTCAGCACAGCCGTTCGGTGCCTTCAGGCAGTCTGTATACGCCAAGCGACGTGGAGTATCAGACTTCGCGAACAGGGGGAAGCTTGGAGGATCTCCCCTCCCCCAGGCTGTGCTTACTCCTGCGTTGATTTCGTAGATGGCCGCTGAAATTGCTGGCGATGGTAAAGTTGCGGCACAGCTGTCCGAAATCCATGAGCGGTCTGCATTTCCCGAGCGACTCGCGTTCTCAGATTCTTCGGACTGGGAGGAGATCGGGGAATCTCCCCTCCCCCAGGCTGTGCTGCACTTTAGTTGCATCTGGACCTCACCCTGTCCTCCCGCTGGAGTTAAAGAGCTCCCTAGTGACGGGAGAGCCTCGTTTCTTACTTCGGGAGGACTGCCTGCTCTTTGATCCATGATCTGCAATACATGTGTCTTCATGGATCTCAGCAAGTTGTTGTCGACTGCTTTGTTCGACGTCAATTGCTGAAACAGGCTGTGGGTCGAGGGATCTGCGTTGTAGTTCGCTTCTGGAGCTCTGCTTGCGTTGAGGATCGTTCCGTTGACGTACTTATTCCTCAATTCGGGTCTCCTTGTGAACTGCTCAATTGCACTTCCACTTATTTCTTGTGTGAAGTGGGCCGGGTTGTAATTTCCCATCAGCCATTGAGTTATTCGCCTAGAATCCCCCTCGATACATCCAGTGCTTCTTAAATCTAGAGCTATATTTGCTTCTATTACAGCTTGGAAGATCAACTCTAGATTTTTGCGCCACTGCACCATCGATTGGGCTAGTTCTTCTGAGGTCGATGATTCCATCTTCTGAAGCTAGACCGATTATACAAAAATTTGGCGACGAATTGTGTGTGTGCGCAGCTAACTGCTGAGATTCTCTCTCGAATTGGCCGTCTGTTACGCAAATTACAATGTTAGAATCCTAACTATCACACACAATTGTCCCAAACCGCTCGAGAACGACGTATCTCGATGCAGCTAGCTATGAAGAGAGCGTGGAAATTCCAAAAAAAAATTTTTAGCTGAGATACCGATTTGACTAAATCCCGCAATAAAAAAAAAAGGAATGTAAGTGTTCTCACCTTCGACCGGCTGCACGCACAGACACGGTCACTCTATTCCAAAAAAAATCGCGTGAAAATCGCTTAAAATCTCGCTTCAAAAAAAAAAGGAATTTAATTTCGCCACATATGACGTCGAAAACAACTACATTCGTCGTTTAAATGCTCTCGCCCTGGCTTTACAGCAGTTTAAAAGGCTCGGGACAAGTATACACAATACTGCCCGAGCATAAACATAAACACCTACAAAAACAAGCAATCTGCTGTTTTGTGTTTATGTTTCTATGCGCGCCGCGAGTCTTCTTGTCTGTTTATTTACGCCCGGCACCTCGACTTGGCGAGTTTAAATCACTGCGCCTATCAGCTGTAACGGCTTATGGCCACTGGCCGTCTGCTGATTAGCCCGGTCCAGTGATTCGCGCGCGGGTAAATTTAAACGAAACGCGTTTTGTATAGGCCGGTCTCGAATGTACCGGCCGCTAACCTTCTCCTTAAACCCAACACATTGGGCGCCATTGTAACGGGATGAGTGAAAAAAAGACTTTACAGAAAAATAGAGAAGACGGGATCCGCCGCTCGGCGCCGGCGGATCAAGGTATCTATTTTCGCTGGGCCGGTGAACACACCACCGGCGACTCGCCGCTGCGAGTCGAAAATACACAAATAAATCGCTGCGCGGGAAGTACAGAGAGGCTTACCGGGAGAGCAGTGCACTCCCCTCGGCGGTCGCTCACGAATCCGCTCCTGCGTCAGGCCTTATCCTCCGGTCGACTTCGGAGTGTTCAGGCCGAGTCCTAACATCCAGCCTTCACCTACAGAGGCTTCGGACCCCAGGAGTGGCTCGGATTGTTCACGTGCGCTACTCTCCGTGGTCGGTACGTGGACGGGCGCTGCGCTGTACCGGTGTATCGCACGGTGACTGTTTTCTCCGGACTAGACGATCTACGTTCGCATCCGCGCGGTTCTACGGCCCGAAAGAATCTGATTCAAAAATGAATCGGGCGCGACTTTGCAACCGCCAAAGTCGCGCAGTCCCCCCGCGCAGCTCGCGAATACATCGTTCGAGCGATGTCAACAAACGCTCGAGATGCACGAATTCGCGGGAACGAGAGTCAAACGAGTTCGATAGAATACGGAGAACCCAGATTCTTATTTTCTCCCTATTTTATCCTGGATCTCCGTTATAGTAGATTAAATATAGTTTTTTTTTTATCATTTATGTATAAAAGTTAGATTTTTTTTCATAAAGAGTTTTAATAGAAATTCGTATAAATTTTTCCAGTTTATTTTTATTAGAAACAGGAGTTGCAATTCCTATAATTTAATTAAAAACAAAGAAACTGGTTAACTCTATTTTCTTTCTAAACATAAATATCTGTTCAAAACCGAACTATTCTTTCACTGCGAAAATTGATGTCAATTTTTAACTTTTTCGCCTATTAAAAATAGGGGTTGCAACCCCCAAAGATCGAAACAACCAGAATTCGTTACACTTTTCATAAGAATTATTACCCACTTGGTTTTATTAAAAAATATTGATTACAAAAAAAGATATTTAACAAAAACTGTTTTTTGAGGTGAACTTTGAGGGCGGTTTTCACCCCTTAGATATGTTTTTCCGCCGATAAAAAACAACACGTATCTTTTATTTTTCAATGCACTACAACATATCCAAAAATTATCAAAATCGATGAGTTCGGGTTGGGGTACTTTCCTTGTGAGTCGTGCTACAGCTGATCAGCAGTTGCTTATTGAAGAAATCGAACAGAAATTGATTCCACCTACCCCAGACAAAGTAGGGTTAGCAAAGGTCACGCCACATTTCATTGACATTCAAGGAAATGAACCCATTCGCCAAGCTCCTCGAAAGTATACTCCGAAGATGCTGCAGACGGGTTGGCTGAAGTCGATAGGATGTTGGAAGAGGAAATTATCGAACCATCTGATAGCCCCTGGCGAAGCTGCCCTGCGTTAGTTCCAAAATTGTATGATCTGATCTGATTTTGCATAGACTATAGGCAAGTTAATAAGCATACTAAGTCTATCGCGTATCCATTGCGTAACATAGATGATATACTGGATAAGTTAAGCTCCGCCAAGTATATCTCGAAATTAGATTTAAGCCAGGCATACCAGCAGATTCCGTTGGATCCGAAATGCAGAGATGTCACCGCATTTTCAGTACCAGGGCGAGGACTTTTCCACTTCATCCGGTTACCATATGGGCTAACAAATGTTCCAGCTATGTTCCAGCGCATCATGGATAACCTAATCAAGGCTCCCTGGGAACCGTATGTGTTCGCCTATTTAGACGATGACATTATCGTCTCGCCGACATTTGAAGAGCACATCAAGTGGTTAGAGATCGTGCTCACGGCGCTAAAAGACGCAAACCAACAGGTTAACCTCAAAAGTCTGAGTTTTGTTGCGTGGAGGTTAAGTACCTAGGTTATATCGTTAACGAGGACGGACTGAAGACAGATGAAGATAAAGTGAAGCCCATCCTCGAGTACCCAGCGCCCATCAACATCAGGTAGTTAAGAAGATTTCTCGGCATGATTGGCTGGTACTCCAGAGTCATAGCTCACCTAGCAGGGTATAAAGCACCGCTAACCAAGCTGCTGAGGAAGGATGTTCGGTGGCAGTGGCACGAAGAGCAACAGCAAGCGTTTGAGAAGCTGAAGCTCGCACTAACGCAAGCTCCTGTGCTTGTAAGGCCAGATCTGTCCCTACCTCTCACTCTGCAAACAGATGCGAGTGATTATGCTATAGCTGGAGTACTGACGCAGGTATTTGATGGCGCGGAGCTCCCTATCTATTTTGTGAGTAGGACGCTGTCGAAGGCAGAGAGAAATTATACCGTCACTGAGAAGAAGTGCCTCGCCGTCTTATGGTCCGTAGAGAGGCTGAGAGGTTACTTGCAAGGTGAAAAGTTTACAGTAATCACCGATCACCACAGCCTGTTGTGGTTAAATAACCTCAAAGACCCAGCTGGTCGATGAGCCAGATGGAATACGGCTCTGCAAATGTACAACATTGAATTTGTACACCGTAAGGGAGCGCTGCACAAAGTTCCGGACGCGCTTTCGCGTGCTTGGGAAGGATATTATGAGCTTGCAGCCATCGCCACTGCTACAGCTGAAGATCCATGGTATCAAGAGAGAATAAGCAATATCGAGAAAAACCCAAGGAAGTACCCGGATTGGAAAGTACTGCATGGCTTGCTATACGCGCATCGTCCGAATAAGACCGTAGATCCGTTGCTGCCGGACATGGATGCGTGGAAGCTCGTGCTCCCTGAAGCAGATCGGATAAAAGCTCTAGCTGAGGCTCATAACACTCCACAAGCAGGTCACTCGGGCGTGGAGAAGACTTTTGCGAGAGTGGTACACATGATTTGGTACGCAGTGGTACGCAGTGGTACGCATGATTTGGTACGCAGACACATGGATAAAGCTGTAGCAAGGAAAGCGCGGAATTACAACAAAAATCGACGAGAGGTCCTCTACCAAGTCGGAGACCTCGTGAGGCGCCGAAACCATGTGCTATCATCGGCAGATGATCGATTTGCAGCGAAGCAAGCGCCTAGGTTTGTTGGGCCAGCTAAGGTGGTAGAAGTTTACTCTCCGGTAGTGTATTTGGTAGTGGATGTGGACTCGAAGCGGTGAACGAAAGTATTCGTCAACGATCTAAAAAAGTATACGCCGCCAAGAGGTACGCAAACGAAGGGAGCTCAATCTAAAGCCCCGGTCGATCTTGTTTCAGCATCAAGCAATGTGGGACTAGGATATACTGGCCCTACAAATCGGAAGAGCAGCCCGGCGGGGTCGACGCCGCCCGCCCACTAGCTGCGGGTTTCTCACCCTGCAGAAGCGCCTGCAGCAAGGGCCGCTTCCCCGGGCCAGCCAGCGAGCCAGCAGCCCATCAAGCGAGGAAGAGGGAGGCCAAGGAAGACCGGGAATCTTCGGCCGCAGGAGAGGTTTCCGGGCGCCGGATCACTCGCCACCACCGGGAGCTGCTATTCAGCTGCCCTGCTGCCCGAGTCTGGCCCCAATCAGCCAGGTACCCACCACGCCGGAAGGGCGTTCCACCCAGGCGAACCAAGGAACGCCAGGATTCGGCCAGGGCCGTTACTTCGGACCGCCCTCCTCCACACCGTCCCGGAGTCCATCTCCGGAGGCCGAGCACCCACCGACCCCCTGGCAAGTGGAACCACCGCCGGAGTGGATGCGTGAGGTACCTCCGCTCCGAACCGCCACGCTTGAGGACGCGAACGCGCCCCGCCAGAGAGCAAGGGCGAGGCCAGCCCCTGAGGCGGGCCAAGCCAGGCCAGGATGTTTGAATTGTGGCGAATTCCGGCACAGCAGGGTCAACTGCTGCCAGCCCCGTCGCCGGGTGTGTTATGGGGCCAGCGTCAGCTGGAGGATCTGAGGCTGCAGTAGCTATAGCTGGCCTGTAGCGGAAGAGGGCAGGGCCCAAAAAAAATTTGTGTTTTTAAGATATAGTAAGGGGAGCAAAGATTTTAATGGAAATTAAAACAGCCCCTTTACTCTACGGCTGAGCTTTTATTTATCTTACCTGTCCTCTTCCATTTGAATTCCTAAAAGTAAGAGAGAGCGTTCGAGAGAACCAGCAAGCCTTAAGCAAGTCGCAATAAAATAAATCAGAGAGAAAAATTTATGAATCGTTTGGCTAAAATTTGATTATTCGCGATAAATTCAGCATGCTGTTCTAGGTTGCCAGAACATAGCTCAAAAAGAGCAGTAATTCGAGGGATCGGCCAGGTAAGACGCGGTTGCAGAAAAACTTCATTCTTTCTATTGTTTAATCATGTGTGTGAGAGAGATGTTAGAGCGCTGTGTGGAAGTCGCGATTTCGTTCGGTATTCGAGTAAATGGAGAAATATTCCGAATTACCGGCGCCAGGTTGCTATAGCTAGGTCACACACTCACCGGTTACACTCACACAGATTCACACTTGAGCCAAGCTGCAGAAGAAGAAGCTAAGGGACACAAACAACTATACTCACACCGCTATAGCTAATACCGATTAGCTTCAAGGAGACCAGCTGGAGCGAACGAGCGATAGTTAGGCACGATAGTTGAGGAAATGTTAGAACAGTAAGTCGTGCGAAGATAGTCCACCGACTACTTCCAGTTTAGGAGGGGGAGTTGTGACATGGAAAATTGCATGCCACATAAAAGGCAGGAAAAGATGTGTACGGCGGCCGAGGCGAACGACGCCTCGATGCGCGTCTGCGTGCGCACACGCACATGTGCGCACCCGTCCCTCCTCGCTGCCTTCTTCGCGCGCGGGTTCTTCCCCTCCCGTATCCAGTAGGCCAGGAGATGGTGAAACCAGCAGTAGCTACAGCGAGGACAAGCTGTAGCTGGAGCATGAGCGAGCTCACTCTCCCATGTCGCTGCCAGGAACAGCCGACGCGCAGGAGAGAGAGAGAGAGAGAGAGAGAGAGAGAGAGAGAGAGAGAAGCACTGTGCCGTAACGTCGTTGGCCGTCCATGGGAGACACCGCGCGCGAGCAGCATGAGACATATGGACTGCTCGCTCGCGCCGCGGTGAAGAAGACGGCCGATCGGCGAACTGGAGCGGCAGAGCAACGTGCGCGCACCGGCCGGAATCCATTCTACCGCCTACCGACGTGCCGCGTGCAAGCCTCCATTTCTCTCTCACGAGGACCGGTTTAGCCGGCCCACGTGTGCCCTGTGCCGGGAAATTGTGCGACTAGCAGTTGTTCTTCAGCTCGCGCCGAGGGTGTGAGGAGTGCCAGCCAGCCGTCGTCGCCGAGGGTCCCTTGCTGGTGCCGTCCGCCGTCTCGTCGGCCGCATCGCCGCGACGAGAGTGCGCGATAGCCCAGGTTGCCGAGAAAGACTGGGAGAGAGAGAAAGAACGAAGATAGTAAGCTGCAGCAGCATCGCCTGGCCGAGGTTTGTTCCCCTGCCTTTCCTTCCGGGTTCCCTCGTGTGTGTGTGTGTGTGTGTGTGTGTGTGTGTGTGTGTGTGTGTGTGTGTGTGTGTGTGTGTGTGTGTGTGTGTGTGTGTGTGTGTGTGTGTGTGTGTGTGCGTTGTGTCGGGAGTCGCGCGTATTCGAGCTCGCGCAGAAGCTACAGCCCGAGCTGTAGCTGTAGTAGATTATATATAGTTTGCTCCAGATTGGGCTAGCTGGTGAAAAGTGTTCGGTGCGATTGACGCGTGTACCTGGTGCCCATATTGTTGTGTAAATTAACCTAGTTAGTACGCAATAAAGTAGTTAGTGATTTTACCCGGTTGTTGTTGTGATTTTGTAATTACCCGCGAACCTCTGCATTGATCCCTGGCAGAGCTTTACAAACTATACACAGAGCCACTAGTATAAGAGTCAAACACACACATGGGAAATTGAGTATCTGAAAACCACATATGACTAATAAATATATGAGCTAAGTAACATCACCACACTCAAGAAAGATTCTGCAGCAGTACCAATCGTTTACACTACTCTTGTCGCCAGATACCTGCAACAAGAGAAAGTACCATCAGCTTACCTATCAGAGAAGTTAGGAACGAGAAAGGGCTTACGAAATTTGCTCTCGCCGTCGACACGCTGACTTCTTGACTCTGACGAATATCATCATTAACCAGTAACACGATGAAAGGGACGACATTCTCCAGGGCGGGATATTGCAGCAGCCACCGTCATCACTGGGAAGACCGGGAACCGGCGATTGTTGTCATCACACACCATGGACACCATGGACATATGCGCGCGCGCGCCGCCGTAGGACCGCAGATAACACAGACTCACGAGGGCTAGTAGCAGAAAGCGCGCGCGATCCATATATATATCATATCTAATATACAGGAAGCGCTCACGGTCACGTGGGTCGCATGCGTTTTTCCGTTGGTGCGTACGCACTATACGCAGCCTATAGCCGAGATAGCCGTTACGGTTATGGCTCCTGTACTCACGAGGAGTGTCACTCAGATCCGGATCATGGATTCACCCAGGGTCGTAGGATATGCTTTCTTATGTAAAACTATGAAAGTCCGTACAGTCCCAGACCCTAACGCTTCCATTATTTGAAGTTATAAGGGCTTGAATTATTTAAAAATTAAGTTATTTTTTCACTTAAAATCACCCATTTGGCGGTTAAACCTTCCTTTTATGTCTGTAAACAAACCATAAAACATTTTTATGTATTAAGACATGACATATTTTAGTAAAATTTATAACAATTTTTAACAAAACTATCCACTATTATTTTATATTACCTTATTTGAATACATAAAACGCAAGTTTCCTGTTTAAATAGCCCATTTGGTGGCTAAACCTTCCTTTTCTGTCTACTAGCAAACCATAAAACATTTTTATGTGTTAAGACATGATATATTTTAGTCAAATTTATAACAATTTTTAACAACACTATCCACTATTATTTTATATATTACCTTATTTGAAAATATGAAATGCAAGTTTTGCTGATATTCTTGGTTTAATTAGAATGAAACCAAATGTCGAACCAGGATTATTGGCTAAACTTTCTTCACTTGGAGTCCAATATAAAGAATATAAAATAAATATATTCACTTGTGAGTCCTTAATATCCACCACTTCACTGAGCAGAACTGGAATAAATCATATTCTCAATCTGGTTAATTGAGCAGAATTGCAATCCATCTTGTAATTCCTGAAACATTACAAGAAAAATTCACAAAGCATCACTCTTTATTTTACTTTTACACCAACAAAATGATTTAAATAACAAAATTTTACATATCTAATTGAAAATATTTCTGAAGATGTTTGCTTTCTGTCCTTTTCAAGTTACTGCCAGTCTCCAGTTTTGGTGATTTCTTAAACACTTCAAAAGACGTTTTTCTTTCTTGATGTTTTTTTCCAGCAACATGTTCACTATTTCACTATAAAATAAACGAACTATAGAATGACCTGCTCCGAATGCAGATTGCACGTTATGGCTCACGTTTTGGTCAGCTGTTACAGTGAATCCACATTGCATGCCGTATGCCGTATGCTCTATGCGTTATGCTGTCAGAAAAATAGTTGTTGTCCGAAATCTATAATATTTATAACTCTATGGTTACAATTCCTATATGATTTATAACCATAGAGTTATAAATCCTATATATTTCAGACAACAACTTTTTTTCTGACGGCTAGCGCATACAGCATACGGCATACGACATGCAATGTGGATTTACTGTTATAAAGTTAACATCAGTCTATGCTAATCGATCAGTTAGTCTACGGTCGATAATTGTCAAGGCCCCTGCCACATAAGCACGTATTCACCCGTATGCACGTGTATGCATCCGTACGCACGTGCACACATTTCGTGCGATCATGCGCGCTCGCTTCTCTCATTGGTTGAGAGCGAGCTCAGGCCTTCGATGACCAATGAGAGAAGCGAGCTTGCAGGCTCGCAGGAGATGTGTGCATATGCGTACGGATGCATACGTGTGCATACTGATGCATACGTGCTTATGTGGCAGTGGCCTAAGTTACGCTTACAACTTCATAGTGTACAAGTGATCAGCTGGTCGTGTCAACGGAACCGCGTGGCACGTACTACATATCATAAACTCGTAAAGTCGTGATAATTATCTTTAAAATTACCTGCAATTAAAAAGAACATAGGTCCTTCGTGTTAATTTTTTCATTACTCTTTCAGATTATTCTATAAAAAGCAGATCATCTACCTGCTAATCACAGAAGGGATTAATTTTATTGAAGTAGATTGATTCTCAAGACCTATTACTCTATTTCAAGATTTTAGAACAATAAGGTCAGTAAATGAATATAAGTGAAACGTCAACAAATTAATTTGGTGCATACAAATTAGATAAAGTCTTGAAAATGAAATGCAAAAATTTAAAAATATTATTATATACAAGATTATGCGACCATCAACTCTGGGTTGCATTAGAAAAAATGCAGATTTTACAGATTATAACTTTTGCTTGATGGTAATAAGTCACTAACATGTTTTATTTATGTTAGATTTTTTACAATTTTAAAATGAAAAAATTATTCTTTTTTCAATTATGGTCAATATGGTGATAATTAGGTAAGCCCTATTTTTTTTATCTTAATGTATAATATAATTTTGTGTTCGTTAATTAAAATGTATATAAAATAATTCAAAGTAATCCCTAGTGGAAATAGGATTTGCAAATAACTGTTAATCATTGCAAATATATACTAGTAACTCAAATAAACAGTTAGGTTTGAGACAGTATAATCAGTTTTTAGCAGTTATTTGCAGTTATTGTTTCCGTCTGGGATTCTTAGGAATTAAAAAATATTTATCAGAATTGAAAATATTTTTACAGTATTTATATAATATATAGTAGATTTACAATATTAATATAATTTTTATCTAATTTGCATGTTAGAAAATTATTTAATAAATATAAAACAATTTTTAATACTTAATATTTTTATTTACAGAGAAAATATAATAATCTGTACAAGACATTATATATTGCTAAAGAATAGTTCACATTTTGACGGATGGTACATGTCTTAAAAACAATGAAAGCAGAAAGATGAACGACACCAAGAACACTTGCTAAATTGGATAGATCCACAAGAACATTTACTTAGTCTTTTTTCTGGAAAACAGACTTCTTTTACATTCGCAAAAACATCTCTGTCAGTGATCAATTTTGATGCAAACCACGAATACTGGATCATATTTAGATATATTGGTGCAGATAGTTGATTATAAATCAGTGCGTGGATTTTAACTGCATCTTCTCTAGTATTTAACTGACGTTCTGTTTGTCTCAACGTTGTACAGTTTTGTAATTCTTTTACAAAATACTTTATTTGTCTGTGCAGGTATACATCGGGTGGTTGGCACAGAGGTGTACAATTAGGAGGAATATCCTTAAGTGTACATGAAGATTCTCCATTTTCATTTTTTAAATCTTGATGTAACGTCTTATTAGAATGCCCACCCCATGAATCTAAGATAAGTGTAAAGTTCTTCTTTTCAACATAAGGTTTAATAATCTCTTTATTAAATTGTAACACCAAATTAGATGTCAGTTTTCCTGATTTGGAGCACATAATATAAGTATTTTTATAAGCTTTAGAATACTCATTTTTTTTTCTACTGTAGATCCAAATGTTCCTGTAACCTCTTAAAGGCAAATCAGTACTTTTGTTAGTAGTTTCCCTGAGGCAGTCACAGAATATTGCACGGTATAAGAGTGAGTGACCTTATTTAAATCACCAAGGTAGACTTCAACTCTTTTTTCTCCAGTGTGCTCAAGTGTTCGTAGTATATTTGCCCTGTACTCACATCCCATTTGATCTGTACTTGTAATGAAATTTAAATCAGAAGAGGATGTAATATTTCTAATTTCAGCTTGAAATTCTGCTGTTGAGCGTTCAATTTCTTCAAAAGATCTACGCTCTGTCTGCTTTGCATATTTAGTTACTCTTCTCTGGCTTATACGAAATTCTTTTTTGAATCGATTCATCCAAACAGAAGAAGCAGTAAAGTCCACAGGTACATCTGGAAATTGCATAGCTGCCTGAAGAGCCCATGTTCGTAGGTTCACTGTCTGTACATGCTCTTTTCTTTCTCTAACTTCTACAAACCTATCATGTATCCACTTTTTGATAGCTTGCATTTTATCATATTTTTTTCCACCACTCAAAATTTCCCGTTTCCATCTTGATAGCTCGTCGAGTCTAGGCACATATTTACCTCCATGTAGTTTCATGGTACTGTTACTCCAACTTGGGTGCTCCCCTTTTAAATTAACTATTTCAATCTTCTTATCAAGTGGTACAATATCATATTTGCTTTTTTTTCTTCCGGTTCATAGTCAGAACTTGTCTGGCTTCATTTATTTTGGGATTCTATAATTAAATGTTAAGTATGTAAAGTCGATAAAGGTGATTTTGCATTTTACTGTCTTCTTGTAAATGTTCAATTAAAGATTTTAGTAATTTAATAATAATGAAAAATCCTTACCAGAGGAAGCATTATTTTCTGATGTTGAATCAGAAGCATTGGTTTCACAAATTATTTTATCTTCTTCATCAGCTTCATCACAATTAATCAGTTCAACTTTTAACTATATTAATATTTTCTATATGCTCCATAATTAAATCAGCTAACTCTTTACCCAAATTTTGAGTATAATCAGATATTGATTCATTTGATTCATGAACAAAGCCTTTGGCTTTCAATATCTCAAAACAAACGAAAACACTGTCAGATATAAATCCTTTATAAATTTCAGAGTCGAAAATCTCGTTCTCTTTCATTATAAAAAAAATGTAAAATAAAAAAATAAAAAGTCAATGCAACTCTGTAAATATCAAAATATAATAAATCAAATAAACAACAAAAAATAAAAAAATCTTGAAATTCTAAAAAATCAATAAATAATAGAAATGATTAGAAAAAAGAACGTGATAAAAATTATATGAATGAATAAATAAAATAATAATGATATTATAGAATGTAGAAAATATGAATTAAAATATATATAAAAGACGAATAAAATATAAAATAGTATAGAAAGAATAAAATAATATAAAAGATTTATGAAGTGCTTGTGCTTTACGTTTACTAACTCAATGCTAATGTTATTATAAACTACTATTTTGTCGAACAAAATTTTAAAAAATCGCTTTCAGAATGCTATATAGTTACTACCGCGTCTAATAGATGTCGCATCAAGTCAATATACTGTGGATTCATTTATCGACCGCAGGGTAACTTATCGATTAGTACCTATAGACCGATGTTTAATTTAGAACTTGAATGATAACAGCTGACCAAAACGTGAGCCATAACGTGCAATCTCCATTCGAGGCAGTTCAGATGTTATTCGCGATAAGATGTTTCATTTTATAGTTCGTTTATTTTATAGTGATATAGTGAACATGTTGCTGGAAGAAAAAACATCAAGAAAGAAAAACGTCTTTTGAAGTGTTCAAGAAATCACCAAAACTGGAGACTAGCAGTAACTTGGAAAGGACAGAAAGTAAACAGCTTCTGAAATATTTTCAATTAGATATGTAAAATTTTGTTATTTAAATCATGTTGTTGATGTCAAAGTACACCGAGAAAAAAAAATCCGCAGAATCTGCCGAAATCTGCAGTAAATATTACAGAAATTCTCGGGCAGTAGAGGTTACGCCATATAAGCTACATAGCTTACGCTGAAACTACTAGACCGTGTGGTAGAAATTACAGAAATGTTCTGCTAAAACCTCTTAAGCTTGGTCGGTAAGGCAGTTACCGAAAATTGTGGTAAAAATTGCCGAACTGTGTATCTATCACAGCCTAAGCGGATTCGTCAATTCCCACAACCTTCACTTCAGTAAACATAACCTATTTTTTTTCTCTGTGTAAAATAAAGAGTGATGCTTTGTGATTTTTTCTTGTAATGTTTCAGAACTTACAAGATGGATTGCAATTCTGCTCAATTAACCAAATTGACAATATGATTTATTTCAGCTCTGTTCACTGAAGTGGTGGATATTAAGGACTGACAAGTGAATATATTTATTTTATATTCTTTATATTGGACTCCAAATGAAGAAAGTTTAGCCAATAAATCCTGGTTCGTCATTTGGTTTCCTTCTAATTAAACCAAGAATATCAGCAAAACTTGCATTTCATATTTTCAATAAGGTAATATAAAATAGTAGTGGATAGTTTTGTTAAAAATTGTTATAAATTTGACTAAAATATATCATGTCTTAACACATAAAAATGTTTTATGGTTTGTTTGTAGACAGAAAAGGAAGGTTTAGCCGCCAAATGGGCTATTTAAACATGAAACTTGCGTTTTATGTATTCAAATAAGGTAATATAAAATAATAGTGGATAGTTTTGTTAAAAATTGTTATAAATTTTACTAAAATATGTCATGTCTTAACACATAAAAATGTTTTATGGTTTGTTTACAGACATAAAAGGAAGGTTTAACCGCCAAATGGGTGATTTTAAGTGAAAAAATTACTTAATTTTTAAATAATTCAAGCCCTTATAACTTCAAATAATGGAAGCGTTAGGGTCTGGGACTGTACAGACTTTCATAATTTTATATAAGAAAGCATATCCTACGACCCTGGGTGAATCCATGACCCGGATCTGAGTGACACTCCTCGTGAGTACAGGAGCCATAACCGTAACGGCTATCTCGGCTATAGGCTGCGTATAGTGCGTACGCACCAGCGGAAAAACGCATGCGATCCACGTGACCGTGAGCGCTTCCTGTATATTAGATATGATATATATATATATATATATATATATATATATATATATATATATATATATATATATATATATATATATATGGATCGCGCGCGCTTTCTGCGACTAGCCTTAGTGAGTCTGTGTTGTCTGCGGCCCTACGGTGGCGTGCGCGCGCATATGTCCATGGTGTCCATGGTGTGTGATGTCAACTATCGCCGGAAAAAATTACTTAATTTTTAAATAATTCAGGCCCTTATGACTTCAAATAATGGAATCGTTAGGGTCTGGGACTGTACAGACTTTCATAATTTTATATAAGAAAGCATATCCTAGAACCCTGTGTGAATCCATGATCCGGATCTGAGTGACACTCCTTGTCAGATTGCCATTGCCGAATGCACTCGTGTTGGGTTTTCTTTTTTTGTTTTTATCCTATTCGCGGTATTAGTGTATGTGTGCATGTGCCTCGAGTATTTTTTTGTAATTGAGATTGTATACGGTATATGTATAAGTTATACGAATACCAGTGAGCGATTAGTCTACAGTTTTCGTTAAAACTGTGTAAAATTTAACTTTATATTTTTGTATTAATCGGGAGTAATGAAACGGTATTTTTTCTTATATTATTCAAAAGCATTTTACTTAACACAATAATTTCAAGTACAAAAGTTGTGGATAACATTGAAATAAAACTTTTTTTCTAATCAACTTTTGCATAAATAAAAATAAAAACTATCATTATAATTCAACTAGAAACTATGAAAACAATGTTTTTAATTTTAAATATAATTGCAATCATAGTACTTATACATTTAATATTCCTATGTGTACTTTAATCATATCAATTAATAATACTTAGTTAATTTATATGAATCTTAGACTATTTGAAAAGTTATCTACATATATCTATATGTGTAGAATTAAAAGGCAAATTTTCTACAAAAATTAATAAATATGTAATAGTAAATGCTTAATTTCCATTTAAATTTTACTGCAGAGATATATTTATGTGAATTCTAATGATAATAATAATGAAAATAGGTATTACAATTAATGCAATAATAAAATTATAAGGTTTTTCTGAGCATTGCGGTCGTGCCTATTATGTAAAAACAAAGTTTTTACATAGGGAGGGAGCGGGCGACGAGCGAAGCGAGGAGCAGATGTGTGTGTGGGGGCGCGGGGGTTGGCGGGTCGAGCGCAGCGGGACGTAGGGGGCTCGTCCCCCCTAGTTATCTTGAATACTTCCTCGTTGAAACTTTTTTCATAACCGCGGTCGAAGGTATTTTTAGTCCGACTAATTCGAACGAAGTCAGCCACCTTTAATTTATGTGTGGGGATATGACACCCACTTCTCCACTGGTTCCAGGAAAGGAATAGGAGAGAGAAATAGTCAGAAGTCAACAGGTAATAAGGAGGTTTATTGTACTTAGGAGGTGTACAGCGGACACACATCCGCACGCTCAGAGACTTGAGCACTGACTGCGGCGCGCAGGCCGCTTCTCGCCGACCGCAACATGGCCGCTCCCCCCACTCTCTTCGTTAGAGAGAGAGAGAGAGAGAGAGAGAGAGAGAGAGAGAGAGAGAGAGAGAGAGAGAGAGAGAGAGAGAGAGAGAGAGAGAGAGAGAGAGAGAGAGAGAGAGAGATGATCGCATTCCCTACACACTCCCCCCCGAGTGCCAACGAAGTACATAAATATGAAGATAGATATAAATAATTATACTGTGCTCCATATCACTTACAACTAGGTAATCACAGTTACATTGTTCTTTAGTTGCAGGAGCAGAGGATACTTTCTTCCTGACGTAAGTCTTTAATACTGGTTGATCTATAGTGTTGGGTTGATTGCCTCTTAAATCACCACTGGAAGGTACATCGGGAAGACTATCAGAGATCATGTACGCAGGTTTAGGAAGTTCAACGGACACACTGCGTGACGCGCCGTTGACTTCTATGTCGAAAACGCGATCGGAGGGACGTTTTAATACTTTGTATGGGCCAGTATAGGGCTTTTCTAAAGACTTTTTGGCCATATTGCTCATAAATACATGAGAACAAGTGTATAAATCTTTGAAACAAAACGCACGCTTCTTATAGTTGTGTGCGACCGGGACTGGACGGACTTGACGCATAAATTCGTGAAATTCCTCAATAAAAAAATTTGGATCAGGCGTGAAGTCTTTAGGAAGGAAAAACTTACCTGGAAGACGCAAAGTAGTGCCAAACACAAACTCCGCAGGAGACGCATTCGTATCCTGACCGAAATGACAACGTCATCCTAATAAAACTGTACTAAGCGTACGGGTCCAGGTCTTGTCGACATGACACATAATCGCCGCTTTAAAGGTACTGTGCCAACCTTCAATGAGGCCATTCGCCGCAGGGTGATACGCGGTAGTATGAATACGCTCGGAACCTATTAGGGGCAGTAGAGTCGTGAATAAGCGCGATTCAAGTTGCTAACCCTGATCGGATGTGATGACCTTTGGAGCACCATAGCGAGAAACTCAAGTGTCATAGAACGCTCTGGCAACCGTTTGCGCTGATATTTCGCATAGCGGAACCGCCTCAACCCAGCGCAAAAAGCGATTGATCATGGTGAGAACATACTCGAAACCATTTCGAATGGGAAGGGGGCCGACTAGACCAATGTGCACGTTGTCAAAGCGACCATCGGGTGCGACAAATTTATCAGGTACAAGTTTCACATTGCGAGAAATTTTGGACTGTTGACAGTCTAAACAATTTTTACAGAATCGGGGAATATCATGGTGCATGTTCGGCCATACATAACGCTGCCGTATGAGTCGTTCGGTAACCTTTGGGCCTGGATGAGCAGGCTTGTGAAACATGTTAATGACGGTTTCGCGAAGTGACTCAGGAATATATGGACGAATGGCCTCACCAGTGAACTCACAATAAATAGTAGTGTGTGCAGGGCCCCATTGAATACGCTTCAGGGATAGCGGGTAATCCGGACATTCACGAAGGGCCTTGAGCTGCTCATCGGCTTCCTGTTTCTCAGCAAGCTCGTTGAGGTTAATCTCCGCGGGAAGCCTGATGGTTTCTACACGCGATAGCGAGTCAGCTACAGTGTTCTCTGCACCTTTTATGTATTCAATTTGGGTGGTATATTGAGCGATAAGGGACAATTGACGCGTTTGACGCGGTGATGTCTTATCAGACTTCTGCATGAAAGCATAAATGAGTGGTTTGTGATCTGTTAAGATCTTGAAGTCTCTGCCTTCAACAAGAAACGAGAAGTATTTAACAGCTTCGTATATGGCCGTGAGCTCGCGGTCATAGGCGCTCTACCTCCGCTGTGAGGAAGAGAACTTCTTGGAGAAGAAACCTAGTGGTTCCCAAACTCCAGTGAGAGAGAGCTGCTCAAGGGCAGCACCCATACCAGAATCGGAGGTATCAGAAACAATGCGAATTTCCGCACCAATGCGGGGGTGAACAAGCAGAGCTGCTGCTGACAACTCCTCCTTTACACGTACAAAAGCCTCTTCAGCTTCAGTTGTCCACGGAACGGGACGTTTGTCATTTTTGCGAGAATCGCTAAAAAGAGCATTAAGAGGAGCTTGAGAAGTCGCAGCACGAGGCATGTTACGGCGGTAAAGCGCCTATAATCGCCACAAGTTCTCCAACTGTTATCCTTTTGCAACTCCATATGGATAGAACTTGCCCAAGGGCTGCTGGAGGGGCGGCAAATTCCTGCCTCAATTCAAGCATCGAATTCGGCTTTCGCCGTTTTCAACTTGTCTGGAGCAAGTCTACGGGGACACTCTGAGACTGGAGGACCAGAGGTTAAAATGTGATGAAAAACATCGCTATTTCTGGGAACTGTGAGTTTGGAAACACCCGTGATTTCCGGGAAATCGACAAGTATCTCCGCGCATTTTGAGCCGGGACCTACTGTGAGGACAGAGTCAACCGAGACATCTTTTACTACTGCAAGGGAGTACATATTGGTAGAAGAGTCAACAAGACGACTTCTTTTAAGGTCAACCAGAAGGCCATAATGGGATAAGAGATCGGCACCTATAATGGGATGAGGAACATTCGCGATGCAAAAGCTCCAGCGAATGGGGCGTCGAATGCCCAGATTAAGCGTGAGCATCGATTCGCCATAGGTACTAATTAACGAATTATTCGCTGCAAAAAGCTTGAAGGAGCTGGGCTTGCCGCATGCCTTAGGATTTTCTGGGACGAGCGAAATGTCCGCACCAGTGTCGATGAGGAACGACTTGCCCGAAATACAATCGCGTGCATGAAGACGTTTAGATAAACGAGTACCTTCTGAAGACGTCTCCTCAACAGAAGGTTGAGTTAGTTTTTTTGCTGAGGGTTTTTTGCTTGCCACTCAGTATATTTGGAACACCATTCACGGCACGACAGCGGATTGTTGGGATATTTCCGATGAGCGAGGCATAAGCCCGAAGAATCGCGACTGGAGGAGCGGGGACGCCTAGCCCTACCTCTAGATTGAGAGCCTGTGGAGTCATTGGAAGAATCCTGGATACCAGCTGATTTTTTGGACAACGCGTCAATCTTCCGCTCGAGGCGATCTAAGCGCTTAAGCAGGGCTTCCAGTGTAGCTGGGGACGACTGATTTGAAGAGACAGCATGAATTTGGGCATCAGCAGTGCCAGAAGTTTCAGCCACTCTGTCAGCTGCTTCAGCTAACTTGTTGAGGTCAGAGGCACCAGTGGCAACAAGGATCGAACGATAATGTGGTGGAAGTTGGTCGAGAAAGACAGTTTGAATAATCTTATCGTCGCACGTGCCTTGATTAAGAGGGCGAAGCCTTTGAAGAATTCTCGTGGGCTTACCGTCGGTCAGCACTTCCCCCTTTAATAATTTTCGCAGGTTATGTTCTGCCGAGCTGGCAAAGGTCGCGATAAGACGCTCTTTTACTAATTTATAGTAGTCCGGAGGAGTGGGATTTGTTTTCAGTAAGTCCCTAATAGCCGACATGCCCTCAGAGCCTAATTATAAGCAGAGATAATCAACTTTGGTACTATCTACCGTGATCTGTGAATGGCGGAACGTGGCTTCTGACTCCATAAACCATAGTTCGAGGTCAGTTTGAATGAACGGCGGGATTTTCGGCATACGCGCAGCTTCGATGCGGTTGACAGTCGCGGTCGCCGGATGAGTATTAAGACCCGAGAACTGTCGCCTAAGCTCTTGCAACTCCTGCTGAAGAGACTCGACGGTGATCTCTGTGTTGTCCGCCATCTTGATAAACAAGAATGTACGCGATACTAAGGCCGAATGCGCAAATAACTATCCCTATGGAACTCGAAAGTACACGTAGAGAATAGAGGTAATCCTAATCCTCAGATGAGGCTACCTTACGCCGCTGCGTATCTCAAGTTACCTAGTTAGTACTCGTAGGCAGAAACAATAATTTTTAAGGCTAACCTAATCTAAAACATAAAAATTAGGTATCGAAATTTCAGTAAATCGCGTGAAAGCTGAGAGATCACTTTCCGCTTAAAAAAATTTCTTTTTTTAACGAATTTTATTAAACCATGTGACTAGGCAACGCATAAATTTGATGAAATTAAAAAAATATAATGCGTGTGACTCAAAAATACTAAAAGGTTTTTCGTGTCACCTTGCGCGAGAGCGGGCTTGGAAATACAATAACACGCGAAAGTGAAGATGTCCGTTAAGATGGCCGACAAATTCCTAGAACGCGTGGCCATTGCGCGCGAATTCCACGAATTGAAAATCTCGCGAGTAAGCACGCACCGCGCGACGACAGATCCCGGAAGGCCGATAGAACGTAAACACTTCCCGGAAATCGCGCACGAGAAAAAATTAATAATTGATGCGCAGTAATTACGTTACGTCGCTAAACACGCAAATTTATCGCTCGCACTCTTTCACCGCACGCATACCTTGACGCAATGAAGTTTTCTTGAAGATGACGTCGAAGATGACTGCTGATGCGGCCACTGAGAGGACTCGACGAGGCGCAGCAGTCGTGAGTCCGGTCCTTACACGTTGCTCGACGGGTGCGGTGAAAAAGCGTCGGTGACGGTGGCTTCACGCAAGGCCGCACCCGGAGATCAGCTTCAAAGCGTGATGAGAGCGGCGGACTTCCTAGTGTAGCTCGACAGGTGCGTTTGAAGGCGCCGGTGACGGTGGCTTCACGCAAGTACGCACCTGGAGATCTGCCGAAGAAAGACTGCAATGCCTCGGAGATGACTCGACGAGATACGATGATTGCACAGATGCGTTCGAGGGTCTAGGCCGTTGATTTTAACACGTGTGCGCCGGTGTGCCAGCACGCACACGGAAACTTGTAAAGTCCTTCTAGGCGGCAAAGTGCCGCAAGACTCGCCGAGGCTTGTGGTGCGGCACTGAGTCAAAATGCCGCAGACAAAATAGCGGTGAAGACTCCCCGCGGCAGGCACCAACCTGCCTCCTCCTCCTCAGCTTGTAGTCGGGGTCACCAATGTGGGGATATGACACCCTCTTCTCCACTGGTTCCAGGAAAGGAATAGGAGAGAGAAATAAAGAGTCAGGAGTCAACAGGTAACAAGGAGGTTTATTGTACTTAGGAGGTGTACAGCGGACACACGTCCGCACGCTCAGAGACTTGAGCACTGACTGCGGCGCGCAGGCCGCTTCTCGCCGAGAACATGGCCGCTCCCCCCACTGTCTTCGTTAGAGAGAGAGAGAGAGAAGATCGCAGTCCCTACATAGGTATCGCTTGGTGAGCCCTCCTGTGGCCGTTTCTCTGCACTGCGCTTTGTTGAAGAGCATGCTTTTGCAAATTTTCACGGGTTTTTGCTGAGTTGTACAGATTTACCTCAGATGGTTTCATTTTTGTTCTACTGTGCAATGTGTGATTGTAAGCGTATATAAATTTTTGTACTACGTCGACATACGTTTTTGTATTTTTGTGCGAGAAATAGCGCCACATACGCTCTCATAGTTTTCTGTTGAGTCTCTCGACTACAGCTACTTTGATACCGGGATTTCGCGCTACACTAAATTGTATTTCATATTTTTTTAGAAGGCTTTGAAAAGCTGAGCCGACAAATTCTTTTCCACGGTCAGATTGTAAACATATTGGTACTCGCGGGCTCGCTCTGTTTAGAATTTTTTCGAACGCGCCGGCAACGTTGCGCGCTGTTTTATCGCGCAATGGTTCGACCCACGCATACTTGCTGAGTAGATCCACAACAACGAGAATATAGCAGAAGCCGTCGTTTTAGTCTTTTATCGAGGTTAACTGTAGTAAATCATACTCCCACAGGTCTCCCACGTTCGTGACTTTGTAGCGCAGTCTCAGAAATTTTCGTTTTATAGGATGATGAAGCGTGTAAGCGTCTTGGTTACTAAGCCATGTGTATATTTTAGCCTTTTCATTGGATTTACCTCTCTTTTTATTTACGCGTAAAAGATTTCTTGCACCCGCGTATCCTGCCTCGTGCGTGAGATCATAATACTGTTTCTCGTATATCGTGTCTTGGCGCGTACGCGTGTATGCACGCGTGCATGTGTGCGTACGCGTGTGCGTGTGCTGGTTTTATATTTGGAATCGTAACTACTTTTTTTTACTTTGTTTGTCTTTCTTCTCCTCGTAAGCACAGGAGAGGGCTCTGCATTCGCGTCTTCCTTATTCAGTCATCGTTTCGCTGTATTTAATGGCCCTGTGAGTACTCTGCCAATCTTTAAAACTTCGCTGTTGCCTATTAAATTCGTTGAAGTATCGCTAGTCTTGACAAATTTAGAAAACTCCATATGGCCGACAGGTGCTTCCTCGACGTCATTTTTTCCCTTCCTTTTAACTACAGCGTTCAGCAATTCTATGATATTCGAACGCTCGACTGCTCTGCCAGCTATGCTCACTGTACCGGCATTGTTCCACTTCAGACGTTCGGGCGCTACTGTTTTCCAGTGTCGCAGCAAGAGTCGAACCTTGCGCTGATCTGCCTTAGACACCCCGTCGGGAATGGATTCTTCGGTTAGCGGCGCCAGTGTCTCTTCAATTTCATCTACTTCTCGTAGTACCTCGTTACTGATGCCGCGCTCGCTTTCACGGAAAAAAAGATAGCGATGCAAAACTTGTAAGTAATATCGGCATTTTTCGTATTCGTCTTTTACCTTTTTCGAGTGTAGAATATCGAATATTTCGCCGTCTAACCTCGACAAATTGTCACCTGGGGTTTGCACGGAATTGAAGGATTCCGAAACATGGGTATTGTTACGTGTACATAGTATGCACAACGTGACGAGTCGGCTCGGGCTGCGTATAGCAGCAACATGAGGACAACTCGAGGAAAGACATGCACCAGCATCGGTAGCTCAGTGGTCAAAGCACTCGTCGCGAAAACGAAAGGTCCAGGGTTCGATTCCCCGCCGAGTCACGCCATGCCGTTTTTTTATCGAGTCCTACTCCATTTATTTATTGTATGCGATTATTAAATCATAATAGTACTTGCTCCGCTGGCTGACTTCATGCGCTCGATCGTGCCTTCGGGCACAATTATCATTTTACGAGCCCACTCCATACTGCTTTTTCTTATTATTAATTTTCTCACTCTCGAGAACTTGCACCAATCAATTTAGAAATAAGAGTACCTACGATAGGGGCTAGAAGAGCTGGTAAAAACATCCGCCGCTCTGCACTATTGTTCGATTTTTACTTTTCCAACTATCGTTGCCGAATGACTTTCGTTTGGTTAATTTGCGTAATATAAACTTGTGCTTGTTTAGTTGTTTCTTCTCGTTATTTTTTAACTTCACGGCACCATGTAGAACATTCAACGCGCACTCGCATATGCACTTGACGAACGACTTATCAGCCGAGCGAAGTATGGCAGTGCGCTGTTTGCCGTCGCAATGAGTAGGCGCTGCTAAAAGCACCAATTGCTCTTTAGAAAAGCGTTTAGCACAAGGCAAACAGCGTCTCGATTTTATACGTCCGACTCCTGCCATCGTTGCGTCACGACTGTGGGGAAAACAATAAATGATTCACTTTTTTTATTTAACTCTTTCGTCCCCTGTATTTTTTTGTAATTGAACTATCGGAACTTTGGCACGTAACCGTAGTGGGTTTTGTCGTTGGTAAATATACATGACCGAAATCTAAATTCATCTAGGCAATCTTACGATAGATCGATACAAAAATACGAATGCGCAGCGTGTATATCATCGAGGTAAGCCTCTTGCAAAAACCTTGGATCTTTGGGATACACTTGACGCGCCAAATGCAGAATTTGCGCACGATCACTTGGGTTTTTATAGAGTACAAGGTACTTTGTATTCAGACTTATATCACGCTGTGACTTTCCTTTGTGGAAAATATTTTGCGTTATGAATATAACGCTAATATTCTTGTGATGACTACCCTTTGTAAATAAATTTAATATAACGTCGCACGAAGATTCTCGCATCAAATCATCGAGTATAAGTAACTTTTTCTTATCGTTGTCCTTGGAGTAATCACTTGGTTGAGGTAGGCCTTCCAGAAATTCGATACGTGGAGCCCCACCACCGGATTTCAGCTGTGTAAGGTAGGCTTCTTGCCACTCCGCATAATAAAAGAGTATGCGATCGAAGCGAACGTTACACATCGTCGGTAAGTTAGCGAGAAATCTTTTGACAAATTGAGTTTTTCCGCGTCCGGTAGGCCCACACACGCAACAAATAAAGGGGTGCTTCCATCGTGTGTCCATTTTCGTAACTGAAGAAGGAACGTCACATTACTTACTTTTATACTTTTTCTTTTCGTAAAAAAAAACAATCTTTTTTAAAAGACTCCCGTAGCGGTGGCGGCGGCGCGACGCGAGCGCGCGCGCGTTACAAGCTGATACCTCGCGCGCGGATCCGGTTTTGAATGAGCTAATTGACGCACGAACTATAAGCTTGTACCACTGCGAGCGCGCGCGCGCCACAAACTGATACAGCGCGCGCGCGGGTCCGCTTTTTTGAATAAGCTAATAGAAGCGCTACTATAAGGTTGTACCACCGCAAGTGCGCTTTAGAAGGTAATGAGCGCACGTACATTATAACCTTATCAAAAATAAAAATATGCTTAGAGAGCTCGCTAGTATCAGTATATTAGTTAAAACGTTTAGTTATTATTGTTATTATTATACTAAAAATGAAAAACAAGGAATGGGTTATAGTTTTATTTCTTATTTTATTTTTAAAAAATACAATCTCAACGTTTGTAGCCAAAAGGAAGCGATAGTTTTCTTAAAACTATACAACATGTTTTGAATTCCTCCTTCGTAACAACGACGTGTGCAGGCATTCGTCTTATAGCTCTAAAATTAATTTTTATATTATTCTCCTGCTGGTCATAGTAACTTTCGATAAGACCTTTTCTGCTGTCAAAATTAATTTTCATAGAATTATTATAATTTAAACTTATTCCTTTGACTTTGCAACAGTCAATAGTATTTCCTGTCGATAAATCAAACGCCCTGTACGCGTAAAATTTGGGCCCGCACGAAAGAAAAGTTTTTATATGAACGTTCGGACCGTACCCCGCGAGTTCGTCAGTCATATCACCCAACAATGAGCTCAAATGAGGCCTATATTCATCTCCTTCCGCGTACTCGTTACATAGAAATATACACGAGTCTGTATGGAAGTATAATACGCGACGATCGAGTTTCTCTAAGTAAGTGTACAGTTTCAATCACGCTTGCGCTGTAGTATATGCTGCGATAAGAACGTTTGTGTTGGGCGCTTCCTCTACTGCATCTTGAATTTTTTGCCAATTTACGTATAGTAATTCATCGTTTACAAATAATATGTTTCGTACTTCTTTGTCAGGTGTAACTAGAAGTTTGATGAGTGCTTCACGCGTTTTAACAATGTCTGTTTGTTTTAAATTCGTACGTTGGCCAAACTTTCCCCAAAAAGAATTGAGACAAAGTTTTGCCACAGTGCGTAAGCCAGCCTTTTTTCGATTTTTTCGCGATCCAATTTTACGCCTTTATCTCGCTCATACTCTGCTAAATAGCGCTTCTTATCTGTTTCACGCAAGCACCATTCTGGACACGCGCTAGCTTCTTGCTTTATTTTTAAGTATGTATTTGCGTAGTCCGCAAACAAGCCACCTTTACCCGTAGTCACGTTATATTACGATATCTCGTACTGCCAAATTATGTATATTTCAGTTACACAATAACCTATCTCTATGGCTTTTCGCAGTTCATCGATGACCCACGTTCCCGAGAATTCGCGTTCGCTCACATCTTCGTGATTGCAATCTCCTTGCCTCATTTCTTCGCAACACGTGCGACAAAGAGCGAAGAGCAAACGATTGTGCATTTTTAGAGGCAATAAGGGAAGAAATAAATAAATCTCTCGGTGACAAAACTTTACATTTAACGAGCCCCTCTACCCGTGATAGATCGTTGTTGTTTCCCGCCGTTAACAAGGCACATTGTTTACCGACGTGTATGTCCGGATGGCCGAGCGGAAAGCGACCTCTCTTGCAAATATACGGATATAAAGAACAAATATCCGTGTATCTTATTGTTTCCCCCCCTTTCGCTTCGTAACGTACAATTATATTTTCAGTGCGGCCGCCAGAAAAAGCATCTCGCGGGTTTAAAACCATTTTGGTAATTAGTGAATGATTATTTACGTAACTTGCTATTTCTGGATTTTTACTTTTCACACGGTCAAATTCACACTCCCAAATTTCTCGAACCTCGTAACCGAGGAACTTAATTTTATTGATCTTGGCGCACGCACGCGGTTAGCTTATCGCGATTGTTTTTGAAACACGTAGGACATCCGTGTGTGTAACATCCTTGATATTCAAACACTAAACCTTTAGCCGGCGCGATCAGACTCGACGATGACGCAGCGCCGCTTATTGAGCTAGTCGTTAAATATCCATCAACTAAAAAACCTTCTGGTAATCTGAATTCGCGAGCTCTACCAGCGTGAATAATCTCGCATCCCATTTCACGCTCGCATTGCAACAACCATTCAACGGATTTTTGCGAATGCTTGTCCGCGCGTCTGTAACCATTTGGTGGCGGCAGTCCAATATTATTAGGTTTCAGAAAATTTTTTCTATATAAATACGAACAAGCCGAGGCCATAGTGATTGCCAAAACAAGAGGATCAGTCTTACCGATCGCGAGAAATATTTTGCGAAAAGCTATGCATGCGCGACGCAATATCTCGACGTACATGCGACAATATTTGACGATTTCTTTTTTAAAATCGAAAATATAGTCTTGCGCGTGCTAATTATACCAGCGAAAGAAATCCGATCGCTCGCCTTTCGACATCGTGTTAGACGAATAAAAAGACGAATCAGGCAAGGAACCTACGTATTCCTGATTTTCTAACGTATTAAACAGATGAGGAAAATATCCTTTCTTTGTACTCTCGGTATGACCGAAAGTAGCTGGAAGTTTGTTCAATTTCATTTGAAAATAATTAAAACACTATCGATAAATTTTGTACCAGCAAAATCTATTGTAATTATGTTTTGACCGTTTAAGATGACGCTAGGTAAAATTTGAGACGCGCTCTCAGCCATTTCTTTTAATACGAACTGTGCATCGAAAGCACGAGCATTGTGCGCTATGCATATGATTTTACCGAAGTTCGTTCTACCGCGAACGCATTATTCTATTAATTTTGCTACAGGCGCTTCGCGAAAAACGTATTCGCGTACATCGCATGTATTGCACCAACGAGAAACGTCGTCATCGTCGATGCAGTCTGTCCAAACTTGCTGAGCAACACATAAATTTGGCACATGTAAATTAATATTTTCGCTATTCAAATACGACTCATCCTGACGCGTTTCGAAATCATAGAAAATAAACAAAGTTTTTTTTCTTTTCACTATCTACAGCTTCTTCGATTATGGGTTGCATGTAACAATGTTTGTTTACAAAATGACTTTTTGCAACGCTTACCATATCGTGCCGCAAGTGTGTTTTTTCGTACGAATATAATTTATAACTTTGCTACATTTATTACAAAATTTTAATACATCGCATAATTTTCTGTTATTTTTTTCATAAGATCCTTCTTTTAAATGATTTTCGACACACGAATTTCTGAAAAAAAATCCCTATTATATTGCGTACATTTTATTGACTCAACATTTCCTTTTTACACGCCGGAGAAACGATACACTTTGAACACATTTTTGCGCACTTGTGTTGCTCTATAAAATAAAAGCATTTATTACAATGTGAACAAAAAAATTTGGTTCGCGCAACTCCTATCACACTAAGTATAGTGTCATAATGCAGTGCGTCAGGATCGTAGCAAAGATTAATTATACCATGTGTCTCAGATCCGCTCTCTAGTTCTACAAAAGCACGCCGGTCAAAAAAAGGTGTCTCGCCACTGCCATAAGTTTTTTTATCGTATGCTACTATGGATATGTTAAACTGTAAATAATAGCGTTGAAATTTTTCAATTTCGTTAAAACCTCAACCTCCACTAGGAATTCGTACATTAGCATTAGTTATCAATTGCTCAGCTCGCTCTTGCTGTAATCAACGGCGACCATCTCTGATGACGCGCCATTGATTGCGAACATGATCCGAAATGGTTGCGCGCGTCTTTATATAAACCTCGCCAACGACAAGCGCACGCGGAAAACAAGTTATCCGAGTTTACGATCGAAACTATAGACCTTTACGTAACGGAGTCAATAGAAATTTTATTATTTCTTCTAGCGCCTGAACCAAGGGGAACACTATCAAAAACTGTCTGTAATGTAAAACTTTCATCTACTTGAAAGTTTTCATTGCTTTGAGTTAAATTAGAAATTAAGTCCCACAAGTCTTTCTACAAAAAAAGAATTCCACAGGTCGGAAAGACAAGCCACCAGGACCATGCATAAAATGTTCACTTTTTACGCTAACTCCTAACAAAACATTTTCTTCTGGTGCATATACCCCTCCTCCGATTGTGTTCGATGTATGTTATTTTGGCGCCCACAAGGTGATGGCGGAAGTGAAGGCCATATCGAACTCGCTGACGATGGTGATGATGGAGCCGTCGAAGACAAAAGGAAAGGGTTTGAAAAAAAAACGTCTCTCGAAACAGCTGTAATTATTTTTGATTTTATTTAAAAAATTTAAGTAAAAAAATTTATTTTTACAATAACGTCATTTTTTTTTATTAATAATGAAATCAAGTTTCTGGCAACCCGTTAAAACTTTCGTGTACTCGTTCTAATAAATCCCGCAAATCAGAATCGTTGTAAAGAGGCGAATTATCATCCTCGGCCTGGTCGTGAAACCACCTGATTTCTTGCGCGAGAGGCACGTACTCATGTACAAGCGTAAATGTGGATCACTAACAGGCAGTAAAGGCGTACCTTCCATGTATAAGCGTCTTCGGATATCTTACATTTAAAAAAATTCAAAATTAAAAAACACGGAAACTATTAGAAAAAACTTGAAAATGATAAGAAAAAACTTACATTACTTTTATTCCGCGGTCCAAAGAGGATTCTCTGTTAAAACTGTTCCATACAAGACGTCTTCCATCCTCCTCCCAATTGTTGAAACTTGTTTCCGCAGCAGGTGCTTCTCTCGAATAAAAGTCTCGCAGCATATCGAAGCGCGCTTGTCTATCCTCGCACGTGGATGATGGGGTCGCTGACTAACGCTATTTCGATAGCTATGCTTGGCTCCTCGCAAAGCACAGACATTCTTGCTGCTGGATACAAAAAAAAAATTACAGTACGAGAGTAATGAATCTCTGGGCTTCAATAAGCCCAGATGTTTCCGATACTTCAGATGTTGAAGACGGGATACCGCAGCAGCAACAACAACAACAACAGCAAAACAACGTCGAGCCACCCCTTATCGACCAATCGGTTGACGACGAAAATGTTGATGACGAGGAAGATAGCGACATAAGCCGAAACCTCGCCTCAGAATCGGAAGATGAACAACCAAATTTTACTGCACGGATACAAGAGTTTATATAATGCAACTGGTGCTCCAGATTACGACATGCTCGGTACATTTTGGTCGCTCGATACAAAAGAAAAAAAAGTGATAATATAGTCGCAGTTATATATATATATATAAATACATCAAATGCAGCTTTTGAGGATCTGTCAGCACGGATTCGATACTTTGAGGATTTTTCGGACTTTTGAGGACATCCTCAAAATTCCTTCGGTATGAAACGGTACTTTTGAGGATTTATATTAATACATTCAACGCAGAGAGGGAGTTATTTCTTTAGTCAAGCATATACGAACTCCGGAGAAAAAAACTATATATATATTATATATCTAGTCAAAAAAACATCTTTTAAAAAAGTGCGCGCACGGGGGTCGCCGATTTTTGCGGCCTTGAGATATTTTTTAGAACTTACCAAAAGAATAATGTTCGCCACTTTTTAGGATCCAATATCTAAAATTGACGACAGGAGTTCGTCATAAAGGTGCAAAAAAGGGCATTTTTTAAGCGTTTTTTCAAGTTTTTCAAACTTTTATTCAGAAAGTTCATTCACACCAATTTGCAATTTATTAATGGGCTTTTTCTTCATCTTGACTTGAACTTTGCAGATTTTTTTCGAAAATCAAAATTTACGTATACATTTTCAAATTACAACATTCTGAAAGTCACCTTTTTACCATTTTAATGATACTTTGAAGTGATTTTTCGGGTATTATTTACAATTGCACCCTAATCTACCCAAGTGCGATCGAAAGAGGGTGAAAAAACCTTTCTATTTTACTGAGTTTGAGATAAATAAAGTTAAAAAATCTAGCTCGTGGGTTAGTTTGAATTTAGCAGATTTTGAAAAATAGCCATTTTCACGAAATTAAAACCCGTGGGTAATTTTTCTACCAGCTCCGATTTGGCTGAAAACTATCAGAAAATCTTCTTTAGACATACCTTAACGAAGTTGAATTGGATCGGGCATGGATATCGAACGATTTCCTATTGATTAGAGCTGATGAATTACGATATTTTTTCGATTTCAATGCTATACATTACTAAGGACGTTCTGTATTTCTATATATCATTTCCTTAAAGGTTTTTTAATAATTAAAAGACTTTTTCAATGTTTGACCAAAATATACTTCTGATATCTTTAATAAAGCTTTATGATATATAAAGAAAACAATGCATTTTCGAGAGTATTATTAAAAAAACAAACAAAAATTGACGTATTTACATAGCTATAAAGTTTGCGATTTTCGCAAAAATAGTGTTTTTTGATATTTTCAAGTATCTAGATCTTCGGTCTAGAAACATTTTTTTTTCAAAACTTTTCCGTTAAGTAGCTTATACTATGTATAATAACGAATAATTTTTGTGAAAATGGACATCCGATCCTATCTATATAAAATTCAAACGTTAATTAATCACTATTTTTGAGATTTTATAAAATATGCTATTTTATTTATCTTCGTCAATTTTTAATCTATTTAATTGTGCCGAAAAGAAGTATTTACATTTTTTCAATACAAAACATTTTATCGAAAATATGTCCAAAACGATAAAAAATTGAAAATTTTATTACTAGTAAACGTGCAAACTGATCGTAATTTATTGAAATTTCTCACTATTAAGCCACACTGACGTTCTATTCTTGTTCTGTTTTTGTTCTGTGGTGTGTTCTATGCTTCGACGCACTGCTGGAACATGTGTGTAGTTGGCTATCGGTAAGCTGTGTAATCCGTGGTTTAAGAAGTATTCTTTAATACGTACACTTTTGGAGCTTCATTTTCGGAGCAGGGAAAACAAGCGCATCAAACCATCAACTATTGTGACGAGTAGGTTAGAGTCGTATCACACGTACTTACTTCCGTCTTTTCCACTTTACTTCTTAATCCACGGAGTACAAAGCTTGCAGATAGCGAACTACACACATGTTCCAGAAGTGCGCCGGAGCACAGAGTACAGCACAGCACAGAACAAGAACAGAACGTCAGTGTGAAAAGTTCCTAATGCAGCCAAGCAGCGTCACCCTAAACCGGAAAGAAGGAGAAGACTAGTACATGCTACTTTATTACATGTACATTACAGGTCTATTATACGCGTCTGAAGCATACGCAGTTATTTATCTTCTAATAGCTTTTCAACAGTAAATAAAATTTTTTTTAAAGTTTAACAGAACAAAAGGATGTAAATAAATTCGTAGATCTTAAAGAAGATGTTAAACTTCTTTATTTAAGAATACCTAATCTAAAAGACTTAGAAAATCAAACAGTTTGTAGTCATCATTATTATAAATTTGTCAACTATTGTTCAACTTTGTTCAGAAAAAAGTGCTGTGATCCATGGTACATACGAAACAAAATTATTAGAACTAATTTAATAGAAATTAAAGTAGATTTATCAGAAAAAGTCATGAGTGTGTGTAAAATTAATTTTATACCAGGGAAAAAACTTTGCAAAAATTGTTTGGCTAGATTTGGAAAAGAAATTGGTAATTTTAAAGGAGAACTTACATATTGTATTGATCCATATAAAAGACATAGGTCTAAAATTTTTAATGGATTAGAATTTTTAACATTAGAATATATACAATATTTAAAAAATGTTCACAATGTCTTATTTAGTTGTGAACATAAAATATGCAGTGTATGTAAAACTCAGATTAAATCTGATATTACAGAATACATAAAGAGAAGAAATGCATCTGCATCTGTATCGCACAATTCTGACCTCAATAGTGTTCAAGTGAATCTAGTGAATCACAACAATGCAAAAACACACCTGAGTCAGATTTTTAATCATGCAGGCACAATAGAAGATGTCTCGATACGATATTAAATACTTTTGATATAAATCTTATCGAACGCAAGAAGTTAAATGATTAACATTCAGTGAATAAAGATGTTGAAATCCTGCAAATTGTTGTCAATGAAGTTTCAGAGGTCTTTGAACGAACATCCATGGTGTTCATCAATTACCAAAATTTGAGAATTTAGAGGAAATTCATAGCGAAAGTTTGTGGTTTCATAATATAATTTCAAATGTTAAATGTAAATGGGATTCATGCAAAACTGTTGGTGTAAAAATAACTTTGTTAACTTTATTGCCAGATCATCGGAAATTTAAAACTGTTACTCAGTATTTTAAATGTACGAATAATATGTATACGGAAGCGAAGAAACTAAAAAGTAATGTTGGTAAGTATATAAGTTTAGAAAAAAAATCCTTGCGAATATTCCCTCGAGGTTAATAAACATGTATGCAACCCTGAGGCAATATTGTTGCAAACCAATGATTTCCATTTTTCCATTGTCAATTTTTTAGTTCGAATTTTTGTTTTATATTGTAACAATATTGTTACAGTATTGCTGCAAGGTTGTACAATATAGGGGAATTTTTTTTTTAAATTAAAAAAACGAGAATTACACCAATAAATATATCCCTTTGGGAAGTATCATCCATATGATAGGTTTCAAAGTGCAAATCTTTGTACGCATAGGTGTCTTTTTCAATTTTTATAAAACTAAACTTTTTTATATTTCAACCCTGGTGCAAGAAAAACTGTGCCTTTCTGTACATTTCTATACATTTCCGTACATTTCTGTACATTTCCGTACATTTCCGTACATTTCCGTACATTTCCGTACATTTTTGTTACTTAAGAGACTTTTGTACAGATTTGTACAGTTATGTACGGAAATGTACAAATTAGTACAGTAATGTACGGAAATGTACAGAAATGTACAGAAATTTACAGGAATGTACACGAATATACGGTAATGTTAATAAATAAAAATCAAAGTATATTTATAATATTATAAAAAATGTGTTGATAGTATTGAATTATTTGATATTAATTACATGCAAACATATATTTTGAGTCAATACATATGGACAGATGTGGTAAACGGATGAAATGATTTTTGCATGCCCGTGTGACTTTAATTTTGAGTTACTTTATCGACTTAACTTAATAACATATCCTTCAATAATAGAATAACATAAAAACCTCACTGTCAACTCAATTATGGTAACATTAATCACATTTGTCGACTTTGAAATCATTATCATTTTTAAAATGAGAATGAATTTAATGTGTTAATTAGTCAAATGTACCTTATAAGGGCGATTTGGATTATCACAGAGGTAAAGGGTCGGCTTAGTAATCTAAAGATTGTGGGTTGGATTCCCAATAACAATCGGATTTTTCTTTTAATTATCTTTTTATAATTTTATTGTTTTGTCCAACCCTTATTCAATTCAATTTCCAAATATAAATATACTATTTTATTAATTATTAAAAATTTTAAGGATTTTGAAGTATTTTTTATATTATTCTTTAGAATTGTACATTTCTGTACATTCTTGTATAATTCTATGTATTTGTGTACATTTCCGTACATTTCTATAAATTTCTGTACAAATCGTTACAAAAGTCTCTTAAGTAACAAAAATCTACAGAAATGTACAGAAATGTACGGAAATGTATAAAAATGTACAGAAATGTACAATAATGCACAGATAGGTACGGAAAAGTACCGAAATGTACAAGTATGTACGGAAATGTACAGAAGTATACAGAAATGTACAGTTTTTTCTTGCGCCAGGGAAGTATACATAACATTTTATGTGAAATTAAACATTTTCGTTTCTATAAAAGAACTTTTTCTATTGAAATCATTTGTGGCTCATCGTAGTTAATATTAATATAATTTTTTTCTAGGTACTTTAGGTAGACGTATAAAAAAAAGTTATCTTCGGGTTTCTCCTGAAATCAGAAAATCAATCAATGATTATTATTTAGATGCTTCAAATAGTATAATGTGTAGTGGAATGAAAGAATGTGTGAAGATAAAAAGTGGTGAATCGTCTATTACAGTTCAAAAGAGAATTTTGATTTATGATTTATCAGATTTATATAAAAATTGGATTAAAGACTATGGTCACGAAACTATTCCTTGCTTAGCATTTTTTAGTCAGATGAGACCGAAAGAATGTGCATTTTCTGGAGAACCAGGTACTCTCAACATATGTGTATGTTCCATTCATCAAAATGTAAAACTAAACTTATCGGTTATAACATCAAATATTAATTATAAAGAAGTTATTGAAGCTTCTGTATGCTCCGTTGATAATAAAATTTGTATACTAAGAAAATGTGATCAGTCTCCAGGAGAAGATGGTATTCGTCAATTCCTTACCTCTTGTGTTAATGATGTAAATACAGCCTTGCTAAAAATTTTTACATGATAAATCATGCGATTAGATACATACTAAAACACATGCTTTATCACGTGCTTTGGCATGTATAAAAGCACGTGCTTTTGCACATGCCGAATCACGTATTAAATAATGTGACTAATAACTTGTTTTTTTCGAACCGATTTGTCATGTATAAAATCACATGATTTTATACATGATAAATCATGTGATATAAGAAAATTTGATATATAATATAAATAAAACTATTATTTTTAATACAATCATAAATGATATTAAAATTATGGTGAAAATAATAAGGATGTGTTTTATAAAAATTGAAAACTGAATTAAAAAGGCCTTTTTACTGATACGGCCGAGCGGTCACTCATCCAAGTATTAACCGCACGAATTGTTGCTTAACTTACGTGAATCGACGGTCATGCAGCCATTAACTCCTCCAACGATGTATTTGATCTACTGCTTCTATAAAAGCGATATAGCAAAACTGTATCATACCAACACTAAATTTTTTTTTTGTTAAATAATAGTAGTACAGTGTTTTATTAAATAATAATGTCCTTTGCTACTTTTTAAAATTTGTTTTAATGTTAAAATATGTACCATAACCAAAGTATCATTTATTGTTTATTTACTAACTATAATAAAAAATTATCTTTATCCAAAACAAAAATTACAACGAATTTCATTTCAAGCTAAATATTCATAATATATAGGATATTTATGATACATAATTTATTATTATTATTAATAAATTATTTGTAAATAAATACTATTATTTAATAAAAAGTAAATTTAATGTTGGTATGATATAGTTTTGCTATATCGCTTTTATAGAAGCAGTAGATCAAAGGCATCGTTGGAGGAGTTCTTGGCTGCACGGCCGTCGGTTCACGTAAGTTAAGCGACAATCGGCGCGATTAATACTTGAATGGTTAACCGCCCGGCCGTATCAGTAAAAAGGCCTTTAAGTCAGTTTTCAATTTTTATAAAACACCTACTTATTATTTGCAACATAATTTTAATATCATTTATGAAAGTATTAAAAATAATAGTTTTCTTATTTATATTATATATCAAATTTTCTTATATCACATGATTTATCATGTATAAAATTACGTGATTTTATACATGTCCAATCTGTTCGAAAAAAGCAAGTTATTTAACATTTAAGCACATTATTTAACTTTGAAGTTATTTAACATTTAAGCACATTATTTAATACGTGATTCATCATGTGCAAAAGCACGTGCTTTATACATGCCAAATCACGTGATAAAGCACGTGTTTTAGTATGTGCCTAATCGCATAATTTATCACGTAAAAATTTTTATTAGAGAGAAAGTGTGGAGTTTAATAATTGGGTTCCCGTAGCTATAAAAAGCAAGGATACAGAAAGCTTGATTAGCTCTAGAGTGACTCTTGAAAATTTTAAAAATCCTTTTAATGACTTATGAATAAATTTTGTAGAAGATATTTTGAATATGACTGAAAATCATTTTATTTCTGTTAGTCAAAAAGACTATATTACTGAGTGTAAAAACAATTTTTACAATGACACTGGAATATTTATTATGGATTTTGCTGAAGATTATACTTTTATTAGTCAAAATTCATTATTTACCATCGCATTGTATTTCGAAGAGGAAACAGGAAATGATGTGAAACATGAAACTTTTTGTGTTATTTCAGACAGTTCCATACACCAAGCTTACTTAGTTCATAAATTTACAGAAATAGCACTTACCCACATAGCATAAAAGCTTCCTGAAAGCTTTATGAAAGCTTCCAAAAAAGATTCGGAATATTATAGGAAGCTTACAAGGAAGATTCCTGAAAGCTCAAAATGTCCGCCCTTTTTTCTCACAAAAAGCTTTCAGGAAAGATTCTATTAATCTTCCCGGAAAGCTTTCCGGGACCTTTCATCAAACTTTTAAAAGAGTAACTGGAAGCTTTGTGAAAGATTTGTGAATTAAATAGTAGAAGTATTTAACCGTTTGAGCAGACAGACTACAGGAAAGGATGCGACATATGCAGGACTAAAAGATTATCTTTTACTGGTTGAATCTGCCACAACATCGGCGCCGAAAGAGCCGGCGAAAGAAGCCATGATGGCGCATACAGTCTTCAGGGCCAGCACCGATCGTGGCGGAGGCCAGGCTGGGGGAGGAAGCCGGCTCAGCAGGAACAGGTGTTTTTCCTGTGGTTTGTTCGGCCACATGAGTCCTGACTGCCCATCCCCAGGTGAGCCCGTCTGCTACTCCTGCAGCATGCCGGAGCATGTGGCTAAAAATTGCCTGCACGGCAAACGGGAGGCAGAAGGGCAGGAATGAAGGCCTGCGAAGCAAGCTAGAGAGGAGCAGAGGCGGCCCGAGACTGGACCTCGAAGCTCTCGAGTATTTACCCGCGGCAGAGGCCGTAGCAGCCGAGGCCGAAACGAAGCTGGACCGTCCGGTAATAAAGATGTGTCTGAAGTTCTGAACGTTCATCGTGAACGAAGTATCGAAAATTTCCAAATTCGATTTTTTTGATATTATGTCTTAGAGATATGCATAAAACATGAATAAACTGTAAAATAAGTTATTTCCAAAGTGATCATCCCCCAAATCATCCCTAAAACCACCGCGACTAGACAAAACATGACAAAAAAATTTGTACCATCGGAGTTTTTGAAATTCAGACAAATTTTATCGCCGATATTTCTTCCAGATGTTGCCATAGCCTTGTAACAAAATTGACGATATGAAATTCAATCCGGAACATTAACATTCGGGGGTGTAAAGGTGCTAATATAGCGAAAAATACACGAAAATATGGATAAAAAATCACCACTCGGGTGTTTATTATTTTGAAACAAATTTTATGCTTGGTAATTCATCCAGATGTTGCCATAGCCTTGAAAAAAAAATTGGCGATATGAAATTCGAACCGAATCATTGCCATTCGGAGATGTGAGGGGACTAAAATAGCGAAATATACACGTAAATATTGATAAAAAAAATCACCACTCGAGAGTTTAATAATATGAAAATCTTTCCGGAACATTTCCATGCAGCTGTGTGAGGGGGCTAAAATAGCGAAAAATACACGTAAATATCGATACAAAAATCACCACCCGGGAGTTTAATACATTTAGACAAATTTTATTCCTGATATTTCTTCTTGATGTTGCTAACATAGCAACATAGGCTTCAGTAACGTAGGCTTCTGATGCCTTGCAAAAAAATTGGCGATATGAAATTCGATCCGGAACATTTCCATGCGGGGGTGTGAGTTGGCTAATATAGCGCAATATACACGTAAATATCGATAAAAAAAATTACCACCCGGGAGTTTATTACTTTCAGTTAAATTTTATGGCTGATAATTCTTCCAGATGTTGCCACAGCCTTACAAAACAATTGGCGATATGAAATTCGATCCCGAACATTTCCACGCGACGGTGTGAGGTGGCTAATATAGCGAATATTCACGTAAATATCCATAAAAAAAATCACCACTCTGGAGTTTAATACTTTCAGACCAATTTTCTCGATGATATTTCTTCCAGATTTTGCCACAGCCTTGCAAAACAATTGGCGATATGAAATTCGATCCGGAACATTTCCACGCGACGGTGTGAGGTGGCTAATATAGCGAAAAATTCATGTAAATATCGATAAAAAAACCACCACTCTGGAGTTTAATACTTTCAGACCAATTTTCTCGATGATATTTCTACCAGATGTTGCCATAGGCTTGTAAGAAAATTGGCGATATGTAATTCGATCCGGATCATTTCCCTTGCGGGGTGTGAGCCGGCTAAAATAGCGCCAAATCCATGAAAATATATATAAAAAAATGACCACTCTGGAGTTTATTAATTGCAGACAAATTTTATGGCTGATATTTCTTTCTGAGGTTGCCGTAGCCATGCAAAATATTGGCGATATGAAAATCGATCCGAATCATTTCCATTCGAGGGTGTAAAGGTGCTAATATAGGGAGAAATACAAGAAAATATCGATAAAAAAATCACCACTCGCGTGTTTCTTAGTTTGAGACAAATTTTATGCTTGATATTTGTTTCAGATGTTGCTATAGCCCTGTAAAAAAATTGGCGATATGAAATTTGTTCCGGAACATTTCCATGTGGCAGTGTGAGGGAGCTAAAAATAGCGAAAAATACACGTAAATATCGATAAAAATATCAACACTCGGGAGTTTAATACTTTCAGACAAATTTTCTGGATGATATTTCTAGCAGATGTTGCCAGAGCCATGCAAAAAATTGGCGATATTAAATTCGATCGAGAACATTTCCATGCGATGGCGTGAGATGGCTAATATCACCACTCGGGTGTTTATTAGTTTCAGAGATATTTTATGCTTGATATTTGTTTCAGAAGTCGCCATAGCCTTGTAAAAAAATTGGCGATATGAAATTCGATCCGAAACATTTCCACGCGAGGGTGTGAGGTGGCTAATATAGCGAAAAATTCAGGTGAATATCGATAAAAAAAGTCACCTCTCGGGAGTATAATACTTTCAGCCATATTTTATGCATGGTATTTCTTTCAGATGTTGTCACAGCCTTGCAAAAAAATTGGCGATATGAAATTCGATCCGGAACATTTCCAGGCGGGACGTGAGGTGGCTAATATAGCGAAATATACACGTAAATATCGATAAAAAAAACCCCACTCTGGAGTTTAATACTTTCAGACAAATTTTATGGCTGATGTTTCTTCCAGATGTTGCGATAGCCTTGCAAAAAAATGTGCGATATGAAATTCGAACCGGATCATTTCCATTTGGGGATGTGAGGGGGCTAAAATAGCGAAATATACACGTACATATCGATAAAGAAAATCACCACTCGAGAGTTTAATAGATTCAGACACATTTTTGAATGCTGTTTCTTGCTGATGTTGCCACAGCCTTGTAAAAAAATTGGCGATATGAAATTCGACCTGGATCATTTCCATGCGATGGTGTGAGGTGGCTAATATAGCGAAAAATTGACGTAAATATCGATAAAAAAAATCACCACTCTGGAGTTTAATACTTTCAGATCAATTTTATGGATGATATGTCTACCAGATGTTGCCGTAGGCTTGCAAAAAACTTGGCGATATGAAATTCGATCCGGCACATTTCCAGGTGGGACGTGAGGTGGCTAATGTAGCAAAATATACGCGTAAATATCGATAAAAAAAAACACCACCCGGGAGTTTAATACATTTAGACAAATTTTATTCCTGATATTTCTTTCAGTTGTTAGTAGGTGAGCTAGGACAGTTCGGGGCCACCTAGCAGCGCCATCTGGCGCTCGGTCGGTAAGGTAGGGCGCTACCTTGCCGGTGGGTGGTAATCTAGGTCGGTAAGGTAGAGCGCTACCTTGCCGGTAAGGGCAACTCTGTCGGTATTGCAGGGAGAGCAATAACCCAACGCTCAGCAGGCATAACCCAACTTTATCTTACCGGTAGAGCAACCCGCTCTATCTTACCGGCAGTTGATAACCCAAATACTATACTATGCTATGTATACTATGTATACCATACTATGCTATGTATACCGTACTATGCTATGCATACCATACTATACTATGTATACTATACTATGCTATGTATACTATGTATACCATACTATGCTATGTATACCATACTATGCTATGCATACCATACTATACTATGTATACTATACTATACTATACTATGCTATGTATACTATGTATACCATACTATGCTATGCATACCATACTATACTATGTATACTATACTATACTATACTATACTATGTATACTATACTATGCATACTATATCCGAATTTCCATGCTGTCAATTTGAATTTCGCGCGCTCCACTAGGCGGCGAGTGGCAGACGTCGCGCTGCCGGGACTTCCCAGCGCTGGGAGTCTAGTTCCGCGCGCTCATCTAGGTGGCAAGCGGCAGGCGCATTCTACGAAAAAGTGTCACTCCTATGACACATTTTGCGAAAAGCGCTACTCCTCCTATGAAAAAGTGTTGCTCCTTCTATGAAAAAGTGTCACTCCTCCTACGAAAAAGTGTTACGTCTCCTATGAAAACGCGCTACACTCCCTATGAAAAGGTGTCACTCCTATGACGCATTCTATAGAAAAGTGTTACTCCTCCTATGAAAAAGTGTCACTCCTCCTATGGAAAAGTGTTACTCCTCCTACGAAAAAGTGTCACTCCTATGACACATTTTAGGAAAAAGTGTTACTCCTCCTTTGAAAAGGTGTCACTCATCCTATGAAAAAGTATCACTCCTATGAAAAATTTTGCGAAAAGCCCTACTCCTTCTATGAAAAAGTGTCACTCCTATGACGCATTCTACGAAAAAGTGTCACTCCTCCTATGAAAAAGTAGCGGCCTATTCCTTAGTATACCTATGAAAAAGTGTTACTCCTTGTATGAAAAATTGTTACTCCTTCTATGAAAAAGTGTCACTCCTATGACACATTTTAGGAAAAAGTGTTACTCATATGACACATTTTAGGAAAAAGTGTTACTCATATGACACATTTTAGGAAAAAGTGTTACTCCTTCTATGAGAAAGTGTTACTCCTCCTTTGAAAAGTTGTCACTCCTCCTATGAGAAAGTGTCACTCTTCCTACGAAAAAGTGTCACTCCTATGACACATTTTAGGAAAAAGTGTTACTTCTATGATGCATTTTACGAAAAAGTGTCACTCTTCCTATGAAAAAGTGTTACTCCTATGAAAAAGTGTCACTCTTCCTATGGAATAGTGTCACTCCTATGACACATCCTACGAAAAAGTGTCACTCCTATGTAGAGTTGACTTGGGTTATCGACTTTTGACAAGGTAGACTGCTCTGCTGGTTGGGTTATCGACTGTTGGACCACCCTGCCGACAGCGCTGTATCGGCTGGGTTAATGGCCTACACAGTATTCCGCTCTGTTCATAAGCTTATCAACACAGCGGAATACTGCGTAGGCCATTAACCCAGCCGATAGAGCGCTGTCGGCAGGGTGATCCAACAGTCGATAACCCAACCAGCAGAGCAGTCTACCTTGTCAAAAGTCGATAACCCAAGTCTACCCTACATAGGAGTGACACTTCTTCGTAGGATGTGTCATAGGAGAGACACTTTTCCATAGGAGGAGTGACACTTTTTCATAGGAGTAACACTTTTTCATAGGAAGAGTGACACTTTTTCGTAAAATGCATCATAGAAGTAACACTTTTTCCTAAAATGTGTCATAGGAGTGACACTTTTTCATAGAAGGAGTAACACTTTTTCGTAGAATGTGTCATAGGAGTGACACTTTTCCATAGAAGGAGTGACACTTTTTCATAGAAGGAGTAACACTTTTTCATATGTATACTAACGAATAGGTCGCTACTTTTTCATAGGAGGAGTGACACTTTTTCGTAGAATGCGTCATAGGAGTGACACTTTTTCATAGAAGGAGTAGCGCTTTTCGCAAAATGTTTCATAGGAGTGATACTTTTTCATAGGATGAGTGACACCTTTTCAAAGGAGGAGTAACACTTTTTCCTAAAATGTGTCATAGGAGTGACACTTTTTCGTAGGAGTAGTAACAATTTCCATAGGAGGAGTGACACTTTTTCATAGGACGAGTAACACTTTTCTATAGAATGCGTCATAGGAGTGACACCTTTTCATAGGGAGTGTAGCGCGTTTTCATAGGAGATGTAACACTTTTTCGTAGGAGGAGTGACACTTTTTCATAGAAGGAGCAACACTTTTTCATAGGAGGAGTAGCGCTTTTCGCAAAATGTGTCATAGGAGTGACACTTTTTCGTAGAATGTGTCATAGGAGTGACACTTTTCCATAGTAGGAGTGACACTTTTTCATAGGAGGGGTAACACTTTTTCATAGGAGGAGTGACACTTTTTCGTAGGGGGAGTGACAATTTTTCATACGAGGAGTGACAATTTTTCAAAGGAGGTGTAACACTTTTTCAAAGAATGTGTCACACGAGTGACACGTTTTCATAGAATGCGTGATAGGAGTGACACTTTTCCGTAGGAGGAGTGACACTTTTTCATAGGAGGCATCATAGTAGTAACACTTTTTCCTAAAATGTGTCATAGAAGTAACGCTTTTTCCTAAAATCTGTGTTAGGAGTAACACTTTTTCATAAGAAGAGTAACACTTTTTCCTAAAATGTGTCATAGGAGTAAAACTTTTTCCTAAAATGTGTCATAGGAGTAACGCTTTTTCGTAGAATGTGTTATAGGAGTGACACTTTTCCATAGGAGGAGTGACACTTTTTCATAGGAGGAGTAACACTTTTTCATAGGAGGAGTGACACTTTTTCGTAGGGGGAGTGACACTTTTTCATACGAGGAGTGACAACTTTTCAAAAGAGGAGTAACACTTTTTCAAAGAATGTGTCATAGGAGTGACACGTTGTCATAGAATGCGTCATAGGAGTGACACCTTTTCATAGGGAGTGTAGCGCGTTTTCATAGGAGATGTAACACTTTTTCGTAGGAGCAGTGACACTTTTTCATAGAAGGAGCAACACTTTTTCATAGGAGGAGTAGCGCTTTTCGCAAAATGTGTCATAGGAGTGACACTTTTTCGTAGAATGTGTCATAGGAGTGACACTTTTTCGTAGAATGTGTCATAGGAGTGACACTTTTCCATAGTAGGAGTGACACTTTTTCATAGGAGGAGTAACACTTTTTCATAGGAGGAGTGACACTTTTTCGTAGGGGGAGTGACACTTTTTCATACGAGGAGTGACAACTTTTCAAAGGAGGAGTAACAGTTTTTCAAAGAATGTGTCATAGGAGTGACACGTTTTCATAGAATGCGTGATAGAAGTGACACTTTTCCGTAGGAGGAGTGACACTTTTTCATAGGAGGCATCATAGTAGTAACACTTTTTCCTAAAATGTGTCATAGGAGTAACGCTTTTTCGTAGAATGTGTTATAGGAGTGACACTTTTCCATAGGAGGAGTGACACTTTTTCATAGGAGGAGTAACACTTTTTCATAGGAGGAGTGACACTTTTTCGTAGGGGGAGTGACACTTTTTCATACGAGGAGTGACAACTTTTCAAAGGAGGAGTAACACTTTTTCAAAGAATGTGTCATAGGAGTGACACGTTTTCATAGAATGCGTGATAGGAGTGACACTTTTTCGTAGGAGGAGTGACACTTTTTCATAGGAGGCATCATAGTAGTAACACTTTTTCCTAAAATGTGTCATAGGAGTAACGCTTTTTCCTAAAATATGTGTTAGGAGTAACACGTTTTCGTAAGAAGAGTAACACTTTTTCCTAAAATGTGTCATAGGAGTAAAACTTTTTCCTAAGATGTGTCATAGGAGTAACGCTTTTTCGTAGAATGTGTTATAGGAGTGACACTTTTCCATAGGAGGAGTGACACTTTTTCATAGAAGGAGTAACAACTTAGCAGGAGTGACACTTTTTCAAAGAATGCGTCATAGGAGTGACACTTTTTCGTAGAAGGAGTAGCGCTTTTTGCAAAATGTGTCATAGGGGTGATACTTTTTCATAGGGGGAGTGACACCTTTTCAAAGGAAGAGTAACACTTTTTCATAGAATGTGTTATAGGAGTGACACTTTTTCATAGGAGGAGTAGCGCTTTTCGCAAAATGTGTCATAGGAGTGACACTTTTTCGTAGAATGTGTCATAGGAGTGACACTTTTCCATAGGAGGAGTGACACTTTTTCATAGCAGTAACACTTTTTCATAGGAGAAGTGACACTTTTTAATAGAATGCATCATAGGAGTAACACGTTTTCGTAAGAAGAGTAACACTTTTTCCTAAAATGTGTCATAGGAGTAAAACTTTTTCCTAAGATGTGTCATAGGAGTAACACTTTTTCGTAGAATGTGTTATAGGAATGACACTTTTCCATAGGAGGAGTGACACTTTTTCATAGAAGGAGTAACAACTTAGGAGGAGTGACACTTTTTCAAAGAATGCGTCATAGGAGTGACACTTTTTCGTAGAAGGAGTAGCGCTTTTTGCAAAATGTGTCATAGGAGTGATACTTTTTCATAGGAGGAGTGACACCTTTTCAAAGGAAGAGTAACACTTTTTCATAGAATGTGTTATAGGAGTGACACTTTTTATAGGAGGAGTAGCGCTTTTCGCAAAATGTGTCATAGGAGTGACACTTTTTCGTAGAATGTGTCATAGGAGTGACACTTTTCCATAGGAGGAGTGACACTTTTTCATAGGAGTAACACTTTTTCATAGGAGAAGTGACACTTTTTAATAGAATGCATTATAGGAGTGACACCTTTTCATAGGGAGAGTAATACTTTTTCATAGAATGTGTCATAGAAGTGACACTTTTCCATTGGAGGAGTGACACTTTTTCATAGAAGGAGTAACACTTTTTTCTAAAATGTGTCATAGGAGTGATACTTTTGCATATGAGGAGTAGCGCTTTTCGCAAAATGTGTCATAGGAGTGACACCTTTTCTCTAAACGCGAAAGGTTTGGCACTAAAGTTTTGCATTATCATAAGTATTGTTTCCGAAAGCGAGCATGTTAAAAGGTGCTGGTTGCCTGTTGATTCAGATGGACTACCAACCCCATATCAAACCAGTAGCAATATATATATATATATATATATATATATATATATATATATATATATTGTAAAATAAAATAAAATTATCATTAGTCAGAGTTCAGCTGAAGTGTTGATACATAAACACCTCAGATTTTGTCTTATGTGTGCCGCGAATGGATTTGACTAGAAGGAAATGTATTTTTCCTTCGTCTGCGGGATGAGGCTCACTCGACCACCGAATCGCGTTGTGATCTCCATGATGAAGAGGTGGGAGTCGTATCCGCTCAAGTTGTGGAAAACCACTGGCACGATTCTGGAATCCTGGTACTGCAGATTGCAGTTATTGTGTGCTGGGCCTCTGTATCTGAAAAAACAAAATATATTAGAAAAGATACAAATTGTAAGGTGGAGGGGGGAAAAATCTAAATACTTACTTTCCCGTGAGATGGCAATGGTCCCGGACCTTCTTGTCCTGGCCGGTGAATGGCTTTCTGCACATGTAGCAGAGTGTAGCCCTCCTGTGATCGTCCTTCTCTCGCTGTGTGAGGTCGTCCATAGGATGAGGGTTTTTAAGGGCATCGTTTAGCTCTTCGGCGAGCTCTCGCAGCTTGTCGACAAACCATTCCGCCGGATTCTGCCCATCCTCTTCATCCTTCCTGTAGCTGGTGTAGGTGCAGCGAGTCTCGTCGAAGCTACACTTTACGTAGAAGCCTACACTGAAGGCCTCGTGTCGCTGGTAGGCTCGCTTGTTGTCCCTCACTGGCTTGAGTACGCACTCAAAGTCGGCGTATACAATGATGGGCACGCGTTCATTGTTTTTGAAGTTCTTGAACTTCAAGATCTTCTCCTCCTCCGTGGGCAGCTTCACCTTGCACTTGTTCACTTGTGCACAATCCAACTCGTGAACATTTAATTTTTCAACAGTGCGAAAGTAGTGGAGGCAGCGGTCGCATATAAATGTTTTATGACTCCGAGATGATAATTGCTTACTTACGAGCCGAGACAGATCCTTAATCCAGATGTAGTGGAATTTGGGTACTACGTTATCCTCCTCTTCTTCATCATCCTCATTCACGTAGTGGTCTTGTATGAGGAGAAGGTTGACATGGCGCTCCTTCTTTTTCTTTGTCACATGGCATGGTGACACCTCGAATTTTCCATCTCTCTTCTTCAATATGTACAGGTTGATGGAGATGTCGTTCTGACTCTCAAATTTGGAGATTTGCCTCGGTGACACTGGGAACTCAATACCTTTGAAGTTCAACTCACCTTCAAATGCCTTGTACTTGGTTACTCTACGAGCATTATCGCTAGCTGGATGTAGCGCCGAGAGTACAGCCCACTGGAAGCACTTATCGTCCTCGTTTTGCACGTTGATGCAGGCCTCCTTTCTTTTCACTACATCAGGCAGTGGGATGTAGGAGTTTCCCCTCATGGGATTGAACTTGTTGACGTTCACAGCCAAGTTCAAGATGGAGCGCAGTGTCCAGCCGGAGTCTCGTTCCTGGAATTCCTCCATTTCCCGGAGGACGGGCTGCTCGACGTTGGCTGCGAACCACTCACTCAGTTCGGTGGTGGTGTAGATTGGAGCGTTCTTCGTGTTGAAGTAGAACATTTCCACTGTTTTCTCGTTGCCTGTGACCTTGGCGTATTCTGCAGCGAGCACTACATTGACCTTGAGTGCATTGTGTTCCTCGAGAGCTGTCTCTATTTTCCCAATAAAGATAGCTCGAGCGTCTTCGAGGAATGCTGTTGCGTCCAGATGTTGGTGGTTGCTGATAACTCCGGTCTTTATGCGGCTATCAAAGGCCGAGTTGACGTCATCCCAGCTGACTCTTGCCAAGCCTGCACCACGTATCGCAGAGAAGGTGAGCATGCTCTGTCGTATGCTGTACAGTACAGCGATGGTCGACTCGCACTTCCGCTTCTCGTGTACGTTCATGCCTGGGCTGTGGAGAAGTCTCTCGTACGTCTCGATGTGGTCAACGATTATGACGTTGGCCCATCTTTCAGCCATGTCGCTGCTCACATTGCCACCTCTCATCAGCTCCAATGCTTGCTGCATGAGCATGATGGATTCACGACTATCCATTCTAGGGAAAAACAAAATGTATTAGTAATCAAGCGATAATAATAATAATAAAAATGTTGTAGAATACTCACTTTCTCTCGTAGTAGATGTCTAGGAGAACAGGGTATCCTGGAGAAAACTCACAGGAGAGAGAGCTCGGATCCTAGAAGTCTTCCTCGACCTGGATTCTACTCTTGTAGGAGGTATTCTGGAACAGCGATGATCTGTCGCCTCGTAGGAGAGCTACTTGAGGGTATCCTGGAGAAAACTCACAGGAGAGCTCGAATCCTAGAAGTCGTCCTCGACCTGGTTGTAGATGGAGAGCTGCTTTCACAGCGATGATCACCTCGTAGGAGAGCTACTTGAGGGTATCCTGGAGAAAACTCACAGGAGAGCACGGATCCTAGAAGTCGCGGTCGTCCTCGACCGGGTTGTAGTAGATGGAGGTATCCTGGAGTATATCCTCTCAGGAGAGCTCGACACAGCGATATTTCAATGCACCTGGACGTCTTGTACTAGTTCTTGTTGCTTGCGCATACTGAACTAGAATGAGCTCCTCGGCCGGCGTCTCGCCTTTTATAGGGATTGCGGCGCATGCGCAGAACCAATCAGAGAGCGCCGTGGCGTTTTTCCAAGAATTCTATGGCGGTTTGAAATTGCGTCAGCCAATCAGAGAGCTCTGTGCAGGTCTCAACCTGTCGAAACCGTTTTTCCAAGAATTCTATGCAGGTCAGCCAATCAGCGAGCTCCATGGGGGCCGGGCTTGGTAGGGAGCGCGGTGGTGGGGGTAGAGCGCTCTGTACAGAGCGCTCGCTGCAGAGCGGTGGGGGAAGGTCCGCGAGGGTATATAAGCTCATTCGTCATGGAGTACGTGGTGGACGTGCAGGGCTTCAAAGCCGCTGACAACGAGTTCGTCTTCAAGGAGGTGGCCATCGCTGCTCTAGAGGATGATGCTACACCGTGGGTGTACAGCTTCAAATCTCCGCACCGTCGGGACGATCTACCGAGTGAGTGCAAGAGCACGAATCGCTGGCTGGAGTTGAACTATCATGGCATACCCTGGAGCTCTGGCGAAATCCCGTACACGAAGCTGGTGGAGAGTGTACAGTATGGTTTGATAGACGCGAAGAAGGTGTACGTCAAGGGGATGGAGAAGAAGAGGTGGTTGCAGGATATATTGTTAAATACGTAAGTATACTTACCTCATATATAATCTTTGTTTACTTTATCAAACGTAATTTTGTAGAACTATATGCAACGTCGAGGAGATGGGCTGTCCTTCGCTGCAGACGCTAAACCGAGAGGAGCCATATATACAGTGTACATATCATACCTTGGAATATGGCAACTGCGCCGTTCAGAACGTATTCGCATTGAAAAAGTGGATACTTGACAGCAGCAGCAGCAGACCAGAGTCATCGATTGGCAGCTTCTATGTGAGCGCCGACGACAACGCCGTGGATGAAGTGGATTTAAGTCAATGTAAACCTCTACACGTAATGTTAAGTGGAATGTATAATTAAATGTAATGATAATGGAGAGGTAATTGTATGTGGTTGTACCTCACAGGTGGGAGCGATGGTTGGGGCTCCCACTATTTAAAAAAATAAAAAAATTGTTACTCCATGAATTTTGAATTCCCGCCAGCCTCTATCGGATAGATGGAATATTGAATGGCGAAACGGACAAAATTTTAGGAGTTGTAATATGACTATTAAAAAATGAAAAAATGAAAAAAATGAAAAAAATGAAAAAAGTGAAAAAAGTGAAAAAATGAAAAAAATGAAAAAAATGAAAAAAATAATAATTAATTAATAATAATTAATTAATTAATAATAATTATTTAACAAAATACCACCCACCCTCACGCGAGTGTAGGTGGTTGTCAAGTGTTCGAGCATAGCCTGACTTATAGCCGGCACCGCGCCGACTCAGCAGTAGGCAGCGCGACGCCTGCCGCTTGCCACCTAGATGAGCGCGCGGAACTAGACTCCCAGCGCTGGGAAGTCCCGGCAGCGCGACGTCTGCCACTCGCCGCCTAGTGGAGCGCGCGAAATTCAAATTGACAGCATGGAAATTCGGATATAGTATGCATAGTATAGTATACATAGTATAGTATACATAGTATAGTATAGTATAGCATAGTATGCATAGCATAGTATGGTATACATAGTATACATAGCATAGTATAGTATAGTATAGTATACATAGTATAGTATGGTATGCATAGCATAGTATGGTATACATAGCATAGTATGGTATACACAGTATACATAGCATAGTATAGTATAGTATACATAGTATAGTATGGTATGCATAGCATAGTATGGTATACATAGCATAGTATGGTATACATAGTATACATAGCATAGTATAGTATAGTATTTGGGTTATCAACTGCCGGTAAGATAGAGCGGGTTGCTCTACCGGTAAGATAAAGTTGGGTTATGCCTGCTGAGCGTTGGGTTATTGCTCTCCCTGCAATACCGACAGAGTTGCCCTTACGGCAAGGTAGCGCTCTACATTACCATCCACCGCCAAGGTAGCGCTCTACCTTACCGACCGAGATTACCACCCACCGGCAAGGTAGCGCCCTACCTTACCGACCGAGCGCCAGATGGCGCTGCTAGGTGGCCCCGAACTGTCCTAGCTCACCTACTGTTGTTTCCATAGCATTGTAAAAAAATTGGCGATATGATATTCGATCCGGATCATTTCCATTCGGGGGTGTAAACGTGCTAATATAGCGAAAAATACACGATAATATCGATGTAAAAATCACCATTCGGGTTTTTATTACTTTCAGGCAAATTTCATGGCTGATATTTCTTCCAGACGTTGCCATAGCCTTGCAAAAAAAATTGGCGATATGAAATCGATCCGGAACATTTCCATGTGGGGCTGTGAGGTGGTTAACATAACGAAATATACACGTAAATATCTATAAAAAAAATTACCACTGGGGAGTTTATAACTTTCAGGCAAATTTTATGGATGATATCTCGTCCTGATGTTGCCATAGCCCCGCAAAAAAATGGGCGATATGAAATTCGAACCGGATCATTTCCATTCGGGGATGTGTGAGGGCTAAAATAGCGAAATATACACGTAAATATCGATAAAGAAAATCACCACTCGAGAGTTTCATACTTTCAGACACATTTTATGCCTGATATTTGTTTCCAATGTTGCCGTAGCATTATAAAAAAATTGGCGTTATGAAATTCGATCCGAAACTTTTTTATGCGGGGCTGTGAGGTGGCTAAAATACCGAAATATACACGTAATCATCGATAAAAAAAAATACCACCCTGGAGATTATTACTTTTAGAAAAATTTTATGGTTGATATTTCTTCCAGATGTTGCCATAGCGTTGCAAAAAAATGTGCGATATGAAATTTGAACCGGAAAATTTCCATTCGGGGATGTGAGGGGGCTAAAATAGCGAAATATACACGTAATTATCGATAAAGAAAATCACCACTCGGGAGTTTAATACTTTCAGACAAATTTTTTGAATGCTATTTCTTCCTGATGTTGCCAGAGCCTAGCAAAAAAATTGGCGATATGAAATTCGATCTGGATCATTTCCATGCGATGGTGTGAGGTGGCTAATATAGCGAAAAATTCACGTAAATATCGATAAAAAAAATCACCACTCTAAAGTTTAATACTTTCAGACCAATTTTATGGATGATATTTCTACCAGATGTTGCCGTAGGCTTGCATAAAAATTGGCGATATGAAATTCCATCCGGATCATTTCCATTCGGGGTGTGAGGGGGCTAAAATAGTGAAATATACACGTAAATATCGATAAAAAAAATCACCTCTCGGGAGTTTAATGCTTTCAGCCATATTTTATGCATGGTGTTTCTTTCATATGTTGCCACAGCCTTGCAAAAAAAATTGGCGATATGAAATTCGATCCGAAACTTTTCCAGGTGTGACGTGAGGTGGCTAATATAGCGAAATATACACGTACATATCGATAAAAAAAAAACCACCCTCGAGATTATTACTTTCAGAAAAATTTTATGGCTGATATTTCTTCCAGAGTTTGCCGTAGCCTTGCAAAAAAATGGGCGATATGAAATTCGAACCGGATTATTTCCATTCGGGTATGTGAGGGGGCTAAAATAGCGAAATATACACGTAAATATCGATAAAGAAAATCACCACTCGAGAGTTTCATACTTTCAGACAAATTTTTTGAATGCTATTTCTTCCTGATGTTGCCACAGCCTTGCAAAAAAATTGGCGATATGAAATTCGATCTCGAATATTTCCATGCGATGGCGTGAGGTGGCTAATAAAGCGAAAAATTCACGAAAATTTCGATAAAAAAATCACCACTCCGGTGTTTATTAGTTTGAGACAAATTTTATGCCTGATATTTGTTTCAAATGTTGCCGTAGCATTATAAAAAAATTGGCGATATGAAATTCGTTCCGGAACATTTCCTTGCGGGGCTGTGAGGTGGCTAACATACCGAAATATACACGTATATATCGATAAAAAAAACACCACCCTGAAGATTATTACTTTCAAACAAATATTATCGCTGATATTTCTTCCAGATGTTGCCATAGCCTTGCAAAAAAATGTGCGATATGAAATTTGAACCGGATCATTTCTATTCGGGGATGTGAGGGGGCTAAAATAGCGAAATATACACGTAATTATCGATAAAGAAAATCACCACTCGGGAGTTTAATACTTTCAGACAAATTTTTTGAATGCTATTTCTTCCTGATGTTGCCAGAGCCTAGCAAAAAAATTGGCGATATGAAATTCGATCTGAATCATTTCCATGCGATGGTGTGAGGTGGCTAATATAGCGAAATATACACGTAATTATCGATAAAAAAATCACCACTCGGATGTTTATTAGTTTGAGACAAGTTTTACGCCTGATATTTGTTTGAAATGTTGCCGTAGCATTATAAAAAAATTGGCGATATGAAATTCGATCCGGAACATTTCCATGCGGGGCTGTGAGGTGGCTAACATACCGAAATATACACGTAAATATCTATAAAAAAAATTACCACTCTGGAGATTATTACTTTCAGACAAATTTTATGGCTGATGTTTCTTCTAGATGTTGCCATAGCCTTGCAAAAAAATGTGCGATATGAAATTTGAACCGGAACATTTCCATTCGGGGATGTGAGGGGGCTAAAATAGCGAAATATACACGTAATTATCGATAAAGAAAATCACCACTCGAGAGTTTAATACTTTCAGACAAATTTTTTGAATGCTATTTCTTCGTGATGTTGCCAGAGCCTAGAAAAAAAATTGGCGATATAAAATGCGATCTGGATCATTTCCATGCGATGGTGTGAGGTGGCTAATATAGCTAAAAATTCACGTAAATATCGATAAAAAAAATCACCACTCTGGAGTTTAATACTTTCAAACCAATTGTATGGATGATATTTCTACCAGATGTTGCCGTAGGCTTGCAAAAAAATTGGCGATATGAAATTCGATCCGGAACATTTTCATGCGGGTGTGTGAGGTGGCTAATATAGCGAAAATAGTAGATTATACACCTAGGGAGTAAAGTAGGCTATGTACACCCATGAGAAACTTGATGTACGGGCGAAGCGAGGGAAGCAACTCGCGGACGTTCATAGTCCTCAATATTCAATTTTTTCACTAATATTAGTAATATTCCATTTTTTCACATGCCCGGCGGAAAGTTATTTATGCTTAATCCCTGATTACAGGGTCGAAAACTTCTCATAACCTCATTTCTAGAAACTGCGACGCTTATGCTCGTGTGTCTATTTTTTTGACGATTAGTGCTGCAATACGCAGGCGGTGCTAGCTGGGAAGAAGGTAGGGAAACGTGCATGTTCGTAGCAGTTTCTAGGAGGGAGTACATGTGGCATTTTACTCCCTGACAACGGGGGGTAAACACAATACTTTACGCGTGTTATACGAAAAAAATAATGAAATTGGCACCAAGGTATATGGTAGTTTAGAAAATGATACAAAAATATTGTTATGAAAAAAAAATAATATTGCCATTTCATTGGCACGTAGCTACCTCAAAATTAATTTATTGCTCTTATATATATATATATATATATATAGTATATATAGCTCAAATGTAAAATAATTTATGTATTTTGTATGTTTTTTCAATAATTTAGAACTTATTTTTTCTTATTTTTGATGTCCTTTATTAGTTTCTACTGATATTATGTGAACACAAAAGTTTAATGTTAAGATATTAATAATACAAAACACCTACCAACCCTATATGAGAACCTCTTTCCTACAATCCTATTACTTCCAAATCATTGTCCTTCAATATTCTGTATAATAGATAATGTTTCTTGGTGACAAATATATTTCCTATACTACACACAAAATTGTCTATAAATTTCATGTTTTCATTTATAAAAGATAGAACGCGATTAATATCGAAGTGTAGCCAAAAGTATTGTTACGTATTTCTCGGATTCTAATTGGCAGCGTATCTCGCTAATTTCATGTATCGGTGAAGTGCGCTGTAAATTAACTTCAATAAAAAACAAACGCATGTAACCAACACGTGGCGCGTAGGATGCGTCATTTTCATTTTCTAGTATACAGACATGTATTTTGATTCCTAGCATCTCTGAACAAAAATTTTATCCAAAATTTACCTCTACAAGAAATTTCGAAGCCATTAAGTCAATTTTATTAAAGTAAACGTGCCTCATACAAAACTCATTTTTTACATTTTTTTATTTTTTTCTTAAAAACTAATTGACAGAATCAATTCACGTTTTTACAGATTATAGCTATTTATATTCTGCATTATCATGATTTTTCAAAAAAAAATTTACCGTTTAGTTTGGGAGTTAGAAAACACGTTTTTGTTTATAACAAAAGAACCGTGGTAGCTAGAAAATTTTTTTTAGGATATATAGGTATTTTTTATTTTCTTCAAAATGCTATGCATCCGATTCAGAAAACTCGATCCTATATCACTAAAAAAAATCAAAAAACAATTTTGAGAAAATCGAAAACTTGAAAAGAACAAAAACGCATCTGCCCAATCAAAAAACGGATTTTTGACCCGCCATCACAAAAAAAAAACAAAAAAATGATACCTGTCCGGTCAAAATCGACCGAGTAGAAGCTGAAATCCAGGCGTATACACACACACACACACACAGACACACATCTACACAGACATTTTTCAAAAACCATGTATTTTGATTCCTAACACCTCGGAACAAAAATTTTAACCTCAAATATCTCTAAAATTTTTGGACCAATCATTTTGTTCAAAGAACTCAACCGATAAATATCTAAAATCGATCTTTACAAAAAATATTGAAGCGATTAAGTCAATTTTACTCCCGTAATCGTTGGACATACCAAACTCTTTTTTTTATTTTCGAATTAGTTTTCATTATAATAACTTTATTAAATATAATTTATAAATTGGTTGTATTCAGAAATACAAAAAAGATATTGACATGAACATTTTTTTGGTGTGTATGTGCGTGCGTGCGTGCGTGTGTGTGTGTGTGTTAATAAATAAATTAAAATTTTTTCCCAATATATTAGTATTTTATTTATTTTTTTTTTTCAGTATTTTTTTTCTTTGAAAAAAGAAATTTTGGAAAATTGTCCAACAATTTTGTTCAAAGTTTACGCAAAAACGAATTGATATTTTGATTTGAAAGTTTGCAGGGGTGTAGAATGTTATAAAACTTAGGGCAATGTCCTCTTGATTTTACGCAATTTGCAAAAAAGTATAATAGATTTTGTTATCATAATTATGTTTACAGCACTTTATGTACTGCATTGTTGATGGTTAAATGGCGTTGTAAGCGCACTTTATATTACTCGTCATGCGTCGTCTGGTCGGCCGACTTGATCCGTCGGTTTTTATCAAATGAAAATGAAATACACCATGTTATACGAAATCAAGAGAACATTGCTCTAAATTTGATAACCCTTTACCCCCCCCCCCCCCCACACACAAAGTTTGAAGCCGAAATATTATTTCTCTTTTGCGTAAACTTTGAACGAAATTGGACGACCTGACCGCGCCGTATGCGTATATATATAGGTTTATGTATAGGTCCGACTTCGCGGTTAGTGTGGGCAGTGTATGCATATCTGCGTGTGTGCGCATGCGCATGTGCTGCAGCTCAGTTGCTCAGCTTGCCTGGCTCGTTGTACTTGTTTGCGTAAGCGATACAGCGCCGCGGATGATACCAGAAAAAGGCTGGGCCGAACTTCGCGAAAATAAGTGAAAAAGTGTCAGTGCGGAGTGAACACGAGAAAGCTGCCTACTACATATAACGTATAATCGCTAAGTACAGTGCTTCGCTTCCTCTCTGGCTCTCATCCACCATGTCAACCATGTGCGCACGGCAGTCCGGCAGACGGCAGTCATCAATGTTTATCAGCAGTCACTGTGTCTCCTAGATTTCTATGGACCGATATTGATGTTGGTCGAGTTCTCTGCTAATTTAGTTGTGGTCTTTTCCTTGAGTAAGTATTATTTCAATAATACTAGCTTCTTTCTAATCTTGCAGGGTTTTCATCTTTTTTTCACAAGGACATTTTGGTAATGGGTCTGAAGTTTGCAACGTTGGAGTCCAACGAAATAAAAAAAAAATTCATTTTTCTTCACGTTTATATTAAACGCCTCTGCTAAACGACCGTCAGATCCGACGGCCAAATAACCATAACACATTTAAAAACACGTAAAAACCGTTGTTTTGAGAGTCTGATCTCTGGAAGGGACTATTATTTCTTTAGTCAAACCTCAATCCTTGTCTATTTCTTTCTTTATTTAAGCGTCAATTCTTCAACTACAGAAAATTGAAGGTTAGGTTTTACCAATATATAGGTACCAATATATAGGCGCTCTCATGAAATCTGACGGTCGTTTAGCAAGAGCCTATATTAAATAATATTAATTTTGCGTGTAGATTTAGTGTTTTATAGTATACATTAACTTCAAAACAAAGGTTTAGATAAAATTTCCATTGTTGAATAACTTTAATCAATCTTAAAAAATTATTTCGTTGCATTCCAACGACGCAAACTTCAGACCCATTTTTGGTAAACTTTGAGCAAGGGTCAGGTAGTCTCAGTTGGAAATGCACATGCGCTTTTTCGACTTTCAAATCCAAAGATCCCTTTCCTTTCTCTAAAAATATTTTCAGCTTTACACACATCACATCATGAATGCTGAGGGATTATATACCTTGTTTCAGATCTAAATAATCAGCAAGTATGGAGTTACAGTAGTTTCTGTGTGTTTTTCAGGAAATTTTTAAGAACAAAGTCATTTACTCCGTGCTGACTGATTCAGTAGATCTGAAACTCAATATACAATGCCTCAGCATGCATTGCATTGTATGTGAACATTCTGGTAAATTTTGAGAAAGGGTGAGGAGGTTTTAGTCGAAAATGCCCATGTGCCTTTTCGACTTTTCGTTCCAAAGATCCATTTCCATTACCTACAAGTATCTTAAACTCTCCATACATAAAGGAATACATGCTGAGGAACCGTATATCAAGTTTCAGATCTACATAATTAGCAAGTCTGGTGATATTGCAGTTTTTTTGCTTTTTCAGGAAATTTTTAAGAAAGAAAAGTAATTTCCTCCAAACGGGCAGATTTATTTGATCTGAAACTCAATATACAATGCCTCAGCATACATTGCATTGTGTGTGAATATTCTGGTAAACTTTGAGAAAGGGTGAGGAGGTTTTAGTCGAAAATGCACATGCGGCTTTTCGACTTTTCGTTCCAAAGATCCCTTTCCATTCCCTACAAGTATCTTAAACTTTCCATACATAATGGAATACATGCTGAGGGACAGTTTATCAAGTTTCAGATCTACATAATTAGCAAGTCTGAAGATATTGCAATTTTTGTGCTTTTTCAGGAAAGGCTATAGCGGGATAAGATGGTCAAAATTGCACTCACCTGGATTTTTTTTTGGGTTTGACCATTCGAAAGTACATTATTAAAAACCTCTCTAGCCAAATTTTCAGTTCCCTAGGTGATGATTTGAGTCTTCTAACCTAAAAAACGTGTTTTTTCGAAAAAAATTTTTTCCGCTCGACTCTTTCTTTAAAAAAATCTGAAAAAATTTACGGACGTGTGTTTTTGAGTAAGAAAACAGCCTGATTTTTTTCAGATTTAAAAAAAAAAAAATTGAGCTGAGAAAAAAATTTTTAATTTTTCAATGATTTTTTAGGTTATGTAGGTAATTTTTGGCTAACTTGTAAATAATAATTTTTTGTGTATTTTTTCCCGTTTTTTCAAATGACGGTGTCCGAATTTGCGTTTTCGAGCCGGAACATATTTAAAATTCGAAAAAACCGATTTTTTAAGCATTTTTCCCATGTTTTTGGCACATAACCTCAAAACCAATAGCTAAATAAGTGTTTATGAACAATTTTTTTTCAATTTCTTTCTATACCTTCAAATTCCACTGTCATAACTACCATTTTTGCATCAAATAATGCTATAAAATTAAATTATAAACGTTTTTTTCGTGTTTTTTACCATGTTTTTGGAACATAACCTCAAAGAAGTCGTTCAATACGTGTTAGGACATACAAAAATATTCTAAAAATTTTTTTAATAAAAAAAATTTTTTAGATTTGAGTATTACTTCTCCGGTAGGTACAAAGGGCCTGATATAGCCTTTTTCAGGCGCAGGGAAACTGCATATTACAGAATTATTCGTGAAACATATGAACATATGTATGTATTTGTAACTATACATCAATATTAATTATTATGAGTTGATATGCAGATAGTCAAGTGCCGCATGGAGTATATATTCATCTGTACTTCAACTACCGATCTGCATAATTATAATGATAAAAATATGCTTTAAAGTAACGAACGATTAAAATAGTTGAGTAATTGAATATCAACATGTGGTGTGCGTTTTTTTTATTGGTCGTTTCGCTAGTGAACCGACTATTTCGGTCGATTCTGCTGTCTAGTTATAAAAAAAAAGAGTTGAAATAGACAAATTGTGTTAAAATATAATAAAATAAAATAAAAAAATGTTACTTTTCTTCATTCTATTTAACTCAAATTGTCTATTTTAACTAATTTATTTTGTTAATTAGACAGGAGAAACGACCGGAATGGTCTGTTCACTTATGAAACGAACAGAAATAACATGGGTTATTATTATTATTATTATTGCTATCTGAGGGGGGGAACTCGGCTCCGGGTACTTAGGTCTAAGACCCATTGTATCGCCCTCTGAACCGGCAGCCCTTATTCCGGAAGTCTTGCCCTTCTCCAAAAGGAGAGGATAGTCCCGGATCGGGTTGCCCTGATTTCGCAGACCACCGGAAAGTGGTTCCCCAGTAGCTGGTGTCTTAGGCTGGCGAACATGGGGCAGGTCGTTAGAAGATGGATAGGGATCTCGTCCGCTTCATCGCACCATCTGCACCGACCGCATGTCGTCAGCCCAATAACATGGGTTAGTATTTCTGTATATACGAGGAACAGCGGGAATAAACACTGTTCCTCATATATATAAATATACTAACCCATGGTATTTCCGTATCGGGTCCTTATATTTTTTTGAGTGTAACGGGCCTATTGAAATGAGTTTGAGTGAGTATATTGTTTATCTAAAATGAAGAACAATACTTTTTTAAATACTTGCTACTAAAAAAGTACATTACAATTTCTTGCTAGTTGCAAGTCTATTTAAAAGGATAGTCGAAAACTTATTAATTTTTTCTCAAATATTTAAGTACAACTTTTGTTGCAAAGCCAGCTAGTTTTTGCATCTGTTTTGTATGTTGTAAGTATTTTCCGGATATATGTATGAAGAATATTACTATTCTTTTTTTTTTCTTATTTAATTTTATCAAAGGAAAGTATCGGTTATTTTATTATATTATAACCACTGTTTATTGCAAAATTGAATTTGATAAATACACGAACATACTATTGATAGAAATTGGTGATTATCAAAATATATGAAATCTACTAGCATCGAGTTTATTAAATATTTCACTTCTGTAAACTTTTAATGCTTTCTAGGTAAAGCGATCAAAATTTTTTTTTAATTTTATCTCATTTACCATGTTGTATAACCTAAACAAATCTTGAACAGTTTACTAATTTTTTTGAATGTGTTGTGAAATAACATTGTGTAATGCAGTCATAAATCGAGCTTTTTTTGCCTGGAAAGTTTTTTAAAATATTAGATGTGGGATTTAAGAATTCGTATCACTATACTTAATATCATCTTCTCATAAATAAAATGGGTTTTTCCAATGAGTAGAGATTTTTATTAAATTGAGAAATGCACCCATTGTGCAACATATTTGGTAACTTAATTGATGATTAAGTACAATATTGTATAGATTTAATTAACTTTCAGTTTCTTGGAATATGTTGCAAATCCAATGAATTTTTTATTAACTAATAAAAAAAGATCAAATCTTTTCATTGAAAACATATATTTTATTTATAAGAACTTGCTATCAAGCATTGTCATGCACAGTTTTAAGCCTAGCCTACATATAATGAAATATTGTACTATATAATTTCACAACATGTTATTAGTATTGTAATAGTATTTTAATAGTAGTTAATATTAAAGGAAATTGATAATAATGATGGTCCAGGTTTTAAACAATATTATAAATAATTAAGAACATATCTCTTTTTTTTAGTGATTGTATGGGATTGTAATCACTAGATGTTGCTTAGCTTTCCGCAAACAAGTTGCCAAAAAAGTATTTATATATAGATAATCTCATTCTTATAAAGGTGTGCGTTAAAAGAAGTGTATTTAAAAGCTCTCTCTCAATAGAAAACCCTCTCTTTATAAAGGTTTCGTTTTAGTTAAATTATCTATTTCTATACTTGTACTTTCGAGTCAATTAGAATAGATCGCTATTTCAATTTCCGACAATACCTAACAAAAAACAGAATACAGTTCACATTTCAAGAAATACGAGGATCATTTGATAAGTACCTGGCCTACAAATGAAAACACCAAAATTTTACAAAAAATAAAATTTATTTTTCAATGTAGTCTCCTTTTAGTTGAATACACTTGGTCCAGCGGTGTTCCAATTTTTTTAACCCCGTTGAAAAAAATGTTTTCTCTTGGTTTGCAAAATAGGCCTCCGTGGCGGCGATTATTTCGTTATTGGAGTGGAATCTCTTCCCGGCGAGCGAATTTTTTAGGTTCGGAAACAAAAAAAAGTCGCACGGAGCCAAATCTGGAGAATACGGTGGATGGGGCAGCAGTTCGTAGCGTAATTCGACCAATTTAGCCGTGGAGAGTGCAGAAGTGTGAGCCGGTGCATTATCGTGGTGGAAAAGCACTTTCTTTTTAGACAAATGGGGCCGTTTTTCTTCTAACACGGCATCAAATCGGCTCAATAGTTCGGCGTAGTACTGTCCTGTGACCGTTTTGCCCTTCTCCAGATAGTCAATAAAAATCACACCTTGAGAATCCCAGAAAACAGTGGCCATCACCTTTCCGGCCGACGGGACCGTCTTCGCCTTCTTCGGAGCAGGTTCACCGGGTAAGGTCCACTGTTTTGACTGCTCCTTGGTCTCTGGAGTGTAGTAGTGAATCCATGTTTCGTCGACGGTCACGTAACGACGCAAAAACTCTTTTGGATTGCGATTAAACAGCTCCAAACACTGCTCTGAACTGGTCACACGGATGCGCTTGTTGTCTGCAGTCAGCAAACGCGGCACCCACCTTGCTGACAGCTTCCTCATGCCTAAAATCTCATGTAGGATATGCCACACGCGTTCTTCTGAGATGCCTACTATCGCAGCTATCTCGTGCACCTTTAATCGGCGGTCTGACAAAACGATATCGTGTATTTTTGTCACGTTCTCCTCCGTAGTGGCTGTTTTCGGAGCACCTGGGCGTGGATCATCAAAAACCGACGTACGACCACGTTGAAACTCGTTATACCAAAATTTAACGGTCGCCATCGAAGGAGAAGCATCTCCATACACTGTATCCAAGCGTTCTTTAATTTCACTGCGCGATTTCCCTTCCAAAAACAAGAATCGAATCACCGTCCGATATTGTTCTTTCTCCATTTTTTCAAAAATCAACGGACACATTTGCTTTCACACGCTCTCAAAAATAAACTACAACTCCGATCCGGCTGAAATTTCGTCTGTAACCGTTTACAGGAAAATACTGCACTGTAGTGTATTTCTGGTGCGATAGTGGCACCATCTGGCGGTGAGGCTAGGTACTTGTCAAATGACCCTCGTATTTAATTTTTTACCATTCATTAATTATTATCAAAATAGTTTTAAGTGCATTATATTTCTTGGTGAACAAAATCATTTTAATATAAAATAATAATCAAATTCATTAATTTTGTGATAATTACATAATGGCTTAGCTTTAAAAAATATTGATTATTACACAAGTAACTGTTTAAAGATCACCGATATTTTTTGTAATTATATTCATGATCCCATAATATATCTTAAATATTCTCCATTTTAGTTTTTACATCGAACATGGATGAATTTGATGATACTGATCAATGTTGCAACTGCTTCAAGCGAAATCTCAGTAAAATATCAGCTCAGATTAAGATCATTAATTCAGCTAGTGAAGTCGAAGCAGTTTGTGAGCAGTTAAATGTAGATAATGTTGACATTGGGTTTAAACTTTGCGATAAACGTAGAAGACTTGTTTTTCTGGGACACGAAAAGTAGAACCTTCAATCAGTGATCAAAGTCAGCCAATTAGTTCGCAGTCAAGCTCGGAAATACCCAGCTCTCAGAGTTCAGGGAGCGTTGTTGAGGTAGTATTAAAACCAACTGTAGAAAAAAAAACCTTCCACCGAGTTGAACCCTCAAAAGAACTATGATTTCTCATACAGAATGTTGCATTTGTAGAAACAAAAATAACTTGACATGTGTACCATTGACTGCAAGACTGCAGTGTTTCAAAGAAATGCAAATCATTATTCCAAATGGCAATCGAGTTTGTACCGAGCATTTAATAAAAAAACGATTTTTTGATGATGACCTGAAACTAATATATACAGTAACACGAGTTTTTTAACTGCAAATGAAATATGTTTATTTTAAAAAAATTTCAGATTTAGCCTCGGAAACATTTTTAGATAAAATAAAATCATCAGAGCTTAGCGAAAAAAAATTATTCTCTTTTACTAGTCTTTCGACTGATCAATTGCAAGACCTGAGAGAATTATTAGTTTCCATGAGATCATCGGATTCTAGAGACGTTACACAAGCCCTGGTTATATGTTTATTTAAATTACGAACTGGATCGTCGAATAATTTTATTTCGTCTATTTTCGCAATAGAAAACGAAATAAAAGTTTCAGATTTTTGTGAATCAGTAATTAATTCATTTGAAAAAGATGTCCTACCGAAATATTTTGGAGTAAAAAGTATTAAAAGGGAGGATCTCATACGTGATCACACTTCCATTTATGAAAAAAAAACTGTTTAAATTAGAGAACGAGCTTTTTTGGTTTTTGATGGAACTTACTTACGTCACCAAAATATTAAAAATAATGAATACCAAAGAAAGTCATATTCAGGTCAGAAGAAATATCCTTTGGCCAAGCCATTCACTATTTGCACCATAGACAGATTCCTTGTTGATGTCCCTGGTCCGTTTTTAGCCACAGACAATGATGCAAGCATCATGAAGAAAGTAAGGGATGATCCAGATGGTATAAGAACTATCATGAGAGAAGGTGATGTTTGCGTTGTAGATAGAGGTTTTAGGGATGTGATACCTTATTTAAAAAGTCTTGGCTTTAAGATTCTCATGCCTGATTTAAAGGGAAATAGACCCAACTTGAGTACGACTGAATCGAATGAATCTCGTTACGTTACGAAATTGAGATGGTTGTAGAGGCTGTTCATGGTATTCTTGGTAAAAAGTATAAGCTTCTTCACGAGCAACTAGATAATAAACTTTTACTAAAAGCTGGTGCATATTGTAGAATTGCATGTTTTCTCAACAACCTTTTTGGTAAGCGTTTGAATAGCGATAAAGGTGACGGTGGCTTACAGGGTATAATCATCGAAATAATGTTAAATTCTAATCAAAGTGAAAATACTTTAGCATTAGAAACTGAGACGACCAGATGGTCTAGACGGCCCACTATTACGATCAAGCTAACATCCCAAGAAATCATTGACTTTCCGGATATGACTGAAAGAGATCTCAAGATATTTTTTTCAGGTACCTATCAATTAGGTCAAGCCGTATGTTATTTGGCTGAGTTAATGGATGATAGTAACAATATCAATTTGGAATATATTAAGATCAAACCAAATGTCATTAAAGTATTAATAAGGTCCAGGCATATTAACAGTAAGACTTACAAATGCTACATCGAATACAAACCGAACTCAATTGGATACAGCGGTATCCTACGCCGTGCGTGTGACTGTGCCAATGGATTACGAACTGTAGGATCCTGTTCTCACATTGCTGCAGTCATATATTATCTCAGTAATGGAAGATATAAGTCAAAAATTATTAGACCAGCGAAAGTTCTTTCCGAATTATTTACTACTTCAGATATTGGTCCTGTAATAGTCGAAGATAGTGACGAAGATTAAAAATATTATTATAATTCAATATTAAAAATTATTACTCATGTAATTTTATCAAATAGAACTTCTAAAAACAATTCTCGCAAGAATAAAGGTCAAATATGAAATGGTGCATACTTATTTTATTATTTTAATAAAAGCACAAAAATATTCATAACATATTTATAATAATTAATTTCTATTAGAAATATTTACTCATTTTTATTTATCTACAAATGAATTTGAATAAAAATAATTAATTAAAAGGCTATATCAAGCCTTTCTCAGCTATCGACGAAGTAATACTCGATTCTAAAAATTTTTAGAATATTTTTTTATGCCCTAACACGTCGTGAATGATCGTCTTTGAGGTTATGTTCCAAAAACATGGTAAAAACACGAAAAAAATGTTTGTAATTTGTTTTTATAGCATTATTGGATGCAAAAATGGTAGTTCTGACAGTGGAATTCGAAGATATAGAAAGAAATTGAAAAAAAATTGATCATAAACACTTATTTAGATATTGGTTTTGAGGTTATGTGCCAAAAACATGGGAAAAATGCTTAAAAATCGGTTTTTTCGAATTTTGAGTATGTTCGGGCTCGAAAACGCAAATTCGGACACCGCCATTTGAAAGAACGGGAAAAAATACACAAAAAATCATTATTTACAAGTTAGCCAAAAATTACCTACATAACCTAAAAAATCAATTTTTTTTTTTAAATCTGAAAAAAATCAGGCTGGTTTCTTGCTCAAAAACACACGTCCGTGAATTTTTTCAGATTTTTTTAAAGAAAGGGTCGAGCGGAAAAAAATTTTTTCGAAAAAATACGTTTTTTAGGTTAGGAGACTCAAATCATCACCTAGCGAGCTGAAAATTTGGCTAGGGAGGTTTTCAATAATGTACTTTCGAATGGTCAATCCCAAAAAAAAATCCAGGTGAGTGCAATTTTGACCATCTTATCCCGCTATAGCCTTTCATGGATGAAAATAATTCATTATGTTGCTATGAAAGTTTTACGATTACAAAGCTTCTTCTTGGAGGAAGCAATTTGTTGTTTAGAAATTTAACTGAATTCAGAACTGTATTCATCATCCTCCATTGTTAACTATAGATAAATTTTTAATATTTTTTTGTCATACAAAACCAAATTTCAAGTGATTAATACTATTTATACTTATATTTTTAGTTTAAATATTGCATTATTCCAAACTTTGCTGGTTTTATTTGGCCCAATCAGTCAAGACCGTAAGCGAAAAACTGAAGTCACCGTCGACCAGTCGGGGCTCCTTTCAAACGGACTTGACCAATCGGAAAGGTTTTATTTCGGCTTCACATTTCCTTCATCATTATTTTATGAGCGGAATATATTCGTAATAATAGACTAATATATAATATATCTGAGAAAAATGATTTTTTACTTTATTATGCTAAAACTTATTCCATCGCCATAATACTTTATTTGCAAGAAATTAAATGACAAACAAAAATGGTTTTGGTTTTTCTATTTTTTCATACGTCCATTACGTCCTCGAAAATGTTCTTCAGAAGACTCTAAAGAAAATTAGTTTTTGACATACATGTCCGTAATATTCGATTTTACGGACTCGTTTGCCGACGTAAAATACTATTTCACGTACCCGATTTTCGCGTACGTGCAATCGCGTTTGTACGTTGGCAAACGAGTCCGAAAATCGAATGACGGGCAAGCATATCCAAATGGCATATTGTACAACAAACGGAGAAAATGAGCTGAAAACTCCTCACCTGAGTCTGAAATAGCTCTTCTTTCTGTGTTAAGTACACACCTTTTTTTTAACGAATCCATGAGAGGTTCTTTTTGCATGCATGAAAGTTGTGTAGGCATAAGGGATCGCGCATTTCGAGTCATCTACTATGCAGTTACAAATCATTGCATTTTCTATTTTTATTTGCATTGCTTATTACAAATAAATGCGCCCTTTTTATATTTATTTTAAATCGAAATGTAATTTTTTTCAATTGTTTGTATAAGTGGTAATAACTCTTGTTATTTTACCATTGAAACTTTAAAAGTTATCTGATATCATTCTAAACAAGCCAAAATGTATAAAATGTATAAATTTTACACTAAGAGAACAATTTTACAATATTACGTTGTAGGTAGCGGGGTAAAAATTTTCTTTCCCGCTAAACTTTGAAAAAAATGGATTTTTTTCATCTTTTCCCAACTTACGCTCGAAATGCACGATTTTCTATGCAACTTTTAGTAGTGAAAAAAGGCATGTTTCAAGCAACTGTCAAAAAAAAAATACTATTTTGGCCCGTACAAGTATAAGACCATCGTACCATGTAAAGTAACACCAATGCTTCTGTTAGGGGCGCCTAATGTAATTTTTTTTTCTCATTTAATTAAAGTTTAGAAAATATAGTTTCTTCTTATACTTAATAGTATATTTCTATACAAGTGCGAAAGTGTTGATTTTAGCACACGAGTGTAGAACAATCTTTCACACGTGTATCGAGCGATATATCTATACAGGGGGCGTAAAAGCGATTTGAAAAATTTATGTATATGTAAAATCGCATTTTAGGCATACTGAATCGAAAAAATATGATTATGTATGTACTGATTTCATCCATTAGATTTATGGCTTACGAAATGCATTTCGCATGCATTACGGAATTTAGCGTACGTTACTCAAGCATACAAAATCATTTGCATCGGCAAAAAATTTTCCTGTTAGTTTTTCTAAAAAAAAAAATGCTCGTGCATCCGATAAAAATCGGAATTTCGTGTCAATGACTGGAGATTTTTCGAAAAATACAATATTATAGAAACGAAAAATTACAATTGAAAATAAAATTTGACAATATGACGATGTTATTATGTATGCAACAGCAGAAACAATAAGTTCTGTCTGGTTTAAATTTCTTTGAAACCCTGAAATCTACTCATCACATACTAATGATTTTACAGTCGCTTTTATTTTAAATAATATGAAAACTCAATTGATATATAATATCACCACGGAAAATTGTGATTTGAAAAAAAAAACAATAGAACAATTCCTATCTGAAATATCTTTAGAATTTATGAACCAATCTTTGCAGTAAACAAACTAGTGTCATCGATGTGTAAACTCTTCCACTTAACAAAATTGATATTAAATTTGAATTTCATAATTACACCACCTATCCATACAAAAAGAAATTTGATTATTTTTACAAATGGGTTTTCTCTCTGAGAAAAATTAAGATCAACAGTATTTAACAAATTATAAATCTTTCTATGATATACATCAAAAATATTTCAATACCCTATATCTCTTTCTATTTTTTAGATTAATCTATTGCATAAAATCACGTTCTAGTCAATACTAGATTATAACTATTAACAGCATGTTTCTCACATTATGAAGAACTTCACTTGGCTTTAAGTATGTTAATTATTTAACGTATAACTAACATTAGTTTTAATGTACAAAAAATGAAATAAACAGAATTAGAAAAATTACTCTTAAACGAAAAAACAAATATTTACCATTAATTATAATTTCTTTTATTGAAAAGTTGATTTTAGCGTTATATTTACTCATCTATTATAATACGAGCTATAAGTGCGCCAAATTGGAGAGAAGTGAAAAAATCGGGAAGAAATGGCCCGCGCCCGGCTGGCGTTGGCTCGCGCCGCACAGTGGTCCCAAATCCACCTTTACTGGTATTTTGCCCGCTTCAAGCGAATTTTTCACGGATCAAAGTGATTCAAGCGGGATATTAAAGCTTTTATAATTTAGAATTAGAAGCCACTACACACAAGGGTGGCAACCAGCCCTATTTATTAATAAACAACCCCTAAACTTATATAGAAATTTTTACATTTTAGAAAGTAAGTATTTTTACATTTTACAAAGTATCTCCTGTAACCGAAAACATTAATTATGAATATACATATATATTATATACATATATTATATATATGTGTGTGTGTGTGTGTATGTGTGAATGTGTGTTATAAATATAACATATATTATAAATTAAACACTGACAGCAAACCACATATAGGTTTCGATATAAGTTTAGAGGTTGTTTAATAATAAATAGGGGTAGTTTCCACCCTTGTGTGTAGTAGCTTTTAATTCTATATTATAAAAGCTTTAATATCCAACTTGAATCACTTTGATCCATGAAAAATTTGCTTGAAGCGGGCAAAATACCAGTAAAAGTGGATTTGGGACCACTGTGCGCCGTTCGCGCGACTCCGCTATACTCGAACATATAATATAGATATCCATTCATATACACATGATCTGTGCGACTTGAGTCGTGACGGAGTGGGGGAAGCGGTAGAAGGTGGTTCGGCTGACGCAGCTCACGAGAGTCGGCGGCGCTCGGAAAAACTGTATATAGCTTGCGATCAGTTCCTGGAATCGCTGCGGAGCGAGAGGAATCGGAGAGAGTCGGCACGGCCGCACGGCCGCCGCTTGTCTTGCGTGAGTCCGCTGCGTTCGAACCTCGAACATGTGAGAGCGTCCACAGCAGAAGCGGGCCAGCAGGCGCGCGCGGCGCATTTTTGGGCGTAAAATACGCTCTGTTTAACTCGCTTATAATCGTATGCGGCGTCTCTCAGAAAAAACAACCTTTTTTTCAAATCGTAATTTCTCGAGAACGGCTTTATGTATCTGAACCGGATGGGTAGCATTTGAAAAAGAATAATAAAGAAGCCTATATTTTCTAGAAAAATTATTTTTCTAGCTATCACCGTTCTTTTGTTATTAACAAAAACGTAAAAATTGAAAAATGAAAAAATGAGTTTTATATGTCAAACGATTATGGGAGTAAAATTGTCTTATTCGCTTCAAAATTCATTGTAGAGGCAGATTCTTGATAGTTCGTAGCCGAGTTCTTTGGACAAAATGATTGGTTAATAAATTTAAGAGATATTTGAGGTTGAAATTTTTTCGTTTTTTTTTTAAATCGTTTTTTTCTCGAGAACAGCTCTATGTATTCGAATGGGATGAGTAGCATTCGAAAGAGAATTAAAATACCTACATTTTCTAAAAAGAAAAAATTTTCTAGCTATCACGGCTATTTTGTTATTAACAAAAACCTAAAAATTGAAAAATGAAAAAAATGAGTTATTAACAAAAACAAAAACGTGTTTTTTTTTTAAAAAGCTTATATCCCCTAATGATGTTACATATGTATATGGGAGCGTCCGCCAGAAACCAGCCAGTGGGCGCGCGGGACGCATTTTTCATGCAAAACACGCTCTGTTCAACTCGCTCGTAATCGTATTCTGAGTCTCTCAGAAAAAAAAAGATATATTCATAGATTTTTTCCTGCTCTTTCCAATGGTGCTGTTTTTGTTACTCCGAAAAGCTTTAATTTACTGGTCGGAAATTCAAGTTGAAAGTTCAAAGCCATTTTTCTCACAGTATATCATGTTCCTTTTTCAAAATGCATTTTACCATTGGAAAGTACAAGTCTTAAGTTTCAAGATCCTAATTTTTCGAGTTGGAGAAATGAAGGATTCAAAAGTAATAAGATTAAAAAGGCAGAGGCGAGCGGGGCGCTCTTCGCGCTGCGCCCCAGCGGACTCTCAAACATCATTTTTATTAATATAGGTCATATACTCGTATTTCACTTTTTTAGAATTTTTAATTTCTCTAGGTTTTTCAGAAAATTATGCTTTCATTGGATAAGATGTGGCGCAATCATTTTATTATAATAATAATAATAATAATCAATGTAGTTTGATGACAATAGTAATTTACCATAAAAGATCGGATTCTAAAATTGAACACAAAAGAATGATAATTTTTTCAGACAATTTAATTCATGATGCCGTAGCACTTTACCTAATCCAAGAAATAATAACTAATTACATTAAAAAATGTTTTGATTTCGTTAAAGAAGTAAATGTTTAAAAAATACACAACTTCTAGAATCTTCTTCATCACTATGAAGATTTTTCTGTTGAAGTGGCATTGTCATCGGACTGCTCACGGAGAAAATGGATGTGATGGAATTAGTGCTTTCGTAAAAAGTAATACTAGGCGGGCAAGTTTGCGGGAAGTATCCGATAATTATATACCAACGTCACAAGATCTTTACGAGAAGGTAACAAAATATTTTGCAAATATTGTTTGCTTTTCTCATCAAAAGACGAATATTTAAAAACTATACATAAACTAAAACAACGGTTAGATTCAGCAAAAACAGTGCCTGAAACTCCATCGTTTTACGATATCAAATTATTAGCAGATACTGAAAAGTTAGATCTAAAACGATTTTCAGCATCAGGAACTTCCAAATTATATCATACCTATTCGAATAAAAATAAAAAAAAAATTAGAACTTTAACTAGAAATTAACAGGATTGAAAGAGCTCACTCGGGCGCAGCACGAAGAGCACGTGTGCGGCCGCTCGTCGCTCTCTTTCTAATCTTGTTACTGTTTAGGGTTTTGTAGCTTAGGAATTGTACTTTCGAATGATAGAATGCATTTTCAAACAAAAACATGATATACTTTGAGGAAAATGACTCTGAACTTTCAACTTGACTTTCCGACCAGAAGGAAGCGTTACGGAGTAAAAGCAATAGCAACATTGGAAAGAGCAGGAAAAATCTATCGATAAATGTCTCGTTTTTTTTCTTTCTTAAATACTTAGCATACGATTATATACGAATTGAACAGAGCGCATTTTACGCTAAATATGCGCCTTCCATTATAGGTATTATACGATGCGCGATCAGTATGACTTGTGACACTGCCTCTGGCCGGTGAAGAGTGGGAGAAACGTCAGCTCGGCAAGTCTAATTGAAAGACGACGCAAAACACACGTACGCTTCTATTTTCCAAGCGTCGCTAAGTACATGACGCCCGTGATTCTTATTTATTTATTTTCTTTAACAGACTCATTACATTGTTGATATTTACGGTTTTAATTACCTATTCCTGGATGTGAGAGTTTAATTTTAAAACAAGTTATTTACGTTTTGTCATTTTTTTCATTTACGTAAATAATGAAAATTCGTTGTACGATATTATAGTCAAATTATAAATTTATATACCCTGTAACAGATCAAATTTTAAATTGAAAACATCACACGATGTTGGCAGTAGTAACACGATGTGTTGCTACTGCCAACAAAGAAAATATGGAAATATTATATTATAGACGCTTTAAAATATAATCATAATTTTAAATAGTTTTATTTAAACATCAATTTACATCATAAGGTAGTTCTGTAATGTATCAAAAACCGCTGCCAATTCATTGGCACGTAGCTTCCTCAAACTTAATTTATTGATCCCTTTAATTAATTTTTACTTCTAATATTTAAAATTTAATACTTTATCTTGTACGGTTAGACTAACTAGGGGAGGGTCATGGGTCCGGATTCAGCTTAAACTGTGCGTTATATCTTTTTTCGTAATGGACGATTTTTTTTGGGCAACGAACTTGATCTGAAGATATATAAAAGCTACATCTGTGCCAAATTTCAGGACGATTGGGTAATTTTTGCTCTTGTTATCATGCGACAACGAAAACGCAAATTTTTCTAAAATAATTTTTTTCTAAAAAACAAATGAAGATAATCTCCTGAAATTTTAATCAAATATAGTCTTCTATAAATTTAATAAGTCGTTAAAATTTTAAGTCGATAAATCAAGTATTTTTTGAGAAAACGCGATTCGAAAATTTTTTTAAAAAATTTTTAACCTCAAATATCTTTTTTCGTAATGGACCGATTTTTTTGGGCAACAAACTCGACCTGAAGATATATAAAAACTACATCTGTTCCAAATTTCAGGACGACTGGATAATTTTTGCTCTAGTTATCGTGCGACAACGAAAAGGCAAATTTTTTCTAAAATAATTCTTTTCTAAAAAACAAATTAAGACCATCTCTTGAAATTTTAACCAAATATAGTCTTCTATAAGTTTAATAAGTGGTTAAAATTTTAAGTCAATAAATCAAGTAATCTCTGAGAAAATGCGATTCAAAAATGTTTTTAAACAATTTTTAACCTCAAATATCTTTTTTCGTAATGGATCGATTTTTTTGGGCAACGAACTCGATCTGAAGGTATATAAAAGCTATATCTGTGCCAAATTTCCGGACGATTGGATAATGTTTGCTCTAGTTATCGTGCGACAACGAAAACGCAAATTTTTTCTAAAATAATTTTTTTCTAAAAAACAAATGAAGATAATCTATTGAAATTTTAACCACATATAGTCTTCAATTAGTGTAATAACTGGTTAAAATTTCAAGTCGATAAATAAAATATTTTTTGAGAAATTAATTTATGAAATATAAAAAAGTTTTCCTTAATAACAAATGACAGAGTGAAGATATTTTGAATTTTAAAAAAGGAAAATATAGGTAATTTAAATAGCTTTCACGAAAAGTTTATTATATTATGTAATAATGGCTATAAGATATGAAAAAAGCAAAAAATCAAAAAAAAAAAAAATCAAGTTCTAGTGTAGGATTGAGTAAGACCATGCTGTGACATTTGAGACTAGGTCATATGTCAAATAAATATTTGAGTGATTTGACGAATATTTATCCGAATTTGCCAAATAAAGGAGAGTTTATGAGTGACAGAAACATCGTAGAATGCGAAACGTGTCTTATAACTAAGAGCACGAAGTTGCCTTTTGGCAAAATGCGAAATAGAGTCGAAAAACCTCTACAGATAATTCATGCTGACACGATGGGACCAATAGGTCCGGTGTCACACTCCAGTGGATTTAAATGTGTAGTAGTGTTTATAGATGACTACTCGAGAACAGCCTTGACTTATCCGATCAGACAAAACTCTGAAGTACCCAAGTGTTTGAGAGAATGCGTTGTTATCATGCGAAATGTTATAGGATCAAATGAGAAAGTATGTTTTTTGAGATGCGACCAAGGAATAGAATTTACTGGAAAGGAGACCAGAGAAGTTCTCAGAAACATAAATGATCGTGAAACTGCTAGAGGCGAACTGCAGATGGCATGTCCGGACACACCGGAACACAATGGTGTGGCAGAAAGTTTCAATCGGACACTAGAAACGAAAGTGAGATCAATGATGCACGACTCAGGCTTACCGTCGAGTATGTGGGACTTGGCGGTCAAAGAAGCTGTGTATACGTACAACAAAACCTCTCATAAATTCATAGAGATGGACACGCCTATGAGGAAAATTGCTCCGAATCACAGCCACAACATTGAACAGTTTAGACGGTTTGGATGTGTTAGCTTTTTCAAAATACCGAGAAATAGCAACCAAATTTGGAGAGCAAGCGTTGAGAGGTTTTCTGGTGGGATATACTTCCACAGGGTACATAATTTATGTACCAGAGCAAAAGAAACTGTTCGAAAGCAGACACGTGAAGTTCGTTGAAAATAAAGTATACAAAGATGTGTATCCTAAAGGAGAAAATGTTAGAACAGAAAGTATCGAATTTAGAGAGCCTAAAAGACCGGAAAAGGGGAAAATTCTGGAGTCATCGAAGGTCTTGGAAACAGAGGGAGAGAAAGTGGTTTCAGAAAATGGACAGAAGCGAGGAAGACCTCGGAAAAATAAAGCATTGATGACTTACTTCATACATGAATTGGAGGAATCTTCAGAAGTAAATACTGAACCAGTGACAGAAGAAAAAGACTTAGCTTATCATGCACTGTTGGCTAAAATTCGTGGAGATCCTCAGACGTACAGGGAAGCTGTTAATTCTCCAGAGGAAGAAAACTGGAAGAAAGCTATAAAATCCAAGCTTAATTCTTTGAAAGAAAAAGGAGTATTTGAAGTGATTGCAAGGAAAAGCTTGGAATCACAAAAGTCAAGTCGAAATATACTAGATTCGAGATGGATTTTTAAAAAGAAACTGGACGAGTCCGGAAATGTTAAATTCAAAGCTAGGTTAGTAATTCGTGGGTTTAAGGATAAGAAAAATTACAATTTGAGAGAAACGTATGCGCCGGTATCGAGGTTACCTTTACTAAGATCCTTTTTAGCTATAGCGAATAAGTACAAATTGCATCTGAGACAGCTAAATGTAGAGACAGCTTTTCTTTATGGAGAAATAGACGAGGATATATACATGGAGATTCCAGAGGGAGTTGGAAAAGATAGAGAGTTTAGGAATGATAATTTGTGGAAATTATGTAAGTCTTTGTACGGTCTTAGAATCAGTCCCAAAAAGTGGAATGATAAATTTACCCAGGTGATAGAGAGTTTAGGATTCAGATCAAACGATTAAGATCCCTGCTTATTTTTGAGATTAACGTCTAAGGGTTATTTAGCTGCTTTATTGTATATCGATGACGTACTATTGATGGGGCACGAAATAGAACAGACTGTTAGGGGGTTGAGTGGAATATTTGCTATTAAAGATATGGAACAGCCCAAGGAATTCTTAGGAATTAAAATTGAGAGAGACCTTAATAATCAAATATTAAAATTAAGTCGGAAAAAATTTGTAGACAACATGATTGAGAAATTTGGATTCGAACAGACTCATGCTGTTTCTACTCCTATGGTGACGAGCCAGGTGAATAATAGAGAGAGTAAAAATCGAGAGAAAGACGAGAAAAGTAACTTGTCACTTGTTCCAAATAAGTTGTATAGAGATGTTGTAGGATCGTTGCTGTACTTAGCAAATTGCACTCGACCCGACATATCATATGCAGTAAATGTACTAAGTAGGCACCAAGTAGAGCCTACAATTATTAAATGGAATATGGCGAAGAGAGTGTTACAATACTTATCAGGAACTAGAAAATACAGTCTGATTTTTAGAGCAGAATCAGAGGGAATTGTAGGATATTCTGATGCAAGTCTGGCTGACAGGAAAAACTCGCTAACTACATGTGGTTTTGTTATTAAATTTTTTGGAGATTCTGTAGCATAGAGAACGCATAAACAATCATGTGTAACTCTATCCACTTGTCAAGCGGAGTATGTCGCAATGAGCGAGGCTTACCAAGAATTGATGTCTCTACAAAATTCAGTGAATTTTATAATTAGACACAACTTGTATCCAATGACCTTGTACTGTGATAATATGACAGCTCAAGTTAGTGCGAAAACTAATGGTGGTAACAAATTGAGGTACATGGTAGAGAGAAGACACCATTATGTCAAAGAATGTGTTAATAACAATTATGTTGAAATATATTGGATAGAATCAAAGGAGCAACTAGCTGATATATTTAAAAAGGCATTGGAGAAAAATGCACATTATAAATTAACATATACAATACTTAATAAGAAAGAGGATTAATCTTTTTATTCTGTTTACAGGAGAAACTGAAGACTGGGACTAGTTAGTCAGCTTCAAGGAGACTGCCAGGTGATTTTGGCAAAAGGAGAAAACCCAAAGTACCTGTGCCTCGAGCCCAAAGACTGTAGATTGCGTTATCATAAAATTGTATGGAGTCTATTTAGATATAAGGCTCCTTGTTGGAGAGAGAGTGTGAGAGTCTGAAGTGGTCAACCGGGGAGCCACGTGAGAGTGTGTGTGTATAGGAGCGGCGAGAGCGAGCGCAGCGTGAGAGAGGGGGAGCGGCAGCCGCGTTCAGTAGTCGGTCGCAGCATACCGTAGAGAGTGGACGTTTTTGTATTTAGAGAGTCTGAACCTAAATAAATCCTTTGTTCTCATCAGTGTCATTTCTTTTTATTGTTTGCCACCTCACCTAAACCCTAACACTAAACAAACGAAATATTAACTTTAATTATTACTATTAAACATTCATTTGGAAAAACACGTCTTCCTTTTATGTAAATACAATACTCAGAATTCTTTTAGCGATTCTTATGAGAGTACTATATGAAAGATAATCGTTGAAAAATTGGATCAAAATGACAAAAATGCAGATTCCTACTTATCAACATTAAAATTATTTTTTAATTAAAAAGTTTCTAAACAGTTTTTTGGAAAACCACAATTTTTACGCCCTCCTTATATTTAAATACGATACATAGAATTATTTTATAGCCATTCTATTATAATTTTGATATGCTATACTCGTTGGAAGATGGTGTCGGTATCCAACATCTCCTTAAAGCATTAATTTTTGAAATATTTTATTTAAGGTTCCCGAAACCTTTCTAAAGCTTTCATGAAATGTTGCTCAGTCGCATAGGTGGAATTTTTTTTATTCCATTAAACTTACGGCAAGCTTTCGCGGAACCTTACCAGAAAATGTTACGTTTTCAGTAATCTTTGACTTATTCTCACTGCAATCTTTTATGAAAGATTCTATTTATGTTGAGTAGAATCTTCCCTGAGAGTATTCATAAATCTTTTTTAAAAGTTTTTCGGAAGATTTGCAATCAATGTTATAGTTCGATCTTTCACTAAGCTGACTGTAACCCTTCTGGTTACCTTTCATGATAGATTCCAGTATTTATAAATCTTTTCAAAAGTTTTTCGGAAGATTCACAATCAATGTTCTAGTTCAATCTTTCAGTAAGCTTACTGTAACATTTCTAGTTATCTTTCATAAAAGATTTCAGTATCGATCATTAGAATACTTCATTGAAGGTTCCGAAAATCTTTCAAAAGCTTTTATGGAATATTACGGAATCACATAGTTGGAATTTTTTTAGTTGGTTCCCCAAAACTTACGGGAAGCTTTCGTGGGACATTGCAAGGTAATACTACTGGAAAATTTCGCCGGAACCTTCCATTAAACTTATCGCATTATTTTTCGGTAATCTTTTATCCATGCTTACTACAATCTTTCATGAAAGGTTCCATTTATGTTTAGTGCAATCTGCCCTGGAAGTATTTATCAATCTTGCTCAAAATTTTTTTGGAAGATTTGCAATCAATGTTCTAGTTCAATCTTTCAGTAAGCTTACTGTAACATTTCTAGTTATCTTTCATGAAAGATTCCAGTATCGATCATTAGAATATTTCATGGAAGGTTCCGAAAACCTTTCAAAAGCTTTTATGGAATGTTACGGAATCGCATAGTTGGAATTTTACTTCCTCCTAGAGGAAGCTTTGTGATAGTAATTTTTTGAGTTGCTGTAAAAACATGTTATAATTGTTTTTCGAGGTGTTAGGAATCAAAATACATGGTTTTTGAAAAATGTCTGTATGGATGTATGCGTGCGTGCGTGCGTGCGTGCGTGTGAGTGTGTGTGTGTGTGTGTTTGTGTGTGTGTATACGCCTGGATCTTAGCTTCTACTCTGTCGATTTTAACCGGACAGGTCTCATTTTTTTCGTTTTTTTTGTGTGATTGCGGGTCAAAAATCCGTTTTTTGATTGGGCCGATGCGTTTTTGTTTTATTTCGAATTTTGATTTTCTAAAAATTTATTTTTGCTTTTTTTAATGATAGGATCGAGATATTTTAATCGGATAGGTGGCATTCGAAAGAGAATAAAAAAACCTATATTTTCAAAAAAAAATTATTTTTGTAGCTATCACGGTTCTTTTGTTATTAACAAAAACGTGTTTTATTTTAAAAAGCTTATTACTCCCAAACTAAACGGTCAATTTTTTGGAGAAAAATCATGATAATGCAGTATATAAATAGCTATAATCTATAAATTTGAATTCATTCTGTTGGTTAGTTTTTGAGAAAAAAATTGAAAAATGAAAAAAATGAGTTTTGTATGTCCAACGATTACCGGAGTAAAATTGACTTAATCACTTCCAAATTTCTTGTAGAGGTAGATTTTGTATAGTTCTCCGTCGAGTTCTTTAGGCAAAATGATTGGTTAATAAATTTAAGAGATATTCGAGGTTGAAATTTTTTTAACCTTTTTTTCAAATCGTAATTTCTCGAGAACGGCTTTATGTATCTGAACCGGATGGGTAGCATTCGAAAAAGAATAATAAAGAAGATATTTTCTAGAAAAATTATTTTTCTAGCTATCACCGTTCTTTTGTTATTAACAAAAACGTAAAAATTGAAAAATGAAAAAATGAGTTTTATATGTCAAACGATTATGGGAGTAAAATTGTCTTATTCGCTTCAAAATTCATTGTAGAGGCAGATTCTTGATAGTTTGTAGCCGAGTTCTTTGGACAAAATGATTGGTTAATAAATTTAAGAGATATTTGAGGTTGAAATTTTTTCGTTTTTTTTTTTAAATCGTTTTTTTCTCGAGAACAGCTCTATGTATTCGAATGGGATGAGTAGCATTCGAAAGAGAATTAAAATACCCACATTTTCTAAAAAGAAAAAATTTTCTAGCTATCACGGCTATTTTGTTATTAACAAAAACCTAAAAATTGAAAAATGAAAAAAAATGAGTTATTAACAAAAACAAAAACGTGTTTTTTTTTTTTAAAAAGCTTATATCCCCTAATGATGTTACATATGTATATGGGAGCGTCCGCCAGAAACCAGCCAGTGGGCGCGCGGGACGCATTTTTCATGCAAAACACGCTCTGTTCAACTCGCTCGTAATCGTATTCTGAGTCTCTCAGAAAAAAAAAAAGATATATATCGATAGATTTTTTCCTGCTCTTTCCAATGGTCCTATTGTTTTTACTCTGAAACTTTTTCTTCTGGTCGAAAATTCAAGTTGTAAGTTCAGAGACATTTTTCTCAAAGTATATCATGTTTTTTTTCAAAATGCATATGACCATTCGACAGTACAAGTCTTAAGCTACAAAACCCTAAATTTTCAAATTGAAGAAATGAAGGGCTCAAAAGTAACAAGATTAAAAAGACAGCGGTGAGTGGCGGCGCGTGCTCTTTGCGCTGCGCTCGGACGCGCCAAACGCTGGGGCTTGGTATAATGAGCTTGTAATCGTATTTTGAGTCTCTCAGAAAAAAACAAAAGACATATAGCGATAGATTTTTTCCTGCTCTTTCCAATGGTGCTATTCTTTTTACTCCCAAACACTTTCTTCTGGTCGGAAATTCGAGTGGCAAGTTCAGAACAATTTTTCTTAAAGTATAACATGTTGTTCTTCAAAATGCATAGCACCATTCGAAAGTAAAAGTTATAAGCTACAAAACCCTACATTTTCAAGTTGGAGAAACGTAGAGCTCAAAAGTAATAAGATTGAAAAGACAGCGGCGAGCGGCCGCGTGAAATCTGTTCTGCTCTTGGACACGCCTCTGTATGCGTATATATCTATTATACTTTAATCGTTGCATCATTTTCACTTGTTATCATTTCTGCCACTAGAGGGACCACAGAGTTGTTTCCAATATTTAAAAAGCTCCTTGGAAGCTATTTATCACCCACTGAAAATGTTTTCTTTTTCAATATTTATTATTTTCATAATAAAAAAAAACCGCTGCCAATACATTGGTACTTAGCTTCCTCAAAATAATGTATTTAATCATTTTTTTTAAATTTTTTATCACAATAATTAATTGTATCATACCCAATTTTCTTTATGAATATTCGTAATAAATTAATATATATTTTTCGAAAATTCATTCTTGTTACACTTTTTCTCGTGCGACAACTCGATATTTTTATAAATCAATTTTTTCAAAATATTATCATATGTTCAATTAGTTTTATTTTAAACCTCAAATATCTTTCGTCGTAATAGTTCGATTTTATTGGGCAACGAATTCAGTTTGAAGATATAAAAAAAAATATATCTCTCCCAAATTTTAGGACTATTGGTTGATTTTCTTAATATTGTTATCGCGTGCACCTTCAACTTTGGGTAATATTTAAAATCCATAATATTTTGAAAACTTAAAAATAAATTCGAACAATTTACCAAACTCTGTATTACATATATTCGTTTATTACACATATGAATGTTTATTATAAAGTCACCAATCAAGTCAATCAGTCAAGAGACTTTCCAAAAAGGTTACAACAAAAATACTGGCATATTCTGCAAGTAAAATGCAAACTTTTTCCCAATCAATGTTCTATACAAAAATTTTCGATATTTTGAGTAAAAAATAAAGATAATCTTTTGAAATTTCAACCAAATATATTCTTCAATGAGTCTAATAAGGTTAAAACTTGATCGCGCTGTAAATTACCCTCAATAAGAAACAAAAACAAGTGAACAACACGCACGCATAGCACGTGTTATTTCCATTTTCTAGTATAGATATATCCAAAAAATTACGAATTGAAAAGAAGGCTAAATCAGTTTTAACCTCGAATATCTCTGAAATTCATAAACGAATTCTTTTACTCTAAAAACGCATATAATAAATAATATACATTCTACATCTCCGCCAAATGAAAAAAAAAAATTAAAACAAGTTTTCTCTAGTTATCAGGCGACAAATAAAATAACTTTGTAAAATAGGAAAATTTTGAATATCAAAAAGTAATCGTACGATCTTGATGAAAATTCACATACATAATATCTATGTCACATACAAAATTGTCTAGAGATCTGTAGCTGATTCATAGAACCGTTCTCGAGAAATTACGATTTAAAAAAAAGTTAAAAAAATTTTAACCTCAAATACCTCTGAAATTTATGCACCAATTATTTTGCCCAAAGAACTCGACCAAGAGCTATCCAAAATCTACCTCCACAAGGAATTTTGAAGAAATTACGACTAGAAACTTTTTTTTTTTAGAAAATATAGGTATTTTAATTCTCTTTTAAATGCTACCTACCCCATTCTGATACATACAGCCGTTCTCGAGAAATTACGATTCGAAAAAGAGGTTACAAAAATTTTAACCTCAAAAATCTCTGAAATTTATGAACCAATCATCTATCCCAAAGAAAGGTGCAGGTGGCAACCAAAAATCTACCTCTACAAGGAATTTTGAAGCGATTAACATAATTTTACTCCCGTATATTGTCGCCACCTAAAATACGTTTTTTTCATTTTTTAATTTTTTTCTTAAAAACTAACCAATAGAATGGATTCAATTTTATACATATTATAGCTATTCATAATCTCCATTATCATGATTTTTCTCAAAAAAATTGACCATTTAGTTTGGGAGTTATAAGCATTTAAAAAAAAAACACGTTTTTGTTAATAACAAAATAACTGTGATAGCTAGAGAAATTTTTTTTTTTTTTAAATATAGGTTTTTTTATGCTCTTTCGAACGCTACCCATCGGATTATAAAATTTAAATCCAATCATTAAAAAAAAATCAAAAATAAATTTTTTGAAAACGAAAAATTTGACATAAAACAAAAACGAATCAGTTAGTCGTAAAAAATTATTTTTTTCCCGAATTCGGAATAAAAGAAAAAAAAAATGAGACCCGTCCGGTTAAAATCGACCGCGTAGATCCGGAAATAAAGCGGTATACACACACACACACACACACACACACACACACACACACACACACACACACACACACACACACATCCATACAGACATTTTGTAAAATCATGTGACACAAACTTCTAACACCTTTGTTCATGTTTCTAGAGCAATTTAAAGAAAATTAAAATTTTACTATTACAAAGCTTCCTCTATGAGGAAGCAAAACTTTAAAATGTTAAAGATTTTCAATCGCTGTTGTAACCCTTTTGATGAAGCAAAGCGTTCATCTAAACTGAGATTTGTTTCTGAAAAAATGAAAGCTCGTTTTCCGAACTTACAAGATAAAGATAAAATATGTGATTCTTGTCGATTAAAATTTGATGCGAAAATTGAGGAAGAAAATGTAGTGTCAATGGAAGAATCTAGAGAAATTATTTCTAATTTACAAAAATTGTTTAACGATGATAATTTGTCGAAAAATGAAAAAATGTTGCTTTTAAAATTACTCCCAAAAAACTGGAGTTCTCGTAAAGTTGCTAATTTTTCTAATTCATCCCGTTGGCTTGTAACAAAATGTTTGTCAGATAGTCAATCCCTTTTAGTTGATAAAAGGGGAAACCGAAAAATATCATGTGATACTGTAAACGAAGTAAAACTTTTCTATCAAAATGACGATAATAGTAGAATCATGCCAGGTTATAAAGATAATAAGTGTATACGAAATGATGATGGCACAAAGACCTATGTTCAGAAACGACTTGTTTTGTACAATCTTAGAGAGTTATATTTAAAGTATAAACAACAGTATCCTGAATCAAAAATAGGATTCACTAAATTTGTCGAATGTCGCCCTAAATATTGTGTTTTAGCTGGTGCTAGTGGTACGCATTCAGTGTGTGTGTGCATTTATCATCAAAACGTCAAACTCCTCTTAGCTGGTTTAAGAAATTCAGGAGTTTCTTTTGATAAAATGGATACTTACAAAGATTGTATAGCTGAAATAGTTTGTAAAACACCAACAGCGAAATGTTACTTAAATATGTGTCAAAATTGTCCTGGTATTGAACCTCTAAAAACGGAACTTGAACTATTTCTTGAAAGGTTTGGGATTAATGAAATAAAATTTCAAATGTGGAGAACTACTGATAGATCAACATTGCAAACTGAAATTGTTTCTAGTTCTTTATTTACTGATATCTTTTTTCCCCTTTTACATAAACTCAAAACTCATTCTTTCATTTCCAAACAGCAGTCATCTTATTTTCAAATGTTACGAGAATCCTTTAGCAAAGGAGAATTTTTAATTTCCCTAGATTTTTCGGAAAACTATGCGTTCATTGCACAAGATGCTGCACAATCATTCCACTATAATAATAATCAATGTAGTTTGGCAAGAATAGTTATTTACTACAAAGGTTCAGATTCTAAAATTGAACACAAAAGTATGGCGGTTTTTTCAGACAACTTAATTCATGATACTGTGGCAGTTTACCTAATTCAAGAAATTATAATCGATTACCTTAAAAAATCTTTTGATTTCGTTAAAAAAATCATTTACTTTACTGATGGAGCTGCACAACATTTTAAAAATAAACATAATTTTCAGAATCTTTTTCATCATTATGAAGATTTTTCCGTTGAAGCTGAATGGCACTTTCATGCGACTGCTCACGGAAAAAATGCATGCGATGGAATCGGTGCTTCTATAAAAAGTAATGCTAGGCGAGCAAGTTTGCGGAAAGTATCCGATAATTATATATTGACGCCGCAAGATCTTTACCAGTGGGCGACTAAATACTTTGAAAATATTTTGTGCTTTTTATCATCAAAAGATGAATATGCTCAGGCTACAGATAAATTAAGACAAAGGCTAGATTCAGCGAAAACAGTACCTGGAACTCAATCGTTTCACGGTGTTAGATTATTAGCTAACACTAAAAATTTAGAACTAAAACCATTTTCAACATCCAAACATTCTCAATTATATCCACCAGTTAAAAAAGCCGAACCCTCTAAAACTCGAATTAAGAAAAACATGAGTATCGTGAGAAGACCAATAAAAATAATCGCAAATAAAAATAAAAGAATTAAGGTTTAAATAAAAAATTAATATATTTAAAACGTAATATATGATGCACTGATAAAACATTGTGTAATGCTTTTAATAGGAAACAACGAAAATATGCACTACGTTTATAAAAGTACACTCGGGTCCAGCGCAAAAAGTTTGCGCAGTCGCTCGCCGCTGTCTTCTTAATCTTATTACTTTTGAGCTCTACGTTTCTCCAACTTTAAAATGTAGGGGTTTGTAGCTTATAACTTGTACTTTCGAATGGTGCTATGCATTTTGAAGAACAACATGTTATACTTTAAGAAAAATGGTTCTGAACTTTCCACTCGAATTTCCGACCAGAAGAAGGTGGTTGGGAGTAAAAAGAACAGCACCATTGGAAAGAGCAGGAAAAAATCTATCGATACATGTCTTTTGTTATTTTCTGAGAGACTCAAAGTACGATTACGAGCTCATTATACCAAGCCCGAGCGTGCGGCGCGTCCGAGCGCAGCGCGAAGAGCACGCGCGGCCACTCACCGCTGTCTTTTTAATCTTACACGATAGATTAAGAAAAATGATTATTGGATGCATTTATGGTAGATTCCTGGAAGCTAATAGAAAGCTTTTAGGACGACGAAAAGTTCAGTTCCATATAAAGCTTACTGGATGGTTTTGATATATATTCCATAAAGCTTCCTCGGAAACTTCCATTGAAAATTTGAAGGAAGCTTTCCTGGAAGTTTCTGGGAAGCATTCCAGAAAAGTTCCTGGCATATGAAACAAAAACTGGCTTAAAGATATAACGGAAGCTTCCAAAAAGGTTTCGAAGTAATTTATTAGGAAGCTTTTCAGGTGTTTCTAGGAATGCTGGCAAAGGTTCTAAATAGGATACAAAGAAATGTAACGTGATATTTACTGAAAGCTTTCGGAAAACATTCATGAAAGATAACAGAACATCCATGCCGGAAGCTTTTCTTAAATGCTCCTGGAAGCTAACGGTTCGGTTCTAGGAAGTCAAATAATCAATAAAGTACACACAAGGCTTACTAAAAGTTTTTCAAATATGTTCCTAGAAGATGCCTCTGAGAGTTTCATTTGAATTTTTGCAGAAGGCAAAAGTTCAAATTTTGCTATTTATTTAGTTATGGTTCTAGGAGGCATTCTATAGAGGTTTCCGAACTATCAGAAAAAAAGTAACCTGAAGTTATAACAGAAGCTGCCAAAAAAGTTTCGAAGTAATCCTCTTAAGAAGCTTCCTGAAAGGTTCTGGGTAGGCTGACAGAAAAGTTCTAAACAGGCTACAAAGAAATGTAATGTGGAATTTACGGGAAGGATTCCGAAAAGCTTTCATGAAAGATTACAGAATATTCGTGCTGGAAGCTTTTGTGAAATGCTCCTCAAAGCAAACTGTACGGTTCTAGAAAGACAAATGATTAAAGTACATGGAAAGCTAACCCGAAGCTCTTCGAATACATTCGAGGAAGCTTGCTCTGGAAGTTTCAATTGAAATTCGCTTAAAGCTTTCAGCGAAGGTTCTAGGAATCATTTTCGAAAGGTTCCTAACATATGACAAAACAACAAACTTACAGTTATAAAGAAATTTACAAAAAGGTTTCGAAGTAATCTATCTAGAAAGCTTTCGGGACGTTTCCAAGAAAGCTGGCAAGATGATTTCGCAAAGGCTAAGAAGAAACGTGTGATATTTACATAAAAGCTTCCGGAAAGCATCTATGAAAGATTGCAGAACATCCTTGTTGGAAGCTTTCGTGGAAGGCTTAGGGAAGGTTAACAAAAAAAGTTCGAGGCGTGTTACGGTGAAAGGTGACTTAAAATTTTCGAGAAAGTTTTCAGAAAGCTTATACAAAAGATTACAGAAAATTATAACTTTAATCTTTCATGGAAGACTCTTGAAAGCTTACAAGAAGCTTCTAGGAATACCAGAAGCTAAATTATACGTATAAAGCTTACTGAGAGCTTTTTAAATATATTCCTGAAAGCTTCCTCTGGAAGTTCCAATTTAAGTTTCAAGGTAGCTTAAATTAAAGATTCTAGGAAGCATTCCAGAAAGATTCCTGACGTATGACAAAAAAACTTAATTTTATCTAAGGTCTTGTATAAGGTAGTTTCCATGGTTTTTTCCTTCAACCAACTTCGGGTGAATGCCAAAATTTAATGGCAAAAGTGATCATGGAATCACACTGTGCTATCTTGCACCTCTACGGATATACCATTATTATTATTTTTATTTATTTTCATTTATTTATTCTTATAAATTTTCTCTTGCTTTTATATTTTTTATTTTCATTTGTTAACTTTTGCATTAGTAATTTTTATACTCTGCAATCACAATCGTGCATTTATTTATTTATTTGCTTATAAATATAATATGTATCTGAAAAGTTCGCGCTTAAGTGAATATTTTCCAAGAGCGTCGATGAATTAAAATTATAAACAAACAAAAAAAAGACAAAAAACAAAAACCTGAAGATATAACGGGAGCTTCCAGAAGGGTACCGAAGTAACCTCCCTAGGAAGCTTCTCAAAAGTTTTATGGAAGCCTAATAAAAGGATTCCAAATGAGCTACGGTAAAAGGTTACGTAAAATTTACGAGAAAACTTACACAAATAAGTACAGAAAAGCATTGCTGAAAGCTTTCTTGGAAGGTTCTTCAAAGTTAACAAGAAGCTTCTAGGAATACTGAAAGCTTAATTACATATAAAATTTACTGGAAACTTTCAAAATTGATTCCAGAAAGCTTCCTCTGGAAGATCCAATTTATGTTTCAGAGTAGCTTACATTAAAGACTCTAAGAAGCAGTCCAGAAAGGTTCCTGACGTACGATAAAACATGTGACCTAAAGTCATAACGGGAGCTTTTAGAAGGATTCCGAAGTAACATTCCTAGAAAGCTTCCTAGAAGTTTTAGGGAAGGCTAAAAAAAGGTGCTACAGTGAAGGGTTACTTGAAATTTACTACAAAGCTTCCAGAAAGCTTACATGAAAGATTACAGAAAATCATTACTGGAAGCTTTCATGGAATGCTCCTCAAAACTACCAAAAAGCTTTATGGAAAACCAAAAGTTAAATTACTTATAAAGCTTACTGGCAGCTTTTTAAATGTATTCGAGAAAGCTTCCTCTGGAAGTACCAATTGAACTTTATAGAAAGCGGGGTACGACGCTGAGGACTGCACCGGGAACGGCATCTATTCTATTTTCTACCCGAATCGTACATCCTGTTGAAAATATATAAGTAAATTATCTACGTAAATAATTTATGTAAATAATTTATATAGATGTTGACGTTCCAAATTTGAATTTTTATCTAGGTAAAGTATTTACATAAATTTTTTACGTGAATAATTTATGAATACTGTATATTCTATAAGAAACTATTCTATTTATGTATTTTATTTTATTAAATTTATATATAAATAATAATTCAATAATAAAATATAAAATACGTTTATTATTTTATAGTATTGTTATTATAGTATATTGTTATAGTATTATACTAATAGTATTACAAAGTTAAAAATAATTATTATTTTTTTACTATTTATAATAATTAAAATGATATTATTTTTACTATATTTGTGTGTATATATATATATATATATATATATATATATATATATATATATATATATATATATATTTATTTAATAAAATACATAAATAGTATTAGTTTCTTATAGTTTATAGAGTTAACATAAAATTATTTACATAAAAAATTCATAATAAATACTTTACCTAGACAGAAATCCAAATTTGGTATGTCAACATCTATATAAATTATTTACATAAATTATTTACGTAGATAATTTACCTAAATGTTTTCAAGAAGGCGCACGAAGTACAGAAGGAACAATATATTTATAATAACCCATACTATTCTTGTTCCTTTATCCCGTTCCTTTCTTCGGATCGAGGGCTCCACACTGTCACTATTATGCAGACGCACCCTTATACTCGGGATAGTCGCGCGATACAATGGAAAGGCCTTTATCTTAAGCCGGCGCATGCATCATCTTTAACGGCCTCCACGTGACGATCACGCGACGATATAATAGATTAATCCAAGTAATCTGAAGAATTTAATCAAAATTTTCTAATTTAGGTAAGATTTTATACAATATTTAATACATATTTCCTTGAAAATATAAATTTTTTTTTTTATTTCTCTATTTTAATACTATAATACAATTCCTACTTTCGTACACATGTTCGAGTATGATCAACGATTATAGACGCATATAGAAGCGTACATCAGATGGGGGGCGAGGACGAAAAAAAATTAGTTCCGCCTTGACCGAGTGATGGCGCTAGCATTGACTTTGTATGCTTCTCTTCTCACTTTTGCGAATCGCGGCTCGGCGGCTCGGGCGCGCGCCGTCCGCGGCCCGCCGGCCCGCGCCGTTCACGATGATCCGGGCGCAAGCGCCGTAAAGCATGACTGCATGATGATTTGCAATTTTACATGTTATAAAATTTTTTTATAAATAACAATTTAATAATGATTAAATAAAATTTAATTTAAAAATAAATTATATTAAATATTATTAAAAGTTAATAAATTCTTACAATTATTTGATTAAAAAAATAATAATTGAAAGAAATAAAAAAAGATATAAATTGTTATACAAGAAAATAAATAGTAATAATTAGTTATATAGTCATATATGTACAGTTATTTAACTTGATATATCACTTGACATATCACTTTTCGACTGTATGCAACCATTATATTAATTTTCATATTCACTGTAAAATAATACATTGTGTATCAAGGGTGTACTCAATGTTGGATTTAGCAGACCGAGTATTTATAAGTACAAGTCGAAGGCAAGTTAGCACGAGTCTCTGCAAACTCGCGATATAAAAAAGCCCACCAACCCTTGGATGCACATGATATTATGTTTTCTGACAGTTTTTAATTTTCGAGTAATTTATTCATCATAATCAATGTATCAATAAAGGTTTAAGAAGAAAGACGTGGGGGTATTATATCAGACAACTAAATTGTCAGATGGGTGATTTTAAAGAAATTTTTGAAATTTATACATATTGTTTTACATTTATATACATTTATATACACTTCCATAAAATTAAGAAAAAAAAGTCTTATATAGCGAAAATTTTTAAAAAATATATAAATGTATATAAATGTATATATCTGTAAAAAAACTAAATATATGTATATTTACAAAAATACAAATTTTCAATACAACTATTCAAAATGTAAGAAAAAATATATAAATGTAAATAAGTGAAAATTTTTGTAAAAAAAAACTTATATAAATGTATATAAACGTATATAAACGTAAAAAATGTTCTAATTACAACTTTTATAAACACTTATTATATAAGTTTGTATACATTTTTTTACATTTATATACATTTTCTATTTCCATCGGGGATGTAACGCGTTCTTCGCACGAGCGATGCGAGTGAGAAAAGTCACACGAGTTAAAAATCATATTACGCACCAGTTTCGAACCGTATTTCATACCATGAGAGCCGAATAATTATGTTAAAGTTATGATTTTGAGGTTACAGTGGTATAAAATGTTTAAAGTTTAGTATATAAAAATTAAAAAAAACGTGGCAAGAAGTCCATAATATTCTCATTAAATTATTTTAATATGATATGTGATATCGGTATTTCCAATATCATTTCCACCTAACGATTAAACTATAGAAAATGCGGTTATTAAGGGAATTAAGCCCTACGTCGACACATGATCTAAAAATTTTATGGGAATACATCTTTTACATTTTTCGGAATGTTTTTCCTCTAGTTGAAAGTCTGTAAGTTTATGCAATTTGTTTTTAATTTTTATAGACGAGAAGTTTTCTATTATTTATTTTTGAAAAGAATTTTTTTCGTGTTCTGAATAGCTCCCGTTTGTAATTGACAGTATCAGATTTGGAAAATATTTTAAACGACTTTATATTTAAGATATTCCTTGAAGGAAATGGCCACATTATATTTAATAAAATATCTATATAACATTTCACCATTCTGATAAAATACCTCCCCTGTGGATAAAAATATGCTGCAGCAATCTCAAAGTAATGGATCAGGCATAAAAAAGGTAGTATCGATTTTTAAAATTGAAAAACACAAAAATCGACCCTGCGTTACCAAAATGATTGTTAATTCTACTTAAATTCATGGAATGTTCATTAATATGTTCTGCTCTCAGTTAATACGTGTTTGCATAAATAATTTTAACATATGTTTTACACATTATTTTAGTAATTTAATTTCATTAATTATTTTAAAACAATAGAAATAATATGCAAACTCGATATTATTCGATGGAAACCGAGCGGGAAGGTAGCAGATATTTTCCATCAGGATAGGATAGGAAACACAGGATTATTAGGTTAAGGAAGAAAGGGTGATGAATATTTTTAAATATTCCTAACATGCACTAAAAATTAAAATCTTTTGCCTGTAATCAGATATTTTTTCATTTCAATAATCTACAAAAAGAAATGCAAATTAGTTACCATGCGAAACTATTCACCACAATTTATTACAAAAGATAAAACAAAATTATAAATTATATTGCTTTATGCACGTTACTACAAGTAATTGTTATTAATTTCAAGTTTATATCTATTACGTGAATCAATACTGAATTCAAGTACTTTCTGATTATCCGAACAAAGTATTATAATCTGAATCATTTATGAACGTAAATATGGATTATAAACAAAAAGACGATAATTGATATGGCATGACAGCGCTCATACCCTAAGAACTAGAGAATAATTTAGTATAAATGCTGTCTTACAATTTAATATAGTATATACATGCAATATAAAAAAAAAATCGTAGTGTATAAAAAGTGACATTATATTTTTAATAATTTTACTTCAATAATTTTACAAAATGAATTAATATTGTAACTACGAAATGGAAATTACTATTATCAAATTAGCAATAAAAATGTTTATACAATTAAATACATACAATATGATTTAAAATAAATTATCACACAGCATTGAAAAAAGTGAAAAATTTCTATGAAGAAAAATGAAATTGAAAATTAATAACTAGTATTTTACTTATTTGAAGATAATCATAAATATTATAATTAAAAATCATGCTTTATATTAATAAATGGCCATTAAATGTCACCTTTTATTGAATCACAAAAATAATTGTCTGTAAGGAAATAAACATATATTCATATTAGCTTAAGACAATACAATAAGCGTAACAACTTGTTGAAATTTCATCATGAAAAAAAAAATTATTTCCTTTGTGTTAAAAAATACATATTCTAATTTAGTTTCTCATTAAGTAATATAGACGTTAATAAAATCTAATATGTTCTTTTTTTACTCATGACTCAATTTCTGCAACTTAGCATTAGGCTTGTTACCAGCAAAATGTCTTTTTCTTGAACTTTTAGCATCTCGCAAATCATAATTTATCCATTTCACCTTATGAAAAATATGAACTCTAACAAAAAACACAATTACAGCCTCACGATGCGATTTACAAGGTTCGTCAGTAATCCAAAACTGTGCATGATATTTAAGAATTTCAGCTGTGATTTTATCAATTAAAACTTTACTAACTTCTGTCTTGTAACTTACTTCAGAAAATAGTGTATCAAAAGTTTCAATAGCTGTTATAATGATTCTATAAAAAGCGTCAGAAGGAACGCAAAGATTTCCAAGTTCATTGGTCACGTTAAATACTTTATACGCTTTAAAAAAAAGTAATAGATCATCGTTACTTTCCATGTTACAATTAACTCTATTGAAAGAAGCTTTACAATCAGAACAATTAAATTTTGAAATACATTTCATAGCTATATATCCAGCAACATACTTTATTGCTCTCCGTAAAGGAGTACATGAATCTTGGCGATTGTGAGAATTTGTCACAACACTATTCATTTTATCATAAGTTTCGGATGACAAGCTCCTATCTATATTATTCAAATTCTCACTCCCTTCATTTAATGAATTAGATACTTCTTGAAATTCATTATCACCAACATCACCTACAACTGTGTCTGAATCAGACATCTCTTTAACAAAAGTATCTTCATTTTCATCGAAATGAACAGATTCATTTACTCCATCGAATGAAATTTCACTGCAAACGTCTTCAATATCATCTTTAATTAATTCATCATTTTCATTACTTGCATTTACTTCGATGATACTGTTGTCATTTGCAAGAAAATTACAAGTAATACGATCGGTATTATCGTCAATGTCTTCAGTAAACGCGGGCACAGGATTGGTCATATTTTCTAACGATTCTTGTAAATCAAGCTTAGTACTTTTCGTACAAATTGCTAGTAACGCTACTGTTTCGTCAGGTTCGCAGTTTGTTAATTTCGATGAAGACGTTAAATTTGCAGTAATACTATACTGTAAATTATGCCTCACTTGCATCGCAGTTGGATTTTGATTGTGACCAGAACGACTTCTTAAAACAGAAAATAAATTTTCTAACGGATCTTGATTTAAACGCGTCGTTAACAAATATACTCCCTCGTTTGATGCCATATCTTCCCATTGCAAAAGTATACTGTTAATTGTCAAATAAAAACCGTCAAAGCATGGCGGATTACCGTTTTTATCAACGCATTTCCAGGTTTCGATCTAATTCAAAGAATCTTTCAAATACTGTACTACTTGAGGATTTAAGTTTGACAAAGGACGACGCAAAGGATTAACATCTCGAGAACTTCTACTATTTAAACAATCAAAAAGGTCTTTTACTTTTTTAATAAAATTTGCTGTTGCAATGCAATCGGGATGAATGAAAGGTTATTCTGATGCGACCGCGCCTGCTAATAAAGCTGAAGAAACACTGTTACTAAAAATTTGAGCCGCAAGACTAACGTTCATTAACTGAAAAGCATTAGGATCTAGATGTCTGTCTGTTAGTTTAGGGGCAGATTTAGTTGGAAGATCTTTTTCACGATTTCTTAATTCCCGAATCGCATCCCAGACACGGGTTTCTCATTAATTTCAAATTGACATTTGCAAAAAGTGTTACGAAGGCATTTAAGTAAATGGGGAGCATCAAAATTGAAGAAAATTTTACGATTGTTTCGTTCAAGAAATGGTTTATTTTTGGTTATTCCCAATTCTTTTATAGCCGATTGATTTGGCGATCCTTGATCGGATACCATTGATTTTAATAGAAAACCAGTACCTTCAACGTAATCTATTACATCTAAAATGATTTTGTGCAATAACTTTCCATTTACACTGTTATGGGGAACATAGTAGCAAATAGGCTGTCTCCAATCATTTTGCCTACCTCGTAACATAAAAACTAAAACATGATTACCACGATTTGCATTGCGATCATGCTTTCCCATATCAGTGTAACCTTCAATCAAATCCTTTTTTGGGTTGTAATCTAACCACGTTTTTATGCTCATTTCATCCCACATTAATACGCACTCGCGCTCTTTTACTGTCATTGTGCTTGATTTTATTTTTAACAATTCAAATAACTTAATGTTATTTCCAGGCTCCAAATCAAGTTCATTAATCCATCGTCTTATCAAACTAATACATGGTAAGGCAAACTTCTTTTGGTCACGCAAATAATAATAAGCTTTTGGAGATTTATAAAATAAAATCACAGCAAATTCTTTTTCATCATTAGACCACTTTCTGAGTTTGACATGATTCATTTGCATTTTAAAAAAGTTTAATACATTTGCATTAAGCTTTAAATACTCGTCATAAAAAGAAACTGCTTCCTTAGATTTTTCAATTTTACGTTCAAGATTTTTAATTTTTTTATCTTTATTACGAATATCTTTAGAAAGTTTAATAGCCTTTTGTTTATACACATCTCTTCGTACACTCATTGTTTTAGTCACATACTGTGCTTGTTTACATTGTTTATCTTTTTTGTTTAACTGCTCTTTTAAACTCGCAATTTCATGTTGCAATTTTTGAACTAAAGTTTCATACTTTTTAGTTTGAACATTTGCATTTAATGATTTTCCGGTAGAGTCACAATCAAAGTTCGACTTGCTTTGCATTCCTGAACAAGATGGCTCTGCTGCATCGAAGTGTTGAGGAATGTTATGACTAGTTTCTATTAAAGAAGATGTTTCTAAATCAATTCCCACAAAGTTTTGTGGCATGTCGTTACTTCTTTCTCTTATAAAGGGTGTTTCTAAATCAATAACTGATCTGTCTTCAGAGGTAAGAGGAAGATCAATTCCAGAGCCATCATGTTCTTCAACGTCACCGGAATCATTCGAATCAGTATCTGAAGCCTTTTGAATAGGTATAGCTATATTTTTCAATTTTGTCATACCAGAACCGACCACAAAATCGTCAGCAGTAAAATGGTCATTGCAAAGTCGATTGGCTTCCAGTTGTTTGTCATCCAATTTAAGAAGATTGTCATTGCCTGAGTGAATGATCCAGTCTAGTTGTCTATGTAAACGAAATATATGATTGATAGAGGGAAAATTTAAGTCTTACAAGGAGTGTATCTCAGATCCGGATCATGGATTTTTCTCAAACTTTGAGATCTGTTTTTAGATGTTAAAATATGAAACGAACCGGAGTTAGACCCTCACGCTTTGATAAACTGAAGTTATGAACATTTTTAACTGCATTTAAGCAAATACTGAAAAAAAAATGCTTGCTTTGTTTCAGCAAAACCCGTGAGCCGGAACCCTGAGCCTCTCCGAGTTAATAAGAGAGGAAAAGTATCCTCTAACAAAACTATCGGAATATATAATCTTTAAAAAGAGCTATATCAAAGCCATCACCTTATAAAATTAATTGCCTAATAATTCTCAAAAATATAGATATAAAAAAGACCACTTTTACTAAAATGAAAAGATAGGTTAATTCATATGTACAAATAAATACATAAATGCTTAAGGTGGTTCCGGAGCGATATATATGTATATAAATATAAAAATTTTTACGATGATTACTTCACATATTATAATTTGAGAAACAATATAGAATGAAACAATAATTCTTGAAGAAACAAACAAAAAATTTTCAAAGAAATTTAAATATTATTCAAGAAGATATCGACAATTGAAAAAGAAATCAACAAAACCCATAATTCTTTTTCATTTTTCATCCTATTTTAATTTGCAAGGTCTCATTTTATTCTTTGTTCAATTTCAAGGGACGTAGCAATATAAAAAATTCGAAAATTTTCAAAACTTGCGAAGTTATAAGCAATTGTTTGTAGATATGTGACTCACTTTTATAAAGTTTCTAGCATTTTAATACAGTTTTCTATGATTCGCAACGATTTTATACAATTTCAGGGTATTTACTCCTGACTTAAGAAAAAATTCCCGTGTTTTTCCCTCTTTTTCCCGGTCAGTTTTTGTAATTTTCTCGATATGAAACAAGCAATTTTTATTATAATTTTAAAGAGATCTTCACATTTATAAAAAAAAAAAAATGAAGAAGATAAGATAAAAGGTAACAATTTTTAAACATGACCGCTTCTCAAGAGAGCCTTATATTTTCTCCAGAGTGATATTCAAATGCGGCTCTCATACCGTCTTGTTCGAAGGGCGACATCGGTATACTTGAGGTGGTTGGTACTGTGCGACGTTTTTCAATCGGCCTTTATCAACGTTGGCATTATTCTTGTCACCGAATCGTAAAGATTGTAACCTCCCAAAAACTATTTTCCGCCAAGAATTAGTTCATTTGTGAATTTTCTATCATGTATGTATGTATATATGTACGTTCGTATGTAATCAAGTTTATGGATTTTCTCAGAAAATTTTTCATAGATCATACGAATTTTGGCCCAGATACTCGTTTTATTATAAGTAGCGGGTAGTCCTATATCGAACCGAATCCATCGGAAAATAAAAAAATGCCCGAGCAAATAAAAATCTGAAAAATAGATTTTGAACATAATATTAAAAAAAATAACTTTCAGTCAAAAACAACAAATTCATCTGCTAAAATTAATTTAAAAATAGTACATGGTGCAACTAGGGAGGAAAGTTGACTTTTTCTAGCGAAGGTGATAATTGACGAGTGGTTCTCGAGTGATCAAAATTATCATCCGAATTTGAAAAATTCAATTGCTCTAGGGCTTCATCAATACCAAATCAGAGAGTCGAAGTCGGACGGCAGCTTCGAGTCTGCGCAGTAGAGACTGTCGCGGATTGGGCACTCGCGCTGCACACCGTAGCGCGCGCGTTCAAATGACGAGTGAATTTAAGCTAGAGTCGGGTGTTACGTAGATGTGTAATACAAGGCAAAAAAATTATTTCAATAATACAAGGCAAACAAATTATTTAAATAATTCTTAACACCAAGTAGGCGGGGGATGCAAGTTCAACGCATGCACGGAAGCCCGTCAGATGTGCATACATGGCAAAATAATTATTTAAATAGTTCTTAACTCCAAGTAGGCGGAAGATGCAAGTTCCAATGCGTATACGGAATCGAGTCAGACGTGCATACGATGCAAGACAATTATTTAAATAATTCTTAACCCCAAGTAGGCGGGGGATGCAAGTTCCACGCGTATACGGGAGCATCACCCACCTACTAGGGCTTGAGGATTATTTAAATAATTATTTTGCTATAATACACGTCTGCCTTATTACAGTATAAGCGTGTAACTCGCATCCCTCGCCTATTTGGGGTTAAGAACTATTTAAAAAATTACTTTGCCATGTATGCACGTCTGACGCGCTCCCGTATACGCATGGAATTCGCATCCCGCTCCTACTTGGGATTAAGAATTGTTTACATAATTATTTTGCCATATATACATGTCTGCCTTATTCCAGTATACGCGTGGAACTCGCATCCCTCGCCTATTTGGGGTTAAGAACTATTTAAAAAATTACTTTGCCATGTATGCACGTCTGACGCGCTCCCGTATATGCGTGGAATTCGCATCCCGCTCCTACTTGGGGTTAAGAATTGTTTACATAATTATTTTGCCATGTATACACGCCTGGCGTGCCTCCGTGTACGCGTGAAACTCGCCTCTTCGCCTACTTGGGGTTAAAAATGATTTAAATAATTATTTTGCCATGTATACACGTTTGCCTTATTCCAGTAACGCGTGGAACTCGCATCCCCCGCCTACTTGGGGTTAAGAATGATTTAAATAATTATTTTGCCATGTATATCTTATTCCAGTATGCGCGTGGAACTCGCATCCCCCGCCTACTTGGGGTTAAGAACTATTTAAATAATTATTTTGCCCTGTGTGCCCGTCTGACACGCTCCCGTATACGCATTGAACTCGCATCCCCCGCCTACTTGGGGTTAAGAACTATTTAAATAATTATTTTGCCTTATATGTACGTCTGACGCGCTCCCGTATACGCGTGGAACTCATATCCCCCGCCTTCTTAGGTTTAAAAACGGTTTAAATAATTGTCTTGCTTATTGTTACACGTCTACGTTATTCCCTAATATGCATGCACCTCGCATACCCCGGCTATTGGATTTAAAAATTATTTAAATACTCGTTTGGCTTAATTTTTCATGTCTATATGATTCCCTTATATGCGTGGACCTCATATCCTCCGCCTACTTGGGTTCTAAAATAACTTAAATATTCGTTTGGGTTATTTTGTCATCGTAACTCCCTCATACCATAAGTAAGTACTCAATCTTTATAATCAGTTATATTTTTAAAAGTAAATTCAGCTTGGAACGTGCAGTTTGAACGCGCACCACGATGCGCTCCATGATGCACCCCGCAGTGTAGATACTCCCTTATCACGTTGGCTGCATCAACAATTACTAAATATCTTACGCATGCATACGCGTGCACGTGCTTATGTAACGGGGACCTTAACAAACAGGCACGCTTTTTCCACCTACGAGAGTTTCGTGCGTAGGCGAGCGGATGTTTTATAAATTAAAAACCGCTGCCAATTCATTGGCATGTGGCTTCCTCAAAATTAATTTATTGATTCATTTAATTAATTTTTAAAGGCAAATTTGAAAAGGACTCCGCACACAATGTATGGGAAAAAATCATTCGGTCAAATTGAACGAAATTGAAAAAAGATAGATTTCTTCAGGACCTCAAGATCTATTTTTTTCCAAAGTTTCGTTCAATTTGACCGGATGATTTTTTCCCATACATTGTGTGCGGGGTCCTCTAACACAATAGAACACGAACTGATCGTGCAAATAAAATGTAAAAAAAGAGAAAACGCGATTAATATCGAAGTGCAGTCAAAAGTATTGTTAAACGTATTTCTCGGCTTCTAATTCGCCAGCATATTTAGCTAATTTCATGTATCGGCGAAGCGCGCTGTAAATTAACCTCAATAAAAAACAAAAGTAAGTGAAAAACGCGCTCGCATAGCACGTGTCATTTCCATTTTCTAGTATAGATATACCCGAAAAATTACGATTTGAAAAGAGGGCTAAATCAGTTTTAACCTCGAATATCTCTGAAATTCATAAACGAATTCTTTTACTCTAAAAACACATATAATAAATAATATACACTCTACATCTCCGCCAAATTTTAAAGAAATTAAAACAAATTTTCTCTTGTTATCAGGCGACAAAGAAAATGACTTTGTAAAATAGGAAAATTTTGAATATCAAAAAGTAATTGTACGATCTTGATGAAAATTCACATACATAATATCTATATCACATACAAAATTGTCTAGAATTCTGGAGCTGATTCATCGAACCGTTCTCGAAAAATTACGATTTAAAAAAAAATTTTTTTAATTTTTACCTCAAATATCTCTGAAATTTATGGACCAATTATTTTGCCCAAAGAACTCGACAACGAACACCTTTAGTCATATTTCTAGAGCAATTTAAAGAAACTTAAAATTTTAGTATTACAAAGCTTCCTCTAAGAGAAAGCAAAAATTAAAATACACAACGATGTCTGGCACTAATTCAGCGTAATAAAGTCTTAAGAAGCAGATTGAAAGTACAGATTTGTGAAAAAAAAACTGCTGACAATTCAGTAACTCGTGGATTCCACAAAATTAATCTACTTATCTCTCTTATTAATTTTTAATGCCCATATTTTAAATAATAGCACCAATTTAACGTCGAACGATAAATCCATTAAACAGCAAATCAGCATTCAGGTTTCGTATAAAAAACGCGCCATATGATGGTCCAGAAGTCATAGCGACAATAGTTAAGAAAAAAAAAAAATTATTTTCATATGTCGTTTATATGAGCGTGTATGTAAAGGAATGTTATGTAGATACGTAAAAAACATTATTGAAAAATTGGAAATTAAAATTTTCATCTCGATTATCTCATAAAATTACAAAAATCATAAAATTTAAAAACGTTAAACCAATTTCCCTCCATTGTTACTGTACAACAAAAACAACAACTTTTAAATATCAAATATGTCAAAAAGTAACACGATCTTGATAAAATTTGCACATCTATTAATTACATCATATATAAAATGAAATAAAAATTTTCAAGGATTCGAAAATTATCGTCATGTTAAATATACAATTCATATATAAAAAGAAAATGTTTGTTAACTGGTGACTGTTCCAATACTGGTATAGTCACCCTATACACACACACTTACAACAAAAATTTGTCAAATTTCAATGGTTTCATTATTACAAAAAATAAAAAGAAAATAAATTTAGTAGCTAAATAATTAAAATTATTATAAAGTTAATTTATTATTTAATTAATTTATTATTAGCTCAGAAATATAACCTATAATAATAATTTCAATAATTGTTTGCCAGGTCTCGCCCAAAATAACTCTAAAGATTATCAATCAATGTTTGATAATAACAATTTCAATTTATTTAATATAAAACTATTCATTATAAAGAAAATGTTAATCAAAACAATCTAACCGTTCTTCATCCTTTGGAAAGCGATGAAAAATCAGTGTAGGGTTTTTCGCCGTCGTGTTTGTGCATCCTTCATACGCACAACGTGCTCGAGATGGTGCCATGACTCAAATTTCTCAAAAAACTAATATAAAAATACTTTAAAAGAAAGTCAAGACCCTTGAAGTGAAAGACACCGTCGGAACTGCAACACTCCTGCCTCCGCTGTCAGAAAGACACTCCCGCCTTATTACACGCTTCCCGTGCGATTGCCGAAACAAAAACATTACATTACCCAGTTTCATAAAATAGTTTATATTATTTTAAATGCAGTAAAATCTTTTAAATAAATCAAAACAATAATAATTTGTAAAATAACATTTTATTTTAATTCATTAAAAATTATTTTATTAGTCTGATATCTTATATACACGTGTATATCTATATATACTCTTCTTATACAGGCTTATATATCTATATATATTGGGCGGCAGTCAGCACCATCTCGCGGATGGATAACAGAACTAATCGGCTTGTTATCCAGTGACTTCGTCCAAAAGTTTCTTAAGCCGTACGCTTCTATATGCGTCTATATTCGTTGGTATGATTTATATTATTCGACAATGTGGACTACTATATATAATTAAATAGCTTTATTTTAATAGCTTTATTTTAATAGCTTTATTAATCTCCTACTTAATCTAAATTTCGTCTATTAAATCATTTTTTTGTACAAAATTAATTAATTTTGAATAACCTAACACATTTTGTTTTTATACAATACAAAAAAAACTCTTTCGGTAACTTGTTTTTATTTGAAAAATTGAATAGTATTTTTTATAATCTATTTTTTACTTAACCAAGAAATTGTTTCTTTATATTGAAATATAAAATGAAAACTTTTGTATATTTGTGTACAAAACGTACATTGTAGTTCAGTATCATTTTACCACATAACCTCAACAAATTAATATATATATATATATATATTTTGTATTTTACAGATTTCAGAGTCAGAGAACTGAATTCTGTTCCTAATTCAGCGCTTTGACTTAATTTGTTCTCCGGATCATTCAACTTCTTTTCAAATATATTGTTCCGCTTTCGAACTTTGACGGAGGACTTTGTGTGATTTTGGTAAGTTTTTCTTTCACTTTACATAAAATAGTGTATGTTCCTTGAATTATTACTGCTGGCCCTCCCTTTGCTCTAATTATAAATAAATTTAGACAATATACTTAAATAATAAAATTATTTTTTATTTTGCAGGTTACATCGCAGATTTCATCAAATAAGTGCTCTTGCTAAATAAGTGATTTCACTTACTTTAATTTGTTTTTGGGATCATTCAATTTATTTTGAAAAATATTGGTTGACTCGGTAAATTTCAACAGTAAGTTTATCCTTTTGTTGCTTTTTCTGCCTTTTTCTCTCTTCTCCTTGTCCTTAGTATAATAACATTTTTTTGAGAAAATAATGGTTTTAGTCACATTTACAACTACTTAATTTAATAAATATATCTAGTCAATTTATTTTACTAATAAAATGAATTATTCTGTATTTTATAAGTTTTCTCGTAGAAGATATCATTAATTTTAGTGATTTTAGTAATACTTGCTTTTAGGACATTTTAATTTTTCTTAAAAATATCTTCCGTAAGCTGCATGCAGCTATTTATTAATTCATATGATTCAATTAACTGTATTAGGTTTTTTATTTTAAATTGAGTAGTATTATTTCTTGTAATGTATATAATCAAATATGTATTTTTCAATTCTTCGTTGCTGATGCTCATAGCAATAGTTTTATTTTAGTTCTTATTGCATTTGCCAAAATAATTAGTTTCTTAACAAGTGGTTTTCCATAAACATAATTTTTATTTTGTCGCTGCTAGTATTTCACTCTAGCATTTGAATAACAATTTCATTTGTTTGCAATAGTATATAGAATAATTCTGTTCTGTTTCATATTAATATATTGTAGCTTCACTAGTTTTAATTTTCATTTAATCGCATAAAAATCATTTAATTACATACATTAGCAACTTATGTAATGCTTTCTGCATTCTTGTGAAAATTTTGCTATGTTTACTTTTGATTTTTTTGTTGGCTAGTGGTTTACTATAATCCAACTCAAAAAATTATGTATGATTTTACAAAAAATTTTAGATGTGTTTTATATTTGGTATTTATAAGGTTTAAGAGACAAACTTTTTCTTTATATATTAAATTATTTGTTTAAAAATATGAGATTTTCAGATATGAAGAACTATAAAATCACTTGTAGTTGCGTAACTTCATACATTTAAAGAAAGTTTTATTATTTACTTACCAGTAGTAATTACATTACATTTACATGTTGTCACGGGGTGGATTTTCGGGCTAAGGCACGTTTCACCTGCGTACCTTAGCGGTTCAATTCCGTATCTCTCGGTTCAACTCCCGGAGATGTAATAGCCAAATTAGGTAACAGTCGCTACAACGTCGTGCAATGTTAACCTAATCTGGTTACTTACCGTGCAACACGCAAGTCGAAGACTCGCACTTTATTTCTCACCAGTGACTCGAACTCCTCTCCTGGTCACTGGTTCCTGTGCCGGCTGCTCAGATGAAACGAAACGTATCCTCTTACGTAACGACCGCGGAGGCGGCGGGGAACGGGGAATGATTAAGATCGCGAAATAACAACTCGAGCGGTTAAAGTCAATAATAAAAGACTATGTTTATTAAATGGAAGAAGTTGTGGTGTGATAATGGATCAGAAATATAAAAGAAGTGAATTTTGGTTTGCGTATTCCCTATCTAAACGGTGCGCCAGCACGTTACCTCTGACGTCAGCTGCCTCGGAGACTGACGTCACGCTCGCGGTAATTTACGCCGCGCATGTGAGGTATAATACGCCTCACGTGTGCGGTACTCTACGCGCGCGCTCACCGAGTAAAGCGACGAAGTGTGAGAGCAGTCGCGATCGCCGCGCGACGCACACACGTATAAGTGTGAGGGAGAGGGTAGACGGCGGGTTTACACGTGTGCGCACCTGTTGTGCGCACTCACCGGCTTTGAGAAAACCGGTGCCTACACTCTCTCCTCGCACTTGCTCTCACCGCACGAGAACGCCTACACGAAGCCGATGTCCAGGTACGACGAGCCTGGACAAGCCATTACGCGGAGCTAATACGCGGCGCGGAAGAATGCGTGCACGCTTACCTTTTACCCAATTTAGCAACGGCTCAAGTAGTTGATCGGTCTCGGACGTGTATGGTCTTACTTTCTGAGTAATATAAAGGCCTCGATGCTACGGTGGAGCGGACACGAAAAGTGCTATTACGTCCTCTAGACACTAAGTAGTTTGAGTGCGGCAGGTGGTACTAGCCTGTCGCACTTGAACTTTGCACTTTAACGCACGAAAACCGCAGAAGTACTTCAATACACTATTTTTGTATATCGCGAGCAAAACTGTCGTGATTCGCGCTCTGACACGGTACTTCTCTTCAAAAGAACGGAAGAGTTTTCTTTTAATAATGGGCGAAACGAAGTGGAGCGGAAAGGAAAGCGGTTGCAGAATACCGTAGCGAACTATAAGATGGCCGTCGGGGTCCGCTAGTCATCACGTCGATGCAGTTCACATTCTGCATCGACGCACCATCTCGCGTCCGCGCGCATAAGTTACTTCAATTACGACTTATACTCGACGTCGGTACGGCAGGCCGAAACACCCCCCACCCAGATGTCACTTATCTCCTGATATGCGACTCTGCAATTCAATCCGGCGACTCTAATACCTGAAAAAGGGTAAGGTTCTAGAAGTACTCAAGCGACTGCGACTTTTATAGAAAAATAAAAAAAATTTTATTCACAGAATAATAACAAAAAAAAAACAATCGGCGCCGCTTCATCACCCGAAATTTTACTGATGTTTCTGCCGATAATAAAACGGGTTGAGTGGGTCGTGATTCGCGGCTCCAGGGCAGGTAGCTGGGTTGCGGACGTTGAGGTGCCCGCAAAAGAAGCACCGTCTCGGTTGTCGTGGTTCTCCGGGCAGACCCGGGCCAGAAGAAAGGACCCCGGGGGCCCGGTAGATACCGCAGGAGCGGGTGCCTGTTCTTGAGGGCGACCCCTCGAGGGCCTTCTTCTACACTTACTCCTCTGGCAGCTCTTCGGTCTCTCCGGACGGGACTCCTTTACGGGTACTGTTGTCGCACCAGGGGTAGGCCTCCTCCTACCCCTGGCTACTTCTTTCTCTTATGCCCTGGCCCTCGCCAGTTCGGCCTGGACCCGGACCATCTCCTTTTCTTTGGCCTCGCGGAGGCGTCGAGCTTTCTCCAAGGCTTCGCGACTTTCGCGAGCCTCGCGAGCCCTACTCTCGTTTCGCTGTGGGCGAAACTCGACTGCCGCCTCGAGGCCAAAGAAAAGGAGATGGTCCAGGTCCAGGCCGAACTCGCGAGGGCCAGGGCAGAAGAGAAAGAAGTAGCCAGGGGTAGGAGGAGGCCTAACCCTGGTGCGACAACAGTACCCGTAAAGGAGTCCCGTCCAGGCAGACCGAAGAGCCGCCAGAGGAGTAAGTCTAGGAGAAGGCCCTCGAGGGGTCGCCCTCAAGAACAGGCACCCGCTCCTACGGTATTTATCGGGCCCCCGAGGTCCCTTTCTTCTGGCCGGCGTCTGCCCGGAGAACCACGACAACAGAGACGGTGCTTCTTTTGCGGGCACCTCAACTTCCGCAACCCAGCTACCTGCCCTGGAGCCGCGAATCACGGCCCACTCAACCCGTTTTATTATCGGCAGAAACATCAGCAAAATTTTGGGTGATGAAGCGGCGCCGATTGTTTTTTTTTTTTGTTATTATTCTTTGAATAAAATTTTTTTTATTTTTCTATAAAAGTCGCATTAACTTGAGTACTTCTAGAACCTTAGCCTTTTTCAGGTATTAGCGACGCCGGATTGAATTGCAGAGTCCCATAACAGGAGATAAGTGACATCTGGGTGGGGGGTGTCACGGCCTGCCGTACCGACGTCGAGTATAGGTCGTAGTTGAAGTATCTCATGCGCGCGAACGCGAGATGGCGCGTCGATGCAGAATCTGAGCTGCATCGACGTGATGACTAGCGGACCGCGGCGACGGCCATCTTATAGTTCGCTACGGTATTCTGCAACCGCTTTTCTTTTCGCTCCATTATTTTTCGTCCATTATGTTTCGTCCGTTATTAAAAGAAAGCTCGTCCGTTCTTTTGAAGAGAAGTACCGTGTCAGAGCCCTAATCACGAGAGTTTTGGTCGTGATATACAAAAATAGTATATTGAAGTACTTCTGCGGTTTTCTCGCGTTAAAGTGCAAAGTTCGAGTGCCACAGGCTAGTACCACCTGCCGCTCTCAAACTACTTAGTGTCTGGAGGAAGTAATAGCACTTTTCGTGTCCGCTCCACCGCAGCATCGATGCCTTTATATTACTCAGGAAGTAAGACCAGACACGTCCGAGACCGATCAACTACTTGAGCCATTGTTAAATTGGGTAAAAGGTAAGCGTGCACGCATTCTTCCGCGCCGCGTATTAGCGCCGCGTAACCGCTTGTCCAGGCTCGTCGTACCTGGACATCGGCTTCTAGTAGGCGTTCTCGTGCGGTGAGAGCAAGTGCGAGGAGAGAGTGTAGGCATCGGGCTCGCACTTCATCAAGGTAAACGCGAGGTCAAACCACCGGCTTTTTCAAAGCCGGTGAGTGCGCACAACAGGTGCGCACACGTGAAAACCCGCCGTCTACGCTCTCTCTCACACTTATACGTGTGTGCGTCGCGCGGCGATCGTAACTGCTCTCACACTTCGTCGCTTTACTCGGTGAGCGCGCGCGTAGAGTACCGCACACGTGAGGCGTATTATACCTCACGTGCTCGGCGTAAATTACCGCGAGCGTGACGTCAGTCTCCGAGGTAGCTGACGTCAGAGGTAACGTGCTGGCGCACCGTTTAGATAGGGAATACGCAAACCAAAATTCACTTCTGTTATATTTCTGATCCATTATCACACCACAACTTCTTTCATTTAATAAACAATAGTCTTTTATTATTAACTTTAACCGCTCGAGTTGTTATTTCGCGACCTTAGTCATTCCCCGTTCCCTGCCGCCTCTGCGGTCGTTACGTAAGAGGATACGTTTCGTTTCATCTGAGCAGCGGGCACACGAACCAGTGAACGAGAGGAGAGTTCGAGTCACTGGTGAGAAAAAAAGCGCAAGTCTTCGACTTGCGTTTTGCACGGTAAGTAACCAGATTAGGTTAACATTGCATGACGTTGTAGCGTCGCTAATCAGGCTATTATATCTCTGGGAGTTGAACCGACAGATATGGAATTGAACCGCTAAGGTACGCAGGTGAAACGTGCCTTAGCCCGAAAATCCATCCCGTGACAACTGGCGCCCTAAACGTGTGTGTGTTTGGGAATATCGCGAAATTTTGACTTCGAAGGAGCAAAGTTCGAATCCCAAAAATTTCTCTTTGCGTTTTTCCGATTTTTTTTCGATTTTTAGGAAGAAAGTGACTAAAGTACAACAACCAACCTACAGCAAACCCTCTGGGAGTAGAAGTTCGAAGATTTTTGAGATAGGTCAATATAAATTGCTGTAGCTACAAAGTTACTATTTTTTTTTTATAGAACATCGTGACAAATAGTTAGATACGGTGCGCCTGTGCGGAATAGAAGTGCAAGCGTGATCTTTATTTGTTTAAACAACAATAATAATTTGTTTAAACAATAATACAAATTTGTAAGGAGAAGCATTTGGGGATTGAACACTCGACTAAATTTGTGACGAGCGTTCAATCGATACCAGTTGCCTCAGGTGATTCGAACAAGAGACAAAGAATCGAACTGAGGGGTAGATTCGAACCCGCGGTGACCTGGCTGGCATTTAATTTTTTTTTACAGAGTAAAAATTGAAAAACAGCTGAAAAACGGTAACAAACCAGTAATTCATGCTAAATCGGGATCGAAGCACCAATTACTGGCAAATTAAAAAGAAAACCAGCCAGGGCGTTTTGAAACCGAGCGACTGGTATCTAACCCTCTGCAACTCGAAGTGAAGTTCAGAGTGTGGAGGTTAGGTAGAACTATAATATATTATAAATTATTTATATATATTTATTTATTGATTTGTAAATTAAGAGGTGCGCCTTAGGGAACGATCCCTTAAATAGAAACCGCACACACAAACACACTCTGAAATACACATTCAAGCGCGTGTAAAGAAGACTACAAGCGAAACAAGAATTCAAAATGGCGCAGAATATAGAGGAAGCTATTGGAAATTGGTGCCAATATTTGATGGCAAAAGAAGTAGACGATCATCTACAGACACTGAATTTAAAAATCAGCGGCTCCAAATTTATAAAGATGAACACGATGTTGCAGTGGCTGCTTGGAATATACGAAATGGAAGATTTTCAAATGGAAGAAGGCCAGGATGAATATTCCCTGCTCATAAAGAGAGAAAACCTCCGGACCAGGTTCTTGCCAGAACACAGCACGGAAGACCTTCCACCAGCATGGGAGAACATAACTGGTGAATCCATGGACGAACCACACCCGTTAGCCATGCTGGCAGAGGACAAAACGACAAGAGCCAACCTTGAGGCAATAAGGTTGGCAATAAAAGAAACCGCGCCGCCACGGCCGACAGAAAAAGAAATAACAGGCGGTAAAACCACAGAAAATCGGAGCCAGCCGGACTCTGGCAATTTAGTAAACCAGAGTTCTGTGGTAGACGACAGGACGCTGGCACAGTTTTCCGAGCCGATGGCAGCGATGACATCCGCATCCGGCATGAAGTTTCTGGTGCCAGAAGCATTTTTAGAGTTCTGCGGTAACATGATGTAGGAAAACAAAACATTGCGTGCAACCTGCGCAACACAAGGAGCAGCATCTAGCACCAGGATGGAAGACGACCGGACCAGACAACGGAAGGAACACGTGCGCCGACAAGACATATATACGTGCCAGTACCCCGTCGATCCGCATCGAGACGGAGTATTGATCCCCCAGGCGCATTTAGGTGACAGGACCCAGCCACTGTTGGGTAACCGTGGCAGAACCTGGGGGGAGGGGGGAGGATTCTCGAGGAACGAAACCTCCGAGAACCTCGGCACCAGTGGAGTCGAAGATTCATCGTTGAGAAGGCGAACCTTCCCCATTGTTGACGTCGGACTCACTGTCCGGAAATGGAATGTGTCCTTCTCTGGTGAAAAAGGCCAGAGTATAGAGGTTTTCCTCGAAAAAGTGGAAGCGTGTCGTCGATCTACCAGTCTGACGGAAGCTGAGGTATTACAAGCCCTGCCTGAGCTCTTGGAAGGAGTAGCAGCCATGTGGTTTCAAGTAGAGAAACACAGATGGAACACATGGTGAGACTTTCGTTCAGCAGCTCGTCATTGGTATGGAACCGGAAGAGGTTATCAACAGCGGTTATTGGCCGAAGCGATAGCCAGGACGCAAGGAGAAGATGAGTTATCGAGAGACTTCATAACTTGCCTCCTGGTAATAATTAGAAAAATGAAGCCGATTCCGAACCAAGAAATGCAGCTCGACATGCTGCACAGAAATTTAAGGCCGGATATCCAGAAACTGGTAAGGAGAGCTGACTTCCGGGTCATCGACGAGTTACAAGAGCCGTCTCGGGAAGCAGAGATGATCCTTGAAACGAAAAGGCTTTTCCGACCTCCACCACCTCCGGATTTAACCATGTTACCGAAGGCGGCGTGCATAGCTAAAGTCTCAAAACCTGCGAAACCAAAGCTCTCCGGTATGGGTGCCGTAGCGTATGATGGTTCTGCAGGCCAAGGAACGCCCCCAGATCAGTCGATTCTGGCGGCGATTTCGAGGTTAGAAGCCGGATTGAATGAGATGAGAAATAAGCAGAACTCTCGTCAATCCGGCAACAACCCTAGGAGAAAAGGCGACTATCGCCAAGATAAGGGCAAACCGCCACCGGCAAAGGCTAAAGAGAGGAAAGATGAAGGAAAAAGACCCCCAACCAGTGGCGGCAAGAAAAGTGAAGGTGGCAGAGAGACGAGCCACAAACCCAGCGGACCTGCCGAGTCGATTAAGTGCTGGGGCTGCGGTAGGTTAGGATATCGTCGTTCGTTTTGCCCCGAGTGTTCGGGAAACGAGAAACGGCGAGATTAAATGGGTCCGAATCCGCCGAGACCATGAGAGGCCCCGAAAGTGTTAAACAAGGAGGTAGAGCGACCAACTGACCTGGTAGTGACCGCTAGCCAGGTCAAAGCCGAGCAATGCTCAGACGAAGCGAAAGTCGAGCAAAGGAACACTTCCGTGAAGGAGCTCAACCCAGCTCCAATCAGATCCCAGTACAACCCGACGAGTTGCGTTGGTGGGCACAAGTGGGAATCGGAGGGTTTCGCATTCGCGCGCTGTATGATACCGGAGCATCGAGAACAGTGATGGGATCGCTCGGGTTACAGTTAGCAACAGAATGCGGACGTACGTTCCTACCAGCCTCTGGTGCAGGAGCCAGAGGTGCTGGTAATAATTTGCTCCGCGTAACGGGACACGTAGACCTCCCGTTCGAGTTGGGCGGGATCAAAAAGGACGTTCTGGTATCCATAATACCAGATTTGGAGGTTGACTGCTATGTCGGCTCCAATTAAGTCCGTGCGTTCGAGACAATGCATGATCCCGTGGAGAACAGGTTGATAGTGGGAAAATCCGGAAAGAGTGTCGGACTAGATCTAGCCTGTGTCTCCACGTCAGATCCAAAAAATCCGACAAAGATCAGGATCGCCTCCATTGATACGATGAAAGCTTCTTCAGCGGGTCTCGCTGATATTACGCTGGAAGAACACCAGCACTTACAAGCTCTTTTAACAAGAGTACTACCAGCAGTGGACGCTCCACTCGGCTGCACTAATTATGCTGAGCACGAGATAGACGTTGGCAAAACTCGACCAATCCGGCAGAAATAATACCCGATTTCCAGAAAATTGGAAGAGTAAATGCATCGACAAGTTCGAGAGATGCTTGCAGCCGGATTGATCGAGCCTTCGTCGAGCCCCTGGGCCAGCCCTGCTTTCATGGTGCCGAAAGTTGGCAATAAACATCGTACGGTGATCGACATGAGAAAGGTGAATGCCGCCGCAAAGGGAGTTGCGTATCCGCTGCCAAATATGGATCAGATCCTACGGATCTCCAAGCCGCCCGTTATATGTCAACCTTAGATCTGAGCAGCGCATACCATCAAATCCCTTTGAAAGAAGAATCGCGGGTGATTACGGCATTTTCACTACCCGGTCTGAGGTTATTTCAATTTAAAAGAATGCCATACGGATTGTCGAATGCAGGAGCCACCTTTCAGCGCATGATTGACAGAGCCATAGGGCCCGAACTAGAGCCATACGCGTTCTCTTATTTAGATGACATCATCATTGTAACAGAGACTTTTGTAGAGCATCAAGCGATGTTAGAACGCGTATTGGCAAGAATCAATGAGGCAGGCCTCACGATCAACCGAGAGAAGAGCGTATTTGGTAGATCTGAGGTAAAATATCTTGGTGTTCTCGTCAACCGATATGTGTTTAGACCAGACCCAGATAAGATAGCTCCGGTTATGCAATACCCTGCGCCTAAGAACCTAAAACAGTTAAGGCGATTCATCGGTATGGCATCGTGGTATCGGAAATTTCTTCCCGATTTTGCCACGATCGCCGACCCTCTCACATGCCTAACGAAGAAAAACTTCAGGTACGTGTGGGAAGAGGAACAACAACAAGCCTTCGACCACATCAAGGCACTCATAGCCACAGCTCCGACTCTACACCGTCTGGATTTCGCTTTGTCATACAAACTGACGCAAGTGACTCTGGTTTGGGCGCAGTATTGTTCCAGGTGATAGACGACCAGGAGCGAGTCTTGGAGTTTGCGAGTCGTCCGCTCTCTAAAGCTGAGCGAAATTACTCAGTAACAGAAAGAGAGTATCTTACTGTGGTATGGGCTATCGAGAAGTTTCGGGCATACGTAGAGGGATATTATTTCCTCGTAGTGACCGACCATAGCCGCCTGCATTGGATTCGGTCACTGCGTAGCCCGACAGATAGACTAGCAAGATGGTTGCTTAGGCTGCAGATGCACAACTTTGAAGTTGAGCATCGCAAAGGGAGTCTCAACTACGTGCCGGATGCATTATCGAGAATATATGAAGAAGACGAGGACGAAGAACAGCCAGTCGTAGGCGCCGTCTCGTGGGCAGTAACCACGAAAGACGAGTGGTACCTCGGCTGGCAAAAAAAGGTATTAGAAGAACCTAATACTTATCCTAGGTAGAAAGTATTAGGCGGCCAGCTATACATGTATCGTCTAAATCAAGATATCGGGGAGGATTTAGGCGTAGATGACGATGCATGGAAACTGGTAGTTCCTGAGGAGGAAAGGAAGAAAGTTCTCTTGGAATGTCACGACGACCCTACTGCTGGACACCTCGGAAGGGAGAAGACCTTCGCGAGAGTATCCCGATATTATTACTGGCCGAAATACTACAAATCAGTAAAGGAACATGTCAGAACATGTTTGATATGCCAGCAGTGCAAGGTAGAACAAAGGCCACCCCTCGGTTTGATGGGGCGGCAAGTTATTCATAAGCCTTGGAAAGTCGTCGCGGCGGATATAACGGGTCCTTTTATCTGGAGCAAGGCCGGATTTGAGTATATCTTGGTCTTCCAGGATTTATTCACTCGATGGGTAGAGTGTATTCCTATCCGGAAAGCCAACAGTAAGACTATTCGAAAAGAGTTGAAGAATAGGATAGTATTGCGATATGGCGCACCCGAGGTCTTCCTTTCCGATAACGGAACCGAATTTAAAAACAGGATAATAGACCAATATCTAGACGAGATAGGGGTTCATCACTCTCATACTCCACCTTACCACCCTCAAGCGAATCCGGTGGAAAGAGTTAATAGAACCCTTAAGACCAATATTATGGCATTTGTGGAGGGAAACCATAATACTTGGGATGAGAAGCTACCTAAACTAGTGTTCGCGCTAAATAATGTACCTAATAGCGCCACTGGTAAGTCGCCAGCCATTATTGCATATAGCCAGTGCCTCCCGGGACTAAGAGGAGGGAGCAAGATCAGGTAGTAGAAGAGACTGCAGTTCAAGGGGACGAAGACGCCTGGTTAGAAAGGATGAAAAATCTCAGCAATATGCTAGATGATGCTGGTCACCGTTCAAGAGAAGAACAAGAGAGGCATGCTGAGATATATGACGCCAGGCGGAGAGAACCGCAGTTCGAGGTCGGAGATCGTGTGTGGAAGAAGAATCGCGTGTTATCCTCGGCAGCTCAAGGAGTGATGGCGAAGTTGGCACCGAAATACGTTGGCCCTTACGAGATTTTGGAGAAGAAAGGGCCCAACACGTACAAACTGGTGGATCAGGAAGGAGATGTTGAAGACCTGGTCCATGCAGAACACTTGAAGCCATACTTCGCTGGAAAAGAGCCCGAGGATAACGAGGAAACACACGAGCGCGATATAACTGAAGGAGAGGATGACGTCGCCCAACCACCGGGGGAAGAAGAAGAAATGGCAAAGAGCGACCCGCCATTTGCGAGAACACAGCCGCCAGCGGGCGATGGGCAAAATCAGGACGAGGTTGGCGTGACAACGCAAGCTCGCGGGAGAGGTAGGCTGAGAAAGACTGCGATAGTCACGAGAAGGCCAGGCGAAACTTCTCCTGCACCGACCAACCCCGTTCCTGTTGCGAGCGAGCCCACAAAACCACCTCGTGGCCGACCGAAAGGTTCGCGGAATCGCGTACTAACCTGCGACTCCATCTCGTCGTCCACCCGGAGAACACGCACGAATCCGAACTATGGTTCCCGGATAAACGCTAACTTCTCCTCTGTCCACAGGATGAGTCTTGGACAACTGAACCAGCAGCAGCTCCTCGAGCTGATAGGCCAGCTGCTGGCACAGGCGCAGCTGATACCTCCGACACCTGGCCGGATAATACCAGGTGCCGGATTACCTGCCATTGGAGGAGCCGTGGAAGGGTCCTCCGTTACTATAGTGGAACTGCCGGCAGGGAAGCCAGTAGTTAATTCGTCAATGCGGTCGATATTAAGACGACCAAAGACCGCGATAGACGTCACTACTCTGGTAGTTAGCCAGAGTAGCGAGGTCGAAGAGGAGTCGGCGACTCCACAGGTAGTGGAGCCTGTGGAGTCGGAAAAACGGAAGATTTGGGTCAGTGAGGAGAGCCTCGCCCACGATACTCCGCAGGTAGAGGAGCCTGCAGAGAATAGCGAATCGTGTAAGTTGTCAGGCCGCTCCCCCATGTCGGTCGCTTGGATGAAACTCGAAGTCAACTTGGTAGCATCTCGAGAGCTATCCCAGTTGGCTAGAGAAAAGCAAGAGGCCGTCATGAAGGAGTGGGATAACTTCCACGGTTATGAAGGGGCGTGGGCCCACTCCGAAAAGTGGTTTAACCTGATCCTGGGCCGGAAAGAAGAGCTCGCGGCGGCAGTCGAGTTTCGCCGACAGCGAAACGAGAGTAGGGCTCGCCAGGCTCGCGAAAGTCGCGAAGCCTTAGAGAAAGCTCTACGCCTCCGCGAGGCCAAAGAAAAGGAGATGGCCCGGGTCCAGGCCGAACTCGCGAGGGCCAGGGCAGAAGAGGAAGAAGTAGCCAGGGGTAGGAGGAGGCCTACCTCGGGTGTGACAACAGTACCCGTAAAGGAGTCCCGTCCGGGTAGACCGAAGAGCCGCCAGAGGATTAAGTCTAGGAGAAGGCCCTCGAGGGGTCGCCCTCAAGAACAGGCACCCGCTCCTGCGGGATCTACCGGGCCTCCGAGGTTCCTTTCTTCTGGCCGGCGTCTGCCCGGAGAACCACGACAACCGAGACGGTGCTTCTTTTGCGGGCACCTCAACGTCCGCAACCCAGCTACCTGCCCTGGAGCCGCGAATCACGACCCACTCAACCCGTTTTATTATCGGCAGAAACATCAGCTAAATTTCGGGTGATGAAGCGGCGCCGATTATTTTTTTTTTGTTATTATTCTTTGAATAAAATTTTTTTTTATTTTTCTATAAAAGTCGCATTCGCTTGAGTACTTCTAGAACCTTAGGCCTTTTCAGGTATTAGCGACGCTACCTTAGTCAGGCCTTAGTCAGGCCTTTTCAGGTATTAGCGACGCTACCTTAGTCATTCCCCGTTCCCCGCCGCCTCCGCGTCGTTACGTAAGGGAATACGTATCGTTTCTTCTGAGCAGCCGGCACACGAACCAGTGAACGAGAGGAGAGTTCGAGTCACTGGTGAGTAACAAAGCGCAAGTCTTCGTCTTGCGTGTTGCACGGTAAGTAACCAGATTAGGTTAACATTGCACGACGTTGTAGCGTCGGTTACCTAATCTGGCTATTATATCTCTGGGAGTTGAACCGAGAGATATGGAATTGATCCGCTAAGGTATGCAGGTGAAACGTGCCTTAGCCCGAAAATCCACCCCGCGACAACGGGGCGGGGAGGGGACTCACCAAGGCAAGTCGAAATCTTGGTGATGTGCGGCACAAGAAAGGAAGAGAATACGTCGCAATAATCGATGAAGAAGACGACGAAGAAAGAAGAGATAACCAGTAGACTGTAAGTCACTGCTAAGCAAGGAACGAGATGAAGAGAATTCAGCGGTGACGTCGAAGAAAAGAGTGACGATGATTTTCGGAAGACAAAGAAGACGAACGAGGCCGCCACGTCCGAGAAGAGAAAACGGCGTGAGCATTGACAGTTCGAAGTATCGTAGCAGTCCAAGTGAAAGCTCCATGAAATTGTTTGAAGTAGAAACAAAGACCTCATTACGAGGGCAAGGAAGACCGTCGACAAGGTTAAAGACAGCTCTAAGGTCGAGTACCTTAAAGGGCAAGGACGACCGACAAGTAAGGTCAAGGATAGTCCTGAAGACTGATTGGAGGACCTTAAAGAGCAAGGACGACTGTCGACAATGTCAAAGACAACCCTCAGGTCTCATTCGCTGCTATGACTGTGGCGAGATAGGCTACTGAGAAGCCGAGAGAGCCACAGCCTGTCGTCGCTGAAGAATAGACGTTGAGACATACCGTTTAACCAAAGAAGCTCACGTCAAGTGACGAGCAGGACAGGTCAACGGTAGATTCCAGCGACCGCAGGTAACATACTTCGGAGCCGAAAAACATCGTACCGCTGTTATCGTTCGACGAGTGGTGGAAAGAGAGGTAGGAAAATCCACCAAGCTGCCGACGTTCAGGCGAAAAGAAGAGAGTATAATATCCTCGGAGGGATAGGACCCCTCGACCGGAAGCCGAATACCTCTGGGCCAGCTCAGGTGATCCTCTCACGTGGCATCGTTGGCCTACTAATTTTGCCCAAAATTAAGCCGCGATGACAGGTCATTTCCCGGCCGGTCACACCAGGGACTGATAAAAGTGACTAGAGGTTTCGTCAAGTGCCGTAAATGCGTCGAAGCTTAGCTCCGCATCCGCTTTGTGCCGCCAGGCATACCGTTCCCGATTTGTTTGTCGAATCGATGGTAATGATGCCTGGTTTGGAGTGTGTTTAACTCCAGGTAACGTAGGCGGTGACTTTAGAAGCGACCTATCTGATGCAAGCACCCTAGGGGAAGGCCACCCCGCAATGCGCTGTATCACACTAGCTGGGCGTGAGTAAGTGCAAAGGGTAGCTCGATAAGTCGGTTCGCCTGTCCAGCATTATGGCTACGGAAATTCGATTCTCAGTTTCGAGAATCCGAAGAATCTCCGAGGGTAAGAATCGACTTACAACGGATTTTAAGAGAAGAAGAAGAAGAAGAAGATAAAGCTGCGAAGGATACGAGAGGAAGCAAACCTGACTGTCTTGGTAGACAACCAAGGCAGCGAGGCGAACCACGCATCATTAACTTCACAAGTAAATCAGCCTGCGAAGTTGGAAGAGGATGACGACAACGCCCGACCACCGAGGGAGTTTGAAGTTACGGCGATGAGCGACCCGCCGTCTGCGAAAACCCAGCCGCCAGCGGGCGCTGGGCCCGGTCAGGTCGGAAAAATAACGAAGAAGACCTGGCTTTCACCACCGTCGTCTGGCTGGAAAACGCACCAGACGCCAACGTGCCGGCTATACATGGAGCAGTAGCCAACGAGAGGCCGCCGACACGAAGAGGCGAACATTACTGTCTTGGTAGACAACCAAGACAGCAAAGCTAAGCACCTATTGCTAGCTCCACAGGTAGATCAGCCTGTAGATCTAGAGAAAGAGAAAGACAAACCTCAAAATCTCGAGAGCTGACAAGGGTAGTCGGCGACAAAGCTGTCTCAGACTTTCCAGGTACAACCGACGTCGGATTGGTGTACAGAGTCGCCCATCTGGAGATAAGCGACGTCTGGGTGGGAGGTGTCACGGCCTGCCGTACCGACGTCGATAATTAGTAAGTTCGTGGTAGCGAACGCTAGAGGGCGCGTCGATGCAGTATTGGAGCTGCATCGACGAGACGAGGAGCGAGCCGGCGCGAGAGAGCTCGGCATCCATCTTGTTGTTATCGTTCGGACACAGACGCGCGCGATAGTGAGTTCGCGGTGATATCGCGTTTTCCGCGATAATTGTGAAGTGTTTGATAGTTGTAACCTCAGGAGTGCATACGTGATGCATCCTGAGGCCACTATCGTGATCCGTGAAATGGGTTATACCGCACTTTCGACGGAAACACGAGGAGAGCTCAGAGATAGTGCGACAGGCTAGACGCGAGCGTGACGTCAGTCTCCGAGGCAGCTGACGTCAGAGGTAACGTGCTGACGCACCGTTTAGATAGGGAATACGCAAACCAAAATTCACTTCTTTTATATTTCTGATCCATTACATGTATAAGTAAATCCGCAGAGGAAAGCACAGTTTCCTGTTTGCGATACCGGACTTAAAAACTAACTTAAAACTAAATAACTAAAAATAAAGAACGCAATAGTTAATTCGTCTTTAATTACACTTTATGGTAACAAAATATATTATATCTTATTAAAAAGTAAATTATATTTATTTTAAGATTAATTGACTATATTCTTGTATCCATTTTTTAATCTTTTCTTTGGTGGAGATTTTTATTAGTGGAGATTAGATTTCACAATTTTTTAAGGGAAGAGGGTACCGATTTTTTGCCAAAAAATCGACTTTTTTTTATCGTTTCAAACTATTTTTTAGCCATTTTTCTACCCGAAAACCTACTCCCAATATCATAATTTTCGTATAATTATTTAATTGGATTTATTTTAACATTTATCGTTAGAAACCTAATTTAGCGTTTCTTGCATTTTTAAAATACTTTGAAATACTTTTTTTTTTTCAAAAAATCCCGTGTACAATTATACCTCTCTACGTCGCTAATTCCCTTTGCAACTACACAATTACTATTCAATTTTGATATTTAACTTGAGTTGCTCATATAATTTTATAAATAAATCGTCCAGCTGTTCTAATAAACTCCATTTGAATCGAGCCATCTATATCGACCGTCTTATCGACTACGGCCCGTTTGTTACACGCAATAAGGAACAGGGAACAGGTATTGTACATGGGTACTAAATCTATATACATAAGATACAAGTGCTGTGCCTCATATACATATATAGATATAGTAAGTAACCTGTGTTACTTGCTGTATCTGTTTCGTTCCTTTTTGTACATATAGCGGGCCTAACTTACTAACTTCACATTTATTGTGTTTCTGAGTTGATAACAAAATCATACTTATGTATTATCCTCAAAGTTTGTTTAGTTTTGCTGCAGTAAAATTGTAATTTTTGAAAAAGTTATCAGTACAATATTAATATTTAATTAATAATTAAATAATAATAACAAATAATTATTATTAATCTTTTTAAAATTTTCTTGTAATATTCAATGTTTTTTTTTTAAAATGCACACTTCATCCAGTAAGTGGCATGCGCCAAGAAGCAAATATGCTTTTACAAAAAAGAAAAACATATGCAAATGATGACGGATAAACGAAAAATTAAGTGATAGAGGCCCTGAAAAAACAGCAGTGAAAAAAAAACTTACAGTCCTGTTGATATAAGTGAAGATGATGAATTCATTCTGATTCACACAAGTTTCTTTCATAATTTTTTAATAGAAACAATTTGTAGTGCTTGTTCAAAAAAATGTGTTAGTGCTTCAATTATTGAGAGAAATAGATTGTGTAAAACAAGTGTTATACTCTAAAAATTGTGAAACTGTTATAGGAGAAAATTTTAAAAATCCACGAATGGAATCTATAGATAATAAACAAGCAGCATTTGTGGTGAACCAAAAAGCTGTAGAATCTACCAATGACATCCAGAATATAACTTTTGGTCTGAAGCTCACAAGAGCAGTCAAGAGTGTAATGCCAATTATGACATGCTTCTGGTAGTATGTATGGTATGAGGTATTTAACACTTCTGTCTAATGGAGATGCAAAAACTTGGACTCGGCTTAATGAATTGGGACCTTATGGAAAATCTATTTTAATAGAATAAGAAGAATGCATCAACCATATACAAAAGCGAATGGATAAAGACCTCAAAGAACTTGCTACTAAAGAAAAACTTGGAGGAAAGTCAGATGGAGCGCTTACAGTTACTAAAATTAATGAGTTGCAGAAATATTACAGAAGAGCAATAATTGCTCTTATTGTCAATAATACATATGATTTGAAGAGTATGCAAGATACCATCCAAGCTAGTTTATACTACTGTTCGTTGACAGACCAAAAACTTGACCACAGCAGATGTCCAAAGGGTTCATCATCGTGGTGCTGTTTTAATAAAGGAGAATGAATCAGATCAAAGAGAGAGTATCGGCAATCCAAAATATCAGAGAAGTTTCATTGTGCAAAGCAGCTAGACAGGACAAATATACAGATTACAAAGCTGGTGAACATTAACCGGTAAATAATTCTTTGATACATAATTTATATAATTTCCATTAAAAATAGGTTTGCTTATCTTGAAAGTCATTTTTAAGCATGATTAGTTTTTGTAATTGTTTGTTTTGTTCTACGCAACCAGTTTTGATGTACGGGTTTGGGTTTTTTTGGCTTCATTTTCTAGAATATATTTACTGAAAAATAATGAAGAGACTTTTAGGTTACATTTTAATTTTAAATTCCTGTTTCACCATAAAATCATTAAAAATACAAGTTTTTTAATAAATGAATAGTGAGTTATGACTTATTAGCAATAGAAAAAATGAAATCAGCTTTTGATTAATATTGCCTCATAAATTTGTATATTTTTGTACTAAAAATATGTATCTACAAACTGGTACACATTGATCGAAAGCCATTGCACAGAATGCTACCTTAATATATACCTTTTTTACAGGTGTTTTGGCCAGCGCAGCTGATAAAATCTCTAAATTCGACCAACAGAGGTGGTTTTGGGCTACTTTTTGTATATATTTGTATATGTTTCAATAAAAAAAAATTTCCTTGAATAATAAAAAAATAGCCCTCTACTGTACCCTCTTCTCTTAAGAGTTAAGTATGGATTTTGGTAATGTTACATTGTTACAACATGACATGTTATTTACTTCAAATTGAAAAGATGATCAGAAATGTTTCTTAATTTTTGGGAGCCAAAATATGTATGGAAGTTGCATTACTTCCAGTCAAACATGTAATACAGCTTCTCTCCCTGTATCGGTGTTTAACATTTTGGAGCAACTTGAATCATGGAATATTTTTTTCAATATTAAACCATTTATAGCTCTTAAGAGCCTGAAAATGAAAAAAATTTGCATTACTTCTTGTAAATATGTAATTCTGTTTCTATCTTTATTGAGATTTAAAATTTTGGAGCAGCTTCGACTGTTACAAACTTTTTCAAAACATTTAAATTTTAAAACTTTAGAAAAGCCTATTCTGATATAATAAAGTTTACAATAGCTGCACAGAGAGGTTAATTAATATTTAATATGAAACTAATTTGACTTCTTAGAACTTTATGATTTTTAAAATCACATTATGATTTTAAAAAATTGACATATGACTAACAATATAATTGGATGTTGAATTTATACGAATTAGGAAATAAATGTTTCCTCAATTTTCTGAATACATATTATTAATTTGTAGGTTATTTTAAATAACTACACCAAATTTCAAACCTTTAATTACCTATTATAGTTCAGAAGGAAAATGTTTTTACATTTTGACCAGTCCGTTGATTGAGATGCAAAATTGCACTTCAGATTTTAGTGCTTTTCTCCTAAGCTATACTAAATAAGGCTCTAAAAAGTTGCATATAAATAAAACATGCCCTGCTAATTGATAATTCTTATGCACAAAAGACCTAGCAAATTTATTTTATATTTTGAGTTTTAAGCTTTGACATACGACAAAATATAACTAGATGTCGAATTATATGAAATGGGAGATGAATGTTTTCTCAATTTTCTGGATACATATTATTAATTTATAGGTCATTTTAAACTACTATACCAGATTTGGGAGCTACTTATTATAGTTTAGGAGGAAAAGATCAAAACGCTTTTATAGTTTGAAATCATTGGTTGCGTTGATTAGGATGCTAACCTATGATACATGCGCGCCCCACATAGCATGGAATTTTCCAAAGAAATATTACATGAAATGAAATATTTCGGGGAATATTTCATGAAATGCTTCAATAATATTACAACAATATAACATGATATATTCAACCATTTTTTTTACATTATTACATGAAAAATGAAAACAATATTCCAGTAATATTTCATGTTATATTACATATAATATTTTGAAAATTTTTCATGATATATTTCCTAAAATATTACAGAAACATTACATTAATATTTTTCATATTTCGAATAATATTTGCCAAATTTTTTTTGCAAAAACCCTGGTAGAAATGCTAGCCACCGGTTGGCGAACCGTTGGTCAATTTTGAAATTAAAAACGTCACACCATGATTATGTTACTATTATCGACGAAAAATAACTATTTATATAGGTGAAAATATTATATTGTAGATGTTTTAAAATATAATGATAGTTTTAAATAGTTTTAATTAAATTTTAATGTTATTCTTAAGTAGAAATGCTCCCATTTGATTAACATGTTGACCAACGAAGTTGGTCTATTTTCTACCAGGGAATATTGACTCAATATTACGAAAATGTTTCATGAAATGTTTCTCCGTAATATTTGTCCAACGAATCACCGGATCATTTCTTGCAATATTTCCAGAATATTTTAGAAACATTTCCTGAAATATTACAAAATAAATTTTTAATCAGGCAGGAATATAGCAGAAATATTACATGAAATATTTCTCTGTAACATTACAGCATTAAATCGCCTTATCTTTTCTCGGAATATTGCAGGAATATTTCTAAAACGTTTCTTGAAATATTGAAAAATAATTCTTTAATCTGACTGTGAATATTAAATTAGTATAGTAGTAAAATATACCCTGTTAATGGCTAATTTATATATATGTAAGAAATGTTTACTTATAAAACACACACACACCAGCACACACATCCCACACACAACACCCACACACAACACACACACACCCCACACACACACCCCACACATACAACACACAACACACATACAACACACACACATGCTAAACGTGGTTTATGGAGCCACTTTTTATATATATATATGGGTTTATGGAGCCGGTTTAGGTTTATGGAGCCCGGGGTCCTTAGGTTTATGGAGTGCACCTTACATATCGGGGTTTATGGCGCCCGACCTAGAGTTCCGACTTTGAGAGTTCAAACCAAATTTTCCGGAAAAATTCTGCGGAAACTAAATTGATTTAAAACTTTCGACCGCTTTTCCAGTATTTTAGTATACTAGCAAAATCAAAACGCGCTGCGCGCGTATTATTTTGTTTTTGAGGTTATGTATATATAATTTTTCATTACGATTTCATGTTAATTAGTTTTAATGATAGGATAATCAGATTATTTTTCAAAGCATGAAAAAATGAATCTTTTTATTCTAATTTGATTTAATTATTTAGTTTTAAATAGTTAAGAATAAAAATTCAATTTAAAAAATTCAAATGTAGCGGAACCCTACTGAAAAAAACCACATGGGATCACGCGTGGGATTCCACATGGGATCCCACGCGTGATCCCACGTGTGAATTTGATATGGGATCCCATGTGACATCCCACGTTTGAACTCGCAGCATGAATTTCCACATGAGATCCCACAAAAGATCCCACATGGGATCTCATGTGGGATATCATGCGTTTAACTTGAGTACGGGATCTCATGCAGATATGGCGTAAAACTTTGAGTCCCCCATTGTGAGTAATGGGGATATTAAAAAACAAGGCAAGCCTTGTAATTAAGACTCTTCGCAAAGAGTCATTTGAACGGCTGACTTACACGGCTTATATACTCTCGGCCATCCAGTATATCTACAGAAAGCGCTATCGGAGCGCCGCATAGCGGATAAATAGCCCCAGCTTACTTATGGAGAGCCACCCATCACAAGTTCTCCTTTGTCACCGCTATGCGGCGCTCCGATAGCGCTTTCTGTAGATATACTGGATGGCCGAGAGTATATAAGCCGTGTAAGTCAGCCGTTCAAATGACTCTTTACGAAGAGTCTTAATTACAAGGCTTGCCTTGTTTTTTAATATCCCCATTACTCACAATGGGGGACTCAAAGTTTTACGCCATATCTGCATGAGATCCCGTAATCAAGTTAAACGCATGGTATCCCACATGAGATCCCATGTGGGATCTCTTGTGGGATCTCATGTGGGAATTCATGCTTCGAGTTCAAACGTGGTATGCCACATGGGATCCCATATCAAATTCACACGTGGGATCTCGTGTGGGATTCCACGTGGGATCCTATATGGGATCCCATGTGGTTTTTTTCAGTAGGGAAGTAGAGAATTTTCTCGCCTATTCCTTACGGACCAATCAAAATCCATTTTTAAATGCTTCACAACATCCGGTCATCGTTTTTTAAAGAGTAGATCATATTTTATATGAAAAAGTTAAAATATTTAATTTTCTAACATGTTTTTGTTTACTTGTTATTAAAATTCGTCTGTAATTTACATATATACAAAGAAATTGCTACAGCATATACTCTCGCCTTACTTATTACAAAAAATGAAAAAACCCGCTGAAATTTATTGGTACTTAGCTTCCGCCAAACCAAGTTATTGTTTTTATATTTATATTACACAGTAGTTCACACATTCAGTGACTAGAATAAAGGTACCAATTACTGTAAAAGCCCCAATTACTGCAGACTTTTATAAAAATTATAAATTATAAGTTTTTCAATGTAAGAAATAGGAAAAAAACCAGTTGTTTTAATAACAGTATGCTCCTAAAATGATTATTTCAGTTTGAAATTTTGAAATTTATTATTACTTTATTTATATAAAAAGAGCATTGTCGATTCCGTATGTGTTTGTTTTACTTGACGTCTGTCAAACGCAACTTTGGAAATCGCATTTTATTTATAATAATATGAATAAATAGATCGTTATAGATCGTTATGAAGTTAAAAAAAGACTTCAGAAAGTCAATAAGATGTATTTGTTTACTTTTATTGAAAGCGCAGTATTTGGTACCGTTTTTTCATGGCGAGCATATTACTGCGGGTTTGGAAAATTAAATAAATTTTTATAAAAAAACTTACGTAAATGTAAATATATTGTAATTTTTATTGAAATGGGTTTAAATTACCTACATTTTCTTTTTTTAACATTCAGATTATCTTGAGTCTGTAATTTGTCATTAATGAAAATAATAGCAATAGAAAATTACAGCAATACCCTATCTTAAATTATAAATGTTAATAACAGTTGTTAACTTTTAAAAATTGATTAATTAAACTATTATAAACTAACAACAATGATAATTAATTAAACTATTATTAACTATCAGAAAGCGTTACAATTAATTTTGTAAAATAACTTAGAAAAGATAAAATAAGTTAAACACATGCTTGTTGATAAATAACAATCATTTTTTTTTCCTACATGGGAAAATCCCCCGTACTTGTAACTCGTGTGTGATTTTTTTTTTAAGTAATTTTCTGCTGTTATAAGTGTGCCGTGCTAAGCATATAAACGAGACAGAGTGTAACATCTTCAATTTTTACGTAAAAAATCAGTCCTGCAATTCATCTTAGTGTGTCATGCACGGCACAATGCAGCGATGCATAAAAATGTCAAAAAAGGTTGCATTTTCAAAATGGTATCTTTTTTGACATTTTTATGCATATCCGCATTATGCCGTGCATGGCACACTAATATGAATTACAGGACTGGTTTTTTACATAAAAATTGAAGATGCTGCACCCTGTCTCGTTTATGTGCTTAGCATGGCATACTTATAACAGCAGAAATTGCTTTAAAAAAAAAGTCACACATGAGTTAAAAGTACGGAGGATTTGACCATATACTGATTTAAACAATTAATGTAGTAATACTACAACAATAACTTTAGTTTGAGGAAGCTAATTGGCAATGAATTGGCAGCGGTTTTATTTAATCACGCAGTAAATGAGTCGCAGTAATTGGTAATTCTGCAGTGATTAGGTCACAATTATAGGAACATACTCGCAGTAACATGTAAATGACATCACTCGTGAAAAATCTCTTTTTTACCAAAATAACCACTGCTTACTTGGAGTAAGACATTGTTTTATATTATAAAAACGTGTTTGAACCAGTTGAATAAATTATCCAGAAAATAATTAATCCAGAAAAGAAATTTTGTATGGCTTTTTATCGAGTTTAAAGTTGCTTAGAATAAAAGTCCGCAACAGTTGATACATTCGACCTAATCAACCCTTTGACAATATAAATATTCGGAATTCATACGATGTTATTACATTCATCCGTATTATTGTAAAATAGTTATAAGATAAATTTTGTAAACTCGTAATTGAAGTTTTTTATTGTAAGTTTTGAGAAGAGCTACTCTTCGAAAGCCGAAACGTTGACAAGTTGATTTCACGATATTTCAAGTGTTTTATAATGCTAAAAAGACCTACGCAATCATTAGTTGCGATAGTTTGGTGTCATCATGCAGAATGCAAATAGCTTCATGTTTAAAAGAGCTGAAATGGACCTATCAGAAAGGCAAAACCAGTTTTATTAAATTGAAACCTCATGAATCCTGCTACAGCAACAAAAAAAAATCTGCAAACAGCGAGACTTACAATGTTCAATTCAAAGATGTTTTTAACGAGTTCATAACAAACTCTCTAATCGTTTCAATGACCACAACGTATTTAAGCGCAAAAGATTTCTTTAGCTTTTATGAAGCCTGTAACTATCCTTGCTCTTTCAAGTCTGTCAATATTACCTTGGATTCTTCAATATCAAGATATAAATGCGGAAACTTCGACACAATTTATGAAGATGCAATGACTTTTAAATTTGATAATATTCTTTTTAATAATTACGAAAATGAAATACCAGTATCGGTTGTCATGAAACTCTTGTCCCTACAAGTCAAACAGTTTAATGGAAAGAGAAATAATAAATATCTGCAGGTTAAAATTATCGATTTATCAAAAATAGATACAACTATAGAGGTTATCTCTTATATTTCGAACAATTTTCAAGTCCGAACGCTTCGATTAGGGATGACTCGTGATCATATAGATAGTGCACTAAAAACAATAAATTTAAAAGAATTATTTTTTACAAATAATGTCAACTTGAGATGTAATTTCCTTTCTCATAAATCATTTTTCAATTTAACGGTATTATCACTTGTAGGATGCCAGAAAGTCTTTGCTGAAATGTTATGTAAATTTGTAAAAGATAATAAGGTATTGAAAGAATTATTCGTAACTGATTGTTACAATATAGACAAGGAAGTATACATGTTTGACCTAATTAAAGCTGTATTTTCGGCACAAAATAATTTAGAAATTTTCCACTTTAACTATACGGAACGAGTGGAATTTTCCCGATTCCACAATCATTCAACTTTTGATTTTAACCCACTATTGTTCATGTCAAGTTCAATTGAGCACTTCAACGTTAAAAATAATGGGTGTTTTGATAAAATTTATAACGATGTATTTGCTTGTGTGCCTAATGTTAAAATTTTGATACTTTTGGGAGTATTAACAACTGATGAAATTGATTTTTCACCCCTTACAAGATTGCAGCATTTAGAAATAAATTTTAACACCGGAGTTAATTCAAGTCTTCAAAGACTGAAATACTTAGATGTAAGAAAATTAGTGGTCACTAACCTAAGAGGAAAAAATAAAACAAAACCATTCAATACAGACTTTTTAGAAGCTTTAATTGCACAGAGAAGCGCCATATCTGTAGATTTAAAAAATTGTAAATTATCAGAATGGAAAATACAAAGATTAAGGAATTTAGGCGCCAAGGTAGTAGGGGATAGCCAAATGTTGCACTTGCGAGTCTCGAATAAGTAATAGACAGAATGAAATACAGGAAAATCATCAAAAAGCTCGGCGAGTGTAGATATTATCCTTGCCTTGTATTATTTGCATAAGAATGCTTTCTATTTTCTTACATTATATGGTAATTGTTTATTCTTCGCAGGTTTCGAATAATTTAGTTAAGATTTTGTCACGCTTTACTCACTAATAGATATCCGATTTTTACGAGAAGGATATCCTGACGTTGTGATATTGATATCCCACACTGCCACCTAGGGCGTCGTCCCTGTTTATTGCAGTAGGGATAACGACATTAAGCAACACTTTTTTGAGTATAATGTTAAAACTTTGATACTTTTGGAGGTCGTAACACCTGATAAAATTGATTTTTCACCCCTTACAAGATTGCAGCATTTAGAAATAAATTTTAACGCCGCAGTTAATTCAAGTCTTCAAAGACTGAAATACTTAGATGTAAGAAAATTAGTGGTCACTAACCTAAGAGGAAAAAATAAAACAAAACCATTCAATACAGACTTTTTAGAAGCTTTAATTGCACAGAGAAGCGCCATATCTGTAGATTTTAAAAATTGTAATTTATCAGAATGGAAAATACAAAGATTAAGGAATTTAGACGCCAGGGTAGCAGGGGATAGCCAAATGTTGGACTTGCGAGTCTCGAACGAGTAATAGACACGATGAAATACATGAAAAATCATCAAAAAGCTCGGCGAGTGTAGGTATTATCCTTGCCTTGTATTATTTGCACAAGCATGCCTTCTATTTTCTTACATTATATGGTAATTGTTTATTCTTCGCAGGTTTCGAATAATTTAGTTAAGGTTTTGTCACGCTGTACTCACTAATAAATATCCCAATTTTTACGAGAAGGATATCCTGATGTTGCTTGATTGGTATCCCACACTGCCACCTAGGGGGTCGTCCCTGTTTATTGCAGTAAGGATAACGACATTAAGCAACACTTTTTTGAGTATAGTATATCACATAAAGATATCATGCTGAAAAATGTACAAAATTAACACTGTAAGTACCGTATCTTATCTATAAGTTGGTTGAGCATGCTATCCGGCACATTCCTGTTCTTCCAACTATAATAGATATAAGCATGTTCAGATTTTAAACATTTGTTTCATTATTTCATGACATCGAATCCCGTGTAAAAATTTTCTGATAAATCAGACTAGAATCAGATTAGTTTTCCCTGAATCTAGTTAGGATCCTGTGGGGAAACCTCCTTGGATCCCGACAGGGTGGTATCTCACTTTTATCTGGGATTAGGATGAGGAAATCCGATAAGAATCGGGACGCAATTCGATCCTAATTTTAATTATTCTAGGATGAAATATCTATAAATTATTAGGTAACAAACATTATAGTAGATTATGACTCGACTTCGGCTCGGGTGCTAATTTCCGCGTAGTCAGGGCTGTTCCTCTTTTCTCCCATGGTGCAAATACTATTTTTGTCATGTAAGCGTAAAGTAGGTACTTTACACCTATTATGACGAAAACATTTTTTTTCTGAATTATCGTCATTTATTATACATTCTCATTTCTCATTATCATCAATTTTTTTTCTTCATCACATTGTAACTCAACTTCACATTCTTTTTCATCACCATCACTTTTGCAGCTTTCGCTCTCAAATACCTGTATCTAGTGTGTCGTCATCATGTCCAACATTATAATTTACATTTTCACTTTTTATGAAGTCGAGATTAGTTGTCTTTTTAAAAAGAATCAATTAATGCATTTAATTATTTGCTAATTGATAGAAGTGGTTCAGTAACTTTTTGTCCAAATTCAATGTTTAAGAAATGGAAATCGAGAAAGTGCAAATACGCCACTGTATTTTTTACAGGCACGTTCTTACGTACCTACAAGAACGTTCTTGGAACGTTCCCAGAACGAAATGTGCTATGTGGGTTGTTTTCAAAAATAAACTTCGCGGTCACTCACTCTTAACAAACTATTGAAAAATAATTCTTCAATCTGACGGAGAATATTAAGTCATTATTACTACAATATTATTACTCGATTATTTCTTTGAAAATTTCTAGAATATTTCAGAAATGTTTCATGAAATATATAACTTTCGAATCAGACAGAGAATATTTAAAAATATTACAAAAATATGTAAAAAAAAATGATTTTCTGTAATATTTCTGTAATGAATCACAGGATCATTTCTTGTAATATTTCTGCAAAATTTCAGTGACGTTTCTTGAAATATATAAATAATGTTTAATGTGACAGGGAATATTAAATAATTATTACTGAAATATCTCATGAAATGTTTCTTTGTAACATTTCCGCAATGTATTACTAGATTATTTCTTGGAAAATTTCTAGAATATTTCAGAAACGTTTCATGAAATATATGTAACTAATTTTTTAATCAGACAGGGAATATTTAATAAATATTACAAAAATATCTAAAAACATGATTCTCTGTAATATTTCTGTATTGAATCACAGGATCATTTCTTGAAATATTTTTGGAATATTTTAGAAACGTTGATCGAAGTATTTAAAAATAATTTTTGTATCAGTCATGCAATATTAAAACTATATTACGGAAATATTTCGTTCGACGTTTCGCTGTAATGTTTACATAACTCTCTCTCTCTCTCTCTCTCTCTCTCTATCTCTCTCTCTCTCTCTCTCTCTCTCTCTCTCTCTCTCTCTCTCTCTCTCTCTCTCTCTCTCTCTCTCTCTCTCTCTCTCTCTCTCTCTCTCTCTCTCTCTCTCTCTCTCTCTCTCTCTCTCTCTCTCTCTCTCTCTCTCTCTCTCTCTCTCTCTCTCTCTCTCTCTCTCTCTCTCTCTCTCTCTCTCTCTCTCTCTCTCTCTCTCTCTCTCTCTCTCTCTCTCTCTCTCTCTCTCTCTCTCTCTCTCTCTCTCTCTCTCTCTCTCTCTCTCTCTCTCTCTCTCTCTCTCTCTCTCTCTCTCTCTCTCTCTCTCTCTCTCTCTCTCTCTCTCTCTCTCTCTCTCTCTCTCTCTCTCTCTCTCTCTCATCCCCCTCCCTCCCTCCCTCCCTCCCTCCCTCCCTCCCCCTCTCTCTCTCTTTCACTTGTTCTCTCGCTCTTCTTTTCCAATCTTGCCTTTTTCCTCTCTTTTACTTTCTCTACTCTCTTTTTGTTAGCTGACGCTTTCCCTATCTCTCTCTCCCGCTCTCTTGATCTTTCCCACTTTTTCCCTCTTTCTCTCTCTTTCTCATTCTTTTGCTCTTTCTTTCTTCCTTGCTCTCGGTCTTGCTTTTTTTTGCTCTTTCTTTCTCGCTTCTCTGTCAATCTCTTTATGTCGCTGTCTCTCCCTTTCTCTCTTTTGCACTCACTCAATATTTCTTTCTTATTTTTAGCTTTTTCTCTCTCTCTCTCTCACTTCCTTTTTTCTCTTCTGCATTACTTTTCTTTCTTCTCGCATGTGTGATAGTGTGTACAGGAAACTGCTAGGTATGAATACGACACAAAGATAGAATTAGAGTATATTGCACCCTGTTTTCCTTATACAGGGTGGGAAAAAAAAGGGTTGGGAAACTCATGAAGATTTTTTGAGGAAAGTCATCTACTATTATATAAATCTTCATAGTATTTCTTTGTAATTTTTTTCAATTCTTTCGAATGAAATAGTCAGGTTTTGGGGGCCTAATCCCAAATACAGGCTCAAATCGGACCCAACTTCAAAAATTTAAATGTAAACTTATATTTTTCATAGCAGATTCGAATACTACGGGAAATAAACAATTTTTTGGGTCCGAAAAATGAAAATATATGGATATTCTGAAACTGTCCTTGGCATTAGGCCCAAAAACTAACTAATCCATTCGAAAGAACAGAAAAAATTAGAAAAGAAATACTATTAAGGTTTATATAATTATTTGACTTCCCTCAAAAAATCTTCAGAGGTTTCCATCTTATTTCTCCACCCTTTACATAGGAAAGCCTAAAATGTTTCGTGAAATTCGCCAAAAATAATTTTGGACAATTTTATGTTTATTTAAATTTAGAGAATTAGAATATTTCTTCTTCATATTTTTTTTCAATTGTCTTTAATGAAAAAGTAATGTAATCGCTATAATTTTGGCATATATAAAATATATATATATATTTTTCTGATTATCGTTGAAGTAATATCTTGCTTTTGATCTAGTTTCCTAGTTGATTGACTGTACTTGTGCTTTTTAACTTCAGTTATATAGTATATTATATAGAATATTTATATTTATCTATTCTGACTAATTATCGATGTTATATACTACTAAACGTATAATAGTTATTTTCGATACAAGTGTGCGAAGTGGGTAATTCTCGCACGGGTGTAGTTTGTCTCCCGAGCGAAGCGAGGGTGACAAAAACACCCGTGCAATGATGATCCTTTCGGTCACGTGTATCGAACTCTATTTTTTTAACGGAGTGTGTGAAACTACTAGCCTTGTTGTTTGTTTTGCGTGCGCAAAGTAGTTGTTTCTCGCACGGCATGCGCGAAAGTAAATTGATCTGCGCATGCGCGACTTTCGCGCACGCCGTGTGTAAAATAGCTACTTCGCGCACGCAAAACAAGTACGAGAAGGCAAGTTTCCCACACTCCGTTAAAAAAAAGACTTTTTATACGTTTACTAGACTTGCATATTGCGTAAAAAGTCTTGGAAAAAATGCCCAGACTTTATTCGAGACTTATTACCAGACTTAGTGCACAGCGTAAAAAGTCTTGGAAAAAATACCCAGACTTTATCTAAGACTTTTTGCTAGATTTTACGATCCGCGTATAGAGGTTATACACGCCCGGCACCTCCCGCATAGAACAGATCCTCATACTCTTCCGCTACAACCACTGCCACCATCGTCGTTGTCGCTTTCATCCTTATAAATCTATTAATTTTTGGAGTCACAAAAAGTAGAGCTTCGTGAAACTCCAACCTGCAAATATAAGTCCTCACAAAGCATTTCTTTTACAGTACAAGTAAATATTTTATAGAGAATTTTAACTTATCTGATGTAATCTAAACGTGTAGCAAGATAACAATATTTTTAAGTCCAAACAACATGAATTGAACGACAACCTTAATGTGTGAACAATGTGAGGATAGAGCATTCTGCAACTAGTTTCAAGTTATTTATAGACCTCAAAATATTTTCAGCTCGCTACATATTTTTGCTATAAAGTTCTTCTCGATGTATGTGTCTAGAGAAGGTGCAAAGATTTTCCACGAGGAACTATAATGGACAGCACCTAGATTAAATCAGATAAGTTCAAATTTTCTATAAAATATTTACTTGCACTGTAGAAGAGATGATTTGTGAGGACTTTTATTTGCAGGTTGGAGTTTCACAAAGCCCTACTTTTTGTGACTCCAAAAATTAATAGATCTATGCAGATGACGGCGGCAACGACAATGATGACAGCGGTGACCATGGGATTGCAGCGGAAGAGTATGAGCATCGGTTTCATGCGGGAGGTGCCGGACGTGTGTAACCTCTATACGCGGACTATAAAGTCTGGCAAAAAGTCTTAAATAAATATTTTTTTGTTTAAAAAATGTTTACTTCAATCAAAAGATTATTTACTTGTTTCAAACAAATGGATTTTTAGTAAATTCATTTATTTGAATTAAGTATTTTTTTTTCAGTGTACTGTCCAAAAATAATGTAATTGAATATCGATTCATTGAATTCTTATTTAGATTTTTTTTCATTTACACATAGATAACAATGTCAAGTAGAAAAAAAACCCAACGGGATACCTCTTCATGACAAATTTTGAGACAAGCCAAACAAGAAGCTGAGTTAGATTTACAACACTCTATAGAGATAGCTATGGGTTCTGGAAGGGTTAATGACCGTGCATCTGAATCTGAAAAATCTTGCACTTCTGAAGGAGATTCACAAAGTTTCTTTGAAGAATCCCAGACAGAAACTAACGATGTAGATACGTATGGTATATCCCATCATTGTGATACAGGTAGATTCGACAACACTGCAACTAAATGTGATACGGATGTTATAAATGAAGTACGATGTTATAAATGAAGTACAATTCAGAAATATATAGATTCAGTGACAGTGACGCTGATTCTATTCCATATATAGATGAAGGTGACTCAGATATTGACTTAGATTGGGATTATTTGGATGAAGATGAGGCACGCAATAAAATTTTTAGAAACGATTTAGCAGTATGGGCATTGGATTACAAAATTAAACAAAATGCGTTAAGGGCGCTCTTAACTATGTTAATTACGCATACTAAAGCTCAACTACCAAAAGATCCACGTACACTACTCAAGACATCAAAACACAGTAATGTTATTAATATGGATACGGGACACTATTGCCCTATGGGTCTTGAAAACGTGATACTTAAAATTATTAAAAACCGAATTGCTGGAGCTCCACTTCTGGGTAATTCATCCGAAAAAGGATTATGGACGATCTTATGTAAAGATTATGGCTGTGACAGTGTGTACGTCATTGGGATCTATCACGGCACTAAGAAACCTGAAGATCCCAATATTTTTTTAAGACAGTTTGTCGATGAAGCAAAAACTCTTTTAGCTTCAGGATTAGAATATAATAACAAATTATATACGATAAGAGTACATGGATTTAACATGGATTCTCCAGCAAAATCATTCGTATTATGCACTAAGTACCACAGCGGCTATAGTAGTTGCAGCAAATGTTTGATAGAGGGAGAGTATAAAGGCTATGTGTGTTTTCCTTTGCCAAATAAAGAAAGTTTAGTTAATTATTGTGACACATTATTGAGAACAGATGATGCTTTCAAAAACTCAGAATACTTAGACGAATATCAACATGGATATAGCATTTTAAATGAACTCCCTCATGTTGGATTAATATCAAACATACCGATTGATAGTATGCACGCCGTATATCTAGGTATTACAAGACAGTTAATAAGACAATGGTTGGGTGATAAAGGAAAAAAGAATAAGTACTGTAAGCTCGCGCAAAATCAAATTGAAAAAATTTCAAACAGGCTAGAGAGTTTTAAATATATTTTACCCAATGATTTTAATAGGCGGTGTAGATCATTAATTTATTGGAAGCAATGGAAAGCTACCATAATTTTTTAATGTTACACGTGAGCATGATTATTTTAACTAACGATTCACTCGTGAAAATTCCTGCAAATGTAGAGTATGCTCAGGCTTTGAATATAAATTTCATAATGAGTTTTCAAGATATTTACGGGGAGAAAAACGTAACTTTTAATGTCCATGCTTTATCACATTTAGCTAAAGATGTTCAAAAATACGGGCCTTTAGAAAAATTTAGTGCTTTTATCTTTGAAAGTTACCTTTGTTCAATAAAAAAATTAATAAGGAAAGGTGACAAACCATTACAGCAAATATCACGAAGATTGTCGGAGCATGAAATGATAAATGATTCGTCACATCATTGTAAACTATCAATGAAAAGATTCCAAGCTGCAAAAGAGCATTCCAGTTATAAAGAACATATCACTGAACGGATAGAGAAAGCTTATAAAATTTTGAAGTCTAACTCATGGATGTTAAACATTGAGGATGCTCGAAACAATTCTGTAATGCTTGATGATGGAATCGTAGTTACTGTGTCCAATATCGTTCAAATAGAAAAGAAATTATACATCGTCGGAAGAAAATACAAAAAAGCTCGTGAATTTTTTTCCATTTCAGGATTTAGTAGTAGTTCATTAGGTATTAATATTGTAAGCGATCCAAGTGAAACAGAATATTGGTCCTGTGGGTCGATTTCTTGTAAAATATTCAAAGTGGCATGTATTGGTGGGTATATTGCATATTCCATTATTCACACATTCACTAGATAATGACGTTTTGTTATCTATTGATTATTCATTTATAAAATTTTGTAAAAGTTGTGCTGTTCATTTGTTCGTTTGTTTGTTTGTTTATTTGTTTGTTTGAAGCTATGCCCTTCAGTGCGAATTTCTAATAAACTAACAGAACCAATAATTGTATCACATCATAGCTACATGGAGAAAAAGCGTTTTAGAAAAATTACTACTACTGTAAAAATGAACAAAATAAAAGTAATTTATGCATTAAAAAGAAAGAAACACAAGGAAACTTACAAAATTAATGATCTTGTCCAGAGAGTACCGTAAAATAAATTGAAAAAAAAAATACTAGGAACGAGAAAAAGTAAACGTGAAGTTCATTAAATAGATAGGTAAACCGAGATTTCGTGTGACATGCAGTAGTCAATGTAAAAATAATGGTGTCTGTAAAACTTGCTACAACATAATATAAATTTCACTTATAAAATTCAATAGACATTAAAAATCTGACATCTTTTTAATTTTCGTTATAAATTGTTTAATATTTTACTGTAAAACAACTAGTTACTTTTTGTCACGTTAAGAAATAATAAAAATTATAGAAATTCCTACTATTCAGGAACGCGAAAATAAAGAATATATCAACTGTATACATAAGTAGCAGATCAAAATAAATAGTTTTTGCGATGTCGTTATTTATTTCATGGTAACTTGAATAAGATTTATTAAATCAATTTGAAATTAATCCGAAATGAAAATTAATTTACATATAAATTGTTTATTTCAAAAGTAAAAATAATTATGATGTAGAATTCTTTTATTTATAATCTACTGGTGGAAGGGAGGGGTGCCCCTTGTTCGCTACGCTACCAACTCCCTTAAATATTATTAATTGATTAATAATTATGTACATTGATTATTCTCAAAAACTATCAAATAATTTTTTTATTATGAGCTAATTTTTGCGTTTATCATAATTGAAGAAGTTCGATAATTTTTATAATTAGATTACCAGCCCTATCAAGATACTTTTGACGTCATTAATAATTTTTGTTATCATGCATTACATTACCCACATACCTACCTACCTGCCCGTCTATACCTACCATTTACCTACCTATAATCTACCCACCTACCTACCGCGCGGCGGCGCTCAAGCGCAGCGGGTCGGGAAACTTTGGCAGCCAATCAGAGCGCGCGATTGGTCTAAAATAGGGTGTGAAAGTTAACTTTCGGCTCGGAGATGCGACCCGAAAGTACGTACTTTCGGGTGGGGGAGTAAGAAAAAAATATTAATGACTCATGAAAAATAAAAAAAAAGATGTATAAATATCTCTACTTCCGATGGTTAATTAGATGTTTGTTTTTATGTTAACAATATCACCATATGATTAAAATTTTTAATTTTGTAACTTAACTATTTAGTCACAGGACTTTCAAAAACATGAGCCTTTCTATCAGTGTATTAAAAATGTATTCTGAGCGGCGATGGCTCAGCGGTAGAGTGTTGGTCTCGTAACTGATAAATCTTTATTTCTACCTAAGTGACAGGGACGCCACTGAATTTGTTTATAAGTATCTTTAAACATCAAGATAAGAAGTTGTTATTCAACGATTACTGAAGTTAAATTAATATTTTAGGATTTATTTACATTAATTAAATGTTTCTTTATTTATTTAATTTTAATATTAATAAAATATAATGAAACAGTGAATTTATTTTTAAAATTTTTCTGCGAACGTATTTGTACTGATATTTTATTTGTTGCATCTATTTAATATAAATATAATATTTATTATATATTCGCCAACTAATTATTATTTATTTGTGCAGTATACGCAATTTTGTTTCTTTTGAAAAGTATTTTTAAAAAGTACAATTATAAAGAAATTTTCTATAATATTGGACGAAGACGAAACAGTAAGAGTTGTACCATCAAAATGGTTGACGGATGATAGAACAGCAATGTTCTGGCCTCCATTAACAAAAAAGTCGGAAATAAATGATGCGGTTATGAAAATGAAAGACGTTTCGAGCGAATGGAAGAAATATGATATAACTAAGTATATCAAATCTAATGGTACGATTTTTCTTTTATTTTGTATAGAAAATGGGGTCTTTTTCATGCTTAAAAGCTGAGTACACTGAGAGAAAATTATTGGAATTTGTATAAATCCGATTTAAAAAATTTATTATATACTATTGAGGAATCTGATCACAGACTGCCAGTATAGTACTTTTTACAATACAGAGTAGTTATTTTTTATACAAACTCAAATAATCATAAACAAAAATTTTTTCCACGTTTGAAACTTTATATCAAGATAACTTGTACTGAATAAATGCAATTAAATTAAAGAAATTAAATAAAAAACGGAAAAATCCTGATGACGTTGAGAATCAAACCTGGATCTGCCAGGTAGTAGTCCAACACCGTACCAACTGCGCCACTGAAGTATACTTACTTGAGACGATTTGAATCGTCTACTGTACATGATCAATCACAATGCGAAAAAATATCCCATCAAAAATTAGTATAACTTCTAGTAAAGACTTCCGGATCTGCAGGCTCGTATCAGAAGTCTGGTCTCTCGTTTTCTTAAAAAAAAAAAAAATCTTATTTCATTTTCACTGTATACCTTAAAAATAAACGTTTTAAATGACTAAGATAATAAATGAACCGATAATGGAGATTGCGATAAAATTATCACTATTTAGTAGATTACGACTATGTCCTCAAATAAGTAAACGGTATACTAATTTTTCATAATACTGGTGAGAGATTTTTCTGCGTGCATAATTAATTTATTTTGTACAGGTTTTCAAAAGTAATTGTCATAATCAATTTTGTTTTAACCAAAACAATCATTTACAAGTTGATTAAGGGGATGCCTTACTTGTATAGTCTGTACATGCTTACCGACATTTATTGATTTTTCAAATATCTATCTCAATTTACATATTTTTGCTTATATTGAAGCTGACGCACATTCTTTGAATTATATAGATTGTGCGTGTGCTTCAATAATTTTGATAATATGAAAATTGGTTGAGAAATTTGAAAAATCAAGTGCAGAAATCTGCAGTTAGGTAAGGCTTTCCCTTAACCCTCATTATATAAAATTTGGTGGTTTGAACGTTTGCATTATAACGATATCGAAGTGCCGTTGCAGATTATAACAAGTTAAGCATGTTTTTTGCGTGCGTGAGTCACGTATCTCTTATTTTTTACGTTGTTAGCGAAAATTTAATATTCTGTCTTGTAAGATCTCTCAAATGTATATAATACATATTCTTTTTAATTAATTTTTCAATGTCTTTTTATAATTTGTATTAGCTTAAACAGTGATAATTACAATAAATTTAGTAAATATCTTACTTTTCGCAGCCTCTGATTGAATTCTCAGTACAGTACAGTAATTTTTATAGAAACGTTTTGTAATTTTTATATTACTTTTTTCTCAATATAGGAATCCGTAGATTTCGCATATCGTTCTAATTATCTCTCACTGTACTAGAAAGTAATCTGTTTTTTTCAATACAAGTGCTAATATTCATTGCCTTTGGCAATCGCAAATGGCTTATTTAGTTTTGAACTGTTTTTGTACGACCGAAATGCGTGATCAGCTATTGAATCCAATATTCATACATAAAAATGCTCTATTATATTGTAATTGGAATAAATACTTCAATTTTTATGAACACCTTTCCGTTGCTTGAAATGGATCATTTTCTTTCTTTGTTAGCATAAGCTTTGAAATTATTTATAGTGAAGTATTACTAAAACAATTTCCATTTATAGATAATTATGTAGATGCAGTAAACGAATCTAAGATGGCCCATTTAGATATTTTAACTGATGCAAGTGATGATGACAGAATTAGAAAAAGTAGGGCAACAAAACATAAAAAAACACTAGTGATGAGTTAATTGAAACACCAGCAAAAAAGTCTAAGTTCGTGAAATGTAATAGTGAAGATTAATTAAGGAAGGAAGCTGACGATAAATCTTCTGAGACGGATGAAGAAGAAAGAGAAAGTTCACGTACTAAAAAGAAAACTGAAAATATTGTACCACCTTCGAGTCTCAATGTAGTAAAAACTACTAATTCAACAGTCACGGTTAAAACATCAAAACAAAGTATATTGAGATATTTAACTCCCTGAACTACGGTGAAAATAAATATTAAGGGCGTTCTCCAGCAAATCAACGTTTTAACATTTTTTTTTTTTTAATTGGTATACAAACTTATTTTTACACGTTTTATCGATTTCTTGAAAGCGCATTATAATAGATGGTATTATTTATTCAGATATTAAGTGTCAAAGTTCAGGATTTTAAAATTATGGGAAGCATAAACCAGGCGTGTAAAAAAGACACATTTTACTTAATTGCAAAATAAATTAACGACACGATTTTTTAAAACTAGTATATTATACCAAATTAAAAATCGAATAGTATACAATTTTTTGCAATGTAGTAAGCGATAATATTTTTAAAGTTATCCCTTTTTATAAAATAGCTTCTATGTCTTTGTACATCTATATAGCTGTGAATGTGAGGGTGCTACGCTTTAACTACACTGAGAAAAAATATTGCATATTTTTATATAAAATTACTATAAAATATTGTTCATTTGGCTACAACTATACTAAATATAGTGATAGAAACAATAAAATTATGATGAAGATAATAAATATATAATATAATAAAAGCTATAAATATGTTATTGAGTACAATATTATATAGTCAAATTTGAAATATCGAAGGATTTTGAATGGAAATATTATATTATACTAAATAAATATAGTAAACTTTATTGGAAATTTAGTTAAATGTACATCAATTGTGTTACTATAACTGTTTAGTCGTTTGAATTATATGAATATATTTATTATTATATTCTGCTCTAGCGACACACGTAGAAAAAACAGGACACAAAATCGACTTTGAGAAAGTTAACATTTTAGACACAGAAAAGAATTTTTATAAACGCTCGTTTTCAGAAATGTTAAATATTTACTTCTATGACAATACCCTTAATTGCATTCAAGATTTAAATTTCCTAAAAAATTCATACAAAAAAACAATAGATCTTATAAAACAATTTTGTACAGGATAACTAGATGCTTCTAATTTTCCAAATTATTTATTAATTCCACTTTCTATTTTGATGAGATTCGCTTCCACACTTTCCTCAAACTCTATCCATCTCTCCCGTTCTTAACAGGCTATCATACCTTCGATGAAGTAGTACCTCCCACCTCTCTCCTCTCTCCCCTTCCTTTATCAAAGTCAATAGCTCCATAATTCCGTCAGACTTTTGCGATTTTCACCCAGTATTGTTCCGCACGCCAATAAACTACAACATGAATTGCGCAGCAATAATGAGTCGAAGGGACAGAATCTGGCGTAAGTTTAAAATCCGCACATTAAATAATCTCTCCTATATTTTCATATTATTGTTAACTAAATTCAGCATCCGTACATTTTTTTCATAGATTGTCCTTGTCCATCCTTTTGCAATTTTCTGTATATACTTAAACCAAAACTTCTTGACGAACTTTAAAGTGATGTAACTGACACGAAATGGTATTCTATTATTTATATTTTTTTTTTTAAATTCTCATGTATAAAAACTTACTATCTGTAAAATTTCATTGTAGCCCTGAAGAGGGGAGTAATACGAAACTCCCGAAACGTCGGCAAAATTAAACGTTACAAAAACTAATTTGGTTCGTAAGCGTCCGATCATTTATTTCCAAATACAAATTCCACGAACGAATATTTTTATATAATATATTTATTATTAACATATTATAGTTCATTTTACAAAGAACATAGCTAAGGCAATAATATTCAGTTTTACTATGCAATATAGTTCACAGGACAAACGCCTTTTTTCTCAGTGTATATATGTAATATTTCAGATTTCTATTATAAAAAATAATTATAAATCACAAATTTTCAAATTTTTAAAAAGATGTGCTCTACGGCTACTGGAGAACGTCATTAAAGGGTCCTTAAGGGGATGTAAAACTGTTCATTGATTTAATTTCTGCATTTGTCAAATTGATTTCTGAATGTTCGTTTGTAAAGCAGAATGTTTATTTGGAAAGCCAACTTCAAGTTCGAGTGCTCCCGCGCTCTTCTAAAACTATATTTAAAAGATTTTAAATAATTTTAGTGCTTTCGATTAAACAATCATATCAACATTCTACATCTCCTTTAGCTGGTTGGCTCCTAAATTGTAGATATATTAAACAAAGTTTAATAAAACTTTCATGTAATACAAAAATAATACAAAGTTTTCATGAAATACAAAAATATGGCAATTAACGGCACACTTTTGAAAACAAAAAATCTGATACTATTATAGATGGCGTTTATTTTGATCGTAAATTGTAACCTATAACGTGCGCCGTTATCACTTCAATAACAAGTACTCAATCTTCTGAATTTCCTGTAGTCATAAATTCTGTTACTTATTTCTGTAGTTAAATACACAGACTGTAAAATCCAGATAATGTACGCTAGCGCGCACATAAAAAAGTTGCAAGTTTGAAAAGAAATTTCTAAAATCGGGCAAGATCTGTAAGAATGTATAACGTTTATGGGTACAACATCCTCTTGAGAGGTGTGGTTCATCATAGTTCTCCATTAGTTTTACTCTAATTTCCAGTGGTATTTTCAATGAGATGATTCGTCGGTGATAATGTTTTAGCTTTTTCAGCATTACTTTTATGGGAACTACTTTTTTTTAAGTTTATATAAACTAATGACATGAACAATTAATTTGAATCTAAGCATATTAATAATTATTATTAGCATTTTTAAGTACTTGTAAACTTATTTAAGGGCCAACTACGTAATTAATACCTCACTCCTTTCACATTTTAGTTTAAATTCTAATTGTTATATGTATATGTATATGTATAATATTAAAACTGTATTTGTAGCTGAATCTAGCAGTACTACCGTTCAGAAAAAAAGTTATGCTTCTAATATAACTGAGAAACAAAATTATGCTTCTAATAATGAGGATGCTAACTTCATTGACACTGAAGATTCAACTCCTTTCAATTTCGAAGATATGAGTAACAGATAGATCCTAATAGCAACTCACGGTACTGACCAATCAATTTAAACTATTTTTGCAGTTATTGCTTTAAATTATTCACGATGGTTTCGGCAGTTGGCATCATGTCATAAATGTATAAAAGACAAAAATACAAGAAATGAAAATTGGTTGAATAAGCCATTTTCATGACTTAAGTACAAATATGTAGTAACTCATGTGGATTGTTCAGTAGACGAATATCTTTTGGTTTATTATTAAGACATAATTATGGTTACACTATTAGATTCTCCGAAGAAAAATCTTTAATTTCATATTTTATTTAAATCAAGTTATCTTTTCATAATTTACTATAAATCGATTAATTGTTTGCTCTCATAAGATTACATGTTGTTCATAACTGTTTGTACTTATTTATTTATTTATTTATCTATTTATTTATTTTTTGTATAACTTAAAAGGAGAGTCCACACCATCTGGGAAACGGATTTTAGCGGAGATTTATAAGTTTATTTCTGGCACCTAGAATTAAACTCACGGTTTGTACTTTCGTTAAATGGACCTTTTTTCGAGATACGATCAACTTGATATTAAAAATGCTTATTTTTGTTAAAAAGTAATGTAGCTTATAAAGACTAACTTTGCAAATATTTATTATATGATCATTTTCTTACAAAAAATCGCTTTCTACGGAAATGCTTGAAAATATTGCGTGAAAAATTTAATAATTCTTGCTTGTTTTCATAAGGTAAATACTTGTAAAATTACAGTCATTATAAGACATAATTATTTAATAAAAATAAGCATTTTTAACATTCAGTTGCTTGTATCTTGAAAGAAAAGGCTCATTCGATATAACTACACATAATGGGCTTCATTTTTAGGTACCAGAAATAAACTTTTAAGGTCCAGTATAAATCCTCCTCCTTGTTGTTGATACAACATTTTTTTAACATGGATGAACTTATTGTTATTAAGTAGTAAAATGATAACACAGCAAATGTGGGACGACAACGTTTCGTCCCTGGTATGGGACCTCTTCAGGCCTTTGTTAAAAAAATAATAAAAAAACATATAATTGTATAGTAATGTTTTCACAATAAATATGGATGTTATAAACTTCGTTATTATATAAAAGTAAAAAAATTAATGGTCGTACCATAATACTTAAATAACTAATATCACATCAGAGACGAATACGTCTCCCTCGTCGTACGCGTTTCCAGTCTATGGCAGTCATATAATAGATGTAAGTATGTAACAGAGTCAACGCAGGCGGAGATACCCGAAGGTACCCGAACTTACTTATTCACGTATACATAGAAAGCCATAATAGAACACCTTCACACAAACAAAGAGAAATTTCAAACAGAGAATAGTTATATTTAGGAATCTGATTTATTATTATTAATATATCAGAAAATAACATAGAAACGTAATTCCGCAAAGGAAAATAATATTTCCTGTGTGCGGCCCTGATGTTACAAAAAACTAAACTTAAATTTAAACTTAAAACTAAATAACTATAGTATATATATATCGCTTTGTGTAAAAAAAAAATATATTATTCGGCCAGTATAACAAAATATAAAATATAAAATGTGTGTCTAACATTTAGTAAATAATTAACAGGAATTAATTCAAAAGTTTAAAAGATCAAAAATTAATTTTAATCCATTCTTTAAATTTTTTTTTGGTGGATGACTTTTTGCTATTCAATGTTTTATACTCCTTTGGCAAATTATTGAAGATCATAATCGCATTAATGTAACTGTTTTTTATACTAATTGTTTTATCTCTTTTGGGTATAGCTATACTTTTATTTCTTGTAATACTGCTTGATTCAAGGTACATTTTTTTTAGTGTATCATGATTATAATTTAAAGCTTCTAAGGCAAACATTTGCTTTATGTTCAATGGATTGTTTTGAATAAATTTATTTTTATTAATAATTTTTATTAATCTTCTTTGTACGTTTTGTAATAGGTTTATATTGTTATTATAAGCTCCTCCCCATGCGATAATACCATAATGAATAATACTATGGAAGAGTGCATAGTATATCATTCTCATTGTTTCAGTTTGCATAAATTTTGCTAATTTGTAAAAAATGAAAATTAGATATTTTGTTTTATTTATAATATATTGAATATGGCCATCCCACTTTAAATTATAATCATAAATCAGGCCTAAGTATTTACATTCTTCTACTCTCCTTAAATTATTATTTTTTATCTTAATGTTGATATTATTCGGTACGCTATCACAATAGTTTCCAAATGTAATGTACACAGTTTTTTTTATATTTAGTGATAACTTATTCAGTGCAAGCCAATCGTCAACCTCATCTAAGTACTTGTTCATTTTTATTTCAACCTCTTTCCAAGTTTTCCCAGTTGCTACAATAGCAGTATCGTCAGCATAAGAGTAAGTGGAGTCATCCTCCATTACAGTTAAGAGATCGTTGATATACAATATAAATAACAAAGGTCCTAATATAGTTCCTTGAGGAACTCCTGTACTAATTTTTGTATAGTTACTTTCCTTTTGATCCACCCTAACCTTTTGATATCTGTTATCTAAGTAATTTTTAATAAGATGGTATGCATTGCCTCGTATTCCGTAATTATAAAGTTTATCAAGTAGTATTTTATGATTGACAGTATCAAAAGCTTTGGCCAGATCTAAAAATGTAATTGCTATAGGAATACTTTTATCTAAATTTTCATATATTTTGTTTGTAATGAAACTTAATGCATCTTTCGTACCTTTATTTTTTATAAACCCATACTGTTTACAGGATAATAGTTTGTTTTTGGAAATGAAATTATATAATCTATTGTAAATTAACTTCTCAAAAATCTTTGCTAAATTAGATATTAAGGATATCGGTCTATAATTTGATACCTCTCGTTTATTACCAGATTTATGTAACGGTACAATTTCAGAAACTTTCAAGGCATCTGGCCAAACTGACTGTTCAATGCATATGTTAAAAATATAGGCTAGAGTATCTGAAATTAGATTTGATATTATTTTTAGTGCTTTTGCGTTTATTCCATCTACACCACCATTTTTAAGTTTCATTTTTTCTATGATTATTTGTATTTCAGCTGAGTTTGTAGGTCCTATAAATATTGTGTTTGTATTGACTGGGGGTAACTTTATTTTTTTATGTTTGGGTGTTTTGATATTTTTACTTAGTACTTCTCCTACTTTACTAAAATAATCGTTCATGTAGTTAGCAATTTTGCTAGATTCCTTGATGGTTTCATTATTATCAGTATTGATTTGGTTTATCATCTTATTATTTTTACTATCTTTTTTGCCTATTTTTGAATTAATAATCTTCCATAATTGTCTAGTATTATTGCAACTGGCGTTAATTACTTTATTCTCGTGCTTTATTTTAGCATCCTTAATAACTTTGTTTAGTACTTTGACATAATTTCTAAATTCCAGCTTAAAAATATCATTATATGGATCATTTTTCATTTTGTTATATAAGTACTCTTTTTTTCACATGAGATCATAATTGCAGTAGTAATCCAATCTGATCTTGCAGTTTGCTTGTATTTGTTACTATTTACTTTAGCTTTGTACTTTATTTTTTCCAGACAGTCCTGAATTTCATTTATGACAGCATTAATAGCTTGATTTGGATCATACATCGATTTAAAAGAGTTCCAATCTGTCCTGCATGCAACATTATATAATTTTTTATAGTTGTAACAAATCTTATTATCAGTGTCTTTAGTGGGCTGAGGTTTGCTTATTTTAACAAATAACGGATAATGATCTGGTGTTGGTATCAATAGTTTGAAAGTCTTAGTATTAATCGAATCAATTTTGATAAATATGTTATCGATGCATGTACCATTTCCACTATTATCATCATTATATGGCCTCGTTGTACCTATAAACCGTGGGAAATAACCTTGCTCAAGTAGATTATTTAAGAATTCTTCACTGATGTTATTAACTTTTCGAATATCTATATTGAAATCTCCTATAATCAGATGATTTTTAACATTTCTTTTTAATTTTAAGAGTTTCTTTAGATTACAAATAAATTCTAGACAGGGCAGATCATGGCATCTGTATATTGCAGAAATTTCAAGATTACTATTATTACTTAATTTTATAGTTGTGTGTAGAATTTTTAACCTATTGATTTCTATTACTTCGGAAGTTTTATTTACATTATTTTTTATAAATACAACGACACCATCTGATTTGTTAATATTACTATGATTATAATGTATGCTATACCCAGATAATTTGAAATATTTATAATGCACAAGATTCCAAGATTCCGAACAAACAATCACATAAGGTTTGACCTTCAAACTCTTAATAAGAATTTGTAATTTATCAAAATTAGTATTTAAGCTACGTATATTAACGTACATTATACAATTCGTCTTACTACTTATTGCTTCATTAAGTGTTTGAAGGTCATTATAAGCATCTTCCATTCTAATTACTTCTTCGTGTATTTCCTTTAATAATTCAAATTGTTGCGCCATTGCTATGTACAGTTGACTGTTGTTCCCTTATTAACACTTGTTGGTCCAGTAGAGTTGATTTATCAGTCGTTGGTAATGTAGGTTCCGGATAATTAGTCACGCTATTGTCTTTTTTGTTGTTATTGGAAAACTTTGTAGCACTTTGCATTATTCTTGTTGTTGAATCATATGGGTAGTCGTATTTTTTTATTGTTCTTATTATTAATTGTTTGTATGATTCACACACTTCCTTATTGTCTGCTGTATGATTTGTTTGCCAATTTGTTTTATATTTTTCGTTTGATTTAGTACAATTTATACATTTCAAATTCCCTTTTTGATTACAAATTCTATCTTCATGTTCGCCTGCACAGTAATGACAACACACTTTCCATTTGCACTTTATTTTTGGTGTCCATAAGTGCAGCATTGATAACACATGTTCACATTATAGTCATCGTATATTCTACAACTAGTATATCCCACAAATACTTTTTTCTTGTTCATTAATTTGTCGTAGGCATTGGCATTCACTTCAGCTATAATTGTCCATAAGTTGCTTTTTTTGTTTAAGTATTTGTGAACAACATTTATTTTCTCATCATCTCCAAAATTATTTCTACACTTGATGTCATTTTCCATCTCTGCTAACTCAACAATGTTCTGTTTATCACTTCCACTTTTATCATCGTGTTCATTATTTTCATCACATTCACTTTCTGTTAGATTTATTTTTTTCAGATTATGTACTCCAACAATTTTTATGCGTGGGTTTTTTCTTTTTTCTATTTTAGCTGATACTATTTTGTCACTTGATTCTTTTATTATATTATGCACCTCTTCCACATCACTTTTGTTTTCACATTTAACTATTATTTTGTCCTTGACTATGAAAACTTTATCTATTTGTTTATTCGTTTTGGATAGTGTTTGTTTTATGTTGTTGTGCACTGTATGAATATCCTTTTCATTATTTGCTTTCACTATTATCTTTTCTATGTTAGCATTTAGCATTCTTTTTTGTTTATTTAATATCCCAGCATACGTAATCTCTGGAGTTATGTTTTGTTTATGTTGTTGTTGTTGCATTTTTTCTTCCAATAGTTTGTTATTTTTCTTCAACTCTATGTTGAGATCTTTTAGTATATCATGTTTATCTATTAATTCTTTATTTTCAAACTTCAATTCGCTAACTTCTTTTTCTATTTCCTTTATTTTCGTTTCGAATTTTTTTTGCACATTCTTCAGTTTCTGTTCATAGTTTTCTATAATTCTATGTAACGTCTTTTTGCTTTTCTCCTCTTGTTGACTTATTGAGGTTAGGTCAGGTGAACATGAACATACTCCTAAGATTCCTTTTAAACTTTTGAAGTCTTTGTCTCTAGTGCCACAGCTGGTATGATATACTTTGTTACATATTAAACAATAGACAAAAGATATTTTTTTCCTTGCACAACATCCGAGAATTACCTCGTCTGGCGGGAGCGAGTCCGTCTCGCCCGCCATGTTTTTCCGAATATGATTTAAATATCTATTTAATTTATTATATTGTTTACTAATAGTGTTAAAGTCTTCTTGTTTATTAATGTTATTATTATTGATATTAATAAAAATATTTTCTGCAATTAATCTTTTAAAATAATTTGGTTCTTTATCTAAAATTTTAACATTATCATAATCAAAACTATGTGAAAAATTATTTACATGAGTCGGAATTGGTAATATTTTGTCTAACGGGGTTTTTTTGTGCTCATATATTCTCTTTTTTAAACATCTCTTTGTTTGGCCAACATAAGTGGCATTACAATCCTTACACGCAATCTCGTATACCACATTGGTCTCACACCATTTTTCCAGCTTATCTTTACCTAACTTAATAATGCTATTTAATTTGTTTGACATACAAGGAACTATAGTAAAACCATACTTTTTAAAGGAAGACTTACATGTAAAAAATAATTTATCATGAAACGGAATCGATATAACATTTTTGATTGTAGACATATTATTATTAAGTTTTGAATTGCTATAAGTGTGATATCTCACGCGATAACGAATACAACTATCAATAAAATTATCAGGGTAGCTATTTTCGGCGAGTATTTTTTTAACCATAATCAAATTTTCATTATGAAATTGTTGGTGCGAAAGAAGAAGAGCTCTATCTACTAGATTGTAAATGATATTGCGTTTTAATTGAATTGTGTGGTTTGAATTAAAATTTAAAACTCTATTAGTGTTTGTGGGTTTTTGATACCAATTAGTAATAATACTATTATTAATTATTGTTAAAGTGACATCAAGAAATGGAATCATGTTATTGTTATGTAACTCATGTGTAAATTGTAAATATTTATTATAACTATTAAATTTGTTTAAAATTAGGTCCATCTCGTCTTCCTTCACACACAAAATTGTATCGTCAACATATCTAAAATAGAACAATGGTGAGATATTATGATTATTTTTTAATTCACTGAGAACTGTGATTTCTAAGTCTTCCATAACAATATCTGCAAATAACGGTGAAATCGGAGAGCCCATGGGTGTACCAAAGATTTGTTTATAAATTATATTGTTAAACAGAAAGTAAGTCTTGTCAAAAAGAAATTTAACTATGTATATTATGTTATCAAACGGAATTTTTGAATGATAAACCGTTTATCTAAACTACACAAAACTAATTCTACCGGTATGTTAGTAAACAAAGAAATAACATCTAGAGAAACTAAAATATATCCATGGGGAATATATATATTCGTCACTTTTTCTTTTACAGCAAAACTATTGTTAATATGTGAAGCAGGTTTATTAAAACAAAGTCTAAGGGGTTTTTCAATGATGTTAGCTAAAAAATGAGTGGGACTATTTACAGTTGAGATAATTGGTCTTAAAGGTACATCTTTTTTGTGAATCTTAGGTAATCCATAAGCTCTAGGAAGAACCGTATTAGTTTGTGTTAATTTAAACCTATCATATTTGAATTCTAAGTAATCACTATCAGTAAGATCTGTTAAAATATTATATACGTTTTTTTGCATTAATGTAAGAGTTCAATTAAAACGCAATATCATTTACAATCTAGTAGATAGAGCTCTTCTTCTTTCGCACCAACAATTTCATAATGAAAATATGATTATGGTTAAAAAAATACTCGCCGAAAATAGCTACCCTGATAATTTTATTGATAGTTGTATTCGTTATCGCGTGAGATATCACACTTATGGCAATTCAAAACTTAATAATAATATGTCTACAATCAAAAATGTTATATCGATTCCGTTTCATGATAAATTATTTTTTACATGTAAGTCTTCCTTTAAAAAGTATGGTTTTACTATAGTTCCTTGTATGTCAAACAAATTAAATAGCATTATTAAGTTAGGTAAAGATAAGCTGGAAAAATGGTGTGAGACCAATGTGGTATACGAGATTGCGTGTAAGGATTGTAATGCCACTTATGTTGGCCAAACAAAGAGATGTTTAAAAAAGAGAATATATGAGTACAAAAAAACCCCGTTAGACAAAATATTACCAATTCCGACTCATGTAAATAATTTTTCACATAGTTTTGATTATGATAATGTTAAAATTTTAGATAAAGAACCAAATTATTTTAAAAGATTAATTGCAGAAAATATTTTTATTAATATCAATAATAATAACATTAATAAACAAGAAGACTTTAACACTATTAGTAAACAATATAATAAATTAAATAGATATTTAAATAAATCAGATTCCTAAATATAACTATTCTCTGTTTGAAATTTCTCTTTGTTTGTGTGAAGGTGTTCTATTATGGCTTTCTATGTATAAGTAAGTTCGGGTACCTTCGGGTATCTCCGCCTGCGTTGACTCTGTTACATACTTACATCTATTATATGACTGCCATAGACTGGAAACGCGTACGACGAGGGAGACGTATTCGTCTCTGATGTGATATTAGTTATTTAAGTATTATGGTACGACCATTAATTTTTTTACTTTTATATAATAACAAAGTTTATAACATCCATATTTATTGTGAAAACATTACTATACAATTATATGTTTTTTTATTATTTTTTTAACAAAGGCCTGAAGAGGTCCCATACCAGGGACGAAACGTTGCCGGTATTTGTGGAAAAAATTAACTAAAGGAGTTTTTATTTAAGCCTTGGGTTGTCCTCCCACATTTGCTGTGTTATCATTTCACTACTTGTTAATATGGAGAGGAATATCAATACTTACTTTTATTGTTAATAAAACATATTTACAAGCCACCTTTGTTTTTTTTCTTTTATATTTCATAAAATTTATTTACATTTTCTAAAAACATATTATAATCAATATTTACAACGTTAGTAGTGAAACTGGTTGAAAAGGCAAATGCTAACTCTATTAAGTTAGGAAAGATGGATGGAAAAATGAAGACGATGCAAGGAAAAACTATTCCTGACAATGCAATTTTATCCGTTGAAGATATCGATATGATTGAGAATTATTTACCTGTAGATAATTTTGAAAAGAACAAACTGAAAAAGTTGGAAGTTGTAGAAGAAAAATTAGCAGAAAAAGACAAAGTTTTTTATCATAATGTGGTAAGATTTTATGTGTTTACTTGTATCTAATATTATTTATTGACGCTCCAAGAAAATATTTTCCTAATCGTGGACTTAAAACACGAGATGTTTTAAACAGAAGACGAACTTTACTTGATTGACGTTTCAAGAGACGTTTTCTTTCCTCATTAGTAACATAAATTAACATTTTCAGTCTACGAACACGTTAAGGCAAGGATTCACATGGCCAGTCAAGGCTGTGAAAAGTTTGTCTTTTATTTAGAACATCAAAAAATCATTAATCAGAGAGGCCATTATCGACTTAAATAAGTTATAGGAACTGATACGCTACCATTGGCTTTAAGAACCTCATTATTAATAATTATATTTACGCGAAAAAATGTGAACAATGAATAATAGAATTAAATATAATAATTACACTTACTTTACATTTTTTTACATCGTTTAAAGAATTTTTATGCAGCATATCAGAAATTATTCAGCAAATTTTTTTAAACTTCTAATTTCTTGATATAAGCATTTTTGTAATAATTAAAACTAGACAAAAATAAATTAAGACGAAAAATAAGTTTTCGTGTATGTTTGACGGACGCGGAGTACCTAGTTTCTCACTCCCGGGCCCAAAGTAAGTGCTAGCGAGTGCATAGTAAATTCTTCGTACCCGCTGGTTAAAAAGTAATATTCCCTTCCGTCAGAATTATCATGAAATCATACTTAACCATAAATCTAATCTTATGAATTTTTATATTACACACATTATATTACAATCTTTATCATAATGAGTTAGTGAAGAGTTCAACTACTTCAGGGTCAACTTGTACGAGAATGGGCTATTTATTAAGACTTTTAAAAGAAAAATAATATGTTTATAGATAACAGCATCAAAAAGATGTCGAGTGAGAAGGAATACAGGACCTGATGAATTATATTACATTTCTCTGGCGCCAGTTATTGGAAAATCCAGACACATTTGACGAAGTTTTTGCCCTACCACTATGTTAGATTTCGATAATACACTAACTGATCAAATTGTTTTATTGGTATAAATTTTATTTCATTCTACTAGATTCATGAAAGATTGTTCAAAGGCGTGAAATGCTCAAATTAATGAATGTGTTTGCCATCATATGCTTTCTTAAATTGCACGTTTTATAGTATTTATTTTAATAGTTTAAGGTTACGAGAATGGTTGCAGAACTGCTATTTTCTTTCATTAATTTTAAGCTTACATGCCCATATGGTAAGTATATTTCTTGCCGAAAACCCTGCATCCCTGCATAGAATCCCGTTGGGACCCACATGGAACTAGCTTTTTCCTAACAGGAATAAGGCCACATAATCACCTCTTCTTGAATATAGACGCGTATAGATAACGATCTTTATACAGATAACTTGTTTCCAAAACACATGGCACAAACTAAAGGTGTTCGTTAATTATTACATTAAAGCGGCTTAAATGTACCATGCACGTTTCTTAACATTTTTATTTTGGACACAGTATGATGAGTAGTCTTCTGTATGCGTCTACATTCATTAACACAAGCTGCACTTTTGCAAAGGATTTTTCAATAGTATTTTATGTGCAAGCGTACACAAATGTTTACACCGACAGGCGCCTACACACACACGCGCGAGCGCGTGCACACACGCACAATAGAGATCTTGCATGAATAAATCCATTCTCTCGGTCATGCGATACTTTGATAAGTGACTGATGCTTTCGGATCATTACCAATACTATATTTTCTTCTTATATTTTATTTTTTTCTCGTATTTTAATATGTTTATTGAATGATTAATTTTTATATTGATGGTGCTTTTACTGAACGCTAACATTACAGTTTTAGTTTGTATCAGATATTGCTTTATTTATTAATGTTTCAGATAAAATACTTACAAAATAAAGAAGGAAGTGACAGCCGTACATATTCGTTCTATGATGTATGCGATCATGAGCAATGAAGTAGGAAGGGAATATAACTTCACTGGCCATGGAGGAAAAATGAAATCTTTTCAATCCCTAACACTCTGCAGCTGCATTTATCGTAATTTGATTCTTATATATGGGCCATTTCATGTGAACTGAACACTTCAAAATTTTAAAATTGCTCAAAATTTAGGAATTTGTTCAAAATTATGAAACAATTACTGAAACTAAATTTGAGCCCAAAATATTGAAAGTTTCCAAAGTTAAGGCAGCAAGATAAATTGAAAATTTCGAATTTTTAGGAAAACAGGCCATTTTTACGGCTTAATTTTACAAAACAACATTCGAAGTGTAGAAAATGTGTGTATGACCAGGTTTATATTACTTATTTAAACCTAAAAGATTGCTCAAAATATTATCTTTAAAATGATACCTTGGAGAAGATGGAACGAGGTCCCACAAAAAAGTTATGACCAATTAAAGCTGTAAAAACAGTCAAAAAACGCTCTTTTTGGTTGAAAACACTCATTTCAAAGGTAATTAATTTTTTAGCATTTAATGAGTGATATCAACCTGGTCATACACACATTTTCTACACATTGAATGTTGTTTTGTGAAATATCGAATAATAACATAATTCGCATCGGTGGAGGAATAATTCTGAACCATTCTACTTGCATTTTGCAAACTTTTTTATCTTCTATGTTTTATGCAGAAAATTTCACGTTTTTTGAGCATTAAACCATAAAAATGGCCTGTTTTCCTAAAAATTCGAAATTTTCAATTTTTTTCTGCCATAACTTTGGAACTCTTCAATACTTTTGGCTCAAATTTGGTTTCAGTAACTTTTTTATAATTTTGCACAAATCCTTAAAGTTTGAGCAATTTAAAAATTTTGAAGTGTATATATTAAAATGATGTCACTATTTTCCGGGTCTTCAGTCTTAATATATTTATATATACACATTATGGATACATAAATTTTTTATATGGAACAACATAAAAGTGCATCGGTGCATAAAAATGCATAAAACTGTATTTTTTCATGAAGAGCGTTAGCGAGCGAGTTTTATGTGGCTAGTCTTTTATTAAAATAGTATTAATAAATAGAACAACGTTAAAAAATATTTATTTTAAGACTACTAACAGTCTTAATTAGATTAAATAATGATATAAAATAATCAAAATAAGATTTTGAGCATATAATCAAATGCTTTTATTTCAATTCAATTATTTAGTAGCTTTAAATGCTTTAGTTTAAAAATCCAAATATAGCGATTGCTCGCACCGCTTCTTATAGACCAATCAAAACAATCTTTAAATGCTTCACAACATCCAGCCATCATTTTTTAAAGAGTCGATTCTAAAGTCCTTTTAATCATTCTTAGAAGCATCACGATTAAAATTTAAAAACACACCTTTGGATGATGATCAAATAAGAGCGGGTATAGTTGGATGGCTAGACACAGCTAATACCCGTGTTAAAAGGGATGCGAGGTGAGTACTTCACCTTCATTGATGCTATAAGCTCAGATATTTTTCACATAAATTAATTTTTTTCAGTGGACAAAGCAAAACCAAGGTTTTCCAGCCAATTCCTTTACAACCTGATGATGACTCTGAGTAGTCAATATTTTTTGTTTGTAATTTTAATGTAGACTGATGTACCTATTAGTTTAATAATTGCGTTTTTTTATATTTATATGATGTATTAAATTATTAGTAGAATTTAGAAATTTTCATCCCGATAGCTTTCAAAGTCAGATGGCTTAATATAGCGAAATTCATTTATATGTACTTGCTTCGCACATCATCATTATCATGGTCATCGTAAATAAAACAATTTTCGACTGAAAACCACTTTAATTTCAGGGGGTGTGTCTCATTTATGTAAAAAGTATTAAAACTTTCTTCGTACTTTTGGGAAAGTATATTAAAAGATTCTCAAAAATCTATTGGATATTTTAGAAAAATCTTTTCAGCCATTCACATTACTGAAGCTAATAGTCTTGCAGGAATGATTTTTTAAGAACTACTTATAGCATAGGTAAGCGAAACTACGGGCTTAGGCCAGGCAGTACCAAAAAATTCTATACGATATTAATGACCTAAGTAGCATATAAGCTTTTAGAAAGCTTTCCAAAAAGTTACCGGAAGTTCAAGTAGACTGTCGAAATCTTCCAGTATGCTTTCTGGAAGCTGTCGAAAAAGTTACTGGAATTTTCATGGAAGTTTTGGGACTCTTCCTGTAAGCTTTCAGGGAGCTTTCAATAATGTTATCGGAAGTTTTATGTAGGCTGTGTAAATCTTCCTATATACTTCCAGGAAGCTATCGAAAAAGATACTAGAAGTTTCATGTGGGCTATTGGAATCTTCCAGTAAGCTTTCAGTTACCTTTCAAAAAAGTTACTGGAAGTTTCATGTAGTCTCTGGGAACCTTCCGGTAAGCTTTAAGAAAGCTTTCGAAAAAGTTACCGGAAGTTTCAAGTAGACTGTCGGAATCTTCCACTATGCTTTCAGGAAGCTGTCGAAAAGTTACTGGAATTTTCATGTGAGTTGTGAGAATTTTCCTGTAAGCATTTAGGAAGCTTTTGGAATTTACCAGTAAACTTTCGCGATAGTACATTACGATATGTGTGCAATGTGCTACTTTGCAGTACACACAAAGTAGCACATTACAGTACACACAAAGTAGCACATTGCACACGTATTGTAATGTACTATCGCGAAAGTCTACTGGTAAATGCTCACAGACTACATGAAACTTCCGATAACTTTTCCAAAAGCTTCCTAAATGCTTACAGGAAGATTCCCACAACTCACATGAAAATTCCAGTAACTTAATCGATAGCTTCTTGAAAGCATACTGGAAGATTCCGATAGTCTACTTGAAACTTCCGGTAACTTTTTGAAAAGCTTTCTAAAAGCTTACTGGATGGTTCCCACAGACTACATGAAACATCCACTAACTTTTTTGAAAGGTAACTGAAAGCTTACTGGAAGAATACAGTAGCCCACATGAAACTTCTAGTAACTTTTTCGACAGCTTCCTGGAAGCATATGGGAAGATTTACGCAGTCTACATGAAACTTCCGACAAAATTTTTGAAAGCTTCCTGAAAGCTTACTGGAACAGTCCCACAACTCCCATGAAAATTCCACTAACTTTTTCGACCGCTTCCAGAAAGCATACTGGAAGATTCCGACAGTCTACTTGAAATTTCCGGTAACTTTTTGGAAAGCTTCCTAAAAGCTTACTGGAAGGTTCCCACAGACTACATGAAACTTCCAGTAACTTTTTTGAAAGTTAACTGAAAGCTTACTGGAAGATTCCAATAGCCCAAATGAAACGTCTAGTAACTTTTTCGACAGCTTCCTGGAAGCATACAGGAAGATTTACGCAGCCTACATGGAACTTTCGATAAAGCTTCCTGAAAGAGTCCCACAACTCCCATGAAAATTCCAGTAACTTTATCGACAGCTTCCAGAAAGCATACTGGAAGATTCCGACAGTCTACTTGAAACTTCCGGTAACTTTTTGGAAAGCTTCCCACAGACTACATGAAACTTCCAGTAACTTTTTTGAAAGTTAACTGAAAGCTTACTGGAGGATTTCCATAGCCGACATGAAACTTCCAGTAACTTCTTCGATAGCTTGCCGGAAGAAAACTGGAAGATTTCCAGAGCCTAGACCAAACTTCCAGTAACTTTTCCGATAGCTTCCTGGAAGTATACACAAAGATTTCGACAGCCTACATGAAACCTCCGGTAACATTTTCAAAAACTTCCTGAAAGCTTACTGGAACATGTCCACAGCCCACTTAAAACTTCCAGTACCCTTTTTGACAGCTTCCTGGAAGCATATTGAAAGATACCCACAGTATAAATGAAAGTTCCGGTAACATTTTGGAAAGCTTCCTGAAAGCTTACTGGAAGATTCCCGTGGCCTACATAAAACTTCAGGTAACTTTTTCGAAAGCTTCCTGAATGTTTGCTGGAAGATTCCTACATTCTACATGAAACTTCCAGTAACTTTTTCGAAGGCTTCCTGAAGTTCCCGAAAGCTTCCTGAAAAGTGTCCGAAACAGTTCCGGTAATCTTCCGAGGAAGCTTTTTGTCATGAGTTTGACCCAGACATTATGCACTTCCAGGAAGCTCTCATGGAAGCTTTTTGAAAAGTTCCAATAAATCCATTCGTAAACTTACATAAATCGATTCTGAAGTCTTGTAGGAAGTATTTTTGAAAGCTTTCTGCATTCTTCCAGAGAAGACTACTGGAAGGTTCGTACAGCCTACATGAAGCTTCCAGTAACTTTTTGAAAGCTTCCTGAAAAGTTCCTGGAAGGTTCCCGAAAGCTTCCAGAAAAGTGTCACAAACAGTTCCTGTAATATTCCGAGGAAGCTTTTTGTTATGAATTTGACCCAGACATTTTGCACTTTAAGGAAGCTTTCGTGGAAGCTTTCCGGAAGCATACGAAACTTTTATGGAAGCTTCCAGGAAGCTTCTAGTAAGCTTTCATGCTATGTGGGTTATTAGGAAAAGAATCAAATATTTGGTATGAATATTAGTATCATTTTAAAGTTTATATTTAAACGTAAAACGTATTGATAAATGAAATATTTAAAAATTACAGTTTCTTACACGTTACTGATAGAGAAATTGCAGCAGGAGGCAAGAAGTTTGCACAAAGATTTAAAACTGCGAAGACAGTGGAAAATACCATAAAATTTCATTACTTTAACCCGTTTCCGCCGAAAACGCCACTCGCGGTACATCGGTCTTTGAGGGCTGATAACTAATACTACAGGCGTTAAAAAAAATTGAGGGGGACACATTTTTAAAGTTTAAGAAATGCCCTTTCCCATGGTGAACACAAAATTGCTCTAAAATATTATTAATTGTGAAAAAATGCCGTTAAAACAAAAAAAAGCACGATTTTTCCGCTCTCTTTTTTTTTTAAATTGAGTTTTCAAAGGCTTCCCCGTCGGCAATCGACCTGTAAACTTTTTAACCGGTGGAATAGATGTCTGAACCTTAACAATCCATGATTCAAAGATCGACTTTTTGCCTTAGTATTTTCAAAATGGCGCCCGAATCACAAAATTTTTGCAAATGCATTCATGATTTTTTTACACGAAAACTGTGAACTTATGGAGAAAGTGCCAAGAGTGAAAAAAGTTCTTAAAATTACTCAAACAGTGCACCTAAATGCATAGAGAAAATGTCTAAGGATAAAATGTTTTTAGAATTAGCCAAAGAATACATGAGAAATTTTTTGGAGCGGTTTGAGCAATTTTTCGATTTTGCAAAAAGGTTGACATTTGCAAAATTAAAAAATTTTCTCAAAAGTCATTGAAAAAATTTAGATGCATTCTTTGAGTAATTTTAAGAACTTTTTCACTCTTGGCACTTTCTGCATAAGTTCATAGTTTTCGAGTAAAAAAATCATGAATGTATTTGCAAAAATTTTACGGTTCGGGCGCCATTTTGAAAATACTAAGGCAAAAAATCGATCTTTGAACCATGGATTCTTAAAGTTCAGACATTTATTCCACCGGTTAAAAATGTTCCAGGTCGATTGTCGACGGGAAACCCTTCGAAAACTCAATTTAAAAAAAAAGAGAGCGGAAAAATCGTGCTTTTTTTGTTTAAACGGCAATTTTTCATAATTAATAATACTTTCGAGCAGTTTTGAGTTCACCGTGAGAAAGGGCATGTCTTAAACTTTAAAAATATGTCCCGCTCAATTTTTTTTTTACGCCTACAGCATTAATTATGAACTCCCAAAGACCGATGTACCACTAGTGGTATTTTCGGCGGAAACAGCTTAAGCCCATAATAAGGATGACTGCAATCTGTTTGATTTTCTAAATCTTTTAGATTAGGTATTCTTAAATAAAGAAGTTTAACATCTTCTTCTTTAAGATCTTCAAATTTATTTACATCCTTTTGTTCTGTTAAACTTTCCAAATAACAATCTTCGTTTAAACGTATACCAATACCACATTTCACTGGAGTTTTCATGATAAAAAACTTAATTTGTTTTTGTCAAATAATTCAACATATTATTCACAGAAATTCCGACAAAAAACAAACAATGTAAAAAACTAAATCATGAAAAATTTTTATTTACTGTTGAAATGCTATTAGGAGATAAATAACTGCGTATGATTCAGACGCGTATAATAGACCTGTAATGTACGTGTAATAAAGTAGCATGTACTAGTCTTCTTCTTCTTTCCGGATTAGGGTGACGCTGCTTGGCTGCATTAGAGACTTTTCACACTGGCGTTTTGTTCTTGTTCTATGCTGTGTTCTGTGCTCCGGCACACTTCTGGAACATGCGTGTAGTTCGCTATCTGCAAGCTTTGTACTCCGTTGTTTAAGAAGTGAAGCGGAAAAGACGGAAGTAAATACGAGTGATATGACTCTGACCTACTCGTCACAATAGTTGATGGTTTGACGCCCTTGTTTTCCCTGCTCCGAAAAAGATGCTCCAAAAGTATACATAATAAAGAATACTTCTTAAACCACGGATTACACAGCTTGCAGATAGCGAACTACACACATATTCCAGAAGTGCGTCGGAGTACAGAAGATAGCACAGAACATAGCACAGAACAAGAACAGAACAAGAATAGAACGTCAGTGTGGCTTAATAGCGAGAAATTTCAATAAATTGCCTTCAGTTTGCACGTGTGCTGGTAGTAAAATTTTCAATTTTTTATCGTTTTGGGTGTATTTTCGATAAAATGTTTTATATTGAAAAAATATAAATATTTCTTTTCGACACAATTAAATAGATTAAAAATTGACGAAGATAAGTGACTTGAAAAATAGCATATTTTATAAAATCTCAAAAATAGTGATTTATTAACGCTTGAATTTTATATAGATAGGATCTGATGTCCATGCCCAGAAATATTATTCATAATTATACATAATATAAGCTACTTAGTGGAAAAGTTTTGAAAAAAAAAGTTTCTAAACCGAAGATCTAGATACTTGAAAATATAAAAAAACACTATTTTTGCGAAAATCGCAAACTTTAAAGCTATGTAAATACGTCAATTTTTGTTTGTATTTTTAATACTCTCCAAAATGCATTGTTCTTTAAAGAAGAAAGAGATATAAATATCTCATAAAGCTTTATTAAAGACTTCAGAAGTATATTTTGATCAAACATTGAAAAAAGTCTTTCAATTATTCCAAAAACTTTAAGGAAATGGTATATAGAAATGCAGAACGTCCTTAGTAATGTATAGCATTGAAATCGAAAAAATATCTAATTCGTCAGCTCTAATCAATAGGAAATCGTTCGATCTTCATGCCCGGTCCAATTCAACTTCGTTAAGGTATGTCTAAAGAAAATTTTCTTATAGTTTTTAGCCAAATCGGAGTTGGTAGAAAAATTTCCCGCGTGTTTTAATTTCGTGAAAATGGTTGTTTTTTCAAAATCTGCTAAATTCAAACTAACACACGCGCTAGATTTTTTAACTTTTTTTAACTCAAGCCCAGTGAAATAGAAAGGGTTTTTCACTCTCTTTCAATCGCACTTGGGTAGATTAGGGTGCAATTGTAAATAATACCCAAAAAATCACTTCAAATTACCATTAAAATGGTGAAAAGGTGACTTTCAGAATGTTGTAATTTGAAAATGTATATGTCAATTTTGATTTTCGAAGAAAATCTGTCTGTAAAGTTCAAGTCAAGACGAAGAAAAAACCCATTAATAATTTGCAAATTGGTGTGAATAAACTTTTTGAATAAAAGTTTGAAAAACATGAAAAAATGTTTAAAAATGCCCTTTTTTGCACCTTTATGACGAACTCCTGACGTCAATTTTAGATATTGGACCCTAAAAATTGGCAAACATTATTTTTTTGATAAGTTCTAAAAAATATCTCAAGGCCGCAAAAATCGGCGACCCCCGTGCGCGCACTTTTTTAAAAAGATGTTTTTTTGTCCTCAGGCCGCAAATTGAATTTTTGCGGCCTGTATAGAGGCCGCGAAATACTAAATGTAAGACCTAGGCATAATATACATTTGGTATTTTGCGGCCTCTATACGGGCCGCGAAAAGTCATTTTTCAGCCTTTGCACAAAAATAGTATATTGTGTGCCAAGGGCGTAAAGTTGGTCTTTTTAGCGAGTTCGGGTCTTGTCTTCGGATCGCAAACGCACTCGCCTTCGACTCGTGCTAGCTCATCTTTGACTCGTACTGGAACCACACGAGGTCAAAAAACCCACTTAGCCCTTGGTGCACACCATATTTTTTGTACCGCAAGTATAGATTTTTGCGTTTTTTCAAAATATCGATGATTTTCTTAAACAATCTTGAAAACTCCATTCAAAAACGACAGCGGGCGCTTTTCGATTTTTACCGTCCGCTACAGTGAGCAGCGGGCGCTTTTCAGTTTTTACCGCCCGCTGGTCGACAAGCTGTCGCTTTTGACTCTATTAATAGGTTCAAAAAACGCAAAAATCATGCTTGCGGTACAAAAAATAGTATATTCTACCACGAACGCAAAATGTAGCATTTCCTCGAGTGCGAGCTTTGACGGCCTCGCTGCGCTCGGCCCCAAAGCTCGCACTCGCCAAGAATGATACATTTTGCGTCCTTACGCAGCGGTGATATCGACTAGCTTAGTGTATTACAAATAATACAAAAGAAAGAACTATGATGTAACGCGAAAGCCCCCTTCTGGTCCTCGCGGTGCACGTGTGTCGTTGAAACGCAGAGGCAACCCGTCACCCTGCACGTACGTGATCTTTCGGTCGAGAACGCCGGGTACGGGGGGAGACCGCTACGCCCGATAAAATTGATAAACGTCGTCAAGTCGTGCTACAACAACTGTATAAGGACTCCAGGAAAAACTTTGAGAAGAGCCTGAATATGTTTTTAAAACAGCCAACAAGACGTTTTGTACAAGAATAATATAGTATAACGATGTTTCAGGATAAAATACTGAGAAAATAAGAATCTCGGTTCTCCGTATTCTATCGAACTCATTTGGCTCTCATTCCCGCGAATTCACGTATTTCGAGCGGGTTTACATGGCTTGGACGATGTATTCGCGAGCGACGCGCGGGGACAGCGCGGCTTTGGCGGTTGCAAAGTCGCGCTCGATACAATTTCGAATCAGATGTTCTCTGGCTGTCGAATCGCGCGGACACGAATTAGCACGTCCGGAGAAAACGGTCAACGTGCGTCTACGAACGCTGGATGTTACAACTCGACGTGAACACTCCGATATCGACCGGAGGATAAGATCTTACGCAGGAGCAGATAAGCGAGCGAGCGAGGAGAGAACTCCGTGCGAGAAGTTCGATTTCTCGCACGCTGCGTTAAACGATGCGTGCAAAAATCTCACTTCTCGCACGTCGTGTCAAAAGACACGGTTCGACACTTGTGTGAGAAGTTGATTTTCTCCTCGTGTGATCTTTTCACCCTCGCTTCGCTCGGGTGCAAACAGTCACACGAAGGGAAAATCAAATCCTCGCACTAGTATCGAAATGTACTATATCAAAACAATCAACACATTCTTTAAGAAATGAATTTTTTAAATATATTCTAACAACACAATTTGCTATAGTCCTTTTATTTATTCTAATCTCATCTAGTCAAAAGCACTCTCTACAAATGGTAATAATTTTTTTCATTACTGTACAAATAATAATATTGTTAATAAAACTTTCTACAAAAGTATAAAATAACGCAAGTATAGAAGTTTTTTCTGTATAATCTATAAAATAATATTTATGATTTTTTAAAAGAAGTTAAATAAATATTAATAAAAAAGTCTTTTACGTTTTTGAGTTAATGTAGGCTTAGCAAATTATATGTAAGTACATTCAAATTGTTCACTGCAAATCAAACAAACGAAAGTTGTGAAATCAATTATCGATAGTCAAGTAATACAAACCATACTCCGAAAAACTGTATGACTGTTCTCAGAAATGTATTCAAATTTGTTCATTCTTGTATAAAAATTAAACACAAGAATGTACTGAAATCAATTTTTTGAGTCAAGTACCGGCCATAAGAACTTCTCGTACCTCGCGTTTAAAATTACATTTTACGCCCACGTTGTAACTTCAAAATTATTCTGCCAATGGGCATAAAGTATTACATAACACCCAAGAGGCGCAATAGCTCACATACTCCTACAAAACTTGATAGAACCTACGTACTTTATGCCCACGTGGGCGAAAATTATTTTAATTATTTAACTGTAATGCCTTCTTTTTATTTCTAAAATTCATAAGAATCTTTTCAGATATTTACGAAAAGTCAAAGCCTACATTAAAAAATTACATAGTTACCAACACATCACTATTTTTCATTATTCCTCCACAGTTGTTAACTTTCTATAATATTACGGATCCTGGAAGGACAAGAGAAGTCTAGAGCTGCTGTAGCAGGGGTGTTCCTCCGATTCCTCATAAGTACATATTTGGCTAGCCCGGCGGTTTGCAGTTTACCTGTGGACTACTTAAATGTAGAATACTAAATTTTTGCATAAATTCATTAACAATATTTACACCTGTAACTCCACTATAAATAATTACATTCGCTCTAACTTTTAATTGGTGCCGTTAAATACATCCCAATAGTAAACGCAACACGTGCGGAAGCCAGTAATCCTTGGACGGGTATCTTGTCGCCCTAACTTCGCTCGGGCGACAAACAGTACCCATACAAAAATGACTCGCTCTACGCACTAGTTGCGTAATGTACTATTTTATAACTGAGCGCATGAATCTCTACGTTAAATTCCTGTTCAGCGTGCGTAAAGTATCCGTATTTCTTTCGCGAGTGCGTAAAATGAGTACTTTATGCACCGAGTGCGCCGAGAGCTCACTTTACGCACTACTTCACGCACCGAGTGCGTAAAGTAAACACTTTACGCACTAGTGAAAAAAGGGGGTACTTTACGCACGCTAAACAGGCATCTAAAGTCGAGTTTCACGCACTCAGTTATAAAATATCAAAATTAACGATCGTTTGTTGATAGTTTCAAATGGCGCGCTAACTTGATAAAAAAGTTAGTGGACCATCTCCTTATAACATACAATATAATCAATAGATAAAAACGTGTCCGATCATTAATTGACGCTTAATTAGCCGTTAATAATTCTGCTGTACATTTGTTTTGTGGCAGTTTGACGTTTATGGCTCCATCAAAGTTTTTTTAATGTTGAGTGACCGCCTGAATCTCAATTTCGAAAGCGAAATGTCATACGATGATAAGGTAATTATAGTTATAAACAATTTTTATAAACAAATTCACAAAATATACTTTATTACAAAAAATACAATTATATACTTTCGATCATTTTGAGTCAAAAATGTCAGTGCATATTTTAACATACGACAAGCAGTTTTCGAATAAAAAATATTCTATAAATTGTTTCGCAAATGGGGATTTTTTAGAAATTCGCCAATTTTGTTACTCAAAAATCGTGATTTGTAAATTTGACGTGATGCGTATGTATGCCAATAACGACACTACGCATTTTCAACAATACAGATAACTGCTGTTTTTCCTCCACTATTTCACCGTATAATTCATTTATTTTGCAGTGCACTATAGTAGCCTCTATTCGCAGACGTCTAAAATTTCTTGACTCTCGTGATTCGCTAACTTGATGTACCGAATACAGACAGTAATATGGAGACGAGGCGTTCGAAACATTACAGATAAATGCCATTTTAGCTCTACTATTTAGTCGTAAACTTTTCTTATTTTTCCGTGCCCTACACGGCACGGCAAAATAATATTAAGTAGCCTGAATCCGCGGGAAACTAAAATCTTTTTCCTTCTTGTGGCCCGCTAATTTGATTTGGCTAGTACATACACCAATATCAAGACTAGGCATTCTAAACAATACTAATAATTGTCGTTTTAGCTCCATTAATTAGCCGTAAACTTCGTTTATTTTGCCGTGCACTATGTCATCTCCTGTTCAGAGTTGCTTAAATTTTTTTCGTACTCGTGGCCAGCTAACTTCATATGGCTAGTACATACACTAATATCGAGACTAGTCATTCTAAACAATACAGATAATTGCCGTTTTAGCTCTAGTAATTAGCCGTAAACTTTGTTTATTTTGCCGTGCCCTGCAGTAGCCAGAATCCGCGAATTGCTAAAATCTTTTCCGTTCCCGTGGCCCGCTAACCTGATGTGCCGAGTACATACATTAATATCGAGACAAGGCATTCTAAACATTACAGATAATTGTCGTTTTAGCTCTGCTATTTAGCGGTAAACTTTGTTTATTTAGCCGTGCACTATGCCAGTCTCTGTTCGCGAATTGCTTACATTTTTTCCGTACTAGTGCTCCGCAGACTTGATCTAGCTAGTACGTACACTAATATCAAGACTAGGTATTCTAAACAATACACGTAGTTGCCGTTTTAGCTCTAGTAATTAGCCGTAAACTTTGTTTATTTTGTCGTGCTCGACAGCCTCTCTTCGGTGTTTAGTAAAAATTTTTTCATTCTCGCGGCCCGCCAATTTGATGTGGCTAGTACATACACTAATATCGGGACTAGGTATTCTGAACATTACAGGTATTGCCGTTTTAGCTCTAGTAATTAGCCGTGAACTTCGTGTTAGCCGAAGTTTAGCCGAATTAGCCGCTTACTTCGAATTAGCCGCTAACTTGATGTGCCAAGTACATACATTAATATCGAGACGAGGCATTCTAAGCAATACAGATAATTGCCGTTTTAGCTCTACTATTTAGCCGCAAACTTTGTTTATTTTTCTGTGCACTATGCCAGCCCCTGTTCGCAAGTTGCTTAAATTTTTTTCGTACTCGTGGCCCGCTAACTTGATCTGGTTAGTACATATACTACTCTCTAAAGTAAGATAAGTGAAATATCACTTATTTTAAGTGTATATGTACTTATTGGGCAAGTACATAGTCGTGCGCTTAGAAAAAGTGCAATACCTTTTCAATAAGTGAATCGTAACCACCTATATAAAAAGTGAATTTTTACTTTTTATTTAAGTGAAAATTATCATGACTTATTTGATGAGTGAAAAGTTTATTTTTTGAAAAAGTAATAATTTACTTTTGAATAAGTGATAATTCACTTTGAAAAAAGTTAAACTATACTTTTTTCTGTACTCTACCCAATTTTTTTTACTGTTGGTTGAACATCACCTCGTAATTGAATATATTTCAGATGTTTATATGAAATTTCCTTAGTTTAAATACCGAAAATATATTCAAATTGCCTCTCTCACTTTACTACGAATACTAATAATATTTTCACTTTATAAGTAGATTATAAAGTATATTTTTCTCAACATTAAGTTTCACTTATTGATTAAGTAATAAAAATGGTGAACATATTTTAAAGTGATTTTTTCACTTATTTTGGAGTGAAAGAGAGCATTCACTTATAAAATATGTAAAAATTTACTTATTTTGAAGTAAAAAAGAGGCTATACTTATAAAATGAGTGGAAATTTACCTATTTTGAACTAAAAAGAGCATTTACTTATAAAATAAGTGGAGATTTACTTATTTTGAAGTGAAAAGGGCATTCACTTATGAAATAAGTGAAATTTTCACTTATTCAACTTTAGAGAGTAATATCGAGAAGAGGCATTCTAAACAATAGAGATAATTGCCATTTTAGCTTTACTATTTAGCCGTAAACTTCTCTTATTTTGCCGTGCCCTACATAAGCCTGTATCCGCGGGTAGCTAAAATCTTTTTACTTCTTATTGCCCGCGAAGTTGATCTAGCAATCACGTACACTAATATCAAGACTCGGTATTCTAAACAATACAAGTAGCGGCCGTTTTAGCTCTAGTAAGTAGCCGTAAACTTTGTTTATTTTGCCGTACTCGACGGCAGCCTCTCTTCGGTGGTTACTAAAATGTTTTTCGTTCTAGCGGCCTGCTAACTTGTTGTACATACACTAATATCAAGATGAGGCATCTAAACAATACAGATAATTGCCGTTTTAGCTCTACTTTTTAATCGTAAACTTCTCTTGTTTTGCCGTGCCCTACAGTAGCCTGAATCCGTGGGAAGTCAACATCTTTTTCCTTCTCGTGGCCCACTAACTTGATATGGCGAGTACATACACTAATATCGAGACTAGGCATTCTAAACATTACAGATAATTGCCGTTTTATCTCTACTATTTAGTCGTAAACTTTGTTTTTAACCACTTATTAACTTGAAGACTATATTTGGTTCAAAAATTTTATGAGATTATCCTTCTGTCTGAAAAATCGATATTTTTAGACGAAACAGTGCTCAAAATAGAGCTTGTTTTGCCTATATTTACAATTTGTTTCGCTCATTTTCGTAACAGGAATACTTGCAGAGTTACATGCAATAGAAGAGACATCATTTTTTAACAAAATAACGCACTTTTAAGATAACATATATAAGGCGGGATATATCTGGAGTAAAAGGGCCTATGAGACTAAATCCTGGAACAAGGGTTCAATATTCTTTACTCTAAAACACGATCATTCAATTTCGTACAAATCCGTGACCCAAAGGTTACGCACTCTCCTTGTAAGTACTGATTGTTGAACACGAAGGTCTATGCTGACGCATAGTTGATTCGAGTCCCGACGTATCATGTACGTGATCGTAATCATAGAAGGACGGAAACCATTACATTCGCGTTGTAAATAAAATATTTAGATACTTCGTGTGCGAAGCTCGATTAGGCGGCTGTATAAATAAAAAAAGGCATATCTGTATAAATAAAAAACGGCAGCTATCTGTACTGTTGAGAATGCGTAGTGTCGTTATTGGCATACATACGCATCACGTCAAATTTACAAATCACGATTTTTGAATAACAAAGTTGTCGAATTTCCAAAACATCCCCATTTGTGAAACAATTTATAGAATATTTTTTATTCGAAAACTGCTTGCCGTATGTTAAAATGTGCACTGACATTTTTTACTCAAAATGATCGAAAGAATATGATTGTATTTTTTGTAATTAAGTATATTTTATGAATTTGTTTATAAATAATGTTTATAACTATAATTACCTTATCATCGTAGGACATTTTGCTTTCAAAATTGAAATTCAGGAGGTCACTAAACATTAAAAATACTTTGGTGGAGCCATGAACGTCAAACTGCCACAAAAACCCCTTTTGTCCCCAGACTAGTCACGTTTTTGCAACAAATAATTATTAATTTGAATATTTTCCACTCTTGTACAATAGAGTTATTAACGGCTATTTAAGCGGCAATTAATGGCCGGACACGTTTTTATCTATTGATTATATTGTATGTTTTAAGGAGGTGGTACGCTAACTTGTTTATCAAGTTAGCGCGCCACTTGAAACTATTCAACAAACGATAGCTAATTTTGATATTTTCGAATTTTAAGCAGTAGTATCATGAACTGCTAATTAAGCGGCAATTATTGCTTTGATTAGTTTTTTCATGATATGATTTTTTTTAGGGAAGGTGGTTCGCTAGCTTGGATATCAAGTTAATGGACCACACCGTTTTTTTTTAAATGAAGAGCGGCAAATTTCTTAGCTTCACGGCCATTAGTTAATAGCAACTAATCCAATAGTTAAAGTTGCGATTTGCGAGAATGGGCTCGCAAACTTATCATACGTTATCCCTACGTATGCAGAATCATGATTTACTTTCATTACCCAACATATTTTTTCTTGTGTCCCTCCTTTTTAAACGAGAATAAAATAAAAAATTCATATAAATTTATAGTCTACTCAAAAGTGCTTTCCATTTTACTAACCGTTTTATGAGCAACATATTTTATATCATTTTCCCCCGTGTAAATATTATACAAGATCTCAAATGAGAATTTCAGACATCGCATATCTCGTATGGTATCTTATATGAGATCTCATATGATATTTTCACGCAGGTGTGTACTTTCTATTTAAAAACCGAGTGATAGATTCATGGATCAGTAGTTAATATCTAGAAGCAACCCATTTATACATTTTATTTGATCTTTAAACATATGAATATTTGTAAGAAAATGGCCATGTCTTACACCTTGAACTGCAAACCATCGGGCCCGCCAAGTATGTACTTATGGAGGATCGGAGGACCACCCCTGCTAGAGCAGCTCCAGACTTCTCTTGTCCTCCTAAGATATATAATATTATAGAAAGTTCAAAATTGTGAAGGAATAATGAAAAATAGTTATGTGCTGGTAACTACATGGAGAGCATTTTAGGAGAGGAGACATCTTAGTGGTAGTGTAGTAGCTATCCTACAATGTTCGAGTTGCAGCTATGCTAAATTAGAACCGCTGCCGCACTAAGTTTTGGGAGAGCGGCTGCTCTACGTGTGTAGTGCGAATATTATACTAAAATGGGGTTATGTTATACTAAACTCGGTCTAGCGTTGCACGAAAAGCAGGAAAGCCGTTGCACTATTTCTTTCGGACTGCAGTAGCGCCACTTTAGCTTCGCGCGAATACTACACTAGTGCAGCTGCGATCCTAATCTATAGTACAAATCAAATGGTGCGTTTCGTAGCACGGACGAACAACCTAGGAGTTCTTCTTTCCTAAAATTCTCTCCGTGTATGTAATTTTTGCTTCCTCCTAGAGGAAGCTTTGTGATAGTAATTTTTTGAGTTGTTGCAAAAAGATGTTATAATTATTTTTCGAGGTGTTAGGAATCAAAATACATGATTTTTGAAAAATGTGTGTGTGTGTGCGTGCGTGCGTGCGTGCGTGTGTATGTGTGCGTGTGTATGTATGTACGCCTGCACACACAGTATAGTACCGTCGATTTTAACCGACAGGTCTCATTTTTTTTGTGTGATGGCGGGTAAAAAATTCGTTTTTTGATTCACTGATGCGTTTTTGTTTTATTTTGAATTTTTGATTTTCTCAAAATTGATTTTTGCTTTTTTTTAAGGAGAAGATCGAAATATTTGAATCGAATGAATAGCATTCGAAAGAGCAGTAAAATACTTATATTTTCTAAAAAAAAAAAAATTTCTCTAGCTCTCATGGTTCTTTTGTTATTAACAAAAACGTGTTTTTTTAAAAAAGCTTATAACTCCTAAACTAAACGGTCATTTTTTTTTTAAATCATGATAATGCAGAATATAAATAGCTATAATCTCTAAAAATTTGAATCCATTTTGTCGCCTAGTTTTTAAGAAAAAGTTGAAATATAAAAAAATGAGTATTGTATGTCCAACGATTACGGGAGTAAAATTGACTTAATCGCTTCGACATTCTTTGTAGAGGTAGATTTTGGATAGCCCTCGGTCGAGTTCTTTGGGCAAAATGATTAGTCCAGAAATTTCAGAAATATTTGAGGTTAAAATTATTTTAACCTTTTTTTTCAAATCGTAATTTCTCGAGAACGGCTTCATGTATCAGCTCCAAATTTATAGAAAATTTTGTATGTGATATAAATAATATGTGTGCGAATTTTCATTTAGATCGTACGATTACTTCTTAAGATATTTGATTTTAAAAATTTTCGTATTTTACAAAGTCATTTTCTTTGTCGCATGATAACTAGAGAAGACAAAAATTGGTTTAATCATGTTGAAATTTTGTGGGGATGTAGAGTTTATATATTATCGTATAAGTCCTTTAGGTAAAAGAATTGCCTCATGATTTTTAGAGATATTTAAGGTTAAAATTTGTTTACGGTTTTTTTCAAAATCGTAATTTTTCAGTGACGACTTCATGTATCAGCTTGAAATTTATAGACTCTTTTGTATACGATATACGCAATAACTGTGTAATATTTCATTCAGATTATATGGTTATTTTTTTAGATGTTTGATATGTAAAATTTTGGTGTAGAGTTTGTATATTATTTATTAGAAGAGTTCTTAGTGTAAAAGAATTCGTTTGTGAATTTCAGAGATATTTGAGGTTAAAACTATTTTAGCTTTCTTTTAAAATCGTAATTATTCGGGAACGCATTTATATACACTAGAAAATAGAAATGACATGTGCTATGCGGTATGCGCGTGTGTTGTGTACCTGCTTTTGTTTTGTAATAGCCGTTTATTACTTTTAAGGTTAGAACCTTTTTCTTATATCGGAAATTCCAGAAAGAGTACATAAATACGGACAGGCATAATACTAGAGATAGGTACTCTATGTGTGAAATTTCACAAAAGTAAAGGTTATTTAGGAATTTTAAAAGGTTTTGACGATAATATTACAATCAATTTTTTATTTATTTTTCACACATAATTAAAAAAAAAAATCATACTTATTATTTTATTCATATTTTATACATAATTTAAAACTTAATACTTTTTAATGTTCATAAATGAATTTAATTATAATTATGTCGTAAATTGTTGCAAAAATTATAAATTCTGTTATTAAAACTCAATTAAAGGAATAAGCAAATTAAGTTTGAGGAAGCCACGGGCCAATGAACTGGCAGCGGTTTTTTATATAGGTTTATACTTTTCGTAAATATTTTAGAAATAAAAAGAAGGCATTATAGTTATATAATTAAAATAATTTTCTCCTGCATGGACGTAAAGTACGTAGGCTCTATAAAGATTTGTAGGAGTATATGCGCTATTGGACCTCTTGGGCGTTATATAGTACTTTATGCCCGCTGGCTAAATAATTTTGAAGTTAGAACGTGAACATAAAATGTAATTTTACACGCAAGGTACGAAAAGTTCTTATGGCCGGTACTTGACTACAATAAATTGATTTCAGTAATTTCTTGTGTTTAATTTGTATACAAGAATGAACAAATCTGAATACATTTCTGAGAATAGTCGTACAGTTTTTCGGATAATGCTTTGCATTACTTGACTATCGATAATTGATTTCACAACTTTCATTTTTTTTTTATTTGCAGTGAACAATTTGAATGTACTTACATATAATTTGTTGAGCATACATTAACTCAAAGAAGTAAAGTATATTACGCACCACGGGAGGAGAAAACTTGGACAGTTTACAGCTCGTGTAAATTGCCACCGAGCCGAAGGCGAGACGTAAAAAACTTCTATACTTTGCCTTATTTTATACTTTCGTAGAAAGTTTTATTAACAATATTATTTTTTGTACAGTCATGAAAAAAATTATTACCATTTGTAGAGAGTGCTTATTGGATAGATGAGATTAGAATAAATAAAAGAACTATAGACAAATTGTGTTATTAGAATGTATTTAAAAATATGGATGGTCAATGAAGTTACTAGGAACTTTTTTCAGTTCAGTCACATTTATTAGTAGTATTAAACAAAAAGAATACTACTCAAAATATAAGGAAACCAGTTAAAGAAGAATTGGAATGATAAGAAATAGTAATCTAGATGTCAACTATATCCAATCCAATAATACAAAATTCAGAAATTCAGAGGAGGGTGGAATTCGAAGTTCAAACCCCATAAACACCAAAATTTCAGAAACTTAGACCTCTACCCCAATACCATTATCTGCTCCCACTATAACCGCACAACATCAAAAGAATGAACTCAATACAGAGGTATCTAATTTGCATTATAATATTTTTCTTTTTGTATTTCTAAAATTTTATTCTTCCACAAAATAAATATTATCGTAAGGAGGAAGGAAAATAATTTGAATAAATACGTACAATAAATGTAAATAATATTTATTTCATAAAATACTAATAATTTAGCGAAGTGAAAAATTTAATCCTAAGAGCGCAAGGGAAATTGAGCTATATCACATAAAACTAGACTCCAGGCCAATAGCAAGAGAGTACAATACTAATAGTACATTATGATACGGGTGTGGAAGGTGATTATTTACCGCATGAGACGTTTTTCGCACGAGCGAAGCGAGTGAGAAAAGTCGGATGCGGTAAAAATCACCTTACGCACCAGTGTCATACAGTATTTTATACCACGAGAGCCGAATAATCATATTAATGTTATGATTTTGAGGTTAGAGTGGTATAAAAATCATAAGAATCATGAATTACAAGGAATTGAAATATAGGAAACCACAGATATATGCATTGTTACGTGTGGATACACGGAGACATGGACGGAGACATGGAGACAGAAACATTGAGACATGCGCGTGGTGACGGAGACAGAGACGTGGAGACAGTGACGTGGAAACTGAGACGTGAAAAGAGAGAGAGAGATTAAAGACAGAAACGTAGAAACAGGAACGTAGAGACAGGGTCGTAGATATAGCCACGTGGATACGGAGGTGTAGAGACAGAGTAGGAGAGACAGAGACGTGGAGTCGGAGACGTGGAGACAGAGACGTGGAGATAGAGACGTAGAGACAGGGCTGTAGATACAGGGATGTAGATACAGAGACGTAGACAGGCGCGTGGCAACAGAGACGTGGGGACAGACATTTGGAGACAGAGAAGTGGAGACAGAGACTTAGAAACGAAACGTAGAGACGGAGACATAGAGACAGAGATTTAGAGGCAAAGACCTAGAGTCAGAGACGTAGAGTTGGGTGGGCAGAGACAGATACATAGAGACAGAGACGTAAAGACAGAGTCGGAGAGACAGAGACATAGAGACAGAGTCGGAGAGACAGAGACGTGAAGACAGAGACGTAGAGGCAGGGGCAGGGATGTAGATACAGAGGCGTAGAGAGAGGCCCGTGGAGACAGAGACGTGGATACAGAGACGTGGAGACAGAAACTTAGAAACGAAACATAGAGACAAATGTAGAGACAGGTATGCAGAGACAGTAACGTAGAAACAGGCGCGTAGAGACAGAGACATAGAGACAGAGACATGGAGACAGAGACGTGGAGACAGAAATATTGAGACAGGCGCGTGGTGACGGAGATAGAGACGTGGAGACGGAGACGTGGAGACGGAGATGTGGAGACCGAGATATGGAGACAGGTACTTAGAGACCGTGAAGTAGAGACAAAGACGTAGAGATAGAGACGTAGAGACAGGGGTGGAGATACAGTGATGTAGATACAGAGACGTAGACAGGCACGTGGCAACAGAGACGTGGAGACAGACATTTGGAGACAGAGACGTGGAGACAGAGACTTAGAAACAAAATGTAGAGACGGAGACGTAGAGACAGGGATTTAGAGACAAAGACGTAGAGTCAGAGACGTAGAGTTGGTCGGGCAGAGACAGAGACGTAAAGACAGAGTCGGAGAGACAGAGACATAGATACAGAGGCGTAGAGACAGGCCCGTGGAGACAGAGACATAGAGACGGAGACGTAGAAACAGAGACGTGGAGACAGAAACATTGAGACAAGCGCGTGGTGACGGAGACAGAGACGTGGAGACCGAGATATGGAGACAGGTACTTAGAGACCGTGAAGTAGAGACAGAGACGTAGGGACAGGGAAGTAGAGACCGAGCCGTAGAGATGGAGACGTAGAGACAGAGTCGGGCACAAGCAAAATTAGAAATTTCGAAAATTTAAAATTTTGAATACATCAAAATTATATGTGATGAAATGGAATGGATATAAAATGGAAAATGGAAAAAATTTCCAGAAAGTTTTCAAACAAGAAGCACTAAATTATATCAGCTTATTGTAAGATAATTCAATTTATAAAATTTATTTAATATAATTTCATTTTTACCTTATTGATGTTTTTCAAAATTTTAGTGACAGACAGTCGATTAGGGCTACTGGGGATACCACTTACAAATAAAACGCATCTTTCTATTTACCTCCAAGGTGACGTGGAAAAAATAGAAGACAATATATCTTCTTCAATATATTTGCAAATGGATTAACTTAAAAATTAATTGAGTTAATGTTCTGAGTTGAAAGCTTCTCTTAAGAGGACGTCGGAGTAAATTGCTGAGTCTGGCGGAGCTCAGATGGTAATTGATAGTTAGGTTATGGTAATAAAAATATGCAGGGATATATGCTATCTATACACTTTCCGCGCGGAATAGCACCTCAGCCAACTTAGTAAAAAAAATCCCTAGAGGAGTGTCCACAAGTGCACCGCGCGGTCCTGCGCTGCACCGTGTTATGTAACTGCGTTGCGCTGTGCTTTGTCTAGACTTTATAGCTGACTACTTAGGGTTAGAACCTTCCGAAACCTTTTGCCGACAAATATAAAACCCAGTGCCCGATGATGGTGTCTAGGGTGATGCGCACCGAAGGTTTTTGCCTGTATGTATTTGTTTGGGAAATATCAAGTTTTGAATTTCCCGCGGTTGCGCGACTGAGGGATAACTCAGCATGCGGCCGCGCGACGGCAGCACTCAACAGCTGTTCTCTGCGGAACAGCTGAATCGCTATACTGATTAGCCGAGTATGGCAAAACTCATGCTGTCTCTCTCATGCTTACACATGTAAATGAGAGAGACGGTGATTTGACTCACTCCTCGGTAACAACGAGACGAGGAAGAAGACGGAAGTGCTCTCTTAATTCTCACACTCAGTTAGTATCCATGTAATGGTTCGCCTCGTGAAAGAAACTCACGGTACTTTGGCTCTCAGTAGATATACTCAAACCTCTCACTAAAAGTCTCTCTCAGTAATGGTCTACCACGAGGGAAATCTACTGTGCCGGCGATTCTCATGTGATGGAGCTCTCTCTCTCGGTCAACTCACTCTGTGTAGCGGTTCGTCTCGTAGAGAAACTCACTGTGCACATTCGGCGGTTCTCAAGTGAAAAATTCAAGTGTAGTGTTTCTCACTCTCTCAACATGGACTACTGCTCGGCAACATCTCATATGGCGTTGTCTATCGCGGCATGTTTTCACGCAGCAGTGTCTCTCACACGGAAACTTCTCACACGGCGGTGATACTCAAGCGGCATCTTCTCACCGGTGCTCGATGCTTCGAGCGCGCCACGAGGCAATATCTCACACGGCATATTCATAGTGCAGTGCGTCTCACAAGGCAGCTTCTCACGCGGCTTCTCCTCACATGGCATATACTTACTCAGCAACTTTGCACGGATTCTCGCTCACACCTGCACTTTCACCAATGCAACCCCGGCAGTAAACTCATGATCACCGTGATCAATAATATCAACGGGATTTGGGCATGGTTTTTTCAAGCAGGAAAATTACACTGGCAGTTCTCAATCGGCTTTGCTCAACTGGCTTCTCTCATCGGCTGCTTCGCATCCTCACACTCATCTCACCGGCTTATCTCATCTTTCGTTATCATGCTCAACATACGGTTCTTCTCCACTGCTCAGCTTCGTTGCGGAATCACCATCACGGGACCAACTCGTCGGTGTAAAGATTAATATAACCTCTACGTATGATAAGGTAACAACTCAAATACATGCGGCCATTTTATACGAAGGTGCGCTGCTACACGGAAAGCATAACCAAGCTGTACAGCGGGAAATACTCAGGCACGATTAGGTCAGTAATACCTAATCGTGTCATCTCATTGAAAACTCAACCACAATTAATTCAATAATAATTGATTGTGTTGCTTATTGTATGGTTAGTACACTCATCAGTGATTCGCAACGTCACACAGAAAACTCATACACTCAAACAGCAAATTCACCAATACTCACAGAATTTTGTAACACTCATACACTCAGAATTATGTAACAGTCATGCACTCAACTATTTACTTGTAACATCTCACACATTTTATACTTACTCTTGAAACAACTTTTATATCTACAAATTTGTAATTGTAATTTATAATTTTATAGTTATTGTGAATATATTATAGTTTAATTTACCAAAGTGTTTGGCTCAATTTATTGTGTAAACACCCACAGCATGTCCTCATTATAATTTATGAAATTCTCAAAGAGTATTGGAAATTGTCAAATGCGTCGTCTAGGTGTTCAGGGTGGCCGATGACGAAGTCTAGGTTTTGGGAGTGGCCGATGACGGAGTCTAGGTGTTCGGAGTAGCCGATGCCGGAGTGTAGGTAGTGCGCACAGTAGGTTTTTGGCTCTAGGTGTTGCAAATCGTTGAATTCGTCGTCTAGGTATACGGGGGTAGTTGATGACGATGTCTATAGTTGGTGCGCTCCGCAGTTTTCTGCATTTAGATGTCAGGACACATCTGATGGATGGTTCAGGTGTTCGGGATAGCCGACGATGGAGTCTAGGTAGGGCGCTCCGTAGTTTTTTGCATTTTCTTGTCAGGGCGCATCTACCAGATGGTCGAGGGGTTCGGGGTGGCCGATGATGGAGTTTAGGTAGTGCACTCTGTAGTTTTTGGTCTCTAGGTCTCAAACCGCATCCAATACTTGATCTAGGTGGCCAGGGTGGCCGATGACCGGAGTCTAGGTTGTGCGCAGCATAGTTGTCATTGACCGCTATATTTTCGATGCGTTCCAACACTTAATAATAAAAAACTACGGAGTGCACCACCTGGAGGTCATCATCGCCTATCCCGAACACCTGGACCATGTATTAGGTGCGCCCTGACATCTAAATGCAAAAAACCACGAAGCGCACTACCCAGACTCCATCATCGGCTACCCCGAACACCTGGACCATTTATTAGATACGCCCTGATTACAAAATGCAAAAAAATACGGAGCGCACTACCTAGACTCCATCATCGGCTACCTCGGCCATCTGGACCACGCATGGAATGCATTGCAACACCTAGACGCAAAAAACTAAGGAGTGCACCCCCTAGATTCCGTGAGCTATTGGAACGCCCTCAAGTTTTCTATTAATTTCTAAATTTAAATTTTAAAAAATTAATTTCGGAACGCTCAGCTGTTTTATATTAGCCGGCAAAAGGTTTCGGAACGTTCCGATTCAGAATTTTCGAAATCGTTCCGTTTTCGATCAAACGGCACCGTGATCGCCGTAATAACGGTATACCCTTAGTCCATAATTCAGGAATAAACTAATCAGCAACGAAGATCACAAGGCAGAGTCCACAAATACACTGTACTCCTCTGCGCTGTGCCGCACTGCGCCGCAACATGCTTTGCTTCTTATAGACTTTGTCGCTGGCTGGTCAAGATTCATAAACCAACCAATTACTTAGCGACTAATTTTATATGAAGGCATATCGTGGCCCTGTGCAGTACGGCACAGCACAGGGCAGCACAATGCATTTGTGGATTCTACCCAAGGAGCAAACAAAGCACGGCGCGGCGTAGTACACGACAGTGCGATGCATTTGTGGACACTAGTAGAATTGAATAATTCTCTATGTCTATGATATCTATGCAATTTCCAGGCTGGTGATGAGGTGCGAGAGCGGGTTCGAACTTGTTGTTCTAATAATTAAACCTATTGTACAAATTATTACTATTGCCCTTACGCGTGCGACTTTCCTTTTTTTATAACAAAATATCATCGATTTAAATTATTTATTCATAAAATTGTATATCAACAAGACATGACAATTTGAACGTAAGTACGTTCCAGGAAGTATTAATTTATAATCACGATTTTTATTAACAACAAATTACGTGATATACAATGAAATTGTCTGCTCCAACAAGCCAAAAAGACTGCTAGTGCCGTCATGGCAGGCACAAGTGATAAGTGTCTTACGATGCAGGGATTCGGAACCCCGGTATCGGCGCCTGTTCAGGGTGAGAAAGCGGGCCCGCAGGCGTCGTCATCAAGCGACCACAGCTTTACATTCGTGGGTAACTTGGCCTCTGTAGAGTGTAATAATACAAGAAATCATCCACATGAATGTAATAAAAGTCCTGATTTGTTTTGTTTCATTTGTGGAGAGTATGGAATTCCAAAATGTCTTAGATCTTTCTCAGACAATTTTCAATCAAACTACAATGAATGCTTTGGTGTGGAAGTAGCCAATCATAATGAAACGTGGGTACCACAAAAAGTTTGCAATCGATGTTACACAATGCTAACACGATGGCAAAAAGATAAACAACAACAGAACTTAAAATTTACAAAACCAATGAAATGGTCTGCTCCAACAAGCCAAAAAGACTGCTACTTCTGTATGACTAACACTACTGGTTTTAACATGATTACTAAATCTAGAATTGTGTATGCAGACGTTTCTTCAGTGAAAAAGCCTGAAAAAATAGTAGTCGAGGATGAAACTGGGACATCGGAATGCATGGATGTAGACAATTCAGGGGTAGCAGAGGAAATGAAAGTTGAGGAATTGTCTGAGGAAGAATCTTCCGAGAGTGAAGGAAGCTGTAAGACGAATACTTGCCAGATGGAGAAAGAAAAGCTCCTCAAACCTTCAATTAAAAGGAGTTGAGTGATCTTATTCGAGATCTAGAACTGCCTAAAGATGGAGCCGAATATCTAGCTTCGGTACTCAAAAAGAAAAACCTGTTGGCACAAGAAACAACAGCTTCTTTCTACCGAGATAGAGAAAAAGGATTTCGAAAACATTTCACAAACGATACAGAAAACTCTTTAGTATTCTGTACAGGTGTGAAGGGGTTAGTGAATGAGCTAAAACCGAACTCATATAAAGACGAGGACTGGAGACTTTTTATTGATTCATCAAAACGAAGTCTCAATGCTGTGTTACTTCACAATGGAAATAAGTTTGCATCAATTCCTATAGCTCACTTGACTAAACTGAAGGATACTTATGAAAATTTTGAGATAGTATTGCAAAAAATAAAGTACTCTGAACATCAATGGAAAGTTTGTGGCGATCTTAAAATTGCAACCATGATATTAGGACAACAATCAGGTTTTACTAAAAATCCCTGCTTCTTATGTTTGTGGGATAGCAGAGACAGGCAGAGTCACTATGTTCAAAAAATATGGTTAACTAGGGCAGATTTTGAACCAGGGTCGAAGAACGTTATACGCCCACCATTGATTGATCCATCAAAGTATCTGCTTCCTCGGCTTCATATCAAACTTAGTCTTGTGAAACAGTATGTAAAAGCTCTGAATAAAGATGGCGATTGTTTCCAGTATTTAGGTGAAAAGTTTCCCGCAATAAGTGACGCTAAATTAAAAGAAGGTATTTTTGATGGTCCCCAAATTCGTGCTCTATTTGAAGACAAAAATTTCATGACAAAAATGACTGTCAATGAGAAAGCTGCATGGCAAAGTTTCAAATCTGTATGTGAGAACTTCTTAGGAAATAAAAAGAGTGAGAACTATAAGGAACTTGTCGAAGAAATGTTGACAAATTTTAAAAATTTGGGTTGCTTGATGAGCTATCAAATACATTTCTTACATTCTCATCTCGACTACTTCCCTTCTAATCTTGGAGACTTAAGTGAAGAACAAGGATAACGATTTCATCATCATATAAGTGTAATGGAGAATCGATACCAAGGAAAATGGGACGTTAACATGATGGCAGACTTTTGTTGGTTGCTTAAAAGAGACACTGTGAGTAAGAGCAAAAAGAGAAAAAGGAATCCCTTGCACAGGTCATTTGAAGAAAAAAGAGTTCGTTACAAGAGGAAAAAGGATTAGAGCAAACAGAGTTGACGTAGTAAGTATAAGAAAAAGAAATGAAAAAGAAAAAAAAACAAAAATCATGTTTAGAAAAGAGAAAGAACTTCTTCAGTGACACGATTTATTTTTATTCTCCTTTCTCACCATATAATGTTATTTTTAAACGATTTTACAAGATTTTTTGACATTTTTTCAAAGTTGTGAGGATATAAAAATCAAATACTCACCAGATCTCATTTTAGACACCTAAAATTCACATAAAACATACATGAGACACTCACAAAGAAATGTATTGGAACGAAGTTATGCTATTAAATGCAAATTTTCACGATTTTCCGTAGTTTTTCTCGATTGTTCACGGTTTTCCACCATTTTTACAAAGATTAAAGGGCGCAGGGGTAAAATAAACCCTGGATTCGGATTCAGCGAGTCAAAATACACAAAAACCATATATAGTACACTCATAAAAAAATTTATTGCTCGTAACCTATATTTTTAGGTGTGAATTTTCACGATTTTCCGCGATTTTTCACGGTTTTTCGCGATTTTAAAAAAATTTTGGGGTGTCTGGGCAAAACCAACCTCGGATTCGGATTCAGCGCGTCAAAATACATAAGAATACATAGGTCTGGTTCCCAGAACAGACCACTTTTTTTTTGTGTGCCGGTGTAATACTTTATATTTTTGCCATCTCAAAAATTTTGATGAAAAATAATTTATTGCAATATCAAAATGTAATTTTGTAGTCGTATTCATTTTTTATTTTATTAAATTATACTTTTTCTAGTTATACCTTTTTAAATGACGTTTACAGTATTTTCATCTTATTTCACGCTATCGAGATAAACATTTAATAATAGAATTCATAGAATAGTACAATGTTTACCGAGGACGTAAATAAAAGTAGGCCTTTTTATACCGAATATGCCCTGTTGAAAATATCCATGTGGATTTTACACTGATTTCCACATGGTATCGATATGGAATCCATATGGAATCTATACGGATTCCATATGGATTCCATGTCGATTCCATGTGGAAATCAGTCCCAAATCGTCCTGTGGACTTCCACATGGAATTCCATATAGATTTCTATATGAATTTTTCTACAAACATTTGTAAAACCAAATCCGTATGGATTTCCATGTAGATTTCCATGGGGAAATCCAGGTAAAAACGACATGATCCATATAGATTTCCACATGGATTTCCATATGATAATTTTAATGTTTATAAAAATGTTTATTTATAAAATTGTTATATTGTTTTTTACTAGGATACATATTTTTGACAACAAGTACTGTAGAATCTTTTCGAAGAATTACATAAGAGGAAATTATAGTTTATAATTTTTTATGCTTTACTGATATGGTAAAAAACGTATCCCTAGTAAAAAAATTTAAAAATTTTATAAATAAACATTTTTATAAACATTTAAATTACCACATAGAAATCCATATGGAAATCTATATGGATCACATCGTTTTTATCTGGATTTCTCCATGGAAATCTACATGGAAATCCATATGGATTTTGTTTTACAAATGTTTGTAGAAAAATTCATATAGAAATCTATATGGAATTCCATGTGGAAATCCACAGGACGATTTGGGACTGATTTCCACATGGAATCGACGTGGAATCCATATGGAATCCGTATAGATTCGATATGGATTCCATATGGATTCCATGTGGAAATCAATGTAAAATCCACATGGATATTTTCAACAGGGTGGTGTTTGCAGTATGAGTCGATGGCGAGCAAGCACGGGCCGAAGATGAGTACTGTAATTACAGGAGGTCAAAAAGCCCACAGCCCGTAGTGCATACGATATTTTTTGTAACACAGAAAATGTCTGCTGCGCCCGCTTTAACACTTTTTCGTCCGCTACGACACCCGCCTGAAATCGCTCTTCTACACCCGCAGAAAATTTTTACTTTTTGGGGAGATATAAGTCCGAATTAAGTCGTACCTACAAATCAGGTGTGCCCTAAATACTGACATACTCGAGTATGTCGCGGTAACGCGGACTACATTCAAATACACTTTGGCCGTCATTTCTCCGTCGTGTTCGCCTAGGTGATGTGCTCGGGCAGTGGTACTTGCGTTGACTGCCCTCGAGGAGAGTAGAATTACGTATGAAGACGTGTTGTCTTCCGCCGGAGCTCTTTGCCTAGGGCAAAAAAAATATAACATATTAATAATTTGTTAAGGGGGTCAGACACCTTTGAAATTTTCTTCATAAAGTGACCTGAAAAAAATAAATTTTTATAATTAGAAATATTTAGAAGTAATATCCTAGAAATATATTTAATTTGTGATAAAATGAGACCCAAAAAAAAATTTTGATCGATTTTAACCAATTATATAGCCATTTCAAAATTTTTGCTCTGCCGTCGAGTCCAGATTCAGGAACTGCATATATTTTAATGGGAGAGGTCCTAAAATTTTGGTATTTTATATGACTGTTGACTGAAGAGTTGTAGGTATCCAATTTATTTGATTAAATAATTTTTTATGGTAAAAAATTGATAAAATATCTTAAATTTAAGTGAAATTCAGATTTTTTAGCAATCTTTGACCGTAAAAAATTATTTAATCAAGTAAAAATTGTATACATACAACTCTTCAGTCAATAGACATATAAAATACAAAAACGTATTGTTTTAGCACAAAATATTTTACATTTAGAACAAATATTCTGGTACCTCAGTATACGGTCCATCAGACTTGTAACTATTAGCACGCGTAACAGTCATATACACATCAGTCAGTCAAGTTTGTTAAGTGGTTTAACATGTAGATCGTTTGGTGCTTTTAAATCCATATTTTTTTAATAATCTTTATCACATATATTAGATTCTTATACATATACTGAGGTAAATAAAGAATGTGTTGGGAAATCCAAAATCCTTCATGCATGTTATGAAGCCAGAGTCGCCATAGCTAAATGCTTAAGAATAATGTTTATAGCAGCAACACTCCTATATTGATCTTCTTTTAATGTCTGATAGGATGAACTTCTTTACTTGTCCTTCATTATTCTTTTTCACGTATAATATTATTACTTAATAAAGAGAATACGACTGATACATATTTATTGCAGTGCATAACTGTTTTTACTTCAGAAAATAAAATGTCAATTATATCATAGTGAGATTCAGGCGATGGCTGATAATGGTAGCTTTCTGGCAGAAGCGAAGGTTTCATAACATTTTTCAGCACAATGGCATATCTTTCGCTTCCTTTAAAAGTTGATTTAAATCTGTACACTAAATGTTTTTTGTAATTGTCAGTATAAACTTAATTTGTCTTTAGTAGCAATCCCTATTATTTTAAGTATAGAGTTTCCAATAAACGTTCAAGTACTAAAAGCTATTTCTAAAACTTTAATTCACTGTCACTCGTATTATTCAAACACTTTTACAAACTTATTTAAAATACCTTTACGTATTATAATACATGAAATGTTTACTACCAAATTCCTTGAAAACAATGAAAATTAAGAACAACACTTTGTATAAGAAAGGTGCTGATCTTGATATCACAGAGTTTATATGAAATGACAGATGTGCATGTTTACATTGTTTGCGGACTTTTACATAGGTTAAAATCAACTCTGTTACAATAAAGGAGTGAGCTGTGAGAGACTGTCGGTGATACGTCAGGTTGTTATGGTGCCAACTTAACTGCTATATAAGTTTTAATTTCAAATTTTTATTTTTGTCAAAAATACCGCCCATAAATTATATTATATATTTTTTATCTTTATATTAATGTTTAAAATATTATTTTTGGATCTTTTAAAGTATATATAGATATGTAGAGTGAGAGTTTTAAATATATTAAGAACAGTGAAATGAAAAAAAAATTAGTAGAAATAATATTAATATATGATTATGTAATTATGTATACAAGAGGAAAAATGTAATTTGAACAAAAAACAAATGAAAAGCTTTATCAGTGTTTTGTGTATATTCTTAAAACAAAAATAGATAATGCTTTAAAACTAATTGGGACATATTCTACAAGTATTTTTTTAGTAAAATATGTAATAAAAAAAAATTGATTTTTCGTTATTTTAAAGGTGTCCGACCCCCTTAAGCAGTGGGGATGAGGAGAGTAGTATCGAACTGCCAGGAACAGAGGAGTAGACCGATGGAAAGCTGGAGACTAGGTTTGGCTATACTATAGAATAAAGTCCAAATCCGAAGTAAAGTACTTACTCGAGTCTGTCGCTGGAGCGCGGACTACATTCAAATACACCTTCGCCGTCACTTCTCCGTCGTGTTCCCTTAGGTGATATCCTTGGGAAGTGGTAGTTGCGTTGGCTGCCCTCGAGGAGAGTAGAATTACATATGAAGACGTGTTGCCTTCTGCAGGAGCTCTTCGCCTAGGGCAAAAAAAATACATTAATAATTTGTTAAGCAGTGGGGATGAGGAGAGCAGTATCGAACTGCCAGGAACATGGGAGTAGACCGATGGAAAGGTGGAGACTAGGTTTGGCTATACTACAGGATAAAGTCCAAATCCGAAGTGAAATTTTTACTCGAGTCTGTCACGGGAGCGCGGATTACATTCAAATACACCTTTGCCGTCATTTCTCCGTCGTATTCGCGTAGGTGATGTCCTCGGAAAGTGGTACTTGCATTGGTTGCCCTCGAGAAGAGTAGAATTACATATGAAGACGTGTTGTCTTCTGCAGGAGCTCTCCTCCTAGGGCAAAAAAAATATATTAGTAATTTTTTAAGCAGTGGGGATGAGGAGAGGAGTATCGGACTGCCAGAAACAGAAGAGAAGTTACGTGGAGAAATTGTTCAGCTATATTATTGAGTAAAATCTCGATCCAAAGCGAAGTACTTACTGCAATCAATTGTAGAAAGGTGGACTTCTTTTAACTGCAACAGTGTTGTCACTTCCTTTTCGTATAGCCAATATCCTGAGTTGAAAGGTCGTAGTGTACTCCCTTTAAAATTTCCTGATTTTGCTTTCTCAAAGAGAAAGCTTGGTAACGGTGAAATTTTTCGACCCCGAGATTTTGATGATTTTCGATATTTCTGAGCTTCCTGAGTCGAAATATGCGCTTTCTAGAAAATGTCTGTGTGTGTGTGTGTGCGTGTGTGTGCGTGCGTGTGTGTGTATATGTGTGTGTGCGTGTGTATGTATGTAATGAATTTGTCCGCGGCATAACTCGAAAATGGACAGAGGTATCAAGTTTATCTTTGGCAGATATCTAAAGTTCATTTTGAAGTTGTGCAAGTTCAATTATATAGTGGATTGGATAATAATAAACATTAAAAAAATAAAAACTAAAAATATTGAAAAATCGAAATTTTTGTTTTTCGTCGCCGGGTTTGGATATCGGTCGGATGTAAGCTCATTTTCTTGAAGGAATTGAAATTACCTATCAATCCATATTTTTGTCGGACCGATCGGGTAATATTAATTACCCGATTAAGTAGGTTAAAAAAAATAAAGAAAAATATCGAAAAATCGAAAATATTTTTTTACGGCGATCGGTTTAGATATCGGTCGCTAGTAATGATATTTTCTTAAAGGTCTTGAAATTACCTATCAATCCATACTTTTTTCGGCCCGATCGGATAATATGAAGTCAGTTAAAAAAAATAAAGAATAATATGAAAAAATCGAAAATATTTTTTTATGGCGTTAGGGGGGGGGGGTTTAGATATTGGTCGGAAGTAGTCATATGTTCTTAAAGGTCTTGAAATTACCTATCTATCCATATTTTTTTCACCGGATCGGATAATATTAAGTCGGTTAAAAAATATAGAAAAATATTTTTTGGTTTCCTCTTTGATATTTTTCTATTTTTCCTTTTCTCAATTTGGTCCATTAGTTCATTATTTTCCTTTTCCACAATATATCTTCCACAAAAATTGTTGTAATACATATTTACATAATAATTTAGATAATGATCTTCAAAATTTAAATGATCTGAAATAACAGAATTGTATTATAGATTGTAATTTGTATCAAAAGTTGAAAGTATTATCATATTCTGTAATAAAAATATATTTGGTTATTTAATTATAAATTTATATAAGGTTATAAATTAATACAATATTCACACTAGATAAATCTGCGAAAAAATAATTATACCTTCTAAAATATCCATATTTTTCAGTGCGATTATTAATAAAATGTAACAATATAAACAGATCCATAAAAAGTTAAATATATTTTATATAATAGTATATTACATACCTAGGCCAGTAAAATAAGAAATGTCTGAGATCACATGTAATTGTCAACCTCGGCTTCGCCTCGGTCGACAATTACATGTGATCTGAGGCTTTCTTTTTTATTGGCCAAGGTGTGTATACTATTTTTCTGCTCGACGGCGCCGGAAAGCGGCAACTTCGTTTCGCGCAGCGGCCGGGAAGTTGGCGCTTTCCGGCCGGAGGGCAGAAAAATACATTTTCTGTATAATTATACAAAATTCAATACAGAATAATTATCAAAACATTCGCAAAATTCATGAGAGAATAATTATCAAAATATTCATTGTTTGTATCAATGCTAAAATTTGACAACTTCAAGTAAGAAAAATCGTAACCTGTTACGACTATCAACAGTATTTGCATTTTACAAAATAAAGTATTTTTTAATGATATTGAATAATTAAATATCAAGGTTCGATTTGTACTGGTAAGAAAACGCCGAAGAAATTTTGAAAAAACGTAATTAATTTATAAATTCAATAAATAGCATGTGATAAAGCGGTTTTTGTATTAATAAGTAAATATTTTTTAAGTAAAACTTAATAATAAATACAATAGTTACTTAAAAAATGAATTACATAAACTTTATGTAACAATTGTAGAGAAAATTGTACACAAAAATTTCTGTAAATTGAAAAAAAATTTTTATACACTAATCTAAATTGCACATAAAAACTGTGTAAAATTGTATGCAAGAAATTGTATACAATGATATAACTTACCAAGAGCAACTTCCTCCTTTGATATATACATAAGTCTGCTATTGTCAATATAAAAACAGCAAAGTATCTACAGCAGTAGATTAGCAGCTCAGGTCACCTGTTATAAAAAATCAGGAACCCTAAGCACTGGTGCAGCTGCAGGTACATCCCATTCGAAGAAAGAGGAATTGAAGTCGCTGCATACGCAATGCTGAAATACTATTAGTGCTCGCTGCTGCCATGGATTCGCTGACATCATCTGCCTCAACTAAATCGGAAAAATTGCATAACTTAATTTTTTTTGTATTAAATTATACCTACTTTAAGATAGATAAAATCAGCTTAAAAATACATGCAATGCTTGAATTCTTCTACTTACTCTTTTGAATTAAACACATAACTTCAAGGTAAACAACATCAACAACATTGAATTATTAGTACACCTGATAAATCTGGCTGCTGGATTTTATATTATAGGAATAGGATTAATTCGCCTTTTTAAATTTTAAATTTCAGTCTATTTAATAAAATACTTTTTCTTTTATGAAATCTGAAGTTCCATGTAGTGTAAGTCTGTCGGAAAGTTCTACAGATCTATAGGCCTGCTATATAGCAGGTCTATACTTATGTAATACGGTATTTAATATTTACTTTCAGAGAGCATGATTGAATAATAAATCTGGGAATGTGTCAGAATTATGAAAAGTTAACTATAACCTCTAAAAGTCAATTAATGGTGATAGTTAACGGATAAGCCACCTCATTATTCATTAACTACTACAAACTGAATCTTACAGGTTATAATAACTTCTTCACAATTTTTACATGCTCTCACATTTATTGCTTAACCATGCAATCTTAATTTAAATATTGGATGCCTTGCATTTTGTGAACATAGCTGTTACAGCAGGCCTAAACATAGATTTATAAATCTTTCGATGACACTCACTACACTTTACTTCACTAAATGGGCCAAATTTAAAATTCAAAAAGAAAATCCAATCCTCAAAAAGAAAATTCATCTTGTTCCTACAATATAAAAGCCTTATCAGATTTGGCAGGTGTATTGGCTATTCAATGTTATCGATATTTACTTTGAGGTTATGTGTCTTGGTATTTAATCCAAAAGCGTATAACAATGATAGGAATCCGTTCCAGTAATGCATCTCAGAGATCTCACGTATTTTTGAGTTGGCTTTATCTTTCTGAAAAAGTAGATATAATTTAATAAAAAAATGAAAATATGTCATTTTTCCGTTTGATAGTTCTAAAAAAATACACAAGCAGTGTAGCAGCTAAATCTGAAAAATTACATAATTTAATTATTTTTTTATTAAAGTATACCTATTTACAGAAAGATAAAATCAGCTTAAAATACATGCGATGCCTGAAATGCATTATAGAGGATGCTCTTTTGGATCAAGTTCTAAAACACTTCACCTCAAAGTAAACATCAACAACATTGAATGATGAGTACACCTGCTAAATCTGACAGGTGGCTTTTATATTATAGAAGCAAGATTAATTTGTCTTCTCAAGTTGTAAATTTCAGCCTATTTAATTAAATATGTTTCCCTTATGGAACCTGGGCTTCCATGTAGTGTGTGTCTGTCCGAAAGGTTTATAGATCTATAGGCCGCAGACTATAGTAGGCCTGCTTGTAATATGGTATTTAATAATTATTTTAAGCGAGCATGATTGAATAATAAATCTGGGAATGTGTCAGAATTATGAGAAGTTCACTATAACCTCTAAAAGTCAATTAATGGTGGTAAATAATAATGGGTAAGCCACCTCATTATTCATTAACTGCTATTATCAAATTAATGTTTACAGGTTAAAAGTACCTATTAGATTGGAATTTTTACATGTTCTCAGATTTATTGCTCAACCATGCAGTCTTAAAAACATTGGATGCCTTGCATTTTGTGAACATAGCTGTTAAGCAGGGCTAACTATAGATCTATAGATCTTTTAGACACACTCACACTACACTACACTACACTCAGTCACTCAATGGGCCAAAATTAAAAACTTGAAAAGAAAATTCGTTCTGCTCCTATAATATAAAAGCCACCCGTTAGATTTAGCAGGTGTATTGGCCATTCAATGTAATCGATATATACTTTGAAATGATGTGTAAGTGTAAAAGACTGTAAGAATGATAAAAGCCCGCTTCAGTAATGCATCTCAGACATCTCATCTATTTTTGAGTTGACTTTATGTTTCTGGAAATACATATAATTTAATAAGAAAAATGAATATATGTCATTTTTCAGTTTGACAGTTCTAAGAAATACACAAGCAGATCCTCAACTAAATCTGAAAAATTGCATAACTTAATTCTCATTTTCATTAAATTATATCTACTTACAGAAAGATGAAATCAGCTTAAAAATACATGCGATGCCTGAAATGCATTAATGAAGCGGGTTTCTATCATTCTCATACTTTTTTAAATTAAGTACTAAAACACAGCACCTCAAAGTAAACATCACCAACATTGAATAATGAGTACACCTGTTAAATCTGACAGGTGGCTTTTGTATTATAGGAGCAGGATTAATTTGTCTTTTCAAGTTGTAAATTTCAGCCTATTTAATTAAATGTGTTTTCTTTTATGAAATCTGAACTTACGTGTAGTGTGTGACTGTCCGAAAGATCTATAAATCTGTAGGCCTGCTTGTAATATATGGCATTTAATATTTACTTTGAGCAAGTGGAATTGAATAATAAATTTTGGAACATGTCAGAATTATAAAAAGTTGACTATAACCTCTAAAAATCAATTAATGGCGGTAGTTAACGAATAAGCCACCTCATTATTCATTAATTTCTACAATCAAACTGAATTTCACAGGTTAAAATAACTTTTTCACAATTTTTACATGTTCTCAGATTTATTGCTCAGCCATGCAGTCTTAAATTGAATATTGGATGCCTTGCATTTTGTGAACATATCTGTTACGCAGGGCTAACTATAGATCTATAGATCTTTTAGACACACTCACACTATACTACACTACACTATATGGGTAAAAATTAAAAACTTGGAAAGGAAGTTCATCCTGCTCCTACAATATAAAAACCACCTCTTTGATTTAGCAGGTGTATTGGCCATTCAATGTAATCGATATTTACTTTGAGATGATGTGTCCGTTCTTAATCGAAAAGGCTCTAAGAATGATAAAAATCCACTTCAGTAATACATCTGACGTCTCAGGTATTTTTGAGTTGACTTTATGTTTCTGAAAATATATATAATTCAATAAAAAAAATGAAAATATGTCATTTTTCAGTTTGACAATTCTAAGAAATACACAAGCAGTGCCTCAACTAAATCTGAAAAATTGCATAACTTAATTTTTTTGTTCATTAAATTACATCTACTTACAGAAAGATGAAATCAGCTTAAAAATACATGTGATGCCTGAAATGCATTAGAGAAGCGGGTTTCTATCATTCTCATATTTTTTAAAATTAAGTACTAAAACACAGCACCTCAAAATAAACATCAACAATACTGAATAATTGGTACACCTGTTAAATCTGACAGGTAGCCTCTATATAGGTGCTGCTTTTTCTGGAAGGAAAATGAAAACCCTAAAACAAAAAAATGAAGCTGTAGCAATTGTCGAAAGCAGTAGATTACTGAAATAATAATTATTCAAAGAGACCACAAAGTGGTCACAGTGTATTAAAATAATTACACACTAAATCAGGTTCCATGGATAATCTGGAAGATGAAGCTGTCAAGATGCGTGTATCAAGAAGCCTTTCATTTAAGGTTGACCATTGTAATACCACTGTTGAGTTTTTTCCCAAGTTGTAGTTCCCAATTTGGTGCTATTTTCTTAAAGGTCTCCTGTCTTATGATGGTCATATTAATAGCCATATTGAGAGTCCATTATAACTTCTAATCGATGCTGAAGAACTGTAGTGGGAAGAAAAATTTGGTTTAGTAAATAACGGTTGCTATTTCAGATTTGAATACCCTGATACGTGCAGAAAAGAAAAGTGAAAATCAGAAAATTTTGTATCAACATGGTCTCTTTTGCCGGGAAAAGAAAACAAAAATAGAAATTTTTTGGATTGAATATGAAAAATAAATACATTAAATAAAATAAACTAAAGAAATGGATTATCAATAACATATTTTACAAAATTCTCTTTATAATAAATTATCACACTGTTACCCGTGGATTAGAAAATCTAGCACTATTTCTACAAAATATTCAGATGTTAAGATAGGTTGTAAGTGTTTGTAAGTTTCGAACCTATGTACAGGTACCACAACCATAAATTACAATACCTACACATAACTGACTGCTAGAAGCAATATAAACATAGCTGTCATCACATAGTAAGTACTATGATTTCAAACTTTTTTATATGGCGTCTCTCAATTAATTTTTTCTTTTGCACTCTTGAGTTGATTTGAAATTAAAGATTTAGTATATTATATTTATTAAAGTATATTCAATAAGTTTGTGAAAGCGTTTAATAGAAGTAGTGTATAATGAATGTTTTATTGAAGTTTCAAATTAGCTTGAGAACGAGACAGTATTGTCAAGCACACTCACTATGAATAGAAATATATTTATGTCAAGATTCAGTTTAATTAAAAAAAAGAGATACATGTAAGCGAAAGAAAATGAAAACATCTACTTACTAATGGACCTGAAATTGGAGCTGCTACTAGTAGAGCATCGGAGACTGAATTGAAGGAACCTCTGCTACAGGCTGTGGTTCATTAACTTTGCTCTTTGTCCAGGGTCCAGGGTTGACGAGAGATAGAGATGCTTCAACATACTTAATGTGTTGCTCTTCAGATTCTTCAGATGATTCACTATCCTCTCTTTTCCTCTCCTTTTCCTTATCGTTGTCCTTGTCTTTTGAGCCATCTTTGGCATTAAAATTATTGTGCTTTTCCTTCTTGAGCCCCCTGCTGCTGCTGCTGCACGTTCGCCTCCTCTTCTCTGTAACTCTCCCGCACTTGCAGTTTATCAATGAAATTAACACCCGATTAACACTTCCATGGCACTCCAGAGGGGCTCGATGAGTTTGCCGCACAAGCCCATAGTAATGACATCCACACATACCTCCCAGAAGTATATCTCCAGAAAGCAGGTGAAGGCTGTCCACATCCAGAAAGCCTGAGGCAGTAAATAGCTCGGAGTGACGCTGAGCACGTGGATAGCATTTGTGGAGTAGAATAGCCCGTTAGAGAAGAGGACGACGATATAAATGAACTTGATGCTTGGACTGGTATTGCCGAGGAGTGCAGCGAACTGCTGGCGCAGATACGAGAGCTCACAACCAAAGCATGGGCTCACGACAGCTGCAACGGCGGCAGCGACGACGACGACGTTTTTCCGCGCTTCACTAGCTGCCTCTCCTCTTGTCTTCCTGACTCTGCGTGTGGACTGCGCGCGTCTGTATGTGTGTATACGCGCTTCCTAACCTAACATCTTGGCCGACGTCACGTCTGGTCTCGAGGAGTCCTCGCGCACTGGCACACGGCTGCATGAACTAGCTGCAGCGCTGAGCGCATGCGCTTGGGCGTACATTGACGCATCGCTACACGGTGGTCGGCACGAGCTGCGGTGGTCCGATTGGCAGACATCCGGGGCGGCGGCGCCGCGGCGGGCTCACGCATCGCCGAGTTGCCGTGCCGTGTCGACACAGTCGACAGCTGTGCTGCAATCTGCAGCGCATGCGCTTGGGCCTACACGACTATACCCTATATGTACACATGCATACGGCCAAACCCAAGCGGCAAGCTGGGACAGCCTTGACTCATCTCGCACAATTTTGTTCGAAGTTTACGCAAAAAAGAATTGATATTTTGGCTTGTAACTTTGCAGGGCGGTAGAGTGTTATAAAACTTAGGGCAATGTTCTCTTGATTTTGTATAATGCGCTGTAACATATAATTTTATTAAAATCAAGTTTGCGTCAATTTAAAGTACTGTTGCATGAAAAAACCCTAGGTCCTTTTCGTTTCTTGTTTAGACACAAAATGTCTGCATCGCCCTCTCGCGGTCACTAAATACATTATAAATGAATATTTCAAATGGTAAAGAAGTTCTTGTCTCTACCAGTGTTGCCAGTACTGGCTATTTATCGCCAAACTGGTGATTTTCTAATGCTACTGGCGACACAAATTTGTAATGTGGCGATGGCAAATTTTTAGGCGATATTAGCTCCTTCTCGGCTATTTTCGGTCGTAAATCTACAAGACGTCCTACACCGATTTTTGTTTTCGGCTTGGCTCAAAGGGCCTGAGCCTTGGCACAGTATATGGGGACAGTGAGTCGATACCTTACTGTAGTCTAACGCCTGCGCACTAAAGACCTTTGCCGATTGGGCGCTCGAGCGGCCTAACGGCATGAGTATAGCGCGTGTGTTCAAACAGCGAGCGCACGAGTAGGTGGATGACACGAGGTCCAAACATACAACGGAGTTACGTAGACGTACGAAACTAAGCGAGACAATTATTAAAATTATTTCTAAACCCAAGTAGGTGGGGGACGTGAGGTTCCCGCATGTAAAAGAGTTACGTAGAACTGCGACACGATTATTTAAATAATTTTTAAACCCAAGTAGCCGGGGGACGTGAGGAAAACGCATATTAGGGAATTACGTAGACGTGCAACAATAAGCAAGACAATTATTTAAACAATTTTTAAACCTAAGTAGGCGGGGGATATGAGGTCCACGCATATAAGGGAGTCATATAGACATGAAAAAATAAACCTAACCATTATTCAAATAACTTTTAAACCCAAGAAGGCGGGGGATATAAGGTCCACACAATCACGCATATAAGGGAGTCATGTAGATATGAAAAAATAAGCAAAACGATTATTTAAATAATTTTTAAACCTAAGTAACCGGGGGACGCGAGGTCCACGCACATTAGGGAATAACGTAGACGTGCAACAATAAGCAAGACAATTATTTAAACAATTTGTAAACCCAACTAAGCGGGAGATATGAAGTCCACGCATAATGGAGAGTCACGTAGACATGCATTAATAAGCAAGACTATTATTTAAATAATTTTTAAACCCAAGCAGCCGGGAGACGTGTAGTGAGGTTTACGCATATAAGGGAGTCGAGTTATAGAGGTTAAGAATAAAAATAAGTCTTGTTTACGTCGCACATCTACGTAACTCCGATATATGCATGGAACTCGCGTCCCCCGGCTACTTGGGTTTAAAAATTATTTAAATAATAGTCTTGCTTATGTTTTCATGTCTACATGGCGCCCTTATATGCGTGGACCACATATCCCCCGCCTACTTGGGTTGTTTTAGAAATTGTTTAAATAATTGCCTTGGTTATTGTTGCACGTCTGCGTAATTCCCTAATATGCGTAGACCTCGCGTCCCCCGGTTACTTGGGTTGAAAAATTATTTAAATAATCGTTTCGCTTATTTTTTCATGTCTGCATGACTTCCTTATATGCGTGGACCTCATATCCCCCGCCTACTTGAGTTTAAGATTATCTGCATATAATATTGTATTTCACACGTATATAATACACATCGAATTATTAACGATTTTTATATTTGTAAATATCTGTATGGATAATGTAATCAAATTGAATTATTTAAATTCAAAATCAAAACTACCCGTATGGAAATAAAAAACTTAGGAAATTGTGGAAAACCTCAGAATCGTAGGAAACTGTTGGCTTTCGGACAAAATTTGTACGGTTTTTTACATTTTTGTACATTTTTGCATGGTTTTATACATTTTCATATGATTTATAAAGTTTCACAAATTTGTCTGTAAAAGCATAAATGTATGAAAACGTAAGAAAGTGTAAGAAAACGTTCAAAAACGTACATTTCCATAAGTTTTAATGAATCTTACGATTGTCTACGTTTTCTTACGTTTTTGTACAGATTAATGCTGGTTTATATACTTTCATACATTTTATTACGATTCGTAAATTTTTCGCATATATAATAAATTTTTCCTGTTGAAATAATAAACTGTACAAAATCGTACGAAGCCATAAAAAATGATAGAAAACCGTAGAAATTAACCATGTAAACTGTCCGAAAACAAACACTTTTGTATAGTTTTGTATAGTTTGCTACATTTTCATATAGCTTATTACGATTTCCTACACTAGTTTTTTTCCATATCGGTAAATGGTAATTCGTAATTTTGAACGCAAAAGGATGAAAATAAAAATAAATCAACGTATTTTTTGCGCTAGTTTAAATAGTTATTTAAACTATTTAGAAGTTATTTTTTATATTTTTTTTATATTTATTCATTTATAATTGTTTTTATAATTATATTTAAAAAAATTTTTTTTCAGTATCATTTAAAATAATTTTTATACCACTCTCACCTCAAAATCATAATTTGATATGATTTTTCGGCGCCCGTGGTAGAAATACTGTTCGAGACTAGTTACGTAATTAGATTATTCATGTGACTTTTCGCTCTCGTTAAAAAAGTCACGGGAGGTAAATAATTTACTTCCACACCCTTGTCGAAAAGTACTATTTCTTAGTTTTTGAAACGCCATTTAATTATTAAATAATTATCATAAATAAAACATATGCAGTGTGGGTAGGCAAGGGTGTGCCTTTATGACCATCAGTTGGCAGCCATGCTGATATGCAATTGTAAATCCCGCGCGCATGATGCTTAGCGACAGCAGGACCAATCGCAACCAAGTAAGAAAGGTTAGGCATACTTCCTGTCTCTGTCTGCTGTAGCGATTCCATGTGACGTTGTGTTTTGTACCAACTGTCTCGCGATCGAAAATTCGAAACTGTCAGACGCGCTTCTTGCATTTTATCTAACGTTAATAAAGAAATGTAGTGAAAGTATTAACTATACGACATTTTAATTAATATATATATATATATATATATATATATATATATATATATATATATATATATATATATATATATATCAGCATTAAACAGTCGATGAACTAAAAATGAGGGGAGCAAAGCCAAAAACAAAAGGGAGAGTATATACTTATAACTCTGCATGGGAGAAGGAAAGCTGGGCAAAAGGTATAAGTAATGAAAAAGCTTCTTCTGTCACGTTAAGATATTAAATGTACAAATGCAAACGTTTTTCTGTATCAAACTTTTCATCGCGTGTATACCATACATTTTGTTTTGAGAATCTTTTAACGCATTTCAAAACAACTAAAATACACGTGAACAGCGCGACAATTCTCAGAAATCTATAAGATAAAATCATGTTTAAGCCCAACTTCGCACGCATGTCAGAATGTACAAAATACATATGATTAAAGTAAATTAAATGTATCTGTTCATTCCAAATGACAAAAACGACTAATGTCAGTGATTCAAAACTATGAAAGCGTATACTCGATTGCGCAAAATTTCGGTTACCCATGCACCGACCCTTCATATGCATGTTTTTAGTTCGTCATCCGTACACCTTCTTCGCATTCGTCTGTTTTTTACCGGATACATGCAATAAAATTTGTAATATTTTTATGTATTGGTTATATAATTTTGTCACATCTATATTATTTTAGGTTGGCTTTCTAAATAAAGACTCACATGCTACACAGCAAGCGTTCTGTAATGTGTGTCGTAAAAGTTTGCGTGCACACCACACGGATCTTGAAGCACATAGCACCAGAGATACCCATATTAAACATGCAGGCAGCGTTGACACGAAAAAGCAGCAAACGATTGATTCGGCATCCAGTACACAAAAAGTTAAGGACAACAGAAAAAAAGAAAGGGATTTAAAACTGTCAGTATATATTGCATGTCACACATCTATACAAAGTGGTAATCATCTATCTGACATTTTGAGTCACGAACTAAAAGATTTGAAATTGCACAGAACAAAATGTGGAAATCTTATAAAAAATATTATGGCTCCCAACATGCTGAGAGATTTAATCGAAGAGGTTGGCGACGGACCCTATTCCCTAATTATTGGCGAATCGACGGATGTGTCATCATTTAAGTTCTTGTGCCTTCGTATTAAATATTTCAGCAAAATACAAAATAAAATCGTAACTGATTACCTAGGTATTATTCAAGTGGAAAAGGCTGATGCTAATAGTTTATATAAAGCAATCCTAGATAATTCTTCAGACATTAATTTAAAAATTCAAAATTTAATAGATCTAGGAACAGACGGCGGTAGTAATTTATGCGGCAAACAGCACTCAGTATTTGCGTTATTAAAAGCTAATAACTCTAAATTACAACTAGTAAGATGCATTTGCCACGCTCTTAATAATGCAGTTTCAACAGCAGCTTCTCACTTTCCAGCAAGTATTGAATGATTGTGTCGAGAAATATATAATTGGTTTGCACATAGCCCGTTAAGACAATCACAGTACAAACAAACGTGGAATTTGTTAAATTCGAATGCTGTGGATACTGGTGGAGAAGCTGCAGCTGAAACGGGGAAAGAAAATCTTAAGTATAGAAAATTTATTAAGTTATCAGCAACCAGATGGCTTGTCCGCTACAATATCATTAAAGTTATTTTAGAAAACTATAGAACATTACAGAGTCATTTTAATATATTTGTGCAGATGCAGACCAATACGGACAAATCTCACACGGCCAGGTTGCTGACTACAATGTTAAACGATGAATCTAACCATTTATACCTATTAATAGTGAAACCTATATTAGGAGAATTGAATTACATTAATGCTGCGTTCCAAAAAAACGATGTAGACTTAGGAAAAGCGTTCGATGATTTGAGTGACTTATGTATTCTTTTAATGAGAAAAGTTTTAAAACCGCAATTCATGAGTAACAATCTAGAAACACTATTGAAAAATTTTGAAAATCCTTCCACTTTTATAGATGTGGAATCTGTCGATTACGGCATTGATTATAAAAATGCTAGTCTTAAACGTAACATTAGCTATGAACAGCGAACGGAAATAGAACATCGCGCTTTTACTTTCATTAAATCGCTGTGTTTCGAAATTTCTAATAGACTACCAGAAAATTTTAAATTTTACAGCAAATTGAAATTTTTGGACCCAGCCGTTTGTTTATCGCAAACAATTCGGCCAAATTTTTCCGATCTTCCCTTTTTGGAAGAGTTTGCAAGTGTGGAACAGCTGAGTAGCATGAAAAATCAGTGGAATCGATTAATAACAGTGGATTGGGGTGCGACATTTGGCAAAGGTGTTTTTGAAAGCAGCTACAAGTTTTGGCCGGCTATATATTCGTTTAAAAATGCAGGGGGTAAATTCATTTTCAAAGAATTTGCTACCTACGCTTTAACGCTGCTAAGCTTACCATCGAATAACGCTGTAGTAGAGTGGGTGTTTTCAGTAATGAACACTATAAAAACAAAACTCCGTAATAAACTACTAATAGATATGCTAGATGCTCTGTTAACAATGAGGCTAAGATTTTATTCAAGCAACACTTGTTGCGAAAGTTTTATTCCAACCTCTAAAATGGTGTCAGACTTTAATTATCAAATAGTGTACCCCAAAAATCAGATTGAAAAAGAACGCTTGTTGCAGGAAGAATTGGTATTTGAAGTTATAGATTTGTTACAGTATGAAATTCCGTGTATAAGCATGGAAGAAATATAATAAAAAAAATGATCCTATTTTGCGTATAATTTGATTTGTATTATTTACAAAAAAATTATAAATTAATTTATCAAACATATTTTTATTTATTATAAACTTCTCAATTTAAATATATCAGCATTTATTTTTAATAATTAATTAACAATAGTTTTTAATTTAAAGATTTAAATAAACCCACCCACCCTCCCCCTCCTCCTTCCACTCCATTCGGGTAGTTTCTGTTCATTCTGATTGCGATGATATTTTGGCTATTTCATGCTCGCAATGGGGCGATTTTAGGCGAGTTAGTGGCCTATAGATGGCGACAGGCACCCTAGCCGTACTGGCTACACTGGTCTCTACTTCTTGACAGTTCGTTTTGTATTTCCAAGTTTTCTCTGAGATTACTAACTTTTACAATATAAAATAATTACGATAATATTCTTCAACATTTTATCTAGGGGAGACAACTATCTCTTTCCGAGAAAAGTGTTACTGAATTTTTTAATTAGGCAAATGGAGCAGTCACCTCATCTACCCCATAAGACTTACACGTAACGCAACGTAGTTCCAAGTTTTTGAGAAAACGAAAAGCTTTCCAGATGGGAGAAACATTTCGTTATATTCATCAATAAAAATTGAATGGGGGACAACTCTTTTTTTAGTCGAAATATTCAGGATATTTAATGAAAAGCCAAAAATGAAGTGTATTGAGGTTATGGTAAAACAGATTCCTACTGCCGACATCCAACGTCCTCTTAAGCGTCAATTTACAAAAGAATTTCACCCCTGCCGCTGTGCAGTCCCTCCTTAATTTTGTAGCTCCTCCTTAAAATATAAATTCATTCCTATAAAATTAAAATTAATTCAAATGCACGTGTAAGTATAACGCATTATACTATGCAATCCCTCTTTAATTTAAAGCTCCTCCTTAAAATAAGATTTCCTTTAAGTCTATAACATTACCATTATCGGTTATAACGATCAGCGAAAAATATATGTGCTTTGTTTCAACATTAAGGGAATTCTCTCGATACCAAACTAGTGAAAATGAGGGCCATTGATCTATTTGTTAATTTACAAAGTAATGTTGTTCGAGAAAGTCTTACAAATACTGTTTAACTAATTAATAATTATATATCTAAACAAAAGAATTCTATTCGTCTGAATGATCAATAACAAGTTTCGTAAGGAAGCTGATTTTACTCATTTTTTGAGGTTAAATGTACTGTTTTTTAATTCACTAAATTTTTTTTAATACATAGAGGTATGCAATGATACTTTTTAAGAGCAATAATCGTTCGTCGCATGCTTATCTTTGGATGAAAATTTTTTCATTACAAACAAACAACTTTTAATGGCCTGCAAAATACATAAATTTTTGCTAATTCCCATAAGACTCCAGTTTAAATTACTTAAATGAAAACATCAATATCTTACTTCCTAGGTACCTTTTTGTTCGAAAAATTTAACTTAGTTATTTTAAGAGTTATACGAATCAGTCCTTCAAATTTTATTAAAATCTGCTTTCTTATTCAAAATCGAGAGAATTCCTTTAAGCTATTCCTTAAACGATTATTTGTAATATATTTTAATATGAGAAGTGGTTATGTAGGGCTATTGGCGAAGGATACCACTTTAAATAAAAATCCAACGCGTCTGTTAATAGTATCTCAAAGGTGACGTAAATTTTTTTTCGTTTCAATAAAAACAAGAAAAATTGAAAGCTTCTCTTAAGCGTTACGTTGAATTTTTAAATATATAACATATGAAAAATACTATTACAACTCGCCTTGAAACCAAGAATGTTACTTATTTTTTGTCAAAGGTGGAGGGTTGACGAGCGGAGCGAGTAGAGGGGGTACCCCCTAGTATATATATATATATATATATATATATATATATATATATATATATATATATATATATAGAATACAACACTTTGAAATTTAAATATTAACAAAAATAAAATATATTTAGAATATTTATGAGTGGAAGCCCTTACATGTCAGTCTATTTGAAGATTGTTTATAACTCAAATAATTCTCAATCAAATGTTTCTTTGATAATGATTAATAAATAATATAAACTCGATCGTAGTAACGGAACTTAGGTTATTAATTTAATATAACTTTCATAAAAATACAATATAAATTCTTAAATATAATTAAATAAACTATTATGCCCTAGTAGTTCAGTTAGCTTTATGGCTAAAAAAAACGAAAATTGCTTGTATATAATTATTATATATACCAATCCGAAATAAATTAGGGCATTTACACGTCATAAAATAGGTATTTTAAAGTAATTTTAGAACTTTTAGGTGAATTATATTATGTTTACATTATAATTTGTGCTAAAAATGCTTCCATTTAATTAGTACGTTAGGTATGAAATATGGTAAATTTTCTACCAGGATGATATTAGGATTTAGAAAAATTCAGGGATAATGACGGGGTAGATAAATAAAATTAAAGGAAGTAATTTATAAAAAAAAATTATTATTCTTATTATTATCATAATTATCGATCTTTTATGTACAATTTATTGTACATAAAAATTCAATTACATCACTATATAATTACATTATTACATTCATAGTTTTCCACTTAAATTAAATCAATACTTGATGATGAGATTTTCACCGATGAAAAAAGATGATCCCACACTGATCCAGACGAAAGAGATTCTTACCCGCCAGTCGACATAACCCTCCACCAGCAAAAACAGTCTCGAAAGACAGTAAAAATCATCCTCCTGTTAATTGGATGCCACCAGCGACATCGATACATAAGCTTTGAGGGACAGGTTGTAGAGACGACAGATCTTTTTCATTCTCTGAATAACGACACCAAACCCCAAATGTAATAATCCGCCTCTGCAAAATAACCTTCTTGAAAGATTTGGCATGATTGACGAAAATAACGTATGTTCTCTCGGCGACCTGCCCACGTCCGTACCTGTAAAAAAAAAAAAATGAAATGAAATGAATTTGGAAAAAGAAGGGTATTTTTGAAAATTTGACAAAATAGAATAGGTTATCATAGATTAATATAAAATTGTTATAAAAATTGTTTTACTGACAGAAATTCGGAGACCCTTGACCATTGAAGCGTAAAAAAATCAAATAAATATAAATGCCGAACAAACTGTAATCCGTCTATAATACGTTATTAATGTAACTTTATACAACGAGCGTCTAAAATTTCCTACAAAATAGAAGTAATTTAAAATAGTAGTAACAATTAAAAATACTTACACTGATTACAGGAGCCATTGTTTATTCTATTCCGGAACTGAATATGTTCAATACATACTTATCGTATCTTATATACCAAATTTTTGTTTACTTAGCGGAATTTTCAACGAGACAACACAACGAAATCCTACCCATTGCTGCCATAACGTTGCGAAAAAATCTTTATTCAAGAATAGGTAAATAATCCCAAGCGCATCAGACAGGTTATCAAAATAATGCAACGCAAGGAAGCGTTAACATTATTGTAACAGAAAATCACTGATACTTTACTTATTTTTATTATTTGTTGAACCTTTACGACGTTCAACAATCTAAGGAGGAAGGTATTACGTTCTGCGACGAACGATTTATTTTACAGCAAATTATATCAGTGATTTTATTCTGACATATAAAATAATGTATACACGGTTTTGCAAAATTGCATTCCAATGCATGCACGCGGCATTGGACCAAACCATACGACCAATACGCGTGCAGTTCACTAAAACCGACAAATTTATCAATATTTAAAATCGCACCACTTAGACGCGTATTTTTCGAGAAAATTGTATCTCAAATTATCTTGTAAAGGCCAGCACGAGCCTAAACCGTTTCAGTAGAAAAACTATGCCAATTCTGCATCAAACATGTCGTGACCTGTCTGATGCAGAACCGGCACAGGGTTTCTGGCTCACCCGCAATTGCACGGGGCGCCATTAACCCATAACAGGTCAAGACCTGTTGATGCAGAAGCGGCATAGGGGTTTTGGGTCACGTGTAGTTCGACGGGGAGCCAATAAACCAGACTTGCATGATGCAGAATTGGTATATCGGTTCTGACTCACCCGCACGCCAACGAGTTGAGCCAGAACCGGTCTACCGATTCTTGATTAGGTCATGCCCGTTCTCTATCAAGTCAGGCCTTGCTCTGGGGGTGAGAGAAGACCACTAACTCCCAACAACGAGCGGCACGACGGCATGCCGCAAACGGGCAGCGGTAGCAGTCGGCTGCCGGCGGCCAGCTGCGGGTCAGCTGCTGCTCTCAGCCAGAGGCTCTTATTTACTAGTAACCATTTAGAACTTTTGATAACCCTTTTGCTCAGGCAAAGAATATGTGTTTGTGGAAATTTTTTCCGAACATTTTTTTCACTGCGACTGTTTACTCCATTCTTACTACGCAAATCAGATATTTCTTTTTCTTAGGAGTTTGAATTGCGCGCGGTCCGAAAGGACTTTCGGGCCGTTGCGCGCTCTCCGTCGCACCGACAAATGAGAGTCAATGCGGGCGGATCCGGCCGGCTCGCTCGCGAGAGGCCCGCGCGCGCCACCGCGGCTCTCACTCTGAGTTGGACTGTCTGACGACTCGCAAGTTTTTTTGTTATCAGTTCTTTAACGTGACTCGCGACTACCTCGGCCCCGATCGGAATTACGCCCACGTGCGTGCTTGTATGTGAGAGTGTGTGCACCTCGAGAATTGGATTTTTTGGTTGGGAGCGCGGCCACGTGGTTGACGTGCCCGTTCCAGGACGAGCGCTTTCGCGGCCACGATCTTTGTGGCCCGGCACCGAAGCGTCTGGTTCCCCCGAGACGTCGGGGCGCGCTCGGTGCATATTTAGCGATCTCCACGCCTGGCTTGCCAGTCCTTCTCGGCGAGAAGCTGCGGCGGTGCGGATTTTCAACCCTTCTTTGGCTCAGCGGCTTCCCGGCGGCAGTGTTCGAGTCTCGTGCGGCGGATTGTGCGGCCTGCGTGCCCAGGTAAGAGAGCTCTCACGTTTGCGTGCGCAAAGGTACCTCGCGTTTTTTTTTTCTTCTATCCGTAGCCTTAAGTCTACTCTAGTTGAATTATTGTATAGTCGAGTCTCTTTTAAATTGTATAATTTCTGTTCATTTCCTTTAAATAAAATCAATAACTTTCACACTTGCTACGGCTTTTCCCTCGAGTCCGTGAGGGTTTTTACGCCGAAGCAAGTGCTTTGGTATTTATCGCGAAATTGCGTGTTTCATTTGATCAACCCTTCACTCACTCATCCCTTTCCCTTTAGCTGCCTGAACTCATTTGAGTTGTTCTATTTAATTTCGACTAAGTTCTAAACAGCGACTTTTTTGTATCGTTTTGTATCAGTTGTTGCTCAGGAGCAACGGTCTAGCTGCTTTGACCCATTATTAGGGAATGAAAGCTTCTAACGACCGCAACACGCTTATATACGATCAATGCCTCGTCTGACTGCTTGCGAGAGCCACCTAGTGGTCAACTATATGACCAAAAAATTTAAGGGGGATAGGAGCCCCACCTCGCTCCTATTCTATGAGGTTCTACTTGTCTGTCAACGCCTCCATAACCCTTAAAACTTTTATTCATCAATATCTTCCCATTCCATGATGTCTTCCCACTCCATGTTTGAATCGTTCAGGTAAAACTGTTTCATGCGCTTTACGTTGTATCGAGCACAAGTAGTTTTGCACGCTCCATTATGGTTAGTACATATAGTCACTGATCGTGGATAATCGAACGCCGGATAGCCCATTTCAGTGATATCCGTAACTTTAAAGTTGAAACGAGCTAACCACAACTTTTTTATCTCAGCAATGACGAAAATTCTGTTAGCATCTTTCAATGCATTTTGAAGAAATTTTTCGATTTCAGTATAATCATAATCACCACCATCCCATGACAGTCCATGATAGCAAAGCACTAACCACAAATTTTCACTTTTATATTTTTCTGTTAGTTTTCGTCAAGGAAATGGTGGCTGAAAGAGGTGCACTACTAGCTCATCACCGTCGTTGAGAGACATGAAAGCCAACTCTTTTAAAACGAAATCATTGCCAAGCCTTTTAAAGCCCTGCATATCCACTGCGTAGTCTGTGGCTATACAAAATTTCACTTTGAAATCCAAATGACGAATGACAAGGAGTCGAAGGCTCGCTCACCTTATATACTCCTTAAAGTTTCTGCACGTTGCCGCTTACGGGGTTGTATTGAACTATGCGATCGTGCAAGATGAAGCAGTAGGCTGAAGTTCCAGCAGGAAAATTTTCCTTTGCTTCAAATTCAAGACGAATGTCTACAGAGACGCTCTTTAAGGACTCGTTTTGTTTTGAACAGTCTATCACTATTAGGGGCACGTAAGTGAGATATTACGACTTTTTGAACATAGGTTCTGGATCTTTGCCGTATTAAGAATTTTGATAATTAGCGTACATATCGTAGAGCATGGCAAATTGATTACGATTCATGTCGAGGTTAAGATTACCATACGGATATGACTGAGAATTGAGAAAGAGTTTTACATTTGTAAGATTGCAGTGATGAAAGCGGCTAGCGTTTACCGCCTTCTGATCTTTTCGACTAGTTTGAAAACGCAAGACGACCAAGCGCGGTTTTTCAAGTTGATTTGATGTATTTACAGTCCACACTTGTCTCGACGTAATCGGAAGTAATGGGTCGTACAATTCCTACGTGCGAAAACTCATGACAATAGGACGGTCTTTCCCTACAAAATCTATTAGGTGAATTTTGTTAGAGTTCGATGTAGCTACGTATGGCATAACCCATTTGATTCTAGTTAATTCAATTTTAAAGTTCTCATAAACGTCTTGTTCAGCTGCTCGTGTAGCTGTTTGTACAACAGCGTTCAAGTCGTTTCTTGATCTCATGAGAATGAGTTCATGTTTTGCGTTTACGTTACAATTTTACGATAGTCGTCTGCGAAGCCAAAAATTAGACTCAATGGAATTGATACATTCAAGTAACCAGCATCATCGATTATGTTCTGTCTTTCTTTTACATCGATCCAGCCCGCATTTTCAATGATGAAACTCTGAGTCAGATTGAGTGAGATCCAACCTTTCATGAGAGTGGTTAAGCCAACATTTTTGCACTTTTCTATCTCAGTAGCATTCAACTCATATCTGATTTCTTCAAACAAGTGACAAATGGCATTATTCACAAGTTTTGTATTTGCAGTGGGAGTATTATTAGTTTTAACCAATCGCCCGCAGATATGTAGTGCACTACGGGAAAGTAAGAGACGTAAACCGTGATGTTGAATAGATATACGTATTTCATCGCTGTTGTTGAATGATGCTGTATACGGTTGGTGATAGTGCGCTACGGATTCATCAAAAGTTACAGGTGTTTGTATACTTAGAATTCCTTCCATTTCGTTGAAAGCAGCAAAAGATGATGCAAGTTATTTTCCACGAAGTACTACTTTTAATCCTAGACTTTTTAGTTTTTGTATGCTCTGACGTGTTAGCGCCTTCACAGTTCGTTGATGACTGATACGTGGTGGGCATATTTCTCTGCTTATATATTTTTTGTTATAAACGATTCCCATTATGACTGGCGGGTATGTAACCTTATAGTTATAACTTCTCCGTGGAAATTTACTAAATCTCCGTCTTAATTAATAATGCGTACTTGTAAATGATTTATACGCTTTACGGCAATCGGCAGGTAAATGACGTGTGAGCGAACTTCGATGATTTTATACCCCTGAGGTACTGTAGGAAAAAATTCGTGTATCATGTGTACTTTTTTGTCTTTTATACATGCTCCCGAAGTGATATTACACTCGACTCTTAAAGCGTTGATTTTGAGAATTGTAATAGGTAAGTCAGAATTATGGACAACGTTCGATTCGAGAACACGTCTGGTTAATTATCTATGACTATCAAACAGAAATTTTTATCAAAAGTATATAATTATCAGTTTTTATTATAATAATTTTTCTAACATATAGGGGGTTGGCGAGCGAGCAGGGAGCGGGCGGAGCCCCACTAGTAAATATCCCACTAAAAAGCCCACATGGGAGCCATATGGGACCCATGTGGGACCCACATGCCTCCCATATGGGACCCATGTGAGAAATTGCTGCGGGAACCACATGGTTCCCATATGGGTTTCATGTGACTCCTGCTAGTGTCCAATATGAGTCCCATATGACTAAATTATGTCATAATTTTTAAATAAACTTATTGTTTATTGATAATTTATTTAAAAAATATAACACTGAGGGAAGCTTTTTGATTTTCATTCAGAAAAATGTAATTTTTATTATTATCATAATAAATATATTGCTTAAAGACAAAACCTATACAAAACATTCAATTTGTCTTTTTTTCGCCTGCAATATTTAAATAAACAATAAGTTTATTTCAAAATTATGCCATAATTTAGTCATATGAGACCCATATAGGACCCATGTGGGAACCATGTGGGAACCATATGTTTCTCGCAGCAATTTCTCACATGGATTCCATATGGGCTTTTTCAGTAGGGTATATATGATTATATATGCTTATATAAGATTAAATTGAATATATAATCATATATAACTTTTTTTACCCTGGGTTAGATACAGTTAGACAGAAACAGTAGTGGTATTCTATGAACTAAAATATTCTACACTTTTTTTATATTATGTATTTAAAATTGAATATTCACTATCTTAGAAATTAAAATTAAGTCATTTTGTTTTAATACAATAAATAGGAAAATAAAAATTATAAGATATTCAAGAAAGAACAAAATCAAATTGTCTATTGAGCATTTTTTAACTAAAAGGAAACATCATTGATTTAGTTTTTATTATCGTAAAAAGCTTAAACCTTAATTATGGTAAAGATGCTCATCGATTTTCAGAATTTCCGTTTTTTATAGTAGAAAGTTAGATGTTTGTGAGAATTCCTCATATATACGTAAGTATGGACTAGAATCCTTCAAAACTAATTTCATAATTCTTTTGTAGCATAAAATTGTCTTTATAAAAAACAAAATCACGTCTCTAATATTCAAGAATTCTCTGATAACGTTACATAATTCCCTACGAAAACATTAGATAGTATGCACTTATACTCCGAGTGCTGACAGTCGTATAGTAGAGCCTGTTTCCGCTTGGTGGAGTACTATGGTGCGGATTCCTAGAAATGATCAAAGAATATTTTTTCGTATATTAATATGATAAAATGCCTTAGGCAAACTGTCCACCTCTCCTCGGTATATTAAGGTAATAAACCTGGTATGGGATCTTACTTTGGGCTAGTTTATGGTCTTGTCATAACTACTTTCAGATTTAATTTATTGTTTCAATAGTCCATATGAAAAATCAGCATATAAAAAGGCAGCATACTTAAAACATCATAACTTTTGATCTACGCTGTGGGCTATGTCTAGTTTTTAAAATGTATTCAAAAGGTTTTCCAAAAACTGAATTTTTATGGATAACCTACACTCGATATCCATACAATGATGGTACATATCAAGTGATGATAAACCTACACTTGATATATTTGGGCGAATGGTACAGCATTTCTCGATCAATTATGAATTTTTGAATAATTCTATGAGGGATCTATTTATGGTGGTACACTATAAAACTTATGTAAATTTGTAATAGTATCAACTTTCCGATATGAAAATTTAGTGTGAGATCGTTCATGTATAAATATATACACTATTAATGTACTCTATAGTTCATATAATTCGTTGATTGCATCGCCTCATGTATGAGTATTTCTCTGGAACTTTTAACTTTTAGCTAAATAGAAATTTCAAAATTTAATGTTGAGGCACATACACAAAACTCACTTGTTTCTGTTTTAGGTACCCCAAATAACAATAAAAAGGGTCAGCTCCTCATTTTTAAAGATAGTTTTTTTATTTCGTATGCTTATGCACGTACGAGTAAGCGTCAGCAAATGCATGTAAAACTGCCTTACAATCACTTTCTTTTTTGAATTTTTTTTAAATAAGCCAAAATTTCGTTAGACACCCAGTGAATTTTTTTGTGAAATTGTGTGTAGTAAAAAGAGCTATACTTACACTAGAGGTATATACTGTTGTTTACGTGTGCCACCAAAAAATGATAATTTTTTAGGCGAGGGGCGCATCGACACCGTGTGTTTTAGTAGATCATACTTTACTTTCCATAAGAGGCACACTTATAACAAAAGTCACCTTTTGTTCGTCTCTCCAAAACGAGTAATTTACGCTCCAGAAAGTTAAAAAAACACAATAGTTATTTTTTTTAATCGACAAATAATGTTTATTTCTGATTTTTACCAAAATACAGTGTCGCAGAGATAATGCTATGCACTTTTTTTTAAACGTAGGCACATTCAATCCGACAACATATTTTTGAATACTAAATAAAGGATGATAGCTTAAGAAAGTTAGTAAAGCATTTATAAAATAGTTATTTTTTTTATTGATGTAAAAAGGATGAAAATTTCCTACTGTTCGCATGCAAAACCTCTAAATTTAGGTCTTTTCAGATTTCCGACAGAGCTTATTCTTGTTTAAAAGTGAGTACTATGTACTGGAACATGTTACTGAAAGTGGACTTTATAAATATTTGCTTGACTTTGATAGCTAAATATCTTAGAACCATAAGATATGTTACAGTACGGTAAAAGTTAAAGTTCTAGAGAATTGCTCGTATATATTATTTCTAGATTAAAATTACAATATCATTAACACGTTTAAGTATAATAATATTAAACGATTATTTTTTTTAGGTTCTTAGTTCGTGCCACTTATTTAGAAATTTATAATGAGGAAATAAGAGATCTTTTAGGTAAAGATCAGAATCACAAGCTTGAAGTGAAAGAAAGGCCAGATATTGGCGTTTATGTCAAGGATTTAAGTGGTTACGTTGTTAATAATGCAGATGATCTTGATAGAATAATGATTATAGGTAATAAAAATAGAGTGATAGGAGCAACAGCAATGAATGCAGCTAGTTCGAGATCTCATGCTATTTTCACTATAACAGTTGAATCAAGTCAAATTGGTGAAGATGGTCAGCAGCATGTTAAAATGGGGAAATTACATCTCGTTGATCTAGCTGTAAGTATATTGACAGACTATTTCTAAATAATCATGTTAACCGATTCTATCACCGATAAAAGAAATTAATCAAATTATCTTAATCATTTTAATAACAACAGAAACATATATTCTGTAAACATATCTGCCAAAACTAAAACAAATGTGTTTAGAGTCATTTTGAGTCGAAATACATATTTTTTCAAATGTTCTCATGCATACGTGCGTGCGTGCGTGCGAGCCTTTACTAAACCGATTTCAAAGACTCTGGCTTGGATGATGATATTGACACTCGTATGTAGTGAGCGAAGATGATTTTACTTCGCACACGTTCGTCATAGAATCGAGCAATACCTAAGAAGTTACCTAATTCTATAAACAATTAAAAAATATTATAATGAAACTTATAAACTGTAAAAGGTCGAATCCATGTCAAATCGAACAGCCAGAGTATACCTACCACACCGATTATTTTGGAATCAAAGTATTGCTGCTCTTCTCAAAAAATGATTCGACACGTATTTTTTCATTTTTCTATTACACTAAAATGACATCCGGTTGGCAAATTTTTTACAAAATCATAACTTTCAAATTTTATTTTTCAAGGTCATTTTCAACCTTCGAACTCCTTTCTCTCGTCCACAGGAATTGAAGAAGGCACCGAACTCACCGAGTCGACTCCACCTGCATATGACCCTCGCCGAAGCTGCCTAAGGAAGAACGACTCCGGGGAAGACCCCGCAAAGTCTGTCACCGAAGACCCCGAATCTTGTGACGATCTGCCCGCAGAGCAAGCTGAGGTAAACGTCACACCTGTCTCGTCCTCAGAATCAAGCGACAATCCAGAAACCCAAAATAATACCACTTCAGATCGTATCACCGTTTCTAACGGGGAAGTCCTCGAATCGGCAAGAAGGTTCGAAGAGAGCCTCCGACTCCACGAGAGTAAAATGAGGATGGAAGAAGACTTAGATGCAGAATCAAGAATCGAACTCCCCAGCCACTTCTCTGACGGGGACAAGGCCCAAGAGGAAGTGCAAGAGTAATTGAGTGCAATGGACCCCTATGACCCCGAAACGCAAAACGACGACGTTATGGCCCAGTGAGTCCAAGAACTAATAGAAAAAACAGCAGAACTATCTCAATTACAGATAGACACGGACGGGCTAAACGACCCCGTTCCTGCCACTCCTGGAGTTGGCCTTGGTACGCCCCTCGCGAAAAGCACCTCCGTTGATCCCGTCGGAAGGAGGGAAAGTCTACGATTCCCCAACCTAGACAGGATCCAAGAAGAACAAGAAGAAGCGGACCAGTCTGTCCGGATTAATTATGATCACCCCCCCCCCCCCCCTGATACACTCGCTCTTTTCATGTCCATGATGGGACAACAACGCCCTCTAAATCAATATGCGATTTCCTCCTCCACCAAGGAAACCGACACCTCGGATGAAGGCGAACCAGCGACGACCGGGCCAAAGGGTCCATTACATCATCCTCTTCCACCTTTTTTTTACCCCTCAAAAACAATGTTGTCATGTCCAGGGAAGGGTTAACCTACAAAAGGGACAACTTTGTGCATCTTATAGCAAGGGATTGTGAACTCAACATGCCCGTGTCACGGTTGCTCTCGGAAATCGGAGCCATTAATAAAGGTTCACTCAAGGCTAAGAAATCCAAGGTTGGCCAAATACTTATAACTCCCTATAAAAATCACAATGTATTTTCCCTGGTGGTTATAGATCATTATCACTCACCAATCGACATTGCGGTATTAAAGAAGACCTTGGGCAGACTCCGAGACATAATGATTCGGAAAAACCTATACAGTTTTCGGATATCTCGCCGAGGGGATTTTGCCGATAAGTTGGATCCCGGACTTCTGGCCGAACTTGTCGTCGACACCTTCCGAAAGAGCACCATTAAGGTCAACATTTGCTACGGAGAAGCATATTTACCGCCCGAGAGAGGGAAACATGAAATTATTGGAACCCTCCATAGTAGCTTGATTGGTGGTCACAAGGGAATAAATCAAACATATAGGAAAATACGACACCAACGACATCCTCGATTATGTCAGGAGATGCCCGGAGTGCCAAATGAAAAAGATCGAGAGAATTAGAACTCGGGAGCCTATGATTCTTACGGACACCCCCATAGAAGCCTTCGACAAAGTGTCCATTGACACAGTAGGTAAACTCCGCACCACCCCTCGAGGTAACTGTCATTTACTGACCATGCAGTGTAACCTCACCAAATACCTCATCGCAATACCCATACCCAATTTAAAGGCTACCACTATTGCGGACTGTCTAGCAAAATATTTAATTTGCCAATTTGGGGCGCCGAGAGCCATATTATCCGACCGCGGAACTAGTTTTTTATCGGAAGTAGTAGCAGGGTTAATGAGGATGTTTAAAATTCACCAGCTGACTACATCCCGATATCGTCCCCAAACTAACGGGTCCCTCGAGCGAAGCCACGCCCCACTTATGGATTTTATCCGTACGTATTTCGAAAAATTCGATGATTGGAATAGCCTAGTACCATTCGCTAGCTTCGCGTATAACACTAGCGTACACAGTAGCACTAACTTCTCCCCTTTCGAACTTGTATATGGGTGCGTAGCCCGGTTCCCTATGAAAATCCCTAAAGCCGAGCAGTTACGCACATATAACCTCTATCTTCAAGATTTGGCCACCCGCTTAAATGAAATGAAAATCGTCGCGGGAGAAAATCAAATTTTAACACGTGCCAAGGAACGCTATGATAAAAACGCGAAGCCACTGAAGACAACAATCGGCGACTATGTATGGGTTCTAAATGAACCTAGACGGTCTAAATTCGATAGTTTTTATAATAAACCCTTATGCGTTAAGGAAATCGTAGGTCGAAATAACGTAATCTTAGAACTTCCCAATGGCAAGCGTATCCGCAAGCATATGGATAAACTTAAACTCGTTCCCCCCGGCCCGACTCAATAATACAATTGCATGCCTTTCAGATTCTCTAGCATGTGCTGCTCGGCTATGCTATCTCTAGCTTGCGCTTCCTTCCTCTGCTTCCTTTGGGGGTGCCCTGTCCTTGGCACCCACTATGAGATAACAACCATCACGGCGAATCCGGGGATATATTACGAACGGATGCAACCCGTAAAAATCAGGAAAGGAGGATGGAAAATCATCATTTACATGGACCTCCCCGCCTTCATGAAAACACATGGACCGACTCAGCAGTATGACGAGCACTTGCGCCGGTGCACATCTCAATTTGATCGCCAACAATGCTATTTGTTCCTAAATACGGACGCTATGGAGCTTAAACTCCGCACCTTAAACGGCATTCACGAGGAAATAAGGCTGATCGCCGACAACACGGATGTAAGAGAACCCGAACCAAATAAACTTCTCGAAGGCATGCGCGGTCGGAGGATGGTCCCGTTGGGTATAATCGGAAGCCTCACCAAAAGCCTTTTTGGCCTAATTACCGAAGACGATGCGGAGTTGATCAACAAAAACATCGACAAACTGTTCCACGACCAATCAGAATTGGTAAAACTTTCCGATGAGAAGACACTCCTCATGACGGCCGGTCTGGAAGAACTCTACAATATAACCGCTTCACATCGGCTCATTCTAAAGAATATGGAAACTCAACTACGGGAGAAAACCAACACCATGACCCTCGAGGCCAATAAAACTCACCTGCTATGGGAATTCAGTATATTCTCTCGCCAAGCCGAGGCCAAGGTAGATCATCTCATCTACAGCAATCGGGAATTACTTAGCATTCTCAACTCGCTGATGGATCGCAAACTCCACCCCCGACTGCTACAAAAGAGGACTCTCCACCAGATTGCCGCGGACATACGCCAACACGAAACTAACTTAGAACTCCCGATACCTCTCCATCATCTCCGAGTGGAAGAGTTAGTGAAGATTGCAGAAATAGACGCCACTTACCATAACGGAAGGATCCTCGTTAGTCTGACGTTACCTCTGACTGACAGGATGTCATATGAGTTATACAAACTCCATCCGCTGGCCATCCCTCAGACCTTACGAAACAACACGTACGGGGCCGCCTATATCATTCCTAGTTGCACGCATATAGCACTCAGCAAGATAAGTGCCTGAGCACTCACTACGGTCGCATCTGCTCCACAGGAAGAGTCACGTTGACAGCCCAAAAGGGATGCGAGATCGAGATGTTGCTTCACCCCAGCCGAACCGCACTCGACTCCTGCAGCGTAGCCATCAAGAAAAACCTAACGACACAATGGGCTCCCTTGGAAGTCGATGGGGCATGGCTGTTCACCACTATTGCTGAGGAGAGGCTCCGTATCTCCTGTCCGGGAGAGATATATGAGAACGCCAAGTTACAAGGGGTCGGCATTTTGCGGTTAGCCTCCGGATGCTTGGCGAGGACTGCGTCCGCGACACTAATCGCAAAAGACGTCAGAGTCTCCGTGGTTCAGTATCTCTACGAACCAGAGACCAGCTTAAATGTCAACGTCCTATATCCTATATTGGAAGACAATGTAACGCTTAAAGATCTCCCAGAGATCGGCGACACTGGGACATTGTCGTCCTGGACCTCTCATAAGCAATCGCTGAAAAATATCATAACACAGATGGACGAAATTGGACGGCATAACCGGATCTCCACTTACACCCACAACTTGACGTACGGAGGCCTTACCATCCATCGAGGACCGGATGCGAAGGTCCTCACTATTACCTCTGCGGATCCTAGCCCTGGGACGATTAACCTTCCGCACCAGCCCACCTTGTCCATGCATGCCAGCCGAAGTACTCTCTGTCCTGCCCAAACTGCGAAAACGGACTGATCTTACATCAACTTACAGAGCCTCGCACGACCTTCAGATCCGGTGCCCCCACCCCACCATGTCTCGCGAGGTTATGGTCACTTGCGGAAAGGACCTTACACCAGAAGCCATCGTATCCTGTTTCCAACCTGCCGGCACTATTGTCGCTACGCACATACTTTCAGAGACTATCGGCACTCATACGGTCAGAGTTACCTTTGAGACCACCCAACAGGTTGAAAAGGCTAAACGAGAGAAGGAATTGTGGTTGTTACAAGCGACTTTAAAGATAGGATCCTCCGGCCAATCTCATCCGCCATCGCCCCCGCGAATCAAACCCGAGGTTCATGTCATCCGACCAACTAGAGAAGTCAACCCGATCGACCCCAGAAGAATTTTCTGCTTGTTACCTTGGACAGGAAGAAAACCCACCATGGCGCTCAAGTTGTTGGCTGAACAGAAGGTTGAGGAAAAGTTCTTCAGACATTAGTAGGTAAACAGTAGGGGTTCTGGCGCACTTCCTGGAATTCCAGGTGCGCCAGAACCCCTACCGGGTTTCTGGAGTTGCACGAGGTGCGTTAACCCAGGTGCGCCAGAACCCCTACTGGGTTTCTGGAGTTACACGAGGTGCATTAACCCAAGTGGGCCAGAACCCAAACAGGGTTTCTGGAGTTGTAGGAGGGTAGTTAACCCAAGTGGGCCAGAACCCCCACAGGGTTTCTGGAGTTGTAGGAGGCTAGTTAACCCAAGTGGGCCAGAACCCCCACAGGGCTTCTAGAGTTCTAGAAGGTTAGATAACCCATCGAGCATCCTGCGGCCCGCGGCCAGCTGTGACGCTGCGAGCGGTCAGCTGTCAGCGGCCGCCGTGCGTGTCTGAACTCGTTCGATTGACAAATTGATTTGTAAGAGAGGAGGGATATAGGCCCCAACCATCGCCTACATCTGTGAGGTACCCCATTTAATTAATACCCCTCCAAAGTCAACCTCTCTCTTACATGTATCTATTGAAAACTAACAGTCTCTGAGACTTCTTCCCAATCCATAAAAATATCATCAAAGTAGAACGTCTTCATTTGTTTAACATTGTGTACAGCACATGTAGCCTTATATTTTCCATTGTGATTGGTGCATATCGGATGTTTCTTCGTAAATCCTTAGCTGGATAACCCCACTCTTCCAAGTTAATAATCTGTTGAAAACTCCACCGCTTTTGCATCCATTGTTGTATTACTTGATTTTTCACAATAATTCTAGTAGCATCTTTGAGAGTCTCACGAATAATGATACCGATGAGGGTATAATCAAAATCACCTGATGACCATGGTATTCCATGATAGTGACGCTCCAACCATAGATTCTCTTCTCTATACTTATCTGTAAGTCTCTTCCATGGAAACGGTTCTTTGAAAAGACGTACCAAGGGCTCACTATTATCTGTAAGACAGAGTATAGCCAATTCCTTCAGGATGAAGTCGTTCCCTGGCTGTTTGAAGCCTTGCATATCCACAGCATACTCCATCTCACTTAAATCTCTTATAGCCCTTTCTCTCGGGTAGATTGTGTGTATTAGTTGAATATTTTTGAGGATATTCTTTCCAATTTGAATTGGAATTCTTCTTCTCACTTTCTAAGCCAGGAGGAAGTTTTACTACGCTCTGACCCATTTCAGTCTAGACGTGGCAGAAGAATGAGCTGCTCCTCATGATCAAAATTTCATTTTATACACATTCCCCCACCACCGCTCGCGAGCCGCCGCCCGAGCTGTGATTGTTCCTGCCACTGCTCGCGAGCCGAAGCCACCGCTGGCAAGCCCTGATTGGCTCCCCACCTCTCTAAACAAGCTTCTTTACATCCCCACTGACGGGATTACACTGAACAATACGGTCGTGTAAAATCAAGCAGTAGACTGATGTTCCCTCTGGAAAGTTATCGTGAGCCTCAAATTCAAGACGCACATCTACAGGAGCGCTCTTTATGTACTCATTCTGTTTGGAATAGTCTATAACTATGAGTGGCATGTGATTGATAAAGGCCGCCTTATTGAGCAAAGGCTCAGGATATTTTTCAAAGTAGGAAGCTTAAAAATTGACGTACATATCGTAAAGAAGAGCATATTCGAGCATCCTACTCCATGCGATATGTGCTGCGGCGTTGCCACGTGCTGGAGGCCGCCATAGTTTGTTTTGTAGGTTATAAGAAATTTGTAGGTTAGGTTCTATATAAGTGTTACTTTAAAGAATAATATTAATACAGATATTCGAATATCTTGAATACTTTTATATTAATTCTTATGTTCTTATTTCAAACGTAACACATAACCTATAATGTTCCTCAACCTATAATTACCTTTATATTTACCATACTTAAAATTTATCCTATTCATTTACACTAATAACTTATGGTTCTAAATTCTTTTACTATTTTAAAACTTGTTCTACTATAATGAAGCATTAATAATAAAAATTGAAGTCCTCATGTTTATTTCTTGATTTCTTAAAATTTTTGGCATAGGGTCTTCGGTGATTTTATTAAAAGCTTTTGATATCATATTTTCAAGTAGCATAATCTCTTCAATTGTAGAATATACACCTACACATCAAATTTCAGCTCAATATCTTGGTTACAGCCAGAGTTATGATGTACCACCCATTGCAATGAGGACCGACAAGTCAATTTTTCGAAGAATTTGTTTCATAGTTCATCCTATTCATTTATATGAATATTTTATTCTTCTATATTATTAGTTTAACTATTTTAAAGCTAGTTTTAAGTCTACTATGCATTCTTTAGGAAGATTAAGTCTCAAAAGCTAACCTTTTAGATTTCTCAATTTTCATACATAGAGTCCTAGGTGATTTTTCTAAAACCTTTTATAATCATATTTCCAAGTAGCATAATCTCTTTATTAATGGAAGATACACCATGAAACCAAATTTCAACTTGATATCTTGTTTACAGCCAGAGCTGTGACACTTTATGTAAAAGGGCTTCGACTCCAAACATGTGAAAATCAGGTTTCATAGTACTAAAGTTCATCGTATAGATTTATATCAATATTTTACAGTTCTACATCATTTGTTTTACTATTTTAAAGCTTGCTTTAATTGAGTAAAGCATTAGTAAGAAAAGGAATCTCTCATAGTTACTTTAAAGATTTCTCAATTTTCAGACATAGAGTCATTGGTGATTTTGTAAAAACTTTTTACAATCATGTTTCTAAGTAGTTTTTCTTCTTTAATTATAGTTCAGTTAAGGTAGCATGAGCGGTGGGTATCGTACCAAGCGGGGGCATCTGGTGGTCCTAAAGAAATTTCAATACTAATTTTCTGCAAATTTTAGTTATGAATGTGCAAAATCACTTGACAATGATAAGTGAAATAAAAACATTAATGCTAAAGTTAATCAAACAATAATTCCATCTCTTTTCTCTCTCCGAGTTAAGACACGTATTTTTCATACGCTCCTGGCGCGACCTACCGCGACATCTACACATGTATGTCGGGACCTGGCCGCAGCATGTAAACAAGCCTGGTTTCACGCGCATGCGCAGTAAACGCTTTTATACACGAGATTATCGAAAGTAACTAACTTTCATCATAATTATCATGATATTTTGCTCGCAACGCATATTTTCTTTGGTTCTACGCTAATCTGCTCGAAATAAGCTACGACCTGTAGTTTTCTCTTCAAGAGTTAATATTTTATGACTGAGCTAATCCTGATGAATCATGTTTGGGAAAGGGAACATTCATAAGGCCCGTGTAAAACTTACATTTTTCAACATTTGTTTTCTCGATAATTTGGTCGGCAATCCTATTTTTTCTGGGTGGATATGATTAGTTAAATACTTCAAGAATACAGTCTAATTTTTGTAGCTACAGCTAGTATTTTACAAAAGTCGCTCATGCTATCTTAAAGCATCTTTTCTACATTCTCTTTACCAAATTTTAACAATCTATATATATATGTTTGATGGCGTTTGGTGCTTGCACGAGCTGCCTCAATACATTTTTCTCTCTCCGGAAATTGGGCATCGTTGTGTTAATGCTTTAACTGAATAATCGGTTTTATTTTACATTACTGCTATATTTATGACAAAAACAGTCAAAACCCTTTCGATAACTACCATTATCAATGATTCTGTTACATAAGTTTTTGTACCTATTGAATTGATCCACTTAGTTACGATTTTGTCTATATAACATTTTTTATCGACTAATGTATAACGAACAACATTAATATATATTGCTTCCTCAAAGAGGAAGCTTTTTATCTGATCTTTATCTAAATAACTGCAGTAAAAAAGTGTAAAACGTATGCGATATTAGACATTCACATGTACCGTTATTATACTAGAAGCTAACTAGCACTTCAACATACGATTTACCTACCTGAACCTCAGACCTGAATATAGATTTAATCAAGCTCTCCAAAACTCAATCTTGAGAGTTTGACGGAAAAATTGTAAATGATGGCTTATTCCCATGTTTTGTTCATCAATGAGTACTCGTAAGCGATCGACTAATTTGTTAGGATCATCCCAGACATTGAGTTCGTATGCAGTTGTAACATTTGCCACTTCTTCTTCTTCTTCTTCTTCTTCCTCTTCTTCTTCACTACTGATCCACTTTTTACGTTAGAATCTCGAACTAATGAAGCTATCACGAATTCTTCTAGGTAAATATTCATTGGTTGAGAAACCTGATTCATCTTCACTAGAATGATCAGCTTCGTAATAATTATCCGTCTCATTAGTAGTTAGAAGATGGGAATCAATTCGGGTATCTGGTTCGACAGTTACAAACTTCTGAGGATCGACTATTGGTTCAAATATCTTTTTCGCTGCCACTGAATTAGTTTGCTCAACCGTTTTACTTTTCTCTCTTGCATTTTCTACTTCGTTAACATTATCTTTTCGAGATAATGACGAAATACTTTTTACAGACGACTTATCGAACATTGGAGCAATAAAATTATAAAATTTGTTACTCTTTAGTTTTACTCATTTACGCAATAGTGCTTTTTGTGAGCGTTTGAAACTTCAATAATCGTACGATAATTATCCAAATCATCTGAATTAATAAGTCTTTCATCCGGAACTTTTTTGAATAGCAATTGCAGTAATCCTACGGACAAACGAAAGTTCCGTTCTCTTACCTGGATAAAGTCGCCTTCAAACTTTATTGGAGAATTTCCGATCATAAGTAAATTTCCTCGTTTGTAAACGCCATAAATATTATCGAGATATCTCCTAGAATTTCCGTTTAATTTCGTTACATATTTCTTTACTAGTTTTGCTAATTTACGATTATTGGAGCTAGCTATTTTATTGTGGTCAGGGGTCAGTTTTTATATTTCATATAAAAAGGTGTGACTCTATAACATAAAGAAGGTGTGACTCTATAACATAAAAATGGTGTTACTCTATGACATAAAAAGGTGCTACTTTATAACATAAAGAAGGTGTGATTCTATAACATAGAAAGGGTGTTACTATATGAAATAAATGTATTAACGGGGTTGCTCTATGGCATAAAAGTATAAAAAGGATGTTACCTGTATATTTATTCAGCTGATGCTTAACTATTGAAGCATAAACATGGCAATCGCACAGGTTGTTATTAGCAAATTTCAGAATGCCATAGTACAAAAATCCCAGTTTTTATTAGATTTGAGAAAAACTGCTAAATCTTCCGATACAGCTGATGATATGGAAACTTATGAAATAAAACTATCTAATATGAGCCCTGACCACAATAAAATAGGTAGCTCCAATAATCGTAAATTAGCACAACTAGTAAAGAAATATGTAACGAAATTAAACGGAAATTCTAGGAGATATCTCGATAATATTTATGGCGTTTACAAACGAGGAAATTTACTTATGATCGGAAATTTCCAATAAAGTTTGAAGGCGACTTTATCCAGGTAAGAGAACGGAACTATCGTTTGTCCGTAGGATTACTGCAATTACTATTCAAAAAAGTTCCGGATGAAAAACTTATTAATTCAGATGATTTGGATAATTATCGTACGATTATTGAAGTTTCAAACGCTCACAAAAAGCACTATTGCGTCAATGAGTCGATTCGAAAACTAAAGAGTAACAAATTTTATAATTTTATTGCTCCAATGTTCGATAAGTCGTCTGTAAAAAGTGTTTCGTCATTATCTCGAAAAGATAATGTTAACGAAGTAGAAAACGCAAGAGAGAAAAGTAAAACGGTTGAGCAAACTAATTCAGTGGCAGCGAAAAAGATATTTGAACCAATAGTCAATCCTCAGAAGTTTGTAACTGTCGAACCAGATACCCGAATTGATTCCCATCTTCTAACTACTAATGAGACGGATAATTATTACGAAGCTGATCATTCTAGTGAAGATGAATCAGGTTTCTCAACCAATGAATATTTACCTAGAAGAATTCGTGATAGCTTCATTCGTTCGAGATTCCAACGTAAAAAGTGGATCAGTACTGAAGAAGAAGAGGAAGAAGAAGAAGAAGTGGCAAATGTTACAACTGCATACGAACTCAATGTCTGGGATGATCCTAACAAATTAGTCGATTGCATACGAGTACTCATTGATGAACAAAACATGGGAATAAGCCATCATTTACAATTTTTCCGCCAAAGTCTATCGACAAGATTGATTTTTGGAAAGCTTGATTAAATCTATATTCAGGTCTGAGGTTCAGGTAGGTAAATCGTATGTTGAAGTGCTAGTTAGCTTCTAGTATAATAACGGTACATGTGAATGTCTAATATCGCATACGTTTTACACTTTTTTACTGCAGTTATTTAGATAAAGATCAGATAAAAAGCTTCCTCTTTGAGGAAGCAATATATATTAATGTTGTTCGTTATACATTAGTCGATAAAAAATGTTATATAGACAAACTCGTAACTAAGTGGATCAATTCAATAGGTACAAAAACTTATGTAACAGAATCATTGATAATGGTAGTTATCGAAAGGGTTTTGACTGTTTTTGTCATAAATATAGCAGTAATGTAAAATAAAACCGATTATTCAGTTAAAGCATTAACACAACGATGCCCAATTTCCGGAGAGAGAAAAATGTATTGAGGCAGCTCGTGCAAGCACCAAACGCCATCAAACATATATATATAGATTGTTAAAATTTGGTAAAGAGAATGTAGAAAAGATGCTTTAAGATAGCATGGGCGACTTTTGTAAAATACTAGCTGTAGCTACAAAAATTAGACTGTATTCTTGAAGTATTTAACTAATTATATCCACCCAGAAAAAATAGGATTGCCGACCAAATTATCGAGAAAACAAATGTTGAAAAATGTTAGTTTTACACGGGCCTTATGAATGTTCCCTTTCCCAAACATGATTCATCAGGATTAGCTCAGTCATAAAATATTAACTCTTGAAGAGAAAACTACAGGTCGTAGCTTATTTCGAGCAGATTAGCGTAGAACCAAAGAAAATATGCGTTGCGAGCAAAATATCATGATAATTATGATGAAAGTTAGTTACTTTCGATAATCTCGTGTATAAAAGCGTTTACTGCGCATGCGCGTGAAACCAGGCTTGTTTACATACTGCGGCCAGGTCCCGACATAGATGTGTAGATGTCGCGGCAGGTCGCGCCAGGAGCGTATGAAAAATACGTGTCTCAACTCGGAGAGAGAAAAGAGATGGAATTATTGTTTGATTAACTTTAGCATTAATGTTTTTATTTCACTTATCATTATCAAGTGATTTTGCACATTCATAACTAAAATTTGCAGAAAATTAGTATTGAAATTTCTTTAGGACCACCAGATGCCCCCGCTTGGTATGATACCCACCGCTCATGCTACCTTAACTGAACTATAATTAAAGAAGAAAAACTACTCAGGAACATGATTGTAAAAAGTTTTTACAAAATCACCAATGACTCTATGTCTGAACATTGAGAAATCTTTAAAGTAACTATGAGAGATTCCCTTTTCTTACTAATGCTTTACTCAATTAAAGCAAGCTTTAAAATAGTAAAAAAAATGATGTAGAACTGTAAAATATTGATATAAATCTATACGATGAACTTTAGTATTATGAAACCTGATTTTCACATGTTCGGAGTCAAAGCCCTTTCACATAAAGTGTCACAGCTCTGACTGTAATCAAGATATCAAGCTGAAATTTGGTTTCATGGTGTATCTTCCATTAATAAAGAGATTATGCTACTTGGAAATATGATTATAAAAGGTTTTAGAAAAATCACCTAGGACTCTATGTATGAAAATTGAGAAATCTAAAAGGTTAGCTTTTGAGACTTAATCTTCCTAAAGAATGCATAGTAGACTTAAAACTAGCTTTAAAATAGTTAAACTAATAATATAGAAGAATAAAATATTCATATAAATAGATAGGATGAACTATGAAACAAATTCTTCGAAAAATTGACTTGTCGGTCCTCATTGTAATGGGTGGTACATCATAACTCTGGCTGTAACCAAGATATTGAGCTGAAATTTGATGTGTAGGTGTATATTCTACAATTGAAGAGATTATGCTACTTGAAAATATGATATCAAAAGCTTTTAATAAAATCACCAAAGTCCCTATGCCAAAAATTTAAAGAAAACAAGAAATAAACATGAGGACTTCAATTTTTATTACTAATGCTTCATTATAGTAGAACAAGTTTTAAAATAGTAAAAGAATTTAGAACCATAAGTTATTAGTGTAAATGAATAGGATAAATTTTAAGTATGGTAAATATAAAGGTAATTATAGGTTGAGGAACATTATAGGTTATGTGTTACGTTTGAAATGAAAACATAAGAATTAATATAAAAGTATTCAAGATATTCGAATATCTGTATTAATATTATTCTTTAAAGTAACACTTATATAGAACCTAACCTACAAATTTCTTGTAACCTACAAAACAAACTATGGCGGCCTCCAGCATATGGCAACGCCGCAGCACATATCGCATGCAGCAGGATGCTCGAATATGCTCTTCTTTACGATATGTACGTCAATTTTTAAGCTTCCTACTTTGAAAAATATCCTGAGCCTTTGCTCAATAAGGCGGCCTTTATCAATCACATGCCACTCATAGTTATAGACTATTCCAAACAGAATGAGTCCATAAAGAGCGCTCCTGTAGATGTGCGTCTTGAATTTGAGGCTCACGATAACTTTCCAGAGGGAACATCAGTCTACTGCTTGATTTTACACGATTTTATTGTTCAGTATAATCCCGTCAGTGGGGATGTAAAGAAGCTTGTTTAGAGAGGTGGGGAGCCAATCTGGGCTTGCCAGCGGTGGCGTCGGCTCGCGAGTGGCGGGAGGACCAATCACAGCTCGGGCGGCGGCTCGCGAGCGGTGGTGGGGGAATGTGTATAAAATGAAGTTTTGATCATGAGGAGCTCATTCTTCTGCCACGTCTAGTCTGAAATGGGTTAAAGCGTAGTAAAACTTCCTCCTGGCTTAGAAAGTGAGAAGAAGAATTCCAATTCAAATTGGAAAGAATATCCTCAAAAATATTCAACTAATACACACAATCTACCCGAGAGAAAGGGCTATAAGAGATTTAAGTGAGATGGAGTATGCTGTGGATATGCAAGGCTTCAAACAGCCAGGGAACGACTTTATCCTGAAGGAATTGGCTATACTCTGTCTTACAGATAATAGTGAGCCCTTGGTACGTCTTTTCAAAGAACCGTTTCCATGGAAGAGACTTACAGATAAGTATAGAGTGCGATGGTGTAATTAGGCGATAGAACGCCGAGCCCGAACACTCGCAAATAAAAATAATTATTAACCTCCTCTCTCTTCCTCTCGCTTTCTCGCGACACTTACCGTCCAAAAGGAGATTCCGCTGTGATGACGTACGCCTGGGCGAGCTACGATGCTGAAAAAGGTTGGGAAGGGTATTGCGCTAAATAAATATTCAAAAACACTCACTCCAGTTAAACTCTCAATTTATTAAGCTAAAAACCCTAACTACAATTAGCTAGAAGGTCTGAGCGCTCACGCACGCTGCAATTGCCTCGGCGCAATTTCCCGAAGGCTACGCGCAAATTCACTCTCGCTCTCGCTTTCTCTCTCTCCCTCTCTCCAATCTCCACGTTCTAAGTTGCCGCGAAAATCATGTGCGCGAACTTAAGGGATCGCCGCCATGCGATTCCCGGAAGCGCCACGCGCGAATTCTCTTCCTCTCTCTCTCTCTCCCTCTCTCTCTCTCTCTCTCTCTCGGCGTTAGACGCGCGCACCCTCAAGAAGCGCCGCCGCGCGATGCGTGATTCTTGACCGCGACACTCTTTTCTCTCTCTCTCTCCACCGACGTTAGACGCGCGCACTCTCAACAAGCTTCGCCGCGCGATGCTCGGTTGTTAACCGCGACTCACTTTCTCTCTCTCTTTCTCTCTTTACTCTCTTTCTCCACGCGAAATGGTAAAATTCTCGCGGCGCGATTCCAAGAATCGCCGCGTCCGCGAACCTCTCTCTCTCTCTCCACTAACACTCTCGCCACCCTTCACTATCCGCTCTCGGGCCCGCTGTCCATGTACCTCCGTCGCACGAAGCCTTGGTTCGGTTACGAGGTTGGACCGCCGATCTCCCAGCTGCTTCTCCTCGCTCCCCAGATAGTCTCTCTCCAACTCTCTCCTCGCCACCGCTGCTCGTCGTCGTCCGGCTCTCGACCTCCCTCACCGCTCTTCTTCCTCTTCCTCTGGCACACACTCGCAATCACCGCTCGTTCCACTCTTCTCGCGTACGCTGCCGTCTCGACACTGCCGATTTTCCCGCTCGCGCCGTGCAGCCTCCCCCCGCGCACGCGCAGCAGAACGGCGGGTTGCATCAGCCCGGCACGAGGGGCCTGGTTGCGACTACGCCCGCGTTGCGCGTTGCGTTGCGGCTACTGCCGCCCGCGAGGTGCTGCCATCTCGCACCTCGCTGCTGCACCGCTCACGCGCGCGCGAGATTCAAACTCGCCTCATGCTCCACTCTACTTCTCTACACTTTCTCTCTCTCTCTCTCTCTCTCTCTCTCTCTCTCTCTCTCTCTCTCTCTCTCTCTCTCTCTCCCCACTTACCTTCTTCTGTGCCACGGAGCATTCCGCTATCGTTGTCATCTCTCATGGTCTCGCAATTTGTCAAAACCCGGCAACAAATAAGGAATATTCCCCCCCCCCGTTAGCTTTCGAATTATTTAATTACCATTCGGCCGTCTGAATCGGTGCGCCGCGAGTCCAGCGAGAAGAAGAGGCATTGGGGCGAAAATACATCGTCACAAACTCCCCCTCCCTAAGGCGGAATACTCCCCGAGATTCCGTTTCCTTAATCTCGTCTGTCTCGCTCCTCTCGCAGCGCTCCGGTCCAAACAGCTTCGCGTATGGAGTTTTTGACTTACCGGGGGGGACTGCACCCCACGCTTGCTCTCCACCTTTGGCTCTGCCGGGTCGGCCTGGGGTAGCTCTCTCATGCCTCTCCTCCTCTGGTGGCATGGCCGCCCCTACCCTTCCCTCAGTACCAGCCCCGGCTCTCTCTCCACTCTCCACTCTCTCTCCACTCTCTCTCTACTCTCCACTCTTCCCTCTCCCTCTCTACTCTCCACTCTCCTCTCTCCCTCTCTCTCTCTACTCCCTTACCCCCTATTGTCCTCGGGTTCCGGAACAACACCAAGGGATTAGTCCTTCAGTCGCGCCGGGACCCCAGCAGTTCGTCTCGGAACATAACGCTTTAGTTCGGAAACATGCACTTTCGCGATCTGGCGGTTCGCTGCTTCCCCTTGTCCTAACACATAAACGGTAGGAGAAAGTATCTCGGCCACTTCAAACGGGCTTTCGTATTTCGGCGCTAGCTTCGCGTTGAATTTCTTCGCCGCGTCAGATAAATGATGCGCCTTCCTCAACACTATTTCCCACTACGAACTTCACCTCTTTCCTTCCCTTATTATAATGTTTCTCCTGTACTTCTCTAGCTCTATCGATGTGGCGGCCTACTAAATCTCGCAACGCATCCAAGCGCTTCATTCTATCCTCCCATACTCCCGGGTCGATTCTCTCCACTAATCTGTCACTCTCCACCTCTCGTCGCAGACTCTTAACTGGGCGCGGGTGTCGTCCGAAGTTCAGGAACGCGGGCGACACCTTGGTGCTCGACTGCACCGCCGTATTGACCGCGTGCCTGAACTCATGGACGTGCTGGTTCCAGTTCCGGTGGTCCGCTTCTACGAATGCCGAGATCATGGCTTTCAGTGTTCGGTTGCTACGCTCCACAGGGTTCGCCTGAGGGTGGTACGGGGGCGTGGTCTCATGCTTTACCCCATACTCCTCCAGCATCCCCTTAAAGAACTTATTGTCGAACTCCTTGCCATTGTCACTCAGCAAGTAATCGGGAGTTTCCCAGCGGAACAGGATCAGCTCCTCGGTGGCCCTTGCTACAGATTTTCCGTCCGCCTTGCGGAGAGGTTTCACCTCGATCCAGCGAGTGAACAAGTCCTGGAAAACCAAAAGATAACGATGCTGGCCCTTGCTCGGCGGAAACTCCATTGTGTCCACCGCGACCACCGCCCACGGTTTCTCCACGATTCGCGTGCCCATTAGACCCTGAGGTCCCGTTTGGAGACCCTTCAACTTCTGACAGGACTCACATTCCCTGACGAAGGTCCGCACGTCATGATAGACTCCTTTCCAGTAATATTCCCGGGCCACCCGATCATACGTCTTTTCAACGCCAAGATGGCCCGAGGATGGGGCACAATGAGCATCTTCCATCACTCTTGCTCGGTGCTCCACCGGCACAACCAATCTCCATCTCTCTTCTCGGAACTCCACGGGATCCAGTAATGGATCCGTCCTAAATCTAAACAAACACCTGTTGTCCACTCTCCACTGCTGATATTTGGCCGGAAATTTCTCCACTTCGTCCATCATCTTGAGATACCAGGGGTCTTTAATCTCGTCGAACCCTGCTATCTCCGCCTCATCTGGCTCTTGCGCTCGTGATAGAGCATCTGGCACCTGGTGAAGCGTATCCTTGCGGTGAACTATGTCAAAATCCCATTGTTGCAGCTGCAATGCCCAGCGTGCCAACCTTCCTGTCGGCTCTTTGAGGTTACACAGCCACTTCAATGCACTATGATCCGTCACCACGGTAAACTTGTAGCCCTCCAGATACGGTCTCAGCTTCTTAATTGCCCACACCATGGCCAGGCACTCCTCTGGTCGCGCCAAGACCGGAGCAGACGCCAGCGCTCTCTTCAGTCGCTCAAACGCCTCTTCTTGCTCATCTCCCCAACTCCACTCTCTCCCTTTTCTCAACAACTTCACCAGCGGTATTTTTAACCCCGATTCATCCCTGATAAAGCGAGAATACCACCCCAGCATCCCCAAAAACCGGCGCAATTGCCTGACGTTCTTGGGGGCGGGGTAGTCAGCCACCGGTGCCACCTTTTCGGGATCCGGTCTCAAACCCTCTCGGTCGAGCAGAAGTCCCAAGTAGGTGACTTGCGAGCAACAAAACTCACACTTCTCCCGGTTAACCTCTAACTCTGCTCCCACTAACTCTTTCAGCACCACTTCAACCCAATATAGATGATCCTCAAACGATTCAGTGGCTATGATTATGTCGTCCAGATAGCCGAAGACATTCGGTTGCATCTCGGGACCGAACAGCGAATCAATAAGCCGCTGAAACGTACTTGGCGCGTTCATCAACCCGAAAGGCATCCGGGTGAACTGCCACAGGCCTGATCCCGGCACCGAGAAGGCGGTATATTTCCTACTCGTCTTCTCCAAGGGGATCTGGTAGTACGCTTGTCTGAGGTCGATCTTCGTCAGGTACTTCGCCTGTCTCAACTTGTCCAGGATTGTATCCATATTGGGGATAGGATACGCATCTCGATGCGTCACCTTATTCAAGTCCCGGTAATCGACACAAAATCGATAAGTACCGTCGGACTTCTTAATCATCACCGGTGCGCTGCTGTAATCGCTAGCTGACCTTTCGATGATCCCTTCGTTGAACATCCGCTCCACTTCCTCTATCGCCACTTGTTGCATTTTTGGCGACGTTCGGCGGGGATGATGCTTAAAGGGTTTCGTCCCTTACAGATCTATTGTATGCTCTGTCAACGTCGTCACCCCCTTTCGCTTCCCCCCTTCGGGGTAGATCAATAAGCGATCTACCAATCTCTCCACTCTTTCTCGTTCCTCCTCCTCTAACTCTGAGATCCCCGCACACTCTCCATGAATAACGGCGTTTTTGTCCTCGCCCGTCTTGGCGAAAGGTCTCCAACGCCCCTCTCTCACTCTCCACACTCCTTTACCTAGTTGCGCATCCACATTAAATAACTTGCAGAAATCCATGCCCAGTATAATCTCCTGGTCGAGGTTATGTACCGCCTTCAGGGAAGACGCGCCGAGTGATGATCGATTTCAAGCATCACGTTCAACACTCCCATGACTTTGGTAATTCCCCCGGTGACGTTCCGCACCGCCGTGGCGCTTTCCTGTAACCTATCTTGGAATCGTTCGGCCACGCCGGGGCCTACCAGTGATAGCATCGCCCCCGGGTCGAATAAGGCTTTGTAGGAGTGACCACCAAGCTTCACCATGACGAAATGACGATTCTCCCCGCACAATCCTGCGACTGCATCGGGGTCTTCCTCGGACTCCTTCTCTTCACTAATATCCGGTCTCTCTTCTTCCTTTCCTTTCTCCACTTTCTTTTCCTCTTCCCTCTCCCCATCAATCTTCCTGAACTCCTTCGACGGTATCACCTCCACGGCCGTTTCATCTTCTTCAACCTTTTTACCGACCAAATCGTTCATTATCTCCTCTAGCCATCCATCGTCACTAGACTCCTCACCCCACCCCTCTGCTGGCAGATGAACTGGGGGTTCTAAGTCTTGCTGGTTCTCTTCACTCTTCTTCTCTTCCCCCTTCTTTATTTTACTCTTCTTCTCCACTGGTCTCACCTCGCCTCTTACTTCTACTTCTATATGTCCCTCTATCTTCTTCTCTCTCTCTTTCCCTTCTCCACTTTCTCCGTCTCCACCAGACTTCTCGGCCTTCTGCCAGGGTCCCTGGGGAACAAGCACATTTAAGATACCTGTCCCCCAGCCTGCCCGTTTCCCAACTTCGTTCGTAAGGAGGCACAGTTGGGACACGTCTTGAAGGTGACATTCGGCGTGTCACAGTTTTGGCAGCTCACTCGTGGAGGCTGAGTAGGCTGATTACGGATGGTGCAGTTTCGCACCGTATGCCCCTTTTGCCTACACCAGAAACAGACCACTTCAGGACAAACGGAAGCCTTATGGCCCACCGCCTGGCAGAGGTTGCAGACCCCCATGAACGGCCTCTCCTCTCCTCCGGTAAGCGGGGCTTGACCAGGTCCAGCTGGACGCCCATAACTGCCTCTTGGAGGATCGGCTCGCGACTCTCCTGAACCCGAATTCTGAGCCGTAGCTCCCCTCCACGGGTCACCTCCATAGCCGCGTCCTGCACCGTAAGGGGGCCTGGGATTCCCCTGACGCCCTTGAACACCAGGTCCACCTTGCACCACTGCTGCGTACGTCTTTGCCTCCTCCTTCTCCATTATCTGCGCATTCGACATCTTCGGCGGCGCCGTCTCCGGCTTCGGCTCTCCGTCACTCGCCTTGGCGGAGGGCTGAACGTTGATTTTGGCCGCCTTCTTCGCCGCTTTCGTTTCGCTCAGCTTGGTGGGCTTTGGCGACACGTTCTCATTCTCCACTCCCTTCTCCACGGCTGCCACGGCTTTCTGGCGACCAGTAGTGCCCGTAAACGCTGCTCCGGGCACCCTCATCTTGTCAGCAGGAGGCGGCGGGAGATAGCGACTATCTAATTCCTTCTGCCTCTCCCAACGACGTCCGTACTTCTCCAAATCTTCCATCGTCTCCACAATTTTGTCAGACATCGCCTTCCTGTACTCGGGGAGGATATTCCGGTAGGCTGTTTCCACCAGCTGCCTCTCCGACGGCGGCCGTTTAAACCGAGAGACGATGTAATTGAAATTGGAGAGGTACGGGGCAATCTTCTCGCCCCTAGCCTGCGTCCTTCGTCTCAAATCATCCAAAAGATCTTCACGGTCGTATTCTGTGACGAACTGATGTTTGAAAGCCTTGCGGAATCCCAGCCAAGAAGGCGTAGCCAGCTTGATAGTTCTGAACCATCTGCCAGCTCTCTTAGTTAAAATACAGGGCAAGGCACCGAGCAGCTCTCGATCACGTAACCCTGCTCCCTCGCGGCAGTCTTCTAACTGCTCTAAAAACTCCTCGGGGTCCTCCTTCTCGTCTCCACTAAATTTGATGCCCCAACTTTTCAATAGCTTGACTGCGCGAGCCTTTTGCTCCGCTGCAGGTGTCGCTCTCCACCGTCTTCTCGGCTCCACTTCACCGTCATCCTCCGTCTCGCTGAGGTCTCAACGTCTGCGGCGGGCCAGGCTGCTCCTCTCTGAGTTTCCTTCACTCTCACTACTGCTTGATATCGTGATGCTGCGCACTGCGGATTTCCTTTCTCTTGCGAATCTCCCAGTCCGCTTCGGTTCTCGCACTCTCTTATCGAGTGTCCCAGGCCTCTTCGATATGTTTTTCTGACGCTTTTCTATTTCTTCCATATCGCTTAATCGTTCCATGAGGGAAGGATCGATAGGTCTTCGACAAGGACGCCCTGATGCTTTTCTTCTCAATAGTGGCTCGATCCCCTCGTGGTCCGAAGTACAAGTCGGTTGAGGATTCTTTACAGGCCGGTACGTCGTGTCGCTGCCTCCTCTCTCCGAATATGACGAGCGAAGACTCCGTTCCTTCTCCCTTTTCAACTCTATTTCTGGTTCCATGTCACTTGCCTCTCCACTCTCGACTCCACGTCATACATCCGTTGTATCTCGTCCCAATTCTGGCCTGGAGTGTACCACTCCCTTTGGGGCAACCCCTTCTTCCTCACTGGAGTCTCCCTTTGAACAAGAGCTGGCGGTGCTCTGAACGGTGTCTGAGCCGGCAGGGCTGAAGGTGGCAACGCTTCACTAGGCGGTAGCCCCCGATATAAACGAGCCGAATAGTATTCCCATGTCGACGCCACGGAAGGTACAAATCTGCTACTATCGAATGTGGCTGTCACTCTGGGCGCACTCAGAACTGAGACCGAAGTAGTCACGGCCGGTTGTGCCCCCGTCGTCCGCAGGACCAGTCCCGCGCTACTCCTGGCGGCGCTCAGTGCGCTAGTGACAGTCACCGTCACTGGCGTAGGCCCCTCCTGCTGGTGCACCATCACCTCCACCAGCTGCTCTCTTCCTCTCTCCACATCCTCGTCGCTCGCCCGCAGCGAGCCTTCACTACTGGTTCTAGCCCGAGACCGGGCCGTTTCTTTCTTCTTCAAAGTCTTCATCCTTTGAGTTTTCTCCCCTTTCTCCTCGCCTCCCTTCGCATCCACCCCTATAATCTCTTCAATGGCTTCAGACTCTGCCTCGTCGCAGGTGTACCAGGGGACCTCAACCTCCGGCACTTCCTCGCGCAAGATCGCACGCAATAAGCGATCTCGCAAACTCTTCAAGTTACCGCGGCTATTCGCCCTCCGTTCCTCGAGTTCCGCAACCAATTCTGCCGGCTGCAACTGGGCCACAGTTCGGGTCCAGCGCCTGGCCGCACGAGATTGCGCCAGCTCCTTCATCCTCGCAGCGTGCTCGCCCATGGCTCGCGTCCGCTTCTCCACGACTATTACTCGCTTACGAAAGCCGAGTAGTCTAACTCTCTCTCACTCTTTCCTCCGTCTACACTCCCTCTGACTCCACAAAGCACTTCTGAACGCACGGCCTCTGCCTGTGCGACCAACCAACACGCCAACAACTCTCCACAATAAATATTCAAACTCAAGTACTATATATAATATAAGGGGGAACAAATAATTTAAATATGCAATATATATATTTATTATTCGCACGCTTTACTATCGCTACGCCGCAATTACCGCTAACTCGCCACAACTCTGACGCAACTCTCACACTTACTCTCACTCTATTTCTCTACACTACACGGACTTCCCAACCTTTATCACAGCAGATCTCCCCACAAGGGATGCCAATTTGCGATGGTGTAATTAGGCGATAGAACGCCGAGCCCGAACACTCGCAAATAAATATAGTTATATATTTCCTCCTTTTCTCTCTCTCTCTCGCTTCCGCCTCACTTACCGTCCAAAAGGAGATTCTGCTGTGACGTCGTATCTGGGCAGGCTACGAAGCTGAAAAAGGTTGGGAAGGGTAATATCGTCAAATAAATAATCAAACCACTAACGCCAGATAAACTCTCAATTTATTCAAATCAACAAGAGAAATCCCTATTACAAGTATCTAAATCCACTCACGCCTACACGCTCACACTCACTCCTCTCACTCCTGCGGGCCCCGCCGACACCCCGAGAGTAAACTCGCAGGCAACCAAAATCCGCCGCAGCGCGATTCCGAGAAGCACCGCGCACGCGAGTCCCTCTTTCTCTCTCACACTCGCAAACTCCCGCTCTACACGGAGAAAATCCCCCGCGGCGCGATTCCGAGAATCGCTGCGCACGCGGATCTCTCTCTCTCACTCTCCACTGCTCTATCTCTCCCCGTACCAAAGACTCCCCGCAACGCGATTCCGAGAATCGCCACACGCGCGAATCACTCTCTCACTCACTCTCACTCTACGCGGACGAAATCCTCCCTGCGGCACGCCTCCCAGAATCGCCGCGCACGCGAATCTCTCTCCACGGATTTTCACTCAACACAGACCGAACACTTCTCGCGGCGCGATTCCGAGAATCGCCGCGCACGCGAATCTCTCTCTCTCCCCTTACTCCCGCTCTCCACTGAGAAAATCCTCCGCGGCGCGATTCCGAGAATCACTGCGCTCGCGAATCTCTCTCACTCTCCACACTCTCTCGTCTCTCCACCTCGCCCACGCTCGATTCCTCGTCGTCGTCGTCCTCCTCCTATCCCCTCGGTCCTCGCCCTCTTTCCGTCAGCGTTAGTGCCCTCCTGTCGTCGCCCTCGTCGCTCTCCCGTCTCTCTCTTCTTCCTCTCTCCCTCTCTCTCCCACACAACACACCAATCTCGCCCACTCTCACTCTCTCTACACAAACTCACGGCCCACGCACCACTCTCCTTCACCGCTCGTTCGGTACTGCCGATCTCTCCCGCGCACGCCTTCTCGATGCCCCCGCACATGCGCCGGCGTCCCACGGGTTGCATCAGTAGATCGGCTCTACTACTGCTTCGCACGTGGCTCCTCTCTCGCTTCTCTCGGCCGTGCCCGTCAGCGGAGCGCCTCCCCGCTGTAGCAGCGCACGGCCGCGCATCCTCGCCCGCGAGGTGCTGCCACCGCGCTCTCCAGCTCCGCGGCGCACGGAGGCGCGCGAAATTCGAACGCGCCCCGCGCGACTACCACTCCACTTGTTCTACTTACATACCTGGGCGGGGGGGAAGCACAGGGATCTTGCCTCTCCTAATCCTTCTCGGCTTCACTCTCCTCCACTCGATACCCACCGGGATCAAGCACCGAAACAGAAAGAAACATCCCGAAAAATAAATAAGGGAGCTTAGGACAACAGTGCCCCGGCCACGCAGCTCGAGAGAGAGAAAAACAAAATGGTGACGACTTACCACGTCACAAGAGAAAAGAATCTATGGTTGGGGCGTCACTATCATGGAATACCATGGTCATCAGGTGATTTTGATTATACCCTCATCGGTATCATTATTCGTGAGACTCTCAAAGATGCTACTAGAATTATTGTGAAAAATCAAGTAACACAACAATGGATGCAAAAGCGGTGGAGTTTTCAACAGATTATTAACTTGGAAGAGTGAGGTTATCCAGCTAAGGATTTACGAAGAAACGTCACGATATGCACCAATCACAATGGAAAATATAAGGCTACATGTGCTGTACACAATGTTAAACAAATGAAGACGTTCTACTTTGATGATATTTTTATGGATTGGGAAGAAGTCTCAGAGACTGTTAGTTTTCAATAGATACATGTAAGAGAGAGGTTGACTTTGGAGGGGTATTAATTAAATGGGGTACCTCACTATATCCCTCCTCTCTTACAAATCAATTTGTCGATCAAACGAGTTCAGACGCGCACGGCGGCCGCTGACAGCTGACCGCTCGCAGCACCACAGCTGGCCGCCAACTGCAGGCCGCCAACCGCCGGCCGCCAACCGCAGGCCGATCGCAGCGCCAGAGCTGGCCGCGGGCCGCAGGATTCTCGATGGGTTATCCAACCTTCTACAACTCTAGAAACCCTGTGTGGGTTCTGGCCCACTTGGGTTAACTAGCCTCCTACAACTCCAGAAACCCTGTGGGGGTTCTGGACCACTTGGGTTAACGCACCTCGTGCAATTCTGGACCTCCCCCTCCCTCCCCCAAAACCTAGTGGTGGTTCTGGCGCTCCTGGATTATCTGACCTCCTACAACTCCAGAAACCCAGTAGGGGTTCTGGCGCACCTGGAATTCCAGGTAGTGCGCCAGAGCCCTACTGTTTACCTACTGACATTTCGCCCGGTTCGGGCGAATGGAATATTGTTACACCGCTCGAGATAACCGCGGGCGGCTGTCTCATGGGTTCGTCAGATACCATCATCGCCGCCATGCCTCTCTCTCTTTACGAGAATGTGTCTCCATCTACCAAGCCCGACCCGCCAGGGGCAATATAAAACCACCAGAAGACTCACCAGGGAAAGACATTAGCCCTGCGGTTACTCTATTGATGTGAGAAATCGAGAGTTACACCTCACCACCTACCAGAGACAGCGAGAGATCGAAACCAAGAAATGTTAGAGGACCTTGTAAATTACAACAAACTTTAGTGCTTTAATTTGAATCTCGTTCACCTTCTCCCTTTTGTCCTATTCTTTCATTTTCTCAGTTCACACCTTTTAATTATATGACAAGCTAATATTATTTTTTTGCGTTCTTTCAGAAATGGATCTCCAACTAGAAATAGTGAATGTTAGTGCCAGTACGTCGCTCGCATCAAACCCAAGCTTTCACCGAATACAACACCCCGGAGGAAGCGAGGAAAGCCTTGGAGGAAGGAGATCGTAAATATCGTGCGAGGTACGGTACGGGAACCGGGGTCGTCAAGGCACCCCTCGAAGCCTATCCGCCGCGCCAATTCTCCCAACCCGAAGGGAAGTTACACCGGTTCTGTGGACAGGCGATCCACCGAGACGACTATGCGGAACATCAACGCAATTGCCACCCATCTAATTGGGATTATAGGGGTGCCCTCCCCTGTGGAGAACGAACCATTCATTTAGAAGGCACGGAAAGGGACCCCATCTCCTTACTCGAGGAATTCCTCAAGACCCTAAAGAGGACAACCAGCCGAACCTGGTAATAGACCCTGTCAGCTCCCTACTCGACCTCCAGGGATTACAACTATAGGGGATGTCAACTCCACCCAAGAACCTTACGCGCTTTGGCGCTCTCTGTAATGGACCTTAGCCCTGGGAGTCTACAACACGCCGCGACTCAACAAGGAACACCATTCGCTCAGCATGACTTCCTTCGCTTCATCAACCTAACCGCTTGTGATTTGTCGAGACGACAACAATTCTAATCGGGAGAGGGTGTTACGTGACAGATAAAAATTTTGCTCTTTTATTTTATTTCGATAGATTATTTTCCTTTCCGTTTTTTAACTTGCCATAACGAATCGAGGAATGCGTTCCTTGTGAGCGTTTCCGACTACGTAAGTAGCGCATTCTTTCGATCATATCATTTAAGAAATGTAACACCCTCGTCCGGTCGTGCTCGTGGGGGAGGTAGCCGAGCTGCTCGTGCGATGCTGACCACGAAGCAACAGCTAGCGCTGCACGTGTTTGAAAAACCGCTTGATGCGGCCGTAACTTCACCGGGGGCAGCACCTACCAGGCGCAGGCCGGTTACCGACACTCCTGAGCACACGAGTGCGAGAGAGAAGGACGCGCAGGGGAAGCCATGCATTGGCGCTTAACTTCAGCCGCACGGCAGTGCGAGTCGATTCGAAAAGCGAAGAGTACGTACTATATCCGAAGCTCGCATAAGTGCGAAGCCTAATACGTCGTCCAAGTACAATAAGTAGTACAATACAAAAGGAAAAAAATAATAAATATAGTGTATAGGACTAGAAGTGTTGAGTTGATGATATAGTTATAATAATTTCATGGAAGTGTGAAATAAAACAGAAGTGGACAGAAATATAAGCACACATAGAAAACGAAGGGACAACAAAAGGAGAAATCCCAAGGTATTAATTATAATTCTTATAGCGATAAATAATTCGTTACTGTTAACATAATATGTGAATATATATATATATATATATATATATATATATATATATATATATATATACACACCTATATTATATAGATGTTAGTGTTGTTTTTGAACATCAGCCCCCCCCCCTCTGCCCGCCCCACCCCGCTCCTCAGCCCCCTTCAAAATAACGTAAAAATCAGCGTATTTCTATAAGTTTTTTTATATTAAAATAGCCTCTGAGCCCCCCCCCCCACCACCCCTCATATTCACTTTTTTCTTTAATCGTATTTATCATCTCGGTATACATGCGACAGACCTTTTTTTCTCACACCACGCGTAAAGTATTGTATTTTCACATTGACGTTAGGGAGTCTCGCTTCACTCGGGCCGTAAATAATTATAAACGGCACTAATCATCGAAAAAAAATAGACATACGAGCATAGGCCTCGCAGTTTCTATGAATGAGGTTATGTGACGTTTTCGACCCTAAAATTAAAGATTAAGCACAAATAACTTTCTGTACGGATAATTTTACTCCCGTGGAGCGTATACTATTTTTCGTCATACCCGGGCCGAAAATACCACATTCGCGTTTTTGAGCCGGGAGCGAAAGTGGTACTTTCGGCCAGGGTATGGCGAAAAATAATATATCAATTATTGGGGGATTTATTAATGAATAGAAAGATTTATTATAAAATATGAAAATATTTATTTTTTTTACTTAATGTATATAACTTCTTAATTAAACATTGTCTAAAACGAATATTCACAACATATTTACATGTTCTATTTGTAGTTTTAAGCTAGCGCATCTGCTCTAACCATTATACCACTGCCAGTACAGATTGGAGTGGGATCACCTCTTGTTTTTACTTCCTTTGTTTTATCACTTGCATCTGTAAGATAAATATAAATTTTAATTTGTAAATTTAAATTAAAAATAAATTAATAATAAATTTTAAATAGGAGTTTCCAAACGAACCTTCGTTATTCATGTTATTAACCAAACTTTTATATTTATTTTCAATCATCTGGGAAAGTTTAAGCACTGCAAGTTTGCGAGACCTTTCCTTGGTAAGTTCTTCTTCTAATTTTTGTATTTTAGCGTACAAGTGCTGCTGGTAAAAAAATAAATATAAATGAAATTTTTACATTATTAGTTATTATTATTATTAGCAATAGTAATTATATAAAAGTATTATTAGTAGTTAACAGATATTATTATTAGTAGTTATATGTATAAAAGTTTTATATACAAAATAAATATTTACCATATTGTCAGTGTCCGCATCTTTACTTGGAGAGTTAACGTCTCTGTTTATACCAAAATTTACTTCGTCAATCTCTTCATTTAGCTGCCTTACTTCGTTTAGCTTTTCTTCTATATCCTTACATCCATTACCACATTTGAAACTATTATATTCATTTGTTGGATCATCATATTCCATTCCTTCAGCAAGTGTTATTGGATCTTTTGACTGTCGACTTTGACTCGCTGTTAAAGTATTCCTTCTATTGTCATCACCATCATCATTATCGTATTCATCCTTTTTTAAAATATGATCATCTTTCCCTTCATCTTCCCTTTTCTCTTTTTTAATTATCTTGATTTTGTGAGCCTTAAGGATCTTACTATTTGTGATTTTTATAGCATTTTTCTTTGTCATTTGGAGATTCTAAAAAATATTATAATTTTGACATTATAAAATTTAAAAAAAAAATTTAAAAAATATATTTTTCTTAATTGATACGTACCGATCTTGTTTGTTTCATTTCCTGTTGTTGTTGTTTTTCTTTATTTGCATCATCTGTGTTAACATCATCAAATGCTGAATGATTCAAATGTGGTACAGTTATTCTTTTTGACTGAATATCGTATTCAATTTCCTCTTCAGTTACTATACAGAAATAAATAAATAAATTCACACACACACACATATATATGTATACGTATATTTAATAAAAGAAATGAGTTATAATTATTAACTATGGTTAAGTCATAAATTTGTAAACTATATACATACGTCCAACAATTAAAATCTGGCATTTGTCAAATTTTTTATTAGGTTTTGGAAAATATTTGAATGGCTTTGACGAAAATACCGCACTTTGTCGTCCTAGCTTTTCATAGTAGAAGTCTTCAATTTGGCTCCCTTTCACTATCATATATTTCTTCTTTGCCTTAATGTATATATAGGCGAATCGTTCAATAATTTATTTTCTCTATTAAATTAAAAGTAATTAAATAGAACTTTGAAAAAGCTATTACACTTAACTGACAACTTCCGTACATGAACTTAGAAAAGTTCTAGTAGATATCAAACAATCATTTTTTTTTGGTTTGCCGTGAGGTCACGTGCGACAACAAGGCGTTGTGGACTCTAGTATTTTCTACAATCGCGCACCGCGAGTACAGCCTGTTACACGCAAAAAGGAACAGGGAACAGACTCAATAGTTACTTCCGTACTTATCCATAGCAAAAATCTAAGAAACAACCTGAAACTATTTTCTATTTATCTCTTATTAAAAATTAATGACATTAACTACGAAGCCATAAAAGTGAATAAATCTAGTTGTTCCTTATATGCAGACTGCAGAGTTCACTATTGTATACTGTATCTATGATCATAAAGTATGCAGTATATATAGATATACAAAAGTATAGTGAAGTATAGAGTGTACCTAACCTTACCATAAACTATAACTTACATACGTGTAATCAGTCAGTGTCATAAAAAATAAGTAACCTTGTAATCAGCCAAATATTACAAAGTAATCAAGAGGAAAATATAATTTTTGTGTGAAATGTTTAGTGGCAATAGAAAATTGTACAATAAATGGTTGAATGCAAATTCATCATCTTCAATTCCACGTTCTACTAAATATGAGAAAAAAATAAAACGGTTAGAAATGCTTGCTGTAAGTGTTGGATTTTTAGTTTATATTTCAAATAAATTGTAATAAATTCTTAAAAGATTTTAAAAAACAGTAATGAATCAATATTGTCTTTTATAGGGTGCAGATAGTAGTACATCGGAAAGTGAAAAAGAATCAGATGATGAAGATGTACCAGTACAAATTGTAGTCGAAGATGAAAATAGAAGCCACAGCACATCAAATAACGATGACATTTATACTGATCAATCAACAAGTAAAAGCAGCCTTGATGTTAATGGATACAATAGTGATATCGATTATGCAGATTGGATTAATGTAAGCCTAAATCGACAATATATTTTGTATTATTAAAAGTTATAATTATAGTAATTTTATAAAAAAAAATTTGTGATTTCAGACATAATGTTAGAAAATAATTCAAAGTGAATATGTTCTGAAAATGCTGTTGTAATTAAATGGTTCAATTTTTTTTTAATGTATATAAATGTAAATAACTGTATATGATGTTTCAATTACAACTTTTATTTACACTTATATAAAACTATATACATTTTTTAAAATTTATATACATTTTCCATTTCCGTCAAGAATATATTTAATTTTTATATCTAAATTTAAAGGCTTTCATAACTACCTGAATGGAAATAGTAATCGTACAACTATGTTACAATCTAGTACATTATTGTAAATTCTCGCACCATTTGGTACGTTTCGGTACGTTTTGATTAAGATTCGGACATTTGTACGGGATCGTACCTATACGTACAGAATCGTACGGAAATGTATGTCAGGCTACTCGAAGGTACAGCCTCGTACAGAAACCTACAGAAACTTACATATGCTGAGAAAAATTATTTTTTGTCTCCAAAAATTTCTTGCCTAAGCGTACCGAAACGTACTCAAACATACCAAAACATGCAGAAACGTACCTCAGCGTACAAAAACGTAAGAAAATGTACCGATAATATACCACCAGGACAACGCTGGCTATTGATCAGTCAGCTTACGCAACGGTTCTAGAGGCGATGGTCATGGGAATACCTGACGTCATTACAGGCACGAACCAAATGGAGGCACCAACAACCACCAGTCGCTGAAGGCCATCTCGTGCTCATTAAGAATGACCTTACTTCCCCCGCCAAATGGCCTATAGCACGGGTCATCGCCGTTCATCCAGGGAGTGATGGTGTCGCCCGCGTAGTCGATCTGCGCACGTCTACTACCACCCTATGACGTCCTATCTCCAAAATCATAAGCCTCGAATCTGAAGTATGAGGTCTATTCGCCAATGCGACGAAGATGGGCGGAATGTTCGTGATTCAACGTACGAACGCGAAGCAAGAGTTCAGGTTCCCTTCCGGGAACGTGGGGTTCCCTGTGAAAAGGAACGTGAGCGTTCAGGTTTCCTTTTGGGAATGTGAGATACGCATACACGCCTCTACCGCCCCCCTCCAACTAGCAAGGCACGCCACCGACGCCACGGAGCGCTGGCCGGCGGAGCAGTTAACCCGTGACGGCCAGAGAGACAGCAACATTTGTACGCCTGCAACGGCACAACGGACTACGGCAATAAACCAATCTTTTCTCCACACGAAACGCCTACTCTTTTTTTGAACCTCTGCCGTTCACGATCCCTCCACATTCAACACAACAAAAAACATTTGGTCCTTCGAGCCGGATCGTGGGAGACATCATGGCGGCGCAGAAGAAAATTTCATTTCTATTTCTGCGTGACCTTTGGGGAGCGCAGGAATAGCGTCTTCTCAGGTACGCATTTAAAGTGTTAGTGGTCGTGAGTGCCGATACAGTCGCATGCTCACGCATGCCGACTGCGCGCGTACGTTGCTGTCTTTCTCTCGTTTGTTACGCCGTCGCGTGAATTCGGAAGCCACCTTCTAAGGCTTCCAAGGGGAAATAGCACATCAATTGCTATTCTCCCCATTTTTGAAAGCGCCTTGGAGTGTGCGTGTCTACCGACTCCAAGACATAGCCAAGAGCGTGCGCTGTAAAGCCAGCTCTAGAATCATCGCTTTCGTACGATGATCGGCAGTTCTAGAATCATCGCTTTCGTACGATGATCGGCAGTTCTAGAATCATCGCTTTCGTACGATGATCGGCAGTTCTAGAATCATCGCTTTTACGATGATCAGCCATCTTGTTGTAGCCAAGAGCAACAAGTGGCATTTCTGTTAAGAAGCATGTGTCGCTAAGAGCGTGCGCTGTAAAGCCAGCTCTAGAATCACCGCGTTCGTACGGTGATCGGCAGCGATCTTGTCGTACTTAAAGCAACAAGTGGCAACTCCCTCATCAGAGCCACGGTTAAGCCAGCTCTAGTGTCATCGAGTGTACGGTGACCATCAATACGTTGCCGGCTAGTGCAACGAGTCGAAACGGGGTTCGCACCTCTCATTTCAAGGAGTACCCGCGAGGCGCCTACGCGCTACGAGGTCCACGCCAGTCAAGACACGGAGTACCCGCGTGCAGCTTGCGCTACGGGGTCTACACCAGTCCATCCAAGGACTACCACAGCAAGCGAACGGATACATCGATCGTCCTAATACTTGGACCTAAGTATCGTTCCAATCTCTTCGAGCAGTCAACGTGGTGAATCAGCATCTGATTCGCCGTGGGAGCTTCCGCAGCCACAGTCAACGACACACCTTTCTACGCATAGTAGCATAAGTATTGTAATTTAGCTTAAGTCTTAGCTGTAAGAAATTGCCTTTATTCTAATACTACCTTCGGGGAAATAGTAGAGTAACTTACTAGTTCACTCAGATTAAATAGTCAAATTTGGTTCTAGTCTAATTAACTTGATCTCAAAATGGAGGCGTTTCATGCTAAGCAGATGGCACTCCAAGCTAAAATTACAAACTCCTTTAAAAATTTCAAATCTAAGGGTAAAGATAATATGACGAAAGGTTATGCAAAATCATGTCTAATCGGACTTGAAACTAATTTTACGTCGTTTCGGGTAACTCACGAGAAACTTATGCTCGTTGAGGATATTGATCAAGATCATGCCTATTTTACAACTAATCTCTTTGATCTGGTTGAGGATAGCTTTTATCTCCGCAGAGGAGACTTTCTTGATTACTTAGAAACTTTTGAAACTGGAGATGCTGCTCAAGAATCTTCTAATTCGACTGCTGAGCCAGTGCCTACAAGCACTGCTCGACCTACGAACGTTTCGTTTCAATCGTGGCCGAAAGTAGATCTACCAAAGTTTTCGGGGAAATTCTCGGATTGGGAAAATTTTAGAGACGTCTTTCGTTCAGTCATACATCGTCGCGAAGACTTAACGCCTATTCTAAAATTGCATTATCTTCGCACTCACCTTACAGGTGAAGTACTTGAGAAAATTAAATCTCTTCCAATTTCTGGTGATAATTATGACCGAGCATGGACAGCTTTAATCGAATATTATGAGAATCAACGTCGCATTGTTAACACTCACATCTTAGAAATCTTTTCAGTTAAATCCATGAAGGCAGATTCTTCGTCGGAAATCAAACGGATTTATAGGGAAATTTTCAATCCCATCGCTAGTCTGACCTCTCTAAATAGAGCGGCTTCTGTAGGTAGTGATTTAATTGTTCATTTTACGCTGAATAGGCTTGACTTAAATACTCGTAAAGAATGGGAAAAGCATCTAGGTGACAGTGTCGATCCACCGACAATCGAGCAACTTCAAGCTTTTCTTCGAAGTCAAACCCTCACTCTAGAGGCCATCGAGGCTGGCACTAAATCGTCTTCGAACAATAACCCGAAAACTCAGACATCTAATTCAAAATCTCGAAAACCAGAGCAAGACAATGCTCACTCAGTTTATTCGCATCAAGCGTCGCCTCAAAACGCGAAAAATCAACAAAAAAGGAAATGTTTGCTATGTAATGAACCGCATTACTTAAATCGATGCGAACAATTCATCAATAAGACGAGCCGGAGAGGAAAGACTTTCTTAAGTCGTACAATCTTTGTTTTAATTGTTTAGGTAAGCACCCCATAAAGAATTGTCCTTCCTCTTATCGATGCTTTGTTTGCAAAGCTACGCATCACACTTTAGTACACGTTGATGGTTATTCGCATAATCTATCGGATAATTCGTCAACACCTGTTCAAACAGCCTCAGTTCCAGACTCTTCAAGCTCAAATTGTGGCAATGTTGTCATCCCTAACGACATTCAATCTGCTTCTCAAGCAGTCTTCCTTAATAGTGGAGTAAGTACTAAATGTACAGGCGTACTTTTAGCTACCGCTAGGGTTAACACCCTTGGTCCTAACGGAACCAAAATTCAAGTTCGTACGCTGATCGATCCCGGATCCCAAATCTCACTTGTTACACAGGCTTTGTGTAACTTACTTTCTCTAAATTGTAGAACCAGTCATACGCACATTCAAGGTATAGGAGAAAAGACAGCTGCCGTGTCTACAAAGGTAGCTTTGCTTACTATACAACCCCATTTTGATTCAACTTATTCTCTAGAAGTTGATACAATAATCTTGCCAAGATTATCTTCGTATAAGCCTCCCACTGTAGGTGGTATCTCTAATCTCGAATACTTAAGAGGGCTGCAGCTAGCAGACCCCATGTATCTCGAACCTTCGCGCATCGATATTCTTCTCGGTGCAAGCGCTTATGCGCAAATCATTGAGAGCCAAATAATGAAGGGCCAAAGCCTTCAGCCGATAGCACTAAGTTCTAAACTTGGATGGCTCCTTACTGGCAATCTCGCGTCGTCACCCCCAGAACGCGGGCCAGACCCTTTATCTCTTCATTGTTTGAACAGCTGCGAGCATGAAGCCAAACTTTTGGAGTTCGTAGAAGATTTTTGGAGGGCGGAGGAAATAACAGCCGGCAAAAAATCTTACTCGCCTGACGAACAAGCATGCGAGGAGTTCTATCAGAAAACTACTCGTCAAGATGAAACAGGGCAATAAGTAAGTCTACCGTGGAAAAGTCGAGACAAGTTGAGTTCTGCTCATCTCGAAAGCTCTCATTCTGCCGCATTACGCGCACTCACTCGTCTCGAAGCAAACTTCGCTAAGGACGAGAAACTCAAAACAGCCTATACAGAGTTTATGAAAGAGTACATTGACTTAGGTCATATGTCACTCTCCTCGAATTTCGATTCGTTGTCTAACAAAAGTCAAGCCTTCTTACCACATCATAGTGTATGGAAGGAAACCAGTACGACTACCAAATTACGTACTGTATTTAATGGTTCGAGTAAAACCAAAACAGGTGTCTCGGTTAACGATCTTCTACACGTTGGACCCAATCTTCTTCAGAATCCCGTCGCTTTGATCTGTGCCTGACGTAGGTATAAGATCGCTCTTTCAGCTGACGTGGAGAAGATGTTCCGACAAATTGGTGTCTAACAAGTTGATCAACCCTATCAATCGATTTTATGGCGTTTTGACAAGTGTGAACCTATTCGGGTCTATCGATTGACCACAGTGACGTATGGTTTGGCCTGCTCGCCTTTTCTAGCCATACGCACGCTCTTATAATTAGCCGAAGACTATGGCAAAAAATATCCAATCGCAGCTGAAGCTCTTCGGACAGAAATGTACTCGGATAATGTGCTTACTGGTGCACATTCACTTGATGAAGCATTGAAAAAACAAGATGAGTTAATTCAACTCTTTAAACAAGGGCAGCTCAATCTTCGTAAGTGGACTTCAAATAATGCTGAAGTTCTCTTTTATCTACCCTCGAATATGGTAGCTACTGATTCAATCGCTTTATTTGCCTCAGAAGGATCTGTACCAATCTTAGGTATAGATTGGCAACCTAACACAGACTACTTTAGTTTTCATATCGAAGATGCTCCTTCTGACGCTCCCTTTACCAAACGCACCATTCTTTCAAGAATCGCTCGAATCTTCGATCCCCTGGGATGGTTGGCTCCGATTGTAATAACTGCAAAAATTATTATGCAGTCCCTGTGGATTCTTAAGGTTAGCTGGGACGAAGATCTTCCTCTTGACGTCTCCAATCGGTGGCAGTTTTGGTTGCAAGATCTTCAATTTATAAGGCATATCAGAATCCCTCGTTGGAGTGGATTCACCCCTCATTGCGAACTTATTGAAGTTCATGGATTTGCGGATGCTTCTAAGTTTGCGTATGGTGCAGTATTCTATCTGCGCTTAAGCCGTACACAAGATTTGATCGTCACTCTTCAAGTGGCTAAAACGCGAGTAGCTCCACTTAAGACGCTAAGCATACCTCGTTTAGAACTTTGCGAAGCGTTGCTACTTGCTCGCCTCGTTCAAATGTTTATCGAAGCTTTCCCAATAAAGGTTGAGAGTGTTCACCTTTGGTCAGATTCAGCGGATGTGCTTTTTTGGCTGAAAGACCATCCGTCACATTGGGGTGTGTTTGTCGCTAATCGTTGTTCAGAGATACTTACTCTCTTGCCTAACGCTTACTGGCATCATGTACGGTCAAGTGACAACCCCGCTGACGTCATTTCAAGAGGTATTGAACCTTCAAAATTAGCGTCTCATATTTTATGGTGGAAAGGTCCTTCGTGGTTGTCAGAAAATTTCGCGCCATGGTCCAAGACTCATGATCAGCTTAATTTTTGCGTAAGTCATCCTAACGTCAAACCTATTTTTACTTTAGCTGCTAATCAGGTACCATCCAGCTCTGACAAGAATACTCCAGAGATCTTGAAACTCGTCGACGAGTATTCGTCTCTAAAAAGGTTTTTACGAGTTGTTTCCTACTTCATTAGGTTTGTCTTTAGGATATGCTCCAAGGTGAAGCATAAATCGACTTCTCCTTCAGCAGTTAGATCTTCTTTTGTTTTTCAATTTTCACTATGCTACAGTTTTCCTTCTTCCAGGGAAGTCGGGGCTAGTGAGATTGAGAACTCCAAACTTTGTTTGGCTTATCTTGTTCAAGTAACCTATTTTAAGACAGAACTACAACTGCTAACTAAAGGAAGCAAGCTTCCTTTTAAGAGTCTTTTGTTACCTCTAAACCCCTTGATTCAAAACCATTTGCTCAGGGTGGGCAGTCGTCTTTCGCATTCCCTACTTGAAGAAGATGCAAAGCATCCCCTTATTCTTCCTGTTAATTGTCATTTTTCTAGACTCATAGCGGAGGAAGCTCATGAACGTACTCTTCACGGGGGTGTTCAGCATACTTTTGCTACGCTGAGACGTCAATATTGGATCATCCATGGACGTAAAGTCGTTAAACAAGTTATACAGTCTTGCGCTACTTGTATACGTTACTCAGCTCGGCCGTTAACCCAATTGATGGGTGAGTTACCTCCAGCTCGTGTTCGTCCCTCTTCGCCCTTTGCGCGTTCTGGTGTTGATTATGCTGGGTCTATCTAACTTCGACTTACCAAAACTCGTGGTAAAGGTACAATGAAAGGCTATATCGCTATATTTGTCTGCATGGCTACCAAGGCCGTACATATAGAAGTAGTCAAAGACTATTCTAGTGAAGCCTTTATCGCTGCTTTCCATCATTTTACCGCTCGTAGAGGTCATTGTAAAGAGCTCTATTCCGATCAAGGAACAAATTTCGTAGGTGCAGACGCTCAGTTAAGACATGCTTGATGAGCCACTTTCTTTCTATTCTCAAGTCAACAACTCGCTTGTTCAAGAAGGTACTGTGTTGATATTTAATCCTCCCAGTGCACCTCACTTTGGTGGCCTCTGGGAGGCTGCAGTTAAGTCCGCCAAGCATCATCTACGTAGAATCATAGGCGATCAAGTTCTCACCATTGTTGAACTCGCAACACTAATGTGCCGAATCGAAGCACGCCTCAATTCAAGACCTTTAACTGCTCTTCCCGATGATCCCTCTGACCTAAACTTTCTATCTCCGTCACATTTTCTTATACAGCGTTCGTCATTTCTAATTCCAGAAAAGGATGTCGCGACCGATAATATACCACCAGGACAACGCTGGCTATTGATCAGTCAGCTTACGCAACGGTTCTAGAGGCGATGGTCATCGGAATACCTGACGTCATTACAGGCACGAACCAAATGGAGGCACCAACAACCACCAGTCGCTGAAGGCCATCTCGTGCTCATTAAGAATGACCTTACTCCCCCCGCCAAATGGCCTATAGCACGGGTCATCGCCGTTCATCCAGGGAGTGATGGTGTCGCCCGCGTAGTCGATCTGCGCACGTCTACTACCACCCTATGACGTCCTATCTCCAAGATCATAAGCCTCGAATCTGAAGTATGAGGTCTATTCGCCAATGCGACGAAGATGGGCGGAATGTTCGTGATTCAACGTACGAACGCGAAGCAAGAGTTCAGGTTCCCTTCCGGGAACGTGGGGTTTCCTGCGAAAAGGAGCGTAAGCGTTCAGGTTCCCTTTTGGGAATGTGATATACGAATACACGCCTCTACCGCCCCCCTCCAACTACCAAGACACGCCGCCGACGCCACGGAGCGCCGGCCGGCGGAGCAGTTAACGCGCGACGGCCAGAAAGACAGAAACATTTGTACGCCTGCAACGGCACAACGGACTACGGCAATAAACCAATCTTTTCTCCACTCGAAACGCCTATTCTTTTTTTGAACCTCTACCGTCCACGATCCATCCACATTCAACACAACAAAAAACAACGGTGTTGTAAAGAAAATTATGAGAACTTGAAATATACTGGAAAAAATTGTCATTTCAAAAGTATTTGTAGAATAAAAATTTTCGTAAAATATTACATTTTAAAATTCCGTACGTTTACATATGTTATCGCATGTTTTTGTAAGGTCACGTATGTTGTTGTACATTGCTTTACGTTTTTGTACGTTTTCGTAAATGTCAGTAGGTTTCGGTATGTTTTGGTACGTTTCGGTACGTTTCTGTACGTTTCGTTGCGTTTCGATACAAAAATATTTGCATATTGCTACATTCATTTGGTACATACAAGTATGTTTCCGTTCATTTTCGTACGTACAAGTATGTAACTGTACGTCACCGTACGTTTCTGCAAGTTTACGTACGATTCGATACGATTTGGTCCATTTTGGTAAATGTCAGTAGGTTTCGGTATGTTTTGGTACGTTTCGGTACGTTTCTGTACGTTTCGGTGCGTTTCGGTACAAAAATATTTGCATATTGATACATTCATTTGGTACATACAAGTATGTTTCCGTTCATTTTCGTACGTACAAGTATGTCACTGTACGTCACCGTACGTTTCTGCAAGTTTACGTACGATTCGATACGATTTGGTACGTTTTGGTACGTTTTCGTATAAAATGTCCGAATCTTAATCAAAACGTACCGAAACGTACCGAATCGTACGGAAAGGTACATAAACATAGCGACACATAAAGGATCGTGCCGAAACATACGATAATTTACATTGTAGTACCGTTTATTTTTTCCATTCGGCTACAAGTTCAATTAATGAATATGATGAGGAAAACGATAGCGCATCTGAAGAGGAAAGGCAATTTCATGCAAATATGAAGGTTCATAAAAAATTTATTATTTTTATTTTATTATTATGCTTAATATAACATGGTTTTTGTTATTTAATTTTTTAGAAAGAAAAGCGAAGGAAAGATAAAATAAAATTTTTAAAGAAAACAGTATCTACTCAGACCAACATAAGTAATGGAGAAATCATACTGATGTGTATGTTATTGGGGGTTCGTCATTCATTTACTTGGCAGGCGATGTTGGATGTCATCAATTTAATCAACAAGTTGTTTGAAAAGGATGTAGTACAGCTCAGTAAATTTAAATTATTTAGTTACTTTCCAGAAGCTGCTGAGTGGTATAAGTATCATATTTACTGCTCCCACTGTAAAAGTTATATTGGACATCGTAATGATTTACCTAGTATCGTAACTTGCTCTTCTTGCAATAAAATTATTGAAAATATCAAATCTGCACCTTACTTTTTAACATTGAATATAAAACATCAATTAAAGCAACTTTTTGAAGATCCACTTGTACATCCACATCTCCAGTGTAAAAAATTTCGAACAAAGGATGACACAAATAACATTGAAGACGTTTATGATGGAAAGATATACAGAAACCTCTCAAGCTCTGGTAATATATTGGCTGATGATCGTAATTTTTCATACATAGTAAACACGGATGGTTGCCAAGCTGTCGATTCCAGCACGACGACTGTTTGGCCAGTAGACATGAAAATTGTGGAACTACCTCCAGAAATCAGAAATAAACACTTAATATTAGCAGGTTTATGGGTAAATACAGAAAAACCTGTAATGAACACTTTTTTACAGCCTTTCATAAACGAGTTGAATGATTTATCCTCTAAAGGAGTAGAGTGGAAAAAAGATCAAGAAATAATAACCTCCAAATTAATCCAATTATGCTGCTGTGTAGATTCGGTCTGTAGGTGCGCTATGCTTCATATGAAACAATTTAATGGATTAATGTTAGTTGGATGCAGCTAATAGCCAAGGTTACTACCAAATTGTTTAAATAAATGACAAGATTTATTTAATTTGCGACGTTTCGGACATTTTTATTGTTATGTCCCTCTTCAGGCAACTAATGAACAATACAAAATACAACATATTAACAAACAACTTATAAATAATAATAATTTAACAAATCAATTTTTGTACAACAATGTAACTTACAGTATGTGTGTTTTAATGTGTTCCGGAGAACTATCCGTTCGTCAATGTAAATTAAATTAAAAAATTTCCAAATATATACAAAAATTGGTGCATTAGTGTATGTAGATGTTTATACGTGACAATGTAATAATGCTATTGGTTTGCGAGTAGGTGGGGATCAGCCTTCTCCGACGAGTTTGAGAACGGGGAGAGGTATCAGGTGAACATATCATTGGTAGTGTGTGGCATGAAACGCAAAGCTTGTACGTGAAAACAAACGAGATACCCCAATGTCACGTGCTCTCCTGATATCTGTTCCGCTATCGTATGTAAGTATAATGCTAGGAAGAAGATAGAAATTCAAAATTACTGATCATGGTGCTATATTCCTTCGGAAGTTTATTGATCTCAAATTGTTTATTCATGTATTTCTTTTGTGTATGTATGTATAGTGCTTCAGAAAATAATCTTTTACTTTTATTAGTTTCATAATCTAAAATTTTTACTGTATTAAAGTTTATAGTGTGATTGTTTTCTATTCTATGTATGTGTAAGGATGAATTTCTATCTTCTCCTATGTATTTTTTTGGTGTTCTTTTATTCTCACACCTAGTCGTCTGCACGTTTGGCAAACATACGACGCATTGCAATTGTTACAATTTATTTTATATACTACATTTGATTTTTCTAGTTTTTCATTTTGATCTTTTCCTAGTACAATATATTATTCATTTTGTTTTGTGCGCTAAATATAACGATGGTATTTAACCGTTTGAAAAATTTTTTAGAAAAACCTTCAATTTCTTTCACGTACGGTAAACAAATGAAATTTTTATTTTCATTATTAGAATTTCGTTGAGTATCTATTGTGCAATTTATCTTTTTTAATCTTTTTTTAATGTAAAAATCAATGAAGTCTAGAGGATAGTCATTTTTTGTTAACACTTTTTTAATAAACGTAATATTGTTTTTTTTGGAAAGATGTGTGTGATAATTTTATTGCGCGGTCTATGAGGCAATACATTATGGCTATTTTATTACAAATCGGATGATGAGAATTAAAATTCAAATATCTACCTGAAAACGTCGGTTTTCGATACCAGTCGGTTATAATTTTTCTATGTTCGGTAATAATAATCTTAATATCTAAAAAACTAATACTATTGTTCTGTAGTTTTTCAACTGTGAATTGTAAATTCTTATCGTAATTATTGAAAGTGTGTAAAGTTTCATCTATATGATCTTTATGTAAACATAATAATACGTCGTCGACATATCGAAAATAAATTAACGGTTTGGAAATTAAAAGGTTAATACAATGTGATTCAAGGTCTTCCATGACGATGTCAGATAGAACGGGGCCTATTGGATTTCCCATAGCCGATCCGAAAGTTTGCTTGTAGAATTTATGGTTTGATTGGAAATAATTATTATTAAGTATAAATTTAACAATCTTGCAAAATTCAGACAAATTCAAATTTATCTTATTGTGTAACTGATGCCATCTTCTTTCTATAGCTTTTATTACTAAATATTCGGGAACGTTAGTGAATAAACTCACGACATCAACACTCACAAGTTCATAGTCATCGGGTATGTGAAGGTTATCAATTGTTTCTTTAAGTTTTAAGCTGTTTTCGATATGTGAACTAGGTATTTTTATGTTTCGTTGTAGAAAGTTCGCAAAGAATTTAGATATTTCGTACATCGGAGAGTTAATCGTAGAAATAATCCGTCGTAGTGGAAAGTTCGCTTTATGAATTTTAACTAGTCCATAAGCTTTGGCGATGTTAAACTTATTTACAACAGGTTTAAATTTTTTGCCAGTCATAGCAAAATCGATTTTATTCAACCACTTTATTATTTCGTTCGTCTCTCTTTCTAATTTCGGTAACGGATTTGATTTGATTTTCTCATAGTACTTTATATCATTAAATAGATTTTCAAGTTTTTGATTATAAGAAGCTTTATTATTAATAACTATGCAATTGCCTTTATCTGCTCTAGTAATTAAGATATCAGAATTAGTTTTGATAAATTGTTTAGTTTTTTCTAAATCCATTTTGAATCTATTATCGAAATAGGATTTTGTAGACAAGTCTTTGTTATAAACTTTTTTAATCGTGTTTAAGAAAGTTCCTCTTACTTTTGGGATTTCAACGGGTACAGAATATTTTTTTGTGAATACTTCAAAGTTTTTTACAAATGTTTTGGCTAATTTGTTGTCAAATTTATTGTTGAAGTTGAACTTTTCACCAAGTTTCAACGTCTCATAGACATATTTTGGGAGTTCAACGTCCGTCAAATTGACACACCATTTGTCATCTTCCGTGATAGACTCATCGAGGTCGATCACCTGTGTGTTATTATTCGGGGTGTTGAACTCTCTATCATCAAACGGTTTGGCTCTATATCTGTTTTTTTCCAAAACTTGCTTGTATTTTTGGAAGTAAATTACAAACTAGAAAAATCAAATGTAGTATATAAAATAAATTGTAACAATTGCAATGCGTCGTATGTTTGCCAAACGTGCAGACGACTAGGTGTGAGAATAAAAGAACACCAAAAAAATACATAGGAGAAGATAGAAATTCATCCTTACACATACATAGAATAGAAAACAATCACACTATAAACTTTAATACAGTAAAAATTTTAGATTATGAAACTAATAAAAGTAAAAGATTATTTTCTGAAGCACTATACATACATACACAAAAGAAATACATGAATAAACAATTTGAGATCAATAAACTTCCGAAGGAATATAGCACCATGATCAGTAATTTTGAATTTCTATCTTCTTCCTAGCATTATACTTACATACGATAGCGGAACAGATATCAGGAGAGCACGTGACATTGGGGTATCTCGTTTGTTTTCACGTACAAGCTTTGCGTTTCATGCCACACACTACCAATGATATGTTCACCTGATACCTCTCCCCGTTCTCAAACTCATCGGAGAAGGCTGATCCCCACCTACTCGCAAACCAATAGCATTATTACATTGTCACGTATAAACATCTACATACACTAATGCACCAATTTTTGTATATATTTGGAAATTTTTTAATTTAATTTACATTGACGAACGGATAGTTCTCCGGAACACATTAAAACACACATACTGTAAGTTACATTGTTGTACAAAAATTGATTTGTTAAATTATTATTATTTATAAGTTGTTTGTTAATATGTTGTATTTTGTATTGTTCATTAGTTGCCTGAAGAGGGACATAACAATAAAAATGTCCGAAACGTCGCAAATTAAATAAATCTTGTCATTTATTTAAACAATTTGGTAGTAACCTTGGCTATTAGCTGCATCCAACTAACATTAATCAGAAATCTACCATTAGCTGCAATTTCACCAATTTAATGGATTATTTGGCTGCACATTTTGCTATCACCCTACGGAAAATATATCTGGATATCGAAAATATCCTATGAGTGAAGATGTACCAGAATTAAGAACTCACAATAGTATTATTCAAGATATGGTAGATACACAAAAATATGAAAATGGAAAATTAGTATTTAAGGAAAAGAGAGGAATAAAAGGACCATCAGTTATGATGAATTTGGAATATTTCAATTTGTCGGATAGCATGACACCAGACTCGATGCATTCGGTATATTCAGGAGTGACAGAACAAATGACGAATTTAATTCTTTCGAAAGTTGATGAGCCTTACTATATAGGATCGCCAAATAACGTGGCTATGATAAATGAAAGATTAACTTCTATTAACCTCAAGCTATCACGCGGACTCCTAGATCAATCGGCATGAGAAACTTGTGGGAAGCTTCGGAGTGGCGATCGTGGCTGTTCTTCTATGGTATACCATGCTTACAAGGGACAATTCTTACGTAGAATCTTTAAAGATTGATGATTCTATTATTAAAACACGTCTAGATAAATTTGGTTAATAACAGATATTTATGTTATCGACAAAAATAAAGAAAAGAAAATAATAATATTTTATTATAATATAACATTAAAAAATTGTATTAATTCTGTATTAGAAAACATTAGCGAATGTGAAATTAAATATAATTCATTAGATTTTTGTATCCCTAGTGATTTAATTGCACAATGTATATTAATAAATGTAAATACAAAGAAATACATCTCTCAGGTACCTGCAGGATGCATAGGTGATTAAAATGAATTATCTGTAACCTTGAATTTATATTTTTTTTTAATACAAAGTGTATTTAAAAATATAAATATCTTGGTGTCTTTTAAACTCATGTTTTGTAATACTATTTTTAATTAAAATATACGTATTAATAATGAATTTTAAGCTTTTTATATTGCATTTAGAATTGTATATTTTTGTACTTTTCTGTACATCTCTGTACATCCTTGTATAATTCTGTACATTTCTATACTTTTTGTACTTTTTTGTACTTTTTTGTACATTTCTGTACATTTCTGTAATTTTGTCCGAAAAACAGACAAAATTCACAGTAATGTACAGAAAAGTACAGAAATTCACAGAATTTTACAGAAATTTACAGAAATTCACAGAAATTCACAGAAATTCACAAAAAAGTACAGAAAAGTACAGTAATATACAGAAATATTACAGGAGAATACATTTTTTACTTCCGCCAGGGTTGCAATCAAGGAACCCATATCTAAATTTTCGTAGATTTTATTTGCGATATAACTTAGGGAATCTTTTGTTCCCTCGTTTTTGATAAAACCAAATTGATTTATTTTATGTTAAAATTTTAGTTTTTGAGATAAAGTACAAAATTGTCCTTTCAAAATTACAAAGTACTATGATAAATTATTTTTTTTAAATATTTTTGCCAAAGTTGATATTAAGGATATTAGTCTGTAATTAATTAATTACTTCTGGAGCTTATAGGGCATCTAGCCATATTCATTTTTCATTACAAAGGTTGAGAGAATGAGCTAATATATCTGTAATATGACTAGATATTATTTTGTGTGTTTTAGAATTTCTTTTATAAACTCCCGCCATTTTTAATTTTCAGATTATTAATTATCTTCTGTACTTCAGATTTATTTGTAGATTTTATGAAAATTGAGTTATTTTGTTTTTTTTTTTATTCGGTACTGTGATTTTGTTACGCATTTCTTTACTCATTTTGCAATAGTATGCATTCCTAGTTGATCTTTTATTATGTCATTTTTATTGTATATCATACTGATATTATTACTATCTTTTATACCTTTGTTACTAACAAGGAGGAACCAAGGAGTGCGGGTCCTGGATTTTCATGAAACTTGGCCAGGGGCTTCGTTTACCATAAAAATAGGCTTTGTAAAGGGTTTTAGACCAATCGGTTTTCTGTCAAAAGATACAACTATGGGAAATTTCATAGTTTAGCTGCTTTTGCTTATTTTGTGATTTTACAGAAATGATCGAATTCAATCATATGCCCATCACTTTATATGTACCTATCAACTCTCTTACCATATTAAATATGATAAATATGATAATACGTTTTATCAAGTACAACCGATTTTCTAAATTGCTTTTTATTCAATAACATGAATTTCATATTCAGATCAAGTTAAAAATAGTAATATATGCATAATTCATCACAACCGCCTACTTTTCCCTAATAATCTTTAACCAACATAGGAATTATCTTTTTTTTTAAATACAAAACTTTTAATTTATTACATTTAGCTGCATGAAAATATAATTAAATATAATTTTTCTATTATTTTTGAAACATAATTCAACCATTGAAGAAGTAGCTTAAGGGGGTACTACAGTTAACATTTTTTTTTTACCTAAAAAATATAAATTTATATCTGTAATGATATTTTATATATATATATATATATATATATATATATATATATATATATATATATATATATATATATATATATATATATATATATATATATATATATATATATATATATATATATATATATATGGGATATTTCAGGTGAAGTCAGCAGCTCAAAATTTTAAAATCGCTGAAAACTCGTTTTCTTTTAGTTTTTTATGAAAAAAAAATGTTCCTCAAATTTTAGGTCGGTATTTGCAAAAATAAAAAAGCTATGCAAGATTGAAAATACAATTTTTTTTGCAATTTTTGGTTAAAATCCAAGTTTATTCATTTTTTAACTCAAAATCTTGAAACTTTTTGTATAGAACATTGATTGGAAAAAGTTTGCATTTTTTCTGTAGAATATGCCAGTATTTATTTTATGACCCTTTTTGAAAGTCTCTGATTGGCTGCTTCTTGGTATATCCTTCATCGAAGGATATTGAGGCTGCGGCCAAATATTTTTTATTCGACAAAATTTTTTTATGTTCTTCTTCGAAAACCCTTCAAAATGCTTTTTTGATCAATACTGGCCGAGCAAAGGGAAAAAAGTTACAATTTTTTTAAATATCAAGCAAAATTTGTAATTTCAATTTTTGATAACATGATTAATGAAATTGAATATTATTCCTACATCTTATGGCATGGATCGTACCACCGAATTTTGTTAGAGCATCAAATAGAACATTATAAATATCTATTTTCAATAATATTAGGTTTACTCAATAAGCGATACCTAATTATGAATGAAATTATGAGTCTGTAGCCTGATTTCATTTTGACAGCTTTATAGTAATTAACCTCTATAGCTTAATTTATTATTAATTCATAATTAGGTATCGCTTATTGTGTAAGCCGAATATTATTGAAAATAGATATATATACAATGTTCTATTTGATGCTCTAACAAAATTCAGTGGTACGGTCCATGCTATAAGATGTATGAATAATATTCAGTTTCATTAATCATGTTAGCAAAAATTGAAATTATGGATTTTTCTTGATATTTCAAAAAATTGTAACTTTTTTCCCTTTGCTCGGCCAGTATTGATCAAAAAAGCATTTTGAAGGATTTTCGAAGAAGAATACAAATAAAATTGGTCGAATAAAAAATATTTGGCCGCAGCCTCAATATCCTTCGATGAAGGTATACTAAGAAGCAACCAATCAGAGACTTTCAAAAAGGGTCATAAAATAAATTATGGCAGATTCTACAGAAAAAATGCAAACTTTTTTCCAATCAATGTTCTATACAAAAAGTTTCAAGATTTTAAGTGAAAAAATGAATAATCTTGGATTTTAACCAAAAATTGCAATAAAATTGAATTTTCAATCTTGCATAGCTTTTTTATTTTTGCAAATATCGACCTAAAATTTGAGGAACATTTTTTTTTCATAAAAAACAAAATGAAAACGAGATTTGAGCGATTTTAAAATTTTGAGCTGCTGACTTCACCTGAAATATCCCATATATCTATAGTTTATTTTTTATGAAATAGGCCCTACCAGAGGTCTGGAAACTTATTTGATCCAAAGATATTGAGATTTTTAAATTTGTATCCTGCCGTAACCTAGAGGCTGAACCATTTGATATTTTTGAATGGGTGTATACGATTAAACCTATACGCGAATTTATATTATCAGGGTTTGTCAGCGAGAAGAAATAAATAGAAATTTAGTAAGTTTTTGTACCAACCGTTCCCAAAAGTAAGGTTGATGCAAGAATATGATGTGAGTGTGAAATGTATATTTGAGCACGTAAGCAAAGTGGTGCAGCAAATAATATGAGAGCTTCTCGTATTATTGGCAAAAGCAAATGTAATAGCAATTGAGCAATAAGCAAAGCAAAGTATAAGTGTAAGTAAAGCAATGTATAAGTGTAGGCAAAACCAAATAATGATTGGCGAGTAGTGGTGAGTAAGTATAGTGATTAGGCAAATAATATCGTAATAATGGGTAGCCGAGTGCGTGCCACAAGCCTCTATATGTACACTCGGAATGATGTTTTAAGTAGCGCGAACTACAATCCCGAACAATGGGATATGGGCCAAAATCTTTCATTTTTATATCTCTTTTGCCTGAAGCTATTCACATCCCTTAATTTTTTCAATTAATATTTTTAAAGTCATAAATTTGATTTAAAATTTACCATTTGGAAGAAATTTTTAAAAAATGGTGAATTTTAAATTAAATTTTTGATTTTAAAAATATTAATTGAAAAAATTAAGGGATGCAAATAGTTTCAGTCAAAAGAGACATAAAAATCAAAGATTTTGGCCCGTATTCCATTAAAAAATATCAAATGGTTTAGCCTGTAGGTTCCGGCAGGATACAAATTTCAAAATTTCAATATCTTTGGATCAAATGGGTTTACAGACCTCTGGTATCTATTTCCTCAAAAATAAACTATATTTGTATAATATATATATAAAAAAATCATTACTGATAAAAATTTATATTTTTTATGTGAATCCAAAAAAAGTTTTTAACTCTGGTACCCCCTTAAATCTCTAAAAGTTAAAAATGCAATATTTAGCTGATAACCGACCATAATAGCAACACTATTAAATAACCATGTATACAGGTAGTTCTCATATGGTGTATGTTTTTTTACTAAAAGGTTTTTTAAAGGTTTTTTCTTATAAAAATAAATAATTAAATGACTCTGAGAAGTTGTACAACAAATAAAAGATTAATTTCACATCAAGTTACATAGACAATTCCATTAAATATTTATTGAATGAAAGCTGTCATCATATAAGTTTTATGTGTTAAAAATTATATAAGTTATTGCATTTAAAAAATTAAGAATTAAGCTTTGTGTATGACCATTTTCTTTCAGGTACGAATGAGCCTTGAGAAGGAATAATGTAATTTATTGAGTACTCCATCAATATTGGTTTACAAATTTAAAGTAACGTTCAATCATCAGAGATGAATGTGATAGAAATAACGTAATGAAAATATATTATAAAAATATAAAATATGAATTATGAATCTGAAAAGATGTTTCAAGTGAAAATAACTTATATCATGTCAGTATTACAATTAACTTGTTAAAATATTTCTTGGACTACGGCTGTCAGATATGTTTTATTCCCAAAAGACCAAGATTGGCCTAGATTATTTAATTGTAAATATCTACTATTATAAAAATTTTGAAAAATATAATATTTTGAAAGCAATAATCGGAATTTTAAATAATTTAATTAAAAAATCGCTTATACATCTATGAATTCATAAAAAAAAAAAAAAATTAGTACACTAATCGATTCTACGACAATTAACTTGTGAAAATATTTATTGAACTACGGCTGTTAGATATGTTTTATTCTCAAAAGATGAATGTGATTCAAATAATGTAAGTAAAAACTAAATTATTATATCAATTATGAAAATGTATATGCAGCTTTCTGAATGCTAATTTTAATGAATAGTTACAAATTTCTGTATTTTGTATGAAAACTTTATTATTTATTCCTAAATCAAATCATTAATATTATCAGGGCATATTATTTATAACTAAATGTAATTATGAAGAGACAGAATTACATAAGAAAAGGATTCCTATAGTGGTTAACGATTATTTGGGAAAAGTAGACGATTTTGATAGTGTCTTCCTAAGTAAATAATTCGGACCCTAGGGCGTGAATCAGGCACTTTGCGCCTACTAAACATGCAACACAATCGAATTTCTCACCCAGATGTTCAAAATAGTAGATTATGGACGAAGGGTGCAAAACAGGAGATGACAGTAGAAGGGGAAATATGTCAACATCACACGAGTGACAGGAATCCTCTGAGCGGCCGCACAGTTTTGGGATTTGGCTTTATGATGGACAAAATAGGCTAGAGCCTTCAATTATTCATCACTTGAGATTATTTTTTTTTTCAAATGGAAGGTAAGAGCATTTAGAATATATTCCTCAAGTTTTTTTTTTTTTTTTTTTTTTTTTAACACCAACAATATTTTGAGAGCGTTAACTCAAACCTTACACTTTCTTATAAAGTTCGAGTAAAAAAAGTTATACATCATTTTATATAATTAATGTATAATTGTATTTCAGTTATATAACATACTCTTTTATTATAAGGTATTGAATTATATAACTCATATATTACTATATATGAGTATATATGTTACATAAAAATCAAGATATAATTCAATAAAATATTATATCGGACTAAATATGAACATATATCATCATTTTTTTTTAAGGAAATTTTGAAATTGTTGTTGAAACGGTAAGTTCAGTTTATTATCCCCTGATTTAGCGTATCCAACACGTTTCAAAGAATTAGTTACAGGAAATACAAGTGACAGTAGACATTTTAACGAAAATATTAGATAATACAACAATGCGCTCTCTTTTGCGAGCATTGATGCTAAATTTGATGCACTATTTAGCAGAGGACTACAGATTATTAGAATATGCGGTCAAATTTACCATAATATTTATTCATTACGCCCAAACGAAAACGAGGCTAGAAAATATGGGCAACTATATATAATAGACAATGAAGTCGCAACGAAATTACAATATCAATCTAATGTTTTGTGTTCAATGAAACCGTTATAGGAATTAGATAACATTCTTAGAGAAATTAATATTTTTGCAAAATCACATAAAATGATGCACGAAGTAATGACATTAAAATGTATATAACTCGAAACTCGAATTTGGATAAAAATAGATACAACTATGCAACATGTAACGAAGTAGCCATAGTTTTTGTTGGCGATGAAGGTTTACCTCCAGCAGAACGTGCTATATGCGTTTATTCGACATATGAAGAACCTGTAAATATATCTTATATTAGTTATAACGGTGTACTTACGAAACGGCAATTAGTAACAAGACTTTAACATTTATTTACGAAAAAGAAGAAAATGAGGCTAAGAAATATGTATTTTCAATTACAATTTATACGTTGAGCGCCAGCTGGGTCGGTTCCAGTAACCTGACTAAATACCTACGGTTTCAAGATACTACGCGACGCAATGGCTAGCGGTTTCAAGAGTCCACAATACATAAGGGACGCGAATTCAAGCGCGGTCTCGCGAGTGAGCGTTTCGATGAGGTTTCGGTACGTTTCGATACGATACGCGGACGACGCAAGGATGCTACAATTTTTCCCGGCTCTAGGTGACGGCTAGAGTCGGTGCGCACCACGTGAGAGAGAGAGGGTCGCTACTGTGCGGTGACCACTGCCGATAATGACTTACCAGCTCGAAGCTGGGACGAGTGTCAGGCAGCAGGAGCGACGGTGGCCAGGCGCAGCGCAGGCGGCACGTGTAGGCAGGCGGCTGCTGGTCTACGCACCGTGGATGGTGGTGGCTGCGTGGCGTTCGACACAGATGGCTCGTCTCCTTCGTGGTCTCTCCCGGTGACGTTGGTGGAGCGGACGACGGTGAGCAGCAGCTCTCCAACACTTATTTTGTTGACAGACGACACTCTGTGCGCGTACACGGTACGGAGATCAACGGGGCTTAGGCAAGGCTATATTACGCGTGCTGCGGTCCACAATGGAGTGGCCGAGCAACGCACGCCGATGGACGAACGAGCCCTCAAGTCCCCGCGAGCGAGCGCCATCACTGGTTCTTGTTCGGGTACTAGGCTCTCTCTCTTTCTCTCTCGCTCACCCATGACACATGTGACGGCAGCGCGCAGTCTAGTGTTTACGTGCGCGCCTGCCCCGGTGTTCTGCACGACGACGACGACGACGACGACTTGGTGTTGCAGCAACGTGCGTCAAGGATGGCGAGACATATGAAGCCCTCACAAGGTGTGCGGAGCCCCAGCGGCTGTACTCTCCATGGCAGCAGGTACACACCACGACACCGGTGGAGGTTAGGTTCGCCTACCCCCTCAGATCCAGAGTATGAGTGCATTTAGGTAGGATCAGTAGTTTACTCTTGTTACTTTCTGATCTTCTACTAATCTTCAGTCTTGTGTTTTTGCAGGTCACAAGTAGACGAGCAGTGGGCCTGACACAGAGCAACTATCTCTCCAGGTGCAGCTGTTCACCTTTAGAAATCAGCTACTCCAGTGCAGTTCCGCCTTTTCTTCATGTGGCAGCGTTCAATGGCATTTCTTCATGACAAACAAGGTAAGTTCTGTTCCTCCTAAGTTCCTATTATGCACCCACTCCATTATTCTTCTCTATTTGCAGGTGTGAGCAGCAGAAATACATACACAGCGTCGATAACGGAGCAAGTGGCGCTCCTGCGCCACACACCCTTCGGGATTCCAGGAGCAGATCCCCGGGCAAGTCATTTTAGTTTGAAATCCGCGACACCGTGTTCTAGGGCATCGCTGGCCTGTGGCTTGTTGGGATTTTCTCCCACTAGCCATCCCGTTACAACTGGCGCCACAACGTTTTGGGGGTGGAGAAGGACCCGCTGCGCGTACGTGATTCGCGGCGAAGCTTGGAGCGAAGAAGCTCAGCAGCGTAGCTGAGCGTAAGGTGCAAAGAAAGGCTCTTCGTGCCGCAGCTCATAGGCGCGTGCGTGCGTGTGCGTGACACAGCCGTGCTGTTGCGAGAGTGCGGTCGAGAGGTTAGGCGAGCGATAGCCAATAACCCTCGAACTAGAGTGCCGGCGAGGAGAGATCTAGATCGCGAAATTTTGGTACGTTGGATAATTGTTTTTAACAATTAAAAATTTATTCAATAACAATTAATTTTTTTCAACGACAACAATTTTTTTAAGCGATAATTCATTTTTTTTTTTAATTAATTTTTTTCTCGACTCGAAAATTTTTTTTTTCTTCTCTCGTATTGTCGATACGAATTATTTTTTTTTTGGACGAAAAATAAAATTTTTTTTCTTTTCTCGTGCTGTTAGTAGAAAATCGAGAGAAAGTGGGCAAGCACTCTCGGGACAAAAAGTGGACTGTGCGCCTGAGTAAAAACTCAAGCGCAAAAATCCCCTCGAACTTTAAAATTGTTTTTTATTTTTTTTAGGTGAAAATTTTATTTATTCTTCGTGTTTTTTGGTGATATTGTCAGTTTTGACACATATATATATTTTTTTTTTCACATATTTTTATTTTAAAATTACAAGTGCGAGTAGTTGAGCATAATTAATTACAAATAGTAATTAATTACAAAAATAGCTTTTATTTTTTTAGAGCCGCATACGGGAAACCCTCGTGCATTATCGAGATTAAGAGCAACCGCCGCAGCTTTTAGAAAATAACCCGGGTTCGCGTTGAAAAAGCTAGGTCACGGGTTGAAAAGGCAAACTCTCTCTGCCATTAATCCGGATACTACTCGCGCTAGTAAAATAAGTTTGTGGGGAAGCGCACAGCCAATTGACACCATGGCCCGATCATCGCAGTTTGCGGAATCGCGATACTCAATTGGGCGTATACACAGCCCGAAGAGGAAATAAAGGAGGCCATGCAAGCCCTTGGTCTACAGCAGTCAGATCTGCAGTCAGTAAATATGCTGACAGCAATCAATTAGCTTATGGGCGATTATAGTGCCGCCGATTTCGTACCAGAGCCGGAGCTGTCGGAGCAGCAAGCGTTTGCTAAACGCGAGCAGTCCCGAAGGCCGTTCATCGACTTAACGTTGATGAACAAGTCCGGGTCGACTACTGTGGATCCCAATACTGACCCAGACCACCCGCACCCGTTCACAACGCTCCTTGATAACCCGATAGTGATGCAGAAACTCTCGGAGTCTCGGAGGATGAACGCTCCACAACAAGCACATAATGCAGTGGTGGAGTCAGCGGAAGAGGCAAACGGCCAGAAGGGTTCCGGAACAGAGCTATTGAGCTCTGCAGCATCCAGCGGGACATCTCCAGCCGAAGCCGAGGGACAGCTTCAATAGCAACAGCTTCAACAGCAACTACTGCATCAGCAACAACTGTAGCAGCAGCAAATGCAACAACAGCAGTTGGAGCAGCAGCGATGACAGCAACAACAACGACAGCAGGAGCAGCAGCAGGAGCAGCAGCAGCGGTAGCAAGTGCTCCTGGAAGAGAAGTGCAGGCAACGACAATACCACCGCAACTACGAAGAAGAGTCGTTGTTAGCACGAAATGGGCAGCACGGGTCCTGGCAGCAATCGCGAAACCCGTCACAGTCGCAAAACCTGGAGTGGCCGCGACAGCGTGAGTCGCCAACCGCTGGGATAGCAGTCGGAGGCAGTATATTATCGGAGTAGCTACTGGTGGTGAACAAGACACTCGTCGAAGAGGTTGAAGAGCTTAAAGAGAGTGTACGAATACTTCAAGGAGCTCGACATCCAACCTCAAGTACGCACTTGGAGGATTTTTAACCCCCAAGCACGGACCGTAGACGAGGATCACCGCATGTGAACTTCCAAGACACGTTCACGTATGCGGAATTTAACAGCAGCAGCCTGAGTCTCCAGTCCCCAACAGAGGCTGGGAGGAATGATACCAGAAATTCTTCCCAGCGCCAGACAAGGAATGGCGCGACCAAGGACCCGTCTGAGAGGCATACGTATTTGCCTCAGCAGACGAACCGTGATGTGGGCCAGATAGTCCGAAAATGGCACATCATGTTCTCAGGGGCCTCAAAGGAGCAGAGCGTTGAGTTATTCCTCACGAAAATAGAGGAATGCAGAACTATAGCTAATCTGACACATGACGAGGTACTTTCGCCGTTGTCAGAGCCCCTAACGGGGGTAGCAGCCCCCTGGTACCGGAGTAACGGCCACACATGGCGATCGTGGCCAGATTTCAAAGAGGCCATAACGCACATGTATGGCGGGGACAGGGGACATCAGCAATGCGTCTTGGCGGAAATAAACGCGAGGACTCAAGGCAGAAAAGAATTACGCGTTATTACGTAGTAAATCTGCAAGCCATGATCCTCAAGTTGGTACCGGTGCCAAGCATTGCTCAACAGTTAGACATGTTGCACCGGAACACGCGGCCAGAACTACAAAAGATGATAAAGATGTTAATGCGAAATCAAATTACGGATTACCGAGGGCTCCTGGACCTGGCCCGGGAAGCTGAATTAGCGCTCGCGGCAGATAAGATGTATTACTCGCCACCACCGCCCGAGCACACGTACATGCCAGAATTTGCCTACGAGCCGACAGAGCCGTCCACGGATCAGCGGAAAAAGCAGAATCCAATCGTGGCGGCGATGGGGCACCAACAGCACGAGCCTCGAGAGAGCCTCGAGGCTATGTTCCGTCGGATCATGGCAGAATGCTTATCGGCCTTGACAAAGAAAGGCACCGACGAGAACAAGGGGCAAAAGCCTAGCCCGCCGCCAACCAGAAAACCTAAGAAGAAGGGTAACTGGGAAAATAGGTGGCGGGAGGGCGGGCAAATAACAAACCAGCCTAGTGGGGGTAGTAGCTCGACCCACCAGGCTAGGCCGCAAAGTTCGAGAAAGAACGGACCTCTACAAAGGCCAGAGTACCGAAGAGAATCCGGATATAAGCAAAAGGGAGGCAATAAGCCCAATGCTGCCGGAAACCAACAGGGAAACGGCCAGGGGGGCAGGTAAACACGACCACATACCCGCCCCAGCTCTCTCACCAGAGACCGAGGGTAACTCGGTACAATCGTCTGAATGGGAGAGCGAAGAAGTGACCATGATTCAACCGAATGAAGTCAACTAAGAAACTTGCTCGCGATGGTGGCTTCAAGTAGGTGTAGCCGGTTACAGGCTATGAGCCCTCTTCGATACAGGAGCTTCCTGGACTTGGATGAATTCCATCGGCCTACAGCTCGCTACAGCCTGTGGAAAAGAGTTAATCCCAGCCAGCGGCCTAGCGGCACGGGTGGCAAATGGGCAAAGCGTAGCAGTGGTTGGCTATGTGTATCTGTTCATGGTCGTGGCTGGCGTGTGCAAAGAAGTGCGCGTCGCAATAATGCCAGACCTAGACACGGCGTGCTACTTGGGGGTAAACTTCGTTAAGAAATTTAGCGCCGTCTTAGACCCCACAGATAACACGCTGCATCTCAAGGATGTCGATGCAAGCGTAAAGTTAGAAGTAGCCGCCATAACCGCAAACAACACCGTGTTCGTATCAGCTATAGGGTTGGCGGACCCAACAGTGGAACAGCGCAAAGAGGTAGAAGCTTTAGTAGCTCAGCTGATCGGTAACAGCCCGTCACCACTAGGATGTACTTCGTGGATCGAGCATGCAATAGACGTTGGATCTACAAGACCCATTAAACAGAAGTACTACCCTGTATCTCAGAAACTCGAGGAAGAGATGCACAAACAGATGTAGGAAATGCTAGTCGCGGGAATAATAGAACCCTCGACAAGTGGCTGGTCAATTCCAGTGGTAATGGTACGCAAGTCCAACGGGAAGTTCCGTTTCTGCGTGGACTTCAGAAAAGTGAACGCAGCGTCAAGGCCAGACACGTACCCGTTACTATACATGGAAAGTATCTTGCGCAAACTGCAGAAAGCGCGATACATCTCCACGTTGGATTTAAGCAGTGCATACCACCAGATACTACTTAGTCCGGAGTCCAATGAGACTACGGCCTTCACCGTGCTAGGCAAAGGGCTTTTCCAATTTACGAGAATGCCGTACGGTCTTTCGTATGCCAGAGCGTCCTTCCAGAGGCTGATTGACAAAGTCATCGGCCTCGAACTCGAACCTTTTGCTTACTCGTATCTCGACGATATAATAATAGTCACAGAGACATTCGAGGAGCAGAAAGAGGTTCTAAAAAGAGTTCTGGACAGGATCCAGGATGCGGGCCTCACAATAAATCGCGAGAAGAGCATCTTCGGTCGCGACGATGTCCAATATCTCGGGGTCATAGTAAATAGAGATGGTTTTAAGCCAGGCCCCGAGAAAATAAAGCCCATTATGGAGTATCCGGTTCCGAAAATCCTCCGTCAGCTGAGACGCTTCTTAGAAATGGCCTCGCGGTATAGATAGTTTTATCGAACTTCGCCACAATTGCTGAACCACTGACAGAATTAACGAAAAAGGATCGGAAATATGAGTGGTCAACAGCACAAGAAGAGACCTTCCAAAAGCTAAAAGCGCTAGTAGCTTCTGCACCGATTCTACACAGACCGGTATCTAACGCGCAGTTCGTGGTGCAAAATGACGCGAGTTATACAGGTCTGAGTGGTGCTATACCAAATAATTGACGGCGATGAAAGAGTCCTAGAGTTCGCGAGTCGAACTCTGAGCGCAGCCGAAAGGAATTATAGCGTGACGGAACGAGAATGTCTAGCAATTCTCTGGGTAATTAATAAGTTCCGTCCATATATAGAGGCCTACGACTTCAAGGTTAACACGGACCATAGCAGCTTGAAGTGGCTCCGTGATCTCCAAAACCCGACCGGCAGGTTAGCTAGGTGGGCTTTGGAGCTGCAGAACCACAGTTTCACAGTCGAACATCGAAAGGGCTCGTTGAACAATGTCCCAGATGCTCTTTCACGGATGTTCGACCACTGGTACCTCAAGATCGTGAAAGAGGTTCAACAGAAGCCGCGAGACTTCTCCACGTTCAAGCTGGCGGGGGGGAGACTGTACAAGTACAACCCTAATGAAGTCATAGACGAATCTCTCGGCGACGACGAGGCATGGAAATTAGCAGTCCCTCACCAAAAGCGACGCGAAGTACTGAGAGAATGCCATGGCTTTCCAACTGCTGGGCACTTGGGCCGCGAGAAAACTCTAGAGAGAGTAAGGCGGAAGTATGATTGACTACAGACGTCTCGAGATGTGGCCAGATACGTGAACCAGTGCCAAATTTGCCAGCAGTGCAAGGTCGAACAGCGCGCTCCAGCAGGATTCATGGGACGTCGCATTACAGAACGTCCATGGCAAATCGTGGCCAGCGACATTATGGAACCCCACCCTAAAACCAAGCACGGCCACGAATACATTCTCATCTTTCAGGACCTGTTCACACGCTGGATCGAAGTAATTCCGATAAAAAGGGCAGATGGTAAATCGGTGATAAAAGGGCTCAGCAGACGAGTATGTCGGCGGTTCGGAGTCCCCGAGGTGTTTCTCTCCGATAATGGGACTGAATTTAAGAATGCACCGTTGGAGGCATTCTTAAAGGAGAGAAACATGCATCACACGTTTACACCACCATATCACCCTCAAGCCGATCCTGTCGAACGTGTGAACCGAACGATGAAGACCATGATCATCTCTTACGCTGAGGAGAATCACCGGTCCTGGGATGAGCATCTGGACGAGCTAACGTTCGCGTATAATACGGCCGAACACAGCTCTACCAAGATAAGTCCTGCCATGCTCATTAACGGCCGACAGCCTGACCCACCGAAGACACTAAGGCGGGAGGAAGACAGGTTAGCCGAAGAGCAAGGACAGCAAGAGGCGATAAATAATTGGGTGGCGCGCATGGACAAGCTCCACGAATTGCACGTTGGGGCGGCGGTCGACGCGCAAGCGGAGCAGGCGAGGGAAGCGAAATATTAACGCTCATCGTCTACCTCCAGAATTCTGTATAGGCGATCGTGTATGGACAGAGAATAAGGCACTATCCTCCGCAGCTGAGGGGACTTCTGCCAAATTAGCCCCGAAGTACACGGGGCCATACACGATTGTGAATATTCTAGGCGAAAACACCTATGGGATCCAAGGTGAGGATGGTCGAACGATAAGTCCCGCCCATGCGCAGCAACTCAAGCGATACGTCTCCACAGAAGAGCCCAAGGAGAACTTGGACAAAAGTAGTCCGGAAGTAGCTCAATCGCTACCACCGAGGGACTCTTTAGTCGAACGTGGCGCACCAGTGGACGATAGAGGTAGCCAGGGGAATGTACAGCCTCCGGCGACGGCTAAGAGGCGCGGTCCACCTCGTAAGACCGCGCTATTAGTTAGGCCAGGAAAGCGTGCGAGCGATGGCCGGTCTAAGCGTGTGACGGGTCCAACTGAACCTAAGCGAGGCCCAGGGAGGCCAAAAGGTTCGAAAAAGAAGCCCACACCTATCGACGCTGGACAACTATGTCCCCGTCGAACCCGAGCCAACAAGAAGCGTTAACTGTGCCGTCCAAATGTGTCGTCCGTACTAAGCCATGTCCGTTCTTGTTTTCCCATTCTCAGTCTCACCAATCTCGGGGGTCAATTTGCCTGTTGCAGGATATGCAGGACCTGGCTCCAGAAGTAGCCGAGACGGCGAAGAAGGTCGTTGCTGGGCATTTCTTGCTTGTAGCAAGCCGGTAAATGGGTGGGAATGGCCCAAGACCGGCGTGAAGAGCTCGCGGCCGCCGCAGAGGCCAGAGCCGCCAGGCTGAGCCGCACCGCTTTGCAGAAGGAGGAGGAGGCTCCTCTGGCACGTACGCAGGAGCGCATGGAAGAGGCCAGGTGAGCCAGGGAAAAGGCGAAGGAGACGGCGCGTCGGGCCAAAGAAGAGGCCCAGCGTCGTCTCCTACGAGAAGAGGAGCGCCTCCAAAGGGTGCTCGAAGAAGAGCAGGCGGCCCGGGAAGCGTTAAATGCACAGGCGCTTCCCCGGTACTTCATGTGTGGCGAGCTTGGGGTAAAGAAGTCGAAGCACTGCCCCAACCAAGCTCGCCACAAGGGGCGCAGGACTTATTCCCGGGCCAGCTGAAGAGGGTCCAGCCCCGAAAAGTTTTATGTTTTTTTTTAATAAAATTAAAAAAAAAATCCAGTGATTCCAATTCTTCCTAATTCCCTTTTCGAACCTCGTTATCCTAAAACCTTACCACCATACGTATAGGTACGACGACGGCCATGTATGGCAGAGCTGCTCATAGGTCCCCTAAGCAGCGTCTGGCGGGGTGGGGGGGGGGGTGTAACGCGTGCGCGAGTTACGTAATTCGAGATTCGAATTACCCACGCCGACCAAGCTTGCTCACTGGGGGCGTGAGCGCGCGAACATTCTGACCGGATTAGAACGGTCTCGCGACGCGTAATATGCCCGTCGAGTACCCGCAAAGCTGCTACGGCTTTATGCGAGTCGCGGCAGCCATCTTCGTGTCTGCCGTCGTGTCGTGAACTTCTCTCCAGCGTGTCTCTCGTAAGTTACCTCGTCCGCGCCGTCCTACCTTTTAGAGTTACCGCGAGTGTAGTTGAGGCGCCGAGATAGTGTATATGGGTGACAGAGAGACAGAGAGAGAGAGAGAGAGAGAGAGAGCGATCCCGTGCCACGTGAGCCACACGAGACAGCGAGCGAGTAGCCGGCAGCCAGCCCGCCTGCCGATCCAATTCTGCGAGTGCGAGAGAGAGAAAGAGAGCGCAACTGCTGTGCGAGCGACAGAGAGCGAGAGAGAGCCGAGTGCACCGGCTGCTCCTTCATAACGTAAGTTTTCTACTCTCCTCTCGCGTGATTATTGTAAAGGCTCGCATGGAAATCGCCCCGTGCAAGCGTTCTGTGCCGTGTACGTGCGGGTATGTGTCAGCCCGCCGTACTTTAACACCACGCGCGAGATTAACAGCTTCGCCGCGCGCCGTATCGTTCGCGCGTTTGAATCTTAACTGTCGCGCGGGAACTAACTCACTGTTTTAATCGGCACGTGCGTTGTGCTTGTACTTATTAGTGATTGTAATATACTGTGATATCTAGTTACTCGTCGCGTTTTTCATTACAACCTGTCTTCCTCCCGGATACCGCAGCCTCCGCGGGAAAACGACTCCGCCGGTCGTTTTCATATCTGAGCGTAGCGCCCGCGCGCTTTACTCTTCGAGCGCGTGCTTTTCACTCAGCGATCCAATTAGTTCGAAAGCGAAGTTCGCGTGCGATCTTCGCGTTGTTTTCGGGATTCCAGGAGCAGATCCCGAGGCAAGTCATTTTAGTCTGACACCCGCGGCACCGTGTTCTAGGGCATCGCTGGCCTGTGGCTTGTTGGGATTTTCCCCCACTAGCCATCCCGTTACAATATATATATATATATATATATATATATATATATATATATATATATATATATATATATATATATATATATATATATATATATATATTTATATATTTATATATATATATATATATATATATATATATATATATATATATATATATATATATATATATATATATATATATATTATACCACACATATATACTCTAGATTGCTTGTACTTTTTATAAGAAACATTTTCCAATTTGTTTCATAAAAAAAATTGAATAGAAACAGAGATATACCATTTTTTAATGTGAACTTCCGGCGTGGATTTAACCCTCAAAAAGGCTTTGGTCACTGATAAAAAAAAATATATTTGTGAGTGTCTCATGGAGGACTACTACCAAGTATAGTTTTAATAATTTTTTTAATTTGACAGTTCGGGACGTTTCCTTGTGCGAAATAGTTTTGTGAACATCACTATACTGTCTTGTAAAGCAATCACAGACTGTAAAAACCCAAAAAATTGCCGTACTTTATAATTCTTTTAAACCATCTGTCACAATCCCCTGGTTTGACACAAGACTTTTTTTTTGAGGACTCTTATTTTTTCATTCAAAAACTATTTTCGGTACAAGTTTTGTTTCTAGCTATGCTGCATTTTTCCAAAATTTGAAGGAAAAGGAATTGACTTGTCTAATGTCCAAGTTGAAGCTGATTCTGTACCATGCAGTAGATCCTTGATAGCTTTGCACGTTGAATAATAAGTATCTTTAAAATGGCTATTCTGCTCCATCTCAACAATCAGCAGCTGGTTGCTTCTCCTCCTTGCGCTTCTCAATGATGTTCTTGTGCTTCCTCTGCCATGTGATTTATGCGCTCCAACAAGTTACAAGGTTTTTTCTCTTCGAGTGCTGCATTACATCATACTATGGTTTTTAAAGCTAATCTAAAAAGCCGCAGCTATACTTCACCACTCCAGGACATACACGGTACAGGAGCATATGACGGCAGGTCATGATTTTACTGCGGAACGAGTTGAGTCTGATGTAGGGGTGGCAGAGGCAATAGCCAACAGCTACTTATACCGATAAATAACTCGATACTAATAAGGAAAGGATACTTAGTGTCCGCCTCCGATTTTCATAAAACTTTGCACATGGGTAGAGCATCGCAAAATATTTGACACGTATTTTTTTTTTTATCAGCGGAAAAACATATCTGGGGGGTGAAAACCACCCTTAAAGTTCACCCCCAAAAACCATTCTTTTTAATGAAACCAACACCTATTGCATCCCCTATTTTTATAACGGTAAATATGATATTTTCGCTTGTATTTTTGATATAAAAATGTTTTAATGGGCTAAATTTGGTTGAAAATTGCCATATTATAAAGAAAATTAAAAATTATAGTTGACCTGTTTCGAGGTTTAAAAAAAAAAACACACGTGGACGGGGTGAATTACCCCTAATTTAATTAATTACCTTTTTGTTAGTGGCCACCTTCGATTTTCATGAAACTTTGTAAGTGGTTAGTGTATCGAAAAATATTTGGCACGTGCTTTTTATCTGCGGAGAAAGACATCTAGGGGATGAAAACCACCCTTAAAGTTCACCCCCAAAAACCGTTTTTTTTTAATATCTCGAGATGGAATCGGAATTTTTTAATGAAACCAACGCCTATATGTTTCTTATAAAAAGTCGATTATTTTGGCACAGTTTTAATGCTGAGGAGTTGCATTCCTTATTTTTTATAAGGATAAATGTAGTTTTTTTACCCATTATTTTGAAAGACCAATGTCTTGATAACCTAAATTTGGTTGAAAATGGATATGTTGTAAAGAAATTTAAAAATTATAGTAAATCTGTTTCGGGGTTTAAAAAAAAAGCATGTGTGAGGGTTGAGCTACCCCTAATTTAATTATTTACTTTTCAGTGATTAAGAGAACTTAAACAAAACTTTTTTTGGTTCTAATTTTGAAGTGCTTATCTTGATTTAGATTTACCATTAGAAGTGAAATAAATAAAAAGTATTCAAATTTCAGCAGGAATGACTACTGAAACTTAATAAGTATATGCGATAAAAATTTTCAAGAAAACTTTTAACGCTTATTTTGTTAGTTTATGAAATTCATGATTAAATTGTTTATATTCAAAGAATTTACCTGGGAAAAATTCTCTAAAAATATTCATGTTTTTTTATATTATCAAGATAATATTATTTAGTATTTAACGTTAAGGGTTCTTAAAAATAATTTTTTAATAAAGATACATTTTCTTTTACAGTGTTTAAATTGCATTATACCCGTATTAACGCTTGTACTGTTAAAGTCATAAAAGTTAAAGGTTTTTTTTCTAAACAAAGTTTTCAATCTTACCGAAATATGCAATATAATTATATAATTATATTAATTTCACTGTAATATTTTCAATCCCATCTCGACAACATTCATGAATTATTCATTAGTTAAAAAAGCATTTATAAATAGATATAGAGAGATAGACTATCTCTTTATAAGACGTAATTCGATATATTTATTTTAATAATATAGAATTTACCGAGTTCTGCCGGTAAAACAGAGTGCATGAGTACCACACCCCCTTAAGAAAAATAACCAATCCCTCTCAACGTGGATCGCATAACTACCTGCACGTTTGCGTATAAGACTCAGCTTTATATTTTCAAAAACAACGAATCTCTCTCAGTGTGATGCGCATAATTACCCGCACGATTACGCTTGGAACTCGAGTTCGAATTTAAAAAATAACCAATCCCTCTCAGTGTGGATCTCATAAATGCCCGCACGCTTGCGTGTACGACTCGGATTCGAATTTAGAATTATAACCAATTCCTCTGAGCGTGGATCGCATAATTACCGTCCGATTGCGCTTAGAACTCGGTTTCAAATTTAAAAAATAAACAATCCCTCTCAAGGTGGATCGTATAATTACCGACACGCTCGTACGTAAAACTCGGTTTCAAATTTGAAAAATAACTTCCTTTTCCAATGTGAATCTCATAATCGGTTTTAATTTTAATAAATCGTATATTTTGGTATAAAAGTGCGAAAGTGTTATCTTTTAAACGTTTATCGAACAAAATTTTTCAATATAAAGGGCGTAAAAGCGATTTTTTTAATTTACAGAATGTATAAAATCGCATTTTATGCACGCTGTGCCGAAATACTATTCCCATACACGAGCGGCAGATAATTCTATACTCGTGTGATTGTCACTCTCGCTTTGCTCAGTATCGAGATATACTATTTCATATACAATATTACAATATTACAGCTGCTTAATACAATGAAGTAACTCAGCTAATTTCGGAACCTTGATTCAATTAAAGTGACGCTATAAATGTGAACAATAAAGATAAATAAAATTCATAATATCCATATTGGCAATAAATTTATAAGATAAATTAATTTAACCCCTTAACTGGCAATGGATCATATATGTACAAAAAAAGTCGTGCCAAATCTGGCAATGGATCATATATGTACATATTTGAATAACTTTTGCAATTCTCAACGGATTTGGACAAAACTTGGTATACAACTGATTTTGAGGTCGCTGAATCTGAATTTGAGATCAGAATTATTATTTACGGCTACCAGTTTTGGCACGAAAAGTTGTAAAAGTCGCACCCGTTAATGGGTTAAGAAATATCAGTTATTTTTCTATACAGTGTTTATTATTACAAACATTAATGGTACATAAAGAACTTAGTAACTATAGTTTAATGCTAATTTAGTAAAGCAGATAAGATCTTAACTATATTCTATACAGTAAACATGGCATACTCTATCACATAGAAAATATATGGCACTTTCTTTACTACTAAGATATACTACCCATCTAGGAAATACTTAAAGATCACGAACTTACAATTACATTACATTGCATTACTCGTAAAAAAGAGAATCTTTGCTGAAGGAGCTCTTATCATGTTTATGCATTTAAAATGCATCCACGCCAAGCAATGATCGCATGAAATAGACCGATCTTGGCCTAAATCTAAATAGCAAATGCAGCAAATCCATTCACATTTTGTTTCGAAATCTTTTACAGTTTTACGCAATAGTGAAAATGCCTTCTTTTCCATAAACTTTAGCAAGATATTAAGATTAACTTCTTTGTTATACAACATAGTATTTTATTTGAAATATTTAAATCATCCATATCAATTAAATTAACTCCTAATGTTTTCTCTTTCCAAAATTGATAATTGACAATCCATTTTAGGATAACAGAAGCTTGTTCAGAATTACTCAATGTTGAAAACTCTTTCAGAACAAAGTTTTTACTCTTTTTTGGGAATCCTATGGCGTTAATATAAAATCCTTTTGGACGCCCTCTTTCCTTTTGTAACGGTTTTAATACAATATTGTTGTGATTAGTGACTTGGTCTGAATTTGATACAATAGCGTGAGTTTTTAACTCGTCTCGTAGCATACTTTCTTGCTGAACGTCAAGTATAGGCGATTTTTCACCTTGACTAGTTTCTTCGACTAATAAGGCACCGCTAATTACCGTTTCACATCCTACACTAGGGTTAATATTCTTCAATAAAACTAAATTTTTTATTTCAGCATTAATTTGTTGTTTCTTATCTTCTTCAGTGATTACACTCGTGTCTTTTATATTTGATCCTGTGTAACATGACTATTCATCTACTAGTATAGCACCGCTCGTTGCAGTATCACATTTTATTTTTGATTTCTCACTTTGACTAGTTCCCTCTACTAGTAAGGCACCGCTAGTTACCGTTTCACATCTTAAATTAGGCTTTATATTCTTAAAAGAAACCAAATTATTTATTTTAGCATTAATTTGTGTTTTCTTATCGTCTTCAGTAATTGCACTCGTGTTTTTTAGATTTGATCCTTTGTAACATAATGAATATTCTTGAATTTTCTTTGGGAAATGTAGGGCATCACGTGATAAATTATTTCCTTGGCTTGCTAATATTTTACCACTTGTTAAAGATTCAGGTGATACCTTAGATTGTAAATATTTTAATCTTAAAGGTTTCTTTAGACTCAGATTCTTCACCTTTCTGTCTACATAAGCAATGTCCTTACACTTATCCCTATCAGTCTTGATATTGGCTTCTTGTGTTTTATTATGTAATAGATCTGTAGGTATCAAATCTGCTGTACTATTCTCTGAACAAACAGTTTTCAAATTATTATCACCTGTAGTACCTGAACTTTCGACAGAACCATTGTCATTGATGACTTGGCCTTCGTCTCCATTTGATAATAAAATGTGAGTTTTTAACTCGTCTTGTAGCATACTTTCTTGCTGAATGGCAAGTATACGCGATATTTCACCTTGATTACATTTATCCACTAATAGAGCACAGCTCGTTGCAGTATCACATCTTATCTTTGGTTTTTCATCTTAACAAGTTTCTTCTACTAATAAGGCACCGCTAGTTACCATTTCACATCTTTCATTAGGGTTCATATCCTTAAACGAAACGAAATTTTTTATTTCTGTATTAAGTTGTGCTTTTTTATCTTCTTTAGTGATTACACTCGTATTTTTTATATTTGATCCTTTGTAATATGGCGAATATTTTTCAATTTTCTTTGGACAATGTAAGACATCACGTGGAGGATCATCCCTTTTACTTGCTAATATTGCACCACTAGAATAAGAATCAGGTGAAACTATTGACTGCAAATATTTCAATTTTAAAGGTTTTTTAGTCGTCATTTGTTGATATTTCCATTTAAATAACCATTGTCATTGATGACTTGGTCTTGGACTGCGTTTGATACTAAAGTGTGAGTTTTCAACTCATCTTGTAGCATACTCTCTTGCTGAATATCAAGTTTACGCGATTTTTCTCCTTGACTATATTTATCTACTAATCTTAAATGTTTCTTAAGTCTTAGTTTGTTAACCGTTTTGTCTACAGAAACATTGTCCTTACACTTATCACTATCAGTCTTGATATTGGCTTCTTGTGTTTTATTATTTAATAGATCTGTAAGTATCAAATCTGCTGTACTATTCTCTGAACGAATAGTTTTCAAATTATGATCACCTATAGAACCTGAACTTTCAGAAGAATTAACAATATCTTTTCGAGTTTTGATCCGAAACAATCTATGACTTTCTGCAAAATATTTTTAGGTCCATCGTTCTTGACATAGCAGTTCATTATATAAAGGCATCTTTTCTATCCGTCTAATTTTAAGTAAGTGTCTGCAGGGCAATCCCATGGACTTGAAATCGACACAACTACATGAAGTTGGTGTAACCGTATATTTAACCGTTTCCGTCGAAACTGAATTAACAGTATATGTGTTATCAATCACTTTACATACATACTTAACATTCTCCATTTTTCTTACCTCATCTGAAACATAGTCTGAAACAAATTTTGTGAGTAATTCAGAATATCTTGTTTCATCATCACTTACTGTAAAAATAGGGTGCTTTGCAAATATATCCGATGTTTTCTTGTCACGTTCATTTTTATGAATATCTAAAAATCGGAAAAATCCTTCAAAGAAATCAGTCAAATAAGAAGAATCGTGAGAGAAATAATTTTAACTTTTGATTTAAGAGGACGTGGTAGTTATTCGCGAACACTGAACGGTTACCAGTGCCATAGTTTCGTTAGTGGTAAAAAAGCAAGCTGGTACAATCTGCCATACCGATGCGACACGCAACGTAACGCTCCGACTGGCTACAGATCCTGTTGCCTTTTGTTAAAGGTACATCGACACCAATTGCTTTCTTCTGTATTTTTTCACGCTGAATACGAATATTGATGGTGAATTTGTTGAATAAATCCATCTTTATTTGTTATAAATAATTTATTGCACAAATGTTATATTTTCAATTTTGAAAAATTCTAGACTGTTCTTTGTCATCTTCTGAACAAAAATGGTCTTTTTGCACAGATAACAGAATAGTTTAGAATTTTTTTCAAAATCTAAAATATAACATTCTGCAATAAATTGTTTATAACAAATGTTATAAAATAAATAAATTGTTTATAAAAAAAATAAAAAAAGAATTATAAAATAAACAAGTAGACAGATTTTTTTAACAATTCGTCATCAAAATTTTGATTTAGCGTGAAAAAATAGATTAGAAAAAGCTTTGTGTCTAGTATACCATTTGAAAAGATTACGGGAACCTATAGCTGGCTTCCAAACTACTGAGGCTGTGGCCCTGTTTATAATAACTAAATACGATGTTTATAAAAATAGTTGGACATTTGTAATTTAAAACTAGTTAGAACATGGTGACATGGTGTCTTGTTGAAAATTGGATTTTAATTAGTTTTACAAAATATTTCGTAAAAGCTAAAATAATGTAATTTATTTTTACGCTTCTACTTTTATATTTATTTTGTGAACGTAATTTTCATAAGTAAAATGATGAAATATTGTTTTTCTATTTTATATATAACTATTCAGTTTTAAATACATAAAGCCTTGTTTTTTTAACCTTTTCTTGAATTATATTTTGAATATTTAAACATAACATTTTTTGGGACTGTTCTATATAGGCCAATCAAATGACAACAGCCATTCAAAAGAATCTTACTATGATAAAATATTTTATCTATGACTTTTTTAAGAGCAAATAAGTAATCATTTGTTACTATCATTTACTATCTTAATCTATATTTTTCATATTATATTTGTCTTTGGACTACGACTATTCATAAAAGAAACTCCATTGATATATTTATGATCAATTTTATTATTATTATTAATATTGACTATATGCTAGTCAATACGTTTATGGACTCTAGAGTCTGCGTATTTACTAAGCCACATACGTTTATCGACTTGGAGTCTGTACGTATCTGGCCAACTGACAGGTATACGCGATTATCACTCAGAACAAAAGTATAATACATGTATATATTATAGTAAATATTATAGAAATATTTAAATATTCTTATTAATTGATTTTTTTTCATTGCAAGACACGTTAATTTTATTATATTATTTTTCTTCGAACTACGATTATTTATCAAAGAAAGTCATTCATATATTTACAATCATTTATTATTATTATTATTTTTATATACTAGTCAATACGTTTATAGACTTAAGAGTCTGCGTATTTACTAAGACACATTCAGGGAAGTCAATACGTTTGGCGACGTAGAGTCTCCGTATTTAGTGACTGATACCAAGTACTTTTCTGTGTGTTAGTCTATACGTTTATCGACTTATAGTCTGTACGTGTGGGACCGACTGACACATACACATGGTTTTCTCTCAGAACAAAAGTCTAATACATGTATAAAAAAGAGTGAACGTAGAAATTTTTAAATATTCTTGTCAATTGCTCATAATTTTCTTTCATTGTAAAACACGTGAATTTATATTTTTCATATTATATTTATCTTTGAGCTGTGACTATTTATCAAAGAAAGTCATTCATATATTTACAATCATTTATTATTATTATTATTTTTATGTGCTAATCAATACGTTTATAGACTTAAGAATCTGCGTATTTACTAAGGCACATTCAGGGAAGTCAATACGTTTGTCGACGTAGAGTCTTCGTATTTAGTGACTGGTACCATGTACTTGTCTGTGTGTTAGTCTATACGTTTATCGACTTACAGTCTGTACGTATGTGACTGACTAACACATACACATACATGTTTTTCCCCGAGAACAAAAGGACTACTTATGTATAAAAAACAGTATAAATATTTTTGAATATACTTATTAATTGCTTTTACTTTTTTGAAAATACTGTATTATTTTTATTTCATTTTATGGGGAATGTGATAACAAATTTTCAACAAGCCACTAGCCTAGGCCTAGTTTTTTACAATTACATTATTTTCTGTTCCTTGATCACTTCACCTGAAACAAATATATCATGTAATAACATGCTTGTGAGAAGTATAAAAATTATTTTGCATGCAAAATTTGTTCATTAACTCACTAAAATTATTTAAGAAACAATTTGAAATCTTTTCAGTTGTAAGACCGATAATGGTCAGTACTATATTTTTATAGTAGAAGAAACTCAATTAGTACGTCAGGTATCACTTACCAACTCGGAGTAAAAGTATAATACAAACACAATACTCATCTGATGAACTTCAAACTCAGTGGTCAGATGTAGTCGAAGGGCGGTTTCTGATTGAAGCAGTAGTACCACCATAAGCTCTGCTGAAGACAAAACAGATATTGCAGCACCAGTAGCTAGACGTATAGGCAGAGATAGATATTAACACCTCAATAAACGTTGAGGTAACTTCAGCAGCAGCAGCAGATATGTCAGTATGAAACTAGAAAATGAAGACGTGTTGTCGTCTGCAGGAGCTCTTCGCCCTAGGCAAAATGAAATAAATTAATAATGTGTTAACTAGCAGGCATAAGGAGAGCAGTATTAATCTGCCAGGAACAAGTGAACAGATAGATGGAAAGTTGGAGGTTAGATTCCGCTGTACTATATATTAAAGGTCCACTTTTAAGCAAAGTACTTTTTACCCAAGTCAATCGCAGGACGCAGACATTTTAATGCACTACCACGCTTTTCCGACGTATTCGCCTCCATGATGTCCTCGGGATGTGCTGCAGTTGTATATTGGCAGTCTTCGAAAAAAGAATTACATGAGGACATGTTGTCAAGATTTAAGAAACAAGGGAGCAAAAGTACCTCTAGATGGTACTAAATTTCCCTCTAGATTTATACACGAAAACTTTTCACATTGTTATTTTTTATATTAATAAATAAATTTTTAAATAAAACTCTGAAATAGCACAAAAAACGTGTTTTTAATTAATAATTTTTATAAAATTTGCATCTGTGAAAGTCTTAAATTATCCATACCAATATTCTTTAAATTACCATTAACATTTTCTGAGTGATTCTTTAACTTCTACAACTAAACTTTATATTGTTTAGTTGTATAGTTTACAACCAAAGCTTAATTTAGCGCATGCTTTTTTATTCAAGCGTGTGAGAAATCAAGCTTTGCACATGCAGTGTCAAAAAAGTTGATATAATAACTATACTATATTGCTTTTCAACTTTTTAAAGCTTTTTCTTTCAAGAATTCAGACTTTTAGGATCAAGGATTTGTCTGGGGTGAAACCGAGCCTCTCATTATCTAAATAAGGTCTTAAAAACTTTTATATTTAGTCTAAATCTAACAATTTATTAGAAATCAACAAAAACACTGATGACTCACTATTACAACTTCTCCGCGAAAACAACACTAACTTGGTATTTTTATGAAAACTGTAACTATTTTCTATTCATTCAATATTACAATCACTTGCACCTTTAATTTTCCATTTTCAATTTAAAACTTCTAAAAACGGTGAAAAATAACAAATTAACAAATAAAATAAATTATTAGATTTTACAACCAATACAAAAGCTTCTGGCCCACATAGCATGAAAGCTTCCTGGAAGTTTTATGAAAGCTTCCAAGAAAGATTCGGAATCTTACAGGAAGCTTACATGGAAGATTCCTGAAAGCTCAAAATGTCCGCCCTTTTTTCTCACAAAAAGCTTTCAGGAAAGATTCTATTAATCTTCCCAGAAAGCTTTCCGGGATCTTTCATCAAACTTTTAAAAGAGTAACTGGTAGCTTTGTGAAAGATTTGTCAATCTTTATGGAAGCTTTCTTGAAAGAATACGGTAAGTTTACAGACAATCTTTCAGCAAGACTTTAGTAAGGTAGCTGTAAAGATCCTTGTAAGGTTTTTGATAGATTTATTGAAATCTTTCAGAAAGCTTACATGAAAGATTCCTGTAAGCTTAAAATTCCGCCCAATTCTTTCTCGAAAGGATACGGTAAGTTTACAGGAAATCTTCCAATAAGACTTTAGTAAGGTAGCTGTAAAGATCCTTGTAAGGTTTTTGATAGATTTATTGAAATCTTTCAGAAAGCTTACATAAAAGATTCCTGTAAGCTTAAAATTCTGCCCAATTTACTGGCAAAAGCTTTAAAAAAATCTATTAATATTTCCGGAAAACTTTCCAGGACCTTTCATCAAGTTTTTAAAAGAGTAACTGGAAGCTTTGTGAAAGATTTGTCAATCTTTCAGAAAGATTCTACGAAACATTCTAGTAAATCTTTAAAGAAACCTTTCACGAACCTTTTTTCAAGTTCTTGAAAGATTACTTTGGAACTTAAAGCCATACATATTACATACAATACTCTAAAGTATAACTATTACAATTCTCGCATATTATTTAGAATTTATTACTATATTAATCGCAATTTTTTCATCGCAGAACAAATTTTACATAAAATTTTTTGACCTAACTGGGAATCAAACCTACAACCCTTGGGTTACTACGCACGCATGCTATCCGTTACGCTATCGCTCGCTTGAAGGAGTTGGAACATTTTCATCCAAATAAGGTGCACTATCTACGATTATTCAATTGTTATTAAATAATATCATACATACATACCTATGTAATGGACGAGTTTTTCGTCCATTTACTTAAAGTAATTATAAAAAGACTTGTAAAATAAAATCAATCCAAGCGGTGATGTTTGTAAACCTTTGGGCACACGCACGAACTGGAAAAACGCCGATACCGAACGCCAAGTGCAAAAGCCAGAAAACTAGAAGAGTACGAGGGATGAAAATTATATCAATGGATTCGTCTTTTTATGAAGAATAAGATTATAGTATTCGCAACAGTAAATATGACAATGAACATCCACGCCGAGGCAGTTTATAAAAATTAAACGCGCACTGAGAACGCCGAATTCAAGAGCACAGCGAAGAGGAGACCGGAGGAAGGGAGGAGCGAGTAAAACGCCATACCCAATCTGTTTGCTAGAGCCGAGAGAGAGAGAGACAGCGAGAGGGAAGGCACAACATGAGAGCAAGAAAAGAGAGAGATAGAGAACGAGAAAACGCGGCGCATGCGTGAGAGAGGTCTGGCGTTTGTCAAGACCAACGCGCCTCCGATTTTCCCGTACGGAGGCGAAAAAGCTGACAGATCGTAAAGAGCCAAAATTATGAGTCCAGCTAAGGGGAAGGTGACAGCCGCACTTTTCGGCTGGTGGGAGCGATCGGATACCTACCAAATGTGTGTGTAAATAGATACATTGGAAGAGGCTCGATCTAGGCCATTTGACCTTTGCGGGAAGCTTTTCTCGGGAACGGAGCGGGGTCTCCAAAGAAATTCAGGAGACATCTTTATGGCTTTGTTTTTAACCCTATAGATCAACCACGACTATGCTGTATATGGATCTATGCATAGCACAGGAGCTTTTTATAGATAATAGTCGAGAAGCTTCTGTGTACGTGAAAATTCGGGTATAAAAAGGCCGAATAATGAGAGCACGGCGCGCAGTCCATCACAGCAATTTGAAGAGGGCGAATCTCTGCTCGAGACCTCCGACGGAACGTAGAAGGAGTTCAGCTACATAGACATAGAAAAAGAAGCTCTCTCGCTGCGCCCACCAACTGAGCCTTCACCACATTCATCGTCGCCGGTCTACGAGGCAACAATCATCGCACCTGCTGCAAGAGTAGAGAACTGAAGAGGGTCGATCATCACGCACTGGAAGAGGAGCTGAACCACTGATCTCAACCAGCAAAGCGGGGTGCGAAGCCCAAGGTATTATTAATTAAAATTGTACTCAAAATGTATTTCGTCGCGGATTGAATAAAATCATTGTTCTATACATTTTTATAAAATTTCTGTTTATTCCGGGATTCCGCATCCTGGTTACGCATAGCGCTTTCGGGCGTTGGCGAAAAGACAGGAATCCGAATACGCATGGGCTTGCTCAGTGCCTATTCAAATAATTTAATTATAAGGTGTGTAATCTCGACATAACAGATTACTAATCTTATAAGTTAAAAACTGGTGCATTGGCCGGGAAAATAAAATTTTTCCAGGGAATAAACAGAAATATTTTTTTTAAATAAAAAAAAAAATATATTTAAAAGAAAGCAAAAAGCAGGATTTTTCAGAATTTTTAAGATTTTTAAGCAATTTTTTTTTAAATATAAAATAAAATGACTAAGAAAATATGCCGAACAAGCACGATAATATAAATGCAAAAGGAAGTGATAAAATAAATTTGATATTTGCAAATTCTTTACTATCAAAACTTAGAAATAAAGAGGAAGAATTACATGATAATAATTTAGTAGAAAATCTGAGTAGTAATAATTTAAAGAACAATAATAAAAATTTAAAGAAGGAAGTTTCCGTGTTAAAGAAAGAAGTTGAAAAAACTTTCGCGGGGTTAAATATTGATTATCAGGGTAATTACAGAAAAATTGAGAATAAAACTGATCTCTCAATTCTCGAAGAGTCTGATGATACTTTGAATGATAGTAGCCTTAGAGAAGTCGAAGCTGTTATAAAAAAAGGGGACCAACAGAAAAAATTTATATTAAAATCACCTAAATTAAAACTAAATAAAATTACATTGGGCGATAGTCAGAAAGAAGCTGGTGAATTTAGTTTTAGTACGCCACTTACCGCGCATGGAAAAACTAATCGCGTGAAAACGGTAGCTGCCTTTTTACCAGAAGAAAGCGTTATCGAGGTAATAAAATCACAACTGTGTTTAGAAACAAGGAAGGAATTTTTGGATTCATATTTCAAACGGGAAGATACTATAAAAGAATTGAACGAAAGTGTAAAACAAGGTTTTGATATTTTTGAAATCATTAAAGCGTTTCGCGGAAAACTAAATATTTTTGCTACAAAACAGGAAGAGGGAAAAATAAAAGAAAACGCAAGTGAAACATTGAATGAGGATTATAAATCCGCGAATTCTTCTCTTATTACAGAAAACGACAAGGAATTTTCGGAAAACCAATTAAAGATAAAAAACGAGCATTTTTCAAATAAAGCCAATATAAAAAACGAACGTTTTTCTTTCTTACATAAAACCAGTAAACGAGAAAATAAAACGATGAATACTACAACGATACAAATAAGAGGGCTATCTCTTAAAGACGCTCTTGATTTAATTCCGCGATTTAACGGACAAAATATTTCTTTAACACAATTTTTAGATGGATGTCAAGAAGCACTTAGCATCCTTCCAAAAGAATATGAGGCAGAATTAGCGAAATTGATTCGCATGCGACTTTATGGAGACGCGTTAAATAGTGTTCGGGGACAACATTTTAAAGAAATTTCGGAAATTTCTGAATTTTTAGAGACAATATACGGGTCTGCAAAAACTTTTCACGATTGGGAAGGCGATCTTGCTCGCATAAAACAAAAAAGTAACGAATCAGTAATCGTATATTTAAATCGCTTGAAAGAAATAGAGTCGGAAATTTTTAAAGCCGCCAAACGCGAAAATCGGTTCACAGAAGTAAAAGAATATAAAACCAAATTAGAAAGCGATTGCATAAAATTCTTTTTAAAAGGGCTTCGATGGGAAATACGCGCACGCATGGGGAAACCAGTTAGTTTAAAAGAAGCACGCGAATTAGCTTTGGAGGTAGAAAGGGAATATGCATGTAGTATAATAGACGACGATACTAAAGATGATAATAAGGCAAAAATTAATAGAGAAAATAAAAGGGTTAATATTGTTAATCAAGATATCGAACAAATCACATGTGCATATTGCAAACGAGAAGGGCATGGAGCGATAAATTGCTTAACATTAGCAAAATATTATGGACAAAATAGATCAAATCAGAATAATTTTAATAGAGAAAGTGGTCCGTCGGCTAGTTATTCAGCAAACAGAAATAATTTTAGAGGGAATTTTACCGGTTGGAATTCTGACAATCGAGGAAGAATGAACTTTTTACCAAATGATAATAATCGAAACAATGGTCGGGATTTTAATAACTATCATGCCAATCGAAATAATTACAACGGAAATAATAATGGTAATAATAATTTTGCTCGAAATAGACAAGAAGTTCAGGCTCCTGTTAATCCGCGAATTCCCATATGCTTTTATTGCGGGAAAAATGGTCACTTTAAACGCGACTGTTTTAAGTTTCAAAATGATGTAAGACAAAGTGCGTCTGAAAATCAGGGAAACTCTGGGGATCTCTCCCATACGGGCGCCAGGCGAGAGATAGAAAACAGACCGCGCCCTATGACACCGAGCAACAGCAATGTTCAGCCGTCAGCTTTGAGACAGTAAGACTTAGTCAAAAAAGTTCAGCGCCAACTATAAAAATTGACATCGGAGAATTTAACAGGCCGCTTATTTTTATGTTAGACACAGGAGCTTCTGTCAATCTTGTAAAAAAGACGGAAGTATATTCTTATGTTAATATTGACACTAATCACATAATTATTTTGAAAGGAATAACGGCTCAGGCCATAAAAACTTTGGGTCGAGTCAGAGTTGATTGTAATAACTACAAAGTTGATTTTCATTTGGTAGCGGACGATTTTCCAATTATTGAAGCGGGTATACTAGGCACTGAATTTTTTAGAGAAAATTTCGCGCAAATAAATTATCAAGAGAATTACTTGGAATTTAATGGTCAAATAATTCCATTTGAGAGTATATCTTATAGAACGAATGAAACAGATGAAATACATGAAAAACAAAGTGAAAAAGATTTTAAGAAACCTTATGTTGATTGTGGATTTGTACAGACAGAAGAGGAGTTGATTGAAATAAATAATGATAATTGTGACTTTACTAGTAATTATTTTCGGGAAAAGAGCGTTAGGAGAAATAAAGAAACACCGGAAAAACAATTTAAAGCATTTTGTGAAATAAATGATGTGTACGGAAGTTCAAAAGAAATGGAAAAAGATTTTTCTTTGAGAATTAATAAGTGGGGTAAAAATGGTGATCGTTATAAAAGGGACCGCGACATGAGAGTATTTGGTGAAATGGGAGATAATGTCGTATCTTTTTGTGAAGAAAATTGTGTTGATGATTTAATTGAAGATGATATTGACGAAAAATATGTTGAATATAATTGTGGTAAATTTTATGTCGGCGGTAAGAAAAATAACGAATTATCAAATAAGCCATGCGAAAATGTGTTCGAAGAAAAAGATTTGATAAGTTTTGATAATGAATTTTTCGACGTACATGATGTTTCGAGGAAAAATGATAAAAGGGTAATGGAAGTGTTAAATAATGAAGAAGATGAAATAATAAACGTTGATGAGGAGATTGAAAGTTTTGAAATTAAGAAAAATAAAAGTTTATGTGAAAATAATGTTCAGTGTAATGAAACAAATGAGGGTTTCGGGAATAATGAAGATACGCGTTTATGTGAAGTTCAGAGAGAAATAGTTGAGAGTTTCGGAAGTGAAGAAAATGAAAAAAATTTAGGAGAAAATAAAGTTCAGATTGAACAAAATGAAAGTTTCCTGATTAATGGAAATAATCTATGTGAAAATAATATTAATGATATTATTGAAAGTAATAAAGATGTTTCGCGTGAAAATAAAATGTGTAATGAAGAGAAAAAAGACAAAGGTGAAAATGAAATTTTGCATGAAGAGTTAAATGAGGAAAAATTATTTAGTGAATCGGATGAAAATATCGGTTATAAAGAGTTAAGTCACAATTATCTAGAAATTTATGAAAAACCTTATCTTAGACAAATTCAAGACGAACAAAGAATGCAGACGTACAGTTTCGATGAGAGAAACGAAACTCAAAATATACGAAAAAAATATGGTGACATTTATTATAATAAATTCAAAGAAAAAAATGATTTTTCAACATTTCGCCCTGAAAATAACTTAGAAATGGGAAATAATAAAATATTGCAAATTGCAAAGACTGATATCCACGAGTTAAGTCGAACGGAAAAATTAAAGTCAGTTCTCAGATATAAACATTTAGAGGCAGAACAAAGAAAACCTATTGAAGAATTAATTGAGAAATACGCCGATTGTTTTTATTTGAAAGGAGAAAAACTCGGAACAACTTCAGTCATTACGCACAAAATACCAACAATAAATGATATACCAGTAAATGTACGACCGTATAGGTTCCCGCATGCGTTAAAGGCAGAATTGGATAAACAGTTGAAAGAAATGCTGAAAAATGACATTATAGAGCCATCTTGTTCCAATTATTCTTCACCAGTATTTTTAGTTGCAAAAACGCCAGATAGCGCGGGTAATAAGAGGTATAGATTAGTCGTCGATTTTCGTCAGTTAAATGATCGGACTGTAAAAGATAGGTATCCTTTACCAAATATATTGGATATCATAGATCAAGTAGGAGGTGCAAAATATTTTTCTGTTTTTGACTTAGCGCAGGGATTTTTCCAAATTCCCTTAGACCGAGCGGATCGGCATAAAACAGCTTTTGCTTCTTCATTTGGCTTATTTCAATTTAAAACGATGCCTATGGGTTTATCGAACAGTCCAGCTACTTTTCAACGTTGCGTTGATTTAGTTTTCGATGGCATGCAACAACGAGAAATATTTTTATTTTTGGACGACGCGGTTATTTATGGTGAAACAATTGCTGAACATAACGAAAAGTTTGAAAGATTCTTACGGAGATTACGTAAAGCCAACCTTAAATTACAGCCCGATAAATGTGAATTTTTAAAAATAGAAGTAGTCTATTTAGGCCATGTTTTGAGCGAAGAAGGAGTAAAACCCGACCCGCGCAAATTAGAGGCAGTTCGTGAGTTTCCACGACCGCAAAATATTAAAAATATAAGACAATTTTTGGGATTAGCAGGTTATTATCGTCGTTTTATTCATAATTTTTCGGGAATAGCAAAGCCATTGAGTAATTTGTTGAAAAACGACACGCCTTTTATATGGAGTGAGGAAACACAGAAAGCATTTGACCTTTTAAAAGATAAACTATGTACTCAGCCTGTTCTTAAAATAGCAGATTTCTCATTACCTTTTATATTAACTTGTGATGCCGGCGGGGTAGCGATAGGAGGAATACTTTCACAAGGGGAAATAAATAAAGATAGACCTATTGCTTATGTATCCCGAGTACTCTCCGACACCGAAAGAAAATATGATACGTATTCACGTGAAGCTTTAGCAATTGTTTATTCTGTTAATCAATTTCGACCTTATTTACTTGGGCGTAAATTTACTATCGTTACGGATCACAAACCCCTTATATGGTTCAAAAATTCTACGGATCCCACCTCGCGAGTAAGTCGATGGCGCATAAAACTAAATACATATGATTTCGATATTGTTTATAAAGCAGGTAAAACAAATTGTAATGCGGACGCATTGTCTCGAAATCCAGTAGATAATAATATTCTAGTAGTACAGACACGAAGCAGAACAGGGAAAGTAGATATTCCGAATTACCGAGATAAACGACCGAAAAAGCCAAATAATACTAAAAATAAAGTATCAAAGAATTCTCTCGAAATTCTACATGAAGACGAAAATGAGTCATATGAGATCGTTAATAGTAATAAAGAAATGGAAGACATAGAAAATATAGCGGAGATAGATGAACAACACAAAAATAACTCATTAGATAACAATTTTGGGGAAGAAATTGAAATAAATAATCCAATAGCTACAGGCCCGCATAATTTTAACGAAGAAAATTTCGGAGAGGAGGCTTTTACTAAACAAGGAGAAAAGTTTAATTGTGGTAAGCTGTTTGTCGAATGCAAGGAACAACTTTTTATGAGAAAAGATAATTACATATATTTCATAGCGACCGATGGTACACCGTGTGATAAAGGCTCATTGCAATTATCAGAAAGAAAAGAACTACCACATTTTTCGCATTTAAATCCCGGAGAAATTAAAATCACAAATAAAAATCATAAATTACATTTTGCACTTATTATTAAAGAAGAGATACCTGCAAGTACTACAGAAGTCATGAACAATATAACTACGGCCTTGAAGGTTTTAAAATCAATAATTATTAAGGAAGATTTACGCTCTATTAGCATTGCTAAGAGTGAAAATATTGAAAATGTACCATGGAAAGAAATTATTTCCAAAATAAGAAATATTTTAAAAGGGCTATCTTTGAAAATTATTATATGTAATGGATTAATAAAATACGTTCAAGAGAAAGATCGTGGGAAAATAATCGAGGAAATGCATGATACAGCCATTGGTGGACACAAAGGAGTAAACAAAACTTATAGGAGAATCAAACAAAAATATTTTTGGGAAAACATAAAAGATGATGTTCAAAATTATATTCGAAGTGTTTAAAGTGTCAATTAAAGAAACTTGTGAGAGTAAAAACAAAGCAACCTATGATTATCACAGATACGCCTATGGCACCACTCGAAAAAGTTAGTCTTGATATAGTGGGTCCTTTCCCAGTATCGAAAAACGGCCATAATAATATTTTAACCATTCAATGTAATTTCTCGAAATTTTGTTTAGCAATTCCCTTAAAAGACGCAAGCGCCGAGTCGGTAGCTGACGCGTTCATAAAAAGATTCATCTGCATTTTTGGTTCTCCAGTAACAATTTTAACAGACCAAGGATCGAATTTTATGAGTAGTTTGATGAGAAGAGTCGCAAAGAAATTCCGTATTAAACAAATCAAAACTACAGCATATCATCCGCAGTCAAATGGATCGCTCGAAAGATCGCATCACTCGCTGACCGAATATATGAAAATGTTTATCGAGAGCAATGATACTTGGGATGAATGTCTCGAATTAGCGACTTTATGTTATAACACAGTAGAACATGAAGGGCATAAATTTACGCCTTATGAGTTAATATTTGGGAGACTAGCACGATTACCTTCAAGCGAGCCACTGGAAGCCGAAGAGCAGCCATTAACATATAACGATTATATTACTAAATTAAATAATCAATTACATAACATCCAGAATATTGCGCGAGAAAAACTAATTGAAGCTAAATATAAATCTAAATATTATTATGACAAGAAAATAAATTCTAAAGAGTTTAAAATAGGTGACAGTGTTTGGCTCTTAAAAGGAGGCAAACCATATAAACTAGGTAATCAATTATTGAAATAGTTAACGATAAAGGTAACGTAAAAATAAAAATGAATAATAATAAAACAAAAATAGTTCACGTAAATCGTTTAAGAATATCATATATAGATCAGGAATAGTAATAAAATAAAAAGAGTATAAATAAATAGATAAATAGTTAGGAAATAAGTATGCATTAATATTTATAAGTATACAAGATACTTAGGAAAAAATTTGTAGAAAAACGATAGTTAGCACATGTTCTTTTTCTTACAGCATCATGAATCTAGCCCGTCTGCTGCTCCTTAGCGGAGTTCTGATAGTAACACTCTCAAAACGAATAATAATCAATCAGACACTCGAGATAGATGTCACGTCGGAACCCGGATTATTATTCGAGAAGCGGCAAAATGTTAACTTCATACGCGAGCCTTGGAGAATCGTAATTTGTTTAGACTCAAGGAAACTAAAGGACCGATTAAGAAAAATCGAGTCAGAATTTATGAACATTAAACATAACACGTATACCTTCAGGAAGGATTATTATAAACATCTACGAGGATTTCTTGAAGTACAAAGAGAATTTAATGATACCTACGAGGAATTTAAAAATGGAGAAGAATATTTTGAAAGCGTGAAATCCACCCGAGTAAATTTCGAACGAATAGACAGCGAAATGCGAACAAATACCCTTAATCAATTTTCCGAGGGAATCATGATTTCATTAAGTACGAAATTAATCATTGTAGAAAGTTCTTTAAATAAAATACCAGTGCATCACACCAAGGAATCAAAGATGCTGGGAGATCTCTTGAAGAAATTAGAACAAAATAGTAAATGGCAGGAGGGCATGCGTGCAAATGACGAATATGTTCCTTTGATCGAAAACATAACAGGATTGATAGGAGAGGAATTGCGAGATAGCAGGCGAAAGAGTTCTCAAATGATCGACGCAATCTTAATGATTCAAGGAGGGCAGATTGCGTCATCACTGTTCGAAAAAGAGGATTTGAACAAACTGATAGAAACAATTGTAAATGTCACACATTATAAATTTCCTATCGCAGCTGATTCCGAACACTTGAACAAATTGGGAAAAATTGGTAAAATTGAATACGGAGCTGGAGATAGTAAATTCTGTATTGAGTTACAAGTACCTTTAATGGGAACGGAGAAAACTATGTTATATAAAATGCAACCGATCATGACGTCTCCGCAGTTTGTTAGAGACTCGACCATTTCTGCATTTATTAAACCTCGCAGTGATTATTTACTGGTAAGAGGGGATGAATCTTACTATTTTTCGGAAGAAGAATTGTCACATTGCCAACTCATGGTAGATTTTTACCTATGTACCACGGAATGGTTTCTTTTTAACAAGAATCATGAATGTGAAGCTCGCCTATTTTTTGAACCCGAACGAGTAAATTTTGAAAATTGTGATATTCAGATAGCTAACGACTTTCAGGAGAAATTTATCCATTCTCATTCAGGAGACAGTTGGTTTTATACACTTAATAAGCCTGTTCAACTTGAACAAAACTGTGAAGGAAGGTCAAAAACTTCATGGGAAGTGAGGGGAACGGGAATACTTACTTTTCCTACTCATTGTTCCATAAAATGCAAAAACAAAGTGCTTACCGTAAATTCATATATACAGGATAATGAATCTACCTTTATAGTGCCATTGATTACATTAAACAAGTACTCAAAAACACACCTGATGAGTTAGAAGTAAAAATATGTGAAAACATAGGAAGTGGAGAGGAACCAGCAACTCCTGGGGGCACGATAAAACGGGGTGTAGTAAGGTTTCACTAAATAAAAAAAAAGAATAAAAAAAAAAATTTCTTTTTTATGAATAAAGCATGGAGAATGTTTTATTTATTACAGATGGCGGGCTGTATCTATCCACTACTGTCGTATGTTATAATAGCAGGTTTAATCAAAACAACCTGGGGATTTTATGGTTACGATTTGCGGGGAGCAACTATCTAACTTAACAACGATATCTCTACTAGGCGTCGAAGAATGCGACTTAAAACAACCATCTGTAAATGTTACTACGATGTACGGGCAACTGTTACAGCTAAATGATTTCGGGATGGTACATATTTTCAAATGTTCTATAAAGATAACGCGAATAATTACACATTGTGGCATGCACTCACATGCTTCTCGCGTGTTTGGAGGCGAGATCAGTTATTACGATGAAGTTAATCGCGATCAATGTTGGGGCTTACATCAAACGGGATCTATAGTCATAGCCAATATGCAAATTATGGGAATAAAATCCAACAGTACAATTCAAAAGAGCGTAGTTTTTGCGGGAAGTAGTGACTATGACGGGGATTGTAAAGGGGGAATATTTTCGGACTCCTATGGAACCTATAAAGATGTTTACGTCGCGGGTTACATTGAAATAAAGATACAAGATAGTTATCAGCCGGTTCGACTAAATTCAAATCATATTAAACTAAGCTCAGGCGTTACCTGTGTCTTCTCAGTCATGACATGCGTTGATGACGACGCGAGCCATGTATTTTGGTCCGTGATTCCAGACGATAGTTGCGGTACGAGGAAGTACAGTTTACTGTATGAGGGAAATTTAGATAAAATATACGAACTTGACGGTGACAGAACAATGTACTCTTTAGAAACGGAAGAAATTACATTTGCTTTATGGAGAAAAGGACAACACAAAATTTGCGGATATACAGTCGAGACAACCGAGCATCCTAAATTATTTATAATCGAGAATTCGCGCGAAAATGGTTTTATGGATAAAGGACCGACCGCTACTGCAAACTTAGATATTTTCACTTATATGAATTCGAAATTTTTATATGCAGAGAAGTATGTGAGGAAACAAATAAATTTAATGTATTATGATATCTTGAAACACAAATGTGAACTGGAAAGACGAATAATATCAAACGCTTTGGCCTTGGCGACACTATCACCCGAAGAAGTGGCGTATCGGATAATGGAGGGGCCCGGTTATCTAGCGGTGACTGCGGGGGAAGTAATACATTTGGTGAAATGTTTGAAAGTACAGGTTACGCGTAGAGACACGAAAGAGTGTTACGAACAATTTGCCCGTATATCGAGATAAAGAGGAGTACTTTTTAGCACCACGAACACATATTTTATTACGTACAGGTAAACAGATACCTTGTGATAGAAATCTGCCGGCTATGTTTAAGTTACACAATATTTGGTTTAAGATGTTACCAGAAGCGATAGAAGTAAAAAATCCGGAAACTCTGAAATCACAAACAAAGCCAACTTGGAAGTACGTAAGTCCGGAATCGCTAGCAGTCAGTGGAGTTTATACGCAAAATGATCAGAATAGATTAAGGGACATGATATTGTTTCCTATAGAAAAACCCTCTGTTTTATATAAGGTGGCGTTAGGGATGTCCGGGCGAGACATAAATCCGCATGGAATAACGGTTAGTAAATTATTGGATCCGGACGCTATTTCCGCGATAGCCGAGTCTGCCTGGAATAAAATGTGGTCACACCATGAGTCCATAAGAATCACATGAGGTAGTTGCGGGTTATTAGACGCAATATGAACAATTCTGTTTCGCATTTTGGGACGATGTTTACTTAAGGAGGCAGCGAGGAAGACTGTGAGGAGTATTTGGGTAAAACGGTTCGAATACAGCACCGAGTGTATAAGGGAAGATACAAGGGAGAAGAATAGGAGTGAAAAGAGAAAAAATAGGGACGAATCAGGATTTTTTGAAAGAAAGGAGGAGGGAAAAAGAGGCGAGAGAAATTAACGGATTTGAAAATCGGTCGCGCATAGAGGGGGATAGGGAAAGCATGGAAGGACAGAGTAGGAGGGGCCAACGAAGAGATATCCAAAAATCGGGGGAAGTAGAGAGGGAAAAAGAGGCGAGAAAAGTTAGAAGAAAATCGGTCCCGCATAGAGGAAGAAAGGGAAGAGTAGGAGGAGCCGACGAAAAGATACAAAGAAAACGGGGACAGTAGGGAGGAAAAATAAGACAGAGAAAAGAGTCAGTTACCATAAACAAATTACTAACAATAATCTTCTCCAAAAATACGCAAATTTCCTTATCATAGTCGATAAAAGAAAATGGATAAAGATACGTATATTTTATTACTTCTTTTTGCTAAATAATATATTTGTTACTTTTTGCTAAATACTTATTACAAGAAAAAACTTGTTCCAAGTTTTTTCTTAAGCGGGTGGGGTGGGGAACGAAAAATTCTGAAAAATTTTTCTAATCGCATGTCATCCACGCCTGTATAAAAATTTCTTTTTGCGAAAATGTAAAATTTTATATGAAGAATGTAACATTGTGTTGTAATTTTAACTATTTGCATTGAAATTCAAACTGTAGAAATCAAAATATTGTGTTAATATAAGAAAAAATAAGAAATAGGAAAGCTGAATATCCGAAATAAATTAATTTAGAAATAAGGCCGAAAATTTTGCTTGTAATCATTAAGACTTTTTGAGAATACAAATTTTTTTCTTGTTATGTTATCAAGCCAGCATGTAATCTAAGTTAAGTACATTAAAGCAAATATAAGGTATGCATTTTTATGAGAGTATGATAGAATGAGAAAAAAAAATTAAATTAAAGTATGTTAAAATAAAAAATAATGTATGAGAGTATGATAGAATGAGAACAAAATTAAAAGTAAGTTAAAATGAAAAATAATGTATGTATTTTTATTAGTGTATGATAGAATGGGAGAAAAATTTTGTAATATTACTATAATAAAAAAATAAAAAAAAAAGAAATAATAAAAAAAAGAAAGAGAAGAGAAGGTGAACAGAACAAAAAAACTATGGAATTAATGAAACGAGTGAGAATGGATGAGACAGTATGGAAGTATGTTTTCTTTTAATAATTAATATGTTTTTAGGCTATTGTTTGTTTTAAATTGATAACACGGAACCACGCATTAGAACCAAGTAACATAGTAGACGTTTAAAAATTATGTATTTATCCACGCTTATTGTAAAAATTGCATCATTATTTACTCTCTTGAGAACATTTTTAATTCTTTTAAAAATATTTTTTTTTGTTTGCTTACAATAAATAAATAGATAATGATGGAATTTACGAACGACGGATTTTATTTTAAAACCCGCTCGTTCTGCGGTGGGCCGTGAGGTGTAATGGACGAGTTTTTCGTCCATTTACTTAAAATAATTATAAAAAGACTTGTAAAATAAAATCAATCCAAGCGGTGATGTTTGTAAACCTTTGGGCACGCGCGCGAACTGGAAAAACGCCGATACCGAACGCCAAGTGCAAAAGCCAGAAAACTAGAAGAGTACGAGGGATGAAAATTATATCAATGGATTCGTCTTTTTATGAAGAATAAGATTATAGTATTCGCAACAGTAAATATGACAATGAACATCCACGCCGAGGCAGTTTATAAAAATTAAACGCGCACTGAGAACGCCGAATTCAAGAGCACAGCGAAGAGGAGACCGGAGGAAGGGAGGAGCGAGTAAAACGCCATACCCAATCTGTTTGCTAGAGCCGAGAGAGAGAGAGAGACAGCGAGAGGGAAGGCACAACATGAGAGCAAGAAAAGAGAGAGATAGAGAACGAGAAAACGCGGCGCATGCGTGAGAGAGGTCTGGCGTTTGTCAAGACCAACGCGGCTCCGATTTTCCCGTACGGAGGCGAAAAAGCTGACAGATCGTAAAGAGCCAAAATTATGAGTCCAGCTAAGGGGAAGGTGACAGCCGCACTTTTCGGCTGGTGGGAGCGATCGGATACCTACCAAATGTGTGTGTAAATAGATACATTGGAAGAGGCTCGATCTAGGCCATTTGACCTTTGCGGGAAGCTTTTCTCGGGAACGGAGCGGGGTCTCCAAAGAAATTCAGGAGACATCTTTATGGCTTTGTTTTTAACCCTATAGATCAACCACGACTATGCTGTATATGGATCTATGCATAGCACAGGAGCTTTTTATAGATAATAGTCGAGAAGCTTCTGTGTACGTGAAAATTCGGGTATAAAAAGGCCGAATAATGAGAGCACGACGCGCAGTCCACCACAGCAATTTGAAGAGGGCGAATCTCTGCTCGAGACCTCCGACGGAACGTAGAAGGATTCAGCTACATAGACATAGAAAAAGAAGCTCTCTCGCTGCGCCCACCAACTGAGCCTTCACCACATTCATCGTCGCCGGTCTACGAGGCAACAATCATCGCACCTGCTGCAAGAGTAGAGAACTGAAGAGGGTCGATCATCACGCACTGGAAGAGGAGCTGAACCACCGATCTCAACCAGCAAAGCGGGGTGCGAAGCCCAAGGTATTATTAATTAAAATTGTACTCAAAATGTATTTCGTCGCGGATTGAATAAAATCATTATTCTATACATTTTTATAAAATTTCTGTTTATTCCGGGATTCCGCATCCTGGTTACGCATAGCGCTTTCGGGCGTTGGCGAAAAGACAGGAATCCGAATACGCATGGGCTTGCTCAGTGCCTATTCAAATAATTTAATTATAAGGTGTGTAATCTCGACATAACACCTAACATACATGTTATTATTTCGATTATATTCATCTAAAATATTAATGGCTTTAAAATGGCCATGTAAAATACCGAAACGATACCTACCTTACCGGCACCTAAGTTTTATTTTTTTTATCGTATTTAAACAAAAATTTCAGAGAAAAGCGCTCTTTTACGGAAATCCAACGCTTTTTCCTAAAGTTTGTGTTTAGATGTAATAAAAAAAATAAAATTTTGGTGCCGATAAGCTAGGGATCTACGTTTGAGTTGAACATGGCCTCAAAGTTAAAACGGTATTATAAAATCAAGTTTCAATTAAAACATTATAAAATCAATTATAAATGTATTAAAATATTATCAAATTTACTTTATTTATATTTGCTTATATTCTATATGTTTAATATAAATGGATAAAGAAATTTTTCAATTCATTAAAAAAGCATAATTTTGTTCTAAGTTGATGAAATCTTCAAATCTATATTTTCAACTCAAAAATAACTTCAAAATAGTCTCAAAAGAGATGAAAAGAGAGGGGATTAAACATATTGCAAGAATATGTGTTTATATTAGATGCATCTTTAAGGGGGCTAGACACCTTTTTTCTCTGAAATAAGAAGTCACATTTTAATACATAAATGTAAACTAATTATTTCATACTTTTTACATGTAAAAGTGGGTATATTTACCTTACCTTAAAACTTTCTCCGATAGGCCTTTTATATGGTCCAGAACCATAGTCATCGATGAAACAAGTTTTTTCACTAACCGTAAGCTTTGAAATTTTCCTGTGGATGGATTGACTTCAGATTTGAACTAAATTACTCCTGAATAGTATAATTCTCATATGAGTGTAGGGATTTAGGATTAAATGTCGGAAAAAATTTTTACATCAGAAAAATTATGAAAAAATATAAAAAATTTTAAAAAAATAAAAAAAAAAACTCTTGAAAAACAGCACAATTTTTTTTTTTTCTCTCATTAGATCAAAAATCCCTACACTCATATGAGAATTATACTATTCAGGAGTAATTTAGTTCAAATCTGAAGTCAATCCATCCACAGGAAAATTTCAAAGCTTACGGTTAGTGAAAAAACTTGTTTCATCGATGACTATGGTTCTGGACCATATAAAAGGCCCATCGGAGAAAGTTTTAAGGTAAGGTAAATATACCCACTTTTATATGTAAAAAGTATGAAATAATTAGTTTACATTTATGTATTAAAATGTGACTTCTTATTTCAAAGAAAAAAGGTGTCTAGCCCCCTTAAGATGAAATGGCGAAAAAGTTATTTACAATTCATATAACTATTATGTATTTAGAAAAAGTTGTTACTTTTTCAAATCACATTTTTAAGACCAAAATAACTCGTGAGTAGTTATAAATACATAATTTATAATGAAATTAACTGTACTTTAAGAATATCGGTATCCATTTTCTATACCTGAAGAACCAATTAAAAAGAAAATTATTTCTGAAACAAAAAATTTTGGCAAAATTGTTATTTTATCAAAATAAGACCTTATTGTCATTCATTTGACTCCAAAATTTAATCAGTTCTGAGTTAAGACATACGTAAGATGCATGCAAAAGTTCAGCTCATTACGTCTATCCGTTCAAGAGTTATGCCGGGGTCAAAATTTCGTTTCATAAATTCATACATACATACATTTTTTTAAAACCTATTATTCTGACTCAGAAAGCTCAAAAACATCGAAATTCATCAAAATCTCTGTTTTGAAAATTTTCACTATTACAACGCTTTCTCTTTGAGAAATAAATATAGTGTCAATAGGGAGAAATAAAATTCGTATACTGAATATATTTTAACACTCCGTGCGCAAAGCTCGACTTCGCACACGCTCAAATAAAAAAGCATATGCTAAATCAAGCTTTGTACACGTCGTATACAAAAATACGGTTCGATACGCGAGCGAGAAGGTGATTTTAACCTAGCTTCGCTCAGGTGCAAACGTCCATACTAGGATAAAATCACTTTGACGCACTAGCATCGAAATTTATCTGTATTATTTTGACTCTCCGTGTGCAAAGCGCGATTTCACGCACGCTTGTTTTTTGAATGAAAAAGCATACGCTAAATCAAGCTTTGTACACATCGTGTCAAAAGATACTGTTCGATACACAAGCGAAAAGGTGCACGCGTTGGTATCAAACTGTACTATTTCTAAACAAAGAAAATATTAACTTTAATTAGTAATTTTAAACATTCATTTGGAAAAACACGTCTTCCTTTTATGCAAATACAATACTCAGAATTCATTTGGCAATTCTTATGAGAGTACTATTATGAGAGATAATTATTGAAAAATTGGATCAAAATGACAAAAATGCAGATTCCTACTTATCAACATTAAAATTATTTTTAATTAAAAAGTTTTTAAACAGTTTTTTGGAAAACCACAATTTTAACGCCCTCCTTATATTTAAATACTATACATAGAATTATTTTATAGCCATTCTATTATAATTTTGATAAAGTATACTCGTTGGAAGATGATGTCGGTATCCAACATCTCCTTAAAGCATTCATTTTTGGAATATTTTATTAAGGGTTCCCGAAATCTTTCTAAAGCTTTCACGAAATGTTGCTCAGTTGCATAGGTGGAATTTTTTGTTATTCCATTAAACTTACGGCAAGCTTTCGCGGAACCTTACCAGAATATGTTACGGTTCCAGTAATCTTTGACTTATTGTCACTGCAATCTTTTATGAAAGGTTCTATTTATGTTGAGTAGAATCTTCCTGGGGGTATTCATAAATCTTTTTAAAAGTTTTTCGGAAGATTTGCAATGAATGTTATAGTTCGATCTTTCACTAAGCTTACTGTAACCCTTCTGGTTACCTTTCATGATAGATTCCAGTATTCATGAATCTTTCTCAAAAATTTTTCAGAAGATTTGCAATTTATGTTCCAGTTTATCTTTCAGTAAGCTTACTGTTACCTTTCTAGTTATCTTCCATGAAAAATTCAAGTATCTGTTATTAGAATGTTTCATGGAAGATTCTGGAAACCTTTCAAAAGCTTTCATGGCATGTTACTGAATCGCACATTTGGAATTTTTTTGTCTGATTCCACAAAACTTACGGGAAGCTTTCATGAACATTGCAAGGCAACGCGACTGGGGAGTTTCGCCGGAACCTTCCATTAGGCTTTTCCATTATTTTTCGGTAATCATGCTAACTGCAATCTTTCATGTAAGATTTTATTGATGTTTAGTAGAATCTTCCCTGAAAGTATTCAGTAATCTCTTTCAAAAGGCTTTTGGAAGATTTTTAATCAATTTTCCAGTTGAATCTTTCAGTAAGCTTACTGTAACCTTTCTATTTATTTTTCATGAAAGATTCCAGTATGAATTCTGAGAATGTTTCATGTAAGGTTCCGGAACCCTTTCAAAAGCTTTCGTTGTATATGGTCGAGTCTTATAGTTCGAATCTTTTTTGTTGATTCCGTTAAACTTACGCGAAGCTTCCGTGTAACATTGCAAGGTAACGCTACTGGAAAGTTCCGTGGGAACCTTCCATTAAGCTTTACGCATTATTTTTCGATAATCTTTTATTCATGCTCACTGCAATCTTTCATGGCAGATTTCATTTAGGTATAATGGAATCTTTCCTGAAAGTATTTATAAATCTTTTTCAAAAGGTTTTTGGAAAATTTGAAATCAATGTTCCAGTTTAATCTTTCAGAAAGCTTACTGTAACCTTTATAGTTCTCTTTCATGAAAGATTCCAGTATCAATTATTAGAATGTTTCATGAAAGATTCTGTCAGCTTTTCAAAAGCTTTCGTGTAATGTTACTCTGGTGAATAGTTAGAATCATTTGGTTGTTTTTGCGAATCTTACGGGAAGCTTTCGTGGAACATTGCAACGTAACGCTACTGGCTTTACGCATTATTTTTCGGTAATCTTTTGTTCACGCTTACTGCAATCTTTCATGAGAAGTTCCATTTTTGTTTAGTCGAATGTTCCCGGAACGCATTCATCAATCTTTCTCAAAAGTTTTTCGGAAGATTTGCAAGAAATGTTTCTGTTCTATCTTTCAGTAAGCTTACTGTAATCTTTCTAGTTATCTTTCATGGAAGACTCCAGTATCGATTCTTAGAATGTTTCATGGTGGATGTCGGTAACCTTTCAAAAACTTTCATGGCATGTTACGGAATCGCATAGCTGGAATTTTTTTGGTTGGTTTCCGAAAACTTACGGGAAGCTTTCGTGGAGCATTGCAAGGTAACGCTACTGGTAAGTTTTGCCGGAACCTTCCTTTAAGCTCTTTGCATTATTTTTCGGTAATCTTTCATTCATGCTTACTGACACCTTTCATGAAAGGTTCTATTTATGTTCAGTGGAATCTTTACTGCAAGGATTTGGGAATCTCCTTTGCAATCTTAGCGTAAGCTTTCAACAAACATAACGGTGTAATCTTCCCAAAAGCTTGCCGTAATATTGTTTCCTTTCGTGAAGGATTCCTGGATTGATCGCTGCAAGGTCTTGGGAATCTCTTTGGTAATCTAAGCTTAAACTTTCAAGAAAGATAACAGTGTAATCTTCCCGAAAGTTTACCGTAATATTGTTGTTTCCTTTTGTGAACGATTCCTGTATTGATACCTGCAAGGATTTGCGAATCTCTTTTGCAATCTTACAGTAAGCTTTCAACAAAGGTAACAGTCTAATCTTCCCAAAAGCTTACTGTAATATTGTAGTTTCATTTCGTGAAAGATTCCTGTATCAATCCCTACAAGGATTTGGTAATCTTTTCTGCAATCTTAGCGTAAGCTTTCAACAAAGATAACAGTATAATCTTCCCAAAAGCTTACTGTAATATTGCTGTTTCCTTTTTTGAAAGATTCCTGTATTGATCCCTGCAAGGATTTGGGAAGCTCTTTTTCAATCTTAGCGTAAGCTTTCAACAAAGCTGACAGAGTAATATTCCCAAAAGCATACTGTAATATTTCCTTTTCCTTTCGTGAAAGATTCCTGTATTGATCTCTGCAAGGATTTGGGAATCTCTTTGGTAATCTTAGCGTAAGCTTTCAAAAAGATAACAGTGTAATATTTCTAAAAGCTTACCGTAATATTGCTGTTTCCTTTTGTGAACGATTCCTGTATTGATCCCTGCAAGCATTTGGGAATCTCTTTTGCAATCTTACAGTAAGCTTTCAACAAAGGTAACAGTCTAATCTTCCGAAAAGCTTGCTGTAATATTGTAGTTTCCTTTCGTGAAAGATGCCTGTATTAATCCCTGCAAGGATTTGGTAATCTTTTCTGCAATCTTAGCGTAAGCTTTCAACAAAGATAACATACAATCTTCCCAAAAGCTTACTGTAATATTGCTGTTTCCTTTTTTGAAAGATTCCTGTATTGATCCCTGCAAGGATTTGGGAAGCTCTTTTTCAATCTTAGCGTTAGCTTTCAACAAAGATAACAGTGTAATATTTCCAAAAGCTTACTGTAATATTGCATTTTCCTTTCGTGAAAGATTCCTGTATTGATCCCTGCAAGGATTTGGAATCTCTTTGGTAATCTTAGCGTAAGCTTTCAAAAAGATAACAGTGTAATCTTTCTAAAAGTTTACCGTAATATTGCTGTTTCCTTTCGTGAAGATTCCTGTATTGATCCCTGCAAGGATTTGGGAATCTCTTTGGTAATCTTAGCGTAAGCTTTCAAAAAGATAACAGTGTAATCTTTCTAAAAACTTACCGTAATATCGCTGTTTCCTTTTGTGAACGATTCCTGTATTGATCCCTGCAAGCATTTGGGAATCTCTTTTGCAAACTTACAGTAAGCTTTCAACAAAGGTAACAGTCTAATCTTCCCGAAAGCTTACTGTAATATTGTAGTTTCCTTTCGTGAAAGATTCCTGTATTGATCCCTGCAAGGATTTGGTAATATTTTCTGCAATCTTAGCGTAAGCTTTCAACTAAGATAACAGTATAATCTTCCCAAAGGCTTACTGTAATATTGCTGTTTCCTTTTTTGAAAGATTCCTGTATTGATCCCTGCAAGGATTTGGGAAGCTCTTTTTCAATCTTAGCGTTAGCTTTCAACAAAGATAACAGTGTAATATTCCCAAAAGCTTACTGTAATATTGCATTTTCCTTTCGTGAAAGATTCCTGTATTGATCCCTGCAAGGATTTGGGAATCTCTTTGGTAATCTTAGCGTAAGCTTTCAAAAAAGATAACAGTGTAATCTTTCTAAAAGCTTACTGTAATATTGCTGTTTCCTTTCGTGAATGATTCCTGTATTGATTCTTGGAATATTTCACGTAAGATTCCCGTAAGCTTTCTAGAAGCTTTCATGTAATATTCGTCGAAAGGACATTTAGCAATCTTGATTGTAATATTGCTTTAACCTTCCGGGAAGCTTACAAGAAACCTTCCATTGTAATCTATCTGAAAGTTTCAATTATCTTTTAAAAAGGTTGATGAAAGCTTCCATTGGAATATTTCTTGAATCTTTCACTGGGAAGCTTTCATGCTATGTGGGGGCCCTATGAGATCAAATGGGCATATACAAGTTACTTTATTTAGGTACGAGAGGCTGTATTTGATCACAGACAAATCCTTGATTTGAAGAGTCTCTCTTTGTAAGTATTGAAATAAAAAAAAACTTTACTTAATTATCTACAACAGTAGAACTAGCAGCTCAGGTTATAAGTGACAGAGAAAATCAGGGACTGGTGCAGCTGCAGTCATGCCCCACTCGAAAAAACTGAAAAAATTGCATAATGTAATCCTATTTGTTTAATTAATCATATCTACTTGCAGAAAAATAGTCAGCTTAATATATGAAATAACAAGAGTTACTTTTTCAGTTTTTTTTTATCTCAAAGTAAAGGTGCCTTACGTACAATGTATAAAGCGAATACTCCTGCTGACAGGTAGTTTTTGTATTCTAGGAATTTTCTATTTTCTATTAAAAAGGTAAGCATAGTATAGCGGATGGTAAGGAGTGATTGCAGTTACGAATGCTAATCAATTGTGATTTTCTTTAGAAGAAACAGCGGAAGCACTAGCAGCACCAACTTAAGCTCAAGTAAATTGATCAAGTAGATAGTGATGGCAAATATTTACATAATTCACTATTTCCTTGAGAATATTTGTGCATGATGTAAGTGTACTATTGGTTGATTGTTTACACATTTATTTGAAGTAAAAAATGGACTCGAGACGAACCAATTTGTTTTGATGAATTTATTACACCAACGTTTCGAAAGTATTGTTAACTTTCTTCATCAGGGCATAAAAATAGTATTATAACATATTAAGTTCGTCAACGAGGAGTTTGAACTTCTCCTCACGAACGCAACGTCGTCAAATCAAGAGTTTATGATAAAGTAAGTTAACAACACTTTCGAAAAGTTGGTGTAATAAATTCATCAAAACAAATTGGTTCGTCTCGAGTCCGTTTTTTAATCCTTCAAATAATTAAAACCTACGAACGTATTTCAAACACTTCAAAATTACACATTTATTGTTTGTAGAAGATGATAACCACAATAGTATACCTATTAATAATTTAATTTTTCAATAGACTATTAATTTAATTTAAATCTCAATTTTAATAGTTTAGTCAGGTAAGCATTTTAAATTAAATTGAATTAATAATTAAATAAAAAAGTATTAAATTATTGATAAACATACCATTATGGTCATCATCTTAAAAAACATTAATGTATAAACAATCAACCAACAGGGCAAGTATACTTACATCATGCGCACATACTCTCAAGGAAGCAGTCAATTAGGTAAATATCTACCATAACCGCGTATTTGATTCATTTAAGCTGAAGTTGGAATTCTATTACCCCTGCTGCTTTTTCTGAAAAAAAAAAAAAAAAATCATAACAAATTAGTACTAATAACTTAGATTACTTCTTACCATCCCCTAGTATGTTCTTAGTTCAATAGAAAATTAATAGAAATTTCCTAGCACTTACTTTGAGGTGATACCATTAAACTTTGAATTTACAAAAACATAAAAACTGATGAAAGCGAATTCTGTGATAATTCACATATTATTAAGCTGATTTACTTAATATTTTAATTAAAAAATTTCTATTTAGCTATTTTTTTTATACTTTGTAACATCACATTTGATGTTACAATAGAAATCTTTAAAAAACTTAGAATCAACCCATAGATTAGTTATCGATTCTAAAAATAGAAAACTACACACAGAAAAGCTTAATCTACGCTTAATTACTTACATGTATTTATAACTTAGGTGAAGTAACTTGTAAGGAAAAGAGAATATACGAACTCTCTCTAGATTCCTTGCTGGACAGGTAGCAATGTTTATGAAGAGCTAACTGCTTGTCCCCAGTCTCTTAAGGGCCTCCTCTACAGCTCTTGGTCTACTGCTACTTTGCATTGACACTCATGACACCTATGATTAGAAGAAAGAAAAATTATTAGGATGAAGAAATACTATACCTAGATTAGAAATGCAAAGAGATTGCTTTGCTAAAGAATTCAAATTAAAATGCAGCTCACCTGGCATAGTCACATCCAGAAAAAGGAAGCAATGACAGTTTTCACCAGGAAGAAGCTCGGTGAATCTTGATGAATTAGTGGACTGCAGGCTAAGCAGTACGGATGCTTAACCATTCTCCAGGGAGGAACTGTATACTCGTAGCACCACTAAAACATAAACATTATTAAATAAATGCATGCATGGACTTAGCTATATGCACTGATCCTACCTTGATTATATGTCATGCATGGACAACATAACCTAGCAATGGCTCGTGTAGCGGCCGCTGGCATTGTCGCGTATCTAAGCTGCCTCCTGGAAGATCGCTTCGTAGACAACACCGGCAGGTCGTCGGACATCACACCTTTCCTGCTACCTCGCCACCAGAGCACGCCTTAGTACGAATGATCGGTGATGAGCGTGCGCATTGGAGAGTTTGTTATTGACAATACGTTTTATATGTGTTTACGACTTTGAATAAATTAAATGTTTTTCTTTATAAATAGTTGTTACTGTTTATTGTGTGTGTGTGTGTACGTGTGTGTGTGTGATCGTAACAATATTAAACACAATGTATATTATAAAGATACTTGCTAGGTAACAGATATCATAACAGATACGCCTAAACTATACAGGATTTCAGGTGTATACATAAGATCATGCTGCTTTTAAAGAATACAAGCCACTTGTCAGATCTAGAAAACACATTTGGAATACGCAATGCGTTTAATATTTACTTTAAATGGACATGGTTGAGTAAAGAATCTATAGAAGCGTACAAAAATTGTGGAAATCTAAACCTTAACCACAAAAATCAGTTTTATTATATAATAAGAAATAGAAAGTAAATATCATTGTACGAGAAAATTTTGTTACCTGTAATTGTGCAATAAAAATATGCAGTATAAGCACACATTCTTAGGGAAAGCTGTTTGTCCTGTAAGTATCTGCAATAAGCGCCCACTTGATTGTTCTACCTGAATTCATGATATTGATGCTGTTATTGCTCCTGCTGCTTCTACTGAAAAAAAAAGGTTATTAACATTAGTATCTGAGGTCACTTTTTACCACATATTAGCATGTGCTTATAACTTTGATAAAAAATTCATAGAAAATTTGTATAATATAAAAGTCACCTACCAGACTTAGTGAGGATATTCATAATATGCATTGCACATAAAACTTGCGTTAAGGTGATACAGTTGAATATCCAATCCGCAAGAGTAAAGAAATAAAGCCACTCCTTGAAAACATCTCCGACATTACACATATTATTAAGCTAGCTTTGTCTTCTTAAAGAATGTATAATGCTAGAAAATACATAATTTATTAATTATAAAAATTATTAAAATCATGAATTAATAAAAGTAATTTTTTCTACAGTATGTATTTACCAGTATAGTAAACCAGACAAAATACATAATTTTACTCCATTTCTTTAAGCAATCACACTTGTAGGAAGATTCAGTCCACTTAATATATGAAATATCACAGGAATGGCTTCCTTTAGTTCTTATGCTCTTCCAGGTTCGATATTAAACTACATCACGACAAAGTAAGTTTTGTGTACAATGCATATAGTGAATATCTCTGCTGAATCTGACAGTTGGCTTTTATATTCTAGGAATTTTCTATTAATTTTCTATTTAAAGTCATAAGCACTTACTAGTAGACGTTAAAGAGTGACCTCAGTTACTCATGCTAATCTCTTATGATTTCTTTTCAGAAGAAGCATCAGGAACGACAGTAGCACTATCACAAGCTCAGGTGGGTGGTTTAAGTGTGTAGTCATTGCAGATGTTAGCATGACAGACAGCTTTCCCTGAGAATGTGCACCTATGGTTTTATACGCTTGTTCACTGTTAGGTGATTGTTTACCTATTTATTTTTGGTTGATGATGATAAGTACAATAGTATATCCATTAATAATTTAATTACTTTCAAATTCAATTATTAATTTATTTTAATTTTTAATTTTAATTATTCTTTCTGAAGTATGTTTTACCTGACTATGTTTTTAAAATTAAAGAAAGTCATTAAAATTAAAAATTAAATTGAATCTGAAATAAATAATTAAGTAAACTATTTGCAGATACACTGTTATACTTCTTGTCCTCGACAAAAAATAAATGTTTAACAATAAACTAACAGACAGCAAGTGTACTTGCGTCATAAGTACTTATTCTCAGGGAAAGCTGTTTGTCCTGTAAGCATCTGGTCGACCACACACTTAATCGGACCACCTAAGTTCCTGTTGGTGCTGTTATTGCTCCTGCTGCTTCTACTGAAAAGAAATGGCAATAGATTATTAGTATTTATATCTGGGTTCACTCCTTACAACCAACTAGCGTGTGTTTGTCATTTTAATAAAAATTCATAGAAAATTACTTGAATGCAAAACTAACCTGTCAGATTTAACAGGGATGCTCACTATATCCATTGTGCACAAGACTTACATTCAGGCGATGCAGTTTCATGTCCAATCTATAGAAGTAAAAGCAATAAAGAAAGCCACTTCTTTAACACGTCTCCAACATTTCACATATTATTAAGCTGGCTTTATCTTCCTGCAAAAATGTATAATGCTAAAAAATACATAATTTATTAATAATAAAAATTATTAATAATAAAAATTATTAATATCATGAATTAATAAAAGCGATTCTTTCTGTAATATGCATTTTCCAGTGTGGTAAAACTGACAAAATTTGTTTGATAAAATTTTTCAATAAAAATTTTAGTTAATTTATGCTTTTGAAGCAAAGCTTCTATTTATGAATGTTTAATAAATTTTCTAAATATTTAAAAAGAATACTTTCTTCCAAATTATTCTTTTAAATAAAACAAAATACTAAAAATCTATACACAATAATTAAAATTTTTTAAATGAATATTATTTTTGAATGACAAAAGATTAAAAAAAAAAGTTAAATCTGAATCCAAATGGTATACATACCTCTTCAATCTTTTCATCTCCAAAACTTAATGGACTAAGAGACATATGATCATCATCAATTTTTTTGATACGGTTAAAGGCGCTTTTACATTTGCTCGGAAAGAATGTTGATTTTCTAAAAGTAGTTTTATGATGACTTGTACCTTTCCTTGTGTCAGTTTTTGCTTTTGGTTCCCATCCTGGGATAGGCAGACTAGCTTTTGTAAGTTTTATAAAATATTTTTGGACTCTACTAGATACTTGTTTTGGAGTACGATTTCCTATAAAATAAATTATAACTTATTAAAGTTATCATGTATTTTGAATTGCGTATTAAAAATTTAAAAATAGAATGAAGTTTTGAATAACAGGTTTGGTATGGCATGATCCAAATATATCTCATGGAGCTGACCGTACTTTAGGTTACCGTAGAAAAATAGTACATTTCGATACTAGTGCCAGGATTTGATTTTCCCCTCGTGTGACTGTTTGCAATCGAGCGAAGCGAGGGTGAAAAGGTCACACGAGGAGAAAATCAACTTCTCACACAAGTGTCGAACCGTATTTTTTGACACGACGTGCGAGAAGTGAGATTTTTGCACGCATCGTTTAACGCAGCGTGCGAGAAATCGAACTTCTCGCACGGAGTTTAAAAATAGTACATTTCGATACTAGTGCGAGGATTTGATTTTCCCCTCGTGTGACTGTTTGCACCCGAGCGAAGTGAGGGTGAAAAGGTCACACGAGGAGAAAATCAACTTCTCACACAAGTGTCGAACCGTATTTTTTGACACGACGTGCGAGAAGCGAGATTTTTGCACGCATCGTTTAACGCAGCGTGCGAGAAATCGAACTTCTCGCACGGAGTTTAAAAAAAATACGTTTCGACACTTGTGTGAGAAGTTGATTTTCTCCTCGTGTGATTTTCCCCTCGCTTCACTCGGGTGCAAACAGTCACACGAGGGGAAAATCAAATCCTCGCACTAGTATCGAAATTTACTATTTTTCTACGGCAACCTAAAGTACGGTCAGCTCCATGAGATATATTTGGATCATGCCATACCAAACCTGTTATTCAAAACTTCATTCTATTTTTCAATTTTTAATACGCAATTCAAAATACATGATAACTTTAATAAGTTATAATTTATTTTATAGGAAATCGTACTCCAAAACAAGTATCTAGTAGAGTCCAAAAATATTTTATAAAACTTACAAAAGCTAGTCTGCCTATCCCAGGATGGGCAAAAAAAAAAATTTTTTTTGAAACTCCGTGCGAGAAGTTCGATTTCTCGCACGCTGCGTTAAACAATGCGTGCACAAATCTCACTTCTCGCACGTCGTGTCAAAAAATACGGTTCGACACTTGTGTGAGAAGTTGATTTTCTCCTCGTGTGACCTTTTCACCCTCGCTTCGCTCGGGTGCAAACAGTCACACGAGGGGAAAATCAAATCCTCGCTCTAGTATCGAAATGTACTATTTTTTAACTTTTGTCCATGACACTTTTTATATCAAATACAATATTAAAAATGATTAAAAATGACTGAAAATTTTTTTAATTCTTTTTTATAAAGAAAAAAGAAAAAGGAAGAACTAATTTATGTTTTTTTCGTACATTATGCATACCGAACCTGATAAACTAACATATTTTTAATAAATACATATAATAATTGCTTAAAGAATATAAATTTACCTAAAGCATTAACAATTTTTGTTCATCGTCGCATTTCAACCTCCTCAGGAAGATGTTCTATTAATTCTTCTAAACGCCTCTGTTCATCTGTTGTCCACAATCTATTGAAACTTTTAGGTATTGTCTCACCAAAAGCTCAACCTCTCACAAGAGGCTTGTCTGATTCTTCATCTTGTGCAATTTTTGAATTGGGTACATTTTTTCCATGACGTGTTTGAGGTCTCAGACTATCATCTGTCTGGGCAATATTGTACTTAGACCAATCAATTTCTGGGATTTCTGCAATTTTCTGCAGCCCAGGATATTCTGGGAGATTGCCACTTTGTAATTGTCCTACATAAGCAGGCATTGGATCTTCCAATGCCTGCTTTTTTGTTAAGAGCAACGTATCTAAATTTTTTATTGCTTGTGTGCGCTGACCATTGAGGATGACAATAATCTTCAGTACATCTCTGTAATCTTTATTCCCTTTTAAAGTCAAGTGATCCGATTCGAAATAAAAATGATCTGCAGGATCTATAGTTTCCTTCTCGTGGAATACCGACTTCGTTGGCTTGACGACTACATGATTATCTGGTCTTATAACCAGTTAGTATTTCAGGTGGAATATCTTGCAATATATCTGATAATGTTTGATCTTTTAACAATGAAAATGTGCCTTGTTTATGATTGTCAAAGGTTTTATTCACCTTGTTTGATATTTCAATCTCTTGGTAAAGCGTTGATGGACTTGCTTCATCATAACTTGAAAGAAATGAATCAAAATAATCAGACGCTAAGTTGGACATATCAACATCCACTGCCTCGAATGGCTCCATTTTCTCAATAGTAGATTTCATGTCCTATAAAGTTATTACAAAAAGTAACCACTAACTAACCCACTACGTTACATTGAAATTCTTCGTCACATGAAAATGTCTTACGAACTCGTCAGCTACGTTTGTTTATCTCGTTAAGACTTTAAATTACACTTTTGTCGTCGAGAAATTACATTTCTCCAAACCATTATTATTTTTTATTCTTTCACTCGCACTATTGCTTTGTTTACGATCAACTGAACACACATGTACGATTTAAGGTTAGGCTAGTGCGTGCGCGACTTTCGTGCTAGCTCGCGACAATAACAAAGTCGACGAAAGTCGGAGCGCGGCGAAACATATAGGTAAACACTCGGCCGGTTGAGCGAGCCGCAAACTATAGGTATAGTTAGAATCTATAGCGGCCGAGCCCAGCAGCGCGGGAGCCGCGGAGAGAGAGAGATAGCTGCCGCATAGGCGTAGAGAGCGCAGACGACGGGCGACAACAGGGCCTGTGTTCGAGGTGTGGCGACGGCGCTGCGCACGGGAGAGCCAAGCGCCTACAGTATATAGGCATAGATATTGGGCTCAACGGCTGCCGCGAGTGCACGCGCACCGAGACCGCCGAATCTGCCCACGGCGAGACAGCGCCGACACGCTGGCCAGTAAAGGAAGGTCTGACATAGACTTTTTCGAGGGAATGGCTGCATTTTTGATATTTGGTAAAACACATCGTCTAAAAACGATGGTCAAAAATGCAGCCTCAAAAAACACCGGCGTCACCCTTAATTTGTCAAAAAACCACCCCCGAAAACGGTTTTTCGCGTATAACTCGCGAACTATAAGAGATATCGAAAAAAGTCCCAAACAAAAGTTGTAAGGCGTGAAATTTTACATAAGAGTAACCTGTCACTTTTTTGCATTAGATAAAATTAAGCTTGAGAAAAGTACGCAGAAGTTGCAAACAGCAAGCGGCCGAAGGGGAAGGTCGGCGGGACCTACAGCGCGCAGTTGCGGCGTCGGCGGCATTGTTGTTATATAAACACACGCGTGGACTGAGAGTCTTTGCCACTTGCGAACCGTTTTTCAGTTTCTAGCGATTCTAGCTGGCCCAGGCGCCGGAAATCTTTTCGCTTCTGTTTCCCCCTCTATACCTGCTGATGCAATTGAATAAAGTAACCATCGTTTTTTTATAGATTTTGATTCGTAGAATCAACTAATACTAATTTTTTTACTGTTTTCAATTGAAATAATGAACATTTTTCTACAAGATGCAATAGTTTCTTACAAACATGTATTATTTAAATAAAATAATTTTCTATTTAAAGCCAAGTTATACTTTTAAAACAGAAATTACCGTTTCAGTCTAAATCTCTGTCTCTAGATTCAAAAACAATTTTTCTTTCTATGAAGACTCGATTCCTACTATCTGAAAAGTAATTATTTTTCTTCGCCCAGGATTTTCTTCTCAATATTCGTAATTAATAGAAGATAATAAAAAAGGTTCCTTCGGAGAATACATCGAATTATGAGTATTTATGACGAAATTTATTAACTTTTTAGAGTTTCTCACGCCTGGATCATGGATATGGATAAAACAGGGTGTAATTTTGTGGCTTAAAAATTACATCTTGAAGTTTTAGCAAAATCCATGCTCGGTAAATTAGAAGCTCTTTTCATAACTGCACTTCTGAGTCTATTGATGAGAATAAGTTTTTTCCAATTTTTTTGTTCTAAGTCTAAAAATAACAATAAAGGACAATAAGTAAAACGTTTTTTTTTTCATTAAATCTTTTAAAAAGAAAATGATACTGTAGTGCTTTACACAAACGAATTCCGATTTAAAAAGATTTTTGTCTAGAGTCAACTACCTATATAATCAATTCTAATACCTATCTAATTCCAGAAGAATATCCTCTTGGGCGAAACGGACTGTTTTTACAGTAACTGAAAAGTTTTCTCAATGATCGATAAAAAGTTTATGCACGTGCGAATAAGCGTGAGCGAATGCGTTACAACATTTTTCCTATATTTAATTTTTAATAAATCTTTATTTCGTTAGAGACACCAGGAATTACTTCAAGCAAATGTGTGTAGAAAAAAGAAGAGCAATACTTACAGTATTGCTATAGTATTGCAATACTGTAAGTATTGCTCTTCTTTTTTCTACATATAATTCTACCTATTTACCGTTTTTTATGTGTGCCACGAAAAAATTATGATTTCTTCGATTAGGGGCGCATCGACATCACGTTCTTTAGAACGTATTTTTAGAAAATTATAAAAACAACAAATTTTTTTTCATAACGGACAAATAGTATTTAATTTTAATTTTTATAAAAATGCAGCGTCGTGAAGATAATATTTTTCTTAATAGTAGGCACATCGTATCCGATCACATTTACCGAAAATTTAACAAGAGTTGATAGCCTACACAAATTGGTATAAGCGCTTTTTTACCATACTCTGGTAGTTTTTTAAACAACGTTTAAAAGTATAAAATTGTCTTCAGTACGTGGAGGAAATATCTAAATTTAGGCCTCTTCTGATGTCCCATGAGCTTATCTTTGCATAACAGTGAGTTCTATGTAGTGGAACATGTTACTGGAAGTGGATTATATAAATATTTGCTTGACTTATAGTTAGCTAAATATATGAAAACCATAGAAGTATCACAGTACTATAAAAGTTATTTCCCTCCTATCTCTCGAAAAAAATTAAAAATTCTTAAAAAAAAACAAAAAATTCAAAATCTCATCCAAAACTTATAAGTTGACACCTCTTTTCGTGCCAATTAAGCAATAATATGACTTATTGGCAGCAATTTACTCTCTTAGTAACGTATACAAAAATCTCCTGGCATTAGTGAAAATATGTCTACAACAGTAAAAACACGACCAGCAGCTCGGGATGCCCGTTACTGGCTCAACTGAAATTCGAAGCTATCGAAAGAAAATCAGGAGACCCTAAGCACTGGCAAAGCTGCATGCATATATCCCACTAGGAAAAAAATGAATCATTTTTAAATTTGCCACAGTCAATGGTGCCAGGGTCATCGAGGATACATAAATAGTGTAATGGATTGGCAGTTTCCACATGTCTACTGCTGAAGGCAAAAAGGCGCTTGTTCCATGCATATGGATAACTTCACGTCAAGTGTTGAAGACCAAAATTTTAAAATTGCTCAAATTTTTTTACTTGTTCCAAATTAGCCCCAAAACAAAACCAAGAAGATTTAGAGCAAAATATTCAATCGTTCAAACGTTAGAATTAATTGAAAATTTGAAAATTTTGAATTTTTTCATAAATGTTCATTTTTCATGATTTTTTAACACAAAAATTTGAAACATTGTGTATAGCACATTAAATGGGGAAAAGTTTATAAGTTGTGAGAAGAATTACATAGAATTTTTACAAACTGATTAAACAAATTTTTTCCTTTGATAGTTCAATAACAATCCTTCACTTTATGTGAAAGGCGTACTCGACAAAACCTATTTTTTGTAGTAAAGCCCAAAAAGTATTTTCAATCTATTACTTTTAAGAAAAACTTTTGTTTTTGGTGATTGAAAGTCATTGGATAAAGCTATGGACTTTTTAAAAAGTGAAAAAAGTAAAAAAAAAACATTTTCTAGCACATCAGAAATGAATATAGTCATATTACAGTTAATGTCATTTCACAATATTTTATAGGTTAGACTGTTGGTTTTTTTACAAAATATCTATTATGCGATACAACTCCATCTCAGAAAGCATGAAATTGCAGCATACTGCATATATCATATTCGATGTTAAAAACTATTACGCCAGTCAAATACTTTTGTTCATGCTACTTGTATGCCCATCGTTATTCATTCAACATTATTTACTAATTACATAATTACATACTTCTGTTCTAAAAAAAAAAGCTTTTACAAACTGATTATAACATATTTAATTATTAAAAACCTATTATTTATATTGCTATACAAAATGCTTTCAAGCATCTTACTTATAATTAGTTGTTTCAGCTATACAAAAACATTTAACATACTGTAAAATCATAAATAGGATTTTATAATATAATAATTTATTTGATTATTCAATCGGAAACCTGAAATATAATTTTGGCATGTGTATGATAATATTACATTCAGTATAAAATATTTTCAAAACTTATGCCTGTCAAATAATTTTTTTATCTTATTGATTGTAACACATAACTATTTTAAATAATTTTTATCACCTGAATTATTACATCTGATACTTAATCTATGAAAAAAACATAATAACAAAGTATCATTATTTTATTCTAACAAAATTAGAATTGTCTTTTATTGTAGCTCCTCTTGAGGTTTTTTGTTTATATAAAATATTTATAAAAATAAATTAGATGATCAAATAAAACAGATATTTTAATAAGAAAAGCTCGTTCTTATTTACTACATAAAATGATATTAACCATTAACCTTATATATTACCTTTATAAATTATAAATATTTCTCAGTAATTAGATTTATACGGTAAATAATATGCAGTATGTGTTAAAGGTATTTGTATAACATGTAACGGAGTTCAGTTGTAGAGAGGGTATTAATCCCTCTCAGGGGTAATATACGGATCTATTCTACGCCTGGGCAACTCACCATTGTAGAATTACCTGTAGTCCGGCAGAAGCGACACGGCATAGGTTCCGAACATGCGAGCCCGGCTTCTATTGTAGAAAGCCTAGGCCGCTTTCTACTAGAACCGGCGCTGCGCTCTGCCGCTGCTGCCAACTGCTGCCGGCGAACTACCGGCTCCTCGCTATGACCTAGCGTTACCAACGCAGCCGGTCTTTCCCGCACAACGCCGCTGAGTTAACCTCTCAAGCGGCTATTGAGATACTTACTCCCGCTACCGATGTTCCTCTAGGAGGCAATGCCTGCGACTAGCTGCAGCTGCTGAAAAGGGTAGAGGGCGGTATTCGGGAAATCATGCATAGGTTAAGGCGCGCTCCATAAGTACTCGTGACTCGACTATTTAAGATAAAAATGAACGGTTTATTTGAATAAAGTAATCGCGCTAAGGGGCGCGAAACTCGGACAAGATGATAACATAAAACGCGACAGGCCGAGACTTTAAACCACGCACGCACGCAGCCGTCGATGTGCGATGGCAACAGATTACTCCGCGACAATAAGAAAGAAACGCATACATCAAGCGCGACTTACCCTCGGCTGCCCAGCCATCGCAAATTCTATCACGATCGGCGGCTATCTCACTCGCTCTCGTTGCTATCGGGGCGGGGATGGAGCGTGCCTCACTGTCCCCGGCCTATGCTGTCCTGTCTCTTTCTCTCTCTTCCTCTCGCTCGCTCCCGGTGGGTGGGCGCGGTGGCGATCCCAGTTGCAGCGGTGGTGGCACAGAACTCTCACCCGACCTATTTCTACACGTAACAGTGACGGCGACTACTTTCGCGTGTCACGGCGAGAATCAACACTCACGTTCGCAGCTGCGCGGCGGCTTCGTCTTCTTCTCCATCTGCTTCTGGCTTGTTCCGCGTGGCGCTCTGTCAATCACCATATGTGCAAGCGCGCGAGATTCAAATTTCACAACGCATTATACCTGATTATCGTAACATATATCGGCGCCCGTTACACCTCCCACCCAGATTTGACGTCCCCGCGGACGTTACATCGAGGAAGGAAAGGGCGCTGAAATAAGGAGGCAAAGTCTCAAGTGGATGCTGAAGTTAGTATTTTAGACGTTGCAGGCTCACTGTGGTTGCCCACCGGCCGCGACGTTGGAAAGCGGAAGGGTGAGGTGGCTTTCCGAGGGCGCCCGCGTTCTCGCTGCGGTTGGGCTGGGGCGGATGGGGCCATCGGATTCGGCCCGAGTGGGTCTACTACCACTGCTCAGGCTTCCGCGGGTCTTCCGCGTCCCCTCTGTGGAAGAGGTGAGGCGGGCGGTGCCACCGGGATCTGCTCTAGTGGGTCTACTACCACTGCTCGAGCACCCGAGGGCCTCGCGCGTCTCCTCGGAAGCGTTTCGTCCGTAAGGGCGTTGCCGGGGGGCCCGCTCGTTGGCGCGGCCTCCGCGTCGACCGTCCCTTCCTGCTCTTCGGGTTCTGGCGAAGCAGAGTGGTAGCTTCTCAGCTGTTCCGCAGCCACCACCTCTTCTACTTCACCGCCGTCGCCTACCAATCTGTAGGTGTTAGGTTCAAGGGAATCCGTAATCCAATACGGACCTTCGAACTTCGGCGCTAGCTTTGCCGTAATGACCTTGGCGGCCGAGGATATGGGATGGCTGCGCTTTCACACTCTGTCACCTGGTTTGAAAGTTGGCTCGCACCTGCCGGCGTCATAATAGCCAGCGTGGCGTTCTTGAGCGGCGCGCGCGTGTAACTCTGGAAGGGCCTCCATTTGCTCCTTCCAGCGAGCCAAACTTTCTTCTTGAGCCTGGTTGTCTGCTGCTACCTCTTGCTTCCTTCGTTGCGTGCCAGGGGAGTCTGGGTGTCTTCCATAGAGCATTAGAGCTGGGCTCTTCCCAGTAGACCTTTGCTCAGCCGTATTCATGGCGAAGAGAAGTTCCGGAAGCTTCTCGTTCCATCTACTATGCCACTCCTTAAGAGAGGAAGCGACCATCGTCTTTAGGGTACGGTTGGCTCGTTCTACCGGATTAGCCTGAGGGTGATAGGGGGAGTATGGGTGTGGTGCACACTACGATCCCGCAGGAGGTCTTCCACGGCATGGCTCTTAAACTCTGTGCCGTTGTCAGACAGGAAGACTTCCGGACAACCGAATCGAAGAAAGATCTTCCGACTTAGTTCCGCTAGCACCGTCTTGGCGTTGGCCTTACGTATGGGAGATGCCTCTACCCACCGGGTGAAAAGGTCTTGAAACACCAGGATGTATTCGCAACCTTTGGAGCTTCGAGGCAACGGTCCGATGATATCTCCAGCCACGACCTGCCAGGGTTTGTCGATTACTCGGCGCCCCATGAGGCCGGCTGGAGCCCTTTGTTCCACCTTGAAGCGCTGGCACGTCTCGCAGTTTCGCACGTACTCCTGCGTTTCCGCATAGTAGCGCGGTCAGTAGTAGCGCAGCGCGACTCTGGCGAACGTCTTCTCTCTGCCGAGATGTCCAGCGGTGGCGTCGTCGTGGCATTCCTTCAGCACCTCGCGACCATGCTCTTCTGGCACCACCAGTTTCCAGGCATCGTCACCGTCGCCGAGGGTTGAGTCTATCTCTGAGTTGGGGCGGTACTGATAGAGACTGCCTGCTACGATTTTGTAGGTAGGGTAGTCATTGGGCTGCTCTTTGACCTTGGCGCACCACTCCTGGTACCACGTGTCCCCGGTGTCGGTGAACCACGACACCGCAGCCACTTCTAGCCCGTTCTCATCGTCATACATACGAGAGAAGGCGTCTGCTACGTGGTTCAAGGCGCCTTTGCGGTGTTCAACGGTGAACTTGTGGCCTTGCAGCTGCAATGCCCATCGAGCCAACCTACTCGTTGGGTTTTTCAGTTGGCAGAGCCATCGCAAGCTTCTGTGGTCTGTCACTACCATAAACTCGTAGCAATCGATGTATTGGCGAAACTGTTGAATGGCCCATACTACCGCAGGGCAGTCTCGCTCGCTAACGCTATAGTTACGCTCCGCCGATGTTAGCATACGGCTCGCGAACTCGATCACCCTCTCCTGCCGTTCTAACTCTTGGAGTAGCACTGCACCTAGGCCCACGTCACTCGCATCCGTCTGCACGGTATATAACCCCTCAGGATGAGGTTGGTGCAGCACCGGAGCGGTCATCACCATCCCTTTCAGCAGTTCGAAAGAGTGCTACTGCTCCTCGAGCCACTCATACTTCTGGTTTTTCTTAGTCAGGTTCGTGAGTGGCTCCACGATGGTGGCGTGGTTCGGTATGAACTTTCGATACCACGAGGTGGTGCGTAGAAACCTCCGCAGTCCCTTCAGGTTCTTGGGCACCGGGTAATTCCTGATTGGTTCGATCTTGGCCGGGTTGGGTCTCGTGCCATCCCGGTTAACCAAAAAGCCCATGTATGCTATCTTTGGCTTGCAGAATACGCAGTTATCTGCATTAAGGGTCAATCCAGCGGCTACTAGCCGTTCTAGCACCATTCAGAGGCACTCCTTATGCTTCTCGAATGTCTCGACGACAATTATAATGTCGTATAATATGCAAATATTATATATTGCAAATAGAATATGCAAGATATTCTGCGGAAATTAAGGAAGGCAAAGTTCATCTCCACGCTCGACCTTAAGAGTGCTTACCACCAGTTACCTCTGGCGGCGGAAGCGCGGCCTATAACAGCCTTTACGGTCCCGGGATTGGGGCTATACCAATTCCGGCGGATGCCGTATTGGCTTACGAACGCGCCCGCCACCTTTCAGCGGCTCATAGACCAGGTGCTCGGAACCGAGCTAGAGCCGTACGTCTATGCCAACCTCGACGACATTATAATTATAATTATAATTATAGGGGGTAGGCGTCTGGTTCCGTGACTGTGTTCCATCACTCTTCCGGGTCATTACGTTGGGGGTCGATCAGCGGCTTCGAGAGGGCTCGATCACGCCTTTTCGAGCATCTCCTTTACTTGGCGGTGCATCTTCTTGCACCTTATCCGAGACTGGATAGTGCTTCTGCTTGATTGGTCGAATGTCCCGCAGAGTGATCTCATACTCCACGCCCGTTACGCATCCTAAGCCTGGCGGAAGCTTGCTCAGGATGGCGTCTACCATTTCCTTCAGCCTCGCCCGCTGATGGTTCGTAGCGTCCTCGAGTCCGATGGCAGACAGTGCACTGGGATCGGCCGTCAAGCTGGCTACTTCTAGATCGACATAGGCTTCTGAGTCCTTATAGAAGAACCTATCCGTATCCGGATCAAGTACAGCCCTGAACGCACGTACAAAGTTGACCCCTAAGTAGCAGTCTGCATCGACCTGGGGCATAATGGCGACTCTAATTTCGCGAGTAAGCCTCCCCACGGTAAGTGGGAGAAACACGTGGCCTAACAAGGAGCTGCGACTACCATCCGCAAGCCTCATGCCTTGTTTCTCGGATGCTACGAAATCTTTCCCGAGTGTCGTGGCCAGTTGGAGCCTGACGGTGCCCATCACCGTGGTGGATGCTCCCGGATCCAGCAACGCTCGGAGGTTGAACTCACCCACCTCAATTCGAACCCACCAGCGCGTCTCTGCGTTGGTTGGTCGGCCGTCGGAAGCTTCTCCTCGGTTGGGAGGCGGGTGAGCCTCTGACTCCTCGGAGGCCGGGCGAAGGTCGCACGCGGTCGCAGTGTCCTCGCACACTGGAGTCTTGTTCGGACTCAGCACTTGGAGTGCCGCCGAGTTTGGGACGAGTGGGTCTACTACCACTGCTCGAGCTCCCCGGAGACTTGGGGCGGGGGCGATTTCCTCTAATCGCCCCACTTCCCGTTTCCCGAACAATTAGGGCAATACCTTGCCACGTAGCCGATCTTGCCACATGAGTAACAACTCAGCGGCGGTCTCGGCTCCCCTGGGGGTCGACCCCCGGGTTTGGCAGGCGGCGCGGAGTCCCCTCCCGGACTTGCGTCCTTGCCGGCCGGAGTTGGCGCCGGGTGCCTCTGAGGTCCCGTTCGCCCAGGCGGCTGATGACCACGCCCTCTACGCGGGCCACAAGGTGCATACCTCGATGGGGACGTTCGCCCGGAGCTCTCCATTCTGGGGTTCCCCATGTCCGCGAGGCTCTGCTTCAGGACCCTCCGAAGCTGGTCCTCTAGACTCTCCTGCTTGGGGCCCCTCTCCTCTTCCACCGCTGCCACCTTGCTCTCCTTGATCCCCTTCAGCTTTTGCGGCGTATCGCTCGGAGGGGGAGGCTTGTACGCCATTTCTGGCAACAAGATGGTTCCTGGCGGTGGCGGTGATAGATAGGCCTTGGAATACTCCAAGGTTTGCTCAGCATCTATCGCCAAGTCGAGCAGCTCCTCGATGGTTCGGAAGTCCGATCTCCGAACCATAGACTGCAACAGCGGCTTGAGGATGCGCTGGAGCTGGTCCAGCTGATGTTCGAGGCTTGGGACGGGCAATATCTTCCTCATTATCGCGACGAGGAAGGTGATATAATCCCTCACGGCCGCGTCTGTCCCTTGCGTGCGACTATTGGCTTTGGCCACTGGCCGCTGCTGGTACCTTCGGCTCGTGCCGTACCAGCGTCGCGCAGCCGTCACAAATTCCTGCCACGTGGTCCACTTCTTCTTCTCGTTTCTAAACCACGCGGCGACCGTACCGGTGAAGGTTTCCGATAGCGATGACAGAAGCTCTTCCTCTGTAAGGTTAGCCAGGACTCTGCAATCCTTGAGCCTCGCCAAGAATCGGTCTATACTCTGGCTCTTATCTCCAGAGAAGCTTATGTGCCACTTGCGCACTATTTGGCCGATATCTCTCGAGTAGTATAACCCCGACCTCGAGAAATTGGCCGAAGAGCCTGGCGCGGAGTAGTTGTGCCAGCTCGAACTTCTCGCAGGATTTCGGCGGTCACCCCCCTCCCAGACTGGGTTTACGTCCCGTAAATCAGCCTGGTCTCTCGGGATAGCTGGCGGTGGCGAAGGCTGCCTACGATCCCATGGTTCGTTCTGCTCTGGGATCGTGAACGTGTCTTCGAATCGCACGTTCGTTCCTGGCCTTGTGTCCGCTATCTGGGTGCTGGACACTGTTTGTCGCTGGTGGTCTAGTCTATCCTCCAGTGACTTTACCTTTGTTAACAGCCCTGCTATCTGGATGCTGTACGCCGCTTGTCGCTGGTGGTCTGCTGCTAGCCTGTCCTCCAGCGACCTTACTTTCGTTATCAGCTCCACCAATAGCAGGCTGATGTCCTTTGGCACCTGGAACTCCGTCCCGTCGCTTGTCTGGAGACGCAACATGTCTCCTCGATGTGGCAGTGGTTCATCTGCCCCCGTGTTCTGCGTGTCGTCGGGAAGGCCGTCTCGTTGCGCGTTCTCCTCTTCATTTGCGTCCTCTTGATTCACTTCGGTGACTTCCTCGTATATGGCGTTCTGGTTGTGCGCCGTGGGCTCATGGAGTGTTGGGCTCGCGGCGCCGCCTGTGCCGTCGTCTCCCTGAGTAGTTTCAATATCGGCTCGCTCTTCAGTACCGCCTCCAATGGGTGTACGTCCCATCTGGAGGTTTCTACGAAGGTGCCGTCGTCTTTTACTAGGAGTTTGCCCAAAAGACTTGACGTCACTGATTTCCGCCGGGCGATCGCGTCTCCCGGCTCCTTTGTCTCGTCAAAGTCATTTGGGCAATACATTCCCAACACCGACTTAGTCAGTCTATCTTTCTTTCTGAAGACTGTGCCATAGCGCCTTATTTCAAGCTGCGCCAGGCAGCTGTCAATATCATTATGTGTGAGAGAATCTGCCCAATCCTCCACGGCTTCCTGGATGTAATACGCCATTACAGTCGCTCGCGAATTTTGGTGTGCGCAAGGAGATTTTCTGTTCAATAACGAGGAACTTGAAAGTGCTTTTGCACTGCCACTGGTATCCTTCACCAGGTACCTACTGGATTACCACCGACTAAGGAAAACACGAATTTTCTCAACTGGTGGTTCGGTCTCTAATCGCTAGACCCGGTTAATTCGCTTTTTAACCTGCTTGCTTGGAGTTTATGTCGCTTTATGGTTATTGCGCAAACGTAATTCGCTTGTTTGCGCAATGTGCAAACGTTTTTATCGCATGCGCAAACGATTCAGAGCATGAGCAAACGATAAAATCGGTGCAGTCGCGATATCGCCGATGCGTAAGCGTTTTCGCGGGGTTCTATGTCTTTAATTGCTAACTGCAAATAAACTAATTGACTTTTTTAACTTCTACTTCCTGCGCAAATCTATTCGGCACGCGAGCAAACGATTCCGTGTCAAAAAATCGAAATTTGCGTTTTCCGCACGCTGCGCAAGCGCGGCACTAAAATCACTAGGTGTAATAGTTTCACCAGCGCACGTGCAAACGATTCCGTGTGCAAAAACAAAAATCTAATTTTTCGGCCCTTAGCGCAGGCGCAAACTGGAAATTAGTGATGCGCGCACCTCCCAGTGAGATGCGCTACCGATTCCACGTGCTAAATCAAAATTTTAATTTTTCGACCCTTTACGCATGTGCAAACTCGAAATTAGTGGATGCGCGCACCTCCCAGTAAGATGCGCTAACGATTCCGCGATAGTGATTTTCCACATTTTTTTTCGGTTTCTGCGCATGCGCGACCTCAAAATTACTGCGCGCGACCTCTAGGCCGTCCCCCGCGTCACGCGTATTTCCCCAAAAATGCGGAAATTTCCGCTAATATTCCTTATAATGCGAATTGGGTGCGTAATCTGCTACTTTACGCCACGGCGTGCACGTGAGTTGCCCAACAAAGGGATCGAACGCTAAAAGCCTATTATTGATAAAAAAAAATTAATAAATAGTGTAATGAATAATAAATAAATAATTGCTAATTAATCTCTTTGTTGCCCTCACTAAGTACTTCAACAATGCTCGGCCTTTACAAGAAATGTCCTCGCTAAGTACGTGCAGGCCGGGTTATTCCCTCCAAGCAAGGTTGTAAACCACCAGTTGGTTACACTTGCACACACTATACACTTTTGTAGTAATTAATTATCCCTCTCGATAATTAATTATTCGCAACGCGAGTCTCTACCTCTTTAAATAATCGAATTATTCCCTAACCTATGCTTTCCCACACGTTAAGGGTACCAGTTGTAACGGGGTTCCCTCTCAGGGGGTAACATACGGATGTATTTTACGCCCGGGCAACTCACCGTTGAAGAATTACCTGTAGTCCGGCAAAAGCGCCCCGGCACAGGTTCCGAAAATGCGAGCCCGGCTTCTATTGTAGAAAACCTAGGCCGCTTTCTACTAGAACCGGCGCTGCGCTCGGCCGCTGCTGCCAACTACTGCCCGCGAACTACCGGCTGCTCGCTATGACCTAGCGTTACCAGCGCAGCCGGTCTTTCCCGCACAACGCCGCTCAGTTAACCTCTCAAGCGGCTATTGAGATACTTACTCCCGCTACCGATGTTCCTCTAGGAGGCAATGCCTGCGACTAGCTGCAGCTGCTGAAAAGGGTAGAGGGCCGTATTCGGGAAATCATGCATAGGTTAAGGCGCGCTCCATAAGTACTCGTGACTCGACTATTTAAGATAAAAACGAACGGTTTATTTGAATAAAGTAATCGCGCTAAAGGACGCGAAACCCGGACAAGATGATAACATAAAACGCGACAGGCCGAGACTTTAAACCACGCAGGCACGCAGCCGTCGATGTGCGATGGCAACAGGTTACTCCGCAACAATAAGAAAGAAACGCATACATCAAGCGCGACTTACTCTCGGCTGGCCAGCCATCGCAGACTCTATCACGATCGGCAGCTATCTCACTCGCCCCCGCTGCTATCGGGGCGGGGATGGAGCGTGCCTCACTGTCCCCGGCCTATGCTGTCGCTGTCTCTTTCCCTCTCTTCCTCTCGCTCGCAGTTGCAGCGGTGGTGACACAGAACACTCACCCGACCTATTTCTACGCGTAACGGTGACGGCGACTACTTTCGCGTGTTAAGGCGAGAATCAACATGGCCGCGCGCTCACGTTCGCAGCAGCGCGGCGGCTCTGTCTTCTTCTCCATCTGCTTCTGGCTTGTTCCGCGTGTCGCTCTGTCGATCACGATACGTGCAAGCGCGCGAGATTCAAATCTCGCAACGCAGTATACGTGATTCTCGTAACATATATCGGCGCCCGTTACAAACTAAAACAACTAATTATAAGTAAGACGCTTGAAAGCATTTTGTATAGCAATATAAATAATAGGCTTTTAATAATTAAATATGTTATATTCAGTTTGTAAAAGCTTTTTTTTAGAACAGGAATATGTAATTATATAATTAGTAAATAATGTTGAATGAATGACGATGGGCATACAAGTAGCATGAACAAAAGCATTTGACTAGCTTAATAGTTTTTAACATCGAATATGATATGTGCAGTGTGATGCAATTTCATGCTTTCTGGGATGGAGTTCCATCGCGTAGTAGATATTTTGTAAAAAAAGCAACAATCTAACCTATAAAATATTGTGAAATGACATTAACTGTAATATGACTATATTCATATTTGATGTGCTAAAAAATGTTTTTTTTTACTTTTTTCACTTTTAAGAAGTCCATAGTTTTTTTCTGTGACTTTCAATCATTAAAAACAAAAGTGTTTGTCAAAGATAATAGATTAAAAATACGTTGTGACGTACACGACCAGCTCGTAATGTACACATCGATTCATAATTTCCCATTCGTAAACACGAGAGCGAAAAATCAACAAACACGATGCATCACTGTATACAACCATACGATTGCGTGCGCTAGCGAAAATTTTACTCATCCATTCACGCAGTGCCTCTGACGTCACCGTGTAAACACAAATATTGTCATGCGACCCGACGATCGACTGATATATAAAGGGCTCCGATTCTCGGTATCGGCATGCACTTGTATCCGAGCTCTCGCCTATTCAGCATACCAATAAGCATTGCCCTTAGGTGACTGAAGCTGGCCACTTCTTTGCGCTCGCAAAACTGATGTAATATAATTCATTTTTTTTAGTATATTAATAAACATACCTATAATTTTAGATTTTGATTTATGATTTTTTTTCTTTAAATAAACTCTCTCGATAACAACCGAGTCCTAACTTACCTACCTCCCACGGCACGATAGTCGGCCCTCTGCGCCGATTATTTACCCGGCTCCTCTCTTCTCACATGGCACGGTAGTTGGCCCTCTGCGCCGACTACTTACCCGTATCATCTAAGCAGCACGGTCGCCTTACCTGCACCTACCACCTCTCTGTATCGACGGCACGGACTCCGGCACATTGCGCGCCGGTATCTAACCCTGAGATCGGGGCTACTCCCCTCCCGATTGTATGCTCGAGTACAGTACACGAACTCTTAAAAAATTGTTAATAACTAATAAGTAACGACATCTAGTTTCATATAAGTCAACTCAATTATTAAGGTATAGACTCAAATCTGAGAGCTGTCATTACTTCGGTACGTTACAGCTGGCGCACGAACAGGGACACGAGCAAACTAAAATCGCATAGTGGGAATCTTCGAAAAAGGGATCATGATACCAGATCGACATAACATATTTTTAGAGAGTCGCATAGAAGCACGGATAATAGATTTAACGACACGGGTCGACGAAGTTGAGGAAGCCGATCAGCAATATCACGCGGCGACACAATATTTAATGAGCCAAATAAAAGAATTACGCGCTGTCGTAAGTAGGCAAGGCCACGCGTTATTGACAATGTCGGAAGATCTGGCAGAAGCTAGGCAACGGGTAAATGAGCTGGACGAGAAAAGCGAGAAATTGGGATATATGGTAAAAGTAGACGCGAGTAAAACTTGTAAAAACGAGAGAATGTTAAATTCGAGGATGGATCGTATCGAGAACAGAGTTCGGGATATAGCCGAATCGTTTAAAAGGCTGTCGATTAACGATAATTAAAAAGCCGATAATTCTATATTAAAGTATAGAACGTTCGTATAAATTAGTTTTTTATAAATAAATACATTAGAGTCAACTTTCAACGTTGTAAATTTAATTAAGTTCAATCAAATTCTTCTTCATCACTTTCTGTATTAACGTTTTTTTTCGAAGCACGTACTCTATTAAAAGTTAAAATGGCAAAAGACCGCAAATCGCGAGCGTTTATGCGCGAAATACAAGACTCCTTTGACGAGGGAGTAGAGAACGCCAAGGAACAAAAACGTTTCGAATGGGAACGGGCGGTAACTGATGTATTACGATTATTGGTTGAACGGCAAAATGAGCTCGAAAATATGCTCGAAGGCCAAGACGAGGAAAATGACACGTCAAAATCACCGAAATTAAGGGCAACGTTAGTCGTGATAATTCGAAATGAGATAAAAGAGAAATATGACGCGTTAACACAGTCGGTCGAGAAAACTCGTATGGAAAAAAAAGCAGAATGCGCGGAATTAGTTACGGAAATAAATAAACTAAGAGATCGGATCCAGTTATTAGAAACCGAGAACGACAGTCTAATCGACAAAATATCCGCGCTGTCACAAAACTATGATCAATCGAAAAGTAACCGCGAGCTAGATTCTAGGCTCGCAGAGTTGAAAAGAAACCTTTCACGAGAAGTTGATCAAATAAAATCAAACTTTGAGAAAGAAATTCTAGAATTGAAAAATACGATTAAAGACTTGAAAAAATCACTGATGAAGAAAGGAAACTCTGGGAGCGAAGCGTCTTAAAAAATAAAATTAGACATCCCTAATTATCAAGGACTTGAGAATGAAAGGCCAGTTAAATTCTTGTCAGAGTTCGAGAAATATATAAACGTGGTTAAACCTAATTTCGATCAACTCTTATGCCTTATCTCTCAAGCACTCGAAGGTGATGCCAGGGATTGGTGGTACCTACAAGAGTGGGAGATCGACTCGTACGACCAATTCACAGAACGATTTCGTGAACGGTACTGGAGCGCGAATACACAAAGAACCGCGAAGCGGAAGATAGAATTCGGTCAGCACCAGCCGGGGGGCAGTCTTAATCGCGTTGAATACGCAACAAATTTGTTCGGTTTAGGCAAAGAGCTGGATCTCGACTATACGGAGACTGAGTTTGTTGTGCGCGTTAGCGAACATTTCGAAAGAAATATTCGACACGTGGTTTTAGGACGGCAAGTCAAAGATAAAAATATGTTGTTAAAAATATTAGCTGATTATGACGGAGACGACCAACGTCACCGAAAACATGACAAAATGGGCCACAACAAGCCCAGTCCTCCTTCAGATATGGCTAACACACAAAATAAATCATATAACAAGTCATACCAGTGGCAGTCGAAAACCATGAACGTAAACGAGTTACAGACAGCGACGCCGCCGAAAATAAAGGAGAAAACTCCACCACAAACGAATCCAACAAACGAGAAAAAGTCAGCCCGGAAGCAGAGAAACGGAGGGAACAAAGAATTAATCTGAAGCTACGACGAGGTTGACGTAAATAATATAAATTTAGGAAATACTAATATCGAAAATTCGGAAAACGCATAACAGTTGCTTGCTGCATGTCAAAAAGTAAACCGCAACAAGCAACTCGATCGGAGAATAAAAATTGTAATAAAGATATCTCTTCTATACTGGAGGACCTGCGAGAAAATATTTTGTATGATGTAGAACCAGAAGGTCTAAATACGAAAGAAACGCGTTGTCCGAAAGTAAATATCAAAGTCGAAGACATAGAGGTAAAAGCCCTAATTGATACGGGAAGTGAGATCACTTGCATCTCCGAGGAATTTTATTACGCTAATGCGAAAATATTCGGGACGCGACCTAAGCTACCGATAAGTGGAAAATTCATAAAGGGAGCAACGGGCGCAAAGTCGTCGCGAATAAAACTCCAAGTTCTTCTAAATATCGAAATTGCAAAAATAAAACTAGATATTATATTTATAGTAGTGCCGAAACTGGTCAAACCATGCATTATTGGATATGATACGCAGAAAGCTCTTAGTATGCTAATAGATACCGGCAAGGAAGAAATTCTCTTAACCATTAACGATCAATATGTCCATTGTTCTTATAAGGAGGCTATAATGTACTCAGAAGAGTATGCGTCTCTTAGAATCGAACGATCGTATGAGTCCGAATGCGGAAACGCTGACTCATACGATGATCTCATTGCGTACGATCTTTCTTACGAAGTTTCGAAAGAAGAAATCGAAGAAAAGATTAAATAATGCAAAAATCTAAAAAATTCCCAAAGGGATAAACTTAAGTACTTAATAGTACAATACAAAGAGGTATTTGAGAAACGCCCAGGTCTATTATCTAACTATGAGTATACTTTTAAAATAAAAGATGATGCACCCTTTTATTCAAAGCCGTATCCCATCCCTATAAATTATAGAGATAATGTTAAAATCGACATCGATAAATGGCAAGAGCTTGGAATAATTCGGCGTTCGACGAGCCCATATATAAACCCTCTCGTTGTTGTGATTAAAAAAGACGGATCAATCCGCCTATGCTTAGATGCACGCAAACTAAACGAAAAATTGATAAATGATTATGAATCCCCTCCTGGTGTAGAGGAGATATTTTTAAGATGTAAAAACGTAAACTTTTTATGCAGCTTTGATTTAACGAGTAGTTTCCATCAAATAAAGCTTTCAGAAGAAAGTAGGAAATATACGGCGTTCATTTGCGACAATAAAGTTTATGAATTTAATGTAGTACCATTCGGTATAAAAACGAGTAGTGCCGCGCTAATAAGAGGTTTAGACCTAGCCGTCGCGGGTCTCGAAGATTTTGTTATAACTTATGTAGACGACTTACTATGTATTTCAGAAGATTTCAATAGTCATTTACAAAACATAAAATCATTATTTGAGAATTTATTAAAAAACAACCTAAGGATTAGTTGAAAAAAATCAAAGCTAGTACAGGAAGAAATAAAATTCCTGGGTCACATTTTAACGCCTGAAGGAGTAAAACCGGACCCAGAGAAAATTAGAACAATTAAAAACTTTAAGAAACCTAGAAATGTCAGGGAATTGCAGGGATTTCTCGGGTTTGTAAATTTCTATACGAAATTCGCGAGAAATTACTCGGCGCATACCGTTCCGCTTCTAAACTTGTTAAAACAAGGTAAGAAGTATGAATGGACAGACGAGCACGAAAAAGCTTTCAATGATATTAAAAATATATACGATGAGCATATCATATTAAAATACGCGGACCCGCAACGTCCATTCATACTACGCGAGCGACTACGCGATAGCTGCGGTGCTATCGCAGGTAAACGATCAAAACGAAGAACAAATTGTCACGTTCGTTAGCCGTACCGTGAAGGGGAGTGAATGCTCTTACTTTACGACTGAGAAAGAGATGTTAGCTATAGTTTGGGCGTTAATACGTTTAGATACATACTTGCGGGGGGCACCGAAAATAGTCGTACGAACCGATCACGAAGCTCTCACTTTTCTTAAACATTGTACATTTAATAATGCTAGACTACGAAGGTGGAGTCTCGCGATCCAAGACTTCTGCTTAGAACCGGTATACTTGCCGGGACGCAAGAACGCCGTCGCCGATTACCTCAGCCGTCAGGTACACGACTATCCAGAGGAATTGGGTCGGGAAAATGAAATCATAATCGCTTCGATACTCGCGCAAAAACCGAGTCGCGAATTGATAAATAACTTAGAGAATTTGAAGACATTACAGGAAAATGACCCGTATATTAATAAATTAATTACGGAGATTCCAAATGACGAAAAAATGCAAAAGCGCGTTGTGCTCAAAAATGGTTTAATGCAGAAAATTGCATTAAATCATAATAGACTCATGTTACTCGAAAGCCTTCTGGATAGTTTGATACGGGAAACCCATGAGATACATGGCCACATTGGTTCATCAAAGATTTATAAAATGATAAACGAACATTTCTTTGCGCCGAAACTAAGACAAAAAATTTATACAATACTTCGTACATGCGATACTTGTCAATGAACGAAATATTTAACATGTAAACTTAATGAACACGTCCAACCAATATTAACAGAAGAACCAAATGACTCTTGGTATGATACACGCATAACTTTGCACTATCTTGAGGCGAGAAAGTGTCTTGCTCCACAGTGTTGATTGTGGTGATTGGCGTGACTGAAATTTAGCTGCTACTGCTACTGCCAAAAGGTGATACATATTATCAAAGAATATAGATATTCGTTGATATTATGATGCACGGTGATGTTACCGGTCGTTGAAGATGAATACAAGCAGATTTTCTTCGTTATAATAATCACGAACCGCGCTCCAAAACCAAAGTATTTACGTCCCGGTCTGACGGCTGTCTGCTCGCGCAGCAGCAGCGGTGTCGCCACCCGCCGACCCACGTCGCGCAGCCGTATCGCCCGTACACTCGATTGAACGCTCTGAAGTTGGCTGCGCGGTGCGATTATATGCTTAGCACGCTCCGAACTTGTGTCACCTCGCTGAGTAATTCAAGGTTTTTGGAAAATTTAAGAATTTTTTGTTGACCAAATACAATTTAAAAGATTCTTTAGTGTAATAGTGAGCGGGGATAACTATTCTTTTACGCAAGAATTATCGGTGTTTTGTATCTCAAGCGAAAATACGAGATATGGATAGGCGTCGTCTGCTCCACGATTTCAGTCAAGCGACACAATCACCTCGTCAGTAGTTCAAGGTTTTCATAATTTTGAGTCCACTACAATGTATGCCACAAATTTGTAAACATTCTTTGTTGTCTAACTGAGCGGGGACAAGTGCGCATTTATTCCAAAATATTCTGTATTACCTATAAAAATATTGCTAAAGGGGAGGCATAGCGAACAAGCTGCTATGCTGGTACGCGGTCGGTAAGCAATAAATTACAGAAAAAGTATTTTTTGCTTATTTCAATCTAATAATACTTGTCCCTCCCTTAATTTTCTTATTTAAATTCACTTCCTAAAGTTTTACGTTGATTGGTATTTTGGTTTTCGAGAAAACTTTGGACTACTAAAATAGAGGGTAAAACATGAATCTTTGTTTCCATCTATGACGTCCTCTTAAAGACTCAATCCTATTGTTTGTAGCATTCTTAAAATTGCTATCAGTTAAGTAGCATCTGACCCATTCATGTCTAATATTATGCCAATTATCATTGTAATAATCAAGTACAGTTTTGGGCATCTCCTTACAAAATTCTCTGTATATCTCCGTGTAGACATCCTCAGAACATGCATATAGCAGTTTTTGTAAAAATTTTTTACATTCTTGTGTTTCTTCCTTAGTAACTTCCATGATAGACATACATATGGTGCGATGGAAAATTTGTTGCACATGAAAAAAGCAAATGTAGGAAGGAACATCAAGCAATTCTTTAATTTGTTTTCTCACAACGATGTCTTTATCGGTCACACACGGTTTTATTTTAGAATAGGCTACAGAATTAAGTTCTTGTAACTTCCTTATCAACCAAGAAAATGATTCTTCATCTTCATGTGGCAATATACAAATTGCTATTATTTCTGTACAACCATTTCCGTCTACAATAGCCATGACAACAAGGGAGTATTCTAATTGAAGAAGTTTGTAAGTACTATCCATGAGTAGGAACTCTGGCCATGCTTCAAACATTTCTTTCATTTCGTAAGTGTAAAAAAATAATCCTTGTAATATTCCTTCATTGTCGCATTTGATTTCATAAGCAACAACTAAAAAATGTTATAAAACTAATAAACACTAAGCTAAAGTATCATTATTAAAAGAGTTTTTTTTTAACGTGTTAAGTTATTCGTTATAATAGCTACAAATCTTTTTATTTTTAACGCATCGTTAATAATTAATATAATACTATAGTAGATTTACCCTTCATTCTAATACAAAAATTTGGGGATGGGAGCTATGAGTTTATTTAGCTACGAATATTATTTTCGTAGTTATCAAATACAAAATAAAAACTGAGCATAATATTTATATAATTTATTCTAAAAAATCTCTTACTTTCCATCCTAATTCGTGAAACCTTAAAGTATAAGTTCCAATAAGTAACAAGTTAAGATCGCTGAAAGGATTTGTACTGAATTTCATGAAAAAATCGCACGTAAATTAGAAATTTCTTTTGTATTTCATAAATAAGTAGTTGCAATACTTTATGAATAACAGTCGCAAAGGTTTCGATTTTTGTACTAAAATTTATAAAATAAGTGAAAATCGAGAAAAGTGCATTTGACCCAATAAATAACTAACCAAAGACACTTGACCCATAGTACGAATTCTTATGTCCCAATAAATAACTACTTATTTAACAACTTTTAAAAATGTTTTTAAGCTTCATTTCGTATAGACAAAGTAATTATTAATAGCATAATTATTTAATAAAATAAAGCTTAGTTACATAAATATCACTTTCTTGAAAAAAAAAAATTTAATGCAATTACACTCTATTATTAAAAATGTTTTTTTGCCTAGCGGGCCGAAAATACCACTTTTACTCCCGGCGGTCGATCGCAATGGTTGTATTTTCCGCCTCACCAGGCAAAAAATCATATATGCACCACGGGAGCAAATAAAGAAGGCCTTAGATCGCATGTTTGTCACCATCGCCTTCGGCTCGGGTGACAATTTACGTGCGATATGGGACATTCTTTCCTTTTGCTCCCTATGGGCGCAATAGACTATTATTTCTTACAGAAAAGCATTATGATGATAACTTACATCGAGCCTTACAAAAAACAAACAAATTGAGAAAATTCACTTTCAGAATTGCCGGTCACTGATAGTTAATTTGGTAAAAAGAAGTGATTCATTAAATAGTAGTCCAAATAATCCAGAGCGCCCTCGTGTTCTTTCGAGTTCAACCGAGCATGATTTTTTTTTTAGAGAAAGGTATTTTTTTACTTTTGTATTTATTCGATACATACATAAATTTCTAATTTAACCAAATTTTATTGCTAAAAATATTTTATTTCTTACAAAGCTTGGCTTAAACAAGCATCATTAAGCTTCTCTGTAAGAAATAAAATATTATTAGTAGTAGAATCTGGTTTAATTATAAATTTATGTATCGATAGAATAAATACATAAGTAACAAAATACTTCTCTCTACAAAAAAAAAATCAGTCTCGGTTGAACTCCAAAGAACACGAGGGAGCTCTGGACTATTCAGACTACCATTTAATGAATCACTTCTTTTTACTCAATTAACTATAAGTGACCGGTAATTCTGAAATTGAATTTCTGAATTTGTCTGTTTTTTGTAAGACTCGATGTAAGTTATCATCATAATGCTTTGTGAGATGATGACTCGTACGTTTCAAAGTGTAAATTTTGAAGGAGGTTGCAATAAAACGATCAACGAGGAACCAAGAAAAATTCATTTAAAACTTCGTTTATTGGCCGACGTTTCGGTACTAATGTCAATACCTTCATCAAATACATAGTTAAAACATATATACAGATTATTTTAAGCAAAAGAACCCATTAACACTTTTTTTGGCATTTTACTGACATAATAAATTAACGAAAGTTTCACCATGGTTCGTAGACAAACATAGGTGACGTCGATCATGTAATGATATAGCACATAGTGCAACGTCTGTGAGCGGATTTTATTTAACTAGAACAATTTGAAAAGAATTCGAGTTTGAAAATTTGATTTTATGTTAACGAAAATTAAAATTTATACGAATATAACAATAAACAGCTAGAGCTCTTACCCGTCCTGCACTCTGGAGTCCCATTTTTCGACAATGAGAGAAAAGCGAAATTTCCGGGGTTTATATACCCACAGTTAATTTTCGCAAATTCAAATTAAAAATTTTGAGAGTGGGAGGAGAGGGAGCGCGCCAACAAGTAGCGTACTAGAGATCGTACGACTAACAGCGTTTATTGTTATTTTCATTATTGCAGAAGTGTCTATTGGTTGTTTCAACGGATTTTTTATAAATGTACTTGAGATTCTTAGTGTCGTCCATTCAATTTAGGCTGTTATTTTCGCGAGTGTATATGCAACATTTCTGAAAAAGTGCGTTTATGGAAGTTTGTTTCGGTGTCTATTATGTGTGTATTCTCAAAATCTATTTTATGTCCAGTTTTTTGAACGTGCTCTGAGAGTGCGGAGGTCGTTAACGATTTTGAGACCGCGTATTTGTGTTAGTATACACATCTGGTTAACTTCTTTTTTGAGGTGCCTACGTAAGAGGCATCGCAATCTTTGTAGTTTATTTTGTAAACGACAGATGCAGTTTCGAGTGGATCTAGTTTATCTTTTCCGAGTCTAATAAATTTAAGCTTATTTATGTTTTTATTGATTGTTCGTAGGTTTTTGACATCTTTCATAGTGCTGCATAATTTTTTATTTAAGTCTTTTATGTATGGAATGACTAAAGTCTTATTGCGGTAATCTTGTTTATTATAATTTAAGATATGACTATTATTATAAGAGTGCAAACGTTTTTTAATATATTTTTCAATGAATGTAGGAGGATAGTCGTTTTGAATAAGAAAGGATTTTATTATTTTTAAATTATCTTTATGGAAAGAGATACGTGAAATTTTAATTGCTTTGTCGACTAAACCATAGATAACTGCAATTTTTTGATGGGTAGGGTGATGAGAGAAATAGTTTATGTATCTTCCGGAGGCAGTCGGTTTTCTGTACCAATTAGTTTTTGCGATGTCGTTATTTTCTCTGATGATTTTTAGATCTAAAAAACTAATGCTATTTTCTGCTTCTAATTCAACAGTGAATTGCAAAAACGGATCAAATGAGTTAAAAGTGTCTAAAGTTTTTTTATCAAGTCTTTTTTAATAATTAAGAAGCAATCATCGACATACCGTTTATATAAAATAATCGAATTTTTTACCGATCCTATGCATTTATCTTCAAGAAATTCCAAGACTACGTCTGCAAAAAGGGGGCTAGAACAAAAACCCATAGGGGCACCCATGATCTGCTGGGAAAATTCTCCATTGAACGTAAAAAACGTGGACTCGAGTAGCAGTTCTACACCTTTAAGAAACTCTTTCCTGCTTATAGGTAGTAGGTTGCCAAAATATGGCCACTTTTTTCCTAAAGCTTTAAGAATGATAGTTTTTGAAAGGTTCGTAAAAGGGGAAACTACATCGAATGAAACGCAACGGTAATCCTGTGGAATAATGAGATTATCCAATAAAAGCTTAAGTTCGTTGCTATTTTTTATGTTAGAGGTTGGTTTCGGAATAGATTTTGAAAGAAATGAAGTTAGGGCTTTATCTAATTTATAAGTCGGACTATTGATCGCTGAAATGATGATGCGGACCGGCAGATCTTTTTTGTGTATCTTAGTTAGACCGTAAGCTCTAGGCAAGTTTGTATTTTCGATTTTCTCATTAATATTCAAGGACATCGTCCTACGCATATTACAGATAAGAACCCAAATACTAATACTGACACCTCGTTTAATAACAATTTTGTGAAAGACAAAGAAATCGTCAAAACTATTAAAGAAAATCAAAATTCAAAATTAACTTTTATACTGCAAACTATTTCGAGCCATTATTTGCACACAATACGCATACAATTTGTAAGTTTAACTAGAACACTAAAAAAAATAGTAATTTGTAGAATACAGCTAAAGTTCTTATGATGAATGAAATATGATATTATTCCGATACATATTGTAAACTCACTTAAACTCGCAACTTCAAATTTACATAGCCGTTATGCGGTTAATAACGGTTACAAAGTTTGATCCCAGTCTCATAAGAAAATTTTAAGCCTCGAAATTTCAGACTTGAATATCCACCTCTCCTTTCTTGATAAAAACCAGACCCGTGTTGAAAATGAGATCTTGGAAATTGTTAGCAAAGATTTATTAATCACGTTCAAAAATTATTATAGCAGTGCTCTTGATTGTATCAAAGAAAAAGAAAAAACTAGTATAAATAGGAAATTTAATATCGCTTTGAAAAAGAACGGTAAACGTCCAATCGATTTCGCAGTGTTTCAAAACACTAACGTCCCTTTAAACTTAGAAAACAAACCTGTTGACTGACAATAATAACACAGATTAAAACAAAAACAATCGGCTTTTAAATTTATCATCGACCACATTACCTATATATGTAACAGAAATTTTAAGATTAGGTGAAAAATTTAATTTCACCGCAGATATAGATAAAAAAATGTATTTTGAATTAAAGATATTGAGAGTGCTAGGTCTAGTAACGTTATCACCGATAACATAAGAAATAGATTATTAAATTGCATTAATCACCATATTAGATCTAAAAAACACTTAAACTTAGAAGACAGAATTCTTAGCAGAAAAATTAAATTAACTAACGATTTTATAAAAAGAAACAAAGATTTACTTATTACAAAGGCCGATAAAGTAATCGCTGTAATATTGAATAAAATAGATTACATCGATAAAGTAAAATTCGCGCTCAACGATACGAAATACTATACAAAATTAGATAAGAATCCTTTTAATAAGTTGCAAAAAAATATAAAAAATCTTATCTTAGATTGGAAGAAGAAAGGCGTGTTTGAATGTGACTCAAGTTTTTCTAATGTTAATGAGAAAATCGAAAATACAAACTTGCCTAGAGCTTACGGTCTAAGATACACAAAAAAGATCTACCGGTCCGCATCATTGTTTCAGAGATCAATAGTCCGACTTATAAATTAGATAAAGCCCTAACTTCATTTCTTTCAAAATACATTCCGAAATGAACCTCTAACATAAAAAATAGCAACGAACTTAAGCTTTTATTGGATAATCACATTATTCCACAGGATTACCGCTGCGTTTCATTCGATGTAGTTTCCCTTTTTACGAACCTTTCAAAAACTATCATTCTTAAAGCTTTAGGAAAAAAGTGGCCATATTTTGGCAACCTACTACCTATAAGCAGGAAAGAGTTTCTTAAAGGTGTAGAACTGCTACTCGAGTCCACGTTTTTTACGTTCAATGGAGAATTTTACCAGCAGATCATGGGTGCCCCTATGGGTTTTTGTTCTAGCCCCCTTTTTGCAGACGTAGTCTTGGAATTTCTTGGAGATAAATACTTAGGATCGGTAAAAAATTCGATTATTTTATATAAACGGTATTTCGATGATTACTTCTTAATTATTAAAAAAGACTTGATTAGAAAAACTTTAGACACTTTTAACTCATTTGATCCGTTTTTGCAATTCACTGTTGAATTAGAAGCAGAAAATATTAGTTTTTTAGATCTAAAAATCATCAGAGAAAATAATGACATCGCAAAAGCTAATTGGTACAGAAAACCGACTGCCTCCGGAAGATACATAAACTATTTCTCTCATCACCCTACCCATCAAAAAATTGCAGTTATCTATGGTTTAGTCGACAAAGCAATTAAAATTTCACATATCTCTTTCCATAAAGATAATTTAAAAATAATAAAATCCTTTCTTATTCAAAACGACTATCCTCCTACATTCATTGAAAAATATATTAAAAAACGTTTGCACTCTTATAATAATAGTCATATCTTAAATTATAATAAACAAGATTACCGCAATAAGACTTTAGTCATTCCATACATAAAAGACTTAAATAAAAAATTATGCAGCACTATGAAAGATGTCAAAAACCTACGAACAATCAATAAAAACATAAATAAGCTTAAATTTATTAGACTCGGAAAAGATAAACTAGATTCGTTCGAAACTGCATCTGTCGTTTACAAAATAAACTGCGAAGATTGCGATGCCTCTTACGTAGGCACCTCAAAAAGGAAGTTAACCAAATGTGTATACTAACACAAATACGCGGTCTCAAAATCGTTAACGACCTCCGCACTCTCAGAGCACGTTAAAAAAACTGGACATAAAATAGATTTTGAGAATACACACATAATAGACGCGAAACAAACTTCCATAAACGCACTTTCTCAGAAATGTTGCATATACACTCGCGAAATTAACAGCCTAAATCGAATGGACGACACTAAGAATCTCAAGTACATTTATAAAAAATCCGTTGAAACAACCAATAGACACTTCTGCAATAATGAAAATAACAATAAACGCTGTTAGTCGTATGATCTCCAGTACACTACTTGTTGGCGTGCTCCCTCTCCTCCCACTCTCAAAATTTTAATTTGAATTTGCGAAAATTAACGTCCCCTCTGTGGGTATATAAACCCCGGAAATTTCGCTTTTCTCTCATTGTCGAAAAATGGGACTCCAGAGTGCAGGATGGGTAAGAGCTCTAGCTGTTTATTGTTATATTCGTATAAATTTTAATTTTCGTTAATATAAAATCAAATTTTCAACTCGAATTCTTTTCAAATTCTTCTAGTTCAATAAAATTCGCTCACAGACGTTGCACTGTGTGCTATATCATTACATGATCGACGTCACCTATGTTTGTCTACGAACTATGGTGTAAACTTTCGTTAATCTATTAGGTCAGTAAAATGCCAAAAAAAGTGTTAATGGGTTCTTTTGCTTAAAATAATCTGTGTATATGTTTTAACTATGTATTTTTCCCTTCTTAGCCCTGATGAAGGTATTGACATTAGTACCGAAACGTCGGCCAATAAACGAAGTTTTAAATGAATTTTTCTTGGTTCCTCGTTGATCGTTTTATTGCAACCTCCTTCATCATAATGCTTGTCTGCAAGATATAAAACATTTTTAATAATAGAGTGCAATTACATTGAATATTTTTGTATCAATGAAGTACATCTTTCGTATAACTTTAATATATAGAGAATTTCTCGTTAAATAGCAATATAAAATAAATCTAAACTATCTCCAAAAAATATATTAATTGCAAATAAAAATTATGTATTTTTTAACATAAGCACATTATATAAATACTATGTGTATTAGTTGCTACTGGTAGTCTTTTTATAATTTTGACATGTTTGAAACTAATGTCCAGTTTTTCTACCACTTATTTATTGGTATTTTGTTTTGGGTCGTATCAATAAAAACACCAATTTTTTTATTAGTTCGACGTTTCGGACGTTTTATTCAGTATGTCCCTCTTCAGGATAAATAAGAGTTTGTCAGATAGATAATTGCGGGAGCACAGTCCGCTCGTCATGACGAGCATTTAGAAAACTTGAAGCTCAAAGTTGGCCAAGAAGTTGTGTTCTGTCACCTATCATTTTCATAACAGTAGCAGATACAAATTTTGTTCTTTAATTTTATCAAATTTTAAAAGCTCTGAACACAGTCATATGGTCAGTTCTTTACGAGTAACCATTGCTGTTTGCTTTTTTGATGATTGAAAAGGCATGGCAAATAATACTCCGTACCTTCTTAATACATACTGGGTTCTGAGCTCGGCACGTTTCCTGTCTACATACAATTTTATTTTGGTATACGTCAGCTGTCAATGCTGCTTTTACGACAGCCCAGTTGTCAAAATTGAAATTTAAATTTCTGATATCATTTGATCCTCTAGCTTTTACAAAACTTGAAACTCAAAGTTGACTAAAAAGTTTAGTTTTCATGCCAACTACAATTTCCATAACAGCAGCTCATACAAAGTTTTTTCACAAAATACTCATCCATTTACTCTCGTATTTTGCCAATGTTTAATATATTACATTATCAATTTCAGTTTCCAAATATGAGCTTTCACGCATTTTTTATATATTCAATAAAATAAAATTATAATTTTGAACTCCTGTTAGTACTATAGTACTATTAACCTCACTAATTTTCTATTTCTAATAATTTTGATAAAGCTTAAAACTACAATACTTACAATATGTATCTGTGCAGGTTCTAATTATTTTTTAGTATTTGATCATAATAATATTTTTATTATTCTAGTGTATAGTACTAATATGATTTCCAACTAGATAGATGATATCTTCTATTAAAATGACAATTTTCTTATTTTATTTTGAAAAACTAATTGTTAAAAACTTGTATTCTAATCAAACTAATTCTTTCATTTTCATAATACTTTTTTCACACTTTCTGTGCAATACCGTCTAAAACATCTTAGTTGTAGCTTCCTAACAGCTTTTGTCACACTTTGAGAATCTAATGAATATATATCACATTGGAGAATGAAATCAGGATGAGGATATTTCTACATTATTTTCTTGTAGATAACACTTGTAGATTTCCATTTCTTCAGGCAGTATCTTTCTCGATATTCTTTTATAGTAGATATAACTTCTTGAAATTATTATTGATTGAAACTACTTAAATTAATAACCCACACATAATCTTGTAAATTAAAAAAATCACAACCAGCTTATGAACTGAGAATCACTAAGAATACAAGCTTTTTTGACATTCTTGTATGGATATAACTTTTTGATATAAAATACTTGAGCATGATGTACTTCTAAAATAAAATCGGAGAAAATCTTACATCTCACTATTTACGGGTCTTGATAATGCTAGTTTACCTTTAGAAATCATAGGCTCAGTAAAGTATCGGTAACTAAAACACCATAAAGTAAAACAAGGCTCTGTTAGAGGAATATCTGCAACAGTATTTCTTTTTGTCTTTACTACAGGAGGTTGCGTGCTTTTACAGACTTGAACATTCATAAATTTTTAGTGTGTTTGCTTTTATGTTAATATCGTTGTAATTCTTGTATAGATATAACTTTTTGAAATTATTATCTAAATCTTGTGTAGAAAAATATTTACTGATGACTCCTTTGAATCATTTTGATGTTTATTACATAAATATCCACAACAGTGTTTTGTAAATGTCGCAAATATGTATTATACTGCATATTTTTATCATACTGTACAGTCCATTTGAAATTCAAAATTTCCTTGTAAAACAAAAGCTGTCAAGATCTTCACTGATAACAACTAACTTAAACCACAAACAATTAGAGTTATCTATGAAAATAACATACAATCTAAACAGGTTGCTAATATATTTGCGTGTTGTTTTCTCAAAATAATGAACCATCGCTTAATGTCACTACTTACTGTCACTATTATAAAAATTCGTGATAATCCATTCTTTGACTCATTGATATGCAATGAACTTCATCAATTTTTAGTGTGTTTTTATGTTAATATCTTTTTCAAGCAGTATTTGAACTTTAAGCAAAAAATGAAATGAGGCCTGAATTAGAAAGAATCTGAAATGTAATGTAAATTAAAAAATACTTGAGCATGATGCACTTTCAATAATCTGAGACAATCTTATATATCACTATTTCTAAGTTTTAATAATGCCAGTTTACCTTTAGAAATCATAGGGCCAGTAAAACATCCATAATAAAAACACGATAAAGTAGAACGAGGCTCTGCTAGGGGAATATTATCTGCAACAGTACTTCTTTTTATTCGACTACAGGAGGTTGCGTGCTTTGACAGACTTGAACATGATCTTTTGGTGGCCTTAATGCATAATAATAATGATTTTGAACTCTTCTATGTTACAAACTATTTAATCATGATCTACTTGTCATTTATCCTTGTTCTAATATCCCTGTAACAATAAAAAAAAAGATTTCACAAAGTAATAATACTTATATTAATAACATTATTTTTTTTATTTTATAATAAAAATTTGCTACTTATCTGAAAATATATCTGAATATATATTATACCAAGTCAATTTAAAATCGAATTTCAATGATGTAAAAAGTCTTGAATATAACTTGTAAATGATGATTGTAAGTATATGGACTAATGCGTATTTTGAAAGTACTAGCCATCTCTAAGCGCGTGCTTCGCACGCCGCAATTTTAGCAAGCCTTCGCGCCACTTTTGCTTTGTAACCTAGCAACCCATTACTCCTACCAATCAAATCACGAATAAATTGATATCATAACTAATCCATCATTTTTTAAGATAGGATGTATACAATATACATAAAATAACAAGGTTAGGTTGATTGACCAGATATACCATATACGGATTCTCTCTCTCTCGCTCTTCTCTCTCTCTCTCTCTCTCTCTCTCTCTCCCTCTCTCTCTCTCCCTCTCCGTCGCTCTTCTCTCTTTCTCTCTCTCTCCCTCTCCCTTTCTTTCTCTTCTCTCTTTTGCCAGTTGGACAAAAATGCTATACTATGTACCGGTCGGACAAAAATGTATAGTTTGTGCATACTGAAGAATATTGAGATTCGGAAATAGTACATAAAAATATTCAGATCTCTCAATCTTTTGAACGGGACAATCTTTTTAAATGAAACCTTTCGATTTGATCAAATGGCGTTCGATTAAGAGTACATGTTAATATAGTTCAAACAAATCTAATACGTATATAGGCCCATTGAATTTCTTGCACACCCATTTCAATGTATAAGTAGCACGGGTTGCTCCTTCTTCAGGCTTCTTCTATACTTGCCTTCGGAGCGCTCCCGCGCTCCTTGATACGAGCAAGACCAAAAGTATATCGTGTCCATTGTGTTTCGCAAATCGCGAGATCCCGTAATACGTTCCGCAATTTGACAACGTGAACACAACTTGAGCAGGACAGTTTGATCTGCTGGTACTGAAAATGAAATTACATGAGTAACATATTTCATAATGCTTTTGCGATTAGAAACAAAGAATTATAGATAATAAAAAACAGAAATAAATTCGACATAAAATGAATGCTTATTGTTAATCAACAGTTTTTAGTGTATAGTCTTCTATTGTGTTTTTTAAAAAGTAATTTATAATTTCCAACATGAAAATTGACTAAAAAATTCTTCTTCTTCATAACAATGACAGTTGTTGTTTTTTTTTTTTTTTCATTAAAAATATTACTTATGTCGACTGCAATTTAGTATCAACTGATGAGAATTTTTCCATCGGTCTTACAGTCTTATAAATTAAATTAAAATAATTAATATTTATGACAGTCAGATTGCCCTTGTTTATAATCATCCCCGCAGAGTCTGAAATAAAAACTTAATAAAAACCTGGAAAAAAAAAACTTTATTAGCAAAGGACTATCTGACTGCTCCCCACCAACAAATTGCCCAATTTCCCAACGTTTCGAGCCCGCTCCGGCTCCTCCTCAGGGACTGAAATGAAACCCGCGATACACCTCTTTATATACCCATACTCACTTATTTCCTTTTACCCCCACCATCATCCTCCTTTCCCTCTCCAACTTTCCATTCTCACTTAAATTAATAAAGAATGATAAATGTTATCTAATTTACTTGACCCTACCATTAAATTTACATTATTCCGATTCCTTAGAATGTGAATACTTTCAAGGCTTTCCCTCTTATATTTATTCTTAATCCCTTGTTCCAAAATATCCACACTCCCATTAGAATTAGAATTAGAAGGGTTTTTAGTCAACATAATAATCAAGTTTTCTTTAGAAACGATAATAATTTAGAAAGGTTATTTAGTAATTGTAAAGACAAGGATCATAAAGGTTTAAAATCGGGAGTAGTTTATAAAATTAATAGTAGAAATTGTAATGGATGTTATATTGGTCAAGCGGGTAGATATTTGAAGAAGAGAATATATGAACATCAATATAGTTTATGTAGTACAAATTTTACATCGGGTTTGAAAGAACATTGTTTAAATAGTTTGCATTCTTTCGATTTTGGGAGTGTAGATATTTTGGAACAAGGGATTAAGAATAAATATAACAGGGAAAGCCTTGAAAGTATTCACATTCTAATGAATCGGAATAATGCAAATTTAATGGTAGAGTCAAGAAAATTAGATAAAATTTATCATTCTTTATTAATTTAAGTGAGAATGGAAAATTGGAGAGGGGAAGGTTGATGGTGGTGGGGGTAAGAGGAAATAAGTGGGTGTATAAGTAGGTGTATCGCAGGTTTCATTTCAGTCCCTGAGGAGGAGCCGGAGCGGGCTCGAAACGTTGGGCAATTGGGCAATTTGGTGGTGGGGGGCAGTCAGATAGCCCTTTGCTAATAAAGTTTCTTTCCAGATTTTAATTAAGTTTTTATTTCAGATTCTGCGGGGGTGACTATAAACAAGAGCAATCTGACTGCCATAAATATTAATTATTTTTAATTTATAAGACTGTAAAACCGATGGAAAAATTCTCATCAGTTGATATTGTTTTTTTTCTGTAAGATAATTATTTTCCTATTGCATATAAATAGTTTCTTTTTTCATTATTATAAGTATAAATTGCAAAAAAATTAACATGTTTGCTATTTTATTAGTTATAAAATTAAAATAAGAAAAATGAATAAAAACTTGAAATGAAATAACTTACAACGTTTTGCAAATTCCAGTTCCTGCATTTTGTTTTTGTGGCCCATGAATACATTCATATTTGATGAAACGATACCTTATATTCTAATTAACATTTTTCCTCTCATCACTGGTTAAATTATGTTTGGATTGGGGGTCCCGTTTACAATAATTTTCCTTTGTAACTTTTAGTAATTCCGTAATGAAAGGCGTTACTTCGCTATCAGAATAAAACCTTTTTTCCCAACAAGATTTTCCATGGAATGATTGCTATTAAAATTTTCATCATTCTTCTTTTTTCTATTCTTGAAGTCGATTTTACTGTCATTTGCAAATTCGTCTATACTGGAGCCAGTATCTGGATCTATGCTACAAAGAAGATAAAAAATAAATGACAACGCCACATTATTTAAAAAATATTAAATATTTCTACAAAATTTTATAGATATAAAAATAATTAAGTGTACAAAAAATGAAAAGATAAAAGATATTCACAATAATAACAATAAAACAATCATTTTGCTCACGTTATAGGCATATCAAGTATTCTAAAAATTATTTTAATTTGATACTTAAAACAATAGCTGAAAATCACACATTCACATAAGATCATAATATATTATGAAAATGGAATGTTCGAAATTCATCACGCTGCGAAAAATTCTCACGCGAGGAAAATAAAACACGAAATTACTTATACGAATACATATAGGGAACATAAACAAAACTCACCTTTGAAGGGGTCGTATGTTGTATGATGACCGTTCCGGAAATTTAGTGGCACGCGCTTCTACAATTGTCTGATTTTGTAGAAAAGTGGTCCATGGCCTCTATATAAAATCAAATAATTTAATTAACACGATGTAAAACTTCAAATAAAATGAAAGGCATTGAAAGGTCATCACAATTTATTGTAAAATATAATAAAAGAACGAGAATGCCACTTGCCTATAAGAGTCCTCAAACCTCTCTAATAATGTAGTATTTATAGGTACAATCTATCGTACGTGAATATGCTAATTAATAATTAAATAAATGACCGTGTGCTGCTGATAGCAACAAAACCATAAAACAAAAGACGGAGCGAAAACTCTGAAAGTCTGGCGCCGCCGACTATTTACGACCGTAACCCGCAACGTCAAAGCACTAGTCACAGACTCAGCTCCACGCGATCGTGAAACCGCTTGTAATTTGTAAATTGTAATCACGACACGACTCGGTTGTGAGGCTCGCCGCTCTAGCCGCCACGGCGCTAGTTTTCAGAAACATATCTACGCGAAATTCCCTAGGACTAATTCTGTCGTACATATAGTAACACCGTAATTTAAATGTAAAATATCATCTGCTGGTCTGTACTGCACTCATACAAAATTTAGGAATTTCAAGGAACTTCGTCTAGTAGTCCTCTAGCGTTTGTGTGCATGAAGGCTCTTTCAACCAATTGAATGAAAAATAACTTGTATTTGACATCTGGCGGGCAGTCTGCACTGGTTTGCCTGGTTTAGATTATGGATCGTAGCTAGTGATGGGCCCCCGGAGTTCGGAAACGGGAAATAATACCTAGATCTAGTAATTTTAGACCATTGCTAAGTTCAAGGCAGAGCATTTTCTGAGAATGCAGCATGGCGATGGGGCCAGCCTAACTAGCCTGATCTGACTCTGAAATACACGTTGCAACGTCGCGCTTACACTCGGTCACTCACTAAAGCAAATTCTCTGCCTTGAACTTAGCACTGGTCGAAAATAACTAGATCAAGTAATTATTTCCCGTTTCCGAACTCCGGGGACCCATCACTGATCGTAGCCTGGCCACATCACGTCAATGCTTACTGGCATCATTTGACTACTGCAGTTGCTGCAGTTGAAGAACATTAACTTCTACAGCATTTACACTGCCGGGACTGAAGCATTTGATGACTTATTGATCATATATAAAGATACATATACTGAAAAGCAGCCAAGCAGAGATTTTCAAAATAAGGCACAAAATAGACACTGCTACATTATGCAAGTGAAATGCAAGCTTTTTCCCAACGAATATACTATAAAAAAATTCTGGTAGGCTGTAAAGAAAGTTTTTACAAAGTAACTGTACTTAAACTTTTGGCATTTGTACTTTTTTATATAAACTTTGATACTTATCTAAATCACATTTGACTACTGTTGTTACTTCTCTTGAAGGACATCGACTTCTACAGCTTTGCGCCGGACTGGAGCATTTGATGACTTATTGACCGTGAAGGCCATTTGAAGTTGAGTTGTTTGTTGTGAACCATTGGCAGAGTTAATTTCTGTGTCGCATTCACATAGCATTCTACGCTTGATGGCTGTATCTGGATAAGTAATTCAGGACCTTCAACATTTTCAGCATAGTCTTTCCTGATCTTGACATTTGAGGCTGCTTCTGATGACTCAGATATATTTTTTGAGTTTTTCAGTAGGTGGATGGACCGTTTCGGAGTCTTGTGAAATACCAGACTCAAACGTAGTATCGTCTCGAGACTGACTGCTGCTGCTTCCACCTGCGAGGACGACTTGACGTCCAGTCGCGACGTCGTGAGTAGTGATTCACTTGACAGTTTCTTAGGTTACGATGTTCTGGATCGCTGGTGGCCGCCGAAGAGGAAGGCAGGCAGTTTTTCCAAGTTGCAATCACGCACTAGGACTTCTTCCTCGCGATTGCGATATACTCTCGGTAACCAACCGAAGTACGGCCTTTTGATTCACGACACCATGTCACAACCTTACGACGGCACGTACGACCATGACGTCGACGACGACGACGGACGAGGAGAACTGTAGCAAATGCGCAGTGCGCTGAGCTGCTGAGTATGCACGCCGAATCTATTATTTTTATTGTTTATGACTGTGGCGATGCTACACATAACCATATCATATGGTACAATAATCTATTCTTTTTTTTGCGAATTACGTAAAATGATGAGAACTCTCTTCTAAGTTTTGGCATATTATACCTTTGTGCAAAGTTTTAAATAAAAGTATTCATTAGTTTTTACGTAAACTGTGAACAAAATTTCGAGATGATACCGAGCAAAAATCTCATATTTCGCTCAAAGTTTTTGCAAAAACTAATGCATCTTTTCACTTGAAACTTTGCCACAACCAAAGAATATAAAAAAACATACAGAAGGGAGTTCTCTTTATTTTGCATAATTCGGTCTATTTTTAGTGTTATTAACTAAAAACCAATCGAATCGACTCGGTCGGTAACAGTTGAGTAAGGCATCCCCTTAACTTACATCGAAATGTAGTTGTTAAGTATTGTTATGCGGGGAGACACCCCGCTCGTCAATAACCAACTCGTTACAAAATTTCGGCTTTTATACAAAACAATACGTATGTGTACACCGCTATAACATCACAGATGCAATCAATACAATTTAAAATGGTTGTCAAGCGCGAGACGAGTGGGAGAGATTCCACTGACAGAGCTAGCGCGAGGAGAGAGGTAATAGGATCGCACGTATTGGTAGAGTTGGAGCCAATGGTGTTACTATAGTTGTATATGCCAACCTACGAAAGGCTAGGCTACACCTCCTGCTAGACGTGCGCTCCTGATACCCTTTCAGAGCAATGGAACAGTAATAATACTATTTGGAAGTTAGAAAATCGCAATTCTTTATAAATGTATTATATTCGCCAGGTAATCTAGTTATCTCAAATTTTTTATTCATATAATGTTGTTGTGTGTGGATAAATAATGCTTCTGAAAAGAGTCTTTTTCCATTATTTAATTCAGTGTCTAGTATTTTAATATTTTCGAAATCAATTGAGTTATTATTGTCTTTTGTGTGCATAAATAATCCAGAATTTTGATCTTTGTCATTGTATTTTTTTGCGTGTTCCCTTGCTCTAACCTTCAAACGTCACTGGAGATAATTTTATTTTTATTATCCACGCCTTTAAAAATAAGCACATTGTTGGTAGATGGGCCATTAATAATTAATTAATTTAATAATTCAACTTCATAAGTTTACAACAAATACTACCATTAGCTTCTAAACAATTTAATGATTCATTCATATATAGGTATAAAGCACTCCAAGCTATTATCCCATAATTTTTAATACTATCAAAAAGAGTATAATGTCAACAATATTTTAGTTTGCATAGTATTTGTCTTTTTTCAGAAAACAAGGAAATAGATATTTCTTTTCTTTAATTATTCTTCCAATGTTTTTATCCCATTGAATATTGTAATCAAATGTAATTTTGTATCTTATTATTATGTTTTCGTAATTATATTATCATTGGAATGTTATATCGATTTTTCCGATCTTATTTGTTTCCGCGATATAAAGAGTTTACATACACACATACTGACGAAAAATTTTGTTCACCGTTACATAGCTCCCTTTATGAGGAAGCAATAGGAAACCAGTATTTAGACGGATGTATCTTGTAAATTCAAAAGATCGAGAACGATTTCACTTAAGGTTACTATTATTATATGTAAAAGGAGCTCGTTCGTTTGCTGATTTAAGGACTTTAGAAGGTATCATTTATCCGACTTTCTTTGAAGTATTCCGTCTGCTCATGATAGGCAATTAATTACTACTGATAATGAATGGGACAAATGTTTAGAAGAGGCTATTCAAGTTGAATTTCCGAATTCTTTATCTAATCTATTTGCCTATATTTGTATTTTTCATAACCCTATAAATGACAGAGAAATGTTTGATAAATATAAAATTTATTTCTATAATCTCTTAATACCTACCTGCAAAAATTGGAGAACACATAGCATTAAAAAAAATTAGTGAAATTATTAGTGATAACGGTTTTACATTAACTGAGTTCGGGTTACCAACATGTATTGAAAATTTAGAATATGAAGTTAACTTCAATGCAATCGTATTACCGTTTGAAAAAGATATTCTTGAAAATACAGCATTAATTCATTGTCAACGAAGCAAAGAAAAATTTTTGATAGTTTAAACACTATTGTGAATAGTTTAAACAACGTTATTTATTATAAGATTAATAAATGTTACTTGATTGATGGACCTGGAGGTAGTCGAAAAAGTTACTTACTAAATTCAATAATTACTTATTTAAACCAAGAAAACACTTCCGTATTGCCTGTAGCGTGATCTGGAATTGCGGCAAATTTATTAATAAATTGTCGAACATACCATGTAACGTTTAAATTACCACTAAATATCAATGATAAATCAACTTGTAATATTGCTCCAAATTCCGAATATGGAATAAAGTTACGAAATGTTAAAGTTATAATTTGGGATGAAATAACTATGACATGTAAACATGCATTTGAATCTGTAGATAAATTATTTCGAGATACATGTGAAAACAATGAAATTTTTGGAGGTAAATTAATTTCAGTTTCAGGTGATTATAGACAACGTGGTAACAGGACAAAAATTGTTGAAAATTGCGTTAAAAATAGTAAATTATGGTGAAATTTTCAGAATTTTTCTTTAAAAGATAATATGTTATTGGACGTGGCGTACAGAAATTCAAACAATGGTTATTAAATGTTGGAGATGATATATATTCTAACAATTTTGAAAGGGATAATAAAGTAATTGAATATTTCAAATCGTATATTAGTATCGGATAATAATGTAACAGAAGAAATTTTTGGTAATAATTTTGACCCCAGTGATAATGACATCGACAAGAAGGTAATTTTAGCACCGAAAAATATTGATGTGCTTAATATAAACAATAATATTTTATCAAAACTTAATGGAGATGTTAAAGTATACATTAGTATAGATTTTTGTTTTGATGATAATAATAGATTCAAGTGAATTGCTACCTGAAAAATTTTTGAATATGTTAACACACAATGGTTTACCTCCTCATAAACTGATTTTAAAAAATGTTGTTTTTATAATATTGCTAAGGAATTTTAATTTATCAGACGGGTTATGTAATGGAACTCGATTAAAAGTAAAAGAGCTATTACAATACTGTATTTGTGCAGAAATAATTACTGGTAACAACAGTAGTAATACCGTTTTATTACCATCTATTGATTTAACTACATCGAAAGAGGAATTGCCATTTGAAATGAGAAGATGTCAATTTCTAAATTAGATTAGGGTATGCAATGACAAGAAATAAATCTCAAGGTCAGACATTTAATAAAGTTATAATCTATTTACCCGCCCCAGTTTTTAGTCATGGTAAATTAAATGTCGCATTATCAAGGGTAACAACAGCAAGAGTCTTGAAAATCTACATTAAAAATAATACAACTACTAATACTGATAAAATATACACAAGAAACGTAGTATTTAATGAAATTTTAAATTAAGTAAAATTATAAAGTGGCAACCAAATTCATGCGCTGGATATGAGAAATAGAAAGCAAAATTCGTGAGCTGTTTATGAGAAATAAAAAGCGGCAGCAACAATGAATTATAAGCATATGAAAATTAAAAAGCTGCAGCAAAATTGATGCGCTGTACCAACTTGAGAAATAAATAGCAAAATTTATGCGATGTATGTGAGAAATAAAAAGCGGCAGCAAGATTGATTTATAAGCATATAAGAATTAAAAAGCGGCAGCAAAATTAATGCACTGTATTTCAGAAATAAATAGCAAAATTTATGCGCTGTATATGGGAAATAAAAAGCGGCAGCAACATGCATATTAAAATAAATAAACGATAGCAAAATAACAGTGACGGCAATAACGCAAACTTCAAAATGAAATGCTTTACTGAAGAATTCAATAAAACAGATCTGGAACGAAAGGCTATTATTAATGCACATAACATATTTTTAACCCTTTTTAACCCTTTTTTAACCAATGTTTAACCCTTCTTTAACCCTTCTTTAACCCTTCTTTAACCCTATTTTAACCCTTTACTTAACCCTTTACAATATTGGGAGAGGGGGGGGGGGGCGGACGACCACAGGACACCGACCACAGACCACTTAACCTTTTAATATAATAGGAGATATTATAATATAAGATTATGTATTTATATATAATTAAAATACAATTATACATTAATTATATAAAATGATATATAACTTTATTTACTCGAACTTTATAAAAAAATGTGAGGTCTGAGTTAACGCTCTCAAAATATTGTTGGTGTTAAAAAAAAAAGAAAGAAAAATGAAAATCGGACTTGAGAGATCTATTCTAAATGCTCTTACCCTCCATTTGAAAAAAAAATTATCTCAATCGATGAATAATTGAATGCGCTAGCCTATTTTGTCCATCATAAAGCCAAATCCCAACACTGTGGACCGTGGTGCATATACTATTATACTGCCTGCTAGACAGACACGAGAAAATGGATTTCGCGCCCGTACGGTCAAAATAGTACATTTCGACGCGGTTACGAAAGGTGATTATTTAGCTGATGTGACATTTTTCGCATAGCGGAGCGAGTGACAGTTGACAAACCGTAAAAAGTAAATAAGAATAACGATAATAATGCTTCTCTATATTATATGTTAGTTTCATCTGCTATCGGATAGCAAACTGCTGCTTTTGAAACATTCAATTTTAAACTGTATTAATTTTATTTTGTTATATTTTGTGTTCAATTGTCGACACAGGTGCGCAAGTAAATTATTTACCTAACGTAACATTTTTCGCTCGAGCGAAGCGAGAGTAAAAAGTAACATAGGATAAACAATCTACTTATGTTCTAGTCTCAATCGGTATTTTCTACAACGAGCGCTGAAAAATCATTTCGAATTTGTCATTTTGAGTTGAGAATGGTGCAAAAGTCATTCTCTTCGATGAAATAAAGTATATAAATATTTCACTTTCATAAATTTTAATTTGTTGTTAAAAATACAAAAAAAAAATGCAAAGAAACTTATTTGAAATATACCGTCATCTTTAAGGCGAATATTAAGTGGAGTCACACTCCCGCTTCGTGGAGGTTGGCATGGGTTGTGTTCCTACCCAAACCGGGAAGGCATACACACGAGGTGGCAAAGGATTATTGACCTATCAGTCTTATGTCCTTTGTCTTGAAGACACTGGAGAGGCTGGTAGACCACTTCATCAGAGATGGACCACTAGTGGAAAGGCCGTTACATACCACGCAGTACGCGTATCAGGTGGGTAAGTCGGTGGACTCTGCTCTGGACGGAGCAACGAAGCGCATAAGCAGAGGAATTAGGAATAGGGGAATGGTCCTGGCAGCTTTCTTGGACGTGGAGGGAGCGTATAACTTCACAACCACGGAATGCAACTGTGCAAGGGCGCATGAAGTATCCAGTGGCATCGAGAGATGGATACGAGCACTGCTGCGATGGCGAAGAGTCGTTGCAGGATGGGAGACCAGAGAGGCGGAAGGATACGTGAGTAAGGGATGTCCGCAAGAGGGGGTCCTTTCTCCGACCTTCTGGGCTCTGGCCCTGGACGAACTCTTACAAAGGTTAAATGAGGCGGGTTTTGATACTCAAGCTTATGCGGATGATCTGCTGTTGTTGGTCACGGTGGATGACGAAACGGTATTGGTGGAGCCTATGCGGCAAGCTCTGTCAATAGTGGAGGATTGGTGCCGGGAGGTTAAACTCGCTGTTAACCCTGCCAAAACTAGTCAACTTCACGAGTAGGTATAAAGTAAAGCCGCTAGGAGAAATTCGGTTGTTTGGAGAGAGCTTGTCGATCTCAAAACAGGCGACGTATTTGGAAGTCATTTTTGACTCGAAACTGAATTGGGCGGAGTACCTAGGAGCAGTTAAAAGGAGGTTCATAGCCTCCTACTTGGCGTGTAGGAGGGTCTTTGCCTTCACGTCTGGCCTTAGGCCGCACATGATCCTGTGGCTCTTTACCGCTGTGCAGCGCCCCAGGTTGCTTCATGGGGCTATAGCTTGGGCAACCAGGTGTGAGCAAAAGAGAGACACTAGGGTACTGTACTCGATCCAGAACCTGACGCTCAGAGGCATCACGGGAACGCGTGCTTCAGTACCCCTGAGAGCCAAGGAGAGGCTGCTTAGAATTCCGCCTTTGAGACTGGAGGCCAAGGCGGAGGCCTGCGGAGCAAAAACATGAGTCCTAAGAGACCTGAGAAGATGGAAACATTGGGATGGGAAGCTGGTGGATGTCATGGGAAAGGATATGATAACTTTTGGAAGGGATAGGACACCTAAAAAGTTTGCCTTTGGCAGGAACTTTGAGGTGACCATTCCTGTAAGGACGGACTGTGTAGAGGATGCCCGCAACAAGGAGGACCTGGTCTGGTACACGGATGGATCTAAGAGCGAGGTAGGTACTGGGGCGGCGGCATGGCTAAAGGGAAGCACGACTGAGCTTGTCCTTTGACTGGTCTTGCATGTCACCGTTTTCGAGACAGAGGTAAGGACAATAAGGGAATGCGCAGAAACCATGACCTCGGACGGGTTAGAGGGGAAGCGAATCACCATCTCCTATGATAGCATGTTTGACAGTCGAGATAGAGCAAAACACCATAATACAAAAGTATGGCCAGCGAGGCCATCACTTACTCCAGGTTCCAGCAATGTCATCAATCGTCCTCTTGTCGATCCTAGCAAAATCCTTTTACCTCCTTTACATATCAAAGTAGGGCTGATGAAACAATTTGTTAAAGCTCTCGATAAAGAAAGGCGATGCTGCAAATACTTAGAAACCATGTTTACGAATATAACTCTGGTTAATTGAAGAAAGGTATCTTTGACGAACCTCAAATTCGCAAAATGTTCAGGAACGAAGAATTCGTCAAAAGTATGAATGATACCGAGAAGGCAGCCTGGTTGAGCTTCAAAGATGTTGCAACAAAATTTCTTGGTAACAATAAAGACAAGAACTATAAAAGCATCGTAGAAACTATGGTACAAAACTTCAAAAAATTAGGGTGCTTTCTCGATTCGCACATTGATGAATTTCCACCAGTCCTAGGTGACTACAGTGAAGAGCATGGTGAAAGATTTCATCAGGATACGAAGGAATTTGAACGTAGGTCGCAAGGAAAATATGGCGTGAACATGATGGCGGACTATTGCTGGATGCTAAAAAGAGATTTACAATCTAATAACAAAAAGCGGCGTAGAAATCCTTTGCATAGGTCGTTCGATGACAAGTGTATACGCGAGCGTAAGCCAATTTAGTTTTTGTGCAAATTGACTGAGTCGTTTTTTGAGGTTATCTTTGAAATTAGGCAGTCAGATCTCTTTTTCCATAACAAATTCGGATTCAGCAAGCCAAAATACATAAAAATAAAGTGTTTTGATGTGATGGAAACAATGTTTTCTTTTCTTCTCAAGTTTTTCCACAGTAACACGGCTTTTCGACAGTTTTTTGAGGTTATCTCCGAAACTCGGCTGTTAAATCTCTTTTTCCATAACAAATTCGGATTCAGCAAGCCAAAATACATAAAAATAAAGTGTTTTGATGTGATGGAAACAATGTTTTTTTTTCTTCTCAAGTTTTTCCACAGAAACACGGCTTTTCGACAGTTTTTTGAGGTTATGTTCAAAATATGTGGCCAACCCCCTACTTTTAACGCCGGATTCAGATTCAGCGGGAAAACATACAAAAGAAAAGTATAGTCTCCATCCCAGAACAGACAGATTTTTTGTTTTTGTGGGCCTGTGTTATTATCAATGTTTAGTTAATTCATGAGCTCTGATTGGTTGAAAAGAAGAAAGTGGTGGGGAGTGGTAGTATAAAAACAGGTTCTAGCCTCATCAACAATCTCTTTGAGATTCGTCATTCAACAGATCATCGTATCCACGATGGTTCCAGAAGAAATTGATCAGTGTGAAAATCTGAACCATCTCAACCCACCAACAATGGATCTAGTTGATATAATTAGAAAATTAAATGAAAAAAATAATGGGAACAGTTTATTTGAAAAAAACTTCATGGATTAATTGAAGAAGCTCTGCAGGAAGCTTATAAAAAAGGATGGATAGTGCCTTTATTGATTAATCGCAGGATAAAAAGACTGAGTGGATGATGAAGAAGAAGAACTCTCCAGTTCAGCTCCCAACAGAAGTTTTTGTAAAACTTGAAAAAATGATTAAAATGAACAAACAATCACAATGTAAGAAGAAGAAGAAATCTCTACAAAAATGCTAGATAAGAATTTTGCATGTATAAGGAGACCAACTTGTCTAAACAGGATTCGAACTGGAACATCCTAATTAATAATTTTAAAAAAAGATGTATATAATGTTCTATTTTGTAAGCTAAACGTTCTTATTGTATATAGTATTTAATAAATAATATAGTTCTATAATGTAATACTTATGTTCTTATTCAAATACACATCCAATCATTTCCTCCAACATTTTATCATCCTTAAAAATAAGTACTTTATAAGATATAATAAGTATTACATAAAAATATTGAATCTTTATTAATAACTTATCATCTAACCTATAAATTTAAGTCCAAAAGCTAATTTCAAGATTGCTTCAATTTTAAGACATAGAGTTCTAGGTAATTATGTTAAAACCTTTTGCTAGATCATATCCGTGTAGCTCAATCTCTTCATTAATAGAAGATACACCATGAAACCAAATTTCAGCTTGATGTCTTGATTACAGCCAGAGCTATGCCATTTTATGTAAAATGGCAACGACTCCGTACATATGAAAAATAAGGTTTCATAGAACTAAAGTTCCTATATACATTTATATGAATATTTTATAACTCTACATCCTTTATTTCACTATTTTAAAGCTAGTTTTAAGTCTACTAATTAAAGTAAAGAATTACAAAGATTAAGTCTTAAAGCTAACCTTTTAGATTTTTCAATTTTTAGGTATAGAGTCCTAGGAGATTTTGATAAAACCTTTTGCTAGATCATATCCGTGTACCTCAATATCTTCATTAATGGAAGATACACCATGAAACCAAATTTCAGCTTGATATCTTGATTACAGCCAGAGCTATGACATTTTATGTAAAATGGCAATGACTCCATACATATGAAAAATCAGGTTTCATAGTACTAAAGTTCCTATATACATTTATATGAATATGTTATGACTCTACATCCTTTATTTAAATATTTTAAAGGTAGTTTTACGTCTACTAAGCATTCTTTACAACGATTAAGTCTTAAAGCTAACCTTTTAGATTTTTCAATTTTTAGGTATAGAGTCCTAGGAGATTTTGATAAAACCTTTTGCTAGATCATATCCGTGTAGCTCAATCTCTTCATTAATAGAAAATACAACATGAAACTAAATTTCAGATCAATATCTTGATTACAGCCAGAGCTATGACATTTAATGTAAAATGGGAACGACTAATCAGTTTTACGCAGAATGAGTTTCACAGTATCAAATAATCTTAAATTTAGCTTTTGAGGTTAAAATGAAAAGAATTTGGTGTTATAAAGAATATAAAATTTATTATAAAAATACTAACAACTATTAAATTAAAAATTATTTGTTTAAATCATTTATCACATTCATTAAAATCTTGTCGGCTGCGCTTACGTCACCCCATATAATTTTATGAAGCATTACGTAAAATTTGATTTTTTTAGTATGATGTTGTTCTTCAATGATTTCAATAATAAATTTACGTCTTTCTCTGCATAATACTTTTCCTGTATTCAAAAACTTATTGTTTTCCTCGTCATTGTAATATGCACAGATCTTCTGTGCTAGATATTGGTCGATGGTGCCATACTCGACAATTCCGTCTTGAATAAGATATTTAATCTTATGTGATCTAGGGCCTACTGGGCGAAGAAGACTGAAACAAAAAAAATGAAACATAATAAGATTAATATCTTTTATTAGTATGTAAAAAAGCAAGCGTTAGAAAACGTTTGAAAATGTAGGAAAATGTAGACAACCGAAAGCGTTGTTTAATGAATCTAACAATTGTTTTCCTACGTTTGCTTCTTTATTATAAGTTATTATTCAAAAGAAATGTATTACTTACGCATTATTCTCAGTTATCTTAAACTTTGGGAAATTTAACCTTAATTAACTCACACTCAACAGTGTCAGAATGACAATGACGTTCGCGCACGAACGGTTACCGCCAATACTTTTGAAGGGGGGAAACCCCAATGTCAAGACCGACCCTTATGAGAGCGACAACAGTCAAGACGTTTCCAGCGCCACTATGCATGAGGCTTTCTACACACCGCTTGCTGCGTATGGAAGCAAGGCTTACCATTAATAGCGCAGTATTTCTAACTAGGCTGTAGCCTAGTGGTTAGTGGACAGTAACAGCAAGATCTTTAGTTCGAGTCCTAGAGTCAACTAATTTTTTTTTTTTCAAATATAAAAGTATTCAAGATATTTGAATATTTATATTATTAAGTTAGTAATATTATTCTTAGAAGTAATACTTATATAGAACTTAACCTGTAAATTAGCTATAGAGGGCGCGCACGGCGGTCTCCATGCCGCAGCTGACCGCTCGCAGCGCCACAGCTGGCCGTGGGCCGCAGGATGCTCGATGGGTTATCTAACCTCCTACAACTCTAGATGATCCCAGAAATCCTGTGGGGGTTCTGGCCCACTTGGGTTAACTAGCCTCCTACAACTCTAGAGACCCTGTGGGGGTTCTGGCTCACTTGGGTTAACGCACCTCGTGCAATTCTGGAACACGCATGTTCCAGAAACCCAGGGGGGTTCTGGAGCACCTGGAATTCCAGGAAGTGCTCCAGAACCCCCCCTGTTTAACTACTATCGTAGTTCTTCCTATTCCTATAATTACTCTAGGTTCAAGCCAACGATGTGAAAAACAAATCAAGCATAATGCAAATTATATTCTTGATGTACAATCTCAAAAAGAAATATTAACAAAATTAACACAAAGGGTCTATGTTCTTTTTTATTTAATATTACGCTTTGATTTAATATTATTTAGTCATGTAATACTTATCTAATAATCATTTTCGTTTTCCGTCGCTGATTATACACGATACACGTTCATAATACATACAAAATAACAATCTATCTATGTCCTTATTTGCTCCATAATTGAGGGGACGCGTGGAATAAGGGGCTAAGTCGACTTAGACCATTTTTCCGCCCATCGGTTAAATGAGACCTACAGATCATTACCTATCACCATGCAAAATATTACACGCCAAAAATTTTTAGAAAAGATTTTAGAAAAATGTTTATATTAATGTTATTATTTTTGGTTTTGACATTTAATTTGTGAAATAAAATTATATTTGCATTTTTGACTAATTAATCCTTGACTTACTTTATTAAATTTGGATAATATTCGGAAAAAGGGTCTAACTCATTTTTTTTAATTCTTACAATTTTTTTTATGGTTATATAATATATCAAAATTTTATCATAAAATGTTTCATTCATTGTTAGCTTTCATTTGATAAAAGTTTTATTCATATTGGTTAAGCCAATAAAAAATTTTTATTGTTTTTATTGATTATCTCAAAATGTACGTTTTTTGAGTTAGCCCCTTATTCCGAATAGCCCCTCAATTGATACTCACAAAATACTGATCTACTTGCTCTTTCTCTCTCTCCATCTTCCCATCATCTTCAAGAATCGAGCGCAGTAGCGCCGCGCATTTCATTTCATTTGCAGTTAGTACTAACTATATAACTATATGGAGATATTTCTGATATAATTTGACATTAGCTGGAGCCACAAAAATTTTCCCCAGGCTGCGAAAAATTCTCACCAGACACTGAAGGAAAAAATTATATTTGATGATTTCACGGGGACGAAAACTTTATAGTTTAAGGTAGTTGTCTTTATGGTACGGTCTACAATCACGCAGGGTGCTCACTATAATAGTTACTGCATCATAGTCTAAAAAATCAGAGTAGCACATGTGTGTATAGAAGGATGTGAGTGTACAGTATGCCTATAAATAATACGCAAACATACAGTTACTTGAAAAACGCATTTTTTGTACGTTTTCCTCTCTCGAATATGTCTTAGCTCAAACATACTTATACGACCTTTACAATAGCTTTTCTCGGAAACTATACGTGTTATATCTTCGAATTTTGGTGACAAGCTTTTAACCATAATGATAAATAATAGGTTAGTTTTTTGTTATGATCTTAAGAAACGTTTTCCAACAATGAATTTAAATGCTGTTTTCCGGTGGTTGTTCCTATGCTTCCCATGTTAAAATGCCCAACTTTGATATTGAATACCTCAAAATCGGCACGTGTCATCTCTTGGAAATTTTGCACACGCATGGGCATTGACAAGACGAACGTGTGCTCGAAATTTCAAAAGGATCCTAAGAAACTCGTTTTTTGACACAACTACCTTAATAGCTTCAATACGAAAGCATCTTTCATGATGAAACTTTACAGGTAGAATGTAAATAAGAAATGCTTTCCAATTAAGGGGATGTGAGTACCGACGTTATTTTTCAAATGAGCATAACTCACGCAAATATCAATAGAATTAGCCAGAAAAAAATCTGCATATAGCGTTTGCGTGTACGGAGCGCTTGACACCCGTCTTTTTCCAAATAAATGTTTGAATGTTGATTTAAAAAAATATTGAAATTAGGGTTGCACATCCCCTTAAGTACCTCATGCGCGGTATCTACGTATATAAAAAATGATAAAAGAAATATGACCAAAAAAAAGTAAGGTTAGAAAGCCACTCCAATTAATAAAGGGTGCGTCGAAGCCCCGCATACTCGGCTGTCACTTCGTGCCTTATAATCGCCAAGCAGGGCGCTGCCACGCCATTTGATTAGTTTACTAACTTTTTTTAATTTTGATGAATCTATAGATGTGTAAGCGATTTTTTAATTAAATTATTTAAAATTCCGATTTTTGCTTTCAAAAATATTATATTCTTCAAAATTTTTACACTAGTAGATATTTACAATTAAATAATACTAGGCCAATCTTGGTCTTTTTGGGAACTTTTCAATTTGATGTTGATCGTCCGATCCTTCATTAGACTGGGTTTCTTCCTGATCTTTAAACGTTTCTTCGATATCACTAAATTCCTCGGGTAATTGATTTTCCGGGTTCAAGCAAAAACTTGGCTGCTCGATTTCATGTACAATGTCTTCGGAACCACTGAAATCTTCCGATATTTTTTCAACGTTTGAACGATTGTCCGAACCATGACATTTTGTACATAAATTTGTACATCGCAGTCTATGCTTCCGACACTCGCATCTATTACCTTCACAACTGGTTTCGCCGCTGTAGGAGATTGTTTTTAATAAATCTTCAGAGATGATTGAGACTTATGTAAAGCGAGGCATGAGTATTTTTGAATTAATCGCAATTACTTCTTTCCAGCCCCACTTGGTTGCAGTTATTTTGTTTCCAAGACAGGTTTGCAGCTGAAAGTATGCTCTATAGGAGTGTTGTGTCGCTACTCCAACAGTTGGTGGTAATTTTTCTAATTTAAAAGTAGACTTTGCAGTGAATACTTTCTATTACTGAAATCTCAAGTCATCCAGAAATAATTTATTATTTGTGCATTTGTAAATAGATGAAATTAATTCACAACCATTTCGAGCAATGACTTGTGGCTCTGAATTAGTCTGATAAAAAGGGTTTGCCGACTCTGTCAACTGGAGAGTTTTAATCAATGAATTCAATGTGGTTTTTTTTTGCCTTTGCCTGCAAAGCAGATGTTGTATCACAGCTAGTAAACCAATGTAAAAATCTAACAATAGAAGCATAATCTTCATACCTAAAACTATATGACGAATACATACTGGAGCCTTATTCAGTAACTCTAAACGTACGCTCCATCTTCGCTAAATCGGAAAAAATAATGTACTGCGCATGCGCAGTACAAATTAACGACAATTTTTAACGCATATCGCAGCGTTATGTATTTTAACACAAGCGTAAAGCGCAAAAAGACATTTATCGTCGCGTTAAATACAATATAACGCAAATCTATGAAGACACATGAAAAGTGTCTTTATGATCGTAAGAAAAACGCGTTAAAATCGTCACGCTGTGCGCGTACTTTTACTTTTTGTTATTTAGTACATTAACATCCAAATTTAGAAATGTAAGTGTTTCTATAGAAAATTCAATCAATGTATTTTGAAGTTATTTCACAAAATTCATCCACTTAGAAATAATTGGAGCAAATAAATTATAATAAGCCATGAATGAATTTAGGTGGAGCAATCTACGTGCCAAGAAATTGGCAATGGGTTTTTTCAATACAACAATATTTTTATGTTTCGTATATTTTTATTATGAAATTACTCTATACATGATGTTCATTAATTAACCGCTGTCTTTCATTGATACCTGCAATATAAACAAAATTTTGTGGATCTATTTCTTCGTCATTATATTGCATGTCGTTTGGAATAAGGTCTTCCAACTCAATCTGTGCCCTATAAAAAAATAAATTTACATATTAAATTTCATTTTATAAGTTGAAGTTAAGGCGATTTCGAAACCGATTACAGATTCCTATACCCTACTTTACGTTATCTGAATTTATTGTAAGATTTTTCAAAATCATCTCAGTCATCCCGTGTTCGTAATGGCTTCACGAATACCGCATGATGAAATTTTTTAGAAAAGATAAAAATTCGGGAAAAATAACGAAAAATAGTAAAATACCCGTAACAATATCATTTTAGATGTAGACTGCGACACTCCTTTAATGCAAATGCATTTTATATAATTACCCATTAAATAAACGAAAATTGTGCAAAATCACACAAGTGTCGAACCGTAGTTTTTGACACGACGTGCGAGAAGTGAGATTTTTGCACGTATCGTTTAACGCAGCGTGCGAGAAATCGAACTTCTCGCACGGAGTTTCAAAAAATAATTTTCGTGCCCGTTTTATCGCCATCCATATATTAGTTAATAGGTCAAATGTCTGTTCAACTTTACAACGAGTTAACACATGCTCTCTGGTATATCTAGCTTCCGGAGAACCATCTGGGGCATTTAATATGGGCGTAAGCAAAATGGGAGATGGATTATACCCACTATCTCCTAATAAAATTTAATTCGTTCTTATTTAGATTTATTATTTCATGAAGCATTTCACTGAGAAAAAATGTTGTTACTTTTAAAATACGTATAGTGCAATAAAAGTTACTATATTACAGTTGTAATCACGCAGTAATAATGATTGACACTACTATAATATAGTATACATTACTAATAAAACAGAGAATATTTAAATATATTTCAACTACTAAACGATTTAATAGCAACGTCTATGTACATTTTTCTCAGATTACTTTATATAGAATTTTTTACCAAGAAGATAATAATATCCTTCTGTGGCTACAGTATCTGGATTATTTCTCAATGATTCGTAATAATCCTTTGCTTCACTGAAATTCTACACAAAGCGATCTGTGTTGCTGCCAGGACACATTCGTACAGATCGTATAATATAACGATTATCTACTATCTTGATACAGAAAATCAGAAATATATTTTATTATACATTTAAGTACTTCTTTCAACACCTGCACGAAACATAGCTTTTCTTATGTCCAAACGTTGCGTAGAGAGCCGCGCATTCCGATCGTGATTTGTTAAAGTATGAAAAATAGTTCATTGTACAACAAGGGGACGAAATAAACTATTTTTAGCAAGGGTGAGGTGTTCAGCACGAGTTGGAGTCGAAGGTGTCGAAGGCGCCTGAGGCAAAATGCACGATCGGCTACCCAATATTTATGAATAGAAAAAAGGCCCTTCCGTGCATTTGTTGTAAAAAATTCGGTATGTAATACAGGAAAGTAGCTATTTCAGGCTTAGGTGAGGTATGTTGTCAGCACAAGCTTGAAATATCTCATTTTATCCCTTATAATATACTATGTTATTACGTACATGGGTCATTTGCAAAAAAAATGGCAACTATTTAATTAGTTTATTTTGATGAGTACCGTCATTCTTAAAATTTAAAAAATGCATAATCTTCCTATAATTTCAATTTTTTATAAGTTCCTCATAAAATCTAAGTAATAATACCTATTACTATTACTGATGTGAAAGTGAGTAGATATTTTATGAAGAACTTATACAAAAATTGAAATTACAAAAAGTTTATGCATTTTTTAAATTTCAAGAATGACGGTACTCACCAAAATAAACTAATTAAATAGTTGCCATTTTTTTGCAAATGACCCACATATTGTAAGATTACATAGATGGGTTATTAAAATCTTACCACTTGTACATTGAGCGATGATGCTGCTTTATAATTATAGAAAGCCTCCTTGTTTTCCCTTGGTCTTATACATGCTACTAAGAAGCAATCGATCAATCCAATTATTCTTGGTATTCGTATAGTTTCTCTAAAACTTCAAAGCATTCAATCTCAGTATTTTATTATTTAATATTGATTGAATAATAATAAATAGATGCTGTAGTCAATCGATGTGTGTCATGTGCTTGATGTACAACTTGCTGTTCAGCTGCATGTCTTGAGCTACTTGCTGAGCTACTTACTGATCTTACAAATACTAAAAGTTATGCTGTTATCGCTCCAGTGGAAAACTCACATAAAATTAATCGTATTAAATCAAAATATAACATGTTAGAAATGCTTTTAACAATATACATTAGTATTTTATGAAGGTTGTAAGTAATTTAAGATTAAAAACAATGTATATTGATAAAAAATATTGTACTAATGCACATTGTACCTCAGATCTGATACTTCAATTTACTTTTACATTATGAATTTTGTATAAATTTTTCATTAAAGCTACAACAACTGGATGAAGAATTTAATCTATCCGTAATACTTTTTTAAGTATAATATAACAATATTTTATAGCACTGTGTGACCTAAGCCCGTACTTGAGTAGTATTTTTTGTACCGTGTTTATCGCATTCGCTGCGTTCGTGCGCTAACCTCACGGTGCAAAACAGCGCAACTTATGGCACGGATAGGTCTGACAGCGGGTTTAGGTAGGCAGTGCTATAAAATTCTGTATGATACTTGTGACCTAAGTAGCACTCTGTACGGCGTGACTAGGACCATCGCTACGCTCAGGCCCTGTAATATTCATGTAGGTATTTTTTTACCACGTATAAGCACTATTAATAACTTCTCTCTCTCTCTCTCTCTCTATATTGACATAAAATTTTTAATGAATATGGCTCAAATTAATACATATACGCTTAAACTAATATTCGCTTAATACTAATGGTTTTTAAAATTTTGATAATATTTACATTCAAAACTGGTATGTTTTATAACATAAAATACATGTTGATCTTGTTAAAATAGTTCTTTTATACGATAGAAAAGTGCAGCGTGTACACATTTAAAGTTTCTATATGTATTTGTTTTTCTATCACAGAATTGTTATTGATACAAAAGAAATGTTACGCATAGATCAAGAGTCGCTCAGTATCAAGAAGATCAATAAGACCAGTGATAAAATTAATGCTTTTCTAAAAGCATTAGAAAAAATAACTGATTCGCATAGAAGGAATATATATTATTTAATTATCTGGATTAAATGCATTCATACTTCTTATGTAATTTTTTTGTTATATTTATTATTACTTTTAGTCTTTGCAAGTTCAGTAAGTAGCTGAACAAGTAACTATATAAATAAATCATTATCATTAGACTAAGCAGCTATATAAGTGAATATAAGCTTATATAAAAAAAAATATAAGTATCTACTTTTTTTAGTATTATTTACAGGATTTCCTATGTAATTAATGCAATAATCGAATTCTGTCATTATTGAAGTAAAGTGTAAGTTGATATTAAAAATAATTACTTACCTATTTGAAACTTCTTCTCGTTCCTCTCTTGTCGCCGGTAATGCCACATAATTATTTTTAAGTTCAATTATTGCATTCACCACTCTATCAATACACCGACTTAGGGAAGCCTGGCTCATGGGCTGATTAAAATCGCTAGCCACACCTTTCTGAAAAGCTCCCTCGGACAAAAAACGTAATACCGCTAATACCTGCAAATGCACTGGTATAGCAGAAATTCGCTGAACAGTCATTTGATCGCTCAAAATATTGACCAACTCAAGAGCCAAATGAGGTCTTAATCTATACAAAATTACAAACCTATTATCATTTTTGAAATATGATTTTTTTAAATATTATAAGTATTACATTTGTCGTCACACAAGCACCATTTTCGCGTTTTTTTTGACCTATTCTGAGGGCTAAAAGTAACCGTTTATAAACCGAAGGGCAATAAAAATTGAGAAATGCCCGCTACTCGCCGTAGCGGGCAATAAAAACTGAAAAACGCCCACTCCGGCGAGCAGCGGGCAATAAAAACTGGAAAACGTCCGCTGCCCATCAGCCTCGATTTATAATTTAAAAAATGCGAAAAACAGTACCTCTGTTGCAAAATGTACTAAATTATATTCAATCAGACATTCAAATGACAACGCAATATATACTACACTACAAGTTCAAAACTTCAAATATACAAGTAATAGCGAAAAAGTTTAGCTACAAAGCGAAAATCAATACTTGTGTTACAAAAAATATGGTGTGCACCAAGGGCTAAGTGGGCTTTTGACCTCGTGTGGTTGCAGTATTCGTCTTCGGCTCGCAAAACGCATTCGCCTTCGGCTCGTGCTTGCTCGTCTTCGACTCGTACTGCAAACTCCACACGCGGTCTAAAAAAGCCCACTTTACGCCCTTGGTACACAATATACTATTAGGCCACCCAAACCTGTACTGTTTCCGGAAATATTCTTCATCAAGGAGAAATGGATTCGATGCATCTCTCAATGCCCTTTTTAACTCTGCCATATTTCGTCTATCCTCTAGACGATTTTCTTCATTAATGAAGAATCCAATAGCCACAGCAACATTAATTTTTCTTGCAATCGTGTAATATGCAAGATTATATTATTGAAGTGAATTTTACAAAAATTAAATATTTTTTTATTTTAATTACAACTAGTAATTAATAATTATTGTTATGCACGTTTGGTATTAAAAAAAATCTATAATTCATCAAAATATCAGATAAAAATCCCAACGATCTCCTTACAGCCAAGTATCAGAATAGAGAGCCAGTCTGCGAAAATAACCTCCCTCTTGCCCCGCGTCACAAACAATTCTGTTTTCCTTAAATTTTAAATCAATCGCGATTGTCTGTAGATACGCAAAGGCCGTACGCATGTGGTCATAAACTTGGTCAGAACACAAACAGTGCTGCTTGGGCTATTTCACTAAGGACTTGAACATTATGACTTTCAATGAAAATTTTACGTAAGTGAATTTTACAAAAATTAAAAATTTTTTTATTTAAATGACAACTAATGATTGATATATACGGATTATTTAGTAAGTAATTGATGTAGTGTTATTTAAAATAATTCTCTATTACATTAAATAGTACAAAAACTATGTGTAAAAATTCATTTTACGCGAGAAAAGTGTTTAAAATCTAATTTGACGTATTTTATGACAAAAACAAATAAAAACATTTATTCTAACACATAATTTTAAGAGTCCCATTTTAAATAATATTCTAATAATGAAGTTTGATCATTGAAGTTTGACTGTTTATCTAGATTAAATAAGAATCGACTTTCCAAAATACAGATCGAAGTAATGGTAGCGTTCATGGAAAGCCATACATTATTTGCAAGAAGTCAAATAACAAAATTACGACGCAGTGGCAAAGAAAAATATGACAAAAAATGGAACGAATTGGCCAATATTTTGAATAACTACGAAGGAGCAACAAAAAATGTTTATGGTTGAAAAAGGTGCATTTAAAAATATAGATAATTAATAAATTAAATTAATTGCATTATTAAATTATCTTTTCTTTCAGACCTGGAGCAACATGCGCTGTAATAGCAAACAAATAAAAGCGCAGTATATAATGTGACGTCGCAAATTGCACGTCACCTAGGAAAGGGCAGACATGGAGGTACGCGGCAGTCGCGGCGGGCAACGTTCAGGCACGCGACGTCGTACACACACCCACATGTGCGCGCCCGCCCTACTGCTACCTTTTCCCCACGCGCAACTCCTTCCCGTTTCTCTCCTCACGTGCATCCCTGGCCAGGAGACGAAGACACCAGCAGCGGCTTCAGCACGAACAAGCTATAGCTGGAGCGTGATCGAGCTCGCTCTCCCAGGCCGCTGACAGGAGCAGCCGACAGCCGAGAGAGAGAGACGCAGTAGCTCAGAGCTGTATCGGCCATCCGCCGGACGGCGCGTGCGAGCATCGACAGGATACGGACTGCTCGCGCGCGCCGCAGTGAAGAAGGCGGCCGATGGACGAACGAGGGCACAGCAGAGCAGAGCAGCGTGAGCGCACCAGCCGGCATTTTTCCATTCTGTCGCCTACCGCCATGCCGCGTGCCGCCAACGTGCTGAGCATTACGAAACCTCGCGTGTGTGTGCCACCGGTCAGCGTCGTCGTCGCCGAGCGAGAGAGAGAGCTGCCACGACGATCGACATCGTGGGTCTGCTAGGCGAACGAGAGTGAGAGAGAGCAGCCTGCAGCAGCAGAACCTGGCCGAGGTTGGTGTCCTAGTATTCCCTCCCCGCGTTCCTCGTGTTGTGTGTGTGCGCGTCCGCGTCGAGAGTCGCGAGAGACCCCGAATTCGCGCCAGCTGCAGCTCGTGCTGTAGCTGTAGCTTAGAATAGGGTTTATTAGATGCTCCTGGCTGAAGCTAGCCGGCGAATAAGTTTAACGGTGCAAGTGACGCGTGCACCTGGCGCCCATATTATTGTGTAATGAAGTAGATCAGTACTCAACAAAATACTTAGTCCTTTTTTACCATTGTAGTTGTTTAGTAGTTAAGGGGGCTAGACACCTTTTTTCTCTGAAATAAGAAGTCACATTTTAATACATAAATGTAAACTAATTATTTCATACTTTTTACATATAAAAGTGGGTATATTTACCTTACCTTAAAACTTTCTCCGATGGGCCTTTTATATGGTCCAGAACCATAGTCATCGATGAAACAAGTTTTTTCACTAACCGTAAGCTTTGAAATTTTCCTGTGGATGGATTGACTCCAGATTTGAACTAAATTACTCCTGAATAGTATAATTCTCATATGAGTGTAGGGATTTAGGATTAAATGTCGGAAAAAATTTTTACATCAGAAAAATTATTAAAAAATATAAAAAATTTTAAAAAATTAAAAAAAAAACTCTTGAAAAACAGCACAATTTTTTTTTCTCATTAGATCAAAAATCTCTACACTCATATGAGAATTATACTATTCAGGAGTAATTTAGTTCAAATCTGGAGTCAATCCATCCACAGGAAAATTTCAAAGCTTACGGTTAGTGAAAAAACTTGTTTCATCGATGACTATGGTTCTGGACCATATAAAAGGCCCATCGGAGAAAGTTTTAAGGTAAGGTAAATATACCCACTTTTATATGTAAAAAGTATGAAATAATTAGTTTACATTTATGTATTAAAATGTGACTTCTTATTTCAGAGAAAAAAGGTGTCTAGCCCCCTTAAGTACCCGCGAACCTTTGCCTTGATCCCCGGCAGAGCGTTACAAGTGGCGCAGCCAACGTGGGGCCACGGTAAAGGCCGTGGCAAAGTTGACCTTTAGGCTGCGGGTAATTTTCAGTACAAATTGACCTCTCAGAATATGTAAAATGTATACATAATATCACTGGATATCTTAGATAGAGTCGCTGACCTGACTGCTGATCCATATATCGACCAACCCCGCAGGCAACGTAAAGTACAATGTAAAAAAATTTGTCTCTTTTGTTATGAAGATTTGAGAGGGTATTTCTATGTAATTTCACGCGTTGATATGAAAAAAATAGTAACAAAATTCTCGCAGACACCCTTGACCTTGAAAATTTCAAGATTAAGAATGTTATGAGAAATTTTAAAACTATTTGTTATGTATTCAGAACATCAAATTTGATCTAAAAACTTCAAATATTCTTTGTCTCCAGAGTGGTCCATCATATATCGACCACCCCCGCAGCTAAAAGGTTAAGGGATCTGCGTCGTGATTTCGCCATAGCGGCGCGCTCCCACAACGGGGAGCCACGCGGGAGAAGCCTTCTGGCAGCCATTTTTGCGCTCAAAGTACCTACCGCGTGCAGATGTTAATAGACGGCGTGAGCAAATCGAATTTAGCCAGACGCTTCAGATTAAGTCGTTGGAATAATTGTTTCAAATAAATAATTGAATTAAATTGCGAATATTTATTGCGATTTGTGTGTGTTTTTTCGAGAGAGTTTATGAGGAACTCGCAAATTCACTTCTTGCTACAGCTTTAGCCACGCGGCATAAAAGAATTTTTGCAACGCGTTCAGGGAGTGTTTAAGATTAAGAGTAACTTCCTGAACACGCGTGCACAACAGAATCATTTTCCTGTTTTACGTTTTTTGGGTTTGACATTTCCCTTTTCCATTTCGGTGCTTAATTTATTTTACTCTACTTTCTTCCCCCTTTGGAGAGATTGCTCGCTTACGCTCCTTTCCGCATAACCTTCGATAAAACTTTCCCACGCCTCCATTATAAGATTTTTAATAGAAACGGGCGGAGAAATTTTCTGAGGGATTGCAGTTCGCGGTGCAGGAGCAAGTGCGTAGTTGTTGCACTTCACCTTCTCACGTGGGCTCAGTTGAGTGGGCTTGATTTTCTTTTCTTTCTTTTTGCTTTTGCTTGCTTGCTTGCTTCAAAACAGTTTTTTGGTCTCATTAGCATTAAAGTAAAATTTAAATCGGTAAAGTTAGGATTGAAGAGAAAATCAACGGAGCTATTCGACCGAGGCTAACTAAGAAGGTAATTCAGATGGAGAATCATGACTGGAGCTGGGCTTCGCTCGGTGTTGACGAGAATGATCTAATGTGCGTCGACCCGATAGCTGCAGCTGAAGCGCTGAAGCGATCGATTAATAAGTTAACCGACGGGGAAGTTGCGATGACTGCTCAGCGGTTCGGGATGAATATTCGCTCGGACGCGATCATATTGCGTAATAGGTTGGAAAGGCACGAGATGCGACGCCATTTTGGGGAAGACGCCGCGCCATGGGACCCGGCCAGAGACGAGCCGGCGAACCAGTCAACTTCTGCGCATAGTCCTTCGTCGTCGGGTAGGCATTCTGTTGCACGTTTTTCGCCATCTAGAGTTCCAGTGCAGCCGGTGGAAGCTCCAGAGGATTCAGAAGCAGCGCCGCTCTTCACAGGCCAATCAATAGGTAGAATTCGCGATCCAATTTCGATGGAGGAGCCGTCGCAGACTTTTACGTCGAGGCTGCACATCACAGTGAGTGAGCCGCGGCGTACGGCCGAGCAGCCTACAGCTGACAGCCATGTTGCTCCAGCGATACAGAGTTCGGGCGCGCAGAGGCGTGTTAGCATCGCCGCACCGGAAGTGTTTCATGACACGAGGGAGTCAGCTCCTAATCCGCGTGCACAATCTACACGTTATCCTCTCAGTCCACTTGGTCCACTTCGTGCTCATGAGCATAGCATAGCACGTTCATGGAAAATAGTATGGATTTAACGAGTGTGGCGAGTGCGCGGAACGAGATTCCATTATCTGCGAGTGAAGGAGGGGCGGTGAGGCAGCCGAACGGATTGTTGGATGGTACGTCGTCTTAGCCGCTTCCAGCGTTGCCGTCGCAGCAGATGAGATACTCGGCTGCTCCGTCCACGAGGTATCCGGGAAGAGTTCAGCAGCGGTGTTTCCGGAGTTGGTTCGCTACCTTCGGCGAGTATTCGTCAGCTTTCAGCTAATGTTGCTCTAGGAAATTTCGACGGCGTAGGAGGGCCTGCTATCTACTCACAATGTCCAATGCCGCGAATAACACCAGGTTATCATGAGCCGCTTCTCATGTCCTCAGCGTCGCTCGCTCAAAATTTTGGTTCAGCTGCAGCTTCACAAGCGAGTGAATTTGGAGCACGAGTCGAGCCGGTGCGCCCGTATTACAATCAGCCAGCGCCGCCACCGTCGTTTCAGTATCCGCCTGGGTATTTTCCGCTACCTTTTGTGTCCTCGCAGCCGATGATGTCCAATGGTCCAGGGTATCCATGGTATCATGGTAACATTCCGCATTCTGGGTTGTATTTTCCGCCTGCAGTCCCACCGCCAGCTGCCACTGGATTTTCATCAGCTCCGATGCATCCTGTTGCAAGCTTTCAGCCTCACCCGGGGAGATTTGATATTTCTGCTCCTGGAATGAGTACGGATGCATCGTTTCTCGATCGATCAGCGCTCTATAAAGAGAAACGCACGACGGAGCTACTCTCTAAGTGACACATTACGTTTAAAGGGGATAGAAAAAGAGATCCCGAAAGTTTCATTGCAGACTTAACAAAATGCACAGAAACTTACAAACTGACTCTCGAGGGAATAGTGAAAGCCTTGCCCTCAGCTCTCGATGATGAGTCATGGCAGTGGTTTCGTCAAGAATATCAGTTTTGGAAATCATCCGAAGACTTCGTCGACGCATTTCGCCTGCAGTACAGCTTTGAAGATGTGCAGGAGAGACAACGAAAGGAGCTGGAGGTACGTACGCAAGGACTAAGTAAAGAGATTTCCACCTATTTACTGAAGGTGCATGACCTACTGGATCAGCTAAAGCCGCCGCTTACGTTAGGAGAGCAACTAGACCGAGTGTACCAAAAGCTTCGTCCTTCGTATCGGCTGCGCATTGAGAGGAAAGATTTGGAAAATTTTCCAGAGTTGCAGAAGCTAGGCAAGCGAGAGGTGCTGCGAAGAGCTCAGGAGAAGGCGTACAAGACGCCACCTCCAATTGCGAATTCAGCTTTCCCTGCTTCAGCGTACACTCCTCCGAAGCAGCAGCGGCAGGTGAAACTAGCCTCAGTGGTTCCGAGCACACCGGAAGAAAACGAGCTGAAGCTGTCCAGCTCAAGCAATCTAGCTTCTGTAGCAGCCACACAGACGGAAGGAGGAGAGAAACAGCGATCGTCGAGGGAACAGAAATCCAAGTCGACGGAGGGACAGCAAGGGGTGAAGAATGGTCGGAGGCCCGACCCGCGCAGCGAGAGTAAGGGTCGCCGCAGCGACAAGAGAGGAAATGCTCAAGCTAAGTCAACGGAGCAGGAGTCTACGCAGGAACAACCAAAGATTGAAGTTGTTCCTACTAAAGGGAAATTTGAGGACATGTAGCGAAGGAAACTGAGAGAGGCCAAGCCGGACATTGGAGATGTGAGTGTATGAACGCTGCAATCTGCCTAATGTGTGGACAGCCTAATACCACTGCGCGTCGAAGCACCAAGTGCAATTCGACTACGACGGCGGGAAACGAGTAAGAGGGGAAGTTAACGGAGTGAACTCACCCCTACTTCCTACTCGACTCCTCCCACTTCTGATTCGATCGCTGTTACTCCAGAAAACAGTTCGGCTGCAGCTATGAGCGAGGGAGACAACCCTCATGTTCTAGCTCCCGAATCACTGATAATGAGAAGCGCTATCAGCAACGTCGAGCCAACGTTACTCTTCAACATAGAATTGAATGGAAGAAAACTCTTAGGCATGCCCGACGATGGCTCCGTTCACTCGTATCTCGGCAAAGGCGTCAGCAAGGAATTTGCCGAGAAATTGGAGCAGGAAGCAGCTTCAGTACGCATAGCTGACGGAGGTGCAGTGAAGCTACAAGGAGTACTGAATATGACGGTGAGCACCGATAATACGAAGTTATCTATGCCCTTCCGGGTAGAAGATGAGTTTCAGTACGACTGCATTCTCGGAATCGACTTCAAGCGATTGTTTAAGATGAAGATCGACTACGAGAACGAGACATGGTGGACACCGAAGGGAGTAGTGCATCAGTTTTACCCTTGTGGCCAAGATCCAACCTGTTTCCCAGCTTTAGCCAGCATAGGAGGACTGAGTCGTGCTACAGCTGATCAGCAGTTGCTTATTGAAGAAATCAAACAGAGATTGATTCCACCTACACCGGAAAAGCTAGGGTTAGCTAATGTCGCCCCGCATTTCATTGACATTCAAGGAAATGACCCCATTCGCCAAGCTCCTTAGAAGTATACTCCGAAGATGTTGCAGACGGCTTGGGCTGAAGTCGATAGGATGCTGGAGGAGGGAATTATCGAGCCATCTGATAGCCCCTGGCGAAGCTGCCCTGTTTTAGTTCCAAAATTGTATGACTTGTTCCGATTTTGCGTAGACTATAGGCAAGTTAATAAGCATACTAAGTCTATCGCGTATCCATTGCGAAACATGGATGATATACTAGATAAGTTAAGTTCCGCTAAGTATATTTCTAAGCTAGATTTAAGCCAGGCATACCACCAGATTCCGTTGGATCCGAAGTGCAGAGAGGTCACCGCATTTTCAGTACCAGGACGAGGACTTTTCCACTTCATCCGGTTACCATATGGGCTGACAAACGCTCCAGCTGTGTTCCAGCGCATCATGGATAACCTAATCAAGGCTGCCTGGGAACCGTATGTGTTCGCCTATTTAGACGATGTCATTATCGTCTCGCCGACATTTGAAGAGCACACAAAGTGATTAGAGATCGTGCTCACGGCGTTAAAAGACGCAGACCTACACATTAACCTCAAAAAGTCTGAGTTCTGTTGCGCGGAAGTTAAGTACTTAGGTTATATCGTTAACGAGGACGGACTGAAGACTGATGACGATAAAGTAAAGCCCATCCTCGAGTACCCAGCGCCCATCAACATCAGGCAGTTAAGGAGATTTCTCGGTATGATTGGCTGGTACTCCAGATTCATAACTCACCTAGCAGGGTATAAAGCACCGCTAACCAAGCTGCTGAGGAAGATTGAAGGAAGTTTGAGAAGCTGAAGCTCGCACTGACGCAAGCTCCTATGCTTGCAAGGCCAGATCTGTCGCTACCCGTCACTCTGCAAACAGATGCGAGTGATTATGCTATAGCTGGAGTACTGACGCAAGTATTTGATGTGGTTAAATAACCTCACAGACCCAGCTGGTCGATTAGCCAGATGGAATACTGCTCTGCAAATGTACAACATTGAATTTGTACGCCGTAAGGGAGCGCTGCACAAAGTTCCGGACGCGCTTTCGCGTGTTTGGGAAGGAACTTATGAGCTCGCAGCTATCGCCACTGCTACAGCTGAAGATCCATGGTATCAAGGGAGAATCAGAAATATCGAGAAAAACCCTAGGAAATATCCGGATTGGAACGTAGGTGTGGAGAAGACTTTTGTGAGAGTGGCGACATATTATTATTGGCGAGGCTATTATCGAGACGTGTGTTGGTACGTAGCTGCCTGCCAAGTATGTCAAGCTCACGAAAGCTCTCAGCAAGCTCCAGCTGGGCTGATGACGGAAAGAAACCTGGACGGTCCATGGGTTGTCGTAGCAGCTGATATAATGGGCCCAAAACCTCCCTCACGTACTGGTAACAGGTATGTAATTGTCTTCGAAGACCTGTTTACTAGATACGTTGAGCTGAAGGCGTTGAGGAAAGCAGATGCTAAACCAGTGCTAAAAGCCTTTGAGGAATTGATCGTAAATCGTTGGGGTTGCCCTCGAGTTTTGCTTACGGATAATGGCACAGAATTCTCTAACCGAATGGTTACTGAGAGGTTAGATGAATATGGAATTCTGCAATCCACGATTCCGCCCTACTATGCACAAGCAAACCCGGTAGAAAGAGTCAACCGTAATTTACGGCCAATGATCAACAGCTTTTTAGCCGAGGATCACCGAGATTGGGACTTGCACTTAAACGAATTGTGTTTCGCGTTAAATAGTGCTGTACACTCGTCGTTAGGGGTTTCTCCTGCATTTCTTAATTTGGGGCGCAATCCTGTTCCTTCCTCCTTACTCCGGAATCACCTGGAAAACCTTCTTCCTACCTTCCCTCCTGACGTGGATAAATGGAAGACTCGAGCCAGCCAATTGCCTGCCTTGCATGATTTGGTACGCAGACACATGGATAAAGCTGTAGCAAGGCAAGCGCGGAATTACAACAAAAATCGACGAGAGGTCCTCTACCAAGTCGGAGACCTCGTGAGGCGCCGAAACCATGTGCTATCGTCCGCAGAGGACCGATTTGCAGTTAAGCAAGCGCCTAGGTTTGTTGGACCAGCTAAGGTGGTAGAAGTCGACTCTCCAGTAGTGTACTTGGTGGAGGATCTTGACTCGCAGAGGCGGACGAAAGTATTCGTCAATGATCTAAAAAAGTATACGCCGCCGAGAGGTACGCAACAGCTGGAAGCTCAAGGTACAGCCTAAAACCCTGTTGTTGGAAATGATGGACTCGTCGGACGAAAGGCGGATGCCATTCCTGGCCGCCGCACAGGTCATGCGATAACCAGACCAAATGCCGCGCCAGGTCGGCCGAGGACGAGGGCGAGGTCGCCCGTTAAGGCTCCCGCTCCTGCCAGGGCTGGATCCGCTCCTACTGGGGTCGGCTCCGTTCCAGTCATGCGCCGAGGTCGAGGACGACCACGGAAGGCCCCTCTTGCGTAGCCTCGGTAAAGATTTTCTGCCGCACGCGCCAGGGTTTCTGGCCCTCGCTGAGCCCGGCCGGGGCTCCTTTAGTTTTCATTTATCTTACCTCTCCCCTTCCATGTGATTTCCTAAAAGTAAGAGAGAGCATTCTCTCACCAGCAAGCCTTAAGCAAGTCGCAATAAAATAAAATAACTCAGAGAGGAAAATTCATGAATCGTTGGCTAAATTTGATTATTCGCGATAAAGTCAGCATGTTATTTTAGGTTGCCAGAACGTGGCTCAAAAAAAGCAATAGTCCAAGGGATCGGCCAGGTAAGATACTGCTACAGTAGTTATCCATTTTTTTTTATTATTGTTAAAGTCATGAGTGAGTGGAAATGTTAGAGTGCTGTGTGAAAGTCGCGATGTCGTTCGGTATTCGAGTAAACGGAAGAATGTTCCGAATTACCGGCGCCAGGTTGCTATAGTTAGGTCACACACTCACCGGTTACACTCACAGAGATTCACACGTAAGCCTAGCTGCAGAAGAAGAAGCTAAGGGGACACGAACAGTTACACTCACACCGCTGTAGCTAAGACCGATTAGCTCAAAGTAAGTTAGCTAGAGCGAATGAGCTGTAATAAGATCTAATAGTTTAGAGCAGTAATAAATGTGCGAAGGTAGTCCACGTACTACTTCGAGTTCAGGAATGGGGAGTTGTGACGTGGCAAATTGCACGTCACCTAGGAAAGTGCAGACATGGAGGTACGCGGCAGTCGCGGTGAGCAACGTTCAGGCACGCGACGTCGTACACACACCCACATGTGCGCGCCCGCCCTACCGCTACCCTTTCCGCGCGCGCAACTCCTTCCCGTTTCTCTCCCTACGTGCATCTCTGGCCAGGAGACGAAGACACCAGCAGCGGCTTCAGCACGAACAAGCTATAGCTGGAGCGTGAGCGAGCTCGTTCTCCCAGGCCGCTGACAGAAGCAGCCGACAGCCGAAAGAGAGAGACGCAGTAGCTCAGCGCTGTATCGGCCATCCGCCGGACGGCGCGTGCGAGCATCGGCAGGATACGGACTGCTCGCGCGTGCCGCAGTGAAGAAAGCGGCCGATGGACGAACGAGAGCACAGCAGAGCAGAGCAGCTTGAGCGCACCGGCCGGCATTTTTCCATTCTGTCGCCTACCGCCGTGTCGCGTGCCGCCAACGTGCTGAGCATTACGAAACCTCGCGTGTGTGTGCCACCGGTCAGCGTCGTCGTCGCCGAGCGAGAGAAAGAGCTGCCACGACGGTCGACGTCGTGGGTCTGCCAGGCAAACGAGAGTGAGAGAGAGCAGCCTGCAGCAGCAGAACCTGGCCGAGGTTGGTGTCCTAGTATTCCCTCCCCGCGTTCCTCGCGTTGTCTGTGTGCGCGTCCGCGTCGGGAGTCGCGAGAGACTCCGAATTCGCGCCAGCTGCAGCTCGTGCTGTAGCTGTAGCTTAGAATAGGGTTTATTAGATGCTCCTGGCTGAAGCTAGCCGGCGAATAAGTTTAACGGCGCAAGTGACGCGTGCACCTGGCGCCCATATTAGTGTGTAATGAAGTAGATCAGTACTCAATAAAGTACTTAGTCCTTTTTTACCAGTGTAGTTGTTTAGTAGTTAAGTACCCGCGAACCTCTGCCTTGATCCCCGGTAGAGCGTTACAATAAAAAGGTTTAAAGTCACCGGCAATATTCGGCCTGTAGCACCGTTAAGTGAAATGGTTGATCGGATTTCAACTATTTTTGGAGCCTATGGCAGCGGTCAAAATATATTGGACGAGATTGGAGTTCCAAAAATTAGAGAATCTCAAGAAGAATTAACAAAGTAATCTGATCAATGTATTTTTTGTTGTATTGTAAAAATTATTTTTATTACGAGGCTTTCACATCGCGTAGTGAGGCCTTGACTCACTCTTTTTTCCTCCCCTCGGCGTTGCTTCTCGTCGCAATATCGGCAATAGTAGTCCATGATTACGCGGCTCTGCCTCCCTCCCTCTGAGTTAAATTAGAATAACCGTATGGATCAGTATCGAATACAAATTTTAAAATACATTAAGCTTCGATTTTTTGCCCGCGGGGGTTTATGGGAATTGCGAAATAATAAAGTGTACGAGGTTATTTCACGGTGTATGGATAAATATAAGGCGTTAGCGCGAATTCGTGATTCTTAATGAAATATAATTATTGCGCGCGGAACGATTTAATCGAAAATATAAAAATTATCTTGAATTGCGTTGAACTCAATGAATGTATTCGACGTATTTGCTAGTGTTCTCAAATGGTGTATAATAATATCTGTAATATAACGTGCAAAAATACGTAAAAGAATAGTTCGTAGTCCTCGACCACGGGACTAACGTCGTGATATCGTTGCGAGCGCATTGCGAGCTATACTTGTTCTTTCGCTCAGTCGACAGTTTCTCGTCTTCTACGTTTTGGCAGTGCTCGATAGAATATTCTCTAATACTTGTTTTTACATCGATTAAATTAACAAAACTATATCTATTTATGATTGCAACGATTTAAATTATAGTATTTTGATTATTTATAACCATAAAACTTGTATCACCATATATGGAACTATATTATGAAATAGTACTTTTCGTGACTAGGGCGGAAACAACGATTTTAAGTTCCGAGCATACCACGATCGTGTACGTTTCTAACTGAAGGCACACACGTATAATGATATCTTTAATGTTATTAAAAAAAAACTAAATTTAATACAGTATTTAAATAAAAAAATAAATCAATAGTTTCATCCTTCATGATTAGTAATCAAATTTTTCTTGGAGAATTTAGCCTTTATTGTGTTTGGAAAAATTCTCAGAAGGTCTTGTTTACGTTTCGTTCTTTCACATTCTCGAATATTGTCTATGAGAACTGTACGTGTCGCTAGTCCAGTATCGGTTGGACTACCAAGAGACAGGTCGAATAGATTATTGCTTGAACATCATGGCACAATCGAAATCGTGAGTAGATGTGATAATAAATTTTGAGAATATAATTACTTTAGTAATAATTAGTAAATACTACTAATACTTTACTAAATACTAGTAATACTTTAGTAATAATTAGTGATAAATAGTAATAATTTCTTAAACGTATCTTTTTAAAAATATTCAGCTTTATATATTATTTTTATTGTAATATTTTCTATGAATACCCTAAAATATATTTTTGTTTATTTACAGCTCATCCAGAAACATCCCCTCCCAGAGCCAAAAAGAACACTTATATTATAAACCTATAATAGGTTTATGGAGAAGAATGTTGACTTTGCTACCGGAAATCATCCAAACGACACAATGCAGTCGATCTGGAATAAGCTGGTAGCAGAATTAAATGCAATTCCTAATGGGGTTCAAAGATCAGTCTCAGAATGGAAAAAAGTAAGTTTGAATTTTTTTAAGAGTGATCTTTTTTTAAAAGAGAGAGAGTGAGAAAGCGTGCGCGCGCAAGGGGGAAGAGAGAGAGCGCGCACAGCGTAGGCCTGTATGTTATACACGTTCACCCTCTCTCTCTCGCTCTGTCTCTCTCTCTCTGTCTCTACTTGTCTCTCTCTCTCTCTCTGTTTCTCTCTGTCTCTCTCTGTCTCTCTCTGTCGATGTCCGTTAGCACACATTAGTTGTACATACTTGCCGGATATTTTATAGATACGTGGATGTGAGTGCGCGTGCAGCCCCCGCGCCAACATCTTGATTATTCTTTCGCCGATGCGCAAAGATCGGTTGGCACATCAAAGCAGAAAAAGGTTGAAACCCATTCGTATCTCGGTTCTCCACTCTTTTCGTTACGAGAACTTAATATTAATCGTGCTATAGCTGTATACCCTGACAAAATCATAAGCTGCAGGGAAAAATTCCTACGTTTTTCTGACAAAATCACCAATCGAGGAACTGTTGGAGATATTGCGATGTAGCTTATGTAGCATAGAGAAAAATTCCGTGTTGAGCATAGAACGTTTTACGATAGCCTGAAGCAAAAACTTAGAAGTTAAATTGGATTGTTTTCAATAGTGACGAACTTTTTGCCATCTCAGAATGGCTGTGAATTGTTTTCAGAGATATTGCTTGTAATGACTTTTGGATAAGTATCTCTTTAGCTTTATAAGGTATTACCAGGATTACATTAAAATACCATTACTTCATATCCTTGTTAAAAAAATTTTTTATTATTTATCCTACTTTTTTTCTGTTAATTTTTAAAAACAATTTTTACAATTTCATTGGAATTTCTCTACCCCCATATGAATAAAGAATCATTGTGCTCGAGTTGTCTCCCTTTCTCTCTCGTACATATACATAACGTCGAGTGGTCACGAAAAAAAAGTTGTCGCCAAGTGCGCGTGGGAGCACGCGGAAATGAAAGAGAGCGCGAATTCGTTATCAATTTATGGAGTGACGTCGCGCGAGGAGCTAATTCGCTCTAGCTCAACAAGTACTTAGAGACTCGCACACGCGAATTTCGTACATATGCTCGCCCGCGAGCGAGTGAGAGAGAGCGAGAGAGAAAGAGAGAGAGAGCGACGGAGGGAGAGAGGGAGAGCGAGAGAGAGAGAGCGAGAGGGAAAGAGAGCGGGAGAGAGAGAGAGGCAGAGGCAAAGAAAGAGGTAGAGAGAGAAATAGAGAAATAGAGAATGGGAGAATTTCGAAAACATTACACGTTTAGAATATAAGTTATTTATCTGTTTCAGAGCTGGAGTGAAATAAAGACACGCATTAGAAAAGCAACTGAGTCAAAAGGCACCTTGAAAATGAATCATAAACGCATTTTAACAATTTTGAATAAGGGCAAGCAGCAACCATCTTGCTCGAACGCAACACATGGGGAAGTATCATCAACTTCATCAGTACCACAACCTGCATCCATTGCAATTCCAAAAGAAATGAATGAGAAATGCAATGCAAGTCAAGGATTTGCTTTTCTTTTAAACAACAATAAAAAAGACGTTAAACGAAAACTTGCTACAGAAACATCTTTCATTGACGTCGATTTGACCGTAGAAGACCAGGATGAAAACGCGCAAAACGGGAACGAGCCACTGAGAAAACGCCAGAAACAAGGTAAGTTGAAAAATGTATATGGGCAATTAAAAAATATTTTACAGTTATTCGTATCATTTTCAGGAGTCGGTTCAAATATAGAAATACTTGTAGACTACATCGATAAGAGCAGTACATCGTTTGAAACCTACACATTGATGATAGTTGAACAATTAAAAGCAATAAAGGAAGCTACTGAAAAACTTTACGCCTCCGATAGAACCACTGCAGTATACCATCCAACCTCAAAAAAATGAACAGAATTTAGATTTAATTATCAGTTCTGCATTGAATGACATACTAAATGATAATCAAGACTAAATATGTTTAGTATCATGAGACATTTTATATTATATCATAAGACATTTTGTATGTTTCCCGGTTTATTGGATATTTTTTTGTGAATCATGTAACCGAGATTAAAATAGACGCCATGCATTTCTAAGTCGTACTTTAGAAAATGAAATGACCATGGTAATTACAAAAAAAAAGATTAGAATTCCAATTGGCTTATCAGGCAACGGACTACTTGGAGTTCGAATTCAAAGATATTTTGTATTAGTTTTTCAAAAGAACATATTTTGTATTAATAATCTCAATAAGTATTTTATTTATTTAAAACTGTATTCAGAATGAATAATTTAAGTTTAATAAATTACTAGATAAAAGTTATGTTTGTGTACTTGTAAATAATAATAAAAAGGTAATAAATAAATATTTTGTTGTATATAATGTTGTAATTAGTAATATTTATCTATGCAAAAAATAAATATTATTAATACTATTTATTTATAGTTCATCATCTTGGATAGTATACCGAGTCTCTGATTATTCTGGTTCTCTCTGAGGGAGTGAATGATTGCTAGAAATGTCTTATAATGATAGGAATAAACATTTTATTTATTGATTTTTACATCTAGTAATGCTTTGCATTTTAAAATAACTTTTATAGCTTTAAATAACTCATCGTTGTAAGACCTCACGTGATTAGTTTCATCATTTTATTCTTTTGTTAATTATTTTTCGAATGAAGATCATTTCGACACCTAATCAAAGCAATCTTGTAAAATTGATTATTTTATGATGAGAATGTACTTTGATTGATTTCCGATCGAATAATCTTAAAAAATGCGCCAAAATAATGTTCCTTAATTTAATAGAGGATTAAAAAGTAACGTTTTCAATTAAAAAATAATAAATACACACAAACTAAATTATTTATATAATCCTTGTTATTATAAGTTAATTGGGTTACTGGAATATTAATATAAATAAAATTACCTTCAATACTCGTTTGAAGTAATATAAATATACCATATTTACAAATATTATGTTATTTTATACGATCGTATAAATTTAACGACCCCGTCGAACTTCGTAAACAAATAAGATCGGTCACCGACGTCGATACGTTAAATGTACGATCGTTTTCGTAAAAGTTAGTGAATAAGGCCCCTGGCTTGAAAAAGTGTAACGATGCACCTTCTCAGTAGGCGCATCGGTACGAAAATGCGAATGCGAGAAGCTTTCTCTCTCCTAGAACGCGTGCGCTAGATCAGAGAGAAAGCCGACAAACCTGTCAACGGCATGGGAGAGCGAGCGTACGAGTGTATACATACATGCACACACGTATGTACACACGTACCGGAGCTCGTACAGCGAGGAGAGAGAGCAAGCAGGCAACTGAGTAGCTGAATTCCCTCTTTACCGAGCGCCGCGACCACGCGTCGCGCAGGACGCGCAAGCTACAGCTACTCGTGCGCCGTGGAAAAGCATTCTCTCAGCCCAGGGCCATACTCGCTCAGCCCTGGAGCCCGCCGACGGAGCAGAGTATACGAGCGCACTCGTTACCCGGGTGTTGTCCACGAGTAGTGGGAGCGCACTCGCCTACTCGTGGAGAACCGCGCCCGTGACCACCGTATTCTAGTTATTTCTAAACTTGTATCTAATGTCGCGCTCCGCTGTTTTATATGTTGCACATCTCCGCCAAACGCGACCCATAGTCACCTATGATGAATGTACCATTTTTTATTATTAACATTAAGTTGAATAAATTGTTATTTTTTCCTACTTATCTGGCTTTGTATATTTATTTTAATCGCTCTCTCCATTTGAATCCTGCTCGATTAACTATCCTCATGAGAGAGCAATCCTTTCGCATGAATACTACCGATTCAAAAGTAAATTGTTGCATTAATCAAATTTAATTGATTTAATAGAACCAAAATGTCAATATCTTGGCCTACAACAACGACAGTTTTGTTATATTCGGCGACTCCTGCTGTTGGATTTATAACTTATTATTTTCGACGATTTATATTGCTGTATTGATAATCAATGAATCTGCATCTTCTTCTGCTTGTTTAATTGTATATCCTTCAAATCTAAATGGTTTACAACTCTTTTATAATTCATTCTTATTTTTATCGATTGACAAAAACTTCTCTTGTAAAAATGTTATTTTTGTGTGCGGTTCAATATTAAAGAAAGAAAAACTCGAAGAATTTTTTCGCCTTAATCGTTCAGCTGTCTTTGTTGAAGCTGCAGTTGAGTTTTCATTATCAGCTTCATTGGCCGGATAACCGTCAAATACTATACAGCTATTGTCTACATAATGATTGCGTACAAAGGACAAAAATTTCCGGTGATCACTTAATGGTATCATTTTTTTTTTTGCCAACCAAATTTGTGTAACAAAAATCTACCGTCAATAACATGCACTACATTTTTGGTAGTTGGTAAAGCTTCAGTGATAGTTAGCTGATCAGTTGTGATTTAACGTTCTTTCTGAAACCGTTTTCTGCAAAAAGTGATAGCAGGAACGAAGCAAGCTCGAATTTTAAATAGTTTTTCATGTCAGCTTTGCTGTTGATATTAACACTGTAACGGGGTTAAGTTAAGAGAGGGTATTAATCCCTCTCAGGCGTTCGTCGAGTAATCTACGGGCGTATTATACGTTCGGGATACTCGCCAATGTAGAATCCCCCTGCGAGCCGGAGGGAGCGCCGTGGAACGGGCCACAGACTGTGCGCACGGCCGATACGGCCAACCTCGGCGCCTGAACTCCCGGCCGCTGTCTAACCTTACCTACAGCGGCCGGCGTTCCCGTACAACGCCGCGCAGGTTAAACCTCGGCGACTGTTACTTACTTCTCCCCGTTGCCGTTGTCCTCCAGGAGGCTGAGCCTCGGCTAGCTGCAGCTGCTGAAATAGTAGAGGGCGGTATTCGGGAAGGGGAAGGTTATTCGCTAAATAATCCACGGAACTCCGAACTAAAAGGAAACTACGTTTATTTTGCCGGAAAGAATACGCGCAACGGGGCACATTTAGTGTAGGTGATGTCAAAGTTTTTAGAGGTTCGAAATTCAGCTGGTGGTCTTTGATAACTAAAGGTGACATTAGGCTGGATTGTTCCATTTCACCAAGATTTTCGTCAAGTCGGTATCCCTGTATTTGTACATTATTTCCTTGTATTACATATGTTCCTCGGATCATCATTTGATCATTATCATGTGTAATCTTGATAGCATAATTACTTGATATTAACGTTAAATTTTCAGATAATTTGTATGTCAGTATTAAAGGTGGACTAATTGAAATGATAATCGGTTTGACTTTTTCCGTTATAATTTGTTGACATAAATTCTTTTCATACATCTGTCGGCACTTATTAGCAAATAGTTTTATAGATGGCCCGGTCAAACTCCATGGCGTGGTGATAACTTCTGTCTCATTGTTGTAATTGATTATAGTAAGTCTTTGATGGAGTGAAAATTCGATAGGATTAAGGATAGGGATTTTGATAGTGTATACAATAAGATTTTGTGTGAATGCAATTGATCCCTGAGCAAAGCGAAAATCTAGCAAATTATGAGTGTAATATTAATTCTTTCTGAGAGTAGATTGCCAATAAATGTACACGTATATCCGATATTTGGTCGTATGTTAACAATTCTAAGTCGAATATTTGTTCATTGAAAATAAATGATCTTTTAATTTTATTAAGTAATCGTAATGCGTCTTATTTTGGTTGATTTCGCTACTCTCCGCGAGCAGAGCTATGAGCATCAAGATTAGTGCCGTCTTCATTGTCCTGCAAAGAAGTTTTTCTTATTCTTTTGGCACTTCGTAAATTATATCGTCGTTCTTGACCATGAATATAGCAACCTAACGAGGGGCCTTGTTGTGTCTCTACAAGTAATTTTTGATATCGTGGTGCGGTTTTGTCGCGTTGTTGTTGATGTGTTTTCATGTAAATTTCTTTATTTTCTAACGATTTGTCAGGACTATTAGGTAACTTTTGTTGCTCTTTTTGGTTTCTATATAGCGTGTCATAAAAAGGTAAAATTTCATTTTTTCTGATTTCATTATATCTTTCTATGGTATCGGCATCGGGCTCGATAATGTTTTTCTGTAGTTCATCACAAGGTCCATATAACAGTGTAAAAGGCGTATAGTTAGTTGTAGAGTGTATACTCTGATTGTATATTAAGAGAGCGGTGATCATAAGACTTTTTACTGTTTCTTTTGGATTTTGATTGGATAAAATACTTAATTTTTCCTTTAGGGTTGAATGCAGTTTTTCTATGGGTCCATTCGATGTATGTCTATTTATCGTTGTCTGATGATATTGAATTTTATGTATGCGGCAAAACTCCTTAAATACTGTTGAGTTGAATTCACTTCCGTTGTCTGTCGTAATTTTATCCGGAAAATTATGGTGTGAGGCAAAGTATCTCAATTTGTTTATCATGGTCGTGGCATTTCCATCTGGTAGATAATAGGCTTGAGCATATTTTGAAAAAATATCTATAATTGTTAAAAATTTATCCTTGTTGAAATGAAATACGTCCATGTGTATATTTCGAGTTCGAGCGGTCTTCTAGCTATAATAGGGCCGTATGTTTCTGTTTCATACGGGTTTCTCTCATACTTATGCTCTAGGCATATCTCACATTGATTTATAAAATTTTGAATAAGTCGATCCATATTAAGTGTATAGAGTTTTCTCTTAAAGTGTAATAAGGTCTCTCGAATACCGTTATGATTTTGATTATGATATATCTCTAGTTCTTTTATGAAATTATTTTTATCAATCGTAGGTGTATACGTGGTTGTTTTGATTAGTTTTAATTTTTCATTGTAATGATCCTTCAATATTCTATACGTAATTCTTTCTAATTCTTCGGTCGTAAAGTAGATACCATATTGCTTATCGGGTTTAATATTTTCGTTGAAAAATTTAAGTAAATGTGTTTCTGCGTTTGATTTATTAATTTTCACCGTGTATTGTACTTTAAGTTTATCCTTGTTTACTTTTAAGTTGTAATCATTTCCTCCTTTTATGATAATGCTGTAATTAAAAGCGTGAACATTTTTGTCTGTTATAGGTAGTGAAAAGGTCGAATTTTCTTCAGCTGTGTGGACTGTTGCCATGTCGTCGTCAAATATTTCGTCCATGTCTTCAGGTGTGAGAGGTGCATCGTCAGGTGTTTGAGGCACCATTGAGAGTGAGTCTTCTTCTATCGTTTTATTAGCATTAATTTCAATTCGACTCAGTGCGTCGGCGACATAATTTTCAGAACCCTTTTTGTATTTTATTATGTAATCATATTCTTCTAACCTTAGTCTCCATCTAATCAGTCTAGCGTTAGGTGTTTTTAAAGAATAGAGCCAGGTTAATGGCTTATGATCTGTTTCCATCGTAAATTTCTTACCATAGATATATGGTCTAAATTGTCTACATGCTTCCACTATTGCCAGTAATTCTTTCTCTATCGCCGAATAGCTTTGTTCTTCTGAGTTTAATGTTCGTGAATAACACGAGATAAGATGTTGTTCTTGGGATAAAACTGCACATATTGCTAAGTCTGAGGCGTCGGTTGTGATAGTAAATGGTTTGGTGAAGTCTGGGTAGACGAGCACTGGTGCGTTAGTGATCAATTCTTTGAGTTTCTCGAACGCTTCTTTATAGTCTTTATCTTCTGCATCTTTTGTTTCTTTTTTCTTGAGTGCTTTTGTCATTGGTTTCGCTATTTTTGCGTAGTTTTTTATGAACTTTCTGTAAAAGCCGGTTAGTCCTAAAAATATTCTAACTTCTTTTTGGATTTTAGGTATCGGATATTTTAGAATCGCTTTGATTTTATCGGGATTTGGTTTGATTCCGTCTGCTGTTATTATATGGCCTAAAAATGGAACTTCTTTCCTTAGAAATTCACTCTTATCTAATTGAATTTTTAAACCATATTGCTCTAGTTCTTCGAATATTAGCTTCAGATGTTGTAAATGTTCTTGGAGTGATTTCGAAAATATTACTATATCGTCCATGTAAACGAAGCAGAATTTATGTAGATATTTCATTAAAATTCTATCCATCAGACGTTGAAAAGTAGCCGGAGCGTTTTTTAAACCAAAAGGCCTTCTGACATATTCATAGTGTCCGTTTTCTACGGTAAACGCTGTCTTTTCAATTGAATCTTTGTTGACGGGTATTTGGTGGAAACCTTGTGCCAAATCTAATGTACTAAAGTAAGAACATTTGCCCAGATTTTCTAGAATGTCGTCCATTCTAGGTAATGGATATTTGTCTTCGATGGTGTTGTCGTTTAATTTACGATAATCTATTACCATTCTCCATTTTTTTCTTCCACTTGCATCTTCTTTCTTCGGAACTATCCATACGGGGGATGAGTAGGGCGAGTTGCTTCGTTGAATAATTTCTTCGTCTAACAGTTTTCTGATTTGAGTTTGAATTTCTTCTTTTAGATGGTATGGGTATCTAAAACTCTTTACATAGATAGGGTGATCGTCCTTTGTTCTTATATTGTGTGAAACCGCAGAAGTCGCTGATAATTTTTTATTTTCATTGTAGAAACAGTCTTTGTACTTCTGGCATAGTGATGTAATTTTATATCTTTCTTCTTCGTTCATGTGATCAGTCCTTATCGGTAATTCTACTCCTTGATGATGATTCACTTTAACATTTTGATGATCGTCCGGTATATTTTTAAAGTAATTTATTTCAAATTTAGATGTGCTAAAAATTTGAGTTTTGTAATTAATATTCGCTTCCAAATTCTGCAAATCCTTATGTCCGATTAAACAATCGTACGTATAGTGCCATGTTGCTATTAAGAAAGTTATAGGTGTGTCGTCACCGTATTCATATGTGTACTTTTCGTCGTTTTGTGCACCGATTTAATTTCGAATTCGTAAGGAAATATAAATTTTGGAAATAGTTTATATGCAATTTCTGGATTGATAATGGATGATGAGGCTCCAGAATCGATGAGAATTTTAAGAGGTGGATTTGTCGTTATTACGTGTGGTAATTCGGGTGAATTGCTAATCGAATTTAAATTTATCACGTTATTTCTGTTGTATTGGGGAGCTTGTTGAAAATTTTGGCAATTATCACTCTCGTCGTTTTCTTGATTAAATTCTTCATGGTCTTGCATAGGTGAGTCATTTTGATAATCGACTATTTCTTCTTCTCCTTGTTCTTGTTGATGATGCAACTCTTCAGCGATAAAGTTTGCTGGTCCTGTGCTTCTAAAGAAGTTCGTTCTTGGCTTAAAGTTATTTTGTGCTGGTGAATTATTCGATCTATTTGTTGGATTAACGCCTTGTTTGTTAGTATTTCTTGTACTGACTGACATTGGTGTTGGTTGGTAATTTTGTTGTCTTGGCAGATTATCATTATTTTGACCAAAATTGTTATTACGATAATTTGTGGGGATAAATCTAGGTTGTGTTAGTGCAAATGCGGGTGTCGGTTGCAAATAAAATGGATTTACATTTCTTGAAGTACTTGGTAAATTATTTGAAGGGTGAATAATTTTTGGATTACTATTAGTCGCAAATGGGTTTGTACTTATAGCATTGATTGTACCGAATACGTTGGGCTTAGGTTTGTTATCACATTGTCGTGCGAAATTGAGGAAAGCACTTTGTTGTTCATGGTTGTCGTATTTACGGCATTTTATTATACATGCCTTAACGTCGTCTAAATCAAAATGTAGCAAGTAAGAATGGTAAGGCTCTTTAATACCGTTTATAAAAGTACTTTTGACTACGTTTTCATAAAATGTATTTTTAATACTTATAACATTAGTGTCTCGATTATTTAACTGTATGTGTTCCTTCAATTTATTTAGCCTGCTTTTGATTTCGTCCGCGTATTTTTCGTAAGACTGATTTGTCAATTGATAACATACACTTAGTCTGTTAAATAGTAACTCCTCCGAACTTGGGTCACTGAATCTATTAACTAAGAGCGTTTTACATGCGGCATATTTAGCCGGGTTATTTGCCACTATTAGGTCTAGTGCTTCACCGCGAATCTTTGATTTGATTAATGCGAATAATGCCTCGTTTATTGCATTATTTGCAGTCGCCACATTTTCGACAAATTTGTCGCACGTTTGTATAAAGTGCGAAAGAAGTCTTGTACCTCCTTCATATATGGGGATCGCGTCGCGCCATATCGTAAGTCGCAATTTAAATTGTTCTAACGTAAGATTTTGTTGATTATCTCCGTTATTTGCCTTTTTGCTTTATTTTTTATTACGCTTCGCGTAAAATCAATTGCACTTAAAAGGATAGGGTTGGGTAGGATATAGGAAATTTCAAAGACTTACTAGTTTGTCTTTAATGATACCGGGTGAATCTCTGCTTGCAGGTGGACTCCAATCTCGACGTAGTATAGGTTCCGTGATGATGGACGTTGAAACGCCAACTGCTTCCTCGCTGAAGATTTCCGTCACCAGGTTGAGGGAGAATCTGAGTTTTTGCAGCTTCACGATCCTGTCTCCTCAGCGCCAGTTATGTGGCAAGCCCCGGTGGATCACCGAGGAAAGGTAACACACACACAGGTAACACTCGCCAAAGTAAGTAATCGAACAAAGGGTGTTGATTAGAATAATGATTTATTAAAACGTCGTTACAGGTTGGATACCCGACAGAGACTGGCGATCGTCGATTCGAAGTGCAGTAAGAGAGTATAAAGAGATTATATGTTTAAAGTATATATGAAAAGTATATATTGCATCTTCATTGTCTTCTGGCTTCTCTTTGTCCATGCAGATTCCATTCGGAGCGATAAGGAGGCTGGCTGGCCGATGCGTCTAAGTAACTATGTGGTGACTCATATAACTCGCGCGGCTCGCTCGGCCTCCTCCTTTTCCCTCTTCTGGCGCTCCCGCCGTTCGGCCAGCTAGGCCTCGGTGTGGGCGAGCTCCTCTCGCTTGGCGGCCACCTTGCGCCGCGAGGCATCGACGTCGGCGCCAGCGCCCGGGTGGAAGGCGCTGTAGCGGTCGAGCGCCACGAAGGCCTGCGCCCTCGTCTGGCCAGCGACCGCGTCCAGTGCTCGAGGCCGGAGGAGGAGGCTTTCCACCCGTCCCAGGTGGGGTCGTCGGAGAGGTCCTGGGGGCCGGCCTGCACACTGGCGTCCCTCGTCTCGCGCGGCCATCCGGCCGGGATTATGCCAGCCGGGGCCGATGCGGTCTCCTCTGCCGGGGCGCTGCGCGGCACGCCAACGCTGGCGCAGGCGACCTCCTCATCGCCGCTGCCCAGCTCCTCGAGGCTGGCGCCTTCTTGGAGCCGCTCCCTAGCCTCCTCCTCCCTGGCGAGGCGACGCTGGCCTACCACGTGGATGGCCACCTGGGCCACACCCTCGACGGCTTCACCCAAGCCGAGGGTGATGAGGGCGGCCATAGCCTCCTCGAGGGCTTACTCCGGGATCTGCAGCATCTGTAAATAGAGATCTCAGGTTAGACTTCTGGTGATACGAGGTCTGCGGAACGCACGCAGGTGGCTCGTAGGCCGACGCGGGCGGATGCGCCGGGTCGCGACGCTGCGGTGGCCTCCGAGGCCTGCCGCGGCCCCTGCGAGGGGTGCACGCGGCCCCCTGCCCTGTCGGGGGTGGTTCGGCAGAAGTCTGAGCCACGGACCGCGACCTCGGAGGTCTTCCCCGCGGCCTCTTGGAGAGGGCTCCGGTCTCGTGATAAACCGGCAACTCTCCTGGGAGGGTTGGTCCTGAGTCGCCGTCTGGGCCTGATTCCGCCGGCTCGGGCGACTCGCCGTGGTAGGGCTTGAGCTGGTCTGCAGCTACGATCTCCTCGACCTGGCCGCCTTCGCCCACCAATCGGTAGGTGTTGGAGCCCAGTACGGCCGTAATCCAGTACGACCCCTCGAATTTCGGGGCTAGTTTGGCCGCGATGCCTTTCGCGGCCGAGGAGAGCGTGTGGCCACGTTTCCAGACCCTATCGCCCGATTTGAAGGTTGGCTCTCGCCTGCCTGTGTCGTTGTAGCTGGCTTGGCGGTCTTGAGCCGCGCTAGCTCTCGAGGCGGCGCGTCGATGTAGATCTGGAAGAGCGTCGAGCCGCTCCTTCCAGCGAGCCAAACTTTCTTCCTGAGCCGGAGCTTCTGCCGCCACCTCTTGCAGCCTGCGCTGCGTGCCAGGGGGCTCGGGTTGCCTGCCGTAAAGCAACAGAGCAGGGCTTACTCTGGTAGAGCTGTGCACGGCCGTGTTCATGGCGAAGAGAAGTTCCGGAAGCTTCTCGTCCCATGTAGTGGGCCTTGAGATAAGAGGCAACCAGCGCCTTTAAGGTACGGTTTGCGCGCTCCACCGAATTAGCCTGCGGATGGTAGGTGGGAGTGTTGGTGTGATGCACACCTCTCTCGCTCAAGAAGTCCTCTACGACCCGGTTCTTGAACTCGGCGCCGTTGTCGGAGAGGAACACTTCGGGGCAACCGAACCGGAGGAATACCTCCCGGCCCAGTTCACCTATCACCGTCTTCGCGTTTGCCTTGCGTATCGGCGTGGCCTCCGCCCACCGGGAGAAAAGGTCTTGGAATACGATAATGTACTCAAAGCCTTTAGAGGTGCGGGACAGCGGTCCGATAATGTCCGCCGCCACGACCTGCCAGGGCCTCTCGACGACGCGCCGCCCCATGAGGCCGGCGGGAGCTCGTTGTTCAACCTTAAATCGCTGACACGTTTCGCAGTTCCGCACGTATTCCTGCGTCTCGGCGTAATAGCGCGGCCAGTAGTAGCGCAACGCTACTCTGGCGAATGTCTTTTCCCTGCCGAGGTGTCCAGCGGTGGCGTCGTCGTGGCACTCTTGTAGCACCTCGCGACGGTGCTCTTCCGGTACTACCAATTTCCATGCATCATCGTCGTCGCCGAGGGTTGTTTCTACCTCCTGGTTGGGGCGGTAGCGGTACAAGTTGCCGGCTACGAGCTTGTAGGTCGGGTACTCGCTGGGCTGCTCCCGGACCTTGGCGCTCCACTCCTGGTACCACGTGTCCTCCGTGTCCGTTGACCAGGACACGGCGGCCACCTCCGGGCCCTCCTCTCCCTCATACATGCGGAAGAGGGCATCAGCCACGTAGTTCAGTGCCCCTTTCCGGTGCTCGATGGTAAACATATGCCCTTGCAGCTCTAACGCCCACCGAGCCAGCCTGCTCGTGGGGTTTTTCATTTGACAGAGCCACCGCAAGCTGCTGTGGTCTGTCAGGACTTTAAATTCATAGCCGTCGATGTAGGGGCGGAATTTCCCTATCGCCTACACTACCGCGAGGCATTCCCTCTCGATCACGCTGTAATTACCCTCCGCCGGGGTGAGAACCCGGCTCGCGAACTCGAGAACTCTCTCGACGTCGCCCACTTCTGGGAGCAATACAGCGCCGAGGCCGACGTCGCTCGCATCCGTCTGCACGACGAACAGGCTGTTCGGGTCTGGCCGTTGCAGCGTCGGTGCGACGATGATCATTGCTTTGAGCAGCTCAAAAGCACTTTGCTGCTCGTCGAGCCACTCGAACTTCTGATTCTTCCTCGTGAGTCGTGTGAGGGGCTCGGCGATCGTCGCGTAGTCGGGAATGAACCTCCGGTACCAGGAGGCCATGCCTTGGAACTTTCGAAGATCTTTCAGATTCTTCGGCGTCAGATAATTCTTAATCGGCTCTACCTTGGCCGGATTCGGGCTTGTGCCGTCTCGGTTAACCAGAAATCCGAGGTAAGCCACCTCTGGTTTGCAGAACACATATTTGTCCGGATTAAGCGAGAGTCCAGCGGCCACGAGTCTCTCTAACACTATTTTGAGGCACTCCTTGTGTTGCTCGAAGGTCTCGGCGACGATGATGATGTTGTCGAGATAGGCGTAGAGGTCCGGCTCTAGCTCAGGCCCGAGCATGCGATCGATGAGTCGCTGGAAGGTAGCCGGCGCATTGGTGAGGCCATAGGGCATGCGCCGGAGTTGGAACAGCCCCAATCCCGGCACGCTGAAGGCGGTAATCGGCCGCGCTTCCTCTGCCAGCGGTATCTGGTGATACGCGCTTTTAAGGTCGAGCATCAAGATGAACCAGGCCTTACGCAGCTTGCGCAAGATCTCCTGCATGTTCGGCAGGGGGTACGTGTCTGGGTCGGCGACTGCGTTGACCTTACGCAAGTCAGAGCAGAACCTTCGGGTGTTGTCGCTCTTCCGCGTCATTACGATCGGGCTCGACCAACCGCTCTACAAAGGCTCGATTATCCCCTGTTGCAGCATCTCGCGCACCTGTCGGTGCATCTCCTCTTGCACTTTTTCCGACATCGGGTAATGTCGCTGCTTAATCGGACGAGTGTCACGCACCTTTATCTCGTGCACGACCCCTCTCACGCAATCTAGTCCTGGGTGCGCCGCCCTCAGGATGGATGCTACCATCGCCTTCAGCTCCTCTCTCTGAAGGTCCGTGGCGTCCGCGAGTCCTATGGCGGCTACTGCTGCGGGCTCGGTTGTCAAGCTGGCTACTTCCAGCTCGACGTAGGTGCCTGCGTCCTTGCAGAACAACTGCAAGATCCATATCTGGGTCAAGTACGGCCCGAAACGCACGCACAAAGTTGACGCCCAGATAGCAGTCTGCATCCAGGTGTGGCATGATGGCTACTCGTATCTCACGCGAGAGCCCTGCCACAGTGATCGGCAAGATCACGTGTCCGAGCGAGGAGCTTCGACTCCCATCCACGAGTCGTACGCCCCGTTTTTCGGAAGTTGTAAACTTCCGGTCAAGTGCTGTGACTAGCTGGAGGCCCACGGTACCCATGATCGTCGATGACGCTCCCGGATCTAGCAGCGCGCGAAGATTGAAGTCACCTACTTCGATGGGAAGGCACCACCTGGTTTCCGTATCGCAAGGACGACAGGTCGAGGCCTCTCCTCTACCGTCGCTCGGTGACGGGGCGTCCCGCTCCGGTGCGGCCGCGCGGCTATCACACGCGGCCACACCCTCTTCGCTCTTTGGAATCTCTACTGGGGGAGGGGCGGAAGCGATCCCGCGACGCGCCCCCCTTCCCGTTTCCCGTACAGTTCGGACAGAACCGGGCAACGTATCCAGGAAGACCGCACGAGTAACAACTCAGCGGCGGTCTCGGCTCTTTCGAAGGACTACCTCCGGGGCCGCTGGGTGGCGCGGAGCTATTCTGCGAGCTCGGCGCCTTTTTCTCGGGTCGGGGGCCAGAGGGCCTCCTTGCCCCGCCCCTGCCCGGTGGCTGGTAGCCACGTCCTCTACGCGGCCCAGCCGGCGTAGCCTTCCCGGGGCTCTCTACTCCGGGCCGTCCCAATTCCGAGAGGCTTTGCTTCAGCACGCGCCGAAGCATCTGCTCCAAGCTTTCTGACTTGGCGCCTTTCTCTTCGACAGCAGAGACCTTGCTATCTTTAGCATCGGACTTGGGCCTTTTCTGCGTGTCGCTGGTGGCTGAAGGCTTATACGCCATCTCTGGCAGTAAGGCTGCTGCTGGCAGGGGCGGAGGTCGAAAGGTCTTCGCATTTTCGAGCGTCTGCTCCGCGTCCACTTCCAGCTCCAGCAGTTCCTCTACTGTATTAAAATCGGTTCTACGGACCATCGCTTGCAGCTGTGGCCGTAGATTCCGATGTAGCTGGTCTAGCTGCTGTTCCGCGCTAGGGGGCGGTGATATTTTGCGAAGAATCGCGATGAGGCACGTGATGTAATCCCTCACGGCCTCATCTGCCCCCTGTGTGCGGTTATTGGCCTCTGCCACTAACCGCTGCTGATACCTTTTGGTTGTCCCGTACCAGCGCCTAGCCGCGGTCACGAACTCTTGCCACGTGGTCCACTTCTCCTTCTCGTTGCGGTACCACGTGGCTACTGTGTCCGTGAACAGTTCGGAAAGCGACGAGAGTACTTCCTCCTCCGTGAGGTTTGCTAGGACTCGGCAGTCCTCCAGCCTCGCCAGGAACACATCGATGCTCTGGCTCTTGGCCCCAGAGAATCGAATTTGCCATTTGCGCACGATTTGGCCTATGTCTCTCGAGTGGAACGTACTCGATCTTGAGAAGTTGCCTGTCCCCGGCGTGCTGTAGTTCGGCCAGCTCGATCCTCTCGCCGAACTTTGGCGGTCACCCCCCGCCCAGGGTGCGTTTACCCCTGGTAAACCAGCCTGTCCATCTGGGCGAGCTGGCTGAGGTGCTGGCGGCAGACCCATCCAGTCGTCGTTGTGGATGGTGTATGTGTCTGCGAACTGCACATTATGTCCCGCTCTTCCATCCGCGATGTGCGTGCTGGAAGCGGCGTGTCGCTGTTGGTCTAGCACCAGGCTTTCCAGCGGCTTTACCTTTGCTATTAGCTCCGCTAATAGCGCGCCTACTTCCCTCGGGACGCAAAATTCCGAACCATCCATCGCCAGGAGGCGTATCGACCCTCCTGTGCGGTCTGGTTGCTCGTCGCTATCCTGCTCCTGTTCACTGTTGTACCGCCTATTAATTGATGTGTGCCTGTCTTCTTCTTCCGTAGAGATGTCCCTTCGTCGTTGGGGTGAGTTGTCGTTGGGTGAGTTATCTCCTGCGTTGGCTGTGGGGTTTTGGTGTGGTGCGTGCTGGATCCTAGACGCGGCGTCCGCCGTCGTTCTGCGCAGTATCTCCAGGATCTCTTCACTCTTGAGGACTACGTCCAGTGGATGTACCTCCCAGCCAGACGCCTCCATAAAGGAGCCATCGTCCTCTGAGAGAATTCTCCGTAAGAGCGTTTTTCGCCGGGCGATTATATCCCCCGGCCCCTCAGGCTCATCGAACTCCTCGGGTGCGTAAATCCCCAGCACCCACTGGCTCAGCCTGTGCAGCTTCAGCAGCATGACGTCCTGCCGCTTTAGCTGTAGCTCGGCCAAGTAGCTTTCGGTCTCGGCTGGAGAGATCGACAGCACCCACCCCTCCACAGCTTGCTGGATTTTATACGACATCTTTGTTGCGCTCGCTGGTGTGTGTGCAAGGGTATTATTCTCAATACTCCCGAACTCTGTAGTGCTTTTGCACTGCCAGTGGTATTCTCTTCAAGGTATCTACTGAATTACTCCTAGCTAACTATTAGGCAGTCGGATTTACAGCTGTTGGCTTGTGATCCGCTCGCATTCGTTAAAAGGAATTCGCACACTTTTAGTGATCGTTCCGTACCTGGAGGTTTTATTTTCAACGCTAATCTTGGTTTCTATTCTCGCAGTTTACGAAATTAGCACGCTTAAAACGTTTTAAAACAGGAAAAGGAATTTTTACCTCGATTTCCGGCTTAACGCGCGCGTGGCCGGGAAATTATCGCGTGCGCTAATGAGCCTATCTCATGCGCAACGAATCCGCGGTGTTCAAAATTACGTTAAGAAAAAGAAATTTTCCTGATTTATTGCGAATGCGCAGTTCAGAAGTTAGTATGCGCGCGAGTATCACTGTCACGTGCGCAAGCAAATCCTCGAAGGTTTATTTTCAAGGTTAGATTTTGTGTGCTGCGCATGCGCAGTCCAAAAATTAAAGTGCGCGCTAATTCCGCCGACGCATGCGCAAGCGAACCCGTGATAGTGCAATTTTGAATTTAATTTTCCTGAGCGTTAGTTGTATTTCACCTCAAAATTTTCGTGTGAACGAACAATCACATGACGCGAGCAACGATTCGTCGTGCTAATTCCGTTTTATAATAGCAACACGTTAATAGTTATTTCGTATTTTTATAAATTGCTATTAACCAATGGGCTTTCCATTGGTTATCTCGGCGTGCACGTAGCTGAGGATTGTTGCTGAACGAAAGAGAAAAAAAACATCAAAAAAGAATTTTTAATTTTATAGGTAATTGTTAATAAATAAATTAATTAATTAATAACAGTCTCTCGGTTCCTAGTTATTGCTCGGCCTTAACAAGCAATTGCGCAGTGTCAATGTGCAGGCCGAGTATTCCCTCCACGCAGGAATCAACCAACAGCTGTACACACTTGCACACGCTATATAAACTTTCCTTATTATTTAATACGCAACACGAGTCTCGACCTATTCACTTCCGTCGGATTAGTTGCGAAATAATTTATTCCTACTTATTTTGTGCTTTCCCAGCACGTAATAGGCGCCAGTTGTAACGGGGTTAAGTTAAGAGAGGGTATTAATCCCTCTCAGGGGTTCGTCGAGTAATCTACGGGCGTATTATACGTTCGGGATACTCGCCAATGTAGAATCCCCCTGCGCGCCGGAGGGAGCGCCGTGGAACGGGCCACGGACTGTGCGCACGGCCGATACGGCCAACCTCGGCGCGTGAACTCCCGGCCGCTGTCTAACCTTACCTACAGCGGCCGGCGTTCCCGTACAACGCCGCGCAGGTTAAACCTGGGCGACTGTTACTTACTTCTCCCCGTTGCCGTTGTCCTCCAGGAGGCTGAGCCTCGGCTAGCTGCAGCTGCTGAAATGGTAGAGGGCGGTATTCGGGAAGGGGAAGGTTATTCGCTAAATAATCCACGGAACTCCGAATTAAAAGGAAACTACGTTTATTTTGCCGGAAAGAATACGCGCAACGAGGCGCGTGCCCTCACAAGAAGTTACAACTCGCGTAGGTCGAGACTACGCGCGGGGCCTGCTGCTCGACAGCAGGCGAAACCCCGCCGCGAGGTCCGCGTCCGCGCGCTCACGCTGCCGCTGCAGCGAGTACAAAAGCCGGTCCGTCGGACGCACGCGGACGGCAATACATAAACCGCAAACTTACTTGTTGCTGGCCAGCACGCAAGGGAACCGCGATTCCTCTCTCTTTCTCTCTCCCTCTCGCTGTCTCGCTCGGGGCTGGTTGCTCGGCGGTCGCGAAGCCGTCGGGTTACCCGTCGGCCGGCTCACTCCCCTCCTCGCTTTTCTTCTTCTCTTCTCTTCTCTTTTTCTCTCTCTCTCTGACGCTTCCCGTTCGGCACGCTGAGGCGTAGGGTTGCGGTCGTGGCGGCGGGGTCACTCTCTACGAACACTCACGAACAGCGGCGGATCTTCGCGGAGCGAGCACGCGCGTGCAACAGGTGCAACTAGAATGGCAGCCAACATGGCCACGGCGTCCCTCGGCCGCGCGCGTCGGCTTCGCCGTCTTCTTCCTCCCGTGCCTCGCTCTCTCCCCGCACGGCGCGCGCTCTCGCCCCAATCTAATTCGGCGCGCTATTTACGCATGATCCGCGCTCGCGTTCGCATAACTAGCAACTTCGGATTTAATCTACGCTACTCTCGAGGAATAGACGCGCCCGTTACAACACACAAACATTGAAACAATAATAATGGACTAGCAAAAATGACCTCACTCGCTAACACTCACTCGGTCTTAAATATTTTGCTTCCTCATAGAGGAAGCTTTGTCACGGTGAAAAAAATTTTCGATAAAAAAAATGTTCAAAAAGATGTTTTAAGGCGATATATGTGTATATTAGTTGATTTTGATAATTGTTTTCGTGTGTGTGTGTGCGTGTGCGCGCGCGCGCGCGTGTGCGCGCGCGTGTGTGTGCGTGCGTGTGTGTGTGTGTGTGTGTGTGTGTGTGTGTGTGTGTGTGTGTGTGTGTGTGTGTGTGTGTGTGTGTGTGTGTGTGTGTGTGTGTGTGTGTGTGTGTGTGTGTGTGTAAAGCTTATTCTCTTCGTCTAACGGGAAAAGAAAGGTACCTTGATGGATTTGAATTTTTATTGATTTTCTTTTGTTTTATAACCAAAAAACGATTTTGAATTTTTAGTTTTTTTGATTTTTTCATATCTTACAGCCATTATTACATAATATAATAAACTTTTCTTGAAAGGTATTTAAATTACGTATATTTTCCTTTTTTAAAATTTGAAATATCTTCACTCTGTCATTTGTTATTAAGGAAAACTTTTTTATATTTCGTAAATTAATTTCTCAAAAAATATTTTATTTATCGACTTGAAATTTTAACCAGTTATTACACTAATTGAACACTATATTTGGTTAAAATTTCATGAGATTATCTTCGTTTGTTTTTTAGAAAAGAATTATTTTAGAAAAAATGTTCGTTTTCTTTGTCGCACGATAACTAGAGCAAAAATTATCCAATCGTCCTGAAATTTAACACAGATGTAGCTTTTATATATCTTCAGATCGAGTTCGTTGCCGAAAAAAATCGGTCCATTACGAAAAAAGATATTTGAGGTTAAAAATTAAAAAAAAAAAATTTTCGAATTGCGTTTTCTCAAAGAACACTTGATTTATCGACTTAAAATTTTAACCACTTATTAAATTTATAGAAGACTATATTTGGTTAAAATTTCAGGAGATTATCTTCATTGTTTTTTTAGAAACAGATCATTTTAAAAAAAATTTGCTTTTTAATTGACGCACGATAACAAGAGCAAAATAGGAGCACTTTCGATGATCAATTTCAAACTTTTATAACTTTGGAAGGAATCCACATTTTTTATTCTTTAAAAACGCAAATGAAAGCTCGTTTTCTCTAGTTTTATTTTCGCTAGTTTTATTTTCATCTACTTGAAATTATATTTAAGACTTTCTAAAGTTTAGTAGTTGCCATTTTTAGAGAAGGTTTTTTTCAACACTTTCTTCAAAATAAAGCTAAAAGTTCCCAGAACTTTAGTTTTTTTTAGCGTTAGGGTCTAATATTGCAGCTTTCTTCATATTTGTATATCCAAAAACATATACCACAGTTTAAGCTGAATCCGGACCCTCTCCTTGTTAGTCTAACCGTACAAGATAAAGTATTAAATTTTAAATATTAAAAGTACAAATTAATTAAAGGGATCAATAAATTAAGTTTGAGGAAGCTACGTGCCAATGAATTGGCAGCGGTTTTATATATTGTATTGGATGCAAAGTTAGAAAAAACGTTTTAAATAATGAAATTTTTAATCTCGTCTTTAGTGTAAAAAAGACTTATTATCTGCATTTAGTTTTAGATAATATTTATACCATGGAAAGTTAGTGTTTTTGAGAAAATACGAACATGACAAACAATTTAATACATAAGAATTTAATAAAATGTGTATTTTATTAAATGGAAACATAGAATTCAATGAGGATTTGATAATTGAAAATTTCTTAGGTTCAATGAATAAAATTTGTAATTATTGTAATGCTAAATTTTCATTTTTCCTTTGAATATACTAAAGATAAGAAATTTTCAAATTGTTGTCATAAGGGAAAAGTAATTTTACCTGAAAATCCTCCTTATCCAGAACAGTTAAAATACTAGTTACAGGGTCATCAGCAGATAGATAAAATGCTAGCTATACGGTCATCAACGATCATATAATAATTCTTGAGCATTTGCTAGTTTTGAAGCTAATTTTGAAAAATTATCCGGTAATGGTTTGCTGATAATCATAATTTGTGGATAAATATATCATAATGTTTATGCTTTACATCCAAATACAATAAAGCACGAAAATATGGGCAATTATATGTTTTAGATAGTGAAATAGCAACAGTGCAACAAAAAATAAAAAATGCAATTTCCATGCAAAATTAGAATTGTTAAATCTATTAGACGAATTCCTGAGAGAAATTTATCAATATGCTCAAGCATAGAAAATGATGTGTGAGGTAAAAAAAGAAGAATCTGAACTATGCGCTAAGACTGGTTGTAAGCAAAGAATAGTTTCCAGGGCAATAAAAAGAAATGAAAAATTAGACAAAAATGTATATAATGTAGCTACTTGTAATGAATTTTGTTGGTAAAGATGGCGAGCAACGAATAGAACGAGATATCGGCGTGCATTCAAGACATGACAAACCAATCAGCATTCCTCCTATAACTAAACACACCGATCCAATGACATATGCACTTATTTATCCAAATGGAGGGTTTCGCTGTATGCCCAATATGAAATGTAATGTAGCTAAAAATAACATTTCGAATTTAAAATTTTACAATTTTAGGCATAGTGTAAGAAATGGATTTAATTCATATTTAAATTTAGGAAAAATATCTCAACAGAAAAAAGTTGATGCATTTGTAAAGATTGAAAGATCTCGATTGTAGTTTTTAAGAAAAAATCAAAGTGTTTTAAAAACTGAATGTTATAAAGGAGTAATGAAATCATGGAAATAAATCAGAAAATATATAGAAGTTGGCAAAATAAACATTTTTTGTCACGAACTTTTATCAGGATTCCACGTTTTGCTTCCTCAAAAAGGAAACTTTGTAACGGCGAGAAAAATTTTTGAACAGAAAATTTTTAAAAAAATGTTTTAAGAATTTTGGCACTAAAGTTCGTCATTTTTGAGTAAACAAATTTTCGTGTCTGTGTGTGTATGTGTGTGTGCGCGCGCGTGCGTGCGTGTACGTGTGTGCGCGTGTGTGTGTGGGGTGTGTGTGTGTGTGTGTGTGTGTGTGTGTGTGTGTGTGTGTGTGTGTGTGTGTGTGTGTGTGTGTGTGTGTGTGTGTGTGCGCGCGCGCGCGCGCGCGTGTGCCTGTGTATGTATGTGTATGTACACACACATACACACGCACGATCATACACTATACTTATTTAAGATCAAATTCGATATAGAATACTATTACGTCATGTATATTACCATATTATATAACCATATATAATTACACATAATTTATATATATTCATATATAACTTTTTCTGACCAGTGTCGAATAGTAATATAATAAATATGTATACATAAAATCAATTTTTTGCGTCTTATATTCATCGAAAATAAAATGGTTTTGCCCGAAAACATGATTTTGATATAATTGCTATGTATATCCATTGATATACAAAGATATATCAGTTCGGATTATACTGAGGGAAACGGAGTCATCATATAGGGTATGTAGAGAACATTTTTATCCGTCAAACTTATCTTTTTACTCAAATTTCGAGGCCAGCACGAATTTTGATCGTTTTTTTTGCTCGCTGCACCACTGTGCGACGCTGGCGAGCGTCACGTCGAGACTAGACTGCTCTGCCCGGCGTTCCTTCGTGCGCTGCTCTGCACGGTGACGGGACTCCCTCTTGGCCCTTCTCTCTCTCGTTCTCTCTCTCTCTCTCCTTGCTGTTCGCTCATCATCGCTCGCGTTTCGCCATGTTGCCGTCGCAGCACCTTACAAACATGTATCTTATGTAGATTTGGTTACGTTGTAAGTGCGGGAGAGCGACGGCCTTGATGGAGAGCGTCCTATAACGAGGATCACCCATGCTGGCGATTTCCTCGTCACAAAATTTCAACCTCCTCTAACTTTTTATGCTTGAGACGTTAGAGTCTACTGCTCGGAATTTTGTTTTATTATATTAAAAGCAAGTATCTCCGTAAACTGTTAGTAAAAAGTTGATCCGAATCTGAGATACTCTCCTAGTTAGTTTAGAAATAATACATTTCAATACTAATGCGTGAAAGTGACTTTATCCTGGGGCGGAAAGGCCACAGGAGATTAAAATCACCTTCTTGGTCGTGTATTGAACAGTATTTCTTGACACGACGTATACAAAGCTTGATTTAGCGCATACTTTTTTATCCAAGCGTATGCGAAATTGAGCTTTGTGCACGAAGTGTAAAAAAATATTGTTTGATACACGTGCGAGAGGTGACAAACTCACAAGTACAAGAATCATCTCTCTCGTACTAGTATCGAAATCGTATACTATGTCACTCTTGTAGAAGGTGAATATTTTACCGCAGGAGACGTTTTTCGCACGAGCGAAGCGATGGATTCCAAAAATTGAATACGGTAATAAAATAATCACCTTACACACGAGTTTCGTACACTATTTTATTGTTAGAGTGGTATAAAGTACTATTTCTAAGTTAAGTGCGCGAAACTCGATTTTCTCTGCCTTTTTAGCATACGATGAATGTAGGTTTCTCGGATTCTCAACTTACAATTTGTAAAGCTCTCACTTTGCGCATCGAGTGTGCAAAGCAAGCATTTTGCATACTGCGAGTTAAAATGAGAGAAACTCATTCTGCATACGCTACATAGATATAGAAAATCGAGATTTGGGCACACATTTTGAAAAATAGTATATACAACACGAACACAAACTCGACTCGTTTGTGATTTGCCTCCTTAGTGCATTTATTGTGCAATGTACTATTTTATACTTAAAAATATTAATTTTCTTCATTTTTGGCAGAATCAATCTCAAATCGAACAGCCAGAGTATGCCTACCACACCGATCATTTTGGAATCAAAATATTGCTGTTCTCGAAAAATGATTCGACACGTATTTTTTCATTTTTCAATTGCACTAAAATGGCATCCAGTTGGCAATGTCAAAATTTTTTTACAAAATCCTAACTTTCAAATTTTATTTTTCAAGGTCATACTCAAATAGCTGCCAATTTACGAGTTTTTTAAGTTTTTGAGTAAACTATACGCGATCTTACTCAGATTAGCGCTTTCTTTCATGTCCTGCATGACATTTACATAAAAATAAAAAAAATGCAGTTTTTACTAAAAAATGCACTTTTTGGAAAAATGTATTTTTTTCAAAAACCCCATGTTTTTTTTATGAAAATTTAGATGAAGATAGGGGTTGTTAATACCTATCAAATCGTGTGTGTCAGATTGTTACGTGACAACTGATAAAGGTTGTCACGCGACTTGTTTAATGTTTTAAATATTTTGGTTGATCCCCTAAGGGTATCAATTCACCCTTACCTGGCAGGAACCTGGCCACTATCCTGGTCACTCTTACACTTCCATACGAGTAAGAGTGCGGCAGATCTACTCCCTTATGATTATTAGTTTCGGTATCTTTTTATATACGGGAGGTGGGGAGAAAGCAAATATACTACCTTCAAATTCAAAACGTAATTTATTTCTATAGTCTTATTCAATACAAATCTAAGCGTATCTAGTTCTACGCATATTCTGATAAACTAGGTAGGTTGGGTGATCACGATATTTCAATCAGCGCCAGGGTACAATTCGTGCCCTTGAGAGCCACAAGGTAGTTAATTAATCCCTTCACGAGCGTTAATAAGACGAAGGAAAAACGCCAAAGATAACCCCGAGAGCCTGGGAGGGTCTCTCCGCCAATAGTAGGTATCCCCGGGTACCTGTGGCACAACTTTGGCTCGCGGTTGCAGAGGATTGCGACCTCGCACCGTTAAGGGTCGACTGTGTTTGATGGGAAACGGACGGAGTTGCTCGGATTGCAATGATGAGGACCAGTGCGGGAAGGGCCGTCCGTACTTGGCCACGAGCGGGTCTACTATGTCTTGGGTTTTTTGCCGCGAGCCACTGTTCTCCTCTTCAATCCCGACGTAAGGAAGCGCCTGCGAGCTTTTAGACAGCCTTGGGGCGGGAGAGCCTTATAAGACAGTGTTCCGTGGAGGGGCCCGGCTTCGCCGCGCGCTGCTGTAGTGGCGAGCGAGCCGTGCGCAGATCCGCACAAAGCGGAGAGGCCGATAACTGCTTGCGCGCTGCTATAGTGGCGCAACTCCTATAGGAGAGAGAGAGCGGCTTCGCAGAAGATCCGCACAAAACGGAGAGACCGATAACTCGTGCTTGCTGTTCAGCCACTCGCTTTACCCAGACGGGGAAGAAAGAAGAAGATGGGAAGATAAGGGAAAGACTCAATGGAAAGGAGATGACCCTCAAAGATGCGCGGTGATTCGGTCGATACTCTTGGTTTTACAATAGTTATAATGGGGCCCGAACCCCGGTTTAATCTCTGGAGAGAGAGACCTTCCAAACTACAAGGACTATTCAGCGGTTGCGTATTCATCACGTGGCGCTGTCTGAAATATGCATATATAATGTATTCTCTCTTAAGACGTGTCGCACAAAAATAACAGAAAAATTATATATTCGCTTAGGGCGCCCACACTTCCCTGGGGTATGGCACGATGGGTTATACTTAATCACTAATACTTAATAGTAACTTGTATCGCTATTCACAAAACAATTACAATATGTAATCGGGAGACAGAGAATCCTTAGTTGGTATAGAAAAAAAAGATGCTCGCCCCCTTTTCTATGGTATTGATTCCCCAATTACACGATTTTTTATTAACGATATTTCGCCGTACAACCTATAAAAATTGACAAAAATGACAGAACCCGGAAAAGTGTAAACCCAACTTATTTATTTCCCTTTTTTTTTATTATTGCTTAATCTAAAATAGCGTCGAAGGACAAAAATGGAAAACCGAAATTAATTAAAAGTATATAGTATATATGTGTGTATATATATATATATATATATAATTATCACTTAACCCCTTTATGGAGCCCATCTCTGTATATTAGTACCTACGCCCAGAGTTCCCGTATACAAGTGACTAAAGAAATAATCCCTCTCTGGGTATAGAAACTCTAGATCGGGCTCCATAAACGCTGTATAAGAATATTTTATGGGACCCGGGCTCCATAAAAGAAAACGGGCTCCATAAATATGCTCATGTGTATAAAAGGGCTCCAAAAATCTGGTAAATATATATATATATATATATATATATATATATATATATATATATATATATATATATATATATATATATATATATGCTGAACAATTGGGCACTTTGAGGAGAAATTTCTATATATACGTATATGAATTAGGCACTTCGAGGAGATTTGGCACTTTGAAGAGATTTTTGGCACTTTGAGGAGTTCTATAAGTATGCGAATTGGGCACTTTGAGGAGGCGCGAGAGTTTCGTACCCACAGAGGGGTTGATTTCTTTAGTCACGCTGACTGTACTCTGGGCGTCGAGACCCTAGCTCCTCAAAGTGCCCAATATGGGTCAAAATACTTTTTAAAAAATCCGTGCGCACGGGGGTCCCCGATTTTTCTGGTTTTGAGATATTTTATATAACTTATCAAAAAAATTATCTCTGCCAATTTTGAGTGTCCAATATTCAAAATTGACGTCAGGAGCTCGTTATAAAGGTGCAAAAAAGGTCATTTTTTATGCTTTTATAGTTTTTCAAACTTTTTTTAAATAAGTTCATTCAATCAATTTGCAATTTATCACTGGGTTTTTTCTTCGTCTTGACTTGAACTTTATAGATATATTTTTTTCGAAAACCAAAATTTACGTATACATGTCCAAATTACCACATTGCTAAAGTCACCTTTTTGACAATTTAACGATACTTTAAAACGATTTTTCGTGCATTAGTTATAATCACACCCCAATCTACCCAAGGGCGTCCGAAAGAGGGTGAAAAAACCTTTCTATTTCGCAGATTTTGAAAAAATAGCCATTTTTACGAATTTCAAATCAGTGCGAAATTTTTGTAGCAACTTTTATTTGGCTGAAAATTATTGGAAAGTGTTCTTAAAACATACCTAAAAGAAGTCCAATTGGACCGAGCATGGATATCAAACGATTTCCTATTGATTCGAGCTGATGAATTATGATATTTTTTCAATTTCGGTGTCTAAATTACTAAGCACTTTCTGCATTTCTAGACCATTTCCTTAAATCTTTAGGATAATTAAAGAAATGTTTGCATTATTGATTAAAATATACTTCTGAAGTCTTTAATAAAGCTTTGTGAGATACATCTATGTGGTCTTAAAGCAGATATAGCGGTTTGAAGTTTAGAAAAAGAAATGGTACCATAAGATAAAATGCCTATTCTTTACTCGTCGCAGCGCCCAGGTCTGTATAATAAATAATACTTTAAATTACTAAAATAATGCTCTTAAGTACTTAATATAATATATTGATTAATGTAATGTGTAAGTCAAAACTGTAGCTTAATTGGTCGACAGTAGCTTGAGGTACAGCCTTAAAAAATTGTAAAATTGGTTATTTTCTGTTATTTATAGTTCAGTTTTACAATTTTTCTAGATTTGAAATTGAGAGAGGCACATAAATTTTGTGCTATAGTTTATAATAGCTATGTAAGGTATGCCAGGAACTATGTTAACTTTCCCTGCATATGTAGGTATAGAAACAATGTATTTTATTATTCATTGTAACCAGTTTCTATTACGTATACCTTCATTTTCGCTGTATCTTCCTTCGTGAAAGGGTTAGTGGCAGTGGCAGTATCTCTTTCCCTTTCGAATTAGTGCAGTTCACATGTGTAAAGGAGTGTCTACATCAAGTGCCGTGCGTCATGTACTGTCTACAGTGTTACGAGTAAAAAAAATGTTGTCGAATATCTATTAATTGATGTAACCACAGATTAAATAGAGCCGTGTTCTGACACTGGATTGTCGATCTGTGGTTGCATTAGATTATTAGACGTTCCACATTTTTTTTTTACTTGGAACATTCATACATTGTGTCCGGTAAACGGCATACGGCATATAACATGTACACTCCTTTCAGGTTCCAACTGTGCGAGAGAGAAAGAAATCCTGTCGGCTATCCCTCTCTTTTTCTAATGTCGATCCCTCTCATTGGATGCACAGTCTATCTTTCAAGTCTATGGTGCTAACCGACTGTGTGTGCATGTGGTATACGGAAACACATTTATAACTGTTAAACTGTTATTATTTCGATTATTTAGATAGAAAAATTTGCAAGATTTACACTGAAGGCAATTTAAGGTTAATGTTAAATTTTTGTTGTTTAAACTGTTATTTAAAATAACAGTAATTGAAGACTTCTATTTAAAAAAGGTGTATCTCAAAAAATCACATTTCGGGAAAATCATATTTAAAGTTTTATATTTTTCTGTAGTATTAGTATAAATAAATAAAATGCTTAACCCTCACAGATATAATCTACGTTATCTGAAAAATTATAAAGCATATTTATGAGTTTGAAAAAGAAGCTGCTATAATAACTTTACAAAAAAGCAAAATGTTAAAGATACGCCCTTTTTCTGTTCAACAGGTTTTTTTTTAAAAAGGAAGGGAATTTAAAGTTTCTTCTTGAACTTATATATTTTTCAAAATTTGTTTTAATAAATACAAACGTACAAGAAAAATGTTTTAATACAAAAAATTCGTCGCTGCAATAAGTATAATAACAAATTATAATAATATATAATTTTGATACAATAAATTATTTGAAACGATATTGAAATGATATTGAAATGATACTGAAATGATATTCAAACAATAGTGCAATATATTTCTAAGGCATTACATAAATAAATTTCCTTACTACTTACGTTTCAATAATCTGACGAAGTTTTTCTGCATTGTTTTTCTTTAAATATTTCAACAAACATTGAAAATTATTGATTTTAGTACTTTTTAGAAGAGCTTTTGAAACTCGTTTCAACAAAAAATCTATTGACAAAATGTTTTCTGGATTACTCGAAAAATGTAACAGATGAGTTGAAGTGTAGCTTCTTGAGATATCCATCGATCCGTTCGGCTTGTATAAAAATGTCTTGTAAGATTGAATTTTAAATTGAACATTTTTTGTCATTGATTTTGGTTTAGATAATCCTAATCTTACGAATGCACTTTTCCAATCACGAATGAAAGGTGTGCCACATATAACTTTGAAATGTTCTTGATTATTTCGACAATTTTTCAACAGTGATCAGTGTAGCCAGTACGGCTAGGGTGCCTGTCGCCATCTATACGCCACTAACTCGCCTAAAATCGCCCCATTGCGAGCATGAAATAGCCAAAATATCATCGCAATCAGAATGAACAGAAACTACCCGAATGGAGTGGAAGGAGGAGGGGGAGGGTGGGTGGGTTTATTTAAATCTTTAAATTAAAAACTATTGTTAATTAATTATTAAAAATAAATGCTGATATATTTAAATTGAGAAGTTTATAATAAATAAAAGTCTGACACCATTTTAGAGGTTGGAATAAAACTTTCGCAACAAGTGTTGCTTGAATAAAATCTTAGCCTCATTCTTAACAGAGCATCTAGCATATCTATTAGTAGTTTATTACGGAGTTTTGTTTTTATAGTGTTCATTACTGAAAACACCCACTCTACTACAGCGTTATTCGATGGTAAGCTTAGCAGCGTTAAAGCGTAGGTAGCAAATTCATTGAAAATGAATTTACCCCCTGCATTTTTAAACGAATATATAGCCGGCCAAAACTTGTAGCTGCTTTCAAAAACACCTTTGCCAAATGTCGCACTCCAATCCACTGTTAGTAATCGATTCCACTGATTTTCCATGCTACTCAGCTGTTCCACACTTGCAAACTCTTCCAAAAAGAGAAGATCGGAAAAATTTGGCCGAATTGTTTGCGATAAACAAACGCCTGGGTCCAAAAATTTCAATTTGCTGTAAAATTTAAAATTTTCTGGTAGTCTATTAGAAATTTCGAAACACAGCGATTTAATGAAAGTAAAAGCGCGATGTTCTATTTCCGTTCGCTGTTCATAGCTAATGTTACGTTTAAGACTAGCATTTTTATAATCAATGCCGTAATCAACAGATTCCACATCTATAAAAGTGGAAGGATTTTCAAAATTTTTCAATAGTGTTTCTAGATTGTTACTCATGAATTGCGGTTTTAAAACTTTTCTCATTAAAAGAATACATAAATCGCTCAAATCATCGAACGCTTTTCCTAAGTCTACATCGTTTTTTTGGAACGCAGCATTAATGTAATTCAATTCTCCTAATATAGGTTTCACTATTAATAGGTATAAATGGTTAGATTCGTCGTTTAACATTGTAGTCAGCAACCTGGCCGTGTGACATTTGTCCGTATTGGTCTGCATCTGCACAAATATATTAAAATGACTCTCTAATGTTCTATAGTTTTCTAAAATAACTTTAATGATATTGTAGCGGACAAGCCATCTGGTTGCTGATAACTTAATAAATTTTCTATACCTAAGATTTTCTTTCCCGGTTTCAGCTGCAGCTTCTCCACCATTATCCTCAGCATTCGAATTTAACAAATTCCACGTTTGTTTGTACTGTGATTGTCTTAACGGGCTATGTGCAAACCAATTATATATTTCTCGACACAAAAATTCAATACTTGCTGGAAAGTGAGAAGCTGCTGTTGAAACTGCATTATTAAGAGCGTGGCAAATGCATCTTACTAGTTGTAATTTAGAGTTATTAGCTTTTAATAACGCAAATACTGAGTGGTGTTTGCCGCATAAATTACTACCGCCGTCTGTTCCTAGATCTATTAAATTTTGATTTTCAAATTAATGTCTGAAGAATAATCTAGGATTGCTTTATATAAACTATTAGCATCAGCCTTTTCCACTTGAATAATACCTAGGTAATCAGTTACGATTTTATTTTGTATTTTGCTGAAATATTTAATACGAAGGCACAAGAACTTAAATGATGACACATCCGTCGATTCGTCAATAATTAGGGAATAGGGTCCGTCGCCAACATCTTCGATTAAATCTCTCAGCATGTTGGGAGCCACAATATTTTTTATCAGATTTCCACATTTTGTTCTGTGCAATTTCAAATCTTTTAGTTCGTGACTCAAAATGTCAGATAGATGATTAACACTTTGTATAGATGTGTGACATGCAATATATACTGACAGTTTTAAATCCCTTTCTTTTTTTCCGTTGTCCTTAACTTTTTGTGTACTGCATGCCGAATCAATCGTTTGCTGCTTTTTCGTGTCAACGCTGCCTGCATGTTTAATATGGGTATCTCTGGTGCTATCTGCTTCAAGATCCGTGTGATGTGCACGCAAACTTTTACGGCACACATTACAGAACGCTTGCTGTGTGGCATGTGAGTCTTTATTTTTAGAAAGCCAACCTAAAATAATATAGATGTGACAAAATTATATAACCAATACATAAAAATATTACAAATTTTATTGCATGTATCCGGTAAAACACAGACGAATGCGAAGAAGGTGTACGGATGATGAACTAAAAACATGCATATGAAGGGGCGGTGCATGGGTAACCGAAATTTTGTGCAATCGAGTATACGCTTTCATAGTTTTGAATCACTGACATTAGTCGTTTTTGTCATTTGGAATGAACAAATACATTTAATTTACTTTAATCATATGTATTTTGTACATTCTGACATGCGTGCGAAGTTGGGCTTAAACATGATTTTATCTTATAGATTTCTGAGAATTATCGCGCTGTTCACGTGTATTTTAGTTGTTTTGAAATGCGTTAAAACATTCTCAAAACAAAATGTATGGTATACACGCGATGAAAAGTTTGATACAGAAAAACGTTTGCATTTGTACATATAATATCTTAACGAACAGAATGACAGAAGAAGCTTTTTCATTACTTATACCTTTTGCCCAGCTTTCCTTCTCCCATGCAGGGTTATAAGTATATACTCTCCCTTTTGTTTTTGGCTTTGCTCCACTCATTTTTAGTTCATCGACTGTTTAATGCTGATATATATATATTAATTAAAATGTCGTATAGTTAATACTTTCACTACATTTCTTTATTAACGTTAGATAAAATGCAAGAAGCGCGTCTGACAGTTTCGAATTTTCGATCGTGAGACAGTTGGTACAAAACACAACGTCACATGGAATATCTACAGCAGACAGAGACAGGAAGTATGCCTAACCTTTCTTACTTGGTTGCGATTGGTCCTGCTGTCGCTAAGCATCATGCGTACGGGATTTACAATTGCATATCAGCATGGCTGCCAACTGATGATCATAAAGGCACATCCTTGCCTACCCACACTGCATATTTTTTATTTATGATAATTATTTAATAATTAAATGGCGTTTCAAAAACTAAGAAATAGTACTTTTCGACAAGGGTGCGGAAGTAAATTGTTTACCTCCCGTGACTTTTTTAACGAGAGCGAAAAGTCACATGAATAATCTAATTACGTAACTAGTCTCGAACAGTATTTTCTACCACGGGCGCCGAAAAATCATATCAAAATTATGATTTTGAGGTGAGTGTGGTATAAAAATTATTTTAAATGATATTGAAAAAAAATTTTTTTAAATATAATTATAAAAACAATTATAAACGAATAAATATAAAAAAAAAATATAAAAAATAACTTCTAAATAGTTTAAATAACTATTTAAACTAGCGCAAAAAATACGTTGATTTATTTTTATTTTCATCCTTTTGCGTTTAAAATTACGAATTACCATTTACCGATATGGAAAAAAACTAGTGTAGGAAATCGTAATAAGCTATATGAAAATGTAGCAAACTATACAAAACTATACAAAAGTGTTTGTTTTCAGACAGTTTACATGGTTAATTTCTACGGTTTTCTATCATTTTTTATGGCTTCGTACGATTTTGTACAGTTTATTATTTCAACAGGAAAAATTTATTATATATGCGAAAAATTTACGAATCGTAATAAAATGTATGAAAGTATATAAACCAGCATTAATCTGTACAAAAACGTAAGAAAACTTAGACAATCGTAAGATTCATTAAAACTTACGGAAATGTACGTTTTTGAACGTTTTCTTACACTTTCTTACGTTTTCATACATTTATGCTTTTACAGACAAATTTGTGAAACTTTATAAATCATATGAAAATGTATAAAACCATACAAAAATGTACAAAAATGTACAAAACCGTACAAATTTTGTCTGAAAGCCAACAGTTTCCTACGATTCTGAGGTTTTCCACAATTTCCTAAGTTTTTTATTTCCATACGGGTAGTTTTGATTTTGAATTTAAATAATTCAATTTGATTACATTATCGATACAGATATTTACAAATATAAAAATCGTTAATAATTCGATGTGTATTATATACGTGTGAAATACAATATTATATGCAGATAATCTTAAACTCAAGTAGGCGGGGGATATGAGGTTTAAATAATATGATATTTAAATAATAGTCTTGCTTATTAATGCATGTCTACGTGACTCTCCATTATGCGTGGACCTCATATCTCCCGCCTAGTTGGGTTTACAAATTGTTTAAATAATTTTCTTGCTTATTGTTGCACGTCTACGTAATTCCCTAATATTCGTGGACCTCGCGTCCCTCGGTTACTTAGGTTTAAAAATTATTTAAATAATCGTTTTTCTTATTTTTTCATATCTACATGACTCCCTTATATGCGTGATTGTGTGGACCTTATATCCCCCGCCTTCTTAGGTTTAAAAGTTATTTGAATAATGGTTTGGTTTATTTTTTCATGTCTATATGACTCCCTTATATGCGTGGACCTCATATCCCCCGCCTACTTAGGTTTAAAAATTGTTTAAATAATTGTCTTGCTTATTGTTGCACGTCTACGTAATTCCCTAATATGCGTTTTCCTCACATCCCTCGGCTACTTGGGTTTAAAAATTATTTAAATAATCGTGTCGCAGTTCTACGTAACTCTTTTACATGCGGGAACCTCACGTCCCCCACCTACTTGGGTTTAGAAATAATTTTAATAATTGTCTCGCTTAGTTTCGTACGTCTACGTAACTCCGTTGTATGTTTCGATCTCGTGTCACCCGCCTACTCGTGCGCTCGCTGTTTGAACACACGCGCTATACTCATGCCGGTAGGCCGCTCGAGAGCCCAATCGGCAAAGGTCTTTAGTGCGCAGGTGTTAGACTACAGTAAGGTATCGACTCACTGTCTCCATATACTGTGCCAACGCTCAGGCCCTCTGAGCCAAGCCGAAAACAGAAATCGGTGTAGGACATCTTGTAGATTTACGACCGAAAATAGCCGAGAAGGAGCTAATATCGCCTAAAAATTTGCCATCGCCACATTACAAATTTGTGTCGCCAGTAGCATTAGAAAATCGCCAGTTTGGCAATAAATAGCCAGTACTGGCAATACTGACAGTGATACGTAGGGTAGACGTACCAGTTTTGGCCACTGCTCCGTTTTTGGCCACATATCCATGTTCTTAAATGGATTTTTAGATGGCCAACCGGTGAAAAAAGAATCCTTCTGGTGGCCAGAACCGGTACATCTACCCTATTCCTTAACGCTTTCCACAGTTTCAATTTTCTTCAACTTGTTTGAATAAACATCAAATTTCGGTACTGATAGTAAGAGTGTCCGCGCACAGGGAAAGTGTGAAAAATTTGTTTAATTGAACTCATCGATAACCAAGAACAAAAATTTGTCACAGTAGAGTTTTTGTTTTGACCTTGTATTTCGCATCTCGTGATACGCCCTTTTTCCATAGAAGTCTTCAATTACAATTATTTACTTAATACATTTTTACTTGAGGATATTTATAATACTAATTGATTTCGACAGGATCGATGATATAAACAATTGTAGCATTTGTCAATTTTTAAAGAGTGACTCGGAATGTTTCTCTCTAAAGAAAGTTCTTCATAAAGTTAAAGATCTTACAGGAGGTGATAGAAAACTTCTGTATTTAAGAGTACCTGGGTTACAAAACATTGATGATGGATCCATTTGTGATGATCATTACAGAAGATTTTTACTTTTCTATTCCTCATACAAAAGAAAATGTATTGATCCATGGAATCAACACTCAAAAAATGTTACAGTTAATTTAAAAGAAGTGAGTTTAAATTTTTTAGAAAATCGTGGATATGGTTGTAATGTAACTATTATACCAGGACAAAAAGTTTGTAAAAACTGTTATAGCAAACTAACCGATGAAGTTAAATCTTATCAAAACCAATCCATTTATTGCAGTGATCCATTTGAAAAACACAGGGTAAAGATGGTTAATGACTTGAATTATTTAGATCATGAGGATATAGAACACTTAAAAACAGTGTATGATAAGAATTTCACTTCTCAACATAAACTATGTAGGACTTGTGGTATTCGAATAAAATCAGATATTTTAGAGTACAGAAACCAAGTCAGGACAATTACAACTTTATCAGATAAGAGTAAAGAAAATTCTAGTCAGAATAGCATTAAATCAACAAATGAAAGTACGCCAATATCAAAATTTTGTACAAATAGTCAGAACAAAAGAAACCTTGATACGATTCTTGATACTTTTAACATTGCTCCTTTTAAACGACAAAAGATGAATGATAATGTACTTGTAAAGGAAAGTATTAGTATTATATAGAATGTCACGAAACATACCTCAGAAGCGTTTGAGAAAATTTATAATATAAAATTATCAGAATTTAAAAATATAAAAGAAATGAGTGATGAAAGTTTGTGGTTTAGAAGTATGATTTCAGATATTCAAACGAAATTTACTACTTCTACTTTTAAGAAAAAATTAGCTTATTGACTTTGTTGCCTAGTGAATGGAATTTTCTCAAGGTCAATATGTATATTAAATGTACATATTATATGTTCACTGAAGCCAGACGATTAAAACTAAAAGGTAGAAATATATTCATCAATTTTATAGATTTTTCTACTCATAACTTATTTCATCAACATTTATATATATCAATACAAGCAATTAAGGGTGTCAGACACCTTTAGATTTTTCTCCATGAAATGACCTGAAAAGAATAAATTTTGATAATTACAAATATGTAAAAGTAATATTCTAAATGTATATTCTAGCTCTGGCGTTACTTACAGGTCCAGGGTTTTAAGGGATTTTGATAATCAGAGTCTCAAAATGTTCGTATTTTATCTCTTCATTAACTGAAAAGTTGTGTGAATTTAAATTTATATGAGTAAATAATTTTTGACGACCAAGAACTGCTTAAAAAAGTTAATAAAGCTTAAATTAGAGCTGTTTTTGGCCGTAAAAAATTATTTATTCAAATAAATTCATACTGCTCTTCAGTGAATGGAGAGATAAAATACCAACATTTTGAGATGTTGATCATCAAAATCCTTAAAGATCCTGGACTTGCAGGTTACGGCAGAGTCAAAATTTTACGTCGTGTAGAAAACATCTTTAAAGATACAATTACTAAAATACTTCTTTATTTCTTCTTTTTTATTTCTTAACTTTGTCTCTACCCTGAAATATAAAAAAGTATTTTTTTGATCTTAAAATATTTTTTATTCGGGACTAATATTCTGGTACCTCAGTATACAGTCTATGAAGCTTGTAAGCTATGATCACACGTATCGGCAGCAATATCTACATGAGTCAGTCAAGTTTGTTAAGTGGTTTAACATAAAGATCTTTTGGTGCCTTTGAATCCGAATTTTTTTAATAATCTTTATTACATATATTAGATTATCATATACTAATGTTAATGTAGAATATGTTGAAATATCCAAAAATCTAAATGCATGTTATCGTCACACTTTGTGTAAAGAAGGTGCTGATTCACAGTGTTTATATGAAATGACAGCTGTACATATTTACACGGATGCTAGCAGATGTTTAGGTATATAGGTTACAATCATCTCTGCTACAATAAAGGATTGTGGCTGTCGATAAGTCAGATTTAGTTTCAGAATCAAATTTTTTTTTGTCAAAAATCCCGTCCATAAATTATATTATAGGTATTTATTTTTTATCTTAATATGAATGTTTAAAATATAATTTTTGGATTTCTCAAAATATATGTGAGAATTTTAAATATATTAAGAACAGAGACATAAAGAAAAAGAATCAGTAGAAATCAATAATATACGATTATATAAATATGTATATACACAAAAAAAGAAAATGTACGAAAATGTAGAAAACTAAGAAAGTGTACAAAACTGTAAGAAACTGTATAAAACTGTAAGAAACTGTATAAAACTAAATAAAACCATTGGTTTTTGGACATTTTATGCGAAACGACTTTTATACATTTTTACACGTTTTTATACATTTAAAAAATTGATAGCACTGCATGGCCTAAGCCCGCACTTAGGTCACGTCTATCTGTGACCTAAGTAGTTCTTTTTGCACTGTGTTTATCGCTAACCTCACAGTGCAAAAAACGACTACATAGGGCACGGATAGGCATGACAGTTGGCTTAGGGCAGGCAGTGATATAAAATGTTATACGATACTTGTGACTTAAAAGCACTCTGCACGGCGTGGAATTAGGGGCCGAGCACAGCGAGGGTCCTAATTCCACGCCGTGCTAAAAAGTGCTACTTAGGTCACACGTATCGCACTATACTATAACATTTTTTTCCAGAAAATTTTTTCATATTCTACAAGTGCTTTTTAGTGAAAAATGAAAAACAAAAAATCGATTTTTCGTCATTTTAAACATGTCTGACCACCTTAAGTTATAGTCATTGCAAAATTATTATTTACATTTAATTAGTTACCAACATATAAGCTTAAAACAAATTTTTTCAATATTTGAACATTTTTCAGATATTTTAGGACAACGTTTAAGAAAAACTTATTTTCATATTTCACCTGATGTTAAGGAAGATATTGTTAGATATTATTTGGATGATTCTAATAGCATAAATTGTAGCGGAATAAAGGAATGTATAACAGAAAATTTCCTGGCCAACCTTCAACATCAGTGCAGAAAAGAATATTGATCTATGATCTGAAAGATTTATATCAAAATTGGATAAAGGAACACACAATATTTGCGTATGTTCCGTACATCAAAATGTGAAATTAAAACTTGCATCTATGAATGTGAAAGAAAGTTACAAAGAAGTAATTGAAGTTGGAGTATGCTCCATGGAAAACGCTGATTGCATGTTTCACAAATGTATCCAATGTCCAAATAAGGATGGGATACGTAAATTATTATTTAGTACTGAAACTGACAGCAATAGGTGTGTAAAATACAGCAACTGGATATCTACACCTATATCTAGTAAAAACTCGGAGGGCTCATCAAGTAGCCGAGTGATTTTACAAGATTTTGAAAAGCCTTTCGAAGAGATTCTTGATGACATATGTAATGACATATGGGCTATAATTGAGCATCATTTTATTTCATGCAAACAAAAAGATAGTTATGCTCTCTTCAGACAACATTTGGACAATGATACTGGACTATTAGTCATGGATTTCGCAGAAAATTATGTATTTATCTGTCAAAACTCTACCCAAGGATTTTACTTTAATAATGCTTCGTTATTTACCGTATCCTTGTACTACGCAGATCAAATAAATAATGAGATGAAAGTTGCAAGTTTCTGTGTTATTTCAAACAGTACGAAACACCAAACATATTCTGTACATATATTTCAAGAAGTAGTACTCAATGAAATTAAAATCAAGTATCCCTGGATAAAAAGTCTGATTTATTTCTCTGATGGAGCACCAACACAATGCAAAAACAAGTATGAACATAATAAACAATCATACCTTATTTAATTCCTTTACTTTCCACTTTTTTTATTAGATTTTTGCTTTTACAAAAAAACTGAACCAAAAAAAAGGAATTTTGGAGATTAACTATGGTTAAAAAAATATTTTATGACTATTAGCATAAAAATCCATCTATTGTAGAAAATATTATCTTTTTGGATTTCTATTTTTCTGGATATTTTAATATCCATTGTCACGGCCTGCCGTACCGACGTCGATAGTAAATCGGCAATATATATGTTCGTAGTAACAAACGTCAGATGGCGCCTCGATGCAGTATTGGAGCTGTATCGAGAGCATGACGAAGGTACCGGCACAGACGCGACCGGCATCAATGTTGTTGTTATCGTTCGGACACAGACGCGCGCGATAGTGAGTTCGCGGTGATATCGCGTTTTCCGCGACAATTGTGAAGTGTTTGATAGTTGTAACCTCAGGAGTGCATACGTGATGCATCCTGAGGCCACTATCGTGATCCGCGAAATGTGTTATACCGTACTTTCGACGGAAACACGAGGAGAGCTCAGAGATAGTGCGACAGGCTAGAACTACCTGTCGTACTCCCGAACCAGCAACATCCTAGTGCAGTAAGCATGTTCGCCTGGCACGAAAGCAGCAGAAAGTATCACGAGAGGCGATACAATGAAGCCAGCCTAGCAGCGAGAATGCTTGCGAGAAACCTAGGCCACACCATATGAATCTAACCTACAATAGCGGTAAGTGTGCACGTATCAACCGCGTCGCAAGTAAGTACGCGTAACCGTTTGTCCAGGCTCGTCGCCACCTGGACAGCGGCCCCGAATAAGCGTTCTTGTGCGGAGAGAGCGAGCGTAGAGAGAGCACAGGCTCGGGTCATCAACCTTAGAAGGTCACCGACAATGATTTAGCTTGCCAGCAGTTTGTAACCGGCAAAGTGCGCATAAGAAGTGCGCAGACGACATGCGTTAGTAGCCTGTTCTCTCTCAGGCTAAGTTAAGTGTGTGTGTGTGTCGCGACACGCGAGCGCGACCGCTCTCTCACTCGCGTAGACGATGAGTACGCTACGTATATTACTGCGAGCGTGACGTCAGCTCTCGAGACAGCTGACGTCTGCGATAACGTGCTGGCGCACCGTTAGGTAGGGAAATTAACCTATTTCAACGCGACACTTCCACTGTCTAAATTATTAATTATTCATTCAACTCATTTAGCCTTTTATTTAAGGGGGCTAGACACCTTTGTTTCTGAAATAAAAAAGTCATATTTTAATACATAAATGTAAACTAATTATTTCATACTTTTTACATATAAAAGTGGGTATATTTACCTTACCTTAAAACTTTCTCCGATAAGCCTTTTATATGGTCCAGAACCATAGTCATCGATGAAACAAGTTTTTTCACTATCCGTAAGCTTTGAAATTTTCCTGTGGATGGATTTGCTCCAGATTTGAACTAAATTACTCCTGAATAGTATAATTCTCATATGAGTGTAGGGATTTTTGATCCGATGAGAAAAAAAAATTTTGTGCTGTTTTTCAAGAATTTTTTTTTAATTTTTAAAATTTTTTTATATATTTTCATAATTTTTCTCATGTAAAAATTTTTTCTAACATTTAATCCTAAATCCCTAAACTCATATGAAAATTATGCTACTCAGGAGTAATTTAGTTCAAATCTGGAGCAAATTCATCCACAGGAAAATTTCAAAGCTTACGGATAGTGAAAAAACTTGTTTCATCGATGACTATTGTTCTGGACCATATAAAAGGCTTATCGGAGAAAGTTTTAAGGTAAGGTAAATATACCCACTTTTCTATGTAAAAAGTATGAAATAATTAGTTTACATTTATGTATTAAAATATGACTTTTTTATTTCAGAAAAAAGGTGTCTAGCCCCCTTAATAAACCATAGTCTTTTGTTATTAACTTTAACCACTCGAGTTATCATTTCGCGACCTTAGTCATTCCCCGCTCCCCGATGCCTCCGCGGTCGTTACGTAAGAGAATACGTTTCGTTACATCTGAGCAGCCGGCACACGAACCAGTGACCAGAAGAGGAGTTCGAGTCACTGGTGAGAAATAAAGCGCGAATATTCGACTTGCGTGTTACACGGTAAGTGACCAGATTAGGTTTAGCATTGCACCACGTTGTAGCGTCCGCTGCCTTATCTGGCTATTATATCTCCGGGAGTTGAACCGAGAGATATGGAATCGAACCGCTAAGGTAGGCAGGTGAAACGTACCTTAGCCCAAATAACCACCCCGTGACACCATACACATAATTATCATTTTATAACTTTTTTTGAGGAACCACATTATTAATCTATGCCACCATCAAGAAGATTTCGGCATAAAAATAATGTTCTACGATTTTTTTGCTACATCATATGGTAAAAGTGCCTGTAATGGCATTTGGGCGGTAGCAAAACGCACCGCAAAAAAAGCTTCACTGAAAGGTGTCACAATTTTGACTCCCGAACAAATGTACAATTATTTAAATGACAACGTAACAGGAATAAGGTGTATACATTTACTCATTCTATAGTTCAATTAATTAAAAATAAAATATGTAAAAATAACTTTTCAAATAATGTTACAGATTTCTTTATGTCAGTAAGAGCAGAGTTGAAGCCAGAGGTAAAAAACTTCAAAAAAGATTTGCATCTGCAAAGACTGTGAAAAACACTCGACAATATCATTATTTTGAAATTATTGATGAACGCAAAATACGCGCCAAACTATACTCAGATGACACAAAATCAGATATTATAAATTTATGAAGTGGCTATAAATTATATTCTCAAATATATTCGTAAATTGATAAATATTGTCTTCAATTAATAAATGTTGTTTCTAAAAATGTTAAATTATAAATTATTCTATAGGATTATTCTATAGAAAATGCATTTTCCTTTCAGGTTATAAAATGGAATGTAACATATATCATATTGTAAAAACATTATATATATATATATATATATATACGTTACTCTGGAAACAAATATATTAAATATACTAAATTATGATTTGCTTGAGATTTCACTACTTCCGATAAATTTGAATTTTTGAAATTAAATTTTTATTCATGACTATTCAAAACTAAGTTATTAAATCAAATTAGAATAAAAAGAGTAATTAAGAGTATTATTTAAGTAACAAAAAGTATTATTTATTATATAGACATGGGCGCTGCGGTCAGTAAAAGAATAGGCATTTTATCTTTTGGTACCATTTCTTTTTCTAAACTTCAAACCGCTATATCTGCTTTAAGACCACATAGATGTATCTCACAGAGCTTTATTAAAGACTTCAGAAGTATATTTTAATTAATAATGCAAAAAATTTCTTTAATTATCTTAAAAGTTTAAGGAAATGGTCTAGAAATGCAGAAAGTGCTTAGTAATTTAGACACCGAAATTGAAAAAATATCATAATTCATCAGCTCGAAACAATAGGAAATCGTTTGATATCCATGCTCGGTCCAATTGAACTTCTTTCAGGTATGTCTTAAGAACACTTTCCAATAGTTTTCAGCCAAATAAAAGTTGCTACAAAAATTTCGCACTGGTTTGAATTTCGTAAAAATGGCTATTTTTTCAAAATCTGCGAAATTCAAACTAATACACGCACTGTATTTTTAAACTTTTTTTTATGATATCCCAGTGAAATAAAAAGGTTTTTTCACCCCCTTTCGAACGCCCTTGGGTAGATTGGGCTGCGATTACAACTAATGCACAAAAAATTGCTTTAAAGTATTATTAAAATGTCAAAAAGGTGACTTTAGAAATGTGGTAATTTGGACATGTATACGTAAATTTTGGTTTTTGGAAAAAATATATCTGTAAAGTTCAAGTCAAGACGAAGAAAAAACCCACTAATAAATTGCAAATTGATATGAATGAACCTATTTAAAAAAAGTTTGAAAAACACCAAAAGACGCATAAAAAATGACCTTTTTTGCACCTTTATGACGAGCTCCTGACGTCAATTTTGAATATTGGACCCTAAAAATTGGCAGAGATCATTTTTTTGATAAGTTCTATAAAATATCTCAAAACCAGAAAAATCTCGCGCGCACGGATGTTTAAAAAAGTATTTTTTTGACCCATATATATTTATAAGTGTGTCATACGGTACTATCTGGGACTCCAATGTTAAAACTTAGGGTATGTTCTGCAATAAAAGTGGGTAAGGGCGGCGCTTGGCGCCGCCATTGTCTACGTTGCAGCATCCCTCTCAGTATTGACTAACACCATGACGCCTGCGGCGCCCCCTTTCAGTTCCGCAGAATTTTACGTCGATTTCGGAACAAATTTACGGAAAAAATCGTTGTGAAAGTGTCCTGCAGGATCCCAGAAACTGCCATTATACAAAAATGGAACCTGGGACGTCCCAGGTTCCATTGAGAGTCCCAGAAACTACCAATAACTGCAGATATAGTTTTAGATGTACATATATGATCATATATGCTTAGATACTGTCAAATTCCATATATAACCATATATTATTATATATAAATTATATATTATTTTATATAATTATATATATATATATATATATATATATATATATATATATATATATATATATATATATATATATATATATATATATATATATATATATATATATAACTTTTTTACCAGGGTACACCTGCACATACGCTCTAAATCTATGCAGTTTGCTGGATAATTACACAGCTTCTTCTAGTCATAAAAAAAATACGTTTTGATCCAAAAACTGACCTTGAATATTTTGTTTTTAATTTTTCCTATAATTTTCTCTTAAAGTACCAATTATTATCTGTATTTAAAATAAAAAAAATTTAAAATCGGTTAATATCTGAAGCAGATATTTGATTTTGAAACGGCCGGTTCATTTGGGGCCACTATGCGCCGTGGCGCCCACAGTTGCGGCAGTATACTCGTACTCGCGGGCGAGTACACATTCCCGATCCATGTCCCGGCTGCCAGCAGTTGAAGCAATGGAAAGCTGGAGGATCTATGGAGGGCACCGGCCTCAATCCCCCGAAAATAATCCCCTCCAGCCTGACACGCACCCTCTTCCCGGCTGCTGCTGCGGAGGGCGCTGCGCCGGAGCTTGCGCTTCGGCGTGCCTTGCTAACTCCGCCGGCTGTCGGTGAGACTACCCGTCTCCGTGCTCCTAGTGCTTTTATGGATTCGCGTGACTTGTGGCGAATGAGTGCTGCCGCTTCATCTTGTTGTGGTCATATATAATCCGGGCCTTTATTATCTCTGGCGTTGTTTTCATTCTTATTTTTCTCGAAGTTGAACATACTGCTGCAGTGTATCGTACTCGTGCGTCGTAAGTTCTCTAACTATTACTCTGGCATTTTGGCAGGCCTATTATTCTCGCGAATTGAAGTTTCAGCGAACGCTATTAATCTATCGAATTTTTCGCTGACTTCTGCGAGAGATTTTATTTCCCAGTTTTCTTCCTTAACTCCCGTAGTGTGTAGTAATTCTGCTGAATGTATCAGCTCCTCTTGGGCCCTAATTTGCCTATTAATTCGGTCTAAACGCCATCGAAGGGTTCTTCTTTCCCTAATTAACCTACGCAGGTGTAATTTTTCGTTCGCCTGCTTATGTCGCAATATATTACTATTTTCCAGCATTCAGTTCGTCTCTGACCCAGTTCGAAGGTAGGTGAGGAGCCGATTATATGTCTTTTTTTTTAATCTTTGAGGAGGTCGACCGCCGTTGGCAACTGGTCTCAGGAAAAGGAAAAATCCGCCGTTGTTGACAACTGACTTCAAGGAAAAGGGAAAAAATCGACCGTCGTTGGCAACTGGTCTAAGGAAAAGGAAAGATCGGCCATCGTTGAGAACTGGCCTCAGGGAAAAGGGAAAAATAATCGACCGTCGTTGGCAACTGGTCTTAGGAAAAGGAAAAATCGGCCGTCGTTGACAACTAGCCTCAAGGAAAAGAGAAAAAGTATCGACCGTCGTTGGCAACTGGTCTGAGGAAAAGGAAGAATTGGCCGTCGTTGACAACTAGCCTGAAGGAAAAGAGAAAAAGAATCGACCGTCGTTGGCAACTGGTCTAAGGACGTCGCTATGCAGCTGCGCAGGGCAGGAGTAGATTAAGGGGGTTTCACCAACGAGGTCCGAACCCACAGAGCACGGCGCCCCGTGCGATGCACAGGCTCTCGCATACGCTCCCCCTCTCTTTCTGTTGAGAGTTGCTTGCTACGAGACTGAGCACAGACACCGAGAGACGCCTGTCTGTGTGTGCGCAGCAAGCGTGCGCGCCGGCGGCGCTCCCGCTCTCTCTCCCCTCGCCCTGCATGCGTCTCGCGCACGCATGAAATCTAACCTGATATTCCACACTTTCAATTAACGTGTCTCACGAACGAGACCGCTGGGCTTTCTCAGATTTGAATGTCTTGTTCTAATAGATGTCATTAATAACATTTCGGTTTTTAGAAAAATTGCTAAGAAAACTTTTCGAGTTACAAACGAAAACGTTCATTTCGCTCGGGCCGTCCTATAAGGCGCTGTGTTAAAATGCGCGACTTTGATATTTAATATCTCGAGAACTAAACCGCTAGGAGCTGTTAGATAGAAATATCATATAGATAATAGTTTCATCAAGATCTGGTCAAAATTGAGAAAAATTTCTAAGAAAAGGCGTTTTAGGTGAAACCCCCTTAAGGTGTGAGAGAAGTTTAACAGTGAAAGGAGAAGCAATTATTTGTTACACTTGGCTACTGTTATTTCTTCACGCACTACCTAAGTTATTTATGCACGGAGATAATCGATCTTTGCTTTCGTCTTATTGCTACGAAAATATGTTCATTGAACGATATATTATACCACGATGTATGTATTTTTGAGAGAAATAACTATTTACGACGTTTAATCAATAAAAATTAGCACCATTGTAATTTTGTTATGCCCAGCCTTTTATAAAATTCCCACGGGGTCAGGAAAATATGTAAAATCCCGGATAATATAACACTCACTTACTGGAAGCTGAACACGACAATTAAGAAGATGGCTGACTTCATCCTGGCTTCCCTCCTTCCTGTCCTTCCTGTCCTTCCTGTCTGTTAGTAGTTAGAGTGGTTGAAAATACGCGGTTCGCGATTTGAAAAGTAACTAATTATTTCGTAACGGGAACCCCACACCTAGCACCAAAAATATTACGTGTTTGGGGTATCTTTCTGTTCCCAGCCACTCTGGTTTACGCACCCGGAGAGGTTGATTTTACGTGAAATAAGAAGTCGAGAAGACAGGAATTATAATTAAACTGTGGTATTTATTCAATACTCAAAATGCGCGCGAGAGAGAGATGTCCTAACGTGTAAATGAACATATGTGTGCGGCGCGGATGAGTCGTCGTGATCGTGACTTTTTAGTTTCCTCGTGGATTGAGGGCTGAAGACTCCGTTGTCGTCCTGTCTCGTTCTGGAGTCGTCGTGTCGTCTAGACCTCTCTCATAGGTTTCCCGTGGCTAGTAGGAGTAGAAGTCGAGCAGAGGCAGAGAGACGGACGCCGGATGCGCTGCTTTTTATATCCGTGATGCAGTGTCTCCCACTTTCCTAATTAACTATAGGTGGGGGTCGGCTGCACGTGGAGCTTCGTTCTTCCCCTAGTGCCGATTTCGCAGTTTCGGCCGCTTCGATCGATTTGACCGACTCCGGTTTCTCGCGCCACAGTGGCCGCGCAGTGCCGAATGTTCTCGACGCTTTGAATGCTGAATCGCGTTTTTATTTGTACCGAACTCGCGTGTGGAATGCTTCCACACGTAATATTACAAAGTACAAAAAATGCTTAGAATTTATCAAAGAATATGCTAGAATTTTTCAGAAGTTTTCGTGAATTTTTTAAAATTTACAAAAAATTTAGATAACAAGTTTTTCAAAATATCACCAAAAAAATCTGAAAAAATTTGAGTGCATTTCTCGATAAATTCTGAGAACTTTTATCTTAGCATTTTTTTGAGATATCTCATGCTTTTTCAGATACAGCGTCTTGAAGTTTATCAAAAAAATTTTTATTTTGGACGCCATTTTGGATTTTAAATTTTTTATTTCGGACCCCACCTATCTTTAAGTTTATGACTCGAAAACCCTTTCTTATCTGTAAAAGGATGTGTATATTACCAGTTTCATATAAAAATTTTTGATCAAACATATTTTATTAGTCGAAAAATTGCATTTTTTTGTAAAATTATTTATAACTTTTTAAGCATTAATGTTAGCCAAACTCTAATGTCATATTTTGAAAGAGCATAAAATTTTACGTCGGATATCATGTTTCTGAATTTTTTTTTTAATACAAATCATATAAAAAAAAAAAGGATGAATGTTTAGTGAAAATTGACGACATTTGGGACTTAATTGGTTAAATAGAGGCAGCTCGCACGCACATGGAGACAGTTCGCTTATCATAAAGGAGAACCGTAAGGTGACGGTCAATAGTGGTCAACGTATCTATGCACGTAATACTTATTGTAAAAAAGGAAACATCAATATAATTTTAAGAATTAACTATGCACAAATAAATAAAGTAAGAAGATAGTGGATTTATGTCACACGGGCTATAAAATAGTATACGATACTCGTGACTTAATGGACCACGTAACTCACATGTATCGTAATGTACTATTCTTGTTATAAAAGGCGATAAGTGACCGCCGGTCATTCATTTACGCGTGAAAGTAGTGCACTCCGTCTACCCCCGTCGACAATAATGAGAAAAACCGAGAGTAATTATATTCATCAATTGATAATTGAAGGGCCGGGTGCAATAACCCGCTGGAAAACATTGTAACAGTATGGTCCAAGGGACCGAACTTGTCGTCAAATTAATTTTTTTAAATGCTACTTTGTAGAGAATGAAGAGGGGTATTTTTCCTCGAAAACCATTTTTTATTCGTTTTTGTTTTAAAGATAAATATTAAAAACCGAAAATTACATTCGAGCGCTAAGCGGATTATTGCACTCGGCCCTTCAATTATATCTTATTTAAATTACTAGTTATAAATGGATTTTTCAATCATATTACCTAACAATAAACTCAATCTTATCGAATTGAAATAATGAAGTGTTGCCGTATCCCATATCCCGCCAGACAACAAGTGAGGTAAAATAACAATTCGTAGAAGTACTTTTCTCATTTAAAGAAAAATAGTTTACTACTACTTTCTTCATTTTCAAACTGTTAATTAAAAATTCTTAAAGTTCACTCAATTATGATGTTGCTTCATTTTATGCGATTTTAGCGAGTGCAGCGTGCCCCCATCTATTACCAGTACTGATCTTTAATTCTGTTTTTTAATCCGCTTTTCAATATTTACAATTACATAAAAGTAACCAAAGACTTGAATGAAAAGAAAAAGTTATCGGGCTACTTGAGAAAATTTTCACACTGGTGTGAAAGATAGAAGAGGATTCATTTCTCAGTCTTGTCCACTATGGTTGGTGGAATCGAAAATTGAGTAATTGCAATTGCGTTTCGTCTGAACTACTAGTGAATTCATGCTCCAGTAGCCTCCTAGTGTGGCCAAGATATAGAAGTGAAATAACTTTCTGGTAGCGAAAAAGTATACTCTATCTGGCAGTGGAGCCACCAACCAGAGCGCGATGACTGAAACCCCAGTCGGTACTAACGTACAAGTAGCCCGATGACTTTTGCTTTTTTGAAACATTACCACCGAGCGATAGAATTTTTTTTTTTCATTATCTTAGTGACTGGAGTTTGAGGTATTGCACTCTGGTTGGTGGCTCCATCGACAGATGGATGTTGTGACTCGATCGACAGATGGATGAATGTGTTGACACACATTGTGTGTGTCACATCGTGCCTTTCATTCATGGAATAAAATTCTTGGAAATCTCAAGAATCATCAAAACCAGGCCGAAGATATCATCACGGTTTTCCGACTTGTCTCACCGGAGTATTCTGAACTACTTATTTCATCGGCTTCCACTTAATTCCTCACGAAATTCTTCACAACGCGAGCCGTGTCATCCGACCTCGTGCACAACGAATTTTCTCTACAATAATTTTTTACTTTTCTTGAATATTAGAAAATAAAAACTCTTATATTTGGGCTATTTTTCATACCACATCGATCTACCAAGGCTTAAATTGAAGCTTTTGTTATAAAAAAAGCTTTAAAAATTTGACAATGATAGTAAGTGACCTTTTTTTCTACATCTATATAGACATAAAGACTCAAAATGAACACTATTTTCTCTCTCTTTTTGTAATTTTTTGTAAAAAAGTCTTTCTCTACCATTAAGTTGAACTTCCTTTTTATTCCTCTATTGAAAAATGAACGTTTTCTTTTTTGGTTCAGTCGTGTGCTTTGTAATGAACTTGAGTTATAACCTTTTAAATCTAAAATTTTTGAGTGACATAAAATTTTAAAAGTTTCTGGGATTTGCTCATATAGTGCGATAAATCAGCTGTGTGTGTACATGGGTCGGTGCATTATCTTGACATTTTGTGAAGAAGTTTGAGCGACTGCAGTGCTTGCTTCTTACTAACACACGTACACACACCACAAGCTCACGGCCTTTCAACTGACTCAATGACTCTATATGTGCTGTGCTCGCCTTCTCTTGGACTTGCTCAACGACTTTCGGCTTCTCGTGATCTCTACGGTGCTGTGGTTTCTTTAACAGTTTCTCGTGCGGATTATGATCATGCTGAAATTTGTCCAATATAGAGCGACTTCACTACCTCAGAGGCTGTCTAGAGGTACCACCGGTGCAGCTCATCAGCGGACTTCCTTTCTTCGTTGATTCTCTCGAGCCTCTCTGGCAGCTTCTCACCGAACGGTATGCAAATACACGGCTTTTCACGTGCTCCCATTTGGATCAGCTCTAATCGGGAACAACTCAATCGGTGAAGTATCCAGCGGTGCTCAGCACCCTTCTCAATACAATCAACGAATCTTCAACAAAGCCAGCTGGTGGGTCCAACACGCAGCCAGTGAAGAAGACGAGCCATGTTTCAAAATTTACTTCATAGTGGCATGTGACAAATTTAGAGCTTTCTTTCTTCCACGCATCGGCGTAATCTTGCACGTGACTTGCGGTTGTGCTACAGCTGCTTGGAGAGGTACGCGGCACACGTATGTCGCTCAACCAAAAGGTGCAAGCTTGGCAACGGAACTCATCACTCAATGTTGCATTATTCTCACCCGGCTGTTGTGTGATGAACAGAAACTCAAAGTAGCTCATCCGCCCACTAGGAAGTCGGTGCGGTCGTTAACCCTTCATCCGAATTTTCTCATGGAACTCTCCTTGCAACAGCGGTAGCGCTCATCTCTCATCTCGGCTTATGTCAACCTGTGCGTATACTCATCGACCCCGAATCAGAAATCTCATTGGTTTCGCAACATCTCATCTGTCAACTTCAAATTCATCGGCATCGCTTTTCGCTCACCATCATCGGGATTGGTGTTCATCAATCAACACAATCAAGAGGATTAGCTTATCCCAGACTTGGGAGCCGTTATCAAGATGCTCAACTCGTCATTTAAGCGTACGTCTTGCGGCAGCTAACCACTAAATTACCATCGTTCTCCATCGAATATACAACTTGGCCTCACATTAAGGATTTAAGGTTAGCAGATGACGACGTATTCATACCATCAGCAATTGACATTATCGTCGGTGCTGATTACTACGACAATATTAGCAAGCCGAACATCATTTATGGAGATCCCCAAACGCCAATCGCTCTACTCTCTATTTTCGGCTAGCTCATCATCGATCCGGTGCATTCCTCCTCTCCTCCAGTCACACTCGCTCATCATGTTGCTGTGCAGCTCTCTATGGATCATCTGCACGAGCTACTTACCAAGTTTTGGATACGAGAAGACCTCCCAGCGTATATCGGACTAGTTCTATCCCAAGATGAGGAGGAGTGCGAACAATTCTTCAGGAGCACGAACAATTCTTCAGGAGCACTCATCACCGAAATCCAACCGGAAGATACGTCGTGAGTATCCCTCTAAGTTCTCCCGAATTTTGCTCGGGCATTATTACAATGTTGCTCTGAGCTCATTTCAACGGTTAAATAAGCGCCTCGCAAGAGACGAAATTCTAGCTCAGCAATATCATTGCTTCGTGCAGGAGTACGAGGAACTCGGCCACATGATCAAGATACCACCAGAAGCTTTACGATCTCGCACGGCTTTCTACATTCCTTATCATGGCATGCTGAAGCCATAGTACAACTACTAAGCTTCAGAATGTGCTCATTTGTTTCGGTGAACAACATGATGCATGCTGGTACAAACTTACTCTTGAACATTTCTGATATGCTCATTTGCATTCAGCATTATCAACACCTGTTCGCTACGGACATTACTAAGATATATCAGTAGGGGAAGGTAAATCATCCCGATTAGAATTTACAGAGGATCATTTGGATGGATGCTTAAAAAAGGAAAAAAGAATATCATCTCATAACTGTGATGTACGTGCTTTCTTGCAGCTAGTCGAGAACGACGGCCATCGTTTTTCTCTATCTGTACCTTCTTTCACACACGAGCGCTACGTGGATGACATCTTCGGCGGTGCGGCTTCCACGGAGCAACTCACTCGCATAGCTTTGCAACTGAGGGATATTTGTTGAACAGGCGGATTCCCTCTTGCAAAATGACATTCAACACACCTGGACTTAATCAACGAAGTATCTGCAAAGCAAAGAGAAGAGGCTACTATCTCACTTGACGACTGCTCTACCAAAATACTCGGATTATGTTGAACTCCATATAATGATGATTTTGTCTTTACTTCTACACTTCCATCTCCATCTGGTATTGTCTCAAAGCGGAGTGTTCCCTTAGAGATTGCACAAGTCTTCGATCCTCTGTGCTTCATTTCATCAGTGCTGGTTCGAGCCAAAATCCTTATGCAATCTGTATGGATGCTGAAACTTAATTGGGATGCTCATCTACCCGAAGAGATCACTCGGAAATGGCTACTGATCAGAGAAGATCTCACGCATGTGGGTTGCATATCCATACTTTAGTGGATCAACGTACGAACGGACTCTACGGTGCATCTCCTTGGCTTCTTTGATGCATCACAACTCACAATGTCAGCATTCATCTATCTCACCACGCAATCATCTGACGGCAAGGTACCAACGATACTCTGCTCCAAGATCAGGGTATCACCTATGAAGCGGCTCTCCGTTCCACGGCTTGAAATTACAGCGGCTTCCCTATTACGAAAACTCCTCCATCACGTGCACGAACTCATGCAGATAAACATAGCAGAGGCTCACCTATGGACCGACTCACGAGTCTCATTTGCCTGTGTAAACTCTGATCGTTTACGGTGGAGGGATTTCGTTCGAAATAGAGTGACGCAAATCCAAGAGCAAATCCATCGACAACATGGCGATACGTCCCGGAAACACGTCCGGGAAATCCTGTGGATTGCACGTCACAAGGTCTGACAAGGTTTCAATTGGCAAAACACTCATTGTGGAGGAAAATCATTGGACTCGTGGCATGTCCAGCCCAAAATATCTTCGACACTCTGAAAGGTAGAATCACTTCCAGGCCTCTCATTAAATCTAGCCATAAACCGGACAGAATCTCAATCATCAACGTCATCGGAGTATCTCACCGGAGTATCGAGGCAAAACTCTTCTGGATTCGTGTCACTCAAGCAGCCTTCTTACGCCAGTCAAATTAGCTTATTTTAGCCCGTTTTCCCCCTTTTATGTAATAAAGGTTTTCTAGCGGATTCTGATCGGGGGATTCATCAGGTACAATACTCCGATGAGTGAGCTAAAAAATAATGTCAGAATCATTTTTTAAATAACGAATTAATGATCGAAAAATCAGTTTTTTGATCACAGAAAAGAAACTATTGACTTTACAGAAAAAAGCTTAACACAAACTTTGTAGATATTAAAAAGATTTATAAAACGTGACTTTCAGATTTTAATTTTGTGAATTGGTTTATCTGCAAATCGCAAAAAACCGCTGAAAATGACCATTTAATGATTGTTTATTACTCCGTTATGGCTCTTATGGTACTTAATAAGTAGTTAAAATTTTAGCTAAAAATATTCAATAGTTTTTGCATAATTACATTTATTTATTACAATTTGGTCACTTTTGCGTGATTTTTCCTGAACCGTGGGGCATCGTAAGAGGATGTATCAAAATGATTTTGAAAGTTTAACATCTCTATTTTCATGAACAATAAATAGCTTAGCGATTATTTTAAATTTAATTGTTTAAAATCGCAAAATAAAAAGTCATTTTTTTCGTTATAAGCAATTCAAATTGCAACTCCAATAATGACGAAAAGTCGTAGATAAACAACAGTAGGTTCATTGGAAAGCTGGAATTTTTTTCCAAATTTTAAGCAGTCTACGAACTCTCTAAATGCTCTAGGAGCCGAGATAATTTCTTTTTTTTAAATCGCCGTATCTTTAATTATTAATATTAAGAAACGAGACAGGGACAAAAAATCGAATTAATAGTTGTACTAACATAAAAAAATTATCGCGTCACATTTATTGCAAAATTACATTTTTATAAATAATCACGAAGGTGCGGGTCAAAAGTGGAGAAAGCTACAGTGTAAAGCAAAAAAAAACTGAGCATAGGAAGTCAATGTTGCAATCAATATGCTAAAGCGAACAATCCGTACATGAAGGATGGTTACAACGCTAACGAGGACGAAAAATATTTGATGTATTTCGATGTCAATAATTTATACGGTTGGGCAATGACTAAATCCTTGCTCTATGGCGGCTTTAAGTGGGCTGAGAATGTCAACGAGCCAAACTTCTTCGACATACCCGATGACTGTGACTTTGGATACTTTGTTGAAGTAGACCTGAAATATCCCAAAACAGCATAAACTTATGACGATGCTTCACGACAAAAATCGTTGTGTGCTTCACTACAGAGTACTGAAACAGGCGTTGAAACATGGCCTGGCTCTCGTCAAAGTCCATCGATCCATACATTTCAGAGTCCATGGCTTAAAAAGTATATCGACTTGAACAGCGCAAAACGAAAGGAAGCCAAAAACGAGTTTGAAAAAATGCTTTTCAAACTTTTCAACAACGCTGTGTATGGCAAAACGATGGTAAATGAGAGGAAATGGGTTGACGTGAAGCTAGTTGACAAATGGAAAGGCCACTATGGAGCTGAAGCACTTGTCGCACGACCAAATTTTCCCAGCTCTGATATTTTTGATGAAGACCTCGTCGCTGTGCAGCTGTTGCGAAAGATCTGCATAAGAAAGCCAATCTACATTGGATTGTCAGTTCTGAACCTTTCCAAAACACTAGTGTACAGGTTCCACTATGACTATATGAGAGATCGTGTAGGAGACCAAGGCAAGCTGTTATGCACTGACACGGATAGTCTGATCTGCGAGGTTACGGGTGTTGACGTGTACAACGTGATGTGACGAGACATCCACGAGTTCGACACATCAGACTATCCACAGACCAATCCATTCAACATGCCACAAGCCAATAAGAAGAAGGTTGGCTTGATGAAGGATGATTGCAACGGTGAGATTATGCTATTTAGAGTTCGTCGGGCTGCGGAGTAAAATGTACAGCGTAGATGTCCAGAACCAGAAACCTATTATGAAGGCCAAAGGAGTGAAGAGTTCTGTGGTCAAAGCTACCATCACCTTTGACAATTACATCAAGTGCCTTCGTGAAAATGTAATCATTACTCGCGAGTAGCGAAACATCAGGTCTCGGCATCATAACATCCACACTGAGAAAGAGAAGAAAGTTGCTCTCAGTGCACATGATGACAAACGCTGCCTGTAGCCCGGAACCACGGATACACTACCCTGGGGCCACTATAGAGAAGTGGCGGGGGAAGAGCGGGCCAATGAGAATGAAGCTGCTAGAGAGGGGGAACGCGAGCCGCTGAACGCCGTAGAAGAGCCTCTATATAATGAGGCAGTGCAAGAGCAGCAGCTCATTCGATTAGTCGAGCCTTCAAGCAACAGTCTTCAGCAGCACCAGCAGATCTCAATCTCGCTTCCTGCAGCCTGGTAACAGCAGCAAATATCTACAGATTTGCAGCCGCTTCCTGTTGTCTCGTAGCCACCTCTCGCTGTCTCGCAGCCGCTTCTCGCTGTCACGCAGCCGCTTTCTGCAGCCTCACTCATCGCCTTAAAGAGACCTCGTGAGTCAACTACTGGAAGTAGTAAAAAACGGAGAGAAATCTAGGTTAATATTCTTTTAAAGTAATTTTCTTCTTTTTTCTCATATTTTAAAAACTAATCATTTTTTTTCTAATTTTCTGTTACATATGGATTTAACAAAACTGAACGCAGTTGCCCGTGGAGGATTCCTTCCAACAAAAATGTTGCAGGTCGATCTGATTAAGGGCCAGCGTTACATGGTAACAAGTCTGAAGGCTGTGACGACGAAATATGGTGAAAAAGTCGTGGCTAAACTGGTGAGCGAGTTTGATGTTTTTATGCCGAAGAGAGTATCAAAAGCTCTTCATTCAGATGAGAAATTCTTTATCAATTACCAGGATGCAAGGAATAAGTACAAACTGCTTATAGTGTACAACTGCGGTTCAAGCGTTGAGTTTAGCGGTAAATAATTTTTAAGTAATGTGAATATATGTAGTTAATGTTTAAGTATCACGAAAATATTTATTGTAAAACGTTTAAATATTGCAAAAATATAATTTTTTTAGTATTAATTAGCGATAATGTTTCAGTGTTGCGAAATATTCACGATGTAGAACTTTGAACAAGTTTATTTTAGAAAGATGTTTAAGACAATTCAAGCCAGGACTTCAAACTTGAAAGCCTCTTAGATCCTGTAGCGGATAAGTTATTATTCGACACAGAAATGCCAAACATAAGAACTCCTATGTCACTGTTTTAAAACGATAGTTTAATGGATGATCACGCCTATGATGATAAAATAGGTTTTCAAAGTGAAGAAGAAAATATAGAGAAAGTAGCTAAGCCATCTAAAGTATCAACCGATGTTTATTTGTACAGAAAATCTAAAGAAGAAAAAATTTTCGAACCTTCAAATATAGACAAGAGTAAATATAGACAGAGTATAGAATCTGGATCACCATGGGGAGATTTTATATCTTTTAGTGATAATGAATCTGTTGTTGACAAAAGGAAAATGCCATCAAGATTCTTTCAAAGTGTAAATAGTGAATGTGACATACAGCAAGAAACAAGTACTTAATAGACAGCATTGGGAAGAAAGGAAAGAGATCAAAAGTTGTTTTATTACTTGAGGATTTTCAACAAATAAGACAGAAAGTAGAAGAAATCAGAAAGAGAAACATCTGGACTATATCATACTTTTGATGCTTTGGACGTATTTTATCAACCTCATGTTTGGGATATATTAAGTGTCACTAAGTGTCACAAGATTACCAAGTAAATAGTAAATTTTAATTTCAACACAAATTGAATTTTCCATTTATTATGCAATAATGCAGTTTTTAATATTACTCTGTAGATAGTTTTATGGCCTTCTGGCTTTACTGGTTTTTCTGATTTAGCTGATGGATGGATAGCATGCACATGGATTCAAGCTTCCAAATTTGGAAGCTTCTTAGATCCTGTGGCGGATAAGTTATTATTTGGCACAATGGTTTTGACCTCAACATGGGTTGGTTTGATTCCTATCCCACTTACGTGTTTTGTCATAGCAAGAAATGATGCTTTGGTGGCTGTAACAATCACATATTCTTCGATGTCGCTCAGTATCACCACTGGTAATGTATTTATATTATGTATGCATATATGTAGATTTAAAATTATTTGCAGCAATATTTGGATTTTTGAAAAGATATTAGTGTTAATATTATTTATTAAAATTTTAAGATTAGAAATTATTTGTAAAAATCTTTTGATAATTATTAACATTTATAATATTTTAAATTAATTACATTTTTCTTATTATTTATTTACAGTTTTATGATAAGTTTTATGATAAGTTATTATTTGGCAGAATGTTTTTGACCTCAACATGGGTTGGTTTGATTCCTATCCCACTTACGTGTCTTGTCGTAGCAAGAAATGATGCTTTGGTGGCTGCTATCCTGTATAGAAAAAAGTTACTGAGGACTCCTCTGAAACATTTTAGCATCTCCTACTATGAGCAGATAAAAAATTGTATTATGCTCAGCACTTCCATTCCTGGATATGATTTTCACAATAACACATAATTTTGACTTTTCCCAGTATTCCAATATTATATTTTACATAAATAACTTTTGATTGGTCCAAATTTGTACAACAGTTGAAGAGACAGCAATCAAAGACTTCTAAGGGTACTAGATCTAGTCACACTACTGCATCAGAATCCACTAGCAAATTAAAATATTGGTTGCAGATTCAAAAACTACCATTACAGTAATTTATATTAAAGCTTTATGTACTGTAATACTCACAAAACAGATGGCTCCTCTGAAACATTTGACAACCCTCACCATAAGCCAATCATTAATTATATTATTCTCAACACTTGGATTTGTTGAAATTTTCACTTGCTACATATCTTATACAATTAAAAACAAAAGTTTATAAACTAAGAATCATTGTGAGAAAAAAATCTTTCTCGATATTCTTAGTAGTATACCCCTCGCTATGGGCCATCACACAAATCTGACCTTGACCCCAGGCGCCAGCTGGAGTCAAGGTCAAGAAGTTCGACGACGCATAGCGAGGGGTGGGGATAAAAGCGGTGTACGTATGTGTGTGTGTGCACGCGTGCGCAAGCATATTCTCGAGACAACACCCACACACACGCACGCGCACGCACACGCGCACGCACACACACACACAGACACACGGACATACACATGCGCACACACCGACGCCAGCACGTACACGCACGCACACACACACACGCGCACACACTGACGCCAGCACAGTGTTGCCAGTACTGGCTATTTATGGCCAAACTGGCGATTTTCTAATGCTACTGGCGACACAAATTTGTAATGTGGCGATGGCGAATTTTTAGGCGATATTAGCTCCTTCTCGGCTATTTTCGGTTGTAAATCTACAAGATGTCCTACACCGATTTTTGTTTTCGGCTTGGCTCAGAGGGCCTGAGCCTTGGCACAGTATATGGAGACAGTGAGTCGATACCTTACTGTAGTCTAACGCCTGCTCACTAAAGACCTTTGCCGATTGGGCGCTCGAGCGGCTCTAACGGCATGAGTATAACGCGTGTGTTCAAACAGCGAGCGCACGAGTAGGCGGATGACACGAGGTCCAAATATACAACGGAGTTACGTAGACGTACGAAACTAAGCGAGACAATTATTAAAATTATTTCTAAACCCAATTAGGTGGGGGACGTGAGGTTCCCGCATGTAAAAGAGTTACGTAGAACTGCGACACGATTATTTAAATAATTTTTAAACCCAAGTAGCCCGGGGACCTGAGGAAAACGCATATTAGGGAATTACGTAGACGTGCAACAATAAGCAAGACAATTATTTAAACAATTTTTAAACCTAAGTAGGCGGGGGATATGAGGTCCACGCATATAATGGAGTCATATAGACATGAAAAAATAAACCAAACCATTATTCAAAAAACTTTTAAACCCAAGAAGGCGGGGGATATAAGGTCCACACAATCACGCATATAAGGGAGCCATGTAGATATGAAAAAATAAGCAAAACGATTATTTAAATAATTTTTAAACCTAAGTAACCGGGGGACGCGAGGTCCACGCATATTAGGGAATTACGTAGACGTGCAACAATAAGCAAGACAATTATTTAAACAATTTGTAAACCCAACTAGGCGGGAGATATGAGGTCCACGCATAACGGAGAGTCACATAGACATGCATTAATAAGCTAGACTATTATTTAAATAATTTTTAAACCCGAGCAGCCGGGAGACGTGTACTGAGGTTTACGCATATAAGGGAATCGAGTTATAGAGGTTAAGAATAAAAAAAAGTCTTGTTTACGTCGCACATCTACGTAACTCCGATATATGCATGGAACTCGCGTCCCCCGGCTACTTGGGTTTAAAAATTATTTAAGTAATTGTCTTGCTTATGTTTTCATGTCTACATGGCGCCCTTATATGCATGGACCACATATCCCCCGCCTACTTGGGTTTAAGCTTATCTGCATATAATATTGTATTTCACACGTATATAATACACATCGAATTATTAACGATTTTTATATTTGTAAATATCTGTATGGATAATGTAATCAAATTGAATTATTTAAATTCAAAATCAAAACTACCCGTATGGAAATAAAAAACTTAGGAAATTGTGGAAAACTTCACAATCGTAGGAAACTGTTGGTTTTCGGACAAAATTTGTACGATTTTGTACATTTTTGTACATTTTTGTATGGTTTCATACATTTTCATATGATTTATAAAGTTTCTCAAATTTTTCTGTAAAAGCATAAATGTATGAAAACGTAAGAAAGTGTAAGAAAACGTTCAAAAACGTACATTTCCGTAAGTTTTAATGAATCTTACGATTGTCTACGTTTTCTTACGTTTTTGTGTACAGCATTAATCTGTAGATTAATGCTGGTTTATATACTTTCATACATTTTATTACGATTCGTAAATTTTTCGCATATATAATAAATTTTTCCTGTTGAAATAATAAACTGTACAAAATCGTTCGAAGCCATAAAAAATGATAGAAAACCGTAGAAATTAACCATGTAAACTCTCCGAAAACAAACACTTTTGTATAGTTTTGTATAGTTTGTTACATTTTCATATAGCTTATTACGATTTCCTACACTAGTTTTTTTCCATCTCGGTAAATGGTAATTCGTAATTTTAAACGCAAAAGGATGAAAATAAAAATAAATCAACGTATTTTTTGCGCTAGTTTAAATAGTTATTTAAACTATTTAGAAGTTATTTTTTATATTTTTTTTATATTTACTCGTTTATAATTGTTTTTATAATTATATTTAAAAAAAGTTTTTTTCAATATCATTTAAAATAATTTTTATACCACTCTCACCTCAAAATCATGATTTTGATATGATTTTTCGGCGCTCGTGGTAGAAAATACTGTTCGAGACTAGTTACGTAATTAGATTATTCATGTGACTTTTCGCTCTCGTTAAAAAAGTCACGGAAGGTAAATAATTTACTTCAGCACTCTTGTCGAAAAGTACTATTTCTTAGTTTTTGAAACGCCATTTAATTATTAAATAATTATCATAAATAAAAAATATGCAGTATGGGTAGGCAAGGGTGTGCCTTTATCATCATCAGTTGGCAGCCATGCTCATATGCAATTGTAAATCCCGCGCGCATGATGCTTAGCGACAGCAGGACCAATCGCAACGAAGTAAGAAAGATTAGGCATACTTCCTGTCTCTGTCTGCTGTAGCGATTCCATGTGACGTTGTGTTTTGTACCAACTGTCTCGCGATCGAAAATTCGAAACTGTTAGACGCGCTTCTTGCATTTTATCTAACGTTAATAAAGAAAGGTAGTGAAAGTATTAACTATACGACATTTTAATTAATATATATATCAGCATTAAACAGTCGATGAACTAAAAATGAGTCGAGCAAAGCCAAAAACAAAAGGGAGAGTATATACTTATAACCCTGCATGGGAGAAGGAAAGCTGGGCAAAAGGTATAAGTAATGAAAAAGCTTCTTCTGTCATGTTAAGATATTATATGTACAAATGCAAACATTTTTCTATATCAAACTTTTCTTCGGGTGTATACCATACATTTTGTTTTGAGAATATTTTAACGCATTTCAAAACAACTAAAATACACGTGAACATCGCGACAATTCTTAGAAATCTATAAGATAAAATCATGTTTAAGCCCAACTTCGCACGCATGTCAGAATGTACAAAATACATATGATTAAAGTAAATTAAATGTATCTGTTCATTCCAAATGACAAAAACGACTAATGTCAGTGATTCAAAACTATGAAAGCGTATACTCGATTGCGCAAAATTTCCGTTACCCATGCACCGACCCTTCATATGCATGTTTTTAGTTCGTCATCCGTACACCTTCTTCGCATTCGTCTGTTTTTTACCGGATACATGCAATAAAATTTGTAATATTTTTATGTATTGGTTATATAATTTTGACACATCTATATTATTTTAGGTTGGCTTTCTAAAAATAAAGACTCACATGCTAGACAGCAAGCGTTCTGTAATGTGTGCCGTAAAAGTTTGCGTGCACATCACACGGATCTTGAAGCACATAGCACCAGAGATACCCATATTAAACATGCAGGCAGCGTTGACACGAAAAAGCAGCAAACGATTGATTCGGCATGCAGTACACAAAAAGTTAAGGACAACGGAAAAAAAGAAAGGGATTTAAAACTGTCAGTATATATTGCATGTCACACATCTATACAAAGTGTTAATCATCTATCTGACATTTTGAGTCACGAACTAAAAGATTTGAAATTGCACAGAACAAAATGTGGAAATCTGTTAAAAAATATTGTGGCTCCCAACATGCTGAGAGATTTAATCGAAGATGTTGGCGACGGACCCTATTCCCTAATTATTGACAAATCGACGGATGTGTCATCATTTAAGTTCTTGTGCCTTCGTATTAAATATTTCAGCAAAATAGAAAATAAAATCGTAACTGATTACCTAGGTATTATTCAAGTGGAAAAGGCTGATGCTAATAGTTTATATAAAGCAATCCTAGATTATTCTTCAGACATTAATTTAAAAATTCAAAATTTAATAGATCTAGGAACAGACGGCGGTAGTAATTTATGCGGCAAACACCACTCAGTATTTGCGTTATTAAAAGCTAATAACTCTAAATTATAACTAGTAAGATGCATTTGCCACGCTCTTAATAATGCAGTTTCAACAGCAGCTTCTCACTTTCCAGCAAGTATTGAATTTTTGTGTCGAGAAATGTATAATTGGTTTGCACATAGCCCGTTAAGACAATCACAGTACAAACAAACGTGGAATTTGTTAAATTCGAATGCTAAGGATAATGGTGGAGAAGCTGCAGCTGAAACCGGGAAAGAAAATCTTAGGTATAGAAAACTTATTGAGTTATCAGCAACCAGATGGCTTGTCCGCTACAATATCATTAAAGTTATTTTAGAAAACTATAGAACATTAGAGAGTCATTTTAATATATTTGTGCAGATGCAGACCAATACGGACAAATGTCACACGGCCAGGTTGCTGACTACAATGTTAAACGACGAATCTAACTATTTATACCTATTAATAGTGAAACCTATATTAGGAGAATTGAATTACATTAATGCTGCGTTCCAAAAAAACGATGTAGACTTAGGAAAAGCGTTCGATGATTTGAGTGACTTACGTATTCTTTTAATGAGAAAAGTTTTAAAACCGCAATTCATGAGTAACAATCTAGAAACACTATTGAAAAATTTTGAAAATCCTTCCACTTTTATAGATGTGGAATCTGTCGATTACGGCATTGATTATAAAAATGCTAGTCTTAAACGTAACATTAGCTATGTATAGCGAACGGAAATAGAACATCGCGTTTTTACTTTCATTAAATCGCTGTGTTTCGAAATTTCTAATGGACTACCAGAAAATTTTAAATTTTACAGCAAATTGAAATTTTTGGACCCAGCCGTTTGTTTATCGCAAACAATTCGGCCAAATTTTTCCGATTTTCCCTTTTTGGAAGAGTTTGCAAGTGTGGAACAGCTGAGTAGCATGGGAAATCAGTGGAATCGATTACTAACAGTGGATTGGAGTGCGACATTTGGCAAAGGTGTTTTTGAAAGCAGCTACAAGATTGGGCCGGCTGTATATTCGTTTAAAAATGCAGGGGGTAAATTCATTTTCAAAGAATTTGCTACCTACGCTTTAACGCTGCTAAGCTTACCATCGAATAACGCTGTAGTAGAGCGGGTGTTTTCAGTAATGAACACTAGAAAAACAAAACTCCGTAATAAACTACTAATAGATATGCTAGATGCTCTGTTAAGAATAAGGCTAAGATTTTATTCAAGCAACACTTGTTGCGAAAGTTTTATTCCAACCTCTAAATGGTGTCAGACTTTAATTATCAAATAGGGTACCCCAAAAATCAGATTGAAAAAGAACGCTTGTTGCAGGAAGAATTGGTATTTGAAGTTATAGATTTGTTATAGTATGAAATTTCGTGTATAAGCATGGAAGAAATATGATAAAAAAAATGATCCTATTTTGCGTATAATTTGATTTGTATTATTTACAAAAAAATTATAAATTAATTTATCAAACATATTTTTTTTATTATAAACTTCTCAATTTAAATATATCAGCATTTATTTTTAATAATTAATTAACAATAGTTTTTAATTTAAAGATTTAAATAAATCCACCCACCCTCCCCCTCCTCCTTCCACTCCATTCGGGTAGTTTCTGTTCATTCTGATTGCGGCGATATTTTGGCTATTTCATGCTCGCAATGGGGCGATTTTAGGCGAGTTAGTGGCCTATAGATGGCGACAGGCACCCTAGCCGTACTGGCTACACTGCGCCAGCATACGCATGCATGCGTTCGCACACACACACAGACACCCACACATACAGACACACACATAGGTGTATTTTATAACTTTTGCATATAGCCTCTTTATACCATCGCAAGTGTACCTACATAAAAAATTTTCAGATTCATGGGTTTTTTATGTGATTTTCGATATTTTATCGGATTTTGGAAGCTAATGGTACATGACTCATGAATATACAGTCTTATGGAGTGTCTATGGGGTTTATGTGGTGTATTTTATAACTTTTGTGTATAGCCTGTCTCTACCACGGCAAGGGTTCCTGCGTAAAAAATTTTCAGATTCATGGTTTTTATGGGGGATTTTATGGCGTTTTCGATATTTTATGGGATTTTGGAAGTTAATTGTACATGATTCATGAATATGTAGTCTTATAGGGAGACTATGGGTTTTTATGGTGTATTTTATAACTTTTGTGTATAGCCTCTCTGTACCATGGCAAGTGTACCCACATAAAAAAAATGTCAGATCCATGGGTTTTTTTTATGGTTTTTTACAATTGTTGTGTATAGCCTTTCTGTATTGCACAGCGAGTGACCCACGCGCATGGCTTGAAAAAATTGAAAAACCGTAACTTCACATCCTATAAGACCACTTCATCATAGATTACACTTTCGCGACACTCTCGTGGAACTGTACACTGGAATTTTTGTGTTGAATCACTATCTACATAACGTACTCGCCCACAACATTTGCATGGGGTACAAGAGAGGCACACGACGCACTTCAGAATCCTCACAATACACTCATGGCACTTTGCGACGGATATGTTCACGCGACAAGACAATATACGCGACTGACAGCCGGTCGACCGTTCGTCACGTGGACTCTCTGCTGGCGAATTATATCGTCTTACCTCGAATTAGTCATAACTTACAGTCGTCGAAATTGCATCTTGTCATGTATCCTATCATGTTTTCCGAACGAGAAACGCGTCGACTTTTTTTCTCTTTTATTTTTATTGTACGAACCTGTGGAATTTTGCTGACTAATGTGGAAACGTCACGTACATCGAGTTGCAGCTGCACATTATTTTGACTATTGAATTACATAGGGAAACAATTTTTGTCGAGGAGAGAAAGTTGAAATTGTTTTTTCTCCTTTATTTAATCGTACGACGCTGTGGAATTTTGCTGATGAATGAGAAAATGTCACGTACATCGAGTAGCAGCTGCGCATTATTTAAAACTGAGATTAAAAAGGCGATCCGGTGAGCTAAAAATATCTGCAGATGAACACGCGGCACACTTTTCGGGGAACGGATGACCAGCGGAAAGTCGGCTGTTGGAAGTCGCCCGTTGGCTGGCGGAAGTCGGATGTCAACTGATGGAAGTCGGCTGTCGGCTGCTGGAAGTAGCTGCTTCAAATACTGTGTCAGTTATCCATACGGTTACATCCGCGATCCGTGTGCTACCGACGCATCGAAGGACGACACCCTAGAAAGCTAGTAGCACTGGTGTAGCAGCTCAAAGAAAGCACTCGTGATGTGTGACGGCACAGTGTAAAATCAGCTCATAGGTTGTGTCTCCCAACAAGATGCTTTAATGACTGCGGGAGGCGCAGCATGGGAAGAGATGATTGGTCACCGCTGTACCGTCAAAAGAGCTGTTAGCTCCCCACACGATCCGCAGATTTGCGACTGCCCGCACACACGCGCACGCACACTTGCATGCACATCCGCACATACACACACTAAGCTATGCCTTCAAGGCCCAACTCGCGTAACCTCTCTGTATCATGGCAAATACACCTACATAAAAATTTCCAGATTCATGGAGGGGGGGTTTGTGGTTTTCGATATTTTATCGGATTTTGGAAGCTAATGGTACATGATTCATGAATATACAGTCTTATGGAGTGTCTATGGGGTTTATATGGTGTATTTTATAACTTTTGTGTATAGCCTCTCTCTACCATGGCAAGGGTTCCTACGTAAAAAATTTTCAGATTCATATGGTTTTTATGGGGTTTTCGATATTTTATCGTATTTTGGAAGCTAATGGTATATGTTTCATGAATATATGGTCTTATGGGATGTCTATGGTGTTTTATGGTGTATTTTATAAATTTTGTGTATAGCCTCTCTGCACCATGACAAGTGTACCTACACAAAAAATGTTCAGATTCACGGGTTTTTTATGGTTTTTTACAACTTTTATGTATAGACTCTCTGTACTGTGCAATGAGTGTCCAATACCCACGCGCAGTATCTAATCACGCGCGCACGGCTTGAAAAAAAAAAAAAAAAATTGGAATAACCGTAACCTCATGGACACCTCATCGTCACTTCATGATAGATCCGCGACACTCTCGTGGAACTGTACATCCGAATTTCTGCATTCAAGCACTATCTACATAACGTACTGGCGCGCAACATTTGTATGGGGAGCACCAGAGAGACACATGACATACTTCAGAATCCGCACAATACCCTCATGCTTTGCGACGGAGATGTTCACGCGACAAGACAATATTCGCGACTGACATCCGGCCGACCGTTCGTCTTTGCCACGGATGATCTCATCGCAGGTGGGCCCTCTGCTGTCGAATTATATCGCCTTATCTTGAATTAGTGATAACTTACAGTCGTCGAAATTGTATCTTACCATGTGTCCCACCATGTTTTCCGAACGAGAAACGCGTCGTCTTTTTTCTTCTTTATTTATTTAATCGTACGGTACTATGGAATTTTGCTGATTAATTAGAAAATGTCACGTACATCGAGTTGCAGCTGCACATTATTTTGACTATTGAATTACACAGGGAAAGAATTTTTTCTCGAGGAAAGTCTCAAGGAAAGGAAGTTGAGATTATTTTTTCTCCTTTATTCCATCGTATGACGCTGTGGAATTTTGCTGATTAATGAAAAAATGTCGCGTACATCGAGATGCAGTTGCACATTATTTTGACTATTTAATTACATAGGGAAACATTTTTTTTCGAGGAAAGGCTCACGGAAAGGAATTACACATAGAAGCAAATACATCCATACACATACTCACACATACACAGACGCATGCACGTCAATATTTTGACGTTCCAACAAACATACACCAGGCACTACTGTTTTTCGACTCGTTGATAGAGGAAAGACCGCAAGATCTTTTCAAACCTTTCTCGAGAAGCGGATTACCAGCGGAAAGTCGACTGTCGACTATTGGAAGTCGGCCGTTGGCTGCTGGAAATCGGCTGTCGACTGCAGGAAGTAGCTGTTTCTAATACTGTTTCAGTTAACCATGCGGCTACTTCGGCGGCCCGTCCACTACTGACGCATTAGGGGACCACACCCTGGAAAGTTAGCGGCGCTAGTGTAACAATACAAAGAAGGCACTCGTGACCGATGACGATGCAGTGTAAAAACATCTCATTGGCTACCGCTGTGTCTCCATCGTTGTGATTAGCGGCGGCGGCGCACCAGAAGAGAGCTCTTTGGCTGTTGGCGCGCCCCAACAAGCTGATTTAGCGGTTGACCTCAACCGCAGGCGCCAGCTGGAGTGAAGGCCAAGAAGTCACATACAGACGTGTGTATGCGTGTGTGTACGTGTTTCAGTCGGTTATTTGATATACATACGTAATTAAATTACATATTGCGTCAGCAAATTAAAATATTTATGAGTATCTAATTTCAACTAATTTTTTATTCTTTCAATTAAATAATTTAAAAATACTGATTCAAAAAATATTCAAATGCAAGCTAGGTTCATTTCGTGAAATAAAATTTAATTTATATAAGTTACAATTTAGAAATGTAAATTAAAAATGAACGGTTTTAAAAATATAATAAGTTGGGATTAAGAGGAAGGCATGAAAGACAGAAAGAAGTACATAGTAAGTATATTCAAATTTTTGTATTTATTATCAAATAATAGAGAATTTAATACATCAACAGTTCTTGGCGTGTGTAATGATACAATCTGATACAAAACATCAGCAACGTCGCGCTTAGGTAGAGACGCTTGATCTTTTTCTTTACATTGCTTTTCTACACTAGAGGTTATTTCGTCTATTACATCATTATCAACTAAATTTACAACGTCTTTTACAATACTAGGTGTATACAGTTGTATTTGTGCTTCATGCATGAGACTAAATTTAGTTTTAATAAATTCCATAACGTCGCAGGTAAGACGCAAGGTAATTAATATTTATGGCAGTCAGATTGCCCTTGTTTATAATCACCCCCGCAGAATCTGAAATAAAAACTTAATTAAAACCTGGAAAAAACTTTGTTAGCAAAGGACGATCTGACTGCCCACCACCACCACATTGTCCAACGTTTCGAGCCCGCTCCGGCTCCTCCTCAGGGACTTATAAGACTGTAAGACCGATAGAAAAATTCTTATCAGTTGATAGTAAATTGCAGTCGACATAAGTAATATTTTTAACGATGATCCTTTAAATACAGCTTTTCAAACTGTGCACACGGTTAAAAAAGTGCAGACGTTTGTGAAGTAAAAAATGAGACGAGCAAGGTTAAACAACGACGCACATGTAGTTGAAACGGTTAAATTTCCATGACACACGTTGTATCATCTTACATCAAAACTTCTTTCGCGTGATAATAGAAATGCTAACAATTATAACAAAGACATTTTAGAGCGAGAGTTTTGCAAGCATCTGACGAAGCATCCACCGTTGCCAATGAAATTTCCGTCAGCTTTTTTATAGCGCACATAGCGTCTAACTACCTTATCATTTTTCTCCAAGTTGACAGAAAAATTATCCAGAAACTTCTTGAAACCTAAACCATTACTCATATAGCTTAAAAATATAATACAATATTGACCACATACATCGGATGCGTCATTTTGATGTTGTATTGCGTTCCAACGAAATGTTTTACAATTTTTTCGCAAACGGCTTATGTGATCGGGTATTATAGGTGGTAATCCAAAACTATCAAAGTATAGACCGTTAGAAGATCTATCGACGTAGAACGCAACCCCCAATGCATATCAGGCTTGGTATGGTCGTCAGTGTTAACGATGAACGCCGTCGGCTTGGTCCACATCCGCGGGATTTGATCGGCTGGGAATACACCTACAGTATGTGACTGGATTGGTGAAAGGATCTTCAATATTTGAAGGCTGTCCATTATGAAGATCGATTAAATTTTTATTTAGATAACCAAGGCGTGAAGATAAGTTGCCTTCAAACGATAAGCGTGATTTAACGCACATCGATATTTATGACCCGAAAATTTTAAAGCGTGATGCATACAATATAAATTAGATGATAACTTATCGAACGTAGGACAATCTACATCATACTCCAAATTGGTGATTTCGTTTGCTATAATTTTAGGAATCATCAACTACTTTTCACTGCCTCTAACGTAAATTTTTCGGGCACTTTTTGATAAATCTTGCAGAGTTTGATCTAACACTTTCAAATCAACTTCACCTTCCAAGTAATTAATGCCGTGGCAATGCTGAGTTAACCAATTATTTTATCTTCTAATTTCAGCGCTCAAATCATCTACACAAGCCGTCAGAGACACTAACGAATGACCGTGAATATCACCATTAAGAGCAACAACAGCGATTTCCTTTGGTGCATTGTTATTGTCAGTATCTTTCAGACACTGGATATCTATAACTAAATCCATCGTTTTTATGTAGCTTGCAATGACGATCACGATTCGAAACGTACTGGCCATCAAGAAACAAATCTTCCACGTATATGTAGTACAACAACGCCATCTGTACTTTATTATTCTAACCACTAAAGTCTTCAATAGCTTGACGCGATGCATCTACTTCAAAAATATTATCGTACTCAGCATAGACAATACAATTTATAGTATTGGCTAATGCTTCAGCGAATCGTACATCTAATCTGACTAATCTGATGCTACCGTGCTTAATCAAATTCCAATGAGTGCATTCGTTAGCCGATAGGTCGGGAGTTAAATCAAACGCGAAAAGACAATAGCCATTAGGATATGATTCACGCGAGATTTGGTTACGCTCGTTAAGAAAATGTACGCCTGTTCCAGAAAATAACATATGATAAGCATCATATGTATAATTTGCTAGCTCCGAAATTAGGTTGTAGTGGTTTAGAAGGTATTTGTACACCGTCAAAGTATAAGCATAGAAAATTTATATTAAAATGTTCAAAGTTAAACGGATTTAGAGCTCGATCGCCATTGAAAACCTTGTTGTCAACAAACCCGATTATAATTCGCTTTGGCAGTTGACATAATATTATATTATCCAATGTTTCACCGTGAATACGTCTATGCATTGTTACAGCTTTAACCTCAACCCTCGTGAGAGGATATTTTGCAGTTGTCTTCGAAAGTGATTGAGCGTGTGCTAGTAATATTCCCGGACTAATTTTGACTTGCCTAACTAAAATATTAGCTTCGTCGATATGTACAGAGTAACAGCCCGTAGGATCCATGAGACAAAAACTATGTCGAGACCTTACTAATCGCACTCTTACCTCGTCACCGTTTATTAATAATTTTTCTTGATTAAACACGTCACAGTGAAGATAGCCAATCATGTCAACTGATTTTGTTGCCGACAGTAATTTGCGATGTTGCACAAGGCATGCATTTGCATGTTGATCGTCGTCCATTTTTCCAGCAATATCGTTGTACCACAACACACTCGTCAAATGCGAATTTTTTGCAGCAAGTCCATAATTTAATAAAGTTTCAAGGTACGCTCTGTAAGCGTACGCGTTTGTAGGCGGTAATACCGGTTTTTGATTAAAAAATACATCCACTTGATTAAATAAAGAATGCATAAAATTATTGACAGGACCGACTTTGTGTACCTTGTCTGTAATGGCTTGTGGTACGTCAACCGTAGTTTGTAGACTTGTTCGCAGACTAAACATCGTGTGAGTAAGATCAATATATTCTTCACCATTGCCTGGTAACACAAATTGTATAGGTGAGTCATCAGTTAAAGACGATAGTGATTTATATTGTATCCAGTGTGAATTTTCTATCGTTGTTCGAGTAGGAGGAATTTCAAACAGAAACAACTCCGACTTGAGACACTCTCACGAATGGGTGTTTAGAAAGGCCATCTTATTTATCCAAAAATATCTCTCGTGGTTCTCTTCTTCTTTTGTTTCGTTTGTTTTCTCGTAGCCTTGCCTCTTTTCGAATTATTAGACTTGCGTTTTCTTGTTTTCCTTTTTCTAGAGCTGCTCTTCATCTTTTTACCTCTGTGTTTTGTATCAGAGCCAGTACCCATTCGCAACTGAAGTGGTAAGCAGTAGCGTGGTAATTTATATCCAGACCCCTCCATTAGCTTATCCAATTTCTCCTCTGCCTTTCGTTTGAGAACTTCGCCAGATTCTTTAAAGTGTTTGCGAATCGACTCTTTAAACGGAGTGTTTCACTCGGTAACATCAGACATAATGTTCATACCAGTACGCACAGCCTCCTTCCCAACAGCTTTGGCTCCACGAGTGAAAAGTGGGAGAACGTGATGGAAAATTCCAGCCAAAAATGAACCAATATCACCGTGCCACCTTTGGTAGGCGGATCCAACGTAAATACGTCCGACCCCACCATTAATCCGTTGACCCCCACCATACACCTCCCCTCCGCTATATCTACCGCCAACTTGCATGTTGAAGTATTCTTGGTAACGCCCAGTCACTGTATTAAAAATGAGTTCTAGTCAAGTTTCTTGAAATGAAGTGTCACCGTCAGAGTACCGTAATCGAATGGAATCGCACGTCCACTTTGGTCCCTTATATCGATTTCGATTGTCTGAAATGAGTTGAATAATAAAGGTATGTACATGGGTGGGGAGAAACTCTTGATTCTCGTACTACCAAACGTGTAATCATAGTCGATGTTTAACGATACTGTTCGCAACAATCGCGATTGAACGTCACCTATTACGTAAGGTTCGCAAAGATCGCTATAAATCATAAGCATGGATGGAAGCCCATTGGAGAGATGAGCAGGTCTATCACTTACTACTGATTTTCCATGTCTTATAAAAATACTATTCATGCTTTCGAATCCAAAATTTTTCGCAACTTCTTGGATAAACAAAGTTGGCGACTGAATTCAGAGCAAGTTATCTTTGTACAAACTCTGTAGACTGTCACGTAACCACCGGGATCGACACCGAATTCCAAATGACCCTCTATACACTTTAAATTATTTAGCTTGCTTATTATAATGTTTACATCTCTGTACATTCCTGGATGAACCCGCGACACTGTAGTACTAACATTTTTTACCGTTGTCTCTAGAGTCGAGTGTGGAATGAGATTAAGCGAAACTGTCCTATCCGGTTGCTCGCAAGACACGTGTTGAAACGTCAGCGGAATTTGAACCTCAGTAAGTGCGACTGACCACGAACCTTGCAGACGTATCTGCTGAGGGAGTTGCGTGATGAAACATGTCGTGGTATTTTCCGCAAAATAATTCATGCTGCTGTTGCTCGGCTACACAATATAAAACTGATCTTTCATTTTAAAAATTTTTATATATTTGTCAATTTATTCGCTCTAACCCAGGAATTGAACTTATCGCTGTATCCTTTCCACTTTACAAAATATTCTTTAGACGAACCTTTGCCTCTAGTTTTCAAAATTTCATCAATTTCAAAAATGTCTGTAGTTAAATTTTTACGTACTCTGCACAATTCTGCGGCGTAGAAAAAGCTGTCAATCTCCTCACCTGCCAAGTCTTCTAAATAATAAACTGCAGGCGGACGCGTCGTTGAGATTCGTGTAATTTTAAAAATCTCTAGTGTCCGGCCACTCTCATATCCTTTAGAGAAAACGTTCTTTGCACGACTGACGCGCACCAAGTCACCGACGCAGTATTTAAGAGTTTTAAAAACACGATTACCATATCGACGTTGTAAATTTTCACGAGCTTTGCCTGCATTGTACAGTGTTACGACTGCTGGCACCATTTTTGTGGCCGAATGTTTGGTATGATTGTACGCCTCTACGATATTCTGCAAAACATCAACATATCTTCGAGTATTTTTGTGAGTAAAATACCGCCATGTTCTTTCTTTTATAGTTCTTATGAATCTTTCCACAATGACAGCTTTTACATCTGTACTGCGTACCACTCTAAACGCTATACCGTGCTTTGAGAGATCCCTCTGCAGCGCCCCGCCGAGAAATTCTTTACCTTTATCAGTTTGAAGACATAATGGTTTCCGGCCGTTACTTCTCGACAAAATACGCACAAGAGCATCATTTCTCGAAGTTTTGTCCTTGACAGGTTCATCCCATGCGTATTTGCTGAGAACATCGATAACGGTTAAAACGTAGCTGTAGCCATCGTTGTAAGATTTTATAGATCTCATGTCCATTAAATCAGCTTCCCACACGTCGTTGAAATTGCGCACATTATAATTACGTCTAGGAAAACAATGTCGAACAGGTCTATGCAAGTTATAAGCGTCTTGACTCTCAAGCCATTCAATAACACTTTGACGATCGTATTTTTTACGTGTAGCTCGCAAAAGTTTATCAGCACCAGTAAACGCCGAAGGCCGATGTGCTTCGTAATAAAGTTTTTCAAACGTTTATTCACTGTTCGAGATTATTATTTTGTCTATTTTCTTCTTATCCTTTGGTTTCTGTTCCTTCGTCTTCTTATCCTTTTTTATTTGTCCACGTTTTGGTTTTTTATCTTTCTTGTCTCGTTTCCTGATAACATTCGTGATACGCGAAAAAAATTTTTCAAAAGTTATCTTGCTAACCATGCAGCAAGCTGTCATCATCGCGACTGTTCTTTCGTCAGACGGCGTTTCCTCGGCGAGCATGCGAGAGAAGGCATATCGCTCTAAAACTCGGTCGGCTTGACGACGGTCACTGTTCGAGTCAGCATAAGCTAGATCATGCTGTCGGCAGGCCTCATCTAACGGATTGATTCCAACGTCGCCACGTTCAATATGCTCTGCTAGCTTAGTTCCGGGTCCGCAAAATTTGTAATGCAGTACATGCATTTCAAACGGTAATAAATCAACGAGTGCATCTAGAACAGTTTTTCTCTTGTTCTTCTTCTTGAGAATTTATTAGCGCAGCCCGAATGTCTTGCTCATTCCGCGCCATGACAGTATTTCAGAGTGTGGTGGTGAGACCTTCTTTTTTTCAGCTGACTTCTTTTTTCTTCTTTTTTCGGGTTGCGTTGGATCTGATTCATCAGCGGCGCTCTCGCCGCTACTCTGAACTCTCAAAATAGGAACGGAAGTTGTTTTCTAAATGCTCACTGGTCGGCGAGGGTCTGGTAACGTCGTTCCAAACACGTTTGTTACCTATAAACTCTCGGGGTACAGTTGTTTGGTGAAGAGCGACAGCGAACTGAAGATAACCAGGCGGAGCGCTCCTTTTTCTATCTCTCATTGCGTCATTCCGGGTACAATCGTGCCATCTATCGTTACAGCTCCGTTGGCATCCCAAACTACTTTACCACTAGCTTGCAAGCATCGCACGAGCTGTTTGGCTTTCATTTTGTATTTTTTCGGGACGGTATAGATAATGTTTGCGTCAGTGAGCTCATCGGTTTCCTCCTCCTCCCCCTCCTCCTCCTCCTCCTCCTCCTCCTCTTGCTGCTCATTATCGTCCACCGTATTAGATTCGCTGACACTGTCATTCTTTTGTTCTTTTTTATACTTATCTCCTCCTTCGGACGGTAGAGAGTCCACTTTTCACGATCGCCTTGTGTGTTGGCGAGTTTAATATTTCGCTCATTTCAGCGTTGAGTCTAGTCATCACCGATCCCGTTGTTTGCACAGACTTTATCTTATCTTTTCCAAACGTGGTTTGCAAACGTTCAAGGCTCTCTTGCGGTAGGAGAATCATCATTCTCGCGTGTTCCATCTTTATTTATTCACGAGATTAGCAAGAAGCGTGCCAATCAGAGGTGCTAGCAGAGCAGGCAAAAAACCACCTCGTTGCACTATAATGTTTCTTCTTCGTTGTAAAGTGATATCCGGTAATGCTAGCTTTCGCAGAACTTTTGCGTGCTTACGCAGCCGACCCTTCTGACCTTTACTTAACGGAACGTTACCTATCAATACGTTTAAAGCGCACTCGCAAATACGACGAACCAATTTTGCATCAGCTTTCTGTAAAGGTGCTTTCCGCTGTTCTTTGTTAAAAGGGTACAATGCCGCCAAGACGGTAGCATCTTTTCGACCAAAAGGATAACGCGTTTTTGTAGTCATTACAACGCCACGATTGGAACTTTATTTTGACTGTTTGTCAGTGGTTTTCGCGGTACGTAAACGTACTGGTACTCATCATCGGTGAAAATACACGTTCGAAATCGACAGTTATCCAATGTGGTTTGCTTCAGATCCAACAAGAGGTAACCAAAAGGTTGCGATGTTGCGTCCCGGTAGGCTTCTTCTAAAAATCGAGGATTTTCAGGATATTCTTGCCTGGCAAGATGACGTATCTGGGCACGATCTCGCAAATTCCTGTAGTGAGCGTTCAAAGATATGTCGCGCTGACCTTTGCTTTGATGGAAGATGTTTTGAGTGATAAAAATCACGCTCAAGTTGTTGTGATAACTGCCTTTCGTAAAGAGATTCACTATGGCTTATTTTGTTCGTTAAGAAATTTCAGGAAGAGTATCGGTTGGAAAATTTATGATACGAGTTACCAGCACGGTGCAATATCAATTTGTTTAAGAATAGCAAGTCAAGTTTTAGAGTGTTCAAAATGAACAAATTGATGTTGCGCCATACTGGTAACTCGTATCATAAATTTTCCCACCGATACTCCCCCTGAAATTTTTTAACGAACAAAATAAGCTTTATTTCGTTAAGATCGGATAAAAAATAAAAAAATTAGAGAAACTTATTGGAGTTTTGGTCTTTATTTGTAACAATAGCGTAGTAACTATTGCCTGAATTTGTCTGAAAAGAATTGTCTTATGTTCCTTCTAATATATATTTGTTACATGTACTTACTCTTGGATTATCAACTTAACAAAACATTATTTAAAAAATACAAAAACTAAAACAGATGTTTCGACCGGATGAACTATTTTAACAATATAACCACCAGGATCATGAGGACAACCGTTCATTTTTGCTAATTCAAAATTAGATTTTTCAGACAGTACATAATTAGAACTCCTCAACATTATGGTTTATATCTCCAAAATGACTCGAAAAAATCTTGTGATGTAATATCTGTAAAAATTAGAACTCCTCAACATGATTGGCTATATCTCCAAAATTATTTGAAAAGCTATTGTTGTGTTATATCTGTATCTATAAAAGTAAAAAATCACACAAGTCCCACCAAAAATTGTTATTGGAATTTTTGATATCTACACTACTATTCTACTAAGCACAACAATTTTTGTATTCTATTTATAAATGTTATAAAATAAAATATAAAATATAAATATACTTGTACTCATCATACATTTTTTATAACTTACAACTCACTATTTCGATGTTTTAATAATTGGACTTATATCTGATCTGATAATTTAGTCTTTTTGTTCTTTAAGAAATGTCCTTCTAGTTCTTGTGTAGTCTTTTCGTATTAGCCAATTTAATTTAAAAAATATGACTTTAACTAATGATGTTTCCTTCTTTTGTACAATCATGTATAAATGTAGATCTTTCTTCTTGTTATGTAAATCTGAAAAAAAATTTTTTGAAATCAACACAAAGCGTCGATGTTCTTTTCTCGACGAATTTAAAAAATTTGAAATAAATATTTAGACATTTAATACTTATCTAATGATTATTTTTGTTGTTAATTGATATGATTAAGCTGTCTTATTACTTGCAATGTTGAGCTTTGTCTTCTAGTAGTTAATTTTTCAGATGTAGAAAGTTTACTGTGTTTTGTAGGTCTATTAAATGCATGATGAAAAATCGGTAATCCACGATATTTATTGTTTACATATACTTTGAGCATTTACTAACATGCTCGAAGTGTACATATGTATAAGATGTGTAATGTTAGGTAGTCGTCGCCCTGACACGGGAATATATATATATATATATATATATATATATATATATATATATTAATTAATATATATCCATATTATATAGACGTTTCAAAAAAGTGTCAGTCGCAGCCCCCCCTCACCCCCTTTCGCCCCATCGCTCCCGCCTCGTCCCCTCCTCAGCCTTCCCCTCAGCCTTCTCCTCAGCGCCCCCTCAAGATAACGGAAAAATGTGATATTTACATGTGTTTTGAGAATAGGAGGCACCCTGCTCAGCGGCCCCTCGCCCCCCCTTCGTACCGCCTCACTCCCTCCTCGTGCCACCTCGTCCCGTCCTTGGTTCCCCTCTCAGCTCCCCCCTCAGCCCCCCCTCAAAATAATGTCATTATTTAAATAGTTTTCGTCTAATATTTCAAGTAGTATTCTTCATCGGTTTCGATCTATTTGGAAAAAATTACAACCATTTTTTAAAAAATTTGGAAATATTTTTAGAAGAATATAAATATAAAACTTTTCAAAGGATATAAATAAAATGTCATGACTAAAAGGAGTCTAGGGTAGCGCAGATAGCGAGATTGTGATTAGCGACCTCGAAAGCCCCTGTATAAAAATTTTAAGCAAAATCTAAGCTTCCTTCGAAGTTTTGACAGCAAACAGGTGATTCCTCTAGGGCAAGGCTTTTGTTAATAGTCAAAGAACCTTCCAACTTTAAAACAATATGGATTTGTCGATACAAAAGTATTGCACTATGGTCAAAGAGGTGATTGCTCCTAGGCAAGGCTCTTGTTAACTGTCAAGTAACCTTACAAATATACAATGTGGATATCTCAAGCGTATAATTTTTCAACAATTCGTTGAAAAAACTTTGAGAAGGGTTGAATATATAGTCAGAAGCAATTCCTTTCGAAAAACTTTTAGAAGAATATAAATAGGATATCGTGATCGAAAAGGTGATTCCTCCATGACAAGGCCTTTAATAACAGTTGAAGAATATTGTAACTTCAACAAAGAAAACGTAAATTACGAGTTACAATTAAAAAACGATACGGTAATCAAAAAGGTGGTTTCTCTAGGAGAATCGTCCAACTTTAACAAAAGATATATAAATGGAATACTGTCATTAAAAAGGTGGATCCTCCAAGGCAAGGCTTATGTTAACATTTAATATAATTAAAATTATTATTTTTATATAATGACTTACTAAAATACTAGATGGCCAATCAAGGAGATTGAAGACCCAATCGATTAAGATGGGATCCTACACAAAAAATATATGTCGAAGTGAAAAGTATACAGCATGCAAGACAATTGGATGAAATAAACAAACAACTACATGATCATATTAATGAAGAAGATGAATGTGAGTTAATTAATCAAATCAATGAACGCAGTAATGATATCATACAAGGACAAATACCATTGATTTGAAATCCAGAACAAAATAAATATCATGAAGTACAAAATTTAAAAGATGCCGTTGAACTTGACAGGCTAAGCGAAATGATGGAAAACTATGAAAAAGAAGAAAATAAGTATAATGAATATTATAATAACTTGCTTAAAGAGTAGGATATGAACTGTTTTTTGTTGCTTATGGTAACAATTAAAATCATACGTATGGCTGTTGGCGAGATATAACACTTAAAAAAATCCAACGCGCGTTATGCTATTGAAAAAATGCATATGAAATATGGCTCTTCATGTAATTATTTCAATAGTTAAACAGTATCTCCAGAGTGGCGTGTAAAACTGTTTTTTGTTGCTTATGGTAACAATTATTAAAGTAATAAATTATCTATGACTTTATCGAACAGTATTTTTATCAAAAGTATATAATTTAAAACATTTTTTATTATATTAATTTTTTCAACACATCGGGGGTTGGCGAGCGAAGCGAGCAGGGGAAGCCCCACTAGTATATATATGTGTGTGTGTGTGTGTGTGTGCGTGCGTGCGTGCGCGCGCGTATGTGTGTGTGTGTGTGTGTGTGTGTGTGTGTGTGTGTGTGTGTGTGTGTGTACCTTTATATAAACTGAAACAGGAAACCGGAAGTGGGAAGAAAACGAAGTCTGACGATGAGAAATGGAGAAACTTTAGAATCGGAAACCAGACATAAAATTTTTCACTATTTAATATCTTTAATATCAGAGCATCTTTTTACATGAAACTTTTTGTACAACACAGCACAGCGAAATAGCATGTTATTATTATAAATTTGAGTTAAATACAAGCGATTGAAAATTGCAGTAAATATTTGAAATTCTCGGTCAGGCATTTCAATGTATATGTAGCACCGGTCGCTCCTTCAGGTTTCTTCTATACTTGTCTTCGGAGCGCTTCCGCGCTCTTTGAAACCATTTTTACTGTTTTAATGTAAGCTAATGAAAAATATATGAGCCAAAAATAAAAAAATGTTTTCTTGACTTTTGATCAACCTTTATATCAGAAGGCTAAAGAAATCATTTAGTGTTGCAAAGGACTCAAAACGAAGAGAAGATCAACAAAGTTATTGTCAGTCTTAGAGGGTTCCATTTGCTCATGTCTTATCTTGGCGTAATAGGTTTCATAATGGAAGATAGTGGATTAAAGGACATATTTTGTGAATTTTATGCCGAAGTTTCATCCGAAAAAGCACTAACTGGCCATGCCTATTCTAGAGCGATCCGAGGGAGTATTATAATTCAAAATGCTTTGGTGAATATTATTTGTTCTTTAATCGATCTCTCAGACGGAGAAGAACTTGTTCTGAATAATTTATTTAACCACGTAGGAAAATCGAATTTCCATATGTTGCTAAAAAACCGCTACTAACTGCTTTAGCAGAATGCTTTCTCAAAGAGAATTGATAAATTACATCAAATAATTTTTAAAATGTATATTTTAATATAAAATTTCATTTTTTCTTCATATCTTATTTTCCATAAATACATTATTCAAAATTATCTAAAAAATTATATTTAAAATAATTATGTAGTAATTATTAAATTACAAAAATATTGATTGATAGGTAATTTCAAGACATTTAAGAAAATTGGACTAGTTCCGACCAATATCCAAACCCAGAGCCGAAAAATAGTTATTTTCGATACAAGTGCGAAAAAGTGATTTCATCTGAAAAGGCCACACGAGGATAAAATCACTTTCTCACTCGAGTATCGAACACAATTTTTTGACACGACGTACGGGAAGCTTAATTTAGGGCATGCTTTTTTATTAGAGCGTGTGCGAAATCGAGCTTTGCGCACGGAGTGTGAAAATAGTACATTTCGATACTAGTGCGAGGATTTGATTTTCCCCTCGTGTGACTGTTTGCACCCGAGCGAAGCGAGGGTGAAAAGGTCACACGAGGAGAAAATCAACTTCTCACACAAGTGTCGAACCGTATTTTTTGACACGACGTGCGAGAAGTGAGATTTTTGCACGCATTGTTTAACGCAGCGTGCGAGAAATCGAACTTCTCGCACGGAGTTTCAAAAAAATATTTTCGATTTTTCCATATTTTTCTTTATTCTTTTTAACCGACTTCAAATTATGCGATCGGGCCGACCAAAATATGGATTGATAGGTAATTTCAAGACCTTTCAGAAATGGGCCTACTTCCAACCGATATCCAAACACAGAGCGACAAAAATTATTTTCGACTTTTCCTATAATTTAATAATTCTTATAATTTCTTATAATATTTTTCTTTTTTTTTTCCCATCAGGCCGACAAAAATATGGATTGATAGGTAATTCCAAGACCTTTAAGAAAATGCGACTAATTTCACGCGATATCCAAACCCAGAGCCAAAAAAATATATTTTCGATCTTTCCGTATTGTTCTTTATTTTTTTCAACCAACTTAATATTATTCGATCGGGCTGGCAAAAATATGGATTGATAGGTAATTTCAAGACCTTTAAGGAAATGGGACTACTTCAGACCGATATCCATATCCAGAGCGACAAAAATTATTTCCGACTTTTCCATATTTTTCGTTATTTTTTTTTTAACCGACTTAATATCATCATATCGAGCCGACAAAAATATGGATTGATAGATAATTTCAAGACCTTTAAGAAAATGGGCCTACTTTCGAACAATATCTAAATCCCCAACACCGTAAAAAAATATTTTCGATTTTTCCATATTTTTCTTTATTTTGTTTAACCGATTTAAAATTATGCGATCGGGCCGACAAAAATACGGATTGATAGGTAATTTCAAGGCCTTTCAGAAAATGGAACTACTTCAGACCGATATCCAAATCCAGAGCCGAAAAAAATATTTTCGATTTTTCCATATTTTTCTTTATTTTTTTTAACCGACTTAAGATTATGGGATCGGGTCGACAAAAATATGGATTGATAGGTAATTTTAACACCTTTCAGAAAATGGAACTTCTTTAAACCGATATCCAAACCCAGAGCCGAAAGAAAATATTTTCGATTCTTCCATTTTTTTCTTTATTTTTTTTTAACCGTCTTAATATTATCCGATCAACTATATAATTGAACTTGCACAACTTCAAAATGAACTTTAGATATCTGCCAAAGATAAACTTGATACCTCTGTTCATTTTCGAGTTATGCCGCGGACAAATTCATTACACACACACACACACACACACACACACACACACACACACACACACACACACACACACACACACACACACACACACACACACACACACACACACACACACAGATATTTTCTAGAAAACGCATATTTCGACTCAGGGAGCTCAGAAATATCGAAAATCATCGAAATCTTGGGGTCGAAAAATTTCACCGTTACCAAGCTTTCTCTTTGAGAAAGCAAAATGATGAGTTCAAAGAAATAAAAAAACAAGTTTTTAAACAAATTAGAATCGATAAAAGAAAACGGCCCAACAGCACAATTATGGATTCTCTATTTTAAAATGGTTGATCTGGCTAAACAGTTTATTCAGGCTGAAAGAAGTGGAAATTGGTCTATGCATTTGCAGTGTATCCAACAAATGCTACCTTACTTTCATGCCAGTGGCCATAATCTGTATGCTAAAAGCAGCCACCTATATTTGCAAGATATGAATAATCTTGAAAATATCATGGATTTTATGAAATATGACAAATTTAGTCGTTCAGGTTACTTTAACAGAAGGCGAATTGAGTTGTACCGATCTGGTACATGGTTGGACATGATTGTTGAGCAATTGCTAATGAGACCGATGAAAGTTAGCGGTGAATTGACTCATGAACGTGGAATAACGGAAAGCACTTTACGTAAATGGCTTCTGCGAAGATTTTGAAAAAGAAAAATGTAGTACAGTCGTAGCGGAAGAAAATGCTGATTTTCTCATTGTAAGTACTGCTGAAAAATGCAGCGTAAACTGTACAACTTGGATCATTGGAGAAGACATCGACTTACTCGTCATCTTAACACAGCACTCCCCTATTAATACTTTTACTTTTTAAAACCCGGTAAAGGAAATGTCAATGATTGTATATATGACACTAAAAGTTTTAAATATCCTCAACTGCAAAAGCTCATAGGTTTCCTCCATGCTTTCACACGAATACACGACATCTTGTTTTTTCAGACAAAGAAAAAACAAAATAATAAAAAAGTTTCTCAATAGCGTAGTTCTACAGCAAGAAGCACATTATTTTTACAATTCCACCGTGAATCCTGATGTTTTAGCTGCGAGCGCTAACGATATAATTAGCCGAATGTATAGCAGCAAAAAGGATAAAAAGGGTCTATACGAGCAACGGTTTTTCAACTTTCAGAAATCAACTTTGTAAAGTTCCCTGAAATTAGAAAATTTGCCACCGATCGAAGGTGCTACGAAGCAGCACGCATATAAATCATACCTACAACTACAACAGTGGCGCTTCCCACGCAAAAAAAATTTGTGGGCCATATATTGCCCACAGTGTTGGACAAGTATGGGCAATATATGGGCCATTGCAAGCCATATTACAGCAATATATGGGAGATACTCGGCCCCGGCGCCTGAGCGGAATTCCTGCTGAAATTGGGCCATACTATTCCCACCAGTATCCCACATAGTTCCCATATTAGTCCCATATTTTTAATTTCATGAGAACCATTAACAAAAAAAAACAAAACATAAATAAATAAGCGTACAAAACAATCCTATTGTGCATGTACTGTGACTCTAAAATTATTATAAAAAAAAAAAAAAAATCTTTGAGTGGATTCGAACCTAGAACCTTTGAATTACTAGACTTGCTCACCACCGACTGAGCTATTTAGTTATGTTTATATCAAAGGTTCAAATGGAGGTTAATACTTGAACGACATCATCATTCGTTTCAGATTACAGCCTAGATAATCTCCATTTGATCCTTTGATATAAACATAACTAAATAGCTCAGTCGGTAGCGAGCAAGTCTAGTAATTCAAAGGTTCGAGGTTCGAATCCACTCAAAGAATTTTTTTTTTTATATATTTTACAATCCCACTACATATACAACAGGATTGTTTTTTACGCTTATTTATTTATTTATGTTGTTTTTTTTTGTTAATGGTTCTCATGAAAATAAATATGGGACTAATATTGCAACTATATGGGAACTATATGGGATACTGGTGGGAATACCATGGCCCGATTCCAGCCCGAATTCGGCTCAGGCGCCGGGGCCGAGTATCTTCCATATATTGCTCTAATGTGGCTGGCAATGGCCCATATATTGCCCATACTTGTCCAACACTGTGGGCATTGTATAGCCCACAAATTTTTTTTTGCGCGGGTTGCCTATAAAAAGAATCCAACAGAAAGAGCAGCAAAATGTCATCTACCCAGTACACATGCTGGAACTGCTTATTCCCGATGAATGAATGTGTAAAATCAGTTGTGAGACGGGGTGCAAAGTAGGGGGGCTGTGCCCCCCCCCCTGCGTGTCTCGCTGTGCTCGACACGCCAAGCCCCCCGCGCCCCACACATACCTGCTCCTCGCTTCGCTCGTCGCCCACCCCCTCCCTATGTAAAAACTTCGTTTTTACATAACAGGCACGACCGCAATGCTTAGGAGAACCTTATAATTTTATTATTGCATAAATTGTAACACTTTATTTTCATCGTTGTTATCATTAAAATAAATAACATAAATGCATCTGCAGTAAAATTTAAATAAAAATTATGCATTTTACTTTTACAAATTTATTTCTTCTTTCTTGTAGAAGGTTTGCGTTTTATTCTACATATATAGATATATGTAGCTAACTTTCCAAATTTAGTCTATGATGCATATAAATTTATTAAGTACTAATCGATATGATTAAAGTACACATAGGAATATTAAATATAAGTACCATGATTGCAGTTATATTTAAAATTAAAAACATTGTTTTGATAATTCTATCATAATTATAATAATTGTTTTTTTTTTATTTATGAAAATGTTATATAGACAACAGAGTTTGGTTTCAATGTTATCCACAACTTTTGTATTTGAAATTTTTGTGCAAAGTCAAGTTCTTCTGAATTATATAAGGAAAACTACTGCTCCATTACTCCCGATTAATACATAAATATAGAGTTAAATTTTATATAGTTTGAATGAAAGGTGGGGACTAGCCGCTCACGAGTATCCCTATAATAACTACATACACCTATACTAATCTCAATTACGAAAAAATAGTCGCAGCACATGCACATACACATACTAATACCGTGAAAAGGAGAAAAACAGAAAGAGGAAGCTCAACACTGATGTATTCGGCAACGGCAATCTGGCTTAGCGTTGCGTACATAAGTATACTTACTATTGCAGCAGTCGTAACGGCTATGCCGGCTAGGCTACGTTCCCACATCATACAGCGGAAAAACGCATACGACCCGAGCGACTGTGAGCGCTCCCTGTGTATAAGATATATATTTATATAAGCGTTATTTCTGGGACGAAAAAATGTACATAACTGTTATTTCCGGGACGGACTGTTATTTCCGGGACGTCCCGGAAAAGAAAAAGGTAAATTTACGTTATTTCCAGGCCCGTGCTACAGTCTATAACCCCAGGGTCCATTATTTCTTTAGTCACTTGTATATAGCAACTCTGAAAGAATAAACTATAGAACACTGTATAATCCCGGAAATAACGCCTATTCTATGATATATAACTATATATCTATACATATATGGATCACGCGCGCTTTCTGCTGCTGCGCTACACCCCTATAGTGAGTATAGTGTGGCGTGCCATGTGCGGGCATATATCCGCATGGTGTGTATGGACGTGCCATACGAAAACTAACACAACCCTTTTGCGGAGGAGAACTAACACGTTTACAAAATTTCGGACGAAAAATAACACATTTCAATAATTTCAGACGAAAAATAACACATTTCCGGGATTTCTGATGAAAACTAACACATTTAGATTTTTTCCGACAAAAACTAACATATTTGAAAATGAAAAATATTTAATCGATAAAATGCTTCAAACGTGGGAAAGATTAACAATAAATGAAAATAGTATATGTACATTGTGCTAAATAATTATTTACTGATTTTTTCAGTAAGTGACATAGAATTATAATTCATTCTTAATATTTTTTTAATCAAAAAAAGTTGAAAGTTAACATTTTTTTTATAGTTACAACTGAAAATATATTGTAAGTACCTTATAATATTATTATAAGGTACTTCTGATTGTATATTTTGTTTAATGAAGTAGAAGGAACATTGAATAAAATGTCGATTTAACTGAATATTCATTAAAATGGATTGCGGACAGTTTATTCATGAAAGTTCTTTTGCTTCATACTGTTATATATTTTTTATATATATTATTACTTCAAGAAATTATAAAGAAAGTACGTAATACAACATGATGATTGTATTGTTAAGGCCTTACAGTCACCCACAATCAAGAAAACCATTTATCGTGTATTTTAAATGGTAATATATAATGGTACCATTGTGCGCATGATTCCAGAAACACTTTTGCATTGATGTTATTATATAAAAACTTTTTTTCTTTGTTATTCGATCTCCTGTGCTTCCCCTGTCTCCAAATGTCTATTTTTTTCCCCAGAAATATCTTCAAATACTTTTTAAAAATAATTTCCAAACAATTTTCAAAATTGTCGAATAATGCTCTCTCAAAAAACAATGAGGTTCAAAATTATAAATGTAAAACAGGGAAAGCATAGAGATTTAAATAACAAAGAAAATAATTTTTTGCACGAAAAAATCGACCAAGTACTTTTTCTTGAATCTTGTGAAGAATGGAAGTTTTTTTTGTTACGTTTAAAATTCACGATAGAGGGTATTTTTGATTTTCAGTGACTGGAAGGCCTTAAACACGAAAATTCTAGAGTTACGTTAAAGTGATTCAATTACTCATGGAAAAAAAGAATTTTTTCAAATCGTAAATCAAATGTGTTAGTTTTCGTCCGAAATTTCTTAAATGTGTTACTTTTCGTCCGAAATTGTTCAAATGTGCTAGTTTTCGTCCGAAATTTCTTAAATGTGTTACTTTTCGTCCAAAATTGTTCAAATGTGTTAGTTTTCGTTTGAAATCCTAAATGTGTTAATCTTCGTATGCAATTTCAAATGTGTTACTAAGCCAACGAAACGTTGCCATAAAGAAATAAAATCATTTCATTTTGTCTCCAAAGATCGTCCTCAACTATTTAATATTCAAATGTGTTAGTTTTCCTATGGCACGTCGGTATAGTGTGATGTCAACAATCGCATCGTCTGGCTCCCGGCATTCCTGCAGTGATGACAGCGACTGCTGTAGGACGCTGCCTTGGTGAATTTCGTCCCTTTCATCGTGTTTACCGGTTGATGATGATATTCATCAGAGACAGGAAAGCAGCGTGTCGACAGCGAGAGAAGATTTAGTAAGCCCTTTCTCGTTCCTAACCTCTCTGATAGGTGAGCTGATGGTACTTTGTCTTATTGCAGGTATATATGCGGCAGCAAGAGTAAACGTCGTATGCACTGCTGCATACTGTCTCTTGAGTGTGGTAATGTTGCTTGGTTCATTTATTTATTAGTCATATGTGGTTTTTAGGTACTCAACTTTCCTTGTTTGGCTGTTATTCTAGTGACTCTGTGTACAATTAATCTGCTGTCTGTCTCTTCAGCGACTCTCAAGCTGGAGGTTTTTCCAGCAATGAAACAATGAGTGAAGGCTCCACCAGTCCTTCCCCTCTAATTGTTACAGGTAGCTGGTGTAGCAAGAGTAGTGAACAACAACAATTGCTGCAGTTTTTTCTCTTATATGTTAATGTATTTTGTGTTATCTATTTATTAGTCATATGTGGTTTCTAGGTGCTCAACTTTCCTCGCTTGTCTCCTAGATCAGTGACTGATTTGCTCATGTGCTTTGTTGATCCCTAGGCTGAGGCAGTCCCTGATATTGAGATACAAGTGACGGTCTCTGTCAGTACTTACCTCCCAGATGGGTGTTAGATGATTCTGAGCAAACTGGCATCCATGGAGTAGTGCTCGCTCTGGGCCATCCAGTCTCATTTTGTAGCTTCTGCAGCTCTCTCTATCAGTGATCTTCAAGTGTCAGTGCTTTAGAATGTGAGGGGATAGATAATTAGGAACTGGGGAATATTAGAAAAGTGCTGTGTGTGTGGTTAAATGCCATACGGGTAGGTAGTTGTCGCTGGTAATATTAGCTCGCCTGGTTAATTTCTATGTTTAGTCAGGGTGCAAGAACTCTCCTTAGGGTATCTGCTGTATTAAAATACGTGCTTATATATTTCGCAGAGTTCTACCTAGTGAGACTTGCCTATTTAATTATTTTCTAGCACACTGTAAGACTGACGGAGTCCGCCAGAGCATTGCATTCTTTATACATTGAAATTAACCATATTACAAAATCTATAGCACGTACATTACACTAGAGTTTTTTTTGTAAATGTGATATTACTTTAACGTGTACTTATATAATATTAGACAATTTTGATTCTTTTAGTTTAATCACTTAGGTCCTGTGAACATAGTTAACAGGTTAAGCTGTGTAATGTTATATCAAATTTCTATTCGTTATCAAAACAGTAAGATAATATAATTATAGATTTTTACCAACAAAATTCTTAAACATTCTTCTAATTTTAATTCTACTAAATACTAAGTTCTCTAGATCATTGTAAGAAATTATAAGTTCTGACAGCTTCTATCTAACAGTTTTTGTTAGTTATTGTTTTAGTTTTTTTATTGGTATCCGTATACTTTTATTTCTTGTATTAATTGTTTGTTTTTGATATTTAGTTTCTGATAATGATAAAAAACGCTCTCATCATAAACTAATTACTCAATATTTATTTGAAATATTCTATTTTGTAGATTTATAATGGTCTTAGACTATTCATATATAAATCACCCCAAGCTATTATCCCATAATTTTTAATGCTATTCAAAAGAGTATAATATAGTATCCAAAATGTTTTCGTTTGCATAATATTTTCCTTTTTTGTAAAAAAAGGAGAGTATAAGATATTTCATTTCTTTAATTATTTTTCCAATGTGTTTATTGCATTGAACATTGTAATCAAATGTAATTATGTATCTTATTATTATGTTTTTGTAATTATATTATCTTTGGAATGTTATGTCGATTTTTTCCATCTTATTTAGAGCTATTGTATCGAATACTTCTGTGTAAATCTAATTCTGTGAAATAATAAGCGAAAATTCACTATACGTGTATTGGGGTATTAAAAATCATGTTTATACGTTTAGATGATCCAGTAGTTATTGTACATAAAAATGTTAATTGGGAATAAGTTTTGTTTAAACGTTATCTATATCCTTTGTATTTAACAGTTTTATTGAAAGTCAATTTCTTGTACGATAAGCGAAAATCGACTATTCCAAGTGTATTTAGGCATTAAAAATCGTTTTTATAGGTCTAACAGGTCAGGAATTCGATTTATATAAAAATGTTAAATGAGAAAAAGTTTTGTTAAAATATTATCTACAACTTTTGTATTTAACATTTTTGTGTAAAATCAAATCCTGTCAAGTTGTAGCCAAAAATCGTCCATTTTATGTATATTTTGGCGTTTAAAATCGTTTTTATAAGTTTAACTCGTCAGGAGTTGATTTTACACGAAAATGTTAAATAGGAAAAAGTTTTGTTTAAATATTATCTACAACTTTTGTATTTAATATTTTTGTGTACAATGAAATCCTGTCAAGTTGTAGCAAAAAATCGTCCATTTTTTACCTTTTTTGATGCCTTTCTCAGTTATCTTGGCAAATATTGCTCGTAGAAAAAAGTGTTCAACAGAAAAAAGATGTATTTTAATTAGTTCTAGCAGATAAATCTGTAGGTATTAACTTAAAATTAATTTTTCTAGACATTAGGCTTAAAGATCAATTTTTTAAGATATTTCTTTGTGCTCGCATTTTGAAAGTTTATCATTGATCTTTCTCAATAGAGAACCAGCACTTAGGTATAATTAGAGGAGTCTTTTCCCGGAATTTCGATGAAATCGATCGAAAATTCATTGAGATAATCTGGAAACTTGATTACATACGGACGTACAGACATAGATACATCACAGAAAACGCTCAAAGCGCACTCATTCTGGGTGGAAAATGATTTTTACACATTAAATTTTCGGTATTTGAATTCTTACAATTTTTACTCTGGTGAAATTATAAGGCTCTCCCGAGTAGCGGTCGTGCCTAAAAAAGAACATGTAGCTGCCGAAAACATGGACTATGATACTCTCAAATATGCTCGTCATGTCATGGTGATAGTTGCACGAACGTCGAAGAAACCATTATAGAAGACATCACAGACATCGCCATTAATGATGATACGCAAGACGAAGATTTAGAAAGGATGATTCAAATACCGATGCAAAATGATGCAGAAAATGAGAATCAAGAAGTAGATGAAGAAGAAGAAGAAGACGAAGAACCAGAAGAAGAAGAATAATATGCTAAACAAATGTACACAGTGTCACGGGGTGGATTTTCAGTCTAAGGCACATTTCACCTGCGTACTTTAGTGGTTCAATTCCATATCTCTCGGTTCAACTCCCAGAGATATAATAGCCAGATTAGGTAACAGACGCCACAACGTCGTGCAATGTTAACCTAATCTGGTTACTTACCGTGCAACACGCAAGTCGAAGACTCGCGCTTTATTTCTCACCAGTGACTCGAACTCCTCTCCTGGTCACTGGTTCGTGTGCCGGCTGCTCAGATGTAACGAAACGTATTCTCTTACGTAACGACCGCGGAGGTGTCGGGGAGCGGGGAATGACTAAGGTCGCGAAATGATAACTCGAGTGGCTAAAGTTAATAACAAAAGACTATGGTTTATTAAATAAAAGAAGTTGAGGTTTGGTAATCGATCAGTAATATAAAAGAAGTGAATTTAGGTTTGCGTATTCCCTATCTAAACGGTGCACCAGCACGTTATCTCAGACGTCAGCTGTCTCGGAGGCTGACGTCACGCTCGCGGTAATTTACGCCGCGCACGTGAGGTATAATACGCCTAACGTGTGCGGTACTCTACGCGCGCGCTCACCGAGTAAAGCGACGAAGTGTGAGAGCAGTCGCGATCGCCGCGCGACCCACACACGTATACGTGTGAGAGAGAGGGTAGATGGCGGGTTTACACGTGTGCGCACTCACCGGCTTTTTCAAAGCCGGTGGTTTGACCTCGCGTTTAACCTTGATGAAGTGCGAGCCCGATGCCTACACTCTCTCCACCGCATGAGAATGCCTACTCGAAGCCGATGTCCAGGTGCGACGAGCCTGGACAAGCGGTTATGCGGAGCTAATACGCGGCGCGGAAGAATTCGTGCACGCTTACCTTTTATACGATTTAGTAACGCCTCAGCAAGGTGATCGGTCTCGGACGTGTCGTGTCTTCCTTCCTGGAGAATATATAAATCTTTATGCTGCTATGGATTGGACACGAGAAGTGATGCTATTTCCTCAAAACACTAAGTAGTTTGAGTGCGGCAGGTGATACTAGCCTGTCGCACTTGAACTTTGCACCTTAACACGCTAAAACTGTAGAAAATACGTCGATACACGATTTTCGTTTATCGCGAATAAAACACTTGTGATTCACGCTCTTACACTGTACTTCTTTTTAGAAAATCCGACGATTACTTTTTAAATAACAGACGAAAAAAATGGAGCGAAAAGAAATGCGGTTGCAGACTACTGTAGCGAACTATAAGATGGCCGTCGCCTCGCCGAGGTCTGCTAGTCATCACGTCGATGCAGCTCAGATTCTGCATCGACGCGCCATCTCGTGTTCGCGCGCATGAGGTACTTCAACTACGGCTTATACACGACGTCGATACGGCAGGCCGTGACAACAGATGTACCACAAACGAAAAAGCGAAAAATACCAGTATAATACACGTTTAAAGGTTGAATAAAATTTTTTATAAAAGTGAATATATTATTTTTTATTATTTCATAAACTAATAATACATACCCAAGCACATATTTATAATTAATTAATTATTTATTTATAAAAAAGAGTAAAAAGTTAATAGTAATAATTATTGTTAATTAAGTATTGTTAAATAAACTTTTTCGGGGAAATGAGTAGGCCAGATGTTATTATATTCGCGAGCTATCCGAAATTTAAAAAAAACTGAAATATTTGTCAATTAGTTACCGTGATATGAAGAAGTTATTTGAGCGCGTCGGATTTGAAATTCCTATGCTCAATTTTTTCGCTTTACACTGTAGCTTTCTCCACTTTTGACCCGCATCTTCATGATTATTTATAACAATGTAATTTTGCAATAAACGTGACGCGATAATTTTTTTATGTTAGTACAACTATTAATTCGATTTTTCGTTCCTGCCTCGTTTCTTAATATTAATAATTAAAGACACGGCGATTTAAAAAAAAAATTATCTCAGCTCCTAGAGCACTTAGAGAGTTCGTAGACTGCTTAAAATTTGGAAAAAAATGCCAGCTTTTCAACGAACCTACTGTTGTTTATCTACGACAAATATTGGAGTCGCAATTCGAATTGCTTATAACGAAAAAAATGACGTTTTTTATTTTGCGATTTTAAACAATTAAACTTAAAATAATCGCTTAGCTATTCATTGTTCGTGAAAGTAGAGATGTTAAACTTTCAATATCACTTTGGTGCATCCTCGTACCATGCCCCACGCCTTGGGAAAAATCGCGCAAAAAGACCAAAATGTAATAAATAAATGTAATTATGCAAAAACTATTGAATATTGTTAGCTAAACTTTTAACTACTTATGAAGTACCATAAGAGCCATAACGGAGTATTAAACAATCATTAAAATGGCCATTTTCAGCGGTTTTTTACGATTTGAAGATAAATTTAAAGATTAACTAAATTTAAACCTGAAAGTCACGTTTTGTAGATCTTTTTAATATCTACAAAGTTTATATTAAGCTTTTTTCTGTAAAGTCAATAGTTTCTTTTCTGTGCTTAAAACACTGATTTTTAGATCATGAATTCGTTATTTAAAAAATGATTCTGACATAATTTTTTGGCTCACTTACAGGATTATTGTACCTGATGACTCCCTCGATCAGAATTGGCTTGAAAATCTCTAGTTACATAAAAGGGGGAGAAAAAACTAATTTGACTGGCCTATCTTCTGCAAGCAGCTAAAGCAACTCAACTCATCTATACCGCTGTCAAAGGGACATAGTTTTGCTCGACTCACCGCCTTCATTGACAGCGATGGAATTATTCAAGAAGGGGGTCGACTCAATTTCTCTCATCTCAGCTACAACTCAAGACACTCGGTGATTCTCCCTCGACAATCTCAACTCATGGAGTTAATTATTCGGGCAACTCAACTAAGAGCGATGAATGGCGTTACTCAGCTCACCCTCGTAACTATTCGTTAATAGTATTGGACCACCGCCACCGGCAGACGAGCTCCGGCAAGATCTTTCACTTTAAGGTGAGGTGCGTGTGCTTGTCAAAGAGGCATTCGCGCGCAACAATTCATGGATCAGTTATCGAAGTCTCGAGTCACACCATCTCGTGCCTTCACTCACACCGGCATCGATTATGTTGGTCCACTCACACTCAAGGCATCGAAGGGAAGGGGGAGCAAAACTAAAAGGTTGGATCTATGTCTTCGTCTGCTTTTCTACATCGGCTGTTCATCTTGAAGCAGTGACGGAGTATACTTTAGAAGGATTTCTGGCAACTTATCGACGGTTTGTCTCAAGACGCGGAATTCCCTCATGCATCTACTCTGATTGCGGAACGAATTTCATCGGGGCAGAGAAGGAACTAAAGTCATGTTCTCTCAATACACCAAGGAGAACAGTCAAATTGCTTCCACATTATGCACGCATTCTACTCAATGGACATTCAATCCGCCTGCCACTCCGTGTATGGGTGGTAAGTGGGAAGCGGTGGTGAAATCAATAAAATTCCATCTTCGTCGCTCAATGGGGGAGGTCCTGCTTACATTTGAGGAGCTCTCAACACTCTTAGCGTAGGTGGAAGCAATCCTAAACTCAAGACCTTTGGTGCCCCTCAGCGAAGGTCCGAAAGATCTCAGCGTTCTCACTCCAGAACACTTTCTCACTGGCTCTGATCTAAATTCTCTTCCGGAACCATCTCTATTGAATTTTGCAGAAAGTTGACTATCACGGTGGCAACTCATCCAGCAACGCAGCAATTTTGGAAACAATAGTCTTCTCAATACCTCCAACAGCTGCAATACTTTTTCAAGTAGCATCATTCATCTCACAACATTCACATCAGCTCATTAGTTCTAATCACGGACGAAAGCTTCCCTCCAGCACGGTGGCCCTTGACAACTATTATTAAGTCCACAAAAATATTTATCAATGTCGTCGAAACTTGTTTTGAATTCCTCCCAGTCACTGTATAAAAACGCAACACCTTCAAAGTCATTCGACAATAGTCGAAAAACAGGTTTGTAGTACACGTCGCCGAACTTGTCGACGAGCTCGTCGTATACCAAACCAACAATTACCTTCTTGGTGAACGATTTATTTAAGGCGTACAATGTACAAAACACTCGATGTGGCTGTTGTGCAGCTCGTGGTAGGGTCGCCACGGCGATCCGCGTATCTTTATGAGTAGAAAACGAATGGTGCGAAAGACTGTAAAGCGATCCTTTAAATACAGCTCTTCAAACTATGCACACGGTTAAAAAAGTGCAGACGTTTAAGAAGTAAAGCGTGAGACAAGCAAGGTTAAACAATGACGCTCATGTAGTTGAAATAATTAAATTTCCATGACACACGTTATATCGTCTTACATCAAAACTTCTTTGAAATGCTGACAATTATAACAAAGACATTTTAGAGCGAGAGTTTTGTAAACATCTGCCTGAGCTTCCACCGTTACCAATGAAATTTCCGTCAGCTTCTTTATAGCGCACATAGCATCTAACCACGTAATCATTTTTTTCCAAGTTGACAAAAAAATTGTCCAGAAACTTCTTGAAACCTAAGCCATTACTCTTATAACTTAAAAACATAATACAATATTTACCACATATATCGGATGCGTTATTTTGAAGTTGTATTGCGTACCAACGAATTGTTAGAATTTTTTCGCAAATGGCTTATGCGGTCGGGTATTATAGGCGGTAATCCAAAACTATCAAAATATAGACCGTCAGAAGATCTATCGACGTAGAAAGCAACCCAATGCATACTAGGTTTGGTATCATCGTCAGTGTTTACGATGAACGCTGTCGGTTTGGTCCACACCCGCGGGATTTGATCGTTTGGGAATACACCTACAGTATGCGACTGGATTGGTGAAAGGATCTTCAATATTTGAAGGCTGTCCATTGTGAAGATTGATTAAATTTTTATTTAGATAACCACGGTATAAAGATAAGTAGCCTTCCAAACGATAAGCGTGATTTAACGAACATCGATATTTATAACCCGAAAATTTTAAAGCGTGATGCATACAATATACGTTAGATGATAAATTATCGAACGGAGGACAGTCTCTGTCACATTCCAAATTTCTGATTTCATTTGCTATAATTTTATGAAGCATCAACCACTATTCACTGCCTGTAACGTAAATTTTTCGAGTACTTTTTGTTAAATCTTGCAGAGTTTTATGAAACACTTTCACCATTTCCAGGTAATAAAACTTCTATAGGTTAATCATCAGTTAAAGACGATATTGGTTTATATTGTATCCAGGGTGAATTTTCTATTGTTGTTTGAGTAGGAGGAATTTCAAACAGAAATAACTCCGACTTGAGACGCTCACATGAATTGGTGTGTAAAAATGCCATCGTATCTATCCAAAAATATCTCTCGTGGTTCTCTTTTTCTTCTTTTGTTTCGTTTGTTTTCTCTTAGCCTTGCCTTTGTCGAACTCTTAGACTTGCATTTTCCCGTTTCCCTTTTCCTAGAAATGCGTTTCTTCTTTTTACCTCTGTGATTTGTATCAGAGCCGGTGCCTGTTTGCAACTGAAGTGGTAAGTCGTAGCGTAGTAATTTATATTCCGACCCCTCCATTAGTTTATCCAATTTCTCCTCTGCTTTTCGTTTGAGAACTTCGCCAGATTCTTTAAAGCATTTGCGAATCGACTCTTTAAACGGAGTGTTTCGCTTGGTAACATCAGACATAATGTTCATATCAGTATGCATAGTCTCCTTCCCAACAGCCTTGACTCCACGAGTGAAAAGTGGGAGAACGCGATGGAAAATTCCAGCCAAAAATGAACCCAGACCGCCGTAACCCCTTTGGTAGGGGGATGCAACGTAAATACGCCAGACCCTACCATTAATCTGTTGACCCCCACCAAACACCTCCCCTCCGCTATATCCACCGCCAACTTGCATGTTGAAGTATTCTTGGCAACGCTCCATCACTGCATTAAAAATGAGTTCTAGTCAAGTTTCTTGAAATGAAGTGTCACCGTCAAAGTACTGTAATCGAATGGAACTGCACGACCACTTTGATCCCTTGTATCGATTTCGATTGTCTGAAATGAGACTTATCTGCTGTGGCAGCTACGTCATGAAATGTGTCGTGGCATGTTCCGCAAAATCATTCATGCTACGGTCGCTCGGCAACACAATATAAATCTGATCTTTCATTTAAAAAATACTTTTTATATTTTCGTCAATTTATTCGCTCTAATCCAGGAATTGAACTTATTGCCGTATCCTTTCCACTTTACAAAATATTCTTTAGACGAACCTTTGCCTCTAGTTTTCAAAATTTCATCATTTTCAAAAACGTCTGTAGTTAAATTTTTACGCATACTGCACAATTCTTCGCCGCAGAAAAAACCGTCAATTTCCTCGCCTGCCAAGTCTTCTAAATAATAAACTGCAGGGGGACGCGTCGGTGAGATACGTGTAATTTTAAAAATCTGTTATGTCGTGGGCCTTCGATATAAATCGATGTGAATTCTACCGAAATAGCCCTGACCTTTATTTGGATGCTATTTTTGGATCTGAATCAAAATTTTTCGGAAGATAAATATAGTCCTTAATTTTTACCGAATTCCTGGGAGGAAGTTGCAACATTATCTTCCGATCACGAATGGCAGTGCGTGGGTCGAACATGACGCGATGAGTTCTATGCCGGGGAGATCGTTAGTTGTACGCACGTGGCTGGTCGTACGCTGACATGGATGTCACCCAGTTGATCCCCACGAACGTGGAAGCCCTCCCGTGACGAAAGGTAGGGCAGCACCCTCCTGTGCTATACACTGATGTTGTATTCAAGGCCCGTTGGCCTAACCCAAAATTGACAAAGTTCGAAGTTCGGAATTCGGATGTTCTGTACACTCATATATTCGAGGCCCGGAGGTCTAACCAAAGTTTGACAAAGTTCGAAGTTCGAAATTCGGAGATAATTAGAATGTGAATTTAATTATGTATAAATCTCAAAAATAAGACAAAGAACGGAGCTGAATATTTCTTAAAAAACGGAAAATTCGAATGTTCTTTACTCACACGAAAATAGGAAAAAATACGAAATGCCGAATTTATTTAGGATACCATAGGAGGAAATGACTGATGGAATTTGGAAAAATAAAAAACACGAACAATTTTGATTTTAGACGGAAATAACTTAAATTTATGACACAGTTTATTAAATTCAAAAGCAAAGAAAATATTTTGACATTAAACAATATTACTGGTTATTCGCCGCGACTTATAAGTACTAATACAAGAGACAATCGTAAGGCAGTTACAAAGCTAATTTTTTCGCGACGTGATTACAGAGATGAATTTTACGGTTTCGGAGTTCGGACGCGACTGACTGGGTGCACTGCAACTCTCCGCTCCTAGGACCTCTCCCCCATAGTGGTGTTTCCGTTGATTGGCTACAGTTGGTCAGTTGTCGCTTTCTGATTCGTAGAGAACAAACATCAGAGAGTGGACTTAGGCACATACGCCCGAGTCCAGACGCTGATGCTGCAGCTATACGATATCTTCTTATCCGCCTGTTAGTATTTCGCTTCTACTGTACGTTATACATTTATAACTTGATTTTTTCTCACGCTGTTATTACTACGTTATTGTTGCCTCTAAATGAATGTTGATAGCACGTACACAGAGAGAAGAAAATCCTTGTATATAAGAAAAAAACGCATGATTTAATTTACTGTAAGGAAATATTGTTTAATATAGAGAGATTTCGTTAACTATTAGGGCATATAATTTTGGCACAAACATCATAATTTTATAATGTGAAATTTTATACTTGATCTACAATTTATACAAAATCCTTTTTTATCTCTGTGTCCGGCAGTTTCAAAATACAGTTTTTGCTTATTTTACGCGGCCACAAAATTACAAAATTCGATTCTAATGATCGCGACATAACACCCCCCACCTAAGATGGGACGTATTAGTCAACAGACGGAGCGTCCCTAAAGTTTAATCTACGTTCTATATCGCTATAGTCCAGGGGGCGTACTGGGAGGTGTACCACGAGATGATGTTTCTGGTCTGCTCGCGGACAGTCTCCTTCCCGGAGCTAGTGGTGGCCTGTTAGGCTCCCCAACGTCCATGGCGGTCGGTCTTGGTTTGAACAAACTCAAGAGTAAATGAGCCAATGTTGACCAGACGGCAGCGAGTATGTGCGTACTACATCCATAAATCGTATATAAAGCGTAACCCCTCAGTAACGTATCTAAAACAAATTTCAGGGTTTGTATAATCATGATTATTGCTATAACGCCTGCTGCTGCAATGCCAAATTTCGAGAAAGAGGACCAGAAACGGGAGTGGACAGATTGTGTATAGGTTTCTATAGCTTCGGGGTCAAGGAGATTTGCTGGTTAGGAGAACCGGCTGGGAGGGTTCTATCTGAAACTTTACACGCAATCGATTCTAGTATAGCTGGTCTCTCTGCGTTAAAACTTAAGTGATCGTGTAACCGCTCTAGTTCCTCCGGGCGGTAAATGCCATGGCTATGATGTTCTGCAGCTCCTCGTATTTCCACGTGGGTTTCTCATGTGGTGCCAGCATTTGTGGTGGTTCGACTCTCGTTGGCATTGGCAACATTTGATGCCATGTTCCGTGTACTTCGAAGTAGGGTGGCATAAATCGGTTGCAGTCAATCGAAGAAGCAATAGATGTTAGCAGCCTAGAGTTCGGCTTCAAGAATCCATCCTTTTTTCCACAGGTAATGGGCAACTCGTGATAGCACGTTTGCAGATACCGTAACTTACATTCGACAGGTTGGCACTGCACGATGTGAACGGCCTCTCCGGCCGCAACCGCTGTGTAGCCTCTCCTTTTCATTATCTGCAGGGCGAAGGCCTCGGGATCAGACTTAACCTGGGTGAGTGCATTCTTTAAATTCTGCCGCTCTAAATTACATCTGTGGAACAAAATATCTTTATATAGGTTGTCGAATTGTGTATTGACATGTTTTGACAATTACGATATCTTTGTATTGAAATAAGCTGTTTTCAGAATATTTTGAACTTTAAGCGTAGAGGTTTTTACTAGATCATTCCTTAAGACGTTTTCCATAATAAGCAATTTTGGGTGTTCCGTTTTTATGAGTCTATATCCACACAGATTCTCTTCTCCCATTGAGGCAAGGCCAAACTGTATGCCATTTGTGGAGTTAGCGAAGTACACCGCGGACGAGTCTACTGAAGTGACTCCCATTCCTTCGAATAGTACCGCGTAGTTCTCAAAGCCGCAAACCGTTGGCGCAGTAGGAGTCTAGTAGACATCACGCTATCGAGCTCCTGGCAATGACCTGTTGAGAATTGACACACGGTGCCGGTGGGCAGAATTAGCTTGCTTTTACCTTTGTCAACTGACGCCAGCATTTGACTGTACGTAATTTCGACCTTGGCCGTTACAACAACATTTTCGTAACTTTCATTTTGTTCGTTGTAATTTGCCTCCTTGCACTCCCCGTTTATTGTCAGATGTCCTGCAAATACTACATTTCGATAATTAGTCACGTTGTCCTTTAAGCCCTGTAGGAGAACTTCCCGAATTTTTAACAGTCCGAAATTCGCCAACTTGTTGCACCGTGCCCTGCTGAGTTCCTCAATATACGTCCTTTCGCCTCCCCTGACTTCTGATATGTGCTAGTACATGCCACAGTAACGAATACTCTATTCTATCTTCACCCTGCAGGCTTCCACAGGAACATCCCCATACTCAATCTGCTGCAATAATCGGAATTCCAAATTGGTGTGATTGGCGGGTCCCTGGGCCACTTCACATTCGCGTACTTCATAAGTGGAGAAGGTAGTGATATTCAGAGGGCCCCTCCCACATTCATACCCGGTTATTGAAAGGGTTACAGGAAAATAGGCGGAGAGAGTGACAATTAGCAGCAGTGCGTAAGCCATGATTTCCTACAAACACAAGAAATATGATTAGATATCTGGGGTTCCCGAACTTGACGGGTTAGTTGTCGGGGGGTCTTCCCTTCTGATTCTCCGCAGTTTATTCGTATGAATAGTCTGTGTCCCCCTCTTACACGTTATTTTTCATTTCTACCGTTATCAATTAATTCTAGTACCTTATACGGACCGCAATACTGCGGTGCAAATTTATGTTTATTATTAGGTTCGTTCAGTAACATTACACTATCGCCCACCTCGAACGTACATGGATTAGCGCGGCGGTCGTAGTATTCCTTTGACCTTTCCTTTGCACTACCTAAATTTTCTTGTGCTAGCTGTGCAATTTCATTAAGTCGCGTTTTGAATCTCAGTAAGTAGTGTTCATAAGTCTCGGTTAAGTCCTCGGCGATTTCAACACGTGCTGAAGGCACTCTCGCGATGCGTCCATACACACACTCAAATGGCGTCAATTTCGTTCCCTCGTGTACGCTTGTGTTGTATGAGAAACAGGCACACTCTAACCATGTATCCCATTCTTTTATATGGGTGACATAGTTCTTAAGCCATTCCTACAGGGAATGGTGCATACTTTCAATTGAACCATTGGACTGCGGCATGAAGGCGGTTGTTGTACACCATTTTATGTTGCATAGTTTCGTAAAGTTCTTAACTAGGGAACTTGTAAAGTTCGTACCCTGATCCGTCAGGACAATTTTCGGCGCTCCAAAGGTATAGACTAACATTTGTAAAAATGCATCCCCAATCGATTGTGAATTTGCTTCCATTAAAGGCATGGCTATGCTGTATTTAGTTAAAAAGTCTTGCATCCTTAATATGTACTTATTTTCAGATTTAGTTACAGGAAGTGGTTCCCCTATATCTAAGGATACCTTGTTAAAGGCGTCACCCGGCGTGTCCGTCAGGATCATAGGCTGATTAACTTTGTGTCGCACAAGTTTATTAATCTGACAAATGAGACACCGCGGAATGAATGTTTGTATATCTGATTTCATTCCAGACCAAAAATATGTTTGTCTCATTCTTTTGTAAGTTTTCGCTACGCCCTTGTGGCCATTTATATGTGAACAATGAATTTCTCTAATTAATGCATTCCGAATCTCTGGCCTGGGATATGAAATCAGATTCTTGCATAAAATGATTTTCGTAGGCGAATCCGCGAATCGGTCTTTAATCATATCTACGATCCTTGCCCACGGGATATCATCGATACTGTCGGTTTTCGATATTTTAAGACTGTTCAGCTGTAATGTGTTTACGGCATCGAGCTATGACGCTAATATTTCCTTAAAGATTTCCGGGTCTGTTCTTATGTGTAAATTTTCTTTAACCGGTAGAGCTATTTTATGCTTTGTGCCTATATTCGTTACCTTCACCTTTCCTAAAACTACATCGGTTATTCTCGGAAGTCGCCCTTCGTCTTGCAGCTTTTTCGCTCCGGTACATAGCGGCTGATTTTTTACGGTTACAAAATACGCTAGGTTATCATGATGGTGCAGAAAATCATCTCTCGAATGGATGATGTTTCTAGCTATGCGTGGTTCTCGCGTCTCGACGTTTCCCCGATCATACTGTATCCCCTCACTGTCCGATATATCGGAATCCCCATTGGTTGACGCGTTACTGGCTTGGTCATTCATCGGTCCGGACATGCGACCAGGATTTAAGGTATGGGAATCACGCTACATAGGAAAAAGGTTCCTTCCTCATTCCTTACCGCCACGGAATCGTGTTTCTGATATAAAATCGCGTCGTCATTAGGCTGGTCACGTTTTGTCGGAGGAAGTATTGTTTCGGCACTACTCTCAGAGAAAGCATCCCCTCGTTTCCGAATAATGTTTACGGATAACGCGGGTTCCGGTAACGGGTTTCTCGATAGGGCATGCGCAATGTAATTAGTTTTTCCCGGGATATATTGGATTCCGAAATTGAAAGCAGCTGTTAGTTTGAAGTACCATTTTTTAATACGCAAGGTAGAGTCCTTTACCGAATGCAGCCACACCAGGAGTCTCTGATCAGTTAAGAAAGTGAACCTTCTGCCTAAGATACAGTAGCGAAACTGTTGCGCGCAATATAACATGGCCAATAGCTCGCGTTCTATCGTGCTATATCGGATTTAGGTATCGGTAAGCACGCGACTCGCATAGGAGACCGGGTGATGTATTTCGTCATTAATTTGGGACAACCAACTGCCTATCCCATCCAACCATGCGTCACTAGTAACATAAAAATGCTTCGTGAAGTCGGGATGCCTTAGAATCGGTTCTGAAATAAGGTAATTCTTTAAAATCTCGAAGGCGGTTTGCGCTTTTCCATTCCACATAAAGGTTTTACCTTTCTTAGTTAAGTGAAACAAGGGCTTTGCTTTCATAGCGTATCCTGGAACGTGTCTGCGATAAGAGCCAGTAATTCCGGTAAACTGCTTGATTTATTTCGGGTTCCTGGGTGTTGGAAATTCGGCTATTGCTTTAAGTTTTTTCGGATCGGGCTTCACCCCCTCTGGCGTAATAACATAACCCAAATACGTAACGTATTCCCGGTAGAAGTGCGTCTTTCCCGGATGTAATCGCATATTACCTTCAGCTAACCTATCGGCCAAATCTAAAAAATCTCGATCTAATTCGTCCCAGGTTGTCGCTGCTATGATAATATCATCAATGTAAGCAAACATTCCCTTTCTTTGTCGAACTACTTTATTTATTTGCTCCTGGAAGGTCACAGGCGCGTTTTTCATACCGAAGGGCAATCTCGCGTATTGAAAGTATCCGAAACTAGTCGAAAACGCCGTGTATTTACCATCTTCCTTGCGCAGTGGAATCTGATGGAAACCGCTGGACAAGTCTGCGACTGCGAAATAATTTGCCCCGCCTAACTGTTCAATTATATGCGTGAGGTTAGGTATCGGAAAATTCATTGTGACAGTTTTTTCGTTTAGCTTCCTACAGTCGTTAACCAAACGCCATTGCCGTTTGCCTTCCGGGCTGTCGGCCTTGGGCACTACCCAAATCGGTGAGTTGTACTCGCTAGTCGAATGCTCAATAATTCCCGCTTCTAGCAAAATATTTATCTGTAGCCGTACGAATTCTCCTAACGCTTGCGGAATAGGATACACATGTCTTACACAAATCGGAATCTCGTCAATTAACTCTATTCTATGTTCAACCAAGTTTGTAGCCGGTAGGTGTTTGCCCGGTAAATGAAATATTTCGGCCGTTCTTTTTACTATTTCGCTTAATCTATCTAGGCATTCCGCGTTTAAATTCCCATTTCTTAATTTCAAGACCTGCTCTTCGCGAGTAACTGCGCTCGAGTCATGGCTAGCAATTGCGTTTTCTCTCTCCTCTTGGAAAGAGCATAGTTCGATTATCCCTTCCGGGTTTATCTCCTCTGTTTTCCCTAATTCTTCCGTGACCGTATTTATATATAATGATAGTTCCCTTTTATCAGTCGAAATATCGAGCAAATTCGCGCCTTTACCTTGTGATTCGGCCTCAGTGCCGCTCTCCCACGACAACGAATTCGCGTCTCCGTCCGTTTCGCTTCCTTCTTGACCCCCCACCTGCGACCATTCATATTCTGGCGGTAAGCCAAGGCTAATTAAATCCAATAACACTCTATTAAATTACTCCTCCGAAAATTCGTAGTCATTTCCGCGATTTTCTCTGACCGATTGTGATTCAATACCGGAGCTATCCCTGTCCTTTACTACTCTGATCTCTCCGTTTTCCTCCGCGGTGGACGCGACCTCGATCTCGGCTTTATCGTCATTCACTTCTACAGGTGTTCTCGCGTTATTTTGTGTATTTTCAAATGGAATAATTTCCTCCCCGAAAATAATTTGACCCTTGTCGTAATCTATAATTGCCGAACTCTGTTTGAAGAAGTGAGAGCCTAAAATGAGCGGGTATGAGATGGAAATTTACTATCTACCACAACAAATCTCGACCTTATTCCGTAGATTTCAACATAGCAAATTCCAAGTGAATGTTGATCATGCCCCGATATCCCTCTTAAAATTGGTTTCTCCAAAATGTTTATTTCTAATTTCCTATGAAGAGCAGAGATTTTGATCAAATTTGGCTGAGAACCCGAATCAACCATAGCCTTAATCGGGGATTGAATGAAATCCCTTGACTCTACACTGATAATCGGAATTGAGCTAATATTTTTTAAACCTACGGTGTTGGCTGGGTGGCTAACACCTCCTCTGTAGTCTGAACCGGCGCGTCCCTTGCTTCGTTCCGCCCTGATTCGGAACGATGTTGTCGTTTCCCTGTGCCTGACGTTGTGAGTTAACGAAAGCCAATTTCCTACAATCATTTTTAAAATGTCCCATACGCTTGCAATATTTGCACTGTACGTTACTCACATCTACACCTTGGGGTAGTTCGCTTAATTGTGGCGAGTTATTTGGTGCACCCTACATTCCTCCTAATGCCTGTGCCGGGGTGGTATTGATGTTATTTCGCGTATCGTTTCGGACGCCTGCTCTTTCCGTACTCTTACCGTGCTTGCGATTATCCCGTTCAACCTGCTTGTCAACGTATAACGCGTTATCTATCACTTCTTGTAGCGTCAGATATCTACTCATATTCATATGCAATCTGAATTCTAGTGGCAAACCATCGCGAAGTCTCTCTATTACATCACGGTCAATTTCCTGTATTTCGTAATCGTACAACTCCTCCCCCGTATCGCGTCTCTTCAAATCTAACATACCGTCGCGTATATCCATGATTTTATTTATATATACAAGCATGGTTTCCTCCCATCCTTTTGTCATCGCATCTAATTGTCCCCTTAATTTTTCAAGGTTTCCGTGGGCGCGAATACACTCTTTAGCTTGTCTATGAATGTGTCTAAGTTCTCGAAATCTACGTTCTCTACTGCTATATAAGTACTCTCGTGCAGTTTATTCTTTAATATGTTTACTAATTCGGACTCTAGATAAAGCGGCACAAGATGTACCGCGCGCCTGCAACGACGCACGAAGGAGGCTAAGTTAGTTCCGTCAAAATTAGGTACACTGTGCACAGCTTCCTTTAATCGAAAAGCGACAGGTATCTCCTGTGGAGGCGCCGCCGCCTGTATATTTCCGCGCCGTTGCCGTAATTCCCTTATCTCGCGCTGTAACTCAGCCAGCTGTTCTACTACATCTCCCTGTGTATTATCGTGCTCATTACTATTTCGCGAGCCCGCGCCAATTGTCTCGTTTGACACTATACGTACGGATGAGGTTTGTTTCAATGGCGTGGCCGGTTGTTTAACCGTAGCCACCGAACTCGCTGGGCCACCATCCCTATTATTTATATTCGAGGTTTCCGCGCTAGTTCCTTCGCATCTCTTTTCGCTTCTGAGTCGAACTAACACGGTTTTTTGTTGTTCTACGAGCGGCGACATAGCTTGATACTTCGCGTCTTGCTCCTTTGCAACACTGATAGCTTCAGCACGAATTCTTTCTACTTCCTCGCGCATGTTATCCTCTCTTGTCCTTATCTGTTCCTCATATTCATTTAACTCGGCTTCGCGCTACTTTAATTCGCGCAAGTATTCGCTCAACTCTTCTTTACCCACTTCTCCCTCGCTGTTCATGGCTTTAATGTAAGCTAATATTAACTGAGTCGAATTGACTCGAGCCACGGTCACTTACGTTATCATATGTAATACAAAGAGAGTTCCCGCACTCATCGGAATATACGAACAGAGAGAGATAAATAAAACCACGATTTAAATTTTTTTTTTATTTTATTTTATTTATTATTTTTTTTTTTTTTAACTTATGAACTTTATTTTTAGAGGAAACCTCAAAATGCATTATTTCTCTTGACGTGTAATTTTGATCAAAATCTCAATGAGAACTGGACTCCTTTTGCAACATTAATAACTATAACTAAGCGACGCGATCAATTATAATTTTTCTTTAGAAATCAACACGTACTAGAACCATTATGTAACACATGTACATTTCTTTCTGACAAATTTAAAATTTACGTGATTCTATTTGTTGCTATTTCAATTTATTTTTTATAATTCTCACTCAACTAAATGTTACTATTTCGTTCCGTAACGAAAGTTTATACCGACCGTCGTATTTTCTAGCAGCGTTAAATTTTATTAACCGATCGAATATAGCATCTGAGACGCTGTCACCATTGTTATGTCCTGGGCCTTCGATATAAATCTATGTGAATTCTACCGAAATAGCCCTGACGTTTATTTGAATGCTATTTTTGGATCTGAATCGAAATTTTTCGGAAGATAAATATAGTCCTTAATTTTTACCGAAATCCTGGGAGGAAGTTGCGACTTTATCTTCCGATCACGAATGGCAGTGCGTGGGTCGAACGTGGCGCGATGAGTTCTATGCCGGGTAGATCGTTAGTTGTACACACGTCGCTGGTCGTACGGTGACACTGATGTCACCCAGTTGATCCCCACGAATGTGGAAGTCCTCCCGTGACGAAAGGTAGGGCAGCACCCTCCTATGCTGTACACTGATGTTGTATTCAAGGCCCGTTGGCCTAACCAAAAATTGACAAAGTTCGAAGTTCGGAATTCGGATGTTCTGTACACTGATATATTCGAGGCCCGGAGGTCTAACCAAAGTTTGACAAAGTTCGAAGTTCGAAATTCGGAGATAATTAGAATGTGAATTTAATTATGTATAAATCTCAAAAATAAGACAAAGAACGGAGCTGAATATTTCTTAAAAAACGGAAAATTCGAATGTTCTTTACTCACACGAAAATAGGAAAAAATATTAAATACCGAATTTATTTAGGATACCATAGCAGGAAATGACTGATGGAATTTTGAAAAATAATAAACACGAACAATTTTGATCTTAGACGAAAATAACTTAAATTTATGACACAGTTTATTAAATTCAAAAGCAAAGAAAGAATTTTGACATTAAACAATATTACTGGTTATTCGCCGCGACTTATAAGTACTAATACAAGAGACAATCGTAAAGCAGTTACAAAGCTAATTTTTTCGCGACGTGATTACAGAGATGAATTTTACGGTTTCGGAGTTTGGACGCGACTGACTCGGTGCACTGCAACTCCCCGCTCCTAGGACCTCTCTCCCATGGTGGTGCTTCCGTTGATTGGCTACAGTTGGTCAGTTGTCGCTTTCTGATTCGTAGAGAACAAACATCAGAGAGTGGACTTAGACACGTACGTCCGAGTTCAGACGCTGATGCTGCAGCTATACGATATCTTCTTATTCCCCTGTTAGTACTTCGCTTCTACTGTACGTTATACTTTTATAACTTCATTTTTTCTCACGCCGTTATTACTACGTTATTGTTGCCTCTAAATGAATGTTGATAGCACGTACACAGAGAGAAGTAAATCCTTTTATATAAAAAAAAACGCATGATTTCATTTACTGTAAATAAATATTGTTTAATATAGAGAGATTTCGTTAACTATTATTTTTCTTTATTTCAAATTTTAGAATATAGTGAAGTTTCATTTACTTTAAGAGATTCAGTCTTTGGCTCAATTTTTTTTTTATCAACGGGGTTTCATGGATTTCATGTCTTTATGGGAACTATTTTTTTATTAATTAATTTAATTCGAATATATATAAATAATTTTTCTTCTATTCATTATATTAGGGCATATAATTTTGGCACAAACATCATAATTTTATAATGTGAAATTTTATACTTGATCTACAATTTATACAAAATCCTTTTTTTTCTCTGTGTCCGGCAGTTTCGAAATACAGGTTTTGCTTATTCTACGCGGCTACAAAATTACAAAATTCGATTCTGATGATCGCGACATAACAGATCTCTTGTGTCCAACGACTCTCATATTCTTTAGCGAAAACGTTCTTTGCACGACTGACGCGCACCAAGTCACCGACGCAGTATTTAAGGGTTTTGAAAACACGATTACCATAAATATTTTGTAAATTTTCAGAGGCTTTGGCTGCATTGTACAGTATTTCTTCGACTGTCGGCACCATTTTTGTGGCCGAATGTTCGGTATGATTCTACGCCTCTGCGGTCTTCTGCAAAACATCAACCTACTTTCGAGTATTTTTATGAGTAAAATACCGCCATGTTCTTTTTTTTATAGTTCTTATCAATCTTTCCACAATGGCAGCTTTGACATCTGGACTGCGTACCACGCTATATCGTACTTTGAGAGATCCCTCTGTAGCGGTCCGCCGACAAATTCTTTACATTTATCAGTTTGAAAACATATTGGTTTCCGGTCGTTACTTGTCGACAAAATACGCACAAAAGCATCAGCGACGTTTCTCGGATTTTTGTCCTTGACAGGTTCAACCCATGCACACTTGCTGAGAACATCGATAACAGCTAAAACGTAGCTGTAGTCATAGTTGTAAGATTTTATAGATCTCATGTTCATCAAATCAGCTTCCCACACGTCGTCGAAATTGCACACATTATAATTACGTCTAGGGAAACGATGTCGAACAGGTCTATGCAAGTTATAATCGCCTTGACTCTCAAGCCACACAATAACACTTTGACGATCGTATTTTTTATGCGTAGCTCGCAAAAGTTTATCAGCACCAGCGTCCGCCGAAGGTCGATGTGCTTCGTAATAAAGTTTTTCAAATGTTTTATTCATTGTTCGAGATTATTATTTTGTCTATTTTCTTCTTATCCTTTGGTTTCTGATCCTTCTTCTTCTTATCCTTTTTTATTTGCCCACGCTTTGATTTTTTATCTTTCTTGTCTCATTTTCTGATAACATTCTTGATACGCGAAAAAAATTTTTCAAAAGTTATCTTGCTAGGCATGCAGCAAGCTGTCATCATCGCGATTGTTCTTTCATCAGACGGTGTTTCTTCGGTGAGCATGCGAGAGAAGGCATATTGCGCTAAAACTTGGTCGACTTGACGACGATCACTGTTGGAGTCAGCATAAGCTAGATCATGCTGTCGGCATGCCTCGTCGAACGGTTTGATTTCAACGTCGCCACGTTCGATACGTTCTGCTAGCTTAGTTCCAGGTCCGCAAAATATCTAATGCGGTACATACATTTCAAACGGTAATAAATCAACGAGTGAATCTCGAACGCCGCTTTGCTTTCACTTAGAGGAAGCTTTATGATAGTAATTTTTTGAGTTATTGTAAAAACATGTTATAATTGTTTTTGGAGGTGTTAGTAATCAAAATATATGATTTTTGAAAAATATCTGTATGGATCAGTGGTGTATCTAGAACTACTTCAACATGGCCGCGTTCGGCACTCTCACTAGATTCTAGTGAGTGCCAAGATAATTTAGGTATTTTCTAGAGAGCGGTGTGCCGACGCGGCGGTGCGGCTGTCTGCAGCCGTAGGGGCGCACGGGGCAAATTGGGACGAAGCATTCAGAGCCTGCCTCTGCAGGTTATGTTTGCTTACCCCAACTTAGAGAAATTGCGGTAAATCTGTGTTGTCATTAATAATATGCAGAAATACGTTTTAGCAACAACGGAGAAAAAATTAGATAAGTATTACTTATTATTTAAATTTTATTGTCTATTTGAATAATTCTGAAAGGAATAAAATTCTTTTGAATAATCATTGAAATTCTCAAAACATTCTTCGACAAATATAAATTATTTTTTTAAGAGATACTTTGTGTGTGTGTTCTTTTAATTTCAGAAAATTATACATGTGTAATGCATATTGGACCAAAGAAGTATAAATTGAAGTTTTGATATAATTCAATCAGACATGAAAGAGACAATAAGGACATGCATTAAGTTTACAGCCCTCAACCTGTCAACCATCAAGATTATTAAATAGTTATAAAATAGTTTTGTGGGTAGTAAACAAGAAAATACTATAAACGAGAAGAACAGCATGTAAAAAAATCATTAAGTGCAGTTGCGATGTCTACTAATTACATTGAAAAGTAATTTTATAGTCTGTGCTGTGTTAGCAAAATCTATAGATGAAATTTAAAAGCTCATAAATGATGCAGCAGACTCGTCCACAACTTCTGACTTACAAGGAAGGGATACTTGGTGTCCACCTCCGATTTTGATGAAACTTCGCGTATGAGTAGAGTGTAAAAAAATATTCGACACGAATTTTTTTTTTATCTGCGGAGAAACATATCTAAGAGGTGAAAACCGCCCTTAAAGTTCACCCCCAAAAACCGTTTTTTTTAATATCTCAAGATGGAATCCGAATTTTTTAATGAAACCAACACCTATTTGTTTCTTATGAAAAGTCGAGTTTTTCGGCATAGTTTTAAAGCTGGGGGTTGCATCCCCTATTTTTTATAAGGATCAATATAATATTTTCCCTTGTATTTTTGATATAAAAATGTTTTAATGAGCTAAATTTGATTGAAAATTGCCATGTTATAAAGAAAATTGAAAATTATAGTAGACCTGTTTCGAAATTTAAAAATAAAAACACGTTAATGGAGTGAATTACCCCTAATTTAATTAATTACGTTTTTGTTAGTGTCTGCCTCCGATTTTCATGTAACTTTGCAACTGATGAGAGTATCAAAAAATATTTGACATGTATTTTTTCTTTATCTGTGGAGAAAGACATCTGGGGGTGAAAACCACACTTAAAGTTCACCCCCAAAAACAGTTTTTTTAATATCTCCACATAGAATCAGAATTTTTTAAATGAAACCAACACCTATTTATTTCTTATAAAAAGACGAGTATTTGAACACAGTTTTAATGATACCCCCTATTTTTATGGGGGTAAATATAATTTTCTTCACACTGTTTTTGAAATAACAAAGTTTTGACGAGCCATATTTGATAAACAAATGCCATGTTGTAAAGAAAATTAGAAATTCTAGTTGACCTGTTTCGATGTTTAAAAAAACACATAGAAGGGGTGAGCTACCCCTATTTAGTTACTTATCTTTCAGTGATTAAAAAAAATTAATCAAAACATTCCTTTGGATTTTTAATTCTGTAATGCTTATTTTGACCCATATTTACTATTAAAAGTTAAAAAAGTAAAAAATATTTTAATTTTAGTGGGGGTGGCTACTCCTATTAACATTATTATTACTAGATTATGAGCGAAAACTTTTTTTCATTTTTATTAATTTGTACAATGTGATGATTTGTCAATGTAACATATATAAATATTACAGAAATTGGTGAATTTGCAAATTTTATTCAATATACGTTTGACAATAATGATACTCTCTGAAAAATGTTTAAAACATAATAGCTTTTTACACCATACACATGGTATGACTGCAATTCCTCCTCATATGTCGCAAAATGGTTCCTCTTGAGTATGGAAACAGAAATCTACTGGACTTTGATGTCTTTGAGGTTTTTTCGTTAGGTATCCACTTTTATACCAGACATATTTAAAAACATTTTGAAATCTTCGTGAAGAAAATTAATTATGGGTTAGAGATTGTAGTTTGATTATATTATTTCTCTCGTGCAATTTAGCATCATAATTTATAAGAAGTGTTATGTCTGATAATTTTCTTATAAAGTTGTTCCATAATCGAAAACCATATACATCAAGAGGCTGTATCTGACCAGTTGTGCCTTTTGGTATCGTTTTCAATACAATATTTGACTCTTTCGGTAAAGCTTCTTTTACAACGTTTTCACATTGTCCACTCCATGAATTTAATAGCAGTATAGGTAAATTCCCACTGTGAATCAAAAATACATTTTGAATCCAAATTTGATATAGTTCCATGAATAATTTACAGGACGCTGATGCTTCTACGTATATATTTTCTGGTTTGAATAAAGTTTTTATTACTTTAGGTCCAAATTGCTCATGAGCCTCTTTCAAAACTATAAATAACGGGGACATAAGCTGTCCCTCTGCTGATATTGCTAGTTGAATAGTGTAACTATGTGTTGTAGAAGATACCGACTGAACGATATTTTCTACATTTTTAATCCCCTCATAACAAAGAGTGCGACCACTATGTATCTCTAAAATGTACCAACTTTAATCAGAATTGTAAACGTTTTGAGCACCATGTACTTTAATGAGATTTTTGACATCATTAACAAAATTTTCTTTGTGTTGTTTTACTTCTATTGCCTTCTGTGTAGATGACATAGTAATAAATTTTGTTATTTTACGTGGCACAATGTGATGTTTTTTTTTAATATTTGTATCCATCTATGTGAAGCTTTAAACCACGGAATATTTAGTTCTGCTTTCTTTACGAGAGCCGATCTTTTTATATCAATATCATAAAGAGTCACTTTTGATTCTGTCGCTTCTTTAACTTTTTGAAGTACATAAGTTGTTATTCCATATAGAATAGTTTTTCTGGTACCCCCTACTTCAATTTGTAATTTCCACTGTCACAATTGACGATCGGAAGTAACTTTTCTATACTCCGGTTTTATAGTTATCAAGGATAATGGCTTTCTTTTTCCACTTTGCCAATACTGCACTGCCTGTTTCTTATATTCAAAGTCTACATCTTCTTCATTCAGTAAACAAGCAGGAACCTCTGCATAATCTCTATTTAATTCATCCTCTTCTTCAATATCTTGTGGAAGTGTATCACTGTAGTCAGCCTCAAAAAGTAAAGTATATTCTTCTTCTGTATGTAAATTGTAATTTACATTCTCCTTTGTTATATTTTCTATTACATGATATAAAGTTATCTCTTGTTCGTTAGCTTGTGTTTCTTCAATTTTAACATTGTTAGGATTAAAGATTATAGATAATAAAGATATTACAACCAGTGGATTAATAGCCATTTTTTAATTTTATTTGAGGCAATGACGTTCAAGCAACAGCCGTAGATTATTTATTCTATAATTATTATTTTACTTAAAATAACTTTATTTTATTTTCAGAAACATCAATTGAACTTACTTTTATTTCAGATATTTCATAATTTTATCCCCTTTATTAAAATTGATGGCTATGTTATTTCACGTTTTATTCGTAATCTGATTGGTCGGAAGCGTTACCATGCTGTAGCTATGTGCATGGCAACGTAATGTTGTTTGTTTATATTTTTCTTATAAGGTTATTTTCCCATTCTTGAATATTGTATTTAAAGCATAGTTCATCTCCGCGCGCGCAACGCGCGTTTGATCTAGTCTTCTTTTTAAAATAAAGTTATGTTTCACTGAAATAAAAATATTATAATTACTACAGTATTATGTGACACACACAAATAATTTAATTTATTTTATTTGTTTATTGTATGGTAGAGAGAATCATGCCAGTTTAATATAATAAATACATAAAATAATGAAATTGAATATATGTATTTACACTCAAGCGCGCGCACGCACTCACACGCTTACACACGCACGCTCATGCGATTTCATTAATTTTATTTATTAATTGTATTAAATGAGCCAGATACTCATTACAATAAAATATTATACTAGTTTTATTTAAAACAGTTATTGAGGGCATGTCGAATAAGAATAAGAAACTTTACCGGCCACCACGTGTTTTAATTAAAAAATTAATTTGTAAACATTTATTTGATATAATCTCGACTTCAGGCTTTCGATTTGTGCGGAGATAATTTTCAGAAATTTTGAGGATCATTTTTGTTATAGTATCTGTGAGATAATTGGGTTGAAAAATCTGACGCCTATTTTAGATAATTGTAATTATTTAACATACACTCAATAAAAGGCAAACGAAAAATTTATTAATATATCATGATATGATATTTATGTATATAATAAATATTATAAATTCTATTAACTCTAGAAAAAAAATGAAAACAAGTTGATGTTTTTTTTACAAATATTCTTCTTATGATGGTTATATTAATAAATTGAACATTATTAGAATCATTATTTTATTTTACGTTTTTATAACGATCATATTTACATTATATCGCTTCTTTTAATTAAACTTACTATTTGACTTTAGATATCATTTTAATATTTGAACTATTTTATTTTTTTCAAGAAAGTTCTTATGACAAAAAATATAATAGCAATACTTACAAGCCCTTTTTAATAATTTATTTTTTGTATCCTCAATGCGTAATTTAACATTTTTTTTTAAGAATATATAATAAAATGTATAATTATATCAATTTAAACAATTGTATAAACACCAACAATATGTAATCAGTTTAGTAACTAGCGTGTAGTCAATACGAAGAAACACTACAAACTGACCACAGGCGAATAAAAATATCTCTTTGTTACTCGAGAATTATCTCGTATTCAAAGTTCATTTTTAACTTACCAATATTTTTATAAATGTCGTCGCGCAAAAAATATTCGTAGAAGCGTGATGACATTGAAAATTGTAATGTAAATTTAATATAATTATAATTATATTGCATATTTTGGTAAGAATGAAACCTTCATTAATAAAAAAAACTTAAATTTTTATGACATCAACAATACAAGTATCAATACGGGAAATAAAATATTATCCTAATATAATGTAAAAAAAGATGAATTTTTAGTAGAATTTTACCCAGAAAAATTCTTTGTTTATAGATAATTTCATCATTAATTTCATAAACAAAAAAAAATCGATAAAAATTTTCTTGCAAATTTTCATTTAATGTATTAAATTTTAGTACTCAATTTTAATATTTCACGTAAAATATGATTTGAAATAAGCATCTCAAAATTAAAAATCAAAAAGAATGTTGTGATCAATTTTTTAAATCACTAAAAGATAAATAACTAAAGTAGGGGTAGCTCACCCCTTCTATGTGTTTTTTTTAAACCTCGAAACAGGTCAACTATAATTTTTAATTTTCTTTACAACATGGCATTTTTTAATCAAATATAGCTCGTCAAAACTTTGTTATTTTAAAAACAGGGTGAAAAAAATTATATTTACTGCCATAAAAATAAGGGGTGCAACCCCTTATCATTAAAACTGTGTCCAAATACTCGTCTTTTTATAAGAAACAAATAGGTGTTGGTTTCGTTAAAAAATTCCGATTCCATCTCGAGATATTAAAAAAAATTGTTTTTGGGGTTGAAGTTTAAGGGTGGTTTTCACCACCAGATGTCTTTCTCCACAGATAAAAAAATATACGTGTCAAATATTTTTCGATACTCTAACCAGTTGCAAAGTTACATGAAAATCGGAGGCAGACACTAACAAAAAGGTGATTAATTAAATTAATGGTAATTCACCCCGTCAACGTGTTTTTATTTTTAAATCTCGAAACAGGTTAACTATAATTTTCAATTTTCTTTATAACATGGCAATTTTCAATCAAATTTAGCTCTTTAAAACATTTTTATGTCAAAAATACAAGGGAAAATATCATATTTACCCTTATAAAAAATAGGGGATGCAACCCCCCAGTTTTAAAACTGTGCCGAAAAACTCGACTTTTCATAAGAAACAAATAGGTATTGGTTTCATTAAAAAATTCTGATTCCATCTTGAGATATTAAAAAAAAACGGTTTTTGGGGGTGAACTTTAAGGTCGATTTTCACCCCTTAGATATGTTTTTCCGAAAAAAAAAAATACGTGTCAAATATTTTTCGATACTCTACTCATTTGCGAAGTTACATGAAAATCGGAGGCGGACACCAAATATCCTCTCCTTGTTAGATCAAGCTTTAATGTGCAAGAGTTTTTGTCCTAATATTTTGTTTAAAATAGAGGAATGTAAATCACATGTACAATAGGTATTGTATGCGCTTCACATTATGGTTTGGTATCAATACCAATATTGTTATAGTGACTAGTGTTATCTAGTACGTTAATATTTGACATATCAAATAATATAACTTATGTATTTATTTTAAATTACAAGAATAGCATTAAAGGCATGGTGTGGTTTGTGCACATAAGAATTATGCACATATTTATTGTGCACACTTTAGCATTGGTGTATATCTATATCTATGTGTATACTCCAATGCTAAAGTGTGCACAATAAATATGTGCATAATTCTTATGTGCACAAACCACACCATGCCGCATTAAAAATGTGTATAGTAAATATAATATTGGTGTATAACTTAATTTTTACAGATTTTTCAGCAAATTTATTTCATATAAAAAAATAGAGAACAACGAAATTAATCTTGGAAATATTTTTCATCGTTTTCTATGACCTTTCGCCATCTCACAGATAACAGACGAATGCCGGCGCGAAAGAAACTTGCAGGCTTCGAGGCGATAAAGTCATCGACCAATTTACGCACATCGTCCAGCGTTTTGAACTGTTTATCAATTAAGGCGTGCTGCAATGACCGGAACAAATGGTAGTCGGATGGGGTCGCGTCTGGTGAATATGCCGCGTGCGGGAGAACATCCCATCCCAAGTTCAAGAGGGTCTTCTGAGTCGCGCAAGCAACATGAGGTGGAGCGTTGTCATGCAGCAGTATGACTTGCCTGCTTTCTTGCCCAGTAAATGGCCTTTTCTGATCAAGTTCTCCGCTCAGTTTGTTCAATTGTCGACTGTAGCGTTCCGCAGTCACCGTCTGATCAGTTTTCAGGAGTTCGTAATCAAGCACACCCTTCATATCCCACCAGATACACAGGATAACCTTCTTTAACCCATTTCGTCCCAAGCGGCCATTTTATAGTTGATTGGTTTTTTGTCTCTAAAACCCCTAAAACTAACAAAATAATATTAGAGAAAAACATATTCTACAGTAAAAAAAACCTGCTCTTTTCGAATCTGAGGTCAGATTTGAAAAATTTTTCACCAAAAATTTTAGTCATATTTAAATATGACTGCCTGAAGACGAAAAACCAATCGACTATAAACTGTCGGCTTGGAAGGAAATGGGTTAAATGGATGTTATATTTCGGCGTCGGTGTAGTGGGTTGCCCGGGATCTACCCACGACTTTTTACGTTTGGGATTCACGTAAAAAATATACTTTTCATTACCGGTCACAATTTTCCACAAGAAGTCCTTTTTTTCTTGCCGGGCAAGTAGTGAAAGGCACGTGTTCATACGTTGACCTAGGTTATGTCCGTTCAACACATGTGGGACCCACCTTCCAAGTTTTTGAATTTTTCCCATTTGGTGCAAACGCTTGGATATAGCTCTTTGGGTGACTCCTAGCTGAGCTGCAAGCTCTTGTTGCGTTTGCGTTGAGTCTTAATCCAGTAGAGCTTGTAATTCCGCATCTTCAAATTTTCGAGGCAGTCCAGAGCGCAGCTGGTCACTGAGATCGAAATCACCACTTCTAAAACGTTTGTACCAAGAATTACGCGTTTCATAAGACACAACGTTGGCACCGAGAACACTACAAATTGATTCCCGTACTTTAGAAGCATTTTTGCCTTGTTGGAATTCGTATAGAATGCAGTGCAGAATGTGCTGTTTATCAGTTGCCATCGTAAACTCTGCTATTCTGAGAGGTTATGTAACTCACGTAGACTTGTCTTTCGGTGTTCTGAAACCTCGCATCCGATTCTTTCAAAACCACAAAAGACCACGAAAATATTCCTATTTTAAATCTAATTTTAAGCTCGAAGAAAAAATCTGTAAAAATTAAGTCATACACCAATACAATGGTGTGTAAATATATAAGGAATTTCTTACGGGGTATTAAAAAAATTAAATCTCTAAAACTATTTTACAAACAATAAGAGCCTAACTAAAACAAAATACTAGAAGATATTTTAATTGTATTAAATATCTTCAGTCTATCAATTTTGGAAATGTGTTCGATGTGCTTTTAATGATGTTCTGAAATCCTTTAAATACAAAGAATATACTTATTTTATTACTTTTTATTCATTCAAGTCGCAACTGCCTCACTTAGGCGATTAATAGTTATCCCTGATAAAGAAGACTCGTTTACAACTATTGGCTTGGATTAAGCTTTAGATGGCAAGAGTTTGTCAAAAATCTAGGACCATAAATCAGTTCAATTGAAATTGCCAATGCCAAAGGAGGAATTGTTTTAGCAACTGATTAATGTTTTATAGTATGTTAAGGCGGTCTTACACCTAGTGGCTTCTGAGGTCAAAATGAGCTATAAAAAAAAGAAAAATGTAGTTTAAACAAAATGCAATATATATACTATAAATATACACTATTTCTGATAATATGGCCCAAGACAATCTGTAGACCAATTTTACTCAGAGATATAGCATTTTCAATTTTTTCAATTAGCGTAACTTTAAAAAAAACTATTCCATTGATTTTCATGGGAGAGGAACTAAATTACTTGAAATTCATGCAGTTATGGCAGGAAAAGTTGGAAAAATAAAATTCCTAAAAATTAATATTTTTTTTATGGAAAAAACTGCTTTAAATTCATGAATTTTATGAACTTTTATGTTTTTTGTGGATCTTACCATTTTAAAATTATTTAATAAAATATTTTTCATATTTCCAACTCTTCCTGCCATAGATGAATAAATTTCATGTAATTCAGGCCCTCTCCCATCAAAATCAATGGAATAGTTTTTTTTTAAAGTAACGCCAAACCTTAAAAAATGACATTTTGAGAATTAAGCCTACAAAGAAAAATACCATAAAACTTCAAAAATAACCAGCCATTAGGTTCCCAATTTTTTTCCCTTCATGAAACTCAGTTTCCTGTACACCTAAGATATGTTCTTCTATATAAATATGTTGAAACAGAAGCTCTGGCACCTTGCATGCATCCGTTCCTTTAAAAGTTATTACTAATCTAACAGCATGCGTTCCATTCAAAGTTATTGCTAACAATCTGTCCTTCGCTTTTGTACTTTTGATTCATCCACTGTTGAGTCACTTTTTAACACATTGTACTGAGTTATATTATTATTTATTATACTAAGATTAATGTAGAATATGCATCAGGTCTTATGAAATATGAAATCCTAATCGCAACTTAAGAAGCCATCACTGTTATGGCCAAAAGTACATAAATACATAAAAGCCGATAAGCCCATTTTGTCAATGATCACTTGATTACGCATATTGTATATTAAATATATCTTGAATTCAAGTCTGTATTATATATTTCTTGTGTGCTAATCAGGCTTGTCGCTTTTCTGCGTAGATACATCTTGACACTTATTGTAATTCACAACTCTTCTGAATTGAATTATATCCTATAGTAAGCTAAACTCAATTATTTCACTTTCATCTTTTTTAGAAAGAAGATGTATTTATTTTTATCCGTAAAGAATTATTACAGCTCCTTCCTTCGAATACTTAACTAAATCAACTTGTTTTTCTGTATTAACTTTCATACAGCAATCTCATGCATCTTGAACTGAAGCTATAATTTACAAATTTAAACAAAACTGTCACTGCACGCTTGTATTATAATCACAATTATAAATACTTTTACATATATATCTTCACATATAATTTATTAAATTTTCAGTTCTAAATTCACTTATTTATACAAATAATGAAACATTATGAAAAAAATCTTTCTATTTGAGGAAGCCAAAACTCTGCAAAACAAACTGTTGAAATCACATAGCTACGTATCTCTGCTCATTTGAGCTTTTGAGCTGACTGCTGTGCGGCTGTGCCACTGTGTTTACACTGGCATTAGTTATATATATATATATATATATATATATATATATAGGTATAGGTACAAAAGGGAGTATTAATATAGTGAATTGCTATCGAATTTCGGTCACGGGATGGTCAATTTACTAGAAGCAGAAGTGGGAAATGGTCACAAGACGATTCCACTGTATTTCGAATTCCACAATATGGTTTATTTAATTTTTATAATAAATACTGTATGTGAATTTAATTATTTTTTTAATCCTTATATAAGGATTTATATAAGTATATACTTATATAAATAATGTTTTTTGATATTTTATAACACATTTAAGTAAATAACGTTTTCCTATCAGAAGTCTATAAAAAGGGCAAAAAACAAGAAAATCAATTTTCTCGTCATTTTAAAGATAGTAAGCTCTTTCAGCGGTTTATTTAAAATTTTTTTAATTATTGATCCAAACTATATTTTTTTTAGGTTCGAAATAACATATATAATCAAAAAATTCAATAAAAAAAATTTTATTTTTTCAAAATTTTTAGGTGTAAGACCGCCTTAATATTTGCATATTCTCAATGAAAAAATTAAACAGCTTAGGTATTTTTATTTTAAATTACAAGAATAGCATTAAAAATATGTAGTAAATATAATGCAATATTGTGCAAATGGATGATGGATTTCTCGCATAGTATTTCTAAAGTAACTTTAAAAAATAAGTTTAATATAATCTATCAATCATAATTTAACAAACAATAAGAGACTAACTCTAAAACAAAATACCAGAAGAAGATATTTTAATTTTATTAAATTTCTTCAATCTATCAAATTTAGAAATGTGTTTTTGCTTTTAACCGTGCTCTGGAATCCTTTAAATAAAAAAATATGCTTATTCGGTTACTTTTTATCTATTCAAGTCGCAACTGGCCCATTTAGTTGATTAAGACTTATTGCTAATAAAACAGACTCGCTTAAAATTTCTGGTTTGGATTACAAGAGTTTATCTGTACATTTTATCGAAGAAGTAGGACTATAAATCAGTTTAATTGAAATTGTCAGCGCCAAAGGAAGAAATGTTATGTGGCTAATTTGAACTATATAGAAGCATTATAAACTTTATTTTCACTAATGCTAAAGTGAAATCATCAATATGCATGGTTATGTATTTGGTACAAAATACCAATATTGTTTTAGTGACTCAGTTATGGTATGTTAAATTAAAAGTATTTTCAAGGAACATAATAAAATAGCTTGTTTATGGTGAATTACAAGATCAGCGTAAGAATATATGTAATCAATGTAGTACCATGATGTGTAAGCTGATGATGAATATTCTTCATTGTATTTGTAAAGTAAGTTTAAAAAATCGAATTTTATAAAATATATTAGTTGTTCTAATTTTTTATCATACTTTTTCTAAACATAATTTTACAAACAATAAGAGACTAAGAGCATGAAATACCGGCAAAAGTTAATATAATTGTTATTAAATATCTTTAATCCATTAAACTTGATAATGTGTATTTGCTTTGAATGGTACTCTGAAAACCTTTGAATTAAAAAATATGCTTATTCAATTACTTTTTATTTATTCGAGTCCAACTTACTTCCTTAGTTATCCAAACTATATCAGAATCAGAAATAACATATCAAAATATTATATGTATTTATAATTAACTTATACATACAGTTTCAAATATAAAAATTTTTATTTTTATTGCGCTACCACACCCTTTTATATACAGGAATTAGTACAAAGAGTCGCATCAGTTTACTCCTGACGGTCCTGACGGACCGTATCTCCATGCTCCATCGCCAGTTAATCCTTCATTATCGCTTTCCAGAACTAATGCTTCATCGAATAATGAACCAGATACAACAGTAACTCTTTAAATGTAAAATAGTAAAACAGTTACTATTTAAGGTGGCTCCAGCGTTGGGTATCGTATCAAGCGGAGGCCCCGCAGACGCCTCAGTTAACATTTACAGTTTTTCGCAAAATAAAAGCTTTAAATTTAAACCTATATAACTGTAAATGATTTATACGCATATAACTTGTAAAACAATATCACCAATAATAGAACAGAATGAAAAGGTTCATTTTTACCCCATGAGAAGCGCCCTCAAAAAGTAAAATTATGTACTTTGACAGTTACTTACTCTCTAAATTGCATGTTGATCTACAATTCTTATTATACCATCAGAACCGCTGTTTCAAATCCTATAACCACATACTTTTTTTACTGAAAACACGTTTTTTATTACTTTGAATACGCGATTTAACTTTTATTCTCAATCAAAGTCCCATAAGCTGCATGTTCAAAATGAACATTTTACGATGCCATTTTCTCGCTAATTTGGATGTTGACCCCACTTTTTCTTTACGGCAATCGAAAGTTGAAGGTTTCAATTATATCTTTCCCAAAGTTCATCTTAATCTATAATTTTAAGTAAATTCGCTGGAGCCACCTTAAGAGTGATCAGTCGGGTACTGCCGAAATGTTTAATATGCACTCCGAAATAGTGGACATCTATTTAGTAGTGTATATTAACTTTTTTAAATTGTAAATTTTTACTGTTTAAAAAAGTTAATATACACTGCTAAACAGATGCCCACTATTTCAGAGTGCATATTAACTATTTTGGCAGTGCCCGATTTATCACTCTGAAATAGTAACTATTTCACTACTTTATGATTGAAGAGTAGCCCATTCAAAATCTATTATGACATTGTATAGAATGTAGGGGCTCTTTATTATCAACTCAGCCTTTTTAGTGAGCACGCAGAGGATATTTAAAAAAGAAACTAAAGTCCAATAACTGAGTGGCCGGGGGACGCAAGATCCACGCATATAAGGGACTTACCCTAGTAGCCGGGACACGCGAGATCCACGCGTATAGGGGAACTCCGTAGACGTGCGACAGTGAGCGGGACAATTATTTAAATAATTTTTAAAGCCAAGTAGCCGAGGAATGCGAGGTTCACGCATACAAGGGAGTTACGTAGACGTGCTACACTAAGCAAGAGATTTTATTGAAAAAATTTTTAGACCCAAGTAGCCGGGAGACGTGAGGTTCACGCGTATAAGGGAGTTACGTAAACGAGCGACACCAAGCAAGACGATTATGAGGCGTTTCACGTTTTCTGTGATGTATGTATGTCTGTACGCCCGTATGTACGCATGTTGCTCGATTATCTCAATGAATTTTCAACCGATTCCACCGGGATTGCGAGAAAATACTCATCTAATTATGCTTAAGTGCTGGTTCCCAATTGAGATAGATCGATGAAAAATTGAAAAAATGCGAGCACAAAGAAACATTTAAAAAAATCGATTTTTAAGCATAATGTCTAGAAAAATTAATTTCAAGCTAATATCTACTGGCCTATCTGCTAAAACTAATTAAAATACACCTTTTTCCTGTTGAACATTTTTTGCTACGGGCACTATTTGCCAAGATAACGGCGAAAAACGGTAAAAAAGGAAAAAAATGGACGATTTTCGGCTATAACTTGACAGGATTTGATTTTACACAAAAATATTAAATAAGAAAGTTGTAGATAATATTAAAACAAAACTTTTTTCCATTTAACATTTTCATGTAAAATCAACTCCTGATGAGCTAGACTTACAGAAACGATTTTAACTTAGAGGACCGGAAAACCACTAAAATGGCACACACCCTTATCGACACTTTGTCTACGTTCAATCAATGATATATGATACCTTTTGTCCCAATTTTTTAAGGTGAATTTCCCTCTCAAAATCCCGGCCCTCTAAAGGTTAAACACCACAATATACATAAAATGGACGATTTTCGGCTAAAACTTGACAAAATTTGATTTTACACAAAAATGTTAAATATGAAAGTTGTAGATAATATTAAATTAAAACTTATTTTCATTTAACATTTTCATGTAAAATCAACTCCAGACGAGTTAAATCCAAAAAAACGATTTTTGATGCCTAAACATACATAAAATGGACGATTTTCGCTTATTGTTCAAGAATTTGACTTTACACTAAAGTATTAAATCGAAAAGATATTTAGATAACATCTAAACAAAACTTTTTCCCAATTAATATTTCCATGTACAATCAATGCTGATTATCTAAACCTATAAACACGATTTTTAACGCCTCAATACACTTTATATAGTCAATTTTCGCTTATTATTTAACATGATTCAATTTGACAGAGAATTATTAAGTGCAATAGCTTTAAATAATATCGAAAAAGTCAATATAACATTCGAAAGATCATATAGTTATAAAAATATAATAAGAAGATACAGAATTACATTTAATTAAAATAATGTTAAATGAGATAAACACATTGAAAGCATAATTTAAAAAAAACGAATTATCTATTTTTTTTTACAAAATGGCAAATATTATGTAAACTAAAACATTGTTGATACTATATTATGTTCTTTTTACAAAAGTTGTAGATAATATTTGAACAAAACTTTATCCCATTTAACATTTTCATATAAAATCAATTCCTGGCGAGTTAGGCGTATAAACATAATTTTAACGCCTCAATACACCTTACATAGTCAATTTTCGCTTATTACTTAACAAAATTTGATTTGACGCAGAAGTATTAAGACAATAACTATAAATAAAATTGAAAAAATCAATAAAACATTCCAATGATCATATAATTATAAAAATATAATAATAAGATATCAAATATTAATTGATGTTGAACAAAAAGAATCAAAATTACGTAATATTAAATAAATACATATTAAAGTAATATTATATTTAAAAAAAAAACTTCTGTAATCTATGTTCTGAATATATTTAATATAGATTTTGTAACATGGCGAATTGACGTATACAAAGAATGTAATGCACTAGCTGACTGTCAGTGTCACAGTATCGTAGAAAACCAGTAGATAGTCAAGTCTCACTGGGTAGTCTGCAAAATACATAATGATGTATTTTAGTGCCATTATGTATTTCGCAAACAACCCAGCGAGACTTACCAATCTAACTCTTTTCTACCACACTATAAGACTGACAGAGTCACTAGTATATACATTATAATCTTTGTATATGACAATTTGTCATGTTACAATATCTATATTAAATACAGTACATACGTTAATCAAGAGTTTCTTTTTGGAAATATTAAAAAGTATTAAAATATAACAAATCCCCTGAGGCGAGTTCTTATGTCCTACCTAAACTTATAAATAACCTGACTAATCTACCCAGCAATAAAAACCTACCCGTAGCGCATCTAAACACACACACACACTGCACTTTTAAAATTGTTCCCTTATTACTTATTCCCTCACATTTTGAAGCACTGACACTCTTAAATGAACTGATGGAACTGCAGAGGCAACAAAGTAGGACTGGCCGGTCCAGGTTGGCGCTATTTCAAGAACATCAGTCTGTTCTGTTTAGAATAATAGCCCACGCTATCTGCTGGAAGAGAATGACTGGGGGAGACCTTCACTCCTTTCTCTGACGGGGCAGCCTCAGCCTGGGTTCAGCCAAGGCACAAGCAGCAGATTGACTGTATACACAGTCACTCGTGCGGATAAGAGCCAAGCTGGGAGAGTTGATCACCTAAAAACTACATTTTCGTCCGGTTTTTTATATGATTTTTCATATGATTATCGTGATTCTCATGTGACTCTCATGTCCCCAATTTGTTAAATATTTATTCAAATAATTTTGTAAAATTAGTCAATACAAGGAAGGGAAATAAAATAAGTGGAAATAATTTATAAAAATCTCTACTGTAGATCTAACGGATAGAAAGGGAACTGCAGATGATGAACGTGACGACGCCCCTACTGAAAAAACTCAGCTGATTATCAGCTGATTATTAGTTGATAATCAGCTGAAAATCAGGCCAAAACGTCACCTGATTTTCAGGTGGTTATCAGCTGATTTCTACCTGAAAATAATGTTAATATTTTCATTTATTATTAATAATTATTATCATTTATTATTATTAATCTTAAATTTTTTATATTTAATTTTTCATTCCTAAATTATGACAACTAATGCAAAACTTCTTTTCCACCATTTACATTATATTAACATACATTAGTTAATCGTAGATTCAAGTAAATGCACAATAATAATAATTAATAAGAATTATTTGAATAAATATTTAACAAATTGGGAACATAAGAGTCACATGAGAATCATATGATAATCACATGAAAATCATTTGACTTTTTGGCGTGATTTCGGGGATGATGATCAAGTGATTGCCATATGATTTTTTTCAACAGGGGATTCATGTCAGACGCTAGCTGAACTTGCAAAATCATTACGAGTAGATGAGACAACAGTTTCGAAACGTTTGAAAACGTTAGGAATGATCCAAAAGCAAGGACACTGGCTGCCGTATGAGTTGAATCCGAGAGTCCTTGAACGGAGTTTTGTCACGTGTGAAGTGCTGCTTCAACGGCAGAAAAGGAAAGGTTTTTTGCATCGTATCGTGACTGGCTATGAAAAGTGGATACAGTAAAGCCTCAATTTTCACAAAAAAAAAGCGAGGACTTATTCAAGGTCCCAATATACAGTTACACTTTGATGCTCCTTTCATACATGACATTTCTCTCGAATTAGCAAACACGTGTCTTCTAGCAATAACGTAGCGAAATTCTTTTCACGGTAATGTAATCTACACCTTACCAAAATAATATGTCGTCTTACTTATCCGGTAACCGCATACTCTCTATGTAACGTAATAAAGATGTTTTTAATGATTACGGTAAAGACAAAACTAAAGAAGCGCTGATGTTTTGTTTTCAGCACTCTACGTGCGTGACTTTTCCTCATTTTTTTTTTATTTTATAGTCCCACATATTATTTGTAACATTAGAAAGACTGTGTCATAAAGAAATTTAATATATTTCTCAACTGCTTAGGCTAAGGAAAATATGTAGTTCCGTTATACTGCAACTCGATGAGCCATCGGTACGTGAGATTTTTTAAAAATAACATATCTGCAGTTCGCTATCCGGCTTACGCTGAAAATGAACGTCTGCAGAGTGCCGGCCGTGAACTCGACCATTGATAAAGAATGCAGTCAGGAGTTTTCCTTGACTGCATCGATCTGGCATATTTTTATTCTGATCTGCTGCCTGTACGCCATTTGCTCACGCCAGAGAGCATGGCACATGCCTGTTGACGCCAACTTCTAAATCAAAGACCACACCTGTGCACCACCTACTAGCAGCAGAGTCTAATCTTAATCAAGTGTAGTGTGCTACAAATGCAGTGATTTAGTGTTTACGCATCATTTTTTAAATTTAGGAACATTTAACGTTAATTTATTATTATTATTCCTAACCTCTTCCATTTATTTTTCGTGTGCGACACTACCGGCATCTTTGGAATATTACTGTAACTAGTTTCGTAACTAATTTCGTAAACAAGTAGACATACCCAATCAATAAGCTAGTGTTCTGCACACCATGCCGAGCTGTTTTCATTATAAAAAGCGTATAGCGAACAAGCGTCTGAAGTGTAACATCTGGCTATTGCTCTGCATTTAACTTGTGCCGAGACGTACCTAAAGTCCTCTAAATCGAAGAAGTGCTGTATAAAAGCAATCCCGCTATTAAGATCTGGTGAAATCTCAGACGCCGCGGGCTCGTCTTCATTGGTTACGCAATCATCTGCCAGCCTACGTACCATAACGTTTGATGCTCAACACGGCATTGATCCCAATCTGAGCTTGTCCGATACGTCATCCAGCACCATCGCTTGGTCTCCAATAAAATCTCCAGCCAAGGAATATTCAATCACTACCGAAGATGTCGAAATGGCATCTGCTCAAAATACCACTCCTCTCCCATCCAATTGGAACGGTATGACATCTGCGGATCGTGATGCGATCTTATTCAATCTGTTAATTGAAAATAAAACCAGTATCGCTGGGCTGGTCGCCAGGATCTCGGAGATGTCTACCACCGTATCGCTACCCGCTTAGATACCATCGACGAAAATTTTCCCAGACACCAGCAAGAATTCCCAGACCTCAGAGAACTGCACCGCGCTGCCCTGCCTCCCGAACTAAAAATCAACGGCATTCCGCTCTCATATACAGATCCCGTTCTTAACCTCTCGGATAAACTTCTCGATTGCCTTGGTCTCTCAGCTTTAAAACCTGAGGTAAAACCTGTGCGATTGCTTGTGCCTAACGTCACCAACAGCGGCCCCGCAAAGCAACCACAAGATGGTGCAAACCGTCGCGCAGCTCCAGCGACAAATTCCTTTACGATGCAGTTCAGCTTACGCGATATTGCGCTTTCAGATTTTCAAAAAAAGAAGCAGCATGGGAAGATAGTTTTCTCCGACATTATTCCTGATGGCTCGGATAACGAGATTACTATCTTCGAGATGCTGCCTCAATTTAAGTATAAGCTGCGTCAAACGGTCAGGGAGGCTGTAAATAAGCACGGTTATAAGCATGTTTAGGTATCCAATGGCACAGTCTTAGTCCGAAAAAACAATGATTCTGAGATTATATGAATTTTAACAACGAGCGACTTAGCTAAAAATAAATGACTACCGAAATTATTTTTATAACAAACAAAAGCTAAACTGTTAATTTTGCCTTATAATCTCGTCTTATATGTAAATTGTACTAAAGCATTTTTACGTTGTAACCGAGTAAATTCAGTTTCCGAGTTTCGCGCCAAATTCTGCTCGCATAGAACCTGGATTAGAAAATGAACTCTAGATCGCGCTATCATAAATGCGATGCTCGAGGCGTACTCGCCCTCTGTCCGTACTCGCCTGCCGAACGTTCACCACTCTCTCTCTCTCTCTCTCTTTAATCGCACACCAAGCCTACGACTGTTCCGATCAACTGGTGCCCATCCTCCTCAGTACCGAGACCCTCAGCGGCGACCTCGGCCGAGGCAATTATCAGAAAGACACTGAAGACGAGACACCAATATCGTCAGGTAGTCCATGGTATGAGGGATGGAGGATACCAAAGGGACTTAGCTAATGCAACAGCCAGTCTTCACGATCAACGATCTACGAACGCTAGATCAACTGCAAGCCAGATCGTCAGAGGTGAATCCGAGAGGAGTGAGTTCGTCAGGGCAGTGGCTGAGCGTGACGGCCTACGACCAGGAACGCTATCGAAGTAAGCGAGCGACCGTCAAATATTATTATTATATCATTTGTAAAACTCGGTTATGAAATTGTATCGCGAGCGTAGATATCTAGAAAGATTGAGTATATTAACTTGTGGTTTAAGATATCCGTGTTTAGATTTGTACTACTAAAAATATTATAATTTTATACATTATATGACACACAATATATTTAGCATTTTATGACATTGTACCCTGTGTTAAATTATTTACCTCTTGCCATAGTAGTAACGTAATCAATATAAAAATTACATTGGCGCCCGACAACATGGTCAAATTATTCGTTTCCAACAAGTAGTTTGAGAACCTTTTGTATTTTACAGAAATAAAAATAAAATTTTGTTGTTTCTTCTTTTTAACGTTATGCATGGAAGATAAGTATTGCGTTACTGCTATAACACGATCGGATAGAATAACACGGCAAACAAATATTAATTATAATTTTTTTTTCAAAAAATACCAAACGAACGACATCAACGACAATGACGTTCATACCGCGAGATGAAGATTCTACCATCTCACATCAACAAAATGACAATAGCACGCTAGTGCAAGGGGAGGTAGACATACAATGTGAGGAGATCATCCGACTTACCAAACTATTAGAGGATAAAGAAAATGAACTGCATAATATTCGTGCCCTTGCGCCAATTATGCAAGCGGATCAGTCGCAGGACAACCAGAGCGCCAACGCCCGGGATAACAGAAATAACATGAGCATTATTACAGCTCACGATCTAGGTACGATTTTAAGTAATTGCCAATCTATACAGTTGGATATAAAAATACCGAAATTTTGTAGTGAAAACGATATGAATCCTAAAACTTTTATAATAGATATTGAAAGTTTCTTTATAGCAAAAACTGTTTCCGACCATAAAAAGTTGTTAGTTGTCGAACACGCATTAGACGCTAAAGCTAAATTATGGTTTCAATTAAATAATAATTTTACAAATTATGAAGCCTTTAAAAGTGCATTTCTTGGGGAATTTTACTCAGTTCCGATTAAACATAGGTTGAAGAATAAATGGAAAAATAGACGATATGATTCAACCATAGGTTTGCAAAATTATTTTTATCAGCAATTAAAAGAAGCTAACTATTTTGAGCCTAAACTATGTACATACGAAATTAATTTTGACATTATGCAACATTTTCCATTATGGATCCAAAAGGCATTAATAATAATTAATATAGAAAACACAAGCGCCATCGGTTTAACTCTTACAAATTTAGATCGTATGAATACAAATGGAGACAGGACTCATAGTTCAAATAATAATACACACTCAAATAATAACACACATTCAAATAATAATACGCATTCCTCAAACCAAAATCACAACACAACGTGTAACAAGACAGTTGTCGGTGCGGAGAAAATTACATAAGCATTCTCACGATCAAAACAAAAGTAACGAAAATCGCGCATTGACAAAAAATCAAGTTAGTGGTAAATAGAATAATTCTAATGACAGTATTCATAGAATAGACAAAAATAAATTCGTTATGCCTGATATACGTTATCCTCCTCCGAATTTTATAAATTATAATACTGCACTCATTACCGATGTATTAAACCGTGTTTCTCTAACTCGAATTGAAAACCATATGGATTTCGTAGAAGAACTTAGTAGCAATATTGAGAAAACAAGTGAAAAAATTAATGATGTACGCAATAATGAGTCACATTATTGTCCTCAGATATTATTAAATTTTTAAGGGGAAAAAGTATGGGCTTTAGTAGACTCAGGAAGCCAGATCACATGTCTATCGGAGGACTTTTGTAAAAGATTAATGATAAAAATAAAAAAGAAGTTGAAATAATCTCGTTTTGTCAACCGCCGTAGGAAAAAAGAAAACGACTATTAAAAAACAAGTATTTTTAAATTTCAAAATTAACGATTTTTCAAGTTCACATACTTTTCTAGTAATTCCATTTCTAAGCACAAATGTAATAATTGGAAATGATTGGAGTAAAAAATATGGAGTCGTATTAAATTACCCTGAAAAAACAATTACATTAAACAATAAAACGTTTCATGGTGAATCAGTGTTGTTCGGTTCTAATCCAGCAGCCAGAATTATTTGTTCTATAAATAGAGATATAACTTGGGTCCATGTCATTATTTTAAATGATATTGAACAAGTTGATGAAAATCCAGAAATGATTAAGTCTTCACAGTACAACGATAATCAAAAATTATTAAGAGGAAAAAGTAAGAATTCCAGTACTTATGAATTTATTTCTGAAATAGAAAATGAGATAGCTAATACAAATAACGTATGTCTTAATATGGTAAATATTAATTGTATAACAAACATTGATAACCCTAATAACTTTAGCAATGAACGGAATTTGTCTGAGCCATTAGAAACGATTGCGGAAATACCTACAGCTTTGACTCGCGATGAAGGAATCCAATTTCAAACATTGCTACAAAAGTTTCCATCACTCTTCGTTGACAAAACGTGGTGCATTACTGGCTATCAGCACAAGCTAAAAATTTCTAATCATAATATTGTAGTTCGTAAAAGTTACCCAGCCCCTTTTGCTTTACGCGACGCCGTTAGGAATGAAATAAATAATATGCTTGACTCAGGTATTATCGAAAAAGCGTGCAGTCCATATTGTAATCCACTTAGGATTGTAAAAAAATCAAATGGTAAAATAAGAATCTGTCTAGATACAAGATTTATTAATGAAATAATAATTGATGATCCCGTTTCTCCACCTCTAATAATGGAACTAACACAAAAATTTTCAAATGCCCAATACTTTTCTAAGTTAGACCTCACCAACGGTTATTGGCAAGTGCCGTTACACAAAGACTCTCGACAGTATACAAGCTTTATTTTCGACTCAATTCAATACCAATTCTGTCGCTGTCCATTTGGATTAAAAGATTCCGGTAGCGCGTTTATTAGAGCAATTAATGAAACATTGAATGATGATACTTATACAAGTCAAAATCAAAACTATAATAAAAATATAAATCGAGAAAATATTAAAGACGAAATTTCAAACTATATCGATGATTTTTTAATTGGATCTAGCTCTTTTCAAAGGCACTTGGAGGTTTTAGACTACTTATTTACAAAATTAACAAAAAGAAATTTTACGATAAAAATACACAAATGTGAGTTCTTAAAAAAATCAATAACATTTTTAGGATTTGAAATATCAAGAAAGGGTATAAATCCTGATTAAAAAAAATAATAGAGATAGATAACTTCGAGGAGCCTAAAAACAAAAAACAATTACAGAAATTTCTTGGTATGTGTAATTTTTACCGTCAATTTAGTCAACGACATAGTGAATTTGTTGATGTACTCAGGAACTTGTTAAAAAAAGATGTCATATGGCAATGGAATCAAAAACATGCACAAGCATTTAAAGATTAAAAAAATAGTTTTGTAGAACATATAACATTGAAACACGTATTACCCGGCGCGAAATTCCACATTCAAACGGACGCAAGCGATCGAGGAATAAGTGGAATTCTATATCAAAAGGATAGTGAACAGAATGATTGTTTGATAGCAGTGGCAAGTTGATGTTTATCGGGTCCGGAATTGCATTATACGACGAGCGAAAAGGAACTACTTGCAGTAGTTTATGCAGTTACCAAATTTAGAATGTACATCGTAGGTATGAAATTCGAGATTCTAACAGACCACAAAGCCCTCACTTTTCTCTCGTCGACAATATATTGTAATCCTAGACTGATGCGTTGGAGGCTACTGCTGCAACAATATTCGTTCACAATTCGCTATGTCCGCAGAATAGAAAATGTAGTCGCGGATTTTTTTAGCCGTAACCCGGAAGGGCGTTTTTACGAGGAAACGGATACTGCAGTTATAATCGCCAACCTTCAAAACTATTTACCTTTGACTACTCCCCAAACTCAAGAATCCGCGCTTATATTTACAATAAAATCAATAAATGATGATGCACTTAAGGATGGGCTTATGAATTTGTCGAACCTCCAGGAAAACGATAAAAAAATCGCTGAAAAAATAAAACTTTACAAGGAAAATCCAAATATTGATAATTTACAAATATATAAAGATATTTTGTTTTACTGTGAGCGTAATAACAATACGTGGAGAATATACGTACCGGAAATATTAGTATTAACAATTATCAAAACAACTCACGAAAAACTTGGACATTTTGGCGTGTACAAAACTCCAGAATACCTAAAAAGGTATTTCTACTGGAAGGGAATGCAAAAGGACGTTAAAAAATATATACTCTCATGCGATATTTGTCAACGTGTGAAGTATCTTCCAATAAGTATGGAAGGAGAATTTAATCTAGTCGCGTCAGATGGCCCGCGTGATCTTGTGACTGTCAACGTTTACGGGTCCTTGCCACGAGCTAGAGGGGGAGGGTTGAGTATATATTTGTCATTTTGGATTCCTTTTCAAAATATGTTTGCTTGTACACGTTAAAAAAGGCAACTACTGACGCCAGCTTAAGATGTGTAATAGAAAAATATATACCTCGATGCGGAAAGCCTAAACGCCTGCTTAGCGATCACGGTACCCAATTTACATCGGACAAATGGAAAACTCGATTAGAGCAAGAGGGTATTAAGGTTGTATATAGTTCGATCCGACATCCTCAATCCAACCCCACAGAACGAGTGATGCGGGAATTGGGGCGCCTGTTTAGGACGTTTTGTGCACAAAAGCATACAAGGTGGCCTGAATATGTTCCCCAAATCGAACACCTATTAAATATTAAAACTCACCATAGTACGGGTTATTCTCCTCAAGAAGTGCATTTTGGAGAGCCCCCAAATGATCCAATAAAAGAATTATTTCAGTTTCCAAATAATAATAACCTATCCCATCAACGTATAATAATATTTGCCAGAGAAAATATTAACAAAAACTTTAAAAAACGAAGAAGTCAACAAAAATCAATCTCAAAGATCATATTAAATATAGGTGATTTAGTTTTATTGCGTGTTTGACATCTCTCAAATGCTATGGACAAAGTGACTAGAAAATTCTTTCACTTGTTTGAAGGACCATATATTATAACAAAAAAAATCAATGACAATGCTTTCGTTTCAAGCGACATAAATAATCCAACTGTTGAGATTGGTACTTACAATCGTCTCAATTTGCGACAGTACTATACTAATGACGTTCTGTCAGCGCCTGCGGCTGCTCCAGGCAAGAGTAGCAAATAAAATCATCTAAAGGAATGTATATACAAGTAATCATGTTTTCTGACTACCTCTGCTTGAGTGCATATTTAGCTATTATCTGTTCATTATCTTTTGTGTTTGCCATGTATGACTAAAGGTCTATTGATTTGCTTTAAGTGTAAATGCTATTATTGATTATATAAATTATATAAGATATAAATTTTGTATTATACTATGCGTTTATAATGTAAGTTAGATTATAAGTGTGGATAGCATATAGCAACCCCCATAGTATGTGATAATGCGATATGATGTTTTATATACATAGCTGTATATTCGATAAATGAATAATAGGAATAATAGGGAAATAAAATTTGTGTCTGCGATTATTTAGGTAAGGTAGCTTATCATTTAATTTATGTAGGTTTTCTGAAACCGAAAAATTTACGGTCTCAGTAAAAGGGAGGATGATGTAACCGAGTAAATTCAGTTTCCGAGTTTCGCGCCGAATTCTGCTCGCATAGAACCTGGATTAGAAAATGAACTCTAGATCGCGCTATCATAAATGCGATGCTCGAGGCGTACTCGCCCTCTGTCCGCACTCGCCTGCCGAACGTTCACCACTCTCTCTCTCTCTCTCTTTAAGGATGTACTGGCTATAAGGTCCCTGCCAAATATCTGTGAATTCGACAAACTGCAATAATTAATTGTATGCGATGGTTGACCACATTTAAGTTCTTGTGGATGATTCAGAAGTATAATACGAATATATTAAGCTTTAAAAATTGCAAATCGAATACAAATTAACAAAGTTCTGTTATTTTTTATAGTTACAAAAATCGAGTCATTGAGTAAATTTAGTAAGTAAAGTGCCAAACTTTTAATTTTGATTCGATTTTTAATTTCTAAAGCTTATAATATTCCTGTCATGATTTGTAATCGGTTAGGAGCATTGAAAATCGACTATTTATCCGGCATTATTTATTATTGCAGTTTATTTCCCGTACAGTCCCTGCCAAAAGTTAAGTGACTAATATTTTAATATTAACAACAATAACAAAATAATGTAGGGTAAATAGATAATTTTCAATGCTCCTAACCGATTACAAATCATGACAGGAATATTATAAGCTTTAGAAATTAAAAATCGAATCAAAATTAAAAGTTTGGCACTTTGTCGATTTCAGTATTAAAAATTTACTTAATGACTCAGTTTTTGTAACTATAAAAAATAGCAGAACTTTGTCAATTTTTATTCGATTTTCAATTTTCAAAGCTTATTATATCCGTATTATACTCCTGAATCACCCACAAGAATTTAAATTTGATCAATTATCGCATACAATTATTTATTGCAGTTTATCGAATTCACAAACTTTTGGCAGCCACCTTACGGCCAATACAACCTTAATCGCAATCCAAGCCTACAACTGTTCCGATCAACTGGTGCCCATCCTCCTCAGTACCGAGACCCTCAGCGGCGACCTCGGCCGAGGCAATTATCAGAATGACACTGAAGACGAGACACCAATATCGTCAGGTAGTCCATGGTATGAGGGATGGAGGATACCAAAGGGACTTAGCTAATGCAACAGCCAGTCTTCACGATCAACGATCTACGAACGCTAGATCAACTGCAAGCCAGATCGTCAGAGGTGAATCTGAGAGGAGTGAGTTCGTCAGGGCAGTGGCTGAGCGTGACGGCCTACGACCAGGAACGCTATCGAAGTAACCCGGCGACCGTCAAATATTATTATTATATCATTTGTAAAACTCGGTTACGAAATTGTATCGCGAGCGTAGATATCTAGAAAGATTCAGTATATTAACTTGTGGTTTAAGATATCCGTGTTTAGATTTGTACTACTACAAATATTCTAATTTTATACATCATATGACACACAATATATTTAGCATTTTATGACATTGTACCCTGTGTTACATTATTTACCTCTTGCCATAGTAGTAACGTAATCAATATAAAAATTACAACGTACATCAAAAAACGATTGCTTTATGAATTTTTCTTTATTCACATTTTCATTTTCCTTTTTTTTTTACTTTTGCGCGTGACCGCGTGAGCGCATGAGCGCGTGAGCGCCTTTTATGATAAGAAATTGTACGTGTAAATCTTTGCGTTAGGCTCACTTAGAGAGTTAATATTATTATTATTTTTTCTTTTATTTTTGCTGTACCAGAGAGAAAATTATGTACTTCTCATTATATTTTTGTATGATTTACCATTACCAAAAATTACTATCAAGTTTTGTATTCTTTTGTACACTGCTATACGGTCTATATGGCCTTAGCAGAAATAAAATTAAGTATCAATCTCTTTCTGTCTCTCAAATATGCGTGTGCACACACACACAAACACACACGTAGTATGGATTTCGCTGATGCAGCGATGTCGTGTGTGTGTCTGTGTATGTGTGTGTCTGTGTGTGTGTGTGTGTCTGTTTGTATCTGTGTGTGTGTATTTGTGTGTCTTACTCAGTGCTATGCGTCGTTGTGACGTCTTAACCTTGACCCCAGCTGGCATCTGCGATTGAGGTCAGGTTTGTTGTGACGGCCCATAGCGCGGGATATACTACTGAAATAAAAACAATAAAAAAACTTGTATGTTTAATAGTTGGATTAGCATCATATATAAGATACATCATAATAAATGTAATGTAACTTAAAACTGTTTTGATAATCGATTTATAAAATTGATAAGTATGATATTTTCTTAATTTCAGGGATCTGAAAGACAAAGTAAATCCAAAGCTACAGGTCTTCGATTGCGAGAAGCTACCAAAATTAATCTTTCCCTTTCTACGCTTGGAAATGTTATATCTGCACTAGTCGATGGACAAAGTTCTCATGTGCCTTACAGAAATTCAAAATTAACAAGATTATTACAAGATTCACTTGGAGGAAATTCGAAAACATTAATGGTACGTACTTATTTTAAATTTATTACCCATAAAGCACGAATATATACTTATATCTGATGATAATGTGCAATAATTTTTTTTATTAAATTAATCCATGCCTGTTACACTACATTTTTTTACCAATTTTTCTCGCAAAAAATTCTTTGTATTTGACGCACTCGCCTTCTGTGTATGAAAACACGTTGCTAACTCTCCCAACTCAGAGTTATTAGATGCCTTGGTTCTGTCGTATGATTTTCTTGGACTTAAGTGTAGCTATTCGTAGATTCCTTTCGTGTATGCATGCAGAAAAGAAAAAATCTTTCTGATGCCACACTGCGCTCTGCCCCGGATCAGATAAGACGGTCAGGCATCTTTAAATTTTTCTTTGTAACGGTCGCTTCGCCCTCTGCCGGGTGCTCAGGAGTCGACCAGGATTAGAATTGGGGAGAAAGAAGTATCAGGTGGCATAAAGAATACAATTGTGACGGTAGCTTCGCCCCCTGCCGGATGCTCAAGAGTATACTAGGATTCGAATGTGGGGGATAAGGAAGATCAGATGGCTTATATTATAATTAAAAGACACTGAGATAGCAAAAATAGTAAAGTGTAATATTTATTGGCAACATAAAATAAGAATAATTATTTAAAGTAACTCTATAATCCAACGCGACGTCTGGCCGCTGGAGCAAGTTAAGTTCGATTACTCCAATTTAAAGAAATTGCAGTGAACGAGTAAAGTGATGTTGATATTATGAACAATATGCAGAAACACGTTTTGAAACGATGGAGAAAATATCAGATAAGTAACCTATGCTATTATTTAAATTATTTTGTGTATTTGGATAATCATTCAAATACTCAAAATATTCTTCGATAAATCTGAATTATTTTTCGAATAGATAGTTTGTGCATTTTTTTTATTTGAGAGAAGACGGTACATTCAGAATGCGAATATGCATTGATAAAAGACGTATAAATTGAAGATTACTCATTCGGACAATCAGACATCAGACATGAAGAGGACAATAAGAATGTGCATTAAGTTTACAGTTCTCAACCTTCAGATTATTAAATAATTATAAAATAGTTTTGCAGCTAGTGAAGAAGAAAATGTTAGAAGCAAGAAGAACTAGACCTAGTAAAAAAAAGCAATCACCAAGTGCAGTTGCGATCTCAGCTGCATTTTTTATTTCAGGAGACGGTACATTCAGAATGCACATTGGACAAAGAACTATAAACTGAAGATTATTCATGAATATAACCAGACATAAAGAGGACAATACGGATATGCATTAAGTTTTCAGTTCTCAACCATCAGATTATTAAATAATTATTGAATAGTTTTGTGGCTAGTGCAGATAAAAATATGAAAAACAAGAAGAACAACATGTAAAAAAGAACAGTTATACAGTGCAGTTTCGATGACTACTGCATTTTTTGTTTTAGAAGACGGTATATTAAGAATGCAAATTGACCAAAGAAGTATAAACCGAAGACTATTCATTGAGACAATCAGACATGAAGAGGACAATAAGGATGTGCATTAAGTTTACGGCTTTTCACCATCAGATTATTAAATAATTCTAAAATAGTTTTATGGCTAGTGCAGAATAAAATATTAGAAACAAGAAAAACATCATGTAAAAGAAAACAATCCCCAAGTGCCATTGCATGTCTACTATGTTCAGTGAAAAGTAATTTCATACTCTGTGCTGTGTGACAGCAGACTCGTCTACAACTTCTGGCTGGGATCAAACTTTAATATGTAAGAACTTTTCTCTTAAAATTTTCTTTAAAATAGGTGAACGTAAATCACATGTACAATATGTGCTGTGTGCACTTCATATTATGGTTTGGTACAAATACCAATATTGTTATATAGTGACTGATTAGAGTTTTATAATATGTTAATATTTGATGTATTATGATATAAAGTAACTTTTTAGGAAACTTAATTTTAAATTACAAAAACATCATTGAAAATGTGTAACAAATATAATACAATGTTGTGCAAATAGATGATGGATTTCTCGCCAAGTATTTCTAAAGTGAGTTTAAAAAATACATTGAATTAAATCTATCCATCATAACTATACAAACAATAAGAGATGAACTCTAAAACAAAATACCATAAGGAGAAATCGTTTAAATAAAAAAATATGCTTATTTGGTTACTTTTTATTTATTCAAGTCGCAACTGGCCACATGGTTGATTTAAACTTATTGCTGATAAAAGACATTCGTTTGCAACTGCTGGCTTGAGTACAAGAGTATTTATTCTACATTTTGTCGAAGAAGTAGGAATATAAATCAGTTTAATTGAGATTGAAATTATAAATTTTATTATCACTAGTACTAATACTAATACCAAAGTGAGATCATGAATATATGTATGGTTGTGCGTCTCGCATTGCAGTTTGAAATAAATACCATTATTGTTTTAGCGACTAAGTTATGGTGATTGATAAATTAAAAGTATTTGCAACAAACAAAATAAAATATACCATTTATGTTGAATTACAAAAACAAGCGTAAGAGTACTTGTAGTAAATATAATACCATAATATCTAAGCCGATAATGAATTTCTTGCATTGTATTTGTGAAGTAAGTTTAAAACATGGAATTTCATAAAATGTAATAAATGTTGTATGTCATTTCATAAATGTTCTAATTTTCTCTCACACCTTTTTCCAAGCATATATTTACAAACAATGACAGACTAATAACGTAAAATACCAGAAAAAGTTAATTTAATTGTCATTAAAAATATTAGATCCGTGAAACTTGTTGAAGTGTATTTAATTTAAATGTTGCTCTTAAACTCTTTGAATTAAAAAATATACTTATATTCAATTTTTATTTATTCGAGTCCAACTTGCTTAGTTAGTTGTTCAAACAATATTTCCACGAAATACTCTACAATTAATAGAAATTATCTCGATAATAATTTCTCAAATCATTATTTTTATTTGTAATTAATTATGTGTAGAATTAACAATAAAAATTTTTTATTTTTATATCCTCCAAATCATACATTTTATAACATTTTTCGCAGTTCATAATTCTTCCTAATTACATAGTGTTTAATCTTTTTAAAACAAAATCTTTCGGCTATGGGTCAAAGTTAACATCTTTTTACATCATTTTTTTACTAGCATAAAAACTGAAAAAAATTATTTATATGTAAGTTCTACGCAGGATAGTAACGGGAGCAGGTGACAGGCTACAAGTAAAGTTATCCATCAAATAATTTCTAAATCTAAGGAAGGTAAATGTACCACCTAGAAACACTTCGTTAAATGTAGACCTTCGGTAGGAACGCTTATATTATTTCAATATAAAAAGAAATGCATTACACTTTTAACATAGAAGAAAAATGTTATTAGTTTTAATCGGTATTTATATATTCATAGCTAAAATTGCAAACATTTCTCTTTAACATAATAACTAGAAGAAATAATTTATTTTACTGAGAGTGTTCATAGAAAATTAAAAACACGCTTCTACTTAGGCAGGAAAAGCAAGTTATACGCACAAGAGGGAAGGCGCCCAGGTAGGCTGACAATAAATTATTAAATATTAATTCAAAAAATTCCTAAACCTAAGTAGGCATGAGAGGCGAGTTTGCGCATAAAATGGAGGTGCGCCCGCAGGCTGATACCAATTATCGAGTAATATTAATACTGAATCGAATAATTTTTAAACCACAATAGCTGGCGGGGAAGCAAATTCAATGCACGATAGTTATGGTGTGCAAACAGGCTACGTATATGAAGTTAGTAATCGAATTATTTCTAAACCAAAATAGGAACTGTATAATTCATTTATTTTTAATAAAATTATTAATTAAATAATTCTCAAACCAAAATAAGCGGGGGAAGGTAGTTTCGTGCTTGAAAGTGAAGCCGTGCTGACAATTAGATTAGATTAGGTTAGATTGTGAACTCGCGGGGACCAAAACGGTGTAGCGCCCTTAGCTTGCTTGCCATTGTACGCTGTTCCCCACCTTCCTCGGGTCCGACCTTAGGGGAGGCCAACTGCAGAGCAGTAATATAGGACCCCCCTAATGTTGTGCTCCCTGATCTCTTCTGGTGTTGCCACAGCCCTGCCGAACCACTTCCTTCTGCAGGCCGCCAGTGCACGGCACTCACAGATCACGTGGATTGGCGTTTCCTCACAGTCTTCCCCGCACCTGGGACAGTATGGGGAGCTTACCTTACCTATTATGTGTTGGAAACCCCGCAGGTCGCAGTGCCCTGTTATCAGTTCCACTGCCCTTCTGAGTTGCCACCTGCCGAGGGAGGGAAGTTCTCCTCCCCATCGGTCACCCGGTACTCCCCACATGGCCTTGGATTTGCTGCAACCATCAGTCGCGAGCCACTCCGCCTTGCATATGCTCCTGATGTGAGCAGCTATCCTGCTCCGGCCTTCTTGCGCCGGCATGCCAGCTTGCTGTGCAATGGGACCGTGAGTACGACCCCCTTGTTTAGCAAGAGTATCCGCCCTTTCGTTACCTTTCCGACCGGAGTGGCCCGGGATCCAGGTTAAGTTGAGAAGGTTAACCGTACCTAGTTCATCCAACGAGGTCTTTGTTTCCATTACTAACTTAGAGCAAGTAACGGTCTTCTCGATGGCTCTCAATGTTGCATGGCTGTCCGAGCAGATTCAAATAGTCTTGCCCGACTTGCCAGCCCTTGTTAGTTCTTCCGCGCATGACTTGATCGCGAGTACCTCGGCCTGGAGAACCTTGTTGTAGCTTTCCATCCTAAAGCAGAAGCTGTCCTGCTGCCTAGGTCCACAGAAGCCAGCTCCCACCCCCTCCTTTGCCCTAGACCCGTCCGTGAACCAAATTTCGCCGTGTTTGGGTCTACATTCCTCCCACCTCTCCCTCTCCGGAATGTGGATTTTATATCTCCCCGTTCTTACCGGTCGAGGTGGTATTTTATCCTGGGGTTCTTTCCAGAGCTCCCTCAGTGCACCCCCGAACAGCCGTTTATGCCTCTTGCTATCCGTTTTCCACAGACCGACGCAACCAAGCCGGTATGCCGTATTCATTGCCTCAGACTTGATGTGTAGTTCCAGAGATGGTAGGTTCAGCATGGTCCTCATAACGGCACAGAGCGTACTCCTCCTAGTGACAGTTATGCCCCTTAAGAACAGCGCCTGTACCCGATCCAGCTTCGCGCAATCCGTGCTCCGCAGTGTTCTACTCCACCAGACTACTGAGGCGAACGTTAACCTCGGTACAATAATGGCAGAGTAGATCCAGTGCATTTGCGGCGGATCCACTCCCCACCTTGCATCCAATGCTCTTCTGCATTGCCAGAAAGTGTAAATTGCTTTCCTACATTTCTCCTCTAGGTGCCTGCGCCAGAGTAACTTTCTATCGAGGATAACCCCCAGATATTTTGTTTCCTCCGCGAAAGGAATCTCTACGTTTCCCGCCTTCATCTTCCCCAGCTTTCTGATTTTATAGCGGTTTGTGAAGATAAGGGCTACCGATTTATCCCCTTGAATTCGCAATACTTTGCTACTGCACCACTCCTCCGTTGCCTTGAGGGCGCCTTGAACCAAGTCCCTAAGAACTTCTTCATAAGCCCCCCTCGCTAGGATAGCTATATCGTCCGCATATCCTACCGCCTTGACTCCCATCCCGTTTAGTACTCGTAGTAGACTGTCTACCACCAGACTCCACAGCAGGGGGACAAAACCCCACCCTGGGGACAGCCTTCGGATACTCGCCCACCTATCGAGTGTCCCATCCAGGAGGTCGTCAGTTCCCTACTTACCAAGGAGCTCATGATCCAGTCAATGATGCTCTTAGGGATACCATGTTCTGCCGCACCCTTTCGGATCGCCTCCCTAGAGGTTCGATTGAACGCTCCTTCAACGTCCCGAAAGACATATTCCTTTCAGCTCAAGCTGTTCTTCAACGTAGTTGACCACCGAAAGAAGCGCTGTTTTCACTGACCTGCCCGTGCGATACGCGTGTTGTTTCTCGTGAAGCGGACAGATCTTCAGAAGTCCTTCTTTAAGATAGCCGCCCACCAGCTTTTCCAGCGTCTTCAAAAGAAATGACGTGAGGCTAATGGGCCGGTAATCTTTCACTTCCGTGTAACTCTTCTTCCCTGGCTTGGGGATGAAAATGACCTTTGTTTTAAGCCACTGCTTGGGTGTGTACCCAAGGGCTATGCAGCCCCTCATTACCCCCGTCAGCAGTCCCGTCATCTCCAGGCCCTGTTGCAGCAGCACTGGGGTGATGTTATCCATGCCTAGTGCTTTGTAGGGCTCAAAGTATATGATAGCCTCTTTGACACTTGGAGCCGTGACTACCTGCCCTGCTATACTCCAATCAGCCTTTCTACCAGCCCTCGGAGAGGGAGGGGGCTCACCCGCCCCGCCCGTCCTCCAAAAGTCAGAGAAATTGGTCTCCAAACGTATCTGCAGGGTTTCCTCCGGTGTCCTAGTATAACTCCCGTCAGCCTTACTTATTAGCCTTAGTTCCCCACTTGGAGCCCCCGCTAGGAATATTCCTGTCCCGCCTTTTTCGGTATAGGAATTATCTAATTCTGATTTTTACTATTAGTAGCCCGTCTGCGCTGCTCCACTTTCTGCATCAAACCCGCTTCCCCTATTTACATCTTACGTTTCAAAATTACTTGCTTATTAATTTTATAGGTAGCTAATTGTCAGCGTGGCTTCACTTTCAAGCACGAAACTACCTTCCCCCGCTTATTTTGGTTTGAGAATTGTTTAATTAATAATTTCATTAATAATAAATTAATTATACAGTTCCTAGTTTGGTTTAGAAATAATTCGATTACTATCTTCATAGGTAGCCTGTTTGTACACCATAACTATCGTGCGTTGAATTTGCTTCCCCGCCAGCTATTGTGGTTTAAAAATTATTCGATTCAGTATTAATATTATTCGATAATTGGTATCAGCCTGCGGGCGCACCTCCATTTTATGCGCAAACTCGCCTCTCATGCCTACTTAGGTTTAGGAATTTTTTTTAATATTAAATTTATTGTCAGCCTGCCTGGGCGCCTTCCCTCTTGTGCATATAACTTGTTTTTCCTGCCTAAGGAGAAGCGTGTTTTTAATTTTCTATGAACACTCTCAGTAAAATAAATTATTTCTTCTAGTTATTATGTTAAAGAGAAATGTTTGCAATTTTAGTTATGAATATATATTAATATCGATTAAAACTAATAACATTTTTCTTCTATGTTAGAAGTGTAAAGCATTTCTTTTTATATTGAAATAATATAAGTGTTTCTACCGAGGGTCTACATTTGACGAAGTGTTTCTAGGTGGTACATTAGGTAAATGTTACTTAGATTTAGAAATTATTTGATGGATAACTTTACTTGTAGCCTGTCACCTGCTCCCATTACTATCCTGCGTAGAACCTACACATATATAATTTTTTTCAGTTTTTATGCTGGTAAAAAAATGATGTAAAAAGATGTTAACTTTGACCCATAGCTTAAAGATTTTGTTTTAAAAAGATTAAACACTACGTAATTAGGAAGAATTATGAACTGCGAAAAATGTTATTAAATGTATGATTTTGGACGATATAAAAATAAAAAATTTGTATTGCTAATTCTACACGTAATTAATTACAAATAAATATAATGATTTGAGAAATTATTATCGAGATAATTTCTATTAATTGTAGAGTATTTCGTGGAAATATTGTTTGAACAACTAACTAAGCAAGTTGGACTCGAATAAATAAAAATTGATTGAATATAAGTATATTTTTTAATTCAAAGCGTTTAAGAGCAACATTCAAATTAAATACACTGTCACAAGTTTCACGGATCTCATATTTTTAATGACAATTAAATTAACTTTTTCTGGTATTTTATGTTTTCAGTCTGTCATTGTTTGTAAATATATGCTTGGCAAAAGGTGTTAGAGAAAATTAGAACAACATTTATGAAATGACATACAACATTTATTACAGTTTATGAAATTCTATGTTTTAAACGTACTTCACAAATACAATGCAAGAAATTTATTATCGGCTTAGACATTATGGTATTATATTTACTACATGTACTCTTATGCTTGTTTTTGTAATTCAACATAAATGGGATATTTTATTTTGTTTGTTGCAAATACTTTTAATTTATCAATCACCATAACTTATTCGCTAAAACAATAATGGTATTTATTCCAAACTGCAATGCGAGACTCACAACCATACATATATTCATGATCTCACTTTGGTATTAGTATTAGTACGAGTGATAATAAAATTTATAATTTCAATCTCAATTAAACTGATTTATATTCCTACTTCTTCGACAAAATGTAGAATAAATACTCTTGTACTCAAGCCAGCAGTTGCAAACGAATGTCTTTTATCAGCAAAATGTTTAAATCAACTATGTGTCCAGTTGCGACTTGAATAAATAAAAAGTAACCAAATAAGCATATTTTTTTATTTAAATGATTTCTCCTTTTGATATTTTGTTTTAGAGTTCATCTCTTATTTTTTGTATAATTATGATCGATAGATTTTATTCAATGTATTTTTTAAACTCACTTTAGAAAAACTTGGCGAGAAATCCATCATCTATTTGCACAACATTGTATTATATTTGCTACACATTTTCAATGCTGTTTTTGTAATTTAAAGTTAAGTTTCCAAAAAAGTTACTTTATATCATAATACATCAAATATTAACATATTATAAAACTCTAATCAGTCACTATATAACAATATTGGTATTTGTACCAAACCATAATATGAAGTGCACACAGTACATATTTTACATGTGATTTACGTTCACCTATTTTAAAGAAAATTTTAAGAGAAAAGTTCTTTCATGTTAAAGCTTGAAATCAGCCAGAAGTTATAGACGAGTCTGAATAGTCTTCGGTTTATACTTCTTTGGTCAATTTGCATTCTTAATATACCGTCTTCTAAAACAAAAAATGCAGTAGTCATCGCAACTGCACTATGTAACTGTTCTTTTTTACATATTGTTCTTCTTGTTTCTCATATTTTTATCTGCACTAGCCACAAAATTATTCAATAATTATTTAATAATCTGATGGTTGAGAACTGAGAACTTAATGCACATCCGTATTGTCCTCTTTATGTCTGGTGGTCTTCTTGAATAATCTTCAGTTTATAGTTCTTTGTCCAATGTGCATTCTGAATGTACCGTCTCCTGGAATAAAAAAAGCAGCTGAGATCGCAACTGCACTTAGTGATTGCTTTTTTTTACTAGGTCTAGTTCTTCTTGCTTCTAATATTTTCTGCTTCACTAGCCGCAAAACTATTTTATAATTATTTAATAGTCTGAAGGTTGAGAACTGTAAACTTAATGCACATTCTTATTGTCCTCTTCATGTCTGATGTCTGATGTCCGAATGAGTAATCTTCAATTTATAAGTCTTTTGTCAATGCATGTTCGTATTCTGAATGTACCGTCTTCTCTGAAATAAAAAAATGCACAAACTATCTATTCGAAAAATAATTCAGATTTATTGAAGAATATTTTGAGTATTATCCAAATACACAAAATAATTTAAATAATAGCTTAGGTTACTTATCTGATATTTTGTCCATCGTGTCAAGACGTGTTTCTGCATATTGTTCATAATATCAACATCACTTTACTCGTTCACTGCAATTTCTTTAAATTCGAGTAATCGAACTTAAGCTGCATCTCAACGTGCCCCAGCGGCCAGACCCCGCGGCCTTCGGGGCGGCTGCTGTGGCAGCGAGTTTCGTGGCTTCGCCGCTGTTTGCCACGGTGCACTTCCATCGTTCGATAGCTTGTGGCACTTTTGCACAATCGTTTGCCCAACACTGTTCATGGCAGTCTGGAGTGCGGTGGCCTATGTCTCGTATAATCTATGGTCGAGAGGAGCAACGTGAGCTCCCGACGTATTCTCCGGGATCGACGTCAGGTACGGGCAGGAGGTGAGAGCTATAGACGGCAAGTGGATATCACAACGTTCTCTCCGTGTGTGCACAATGGAGAATATTGCGGTACAGGATATCTAACCGTGTATGCACAGTTCTAGTGTGGATAACAGGATAAGTACCGGAACGGTAGAACGGACGGTGACGGTCTGCCGATCCCTCGGATCGGCGCGGTTGAAGTACTTGAAGCTTCCCGCGCAAAGCTGCGTGCTTCGATACAGTGACGCGCCTGTCCATCCCCGGCCGCAAGGCGAGTCCTCATGTGACGGCCTGAGCACCCTCGCGCAAGTAAATTACTAACCTAAACCGGCGCGAATAATTCGGCTAGTGCGAGTGATGTTATTACCTTGAAGCTAGCTTAAGGTGGTCAGACACCTTTAAAATTTTCTTCATAAAATGACCTGAAAAAAATAAGTTTTCATAATTAGAAATATTTAGAACTAATATCCTAAAAATATATTCAATTTGTGATAAAATAAGATCCGCAAAAAAAATTTTTGATCGATTTTAACCAAATATATGGCCATTTCAAAATTTTTGTTCTGTTGTCGACTCCAGATTTAGGAACTGCATATATTTTAATGGGAGAGTTCCTAAAATTTTAGTATTTTATATGACTATTGACTGAAGAGTTGTACGTATCCTATTTATTTGATTAAATAATTTTTTACCGTCAAAAATTGCTAAAGAATCTTAAATTTAAGTGAAATTCAGATTTTTTAGCAATCTTTGACCGTAAAAAATTATTTAATCAAGTAAAAATTGGATACATACAACCCTTCAGTCAATAGACATATAAAATACCAAAATTTGATGACCTCTCCCATTAAAATATATGCAGTTCCTGAATCTGGAGTTGACGGCAGAGCTCAAAATTTTACATTATGTAGAAAACAGCTTTAAAGATAAAATCACTAAAATACTTCTTTATTTCTTCTTCTTTATTCCTTAACTCCATCTCTCCCCTAAAATACAAAGAAGTATTGTTTTTAGCTCAAAATATTTTACATTTAGAACAAATATTCTGGTACCTCAGTATACGGTCTATCAGACTTGTAAGCTATGAGCACGCGTTATAACGGAGTTCCAGGATAAAATATGGAGAAAATAAGAATCTCGGTTCTCCGTATTCTATCGAACTCGTTTGACTCTCGTTCCCGCGAATTCGTGCATCTCGAGCCTTTGTTGACATCGCTCGAACGATGTATTCGCGAGCTGCGTGCGGGGACTGCGCGACTTTGGCGGTTGCAAAGTCGCGCTCGATTCATTTTTGAATTAGATTCTCTCGGGCTGTCAAACCGCGCGTACGCGAGTTAACTTGATCGTCCGCGAAGAAAACGGTATCGTGCGACCTCACCGGTGCTGAGCAGCGCCCGTACACGTACCGACCACGAAGAGCAGTGCACGTGAGCAATCCGAGCCACTCCTGGGGTCCGCAGCGTCTGTAGGTGAACGCTGGACGTTAGAACTCGGCCTGAACACTTCGAGGTCGACCGGAGGATAAGGCCTGACGCAGGAGCGGATTCGTGAGTGAGCGACGAGAGGAGTGCACTCCTCTCCCGGTAAGCCTCTTTGTGCTTCCCGTGCAGCGATTTATTTGTGTATTTTTGACTCGCAGCGGCGAGTGGCCGGTTGCGTTCACCGGCCCAGCGAAAATAGATACCTTGATCCGCCCGCGCCGAGCGGCGGATCCCGTCTTCTTGTCGGCGCGCAACGCGACGCGTTTTTGATGTAAATGATGATTTGGAATAGGCCTTGTTATTGTGCTTTGAAATAATTGAGGCTATTCTTCATTTATCGACCTTATCCTAACCTTCTCCCGGATACCGCCGCCTCCGCGGGAAAACGACTTCGCTGGTCGTTTTCATATCTGAGCATAGCGGCCGCGCGCTTTACTCTTTGAGCGCGCGCTTTTAACTCAGCGATCCAATTAGTTGGAAAGCGAAGTTCGCGTGCTATCTTTGCATTGTTTTCGGGATTCCAGGAGCAAATCCCCGGGCAAGTCATTTTAGTCTAACACCCGCGGCACCGTGTTCTAGGACATCGCTGGCCTGTAGCTTTTTGGGATCTTACCCCAGAAGCCATCCCGTTACAGCGTAACAGTTATATCCACATCAGTTAGTCAAGTTTGTTAAGTGATTTAACATGTAGATCCTTTGGTGCTTTTAAATCCACATGTTTTTAATAATCTTTATCATATATATTAGATGCTTATACATATACTGTGGTAAATAAAGAATGTGTTGCGAAATTCAAAATCCTTCATGCATGTTATGAAGCCAGTATCACCATAGCCAAATGTTTACGAAAAATGTTTATAGCAGCAACACTCCTATATTGATCTTCTTTTAATGTCTGATAGGGTGAACTTCTTTACTTATCCTTCATTATTCTTTTTCACATATAAAATTATTACTTAATAAATCGAATACGACTGATACATATTTATTGCAGTGCATAACAGTTTTTACTTCAGAAAATAATAATGTCAATAATAATAATAATAATGTCAATTATATCATAGTGAGATTCAGGCGATGGCTGATAATAGTAGCTTTCTGGCAGAAGCGAAGGTTCCGTAACATTTTTCTGCACAATAGCATATGTTTTGCTTCCTTTAAACGTTGATTTAAATCTGTACACTAAATGTTTTTTGTGATTGTGAGTATAGACTTAATTTTTCTTTAATATCAATCCCTGTTATTTTAAGTATAAAGTTTCCAATAAAAGTTCAAGTACTAAAAACTATTTCTAAAACTTTAATTTACTGTCACTCAGATTATTGAAACACTTCTAAAAACTTATTTAAAATACCTTTAAGTATTATAATAAACTAAATCTTTACTCCCAAATTCATTGGAAAAAATGAAAATTAAGATCAACATTTTGTATAAAAAAGGTGCTGATGTTGATATCACAGTGTTTATATGAAATGACAGCTGTGCATGTTTACATTGCTTGCTGACTTTTACATAGGTTAAAATCAACTTAACAATAAAGAAGTGAGCTGTGAGAGCCTGTCGTTGATAAGTCAGCTTGTTATGGTGCCAACTTAGCTGCTATATAAGTTTTAAATTCAAATTTTTATTTTTGTGAAAAATACCGTCCATAAATTATATTATTTATTTTTTATCTTTATATTAATGTTCAAAATATTATTTTTGGATCTTTTAAAGTATATATAGATATGTAGAGTCAGAATTTTAATATTAAGAACAGTGAAATGAAAAAAAAAAATTAGTAGAAATAATATATGATTATATAAATATGTATACAAGAGGAAAAATATAATTTGAACAAAAAACAAATGAAAAGCTTTATCAGTGTTTTGTGTATATTCTTAAAACAAAAATAAATAATGCTTTAAAACTAATTGGGACATATTCTACAAGTGTTTTTTAGTAAAATATGTAATAAAAAGAAAATTGGTTTTTCGTCATTTTAAAGATCCTCTTAACCCGGCGCGATGACTTAGCAACGAAGGAGCGGTGGCTTCGTTGCATTTCCCCCCTTCTTCGCGAAAGAACGAAGGTCACCGAGACTTACCGGTCTGGGAGATCCTACATGTCTAATCTCGCCGGTCTCAGGGAGTAGACGCAACCGCCGCTTGACGTCGTTGTAGCGCACGACGTACTTCGTAACCCGCACCGGAACATTGACGGTGACACCGTCGGGCAACGTCCGGAGTACCTGAGGCATAGTCTAGGTGGTATCCCGTTCCCTGGGGGGGCTTGTTGATAAGGAGCACTGGTGCAACGGCGTCTGGTATTGGTGATGGTGCGGTGAGGGGCGGCAGAGGCGCTGGTGTTGCCGGTGTTGCTGGCATTGGTGGCGCTGGCCTGTGTCGCTAGAGCCCTTGCCCATGTTGGCGGCGTCGGTGGCGCTGGAGTGGCTACCAGTGCTGGGATTGCTACGAGCTCGGGCTCTGATGCGGCTGCCGAGGTGACGACGGCGACGGTTGGTTTGGCTGCGGAGCGCATTCGTCGCCGTTCGTCCTGCAACTGCGGAAGTGCCCCAGGAGCCAGTCGAATGACGCTCCTCACCACTGACTTTCCTGCCGCCTGTTGTCTCGCGACCACCAGCTTATTGGGCCCGATCGGTGTCTGGCAGTAAGTCGGTGTCCTTCTCGTCGCTGGCGTTTTCCTGGCAGGTCACATATTGGAGTGCCCTCGCCCGGGTCTCCCGTAATTCTTCTTTCACGAGCTCTTCATGTACCTTGTGAAGTTCTCGGAATTTCATCAGGCCCGAACTCTCGAGCTTCTGCTGCAGGGCCAAGATTTCTTTCTCAAACGTACTCGCATATACCTCGAGTATTGGGTTCACCATTTTCGAAAGCTGAGTGAAAACTGATTCGAATTCTCTCGAGTACCGACATTTATAGGCGATCGGAGCTTTCCCAGCCCTACATTTTCCTAATTAGCGCTAGAGGAAGTCCCTGAATTTTTCCCCTCCCAGGTAATGCAAGGAGTCGAATTTTCTATCGTCTGGTTTGAATGTTTGGCGCGCTTCAGATTTCGTTTACAATATTGCGCTGGTGGTCTCGACCGTGTCCGCGTTAAGCCTATTCTACAATGTTCTCGGTTCAAAACGGGCACGGTACTAGTGTGTCTCTTCTATAGCGTTCGTGTTATAATGGTTCGTGTGTCGGTAAAGTAGTTTATCTCGTCTTCGGTGCCTCGGCCTCCTAGACCCTCGTCTTCCTCGCGCCAGCATAATCATCTCTGGTGTTGTTTCCTCTGCCGTCTAGCTTTTTTCCGTTGCTCCGGATTACCATTCATCAATAGTCGGGAGCTGGTTCTGGAAAGGAAAATCATCCCAAATACAACGGGGATGACCTGGTCGGTGGGCATCACCCACGGTTGGCGAAACTGACCACCCTTAGCGGCAAAGTCGGCCCAGACTGTGTACGAAGAGTGTTGTGGCTTAGGTTTAGCCCTCGCGGGTCTCAGGTGGAGATCGGCCACGAGGCTCTCCTTACACACATAAATCGGCATGTGCTGGAGCAGTAGTTCGCCTACTTCGAGGGACACTGTGGTTATGAGATGAGCCGTATTGAGGATGGCCCCGTACTGTTGTCCATAGACGGTGACGAGAATGAGGACGGCGGGTCGTTTCAACAGCACGCGGAGCTCGTGGAGATTGCGAGTTGGCGGCATCTTGGCAGATACTGACAGGTTTCTGCGTGTCAATGCAGTTTATAGCTTTCGGTATGCCTTTAAGTCTCGCACCTGGATGTATTTGAGAATCCTGCCACCAGGGGTCTTGCGGTCAAAGATCACCGGCGCCCTCTTTCGGTGAACAAGGAAAGGTCCCTCGTATTTCTGGGCCATATTGGCGTTAAAGTTGTTGATCTTGTTCGACAGCACATGTTGCTTCTTGAGCAGTTCATCATCTTTGGTTGGGGACCAGTCGCGGCGTCTCAAATTGTAGTGTTTTTGTTGCCTCTGGTAACTCTGCGCCATCTTATTTCCGGCAAGCTCCAGGGCCTTCTGGATGTCTCGAAGGCGATGATTCAATGGGGTGTCTGGTTGTTTACCCACCTCTTGTTGTGGACTTCCTGGTGGTATTAACTCCCAGCCGAAGTTCAGATAGGCGAGAGTGTATCCGGTACTTTCACTTGTAGCGGTGTTATAAGCGAAAGTATGCACTGGGAGAAACAGTCCCACTTTTTCTGGGATTTCTCCAGATACTGATTTATTGCAGTCTTTAGTACCTTGTTCGTCCACTCAGTTGGGTTGCATCGGACGAATACGGTGGCGTCCTTCGTTGTTCGATCCTGTACTCCTCCAGGAGATGGGTGAACTCCTTCCCAATAAATTAACGGCCATTGTCACTGACAGTGGCTCGAGGTGTAGTAAAACGCAACACGACCTGCTCTTGTAGAGCCCGGGCTACGGCTCCACTGGTGGCCTTGCTGAGGGCTTTCAACTCCACCCACTTTGTGTACTGATCCTGCATGACGAGCAGCCAGGTATTCTCCCGGTCGGAGCGTGGTTTAGGATCCATCTAGTCGACAGAGTCATTTCCCAGGGTTGAGTGACGATCGTCGCATGCATGACTTCTGGAGCTGGTTGCTGGCAAGACTTATGTTTTTGGAAATCGAGACAGTTTCTAACGTGACTAGCTCCTTCTCGCAGCATGTCTAACCAGTAGTAGTCTCGAGCTAAATGGCTGAGGGTTGTAACATACATAATATTCAATAAAATAGATGACTAGAAATAATACACACATTAATATATCGAAGCACGTGCGCGTGTTTACATACCAAGAGGAAAACGTAAACAATAGTACTACGATACTCATTCATACAGCCGAGGCCTCTGACGTCACGATAATAACATCAATTCATCAAGAATCTTCGAGAAGCTTCCAGAACCTTCGATGACCTTCCATGCACGTTATAAGTGCACCCTTCAAAGCAAGAGTTTTTGCAAAACGGTCACCAGTTGCCTTTTAACGTATTTGATCATTTTTCTCTATTTCTTATGCACTGATGTCCGTTAACTTTATTTATATGTAATTTTAATCATTTTTAGCTTGAACATACGTAAAGAGAGACCGAGGTGGTGAGTCTTAACCCATTAACGCCTACACGGACGATTTTTTTATGCTTTTTTCAACCGCGATTTTAAATGTGAATCCGATTGTAAAAAAAATTGAGACGTCATATTCGATGTAAAATTTTCTGAACTTTCGATTGGTACTGTCAGAATTTTTAAAAAAATTCACATTAACAAAGTAGTATTTGTTTATTTAACAAAAAACACGAAATTTCGAATGACAACAATTTTTCATTTCATATTTTTACACAGAAACCATCGTTGGATTTTTATAATTTGTGAATTTTTTGCGTCCATGGAAGCTAACCTTCAAAATCCATGAATAGATTTTTTCAAATTCAAGATGTTAGCATCCAATATGGCGGCTTAAAGCCGAAAATTTTTTGTTTATTTCGATATTTTTCTTATTTTTTATTTAAAAAAATTTTTGATGATGAATGTTTACCAAATTATGTATACAGGGGTTTTTTTGGTCGCTGGTTATGAATCTGTTATCAGTTTGCACAAATTCAAGATGGTGGATCCAATATGGCGGCCAAAAATTTCGAAAATTGTTCAATTTCTATGTAAGTCAGTATGCAGGGATTTTTTTGGGTCGCTGGTTACAAATCTGTTATCAGTTTGCACAAATTCAAGATGGCGGATCCAATATGGCGGCCAAAAATTTCGAAAATGTTCAATTTCTATGAAAGTCAGTATGCAGGGTTTTTTTGGGTCGCTAATTACGAATCCGTTATCAGTTTTTATAAGTCCAAGATGGCGGATCCAATATGGCGGTCAAAAATTTCAAAAATTGTTCAATTACTATGAAATTCGGTTTACAGGGGTTTTTTTAGGTCGCTGATTACGAATCCATTATCTTTTTTTACAAATTCAATATCGCGCATCCAATAAGGCTGCTAAAATAAAAAATTTACGTGATAATTTTTTAAATTAAGTAAATTTAAAGTTTTTAAGTCGCTGATTATACGTTTCTTAGCCATGAAATTGCATTGCCCAGCTCACACCGCGTGGAGGTTAACGTAATTTAATGAGCCTTTTTTTGTTATTTTTTTTTTTTCTTTTTAATTTTTTTCTGTTTTATTTTTTAATTTTTTCGGCATACTTACGAATTTTGACTAATTATGTAATGCAGAGAAGCATGAAGCACACGAGTGAACATTACAAGTTTTGCACATTTTTTGAGTTTTTGTTGCACATTTTTTAAAATTTTCACAGTTTCTCTTTTGGCTTACAGTAACACTTTCGTGTAATTTACTTACTTTTGCTTTTGCTAGGTAGTGTTTTGCAAGTGCAACAGCAAATTCTTTTGTGGCTATTTTTTCTTCATGTACTAAATTTCGAAGAACAAGTCCGTTAGTCATCGATGATTGAATAAATCTCAAAAACATTGGCCAGGTCCATCTTTTAGCTCTTATAAAAGGCATCAAATTGCTGCAATGCAAATCATGTAAATCAATTCCACCCATAAACAAATTATATAATTTGAATGCATGAGGAAAAAGTAAATTTACTTTTTTCATTTCTTCAAAAGAAAATCGTTGTATTTCATACAAAGGAGTAACTCCTGCGGCTGTTGATAGCATGGATACGGGTTTTGAATCCATAACCGTAATAAAATTTACACCACTACTTTTTTCATGTTTTACAATAGAAGTTCCTTTCGTACTCTTTTTATCTATCCCATTTGTTACATTTACTCTATTGACTCTTACCGTACCTGTTGCTTTCAAGCCAAGTCTCTTCAAGTGAATCAATAAATTAGGGTTACAAAAATAGTTATCAAAATACAAATGATAAGGTTCTAACTTTCTACGTACAACCGATGTCAGTAACTGTTGGATCAAGAACATTACCACGCGACTTCCTAAAGCACACTTAGTAAGTACAGCTTCTTTATCAGCAGAATAGATATTTGAGCCTTTTCCACAGTAAATATCGCAGTCGAACAAATATCCTTCAGGACTAGCAATGCCCCACATTTTACACCCCCAACGTTCAGGTTTATTCGGCATGAATTGCAATAAATCTGTTCTTCCATGAAATTTGACCATCATTTCGTCAATTGATAGTGCTGTGGAAAAAAAACCAAATTGTTTCAAATTTTTCCTGAACATTTCAAGTACTTTTCGAATTCTCCATGCTTTGTCATTATTATTTTTATCTTCAGGTTTATTTAGCTTTATTTTTTATGTTATGTTTTCAAATTTATCCCGACCCATTGCTGCTGCAACGGGTTCACATACAAGTAGGGGATCTGAAGACCAATAGTCCCTTTGTGATTTTCTTTTGTTGAAAGTTGACATTATTATTATTCCTATAAAAACATCAAAATTATTTTCGATAAGTGGATACCCGTTCATACTCATGCTTTCAATGATGTAGCTTTTTATCTCTTTGGGAAAAAATAACTCAAATAATTGAACGTAAGAATAGTTGCGTATTGCTTTTTTTACATCATTCGAAAGCAAAATCTAATTTCCAAGGCAGTGGACAAGGTTGTACTTCAGTTCCCCATCTAACCACACGCTTGATTTTTTGTATAATTGTCTAATATTTGATGATATGAGACTGTAAGTGTATTATCAATGTCATGTGAATGAAGAGAATCAGATTCAACATCTAACTCAGTGTCAGATTCAGAATGGGATCCAGAATCAGAATCTCCGGAATCATCTATATCAGGGATATAAATTGCATTATAACCTCCGCTTTCGCACTCTTCAAACTCAATATCATGATTATGAACTCGTTTTTGACGTTTTGAACGACCAGACATTTCTTTTTGACGGGAAAAACTTTTATGTACTACTTACATAAATGTTTTGTGTAAAAAGTTTTTTACAAACAAAATTGTAACCAAACGAATGAACTGTTGTATTTTATTTTAGGAAGTAACTGTTATAATTTGCATATGGATAAAAACAATTTTTGAGTCAGAAATAAATATAATGTAAAAGATGAAAATTTACATGTAACCTATATAACTTGCACAAGAAAAATTATTTAGGATAAGTACACATGTAGGCTCATACTTCTTCCTATAAATATGTTTTGACAAAAATTGTATATTCTGTGCAATAGTATATTCAATATGATACAGTATACAATAGTGCATTCAGTAATAAGCTACCCAGAAATTCTTATATACCAGATTTCATCAATATTGAACTAATTTCGACAATTTTGAACGGCATATTTGATCCGCTATGTTGAATTTGTAAAAACAGATATTATTGGAGACTTCTTATTTAAGGAAATTTGGTATAAAATCTGTTCCAACAATAAATAATAATCTCAGCAAAGTCATAAAAAGAAGGAAAGATACACAGGAGAAAGACGAGAAAACGAACATTGTTTACAAAATCGAATGTAAGGATTGTAATGCTAGTTACGTAGGAGAGAGTAAACGCATGTTAAATACTAGATTAAAAGAACACATTGCGAATACTAAAAAAGATGATGACAAAAAATTTGTAATTAATAGTCACATCAACAATTATAAACATAAGTTTAACTTTGATAATGCTAAGATACTGGATACTGAAAGTTGTTGGAAAAAAAGATTAATTTCCGAAATGATTAACATCAAATTACAAGATAATCCTATAAATATAAAAGAAGACACTCAGAAATTAAGTAACCATTATTCCCAATTATTGAACAAATTGAAAAGAATCAAATAAATTGAATACAAGTGTTATTTTTATTGGTACAATTTAAGTACACATAACTTCAAAATATTCGAATTGCCCGCGTGGTTACCTCATTGGTGTATGAATGCAGTAGTGTATTCCACTACTACTGCCACTGGTGGGGCTTCGTATCTGCGTAAGCACCACACTCCGTTGTGTTCAATGCGCAAGGACGAGGCGCCTAAGATCTAGGGAGAGATTTGAATTTTGATGGGTTTTCTTTAATGATAAAGGTTAATTTTTACTTTGTGGTTGTGACAAATTGATTTTTAGGACATTAACAATAAAGTTTTAACTAAACTGACCTTATCTACCTGTTTAGGTAATGATTATAAATTAATTAGATTTTAATATCGTCATTGATATACTGTGTCAATTACTATGTCATATACGTAGTTAATTGTCGTAGGTAGTGATCACTTGACTATATTCAAATTTATCAGTGGTCTGTTTACATCTTCTTAACGTAGTCTGACTGCCTTTGCTTTCCCTTGTGTTAATTTATTATTGTTTGTTTATTATATGTTAATTTATTCAGTTACCGTCCTAACTTAATGTGAGTTAAAAAGTGTGCAAAGCTCTTAATACAATTGACGATGTTTATATTGTTTTTACCAAGAAACCAAGGTAACAGTTGTAATCAATTTGACTTCTCAACTTTTGTGCAAAAATTTTTCCATCTGATTTTTCACTATTGTTTCTATATTTTTTAGATAAACAAAAACACAATTTTATAAAATTGACGATGTTTTAACATTATAATGAATGCAATTTTAGATAAGAATGACGAACAGATTGTTTATTTGTATGTATTTTAATTATTGACTTGTATTTATCTCCATATGTTAATAAATTCTAGTGCTTGATAAGGATAACAAAATAGTTATCGAAACGTTGCACAAACAGTAACTCAATGTACTCATTAACATCGAACCTTTCCAAAAAACCTATTTAATAATGAGTGACAAAGAAATTCTATGAAAAATAAATAAAATAATAGTATTAGTAAATAATTACTTATTATTATTTTAGTATTTTGAATAATTAATTATTTTCGAATAATATGTTACGTATTGCTAATTTTATTAAATGTTAAAAAACAACTAAATAATCGAGTCTTTTCAAAAATCATGAGCTGATGAAAATTAGGATACGCGAAAAGTTTTCTTATTTATTTACTTAAAATAATGCACATTAAGTATAATAATTAGTAAGATCTTTTCTGAAAATTTTAAAACATATGTATATACATATATATATTTTTTCAGGTGTACAATTAGGAACAAAATCTTTGCCTTTATCAGAGTGCAGTGTAAAATTAGGAAGAAGATGTTTGTCTATAACAGAGTGTAGTGATCGAAGTAAAAGAAGAAAAGCTGAAACTCTACGCTCGGTAAATGATGTAAATGTGTTAGCTTCCGCTACTTCTACCAGTTTATCATAGAAGGTAATCGAGCAGCATCAACTTTAATGAAAGAAGTTGTGAAAAATTCACCACAACGTGCTGAAAAAATTTTAAACTCTTGGAAGGAACAAAATAAGAGCAATCAAAATGTTTCAAGTAAATATACACCTTCAGAAGCTTTGGCATTTATTATTAGTAATAATTTTACAAAACATCAATATGGGGCTATTTATAAAGGAGCAAAATTGCACAATTGCAATTTATATCCTAATTATAAAGAAATAGTTAATGCTAAGAACGCAGCCTATCCATGTGGCATAGAAGTAAGTGAAAAATCCTGTGAAATTCCACTTCAATCTTTATTATAGCACACTACTAGTCGATTATTAGAAGCAATTCAACTGCCTCTTTCAAGTAATGAAGAAGAAAATAAATTTATTTTAATGTGCATGGAGTGAAGACAATTTAAATGATCAAAGTTTATTTAAGAATGTCGTAAATGGAAAAATACTTTGGGAAAATCCACGACCATCATCGACATGATTTTGCCGACCTTTGCGGATCCAATGACTTCGTGAATCGAAAGAAGTAATAAATAAAGAAAAGCGGTGGATGGATGACCAGATCTCTAGATTAGAACCTTTCTTAGAACTTAATTGTACAATAAATTTTTCTATTAAGCTCACTATGATCGACAGTAAGGTAAATAAATCGTTCAATCAATTCGAACTAAAAAATTTCTCAACTTTAATCTTATACTTATAACATAATTTTTTTAGATTTCAAATGTACTGACAGACACTTCAAGTATGGCCTGTAGTATTTGTAAAGTAAAAATATCACAAATGAATGATATAGATTTAACATTAAATTTGAACGAAGACGAAAATGCATTAGAATTTTCTTTGCCAATTCTTCATTCGTACACTCATTTCTTCGATTGTTTGCTGCATATTTCGTATCGTCTAAACATTAAGAAATGGAGGATTCGTTTTATATTAAACTTTAGTTTTAGAGGCTAGTTGTATAAAAAATTGCTTTCTTTCAACTTTTATTAGGTGAGTGAAAAAGATGGATCGAAATCAATAATGGAAACTCGAAAAAAAGAAATACAAGAGAAATTTTTAAAGGAATTATGTTTGCAAGTTGATTTTCCAATGCAAGGATTCGGATCATCGAATGATGGGAATACAGCCCGTACATTTTTTGAAAATTGTAATAAAGTTGCTGAAATAACTGAGTAGGTAAGCTAAGAGAGTTCTAGCTCAGTGAGCCAAAACTCTCTTAGCATTTTCGAGTCGAGCGTAGAATTCTACAAGCCCTGTTAACCCATAGTGAGCCAGAACTCTCATAGCATTTTCGAATGTTACGCTGAGAATTCTACGAGCCCCATTAACACTACTACGATAGAAACCTTACACGTTTTCGGGAATCCTCCCAACATTTTTCGAGCCCAGTGCGTTAAATAGCGAGCCCCGTATAGCTCGATGAGCTAGCGCATACTAAAGATTAATTCTGCATAATATCATGTTACATCCCTACACAGAGCGTTTAGTAGACAAAATGTCTACTTTAATCTTTTATACTTATCGCGTTCGGGTAGAGAATTAGTATTCATGGAATATTTTTGAGAATATTCTTTCCATTTTGATTCGTCTTTTTTCTCCTGTTTAGAATCAAGAAGAGGAGTATAAGGGATTGAACTTGAGCTTTCACCCATCTCGTATGACGTCAGAAACACGAATGAAGCATTTACTCCCAATCCATAGACGTCTCTACCGTGCACGTTCCGTAGAATTTTTTCAGAAGTTTAACGTTATTAAGTGCACAGCTGGTTTTGTAAGCGCCCTCGTGGTTCGGACAAACTGTTACAAGCTTGATCTTGTCCAGTGGTGGAAAACCCATCTCTGTTACATCATGAACGTTGAATTTGAAACGATCGAGATATTTTTTCTTGATGGAGCCCATAACGAGTACCTGAGTAACATCATGCAGATATTCTCGAATAACACTTCCGATGTCTGTGTAGGGACGGTTACCCAACTTCCAAGAAATACCGTGAGAGAACTTCTTCAGCCAAGTATTTTCTCCCTTGTACTTATCGGTGAGACGTTTCAAGGAAAAGGTTCCTTGAATAAAAAGAGTAGAGGTTGGTCGTCATCATCCAACGAAACTATTGCCAGTTCTTTCAAAACGAAATCATTACCAGGCTGTTTGAAGCCCTGCATATCCACGATGTATTTCATTTTTACACAAGCTTCTTCACGTTACCACTGACGGGACTATACTGAACGATACGATCGTGCAGAATGAGACAATACGCGGATGTTTCAGCTGGAAAATTATTTCTCGATTCAAATTCTAAACGCACGTCCACGGGAGCTTTTTTCAAAGATTCGTTTTGTTTGGAACAATCGATCACTATCAAAGATAAGTATTTTATAAAATCTATTTTATTCAAAAGAGGTTCAGGATTTTTTTTCGTAATAAGCACTCTGAAAATTTGCATACATGTCATACAGTATAGCGTACTGGTTACGATCTATATCTAAATTTAAATTTCCATACGGGTAACATTGCGAATTTAAAAAGAGTTTAACATTACTTACGTGGCAATGATCGAACTGACTCGCGTTTACTTGCCTCCGAGATTTTCTGTTCGTTTGAAAAGCGAGAATAATGAAGCGTGATTTTTTCAACTGATTGGATGTTTTAACAGTCCAAACGTGTTTCGGAGAAGATAGAAGGAGGGGATATTCGTAGAATTCCCAACTGCGGTAGCTCATAACCACAGGCCTGTTTTTCGCAATGTAATTGAATAGAGGAATCTTTCGCTTATCAGAGAGAAATATGTATGGCATCAACCACTCTCTCTTCGTGAGCTCAATTTTAAATTCTTCATAAGTATTGCCTGGTCCTGCTGTCTGTATGATGGCATTGATATCATTTCTCGATGTAGTGAGTACGAGTTCGTGTTTAACATTTACTAAAATTTTTTTATAATCTTCAGCAAATCCAAGAATCATGCAGAGAGGTATGGACAGGTCGAAGTAGCCATCATCGTTGGTAAGTTTTTGCGTTTCTTCTACATCGTGCCACCCAGTGTTCTCGATGACTAATTTTTGACTAGGATTGAGAGAAACCTAACCTTTCATGAGAGTAGTTAACCCTACATTTTTACATTTATCAATTTCAATGGCATTTATTTCATATCTGATTTCTTCAAACATATGACAGATGGCATTGTTGACTAGCATAGAACGTTCAGTGGAGTGCCATTCGGCTTAACTAGTTTACCACATACATGTATTGAACTTCGTAATGGTAGAAGACATAAATCCTGATGTTGAATGGCAATACGAATTTCATCGCTGTTTCTAAACGATGACGTGGTGTAGGGCTGATGTGCATGAAGTTCGTAGTGAGTCACTGACTCATCAAATGTTGCAGGTGACTGAATGTTTAGAATTTCTTCCATCTTTTTGTAGGCAACAGAAAAAAATACAAGTTATTTTCCACCAGCGACGATTCTTAGACCGAGACTTCTCAGGAACTGAATGTTTTGTCGTGTTAGCGCTCTGCTTGTTCGCGGACGACTGATAGTCTGTTGACATGTTGACTTCTTTATATAGCCCTTACCAACCTTGCTGTTGTAAACGATCCCCATCACACTTGTTTGATGTGAAGTCTGATTGTGATTACTTCTCCTCGAAAATTAACTAAACTTCCGTCTTGATCGATTATACGTATTTGTAAGTGATCTATGCTTTTAACTGTAACTGGAAGGTAGATAACCTGCGAGGGTACTTCAATGATCTTATATCCTGGCGGAACTGCTGGAAAGAACTCGTGTATCGTATGAACCTTAGAGTCGTTTATATATGCGCCTGAAGTAATATTACACTCGACTCGCAACGCGTTGATCTTGAGGATAGTTACAGGCAAATCTGAATTATATATAAAATTAGCTTCTAGAACACGTTTGGTGAAGCCAAGTAGTTGACCAATAGAATCTTGAAACCGAAAATCAATAGGTTGACTACACTTAATGATAATGCGAAGTGTATTGTTGTTTGGCTTTAGACTGAATGAAATGCCTTTGGGTGCTAAAGTTTCACGGAGAAAATTTGCTATATCCTCTATCTCGTAACTACCAGTTGGTAAAAAAAAATTCTTCCTTACCCACGTAAAACTTGTTATTGCCTGTATCGATATTTGGTATAGAATTGAGGGTTAAAAGTTCAACTAAACCGAGAACGTAATTTTTGTTTGGTGAAAGTTCAATAGGTGGAAAATACTGTACTTCGAGAACTTATGAATTACCGGAGAGACTTAACGTCAATGAATTCTCCATGACTATTCAATGTAGAATGATTAAACTATCATTGCACTAACCTTTATATAGTCCGACTTAACTTGTTACACAAAAACTTGAGGCGGAGGTGACCACGGTTGAATGTATTGTAATCTTGATATCTCTCGTGATTATATTTAACCTCGTTCACATGTAGATACAGCATTAAATCAATAGGTGGTTGAAGATCTCCAAAACTATCAACGGTAACTACATTCTCACCACGTTTGCGATATGCTATCCAATGCGTTCCAGGCCCATCTTTATCATCTAAATTTACAATGGCTGATTCCCGATTATGAGGTCCGCTTGCAGGTAAGGCATTTCGCATAAAGACTCCACGAAAATATGAGATTTTTAGAATTTTAGCATACTTAATTTAATCGAGATCTGTGAGAGCCCTTTGTGGTAATCTCAGTTCCGGGTTCTTTTTTTTTCTTCCACCTTAATTTTTTTTTATTACCGCCTATACGAAGACCTGCACCTGTTTTATACGGTTTCAGAAAGAGACCCTTTCCCAATGCTATTTCTTCCATTTTCATGTTATGCCTCTGATTCTGTTCTAATTTCTTTTTAGCTGTACTTGCATCATTAACCGATTTTGCTATGCCAGCAGCACCACCAGTCATAGCCCCAACAGCACTTAGGCCAGCAAATATTGGTACGAGAAACGGTAGGAAACCACCTACTTTTGAGGGTACCGGTAAAACCCGTGGAATGATAATTTTACATTTTCCACTTGCTTTTTTGACATCAGAACGAGCACCTTTCAAAGCAGAGAGAATTACCTTACGAGCAGAGTTACTTTTAACCACTGATTTTGAAGCAGCTTTTATTATCTCGTTCAGCATCGTTGGCTGCTTTCTCTACACGCCCATTCCGAGTTTTGATTTGGCTTTCAATATGTTTGTAATTGCGTAAGCAGCTACTTTCTCACCAATACTTGAATCTTTAGCCTTAACTGTTCGCCACGCCTTATCTGCTAAAACTGTATCCTCGTTGTTTCTAGTCTCGATGTTTTCTCGATTCTGAGAATAAGCTATATCGTAGTCTTTACAAGCTGCGTCAGGTAGATTAACACCTTTATCACCTCGAGCTAAACGTTTTTCTAACTTAGTACCTGGTCTGTAGTACTGATATTCTGGTAAATGAAGTTCTTTTGGAAGACTGTGGATGATTTTAATGATTAAACCGTAACCTCGTCGTCGTCGTCTGTATGCGATCATCACACTATGAAGGTCTAATGAAGACTGAAACCGCGAGTATAAAAGCGCTGTATTTATAGTCGAACGCTCAGATGCGATCGATACCTTGTACTGTACACATGAATTTCAAGGAACAGTCTGTACAGCTCCCGGTATTTAATTTCGATAATATCGTGGAGCAAGAAAAAAGATGAAGGGGTATGGAGACTTACTTCCTAGCAGCATTAGAGCTGTACTTTGTGTACCGTCAAATTGTGGAAAAACCAATAGTTTGCTTGCACTCATTACACATTCCAATGGTGTTAGATTTGAGAATGTTTATACATATTCAAAGTCTTTGAATCAACCAAAATATAAATTTGTTCAGAAACTTATAGACCGTTAGAGGGTGTGCAGCGAACACGATGAAGTTATAGCTCCAGAAAATGCTCTTCCGAACTCTATCATTATATTCGACGATATAGCTTGTGAAAAACAGAATCATGTCAAAGCATTTTTCTGTATGGGTAGACACAAAAATGTAGACTGTTTTTATCTTTGTCAGTCATATGCTCTCATTCCAAAGCATCTCGTCAGAGATAATGTAAATCTTTTGGTAATTTTTAGACAAGATGACGTAAATTTAAAACACTTGTATGAAGATCATGTTAATTCTGACATGACTTATACACAGCTTAAAGATTTGTGTGTCAAATGCTGGAGAGACGGGAAATATAGATTTCTAATGATTGACAAGGATAGTTCAATCAATGGAGGAAGATATCGTAAGGGCTTTGACTGTTTTGCTATAAATATGGGAGACATTTAGTCTTTCTTTCACAGTCTACAACTGAACGTTGAAGCGTCAACATGGCAGAATTCACTTGCAAAAGGGATATACTTCATGAGCTTGTAAAAGCTCGCAATGCAGTTAAACGTAAATATAATTTGTTGAAGTATGGAAAAGATACTTTTGAGAAAATAATGGAAGATACTTTCAAATCAATCGTTGAGCCTCTTGAGAAGCTCGTAGCCAAAAAGTCCAAAGAAGCATTGAGTAGAGGTGTTAAACATGATGAAAAGTATAATAAATCTATCAAACGCGATGAAGAGCATGATGATGATATGCAAGAGCAGGATGATACATTGGAAGCAGCCGACACGTCTTTTGAATCAGCTACGAGCAATGATGGTTATGATGAAAGCAATAATAAATATTTGCAAATACTCAGTCAAGATCAAAACGTAGACAAAATTTATGGGGTACGGAAAGAGAATGGGCGATTCATGATTGGTAATTCCCCGATAGACTTGGAGGGTAGCGATATCGAGGTAAATGGGGTGAAGTACGCGAATACTCATGGATTACTCGAATTACTCATTATGAAGCAGCCCAGTGAAAGCCAGATCACTAATAGTGATATGGATAATTACCGGAAAATACTTGAAGCATCATCAGCACACTACAGATGCTATTACAGTAATGAAAAAATTCGTTTCCACAACAGCAACAAATTCAAATACATCATTGCTCCCATGTTTGAAAATTCGAAACAAGGTGCTGGTGTATTACCACGATATAAGTTGGCAAGAATCAATACGAGTATGGATTATGTGTATTGGGACTATTCCAACGAGCTGGTGGAACGTTTGAGATTACTCATAGCTGAACAATCAGCTGGCAATTCCAGCCACGTTAATGAGATTCACTCGATAATTGAGGAATTGCGGGAGGGAGGGTATACATATTAGATGAACCTTCTCTCTCTTTCCAGTATCAAGATGAGTGTCGACGTGTTCAGACGAAATCTAAAAGAAAGAGAAGGTATTAGAGGTCCTCCAGGAGTGGGACATAAAATCACATCCGATGGACAGTTCGATCTTGAAAAGAAGAGATTATGCAATGTAGGAGCACCCAATAATCTACGCGATGCAGTTAATGTGCAATCATTACAGCATATAGTGGATGGAGAAGTTACGAAAATTGTAAATGTTATAAACGGATTGAGAAATGATTTCAATAATTTAGATGAAATAGTGGAAGCTTATCAAGATGAATTAAATATAAAAATTGCTAATTTTGAGAGGGAAATGGAGAGTATAAAAGTGATGGTACTTCAGTTGTCACATAACAGTAATACGCTGGATACGAAAGAGTCGACATCGAAGCATGGATCATCGTAAGAAAGTAGTAGTAGAAGAGTTGCATGAACCTGCTCGAAGAAACTACCAACCTCGAAAGTTTGATGTAAGAGGCCTGGATGAAACTTGGCAAGGTGATTTGGTTGAAATGCAACCTTATGCTCGAGAGAACAAAGGTTATAGGTATTTGCTCACCATCATTGATGTGTTTTCAAAGTATGCGTGGGCTGTACCCGTTAAAAGTAAATCAGGCATAGATGTTACAACAGCTATGAAGAATGTGCTTGTTCAAGGACGAGTACCGAAAAATCTACACGCAGATCGAGGCAAGGAATTTTATAATTCAAACTTTAAAAAGCTGATGGAGCAATATAAGATTAATCTTTACTCAACATACAGCAATCTCAAGGCGTCTATATGCGAAAGATTGAATAGAACATTGAAAAATAAGATGTGGATACAATTTAGTTTGCATGGAAATTTTAAATGGCTTGATATTTTATCCGATTTGATTTCTACCTACAATAGCACAAAGCAGAGAACTACATGTATAAAGCCGAAAGATGTTACGACAGTGAATGAAGCGCAGGTTCTAACTCGATATTCAAACCAGTCTAAAGCTGTAAAGAATCCAAAGTTCAAAGTTAATGATAGAGTACGAGTAAGCAAAGTAAAGCAAGTATAAGGGCCGACGCGTTAACGGTCTCTAATTGGTTGCGCTCTCTCATCCATCGTGCATGTAAACACGCGCACGTGCGGAGCCGCCGTCATATGCCGGTATGCACAGCGGCGGTCATGATCTTCCAGCGCTACATCACTGCGCACATGTATGTAGGTCTGGCTACGGGCGCTCATTCATTGCGCGCGGGCATTCAGTGCGCGCTCTTATCGGCGGCGCACTGGCACTTGCGCATTTCAAAATGATTGCGTGCGGGCATTCAGTGCACGCTCTTATCGGCTGCGCGCTGGCACTTGCGCTCATTCATTGCGCGCGGGAATTCAGTGCGCGCTCTTATCGGCTGCGCGCTGGCACTCGCGCTCATTCATTGCGCGCGGGCGTTCAGTGCGCGCTCTTACCGGCTGCGCGCTGACGCCCGCGCTTATTCGAATTTCGCGGTCATTAAATATGCGCTCAAAATGTTGTGAGGGTTCTGACGCAGTAGGGGCTGATAGGGACTGATAGGGCTCGCAACATTGAAAATGCTATGAGAGTTCTGGCTCACTGTGGATTAACAGTGCTCGTAGAATTCTATGCTTGACTCGAAAATGCTAAGAGATTTCTGGCTCACTATGGGTTAACGAGGCTCGTAGAATTCGACTTGAAAATGCTAAGAGAGTTCTGGCTCACTATGGATTAACAGGGCTCGTAGAATTCTGCGCTCGACTCGAAAATGCTAAGAGAGTTCTGGCTCAGTGAGCCAGAACTCTCTTAGCTTACCTATTTAACTGGTATTCAAATTTATTTATTTTTCATTCTTACTTTATATTTTATATAACATTTTACAATTCTATCATTTCAGGAATTGACAGAGGGCTAATCGAAAGATTTCGTAATATTTTAATCACAATTTCATGTGGCATCGCAATTAACTATCCTGTATTTCAACAGTATTGTTTAGATACAGCGAAATTATATGTGTCACTGTATCCATGGTTCTACATGCCACCAACTGTACATAAAATTTTGCTACATGGACCCTCCGTAGCAAAAAAAACGATTCTTCCAATCGGGCGATACTCCGAAGAAGTTTTAGAAGGTAGTCACAAACTTTCAAAACTATATAGAAAATCATTTAGTATGAAATCGTCTCGAATAAGGACAAACGAAGATATCTTCAAAATATTATTATTATGCTCGGATCCATACATAACTTTGACCGATAGATTACCGAAAAAATGTAGTAAAAAAAAATTTCCATCAGAAGTTTTGTCTATGTTAATAGATTTACCTGCAGATTACAGCCACTCAGAAAATACATTAATAGATTCTGAATCCTCAGATTCAGAATAAAAATAGAATATGATTTTATTTTAATATTTTTATTTTCCAATAAAACAATTGATTTGGTTAATTAGAAAACAGTGTTTGTAATAAAATAAATGTCATTACCTGCTATTTTTATTTTAACTCATTATTTTAAGAAAAATTAGTATACTCAAATACATTAAAAAAAAAATGTGCGAATATGTGCAATAGATTTTTTTAGATTTCGGTTGGATAGCTCTTCAACATGAGAAGTGTATTTTGACTTAACGGTCAAGGAGTGAAAAACATTATTAAATTTATCAATTTATTAAAAATAAACAAAAAATGCAAATTTTCTTAAACTTAAATGTATCTCGAATAATCGTGAGTGCTATATTACCTTCTGTCAAAAAAGTACTCGGAAAAGTTTTTTTAAATCTCCTGCGTTATAGATATTTCAAATTTTTTTTTGTTGTATGTTGGCATCACTGTACCAAATTATGATGCCAAGTTTGAGCGCGTTCCATCAAGCAGTTTGTTTACGCCAGCTGTTAAGCTCAGTAGTGCGTCACGATTTTCACAATGAATACAAATATTGAACAAAGAATTTGCCTCAAATTTTGTGTTACCAACGAAATTTCGTGCGCGGAATCTTTGAAAATGTTGGAAAAGACTTATGGGGAATCAGTTTTATCAAAAACACAAATTTACGATTGGTACAAAGCATTCAAGGAAGGTCGAGAAGTGTGTGAAGATTTGCCTCGGTCCAGACGGCCATCGACAGCATCCACCGAGGAGAACATTAAAAAAATGAAACAAATCGTATTGGAAAATCGCCATTCAGACTTAAGAGAGATAGTACAAGAGCTAAACATCTCCCACGAGTCAGTTCGTACGATTTTGGTGGATGTTTTGGGCATGAAACGCGTCGCCGCTCGACTTCTTCCAATAGAACTGAATTTTCTTCAAAAAGAGTACCGCAGACAGATCTCTTTGGACATGCTGGATCGTGCTAATTCCGATCCTACATTCATGGAACGCATTATAACTGGCGATGTGACATGGGTCTACGAGTTTGACATGCAAACAAGTCAACAGGCATCTCAATGGCAAACAAAAGACGAACCAAAACCGAAAAAACCACGTCAAAGTCGATCAAAAGTGAAAGTCATGCTGACTATTTTCTTTGATATTCATGGTTTGGTGGATCATGAATTCCTACCAGAGGGACAGACCGTCAATAAATAATATTATTTGAGCGTTTTGAAGCGTTTGCGTGAAAAAATCCGTCAAAAACGGCCAGAATTGTGGAAGAACAATTCGTGGATTTTGCACGACGATAATGCACCACCGCATAGAGCCGCAGTTGTAACCGAATTTAAGGCCAAAAACTCAATAAATACAATCGAGCAACCACCGTATTCACCAGATTTGGCCCCATGTGACTTTTTTCTGTTCCCGAAACTAAAATTACCTCTCCGTGGAAAACGTTTTGAAGCGATCGAAGCCATAAAACAAAATTCGTTGAGGGAACTGAAAGCCATCCCAGAAAACGCTTATAAAAAATGTTTTGATGATTGGAAAAATCGTTGGGACATGTGTGTTGCATCAAATGGGGCCTATTTTGAAGGCGACAAAATAAATATTGATAAATAATTGAATATTGTGTGTTTTATTTAAAAATTCCGGGTAGTTTTTTGACAGATGGTACATAAATAATAGTGCAGAATCTTGAAAATACATACCAAGTAAGCAGATGAAATATCTATGAATAAAAAAAAAATGATTTGATTTTATTAACGCATTACATATTTGAATCGGTATAAAATAATACAAAAAATTAAAAATTGGCGATTTGCTTACCTTTATAGTTTAAATGTGAATTACCCAGTGCAATTTTTATTTAAACTAGTGTGAATAATGATTCATAAATATATTAACAACAAGAATATCATTTTTATATAACAAAAAAAAAATTGAATGGCATTTTGGCCGCCTAATCAGCGCTTTTGCATCACTGTGCGTCGTCCCATGATATTTAAAATTCTTTCGAATTTAGAATCATATTCCGGAAGTTGATCCGTCTCATTGCTGGTTTTGCTCAACAGTTTTGAATTTCTGGCATTGTAATTCCTAGAATTGATCTTTAAATGTGCCCAGCACTGAAAAATGTTAAAAACAAATATCATATTTTTACAAACAGTTATTTCGCGATACATCCACTATATCAGAAAATAGGTTAAGAATTTGTGTTTCGTAAATAGTTTTTTTTTCACCGTTTCCAAAGTACCTTTATAAGAACATAAAATATTTATCAATACATACCTGCTTCCAAGATTTAACGTCTTTTGTTGGGCCTAATTCGTTTAGTCTAAGAGTGAGTTGCAGCCACTGTTTTTGATTTTGATGCACCCCATCAATGTCCATAAATTTGTTCTGTGCAAGTCCAGAATGTTCTTTCATGTATTATATCAAAGCCTCTTCTTGATCAGCAGACATTATCGTTAATTAAAACTGATGCTAACGACACAAATAAAACAGTCATCGCGTTGCACTTGAGGGTAAGTCGGCTGTTCTTACCGGGCAGTACTCATGTAAGCACACCTGTACAGTAAGGTTCTTTATACATGAGTATTAAGTAATATATTGTAATCATGACTAGTCACAAGACGTAAATAACGTTTTTCTACTGAAGACTACACAACTTAGAAAAATAAAAAATAATAATAATAAAATAATAATAATAATAATAATAATAATAATAATAATAATAATAATAATAAATAATGCGTAGAATAGTTTTAAGACACTAGCAAAATTCAAACGTGCTTCGCGCGTACTATTTTGTTTTTGAGGTTATGAACGTTATTTTTCACTATGATTTAGTTTTAATTAGTTTGAATGATAAGATAATTAGATATATTTTTTAAACAAAAAATCAAATATTATTTTATTTTAATTATTTAGTAGGTCTATTTCTATTTATTTCATACATATCTATCAAATCAATCTTCAAATGCTTGACAACATCGTGCCATCGTTTTTTTTTTAAGAGTGGAAACTAAAGATTTCATGCTTGGAAATATCTATTTATAATTTGTTGGCGCTCTTCTAGTCCTAATATGTTAAACGGTTCACCTTCTGGATTTTCTTCATTATTATGAAATGGTCTACCCACGAACATTACGTTCATCCATCAAAACTGGAATCCTGAAACATTGAAATAAACAGAATGTTTTAACTAGATTTTCTCTATACGACTAAATTGTAATTTTAAATTGTATGTGCCTTTAATTTTTGGTTATAGTGAAATCCAATCTTACCCATGATCTCTTAAAAAATTGTGCAAAACCGTACAAGCTTGCACAATTTGTGCTGCAAAAATCGGGTCATATTGGAGTCCCCTTAATATGTTCAAGTATCTCCAGCTTGCGGCACGGGGATCAGCAATATCGGTGAAAGTGTACAACCACCATCACCTATTACAATAAAAAATATTTTATTTTTATTTTATTACAATTTTATTACAATAAAAAATAATTATATTAGTAAGATACAAATTTATACGCGAAATAACGTACGTACCAATAACATAATAACGAACTCTTCGAACAATGTCTTCATTATTCCTTAAATCATACATTAATTGCCGAAACTGACTTCACCGCCAAACGAAGCGATCATTAGTAGATCCGCTACAAATCCTTGTTCCTAGAATTTTCAGTTCATGTCAGCAACCTTAAAATAACAATATTGTTAATATTTTTTTTATGATCCTAAGTTCATAAAAAATAAAAATACACGCCTGTTTGAAAGCGTGTCTAATTATGATCTTACAGACTAGTTATCTACGAATACCCTGATAGAAATGTTAACGATAAGTTAGCTATTTTTTAGTTAACTTTATGGCTAAAAATGTTGTTATTTCATAGTTATATATCAGTCAGAAATAAACTATGGTATTTACACATCATAAAATGGGTATTTTAAGTAACAGTAAAGCTTTTTAGATCAATTATATTACTTTTATATCACTATTTTCGCAAAAATGCTTCCATTTAATTAACATGTTAGCGATAAAACATGGTAAATTTTCTACCACGGTAACTGAATAATATAAACATACTATTTGTAATGTCAGCGAATAATATCGTTTATAATTCAAATATGCCTCTTCGTGATCCGATGGACGGACAATTCTAGGTAGGGTGCAATCTACAGCACCCAAAATACCCAGAATGCCTGTTCGTTCTTCGAATCTGCAAAAAATAAATAAAATTAATTTTATAAGTTAATTATATAATGTAACGGGATGGCTAGTGGGGGAAAATCCCAACAAGCCACAGGCCAGCGATGCCCTAGAACACGGTGCCGCGGGTGTCAGACTAAAATGACTTGCCCGGGGATCTGCTCCTGGAATCCCGAAAACAACGCGAAGATCGCACACGAACTTCGCTTTCCAACTAATTGGATCGCTGAGTGAAAAGCGCGCGCTCGAAGAGTAAAGCGCGCGGCCGCTATGCTCAGATATGAAAACGACCGGCGGAGTCGTTTTCCCGCGGAGGCGGCGGTATCCGGGAGAAGGACAGGTTGTAATGAACAACGCGACGAGTAACTAGATATCACAATATATTCACAATCACTAATCTCTACAAGCACGGCGCAAGTGCTGATTAGAACAAAGAGTTAGTTCGCGCGCGACCGTTAATATTCAAACGCGCGAACTACACGGCGCGCGGCGAAGCTGCTAATTTCGCGCGCGGTGTTAAAGTACGGCGGGCTGACACACACCCCCACGTACACGGCACAGAAGGCTTGCACGGGGCGATTTCCGTGCGAGCCTTTACAATGAACCCGCGAGAGGAGAGTAGAAAACTTACGTTAGGAAGGAGCAGCCGGTGCACTCGACTCTCTCTCTCGCTCCCTGTCGTTCGCACAGCAGTTGCGCTCTCTCTCTCTCTCTTTCGCTGTATTGGGTCGGCAGGCGGGCTGGCTGCCGGCTCCTCGCTCGCAGGCTCGTTCTGCTCGTGGCACACGCTACGCGGTATCGCTCTCTCTGTCTCTCTTGTGCGCGCCTCCACTATTTGCGGCGCCTCCACTACACTCGCGGGGTCTCACAAAACGATCGAACGGCGTGGACAAGTAAACTCACGAAGAACGGAGGAGATCCTACTTGCGCGACGGCAGACACGAAGATGGCTCCTTTTTCTCGCGGGAACCAGTTAGCAGCTTCGCGACGGATGACGGGCATTTTACGCGTCGCGAGACCGATTCGCTACGCGCGGCGCGCCTCGATTCGGCTGCGCAGGAGTTGCGCGCGCGCGCTCACTACCTTCGCGCGGTAGATTAGAATCGCGGCTAGACACGCGTTACACTCCCCCGCCAGACGCTGCTTAGGGGACCGAGAGCAGCTCTGCTAATCATGGCCGTCGTCGTACCTACTAATATGGTAGTAATGATTAGGAGAAGGAGGTTCGGAAAGGAACATTGCAGAATCGGAGTCACCGGTTTTTCTTTTTAATTTTTATTAAAAAAAAATATATAAAAAAACTTCAGGGCCTCACCCCTCTTCAACTGGCCCGGGAATACGATCGGCGCCCCTTGTGACGAGCTTGGTTGGGGCAATGTTTTGACTTTTTCATCCCAAGCTCGCCACACATGAAGCACCGGGGGATTGCGTTACTGTCGAGCGCATCCCGGGCCGCTCGCTCTTCTTCGAGCGCCCTCCTAAGGCGCTCTTCTTCTTTTTGGAGACGGCGCTGGGCCTCTTCCTTGACCCGGCGCGCCGTCTCCTCCGCCTTTTCCCTGGCTCGCCTGGCCTCTTCCATGCGCTCCTGCGCACGAGCCAGGCGAGCCTCCTCCGCCTTTTGGAAGGCTGTGCGGCGCAGCCTGGCGGCCCTGGCCTCTGCGGCGGCCGCGAGCTCTTCGCGCCGGCCTTGGGCCATTCCGACCCATTTGCCGGCTTGCCGCTCGCCGGCCTTACCGTGGCACTGGAGAAAGACCTCCAGTGCGGCCAGGGCAGCGTCCTCCGCAGCGCGCGAGGACTTGCTGAGGCACCGCGCTTCCTCGAGGGCCTTCTCCACTGGGACCCAGGCCGCACCGACTTCATCACTCGGTGCCCACTTGGGGGCCTGGGTCGGAGAACTCTCTTTCCTTTCTTCGTCGGCCCGAGCCGCGCCGGCGTTTCCTTCCGGCGCCATCTCTGAGGCTCGGACCGACGCCTCTTGTGAAAGCCGTTCTTCCCGGCTTTCCTGCTGCTCCTTCGGGGGACGAGGTCGCCGAAGCGGACTGGGACCGGCCTCTGCCCAGGCCGGCTCCGAAGGTCCCTTTCTTAGCTTCGGCGCCTCTATCTCCTCGATCATGACGGTGGAGGGCTCTTCCACTGGCTGGGGTGCCAGTGTCACAGCGTCGATGCCCTCCACGACCTGCTCCAAAAAATCGATGACGGCGGGGTCAGGATTGCACTGGATTAATCCAGCGATCACCTTCTTCGCCGTCTCCGCTATTTCGGAAGTCAGGCCTTGCATGTCCTGAAACAGGTAAATCGATCCCGGGGAGGAGTGAGATTGAGGACTGGAGAATTAAGACGAACACAGGTTAGTACGTACGACACAAGTTGGACGGCACAATTATTGCTTTTTATACGCTCGGGTTCTACGAGGACTAATTAGTCCGGCATCAGCAAGTACGGGCTTCTTCTTCGAACCCTTTGGCCTCCCTGGGCCTCGCTTAGGTTCTGTTGGACCGGCCACACGCATAGGCCGGCCATCGCTCGCACGCTTTCCTGGCCTAACTAATAGCGCGATCTTACGAGGTGGACCGCGCCTCTTAGCCGTCGCCCGGGGCTGTACATTCCCCCGGCTAACTCTGTGTCCCTCTGACGTGTTCCGTTCGGCTGAAGAGTCCCTCGCTGGTAGCGCCTGGGCTACTTCTGCTGAGACGTATCTCTTGAGTTGCTGCGCATGGACGGGACGTATCGTTCGACCATCCTCACCTTGGATCTCATAGGTGTTTTCGCCTAGAATATTCACAATCGTGTAGGGCCTCGCGTACTTCGGGGCTAATTTGGCAGAAATCCCCTCTGCTGCTGAGGATAGTACCTTATTCTCTCTCCATACACGATCGCCTAGACAGAATTCTGGAGGTCGACGATGAGCGTCATAATATTTGGCTTGTCTCGCCTGCTCCGCTTGCGCGTCGGCCGCCGCCCGAACGTGCAATTCGCGAAGCTTGTCCATACGTACCACCCAATTGTTTATCGCCTCTTGCTGCCCTTGCTCTTCGGCTAACCTGTCTTCCTCCCGCCTTAGTGTCTTCGGTGGGTCGGGTTGTCGGCCGTAAATGAGCATGGCAGGACTTATCTTTGTGGAGCTGTGTTCGGCAGTATTGTACGCGAACGCCAGCTCATTCAGTTTCTCATCCCAGGACCGGTGATTTTCCTCTGCGTAAGACATAATCATTGTCTTCACCGTTCGATTCACACGCTCGACAGGATTGGCCTGAGGGTGATACGGAGGTGTAAACGTGTGATGCACGTTTCTCTCCTTTAAGAATGCCTCTAATGGTGCATTTTTAAATTCAGTCCCATTGTCTGAGAGAAACACCTCCGGGACTCCGAATCGCAGACATACTCGCTCGTTGAGTCCCTTAATTACCGATTTACCATCTGCCCTTTTTATCGGAATTACTTCAATCCAGCGTGTGAACAAGTCCTGGAATATGAGAATGTATTCGTGGCCGTGCGTGGTTTTTGGGAGGGGCCCCATAATGTCGCTGGCCACGATTTGCCATGGACGCTCTGTAATTCGGCGTCCCATGAATCCTGTTGGAGCGCGCTGTTCGACTTTGCACTGCTGGCAAATTTGGCACTGGCTCACGTATCTGGCTACATCACGAGACATGTGTGGCCAATAATACTTCCGCTTTACTCTTTCTAGCGTTTTCTCGCGGCCCAAGTGCCCAGCAGTTGGAAAGTCATGGCATTCTCTCAGTACTTCACGTCGCTTTTCGTGAGGGACTGCTAACTTCCATGCATCATCGTCGCCGAGAGACTCGTCTATGACTTCATCATGTTCGTACTTGTACAGTCTCCCCCCGCCACCTTGAACGTGGGGAAGTCTCGCGGCCGCTGTTGAACCTCTTTCACAATTTCGAGGTACCATTGGTCATTTGTATCGCGTTCGAGCTCTAACGCGGCGACCGCTGGCTCCTCTTCCTCGAACATCCGCGAAAGGGCATCTGGGACATTGTTCAAAGAGCCCTTTCGGTGTTCGACTGTGAAACTGTGGTTTTGTAGTTCCAAAGCCCATCTTGCTAACCTGCCTGATGGGTTTCGGAGATCACGGAGCCACTTCAAGCTGCTATGATCCGTGATGACCTTGAAGTCATAGGCCTCTATATACGGACGGAACTTTTTGATTGCCCAGAGAATTGCTAGACACTCTCGTTCCGTCACGCTATAATTCTTCTCGGCCGCGCTCAGAGTTCGACTAGCGAACTCTAGGACTCTTTCGTTGCCGTCTATTATCTGGTATAGCACCGCTCCAAGTCCTGTATCGCTCGCATCAGTTTGCACCACGAACTGTGCGTTAGATACCGGTCTGTGGAGAATCGGTGCAGAAGCAACTAGCGCTTTTAGCTTTTGGAAGGCCTCTTCTTGTGCCGTTGACCACTCGTATTTCCGATCCTTTTTCGTTAGTTCGGTCAGTGGTTCAGCAATTGTGGCGAAGTTTGATAAAAACTTTCTATACCACGAGGCCATTCCTAGGAAGCGTCTCAGCTGACGGAGGTTTTTCGGCACCGGATATTCCATAATGGGCTTTATTTTCTCGGGGTCTGGTTTAAAACCATCCCTATTTACTATGACCCCGAGCTATTGGACCTCATCGCGACAGAAGACACTCTTCTCGCGATTTATTGTGAGGCCCGCGTCCTTTATCCTATCTAGAACTCTTTTTAGAACCTCTTTATGCTCCTCGAATGTTTCTGTGACTATTATTATGTCATCGAGATACGAGTAAGCAAAAGGTTCGAGTTCGGGGCCGATGACTTTGTCAATCAGCCTCTGGAAGGACGCTCCGGCATACGAAAGACCGTAGGGCATTCTTGTAAATTGAAATAACCCTTTGCCTGGCACGGTGAAGGCCGTAGTCTCTTTGGACTCCGGATTTAGTGGTATTTGGTGGTACGCACTACTTAAATCCAACGTGGATATGTATCGCGCTTTCTGCAGTTTGCTTAAGATACTCTCCATGTATGGTAACGGGTATGCGTCTGGCCTTGACGCTGCGTTCACTTTTCTGAAGTCCACACAGAAACGGAACTTCCCGTTGGACTTGCGTACCATTACCACAGGGCTTGTCCAGCCGCTTGTCGAAGGTTCTATTATACCCGCGAGTAGCATTTCCTCCACCTGCTTGTGCATCTCTTCCTCGAGTTTTCGAGATACTGGGTAGTACTTCTGTTTTATGGGTCTTGTGGAGCCGACGTCTACTGCATGCTCAACCCACGAAGTACACCCTAATGGTGCCAGGCCGTTTCCCATCAGCTCAGCTACTAAAGCTTCCGCTTCTTTGCGCTGCTCTTCTGTTGGGTCCGCCAACCCTATAGCTGATACGGACACGGTATTATTGGCGGTTATGGAGGCTACTTCTAACTTTACGCTTGCATCATCATCTTTGAGATGCAGCGTATTGTCAGTGGGGTCTAAGACGGCGCTAAACTTCTTAATGAAGTTCACCCCCAAGTAGCACTCCGTGTCTAGGTCTGGTATGATTGCGACGCGCACATTCTTGCACACGCCTGCCACGACCATGGGTAGATACACATAGCCAACCACTGCTATGCTCTGCCCATTAGCTACCCGTGCCGTTAGGCCGCTGGCCGGGATTAATTCTTTTCCGCAGGCTGTAGCGAGCTGTAAGCCGATGGAATTCATCCCAGTCCAGGAAGCTCCAGTATCGAAGAGTGCCCGTAGCCTGTAACCGGCTACACCTACTTGAAGCCACCATCGTGAGCATGTTTCCTGGTTATCTTCGTTCTGCTGAGTCGCGGGCACTTCCTCGCTCTCTCCTTCAGGCAATTGGACCGAGTTACCCTCGGTCGCTGATGTGAGAGCTGGGGGCGGGCGTGTGGCCGTGTTTACCTGCCCCCTTGGCCGTTTCCCTGCTGGTTTTCGGCAGCATTGGGGTTGCGGTCGCTTCCCCTTTGCTCGTTGCCGTAACCCCTTCGGTACTCTGGCCTTTGTGGAGGTCCATTACTCCTTGGACTTGGCGGCCTAGCCTGGTGGGTCGCGCTACTACCCCCACTAGGCTGATTATTACTTTGCCCGCCTTCCCGCTGCCTGTTGTCCCAATTATTCTTTTTCTTGGGCTTCTTGAACGACTGTGGGTTTGGCGTTTGCCCACTATTTCCGTCGGTGCCTTTCTTTGTCAAGCTTGACAAACACTCGGCCATCACCCGACGGAACATAGCCTCGAGGCTTTCTCGAGGCTCCTGCTGTTGTTGCCCAATCGCCGCCACTCCTGGATTCTGCTTTTTCCGCTGATCCGTGGTTGGCTCTGTAGGTACGTAGGCAAACTCTGGCAAGTAAGTGCGCTCTGGCGGTGGTGGCGAGTGATACACCTTATCTGCCGCGAGCGCTAATTCGGCCTCCCGGGCTAAATCCAGGAGCCCTCGGTAATCCGTAATTTGATTACGCATCACCATTTTTTGTAGTTCTGGCCGCATGTTCCGGTGCAACATGTCCAATTGTTGGGGCATGCTAGGCACCGGAACTAACTTGAGAATCAAGGCTTGCAGATTCACTACGTAATCTCTCGTGAGTTCGTTTCTGCCTTGAGTCCTCGCGTTTATCTCCGCTAGGATTCGCTGTTGATGGCCCCTGTCACCGCCATACAGGAGCTCTGACAATGACGAGAGTACTTCGTCGTACGTCAGATTTGCTAGAGCTCGACATTCCTCTACTCTTGTGAGGAATAACTCGACGCTCTGCTCCTTCAAGGACCCAGAGAACTTGATGTGCCATTTCCTTACGATTTGGCCAACATCACGGTTCGTCTGTTGAGGCACGTACGTCTGCCTCGTAGACTGGTCCAGTGTAGCGCTCACCCCCGCCTGACGCTGTGTAGGATTTCTTCCGCTATTCCTCCTAGCGTCCCTTGGCGATTCAGTATTGGGGCTGCTGCTGTCAAAATTCATATATGTGAACGTGTCCTGAAAGTTCACATGTGGTGATCCTCGTCCCCTGCCCGCACTCGGTAGTTGGACTCCCTCCAAGCGCGTGCTTGAGGGTGGGCGTCGAGCTTCTTGGAGTATTCGCACACTCTCTTTGAGCTCTTCCACCTCTTTGACGAGTCTATGGATCACCGACAGCAGCTGTTCTGAGACTACGTTATCTCCCACAGCAATCCCTGCGGTACGCTGTTCCCCCGCACTTGGCCACTCAAAACTCTGTGGCTGCGGTGGACTTCGCGTTTGCTGCCAGAACGCGTGCTGCCCATTTGGTGCCGACAACGACTCTTGTTCTTGACTCCGCCGGAATTGTCGTTGCCTGCGCTGCTCTTCTAGCAACGCCTGCTGTCGCTGCTGCTCTTGATGCTTTCGCTGTTGCTGCCGCTGCTGCTCCTGCTGTTGTTGCTGTTGCTGCCGTCGCTGCTGCTCCATCTGCTGCTGCTGTTGCAGTTGCTGCTGCTGCATTTGCTACTGCTGCATTTGCTGCTGCTGCAGTTGTTGCTGTTGAAGCTGTTGCTGTTGGAGTTGTCCCTCGGCTTCGGCTGGAGATGTCCCGGTGGGTGCTGCAGAGCTCAATATCTCTGTCCCGGAACCCTCCTGGCCGTTTGCCTCATCCGCTGGCTCCACCACTGCATTATGTGCTTGTTGTGGAGCGTTCATCCTCCGAGACTCCGAGAGTTTTTGCATCACTATCGGGTCATCAAGGAGCGTAATGAACGGGTGCGGTTGGTCTGGATCAGTATTGGGATTCACAATAGTCGACCCAGACTTGTTCATCAACGTTAAGTCGATGAACGCCCTTCGGGACTGCTCGCGTTTAGCAAACGCTTGCTTCTCCGACAGCTCCGGCTCTGGCACAAAATCGGCGGCACTGTAATCGCCCATAAGCCACTTGATCGTTGTCAGCATATTCACTGATTGCAGATCTGACTGCTGCAGACCAAGGGCTTGCATGGCCTCGATAATTTCCTCTTCGGGCTGTGTATACGCCCAATTGAGTATCGCAGATTCCGCAAATTGCGACGATCGGGCCATGGTGTCAATTGGCTGTGCGCTTCCCCACGAACTTATTTTACTAGCGCGAGTAGTATCCGGATTGATGGCAGAGAGAGTTTGCCTTTTCAACCCGTGAGCTAGCTTTTTCAATGCGACCCCGGGTTACTTTCTAAGAGCTACGGCGGTTGCTCTTAACCTCGATAATGCACGAGGATTTCCCGTATGCGGCTCTAAAAAAAAAATAAAAGCTATTTCTGTAAGTAATTACGATTTGTAATTAATTACGCTCCACTACTCGCACTTGTAATTTTAAAATAAATATATGTGAAAAAAAAATATATATATATGTGTCAAAACGGACAATATCACCAAAAACACAAAAAATAAATACAATTTTCACCTAAAAAAATAAAAACAATTTTTAAGTTCGAGGGGATTTTTGCGCTCGAGTTTTTACTCGGGCGCACAGTCAACTTTTTGTTCCGAGAGTGCTTGCCGACTTTCTCTCGATCTTCTTCTAACTGCACGATAAAAGAAAAAAAATTTTATTTTTCGTCCAAAAAAAATAATTCGTATCGGAAATACGAGAGGACGAGAAGAAAAAAAAATTTTTGGAAAAGAGAAAAAAAATTAATTAAAAAAATTAATTATCGCTAAAAAAAAAATTTTTTCGTTAAAAAATTAATTGTTATTAAAAAACTTTAATTGTTAACAATAATTCCTCAACGCTCCAAAAATTCCGCGATCAATATCTCTCCTCGTCGGCACACTAGGTCGAGGGTTATTGGCTATCGCACGCCTAACCTCTCGACCGCACTCTCGCAACAGCACGGCTGTGTCACGCACACGCACACACGCGCCTACGAGCTGCGGCACGAAGAGCCTTTGTTTGCAGCTTACGCTCAGCTACGCTGCTGAGCTTCTTCGCGCCAAGCTTCGCCGCGAATCACGTACGCGTCGCAGGTCCTTCTCCACCCCCAAAACGTTGTGGCGCCAGTTGTAACGGGATGGCTAGTGGGGGAAAATCCCAACAAGCCGCAGGCCAGCGATGCCCTAGAACACGGTGCCGCGGGTGTCAGACTAAAATGACTTGCCCGGGGATCTGCTCCTGGAATCCCGAAAACAACGCGAAGATCGCACACGAACTTCGCTTTCCAACTAATTGGATCGCTGAGTGAAAAGCGCGCGCTCGAAGAGTCGTTTTCCCGCGGAGGCGGCGGTATCCGGGAGAAGGACAGGTTGTAATGAACAACGCGACGAGTAACTAGATATCACAATATATTCACAAGCACTAATCTCTACAAGCACGACGCAAGTGCTGATTAGAACAAAGAGTTAGTTCGCGCGCGACCGTTAATATTCAAACGCGCGAACTACACGGCGCGCGGCGAAGCTGCTAATTTCGCGCGCGGTGTTAAAGTACGGCGGGCTGACACACACCCCCACGTACACGGCACAGAAGGCTTGCACGGGGCGATTTCCGTGCGAGCCTTTACAATGAACCCGCGAGAGGAGAGTAGAAAACTGACGTTAGGAAGGAGCAGCCGGTGCACTCGACTCTCTCTCTCGCTCCCTGTCGTTCGCACAGCAGTTGCGCTCTCTCTCTCTCTCTCTCTCTTTCGCTGTATTGGGTCGGCAGGCGGGCTGGCTGCCGGCTCCTCGCTCGCAGGCTCGTTCTGCTCGTGGCACATGCTACGCGGTATCGCTCTCTCTCTGTCTCTCTTGTGCGCGCCTCCACTATTTGCGGCGCCTCCACTACACTCGCGGGGTCTCACAAAACGATCGAACGGCGTGGACAAGTAAACTCACGAAGAACGGAGGAGATCCTACTTGCGCGACGGCAGACACGAAGATGGCTCCTTTTTCTCGCGGGAACCAGTTAGCAGCTTCGCGACGGATGACGGGCATTTTACGCGTCGCGAGACCGATTCGCTACGCGCGGCGCGCCTCGATTCGGCTGCGCAGGAGTTGCGCGCGCGCGCTCACTACCTTTGCGCGGTAGATTAGAATCGCGGCTAGACACGCGTTACAATAATTAATTTATATATTTTTTAATTAATTAATTAATTTATATAATTAATTATTATATAATAAATAGGATTGATGAGTTAGTTATAATCATTATCTTATTGCAAAAATCAAGTATGAAAAGTGTAATAATTAATATTAAATAAATGTAGCTACATATCTTAAATTAATTTTCAAATGAAACTTCATAAAAATTCTAATAGATATTCGTGAATCTTTATTAACCTTCTTTGTATTACGAATCTCTCTTCAGCAGTATTTGGGAATCTTATAAATCGATTTGCAACGCAATTTATCGCCGGTATCACATGATGTAGATATCTACTAATGCTAGATTGGCTCATTGGATGATTCATATCCGTGCCCAATCCCTTTTGGTAGTGACCCTCAGCAAGAAATCGAATAATGGACAAAACTTGTAAATATGGTAGGACACCTCTTGGATCGTTTGGTAGAAATTCTTCTATGAGTTCTATAACTTCTATTGCCATATTGGGAGGCATCCTATGAGACAAATCATTTTATAGTTCTGAATAAAATTAATTAATATAAGAGGTAAGAAATGATTTTAAATATATAAAATAGTATATTGTGTAACTAGGGCGTAAAGTGGGCCTTTTTAGACCGAGTGTGGAGTTTGCAGTACGAGTCGTAAGGTGAGCTAGCACGAGCCGAAGGCGAGTGCGTTTTATGAAACGAAGACGAGTACTACAAATACACGAGGTCAAAAGGCTCACCAACCCTGGGCGCACACCATATTTTTTGTGACTCATGTATTGATTTTTGGGGTTTTTGAGCCTAAAAAGCAAGGCTAAATTGATTTTTGATTTAAACGACAACGAAATACTTGTAGAAATAGAAATTTGAACTGTTTGTAACCAGAAATTAAAATTCAATAAATAAAAATTAATTCAATTTTTTTTTTCTTATTATTTGGAAATCCAAATAAAAAATCCAAATAATAAATAATAAAAAAAGATTATTAAAAATGATCATAAATCCGCCACAAATTTGTGCGAATGTGAAGATGTTTATTTTCAAATAAAAAAAGCTATGGAAAACATGCATGTACAAATTTTATGCAGTTTTAGAGCAGTGGGCGCAAATAGTTATTTTCGATACAAGTGCGAAAAAGTGATTTTATCCTCGTGGTGGACGTTTGTGCCCGAGCGAAGCGACGGTGAAAAGGCCACACGAGGATAAAATCACTTTCTCACTCGAGTATCGAACACAATTTTTTGACACGACGTGCGGGAAGCTTAATTTAGGGCATGCTCGGCCAAAACCGTGCTTGCAAAATCGAGCTTTGCACACGTCGTATAAAAAAATAGTGTTCGATACACGAGTGAGAAAGTGATTTTATCCTCGTGTGACCTTTTCACCCTCGCTTCGCTCGGGCGCAAACGTCCACACGAGGATAAAATCACTTTTTTGCACTTGTATCGAAAATAACTATTCTTTTTCCATCGGTTAAAAAATAGTTATTTTCGATACAAGTGTGCGAAGTGGGTCATTCTTGCACGGGTGTATTTTGTCGCCCGAGCGAAGCGAGGATGACAAATACACCCGTGGAATGATGACCCTTTTTGGTCACGTGTATCGAACTCTATTTTTTTTAACGGAGTGTGTGAAACTAGCCTTTTTGTTTGTTTTGCGTGCGCGAAGTAGCTGTTTCTCGCACGGCGTCCGCGAAAGTAAATTGATCTGCGCATGCGCGACTTTCGCGCACGCCGTGTGTAAAATAGCTACTTCGCGCACGCAAAACAAGCACGAGAAGGCGAGTTCGCACACTCCGTTAAAAAATAGTTATTTTCGATACAAGTGCGAAAAAGTGATTTTATCCTCGGGTGGACGTTTGCGCCTGAGCGGAGCGAGGGTGAAAAGGCCACGCGAGGTTAAAATCACCTTCTCACTCGCGTATCGAACACAATTTTTTCATACGACGTGTGCAAAGCTCAATTTAGCGCATGCATGTTGATTCTAGCGTGCGAAAAGTGGACACTTTGCGCACGGAGTGTGAAAAAAGTCATTTTACGACCTCTTTTTATGCCGAAAAACCGCAAAAATCGTGCATGTGTTACAAAAAAGAATGATCAGAAGTGTGTATTATAAGAGGGTTGCAAAACTGGGGGACTAGTTAATTATCAATCTTATTATTCATAACTGTGAATAACTAAAATAATGGACCCTCAATGGATTCTCAATTATGATGTATGATAAACCTGCTAAAATAATTTATAATTAAATATAAATAAACGACATAGCCTAAATATTTAAATAAAATTTCCTGGAAGGTATTTTTAAATTCTATTTCGTTCTCTGAATTTTACAAAATGACTAACAAGTTATCACTTCTGAATATTTTCGCCTATCAAATAAAACATATATAAAATAATTACTGACTGTTTTATAGATTCTCTAACACCATTTTGTATAAATAATTTAAAAAGCAGTACTCGCATCAAATACCTATGTTATTATTGTATGATAATAAACTCGTCAAAATAAATGTGATGATGACCGGTCATAATACGTACAGAGAAGACAACGTAAGTGACATACTGATCAAAGGTATAATGAAAACATGTCGGAAATTTGTTCTTTTCCAGAATCCATATCTCATAAGTAAATATATATAAACGTAAGAATAATTATTACCTGTAATGCCGACATCTCTCAAAACTCGTTTTTTTATCGTTTGTTGTGCTCGACGACGATTGGCAACATCTCGATTAATAATCATATGAGCAAGTAGTCCCATCATTTTGCACTAATGAACTGAAATATTTTTTAATAATCATCGTAACACTAAAGTAATATATACAGCTATACACGTTACTTAACAATTTTATTTCACAATTACTTTATGGCATCTGATTAAGTCAAAACGCGTTTTTTCAAAAGAAAATATGAAGTTATAATATTTTAAATAGTTTGCAATTCATTACTTACCTTTGGAATTTAAACTCTTGTATTTTATATTACGTTATTACAATATATATTATTACATATTATTGTATATAAAATATAAAATATTATTTATAAAAATGCACTACTACGCAGATAAAATATCTGTATTACTTCTGGCACAACCAAACACGTCGAAGGTGGCATATCGGCGTCTCAGGAGAGAACGACGGCGAAGTAGTAGTAGCAGAGAATATCAACATATTATCATTCAGTATTTTGGCTTCACAAAAACGGACAATTTGGCCTTCTATACTGAATCATATATTCTATATTCTCTGGCAGTAGAAACAAACACGTCTGTACTCGATTGACTATCAACGGCAGATCGTCATTTTTATTCGTTGAGTGTAGTAATTAACAATAGTTAATACTTTTTTTAAGATTATTGGAATCACAACTGCAAATTCTTGTTTAGTTTTTATTTACGGAAGGAAATATTGCTAATTAAGTAGTTTAAAAAAGTAAGTATACTAATTTATACCACTCTAACTTCAAAATCACAACATTTATATGATTTTTCGGCGCTCGTGGTATAAAATACGATTCGTTCTGCACCCGTGTCAAAAAGTACTATCTTAAATAAATTTATGAAATAAATGATAACCTAAGATGTAATAAAAATAAATGCATTTCTAGAGAATGATGATGAGTCGACCAAAAGTGAAGGCCAATACCAATCAATTATGTTTTCATTGGCAACAAATGGCATTGCATCCAGATACGGGGCTGTCAAACATACATACAGATCAGAGGTGGGCAGATTTGAAAGGGAAGTTAGATGGGTTAGGCGTAATAAGGAGCCTAGAACAGTGGAAGAAGGTTTGTAACTTATTCTAATTATAGGATTAGTAAAATAAGTAAAATAAAATAATCATTTTCCTGTTTCTTAACAGTCATGGAAAGACCAGGAAAAATATATTTTTGGTTCCACAATAACAAACCATGTGCCTCAGCTGCAGCCATCGATGCAAGGTTCCAGTAGCCCATGCACAAATAATGCATCAGTAATACCTGCTAATATTAATGCAAATACCAACAGTACCGAGAACAGTACGGCAGTGAATAGGCATTACTTATGCATGACAAATACTACATCAGCAATACAAGTTGCTATGCCTACAAGCAATGTAACTGCAGCTTCCACAGTAACACAATCATACCCAGATGCATTGTCAAGTAATGGTTTGTAAACATTATAATCTTTTCTTTTTATAACTAATACTTCAATTTTTTTATTTTCTGTAAATTTCATTTATTAAATTTAAAATCACATTTTGACCCTTTTTATTGCAGATCAAAAGCCTACGCCAACTACATATGAAACACCGTTACCCACTCATTTATTTTCTGTCTCGGTTATTAAAACAGACACTTCTGTTATCGAGGACAACTATACCGATGAAGATGACGACATAAAATATGTTGGTTATTCTTTGGGTATGATCAACTTACCATCTGGCACGTTACTGAATAGCAATAAAGGTATGTAATAAAAAACTTATATTTAAAAACAAAAACTATTAACTTTTATAAGCTCTGAAATTGGATTTATTAAAAAAATTTCAGAGAATGTACAAGTCATGGATATCAACACAACTCCTAGTCAATCTTCAACTTCAAATAATGAAATCCATAGAAGAGGGATAAAACGAAGTGAGTTTGTATTGTTTACTACACTTCATTTTTATTTAGAAAGGACCCCGCACACAATGTATGGAAAATAATCATTCGGTCAAATTGGATCAAACTTGGGGAAAAGATAGATCTTGAGGTCCTGAACAAAAGTTCTCATGGGCAAAACCCCCCAAAATTTGACCGAATGATTTTTTCCCATACATTGTGTGCGGGGTCCTTTCGACATTTCATCATTCTACTAAACTGAATGAGTTCATTGCAATATTTCAAATTACATTAACACGCATAACTTTAAATCAGGTCTGATTCTATCCTGTTTTAATAATTACCTGGTTATAATAATTAAATTATTAATGTAACATAATATAATAGTTTCTTTTCAAATAATTAACTAACTTTTAAATTGTAATAATAAATAAAATACTTGTCTATTTTTTAAATAAAATAGTTTTATAGATTGTATGTTTGGCCATACGTAACATCAATATGCTATCACAGAATATAGTTTTATATTTTTACATAATTGTGTAACTAATTTAAATTAAAAATTTAAATTTCATATATGCCTCCATTAATTAAGGGGGTCAGACACCTTTACAATTTTCTTCATAAAATGACCTGAAAAAAATTAATTTTCATAATTAGAAATATTTAGAATGAATATCCTAAAAATATATTCAATTTATGATAAAATGAGAGCCAAAAAAAAAATTTTGATCGATTTTAATCAAATATATGGCCATTTCAAAATGTTTGCTCTGCCGTCGACTCCAGATTCAGGAACTGCATATATTTTAATGGGAGAGGTCCTAAAATTTTGGTATTTTATATGACTATTGACTGAAGAGTTGTACGTATCCAATTTATTTGATTAAATAATTTTTTACGATCAAAAATTGCTAAAAGATCTTAAATTTAAGTGAAATTCAGATTTTTTAGCAATCTTTGACCGTAAAAAATTATTTAATTAAATAAATTGCATACATACAACTCTTCAGTCAATAGACATATAAAATACCAAAATTTTAGGACCTCTCCCATTAAAATATATGCAGTTCCTGAAACTGGAGTCGACGGCAGAGCTCAAAATTTTACATTATGTAGAAAAGCTTTAAAGATAAAATTACTAAAATACCTCTTTATTTCTTCTTTTTTATTTCTTAACTCCATCTCTGCTATGAAATACAAAAAAATATTGTATTTCGCTCAAAATATTTTACATTTAGAACAAATATTCTGGTACCTCAGTATACGATCTATCAGACTTGTAAGCTATGAGCACGCGTAACAGTCATATCCACATCAGTCAGTCAAGTTTGTTAAGTGGTTTAATATGTAGATCCTTTGGTGCTTTTAAATCCATATGTTTTTAATAATCTTTATCACATGTATTAGATTCTTATACATATACTGAGGTAAATAAAGAATGTGTTGAGAAATCCAAAATCCTTCATGCATGTTATGAAGCCAGTATCGCCATAGCCAAATGCTTGAAAAAAATGTTTATAGCAGCAACATTCCTATATTGATCTTCTTTTAATGTCTGATAAGGTGAACTTCTTTACTTGTCCTTCATTATTCTTTGTCACATATAATATTATTACATAATAAAGAGAATACGACTGATACATATTTATTGCAGTGCATAACTGTTTTTACTTCAGAAAATAAAATGTCAATTATATCATAGTGAGATTCAGGCAATGGCTGATAATGGTAGCTTTCTGGCAGAAGTGAAGGTTCCATAACATTTTTCTGCACAATAGCATATCTTTCGCTTCCTTTAAAAGTTGATTTAAATCTGGACACTAAATGTTTTTTGTAATAGTCAACATAGACTTAATTTTTCTTTAGTGTCAATCCCTGTTATTTTAAGTCTAAAGTTTCCAATAAAAGTTCAAGTACTAAAAGCTATTTCTAAAACATTAATTCAACTGTCACACGTATTATACAAACACTTTTAAAAACTGATTTAAAATACCTTTACGTATTATAATACACTATATGTTTACTCCCAAATCCGTTGGAAACAATGAAAATTAAGAATAACACTTTATATAGAAAAGGTGCTGATGCTGATGTCACAGTGTTTATATGAAATGACAGCTGTGCATGTTTACATTGCTTGCGGACTTTTACATAGGTTAAAATCAGCTCTGTTACAGTGAATCCACATTGCATGCCGTATGCCGTATGCCGTATGCTGTCAGAAAAAAAGTTGTCTGAAATCTGTAGGATTTATAACTCTATGGTTATAAATCCTATAGGAATTGTAACCATAGAGTTATAAATATTATAGATTTCGGACAACAACTATTTTTCTGACGGCATTCGGCATGCGGCATACGGCATGCAATGTGGATTCACTGTTACAATAAAGGAGTGAGCTGTGAGCCTGTCAGAGACTATCGTTGATAAGTCAGGTTGTTACGGTGCCAACTTAACTTCTATATAAGTTTTAAAATCAAATTTTTATTTTTGGATCTTGTAAAGTATATACAGACAGATATTTAGAGTGAGAATTTTAAATATATTAAGAACAGTGCAATGAAAAAAAATTAGTAGAAATAATATATGATTATATAATGATGTATACAAGTGGAAAAATGTAATTTGAACAAAAAACAAATGAAAAGCTTTATCAGTGTTTTGTGTATATTCTTAAAACGAAAATAGATAATGCTTTAAAACTAATTGGGACATATTCTACAAGTGTTTTTTTAGTAAAATATGTCATAAAAAAAAATTGATTTTTCGTCATTTTAAAGGTGTCCGACCCCCTTAATATAAATAAGAAATTTTTGGCAATAATTTTTTTTATATTTATATTTGCTTGTATAATAGTTGAAATTTAATAAAAAAAACTCCACAACAAAGATTATCTTTTAAATAATAAAATGTTTTTATACATTTAAAACATAATTATAGATTTAAAAAACTTGTTATACTATTTTACATTTTTGTTTGTAACTATAAAAAAAAAATTTAATTCCAAAAAATGATTTACGATTTTTAAACATTGAATAATACATATTTTCCTTTAGGCTCTCAAGTAGAGAACACGACAATCGCTCTTGCAGCCATGCAAGAGCACAATATTGCCATGAAGAATTTACAGGAAACTACGAATAATCGTAGGCAAAGATTGAAGCAGCAAATAAAAATGATGAAGAATTTGAAGTGCAAGTATTAAGTCTGCTAACGGATATTGCCAACAACATCCGCAAAATGGCTAACTAATTTTACCATTTCTAACATTTTATACTTAATTTGTTCAATTATTATTAAATATTAGAAAAAGAATATTAATGTATTTACAAATTCATCTTACCCCACCCCCAAATAGTTTACGCATGCGGCGACACGACCACCAACATTGGCATCTCGCGCGCTCACGAAAGAGAGAGAGAGAGACAAACAGCTGATGTACAGGATCGACAAAAATTTACAGGGAAAGAGTGTGTGTGTGTGTGTGTGTGTGTATGTGTGTGTGTGTGTGTGTGTGTGTGTGCGTGTGCGCGTGCGTGCGTGCGTGCGCGCGTGCGTGCTTGCGTGCGTGCGAGCGTGCGTGCGTGCGTGCGTGCGTGCGTGCGTGGGCGTTTGCGCTGCGTGTGTGTGTGTGTGTTAGTACCTTCAATAAAGTTATAAAGTACTATGGACACTCAAACTTGATTCTAATAACATTTATTTGTTCGAATAACAGAAGTCTAACCTTTTTTACTTATATAAATGATTTCATATAAATACATTATAACTTACTGTATATCAATAAATAAGGGTAATGTAATAATTATTTTTAGAAAAACATTTATTTACCGCCCTACTGAAAAAAACCACATGGGATCCCACGTGGAATCCCACACGAGATCCCACGTGTGAATTTGATATGGGATCCCATGTGGCATCCCACGTTTAAACTCGAAGCATGAATTCCCACAAGAGATCCCACATGGGATCTCATGTGGGATATCATGCGTTTAACTTGAGTACGGGATCTCATGCAGATATGGCGTAAAACTTTGAGTCCCCCATTGTAAGTAACGGAGTTATCAAAAACAAGGCAAGCCTTGTTATTAGGACGCTTCACAAAGAGTCATTTGAACGGTTGACTTTCACGCCTTATATACTCTTGGCCGTCCAACTTATCCACAGATAGCACTACCGAAGCACCGCATAGCGGATAAATAGCCGAAGCTTACTTATGGAGAGCCGTCCATCACAAGTTCTGCTTTGTCACCGCAATGAGGCGTTCCGATAGCGCTTTCTGTGAATACACTGGATGGCCGAGAGTATATAAGCCGTGTAAGTCAGCCGTTCAAATAACTCTTTACGAAAAGTCCTAATTACAAGGCTTGCCTTATTTTTTATATCCCCGTTACTCACAATGGGGGACCCAAAGTTTTACGCCATATCTGCATGAGATCCCGTACTCAAGTTAAACGCATCATATCCCACATGAGATCCTATGTGGGATCTCTTGTGGATCTCATGTGGGAATTCATGCTTCGAGTTCAAACGTGGGATGCCACATGGGATCCCATATCAAATTCACACGTGGGATCTCGTGTGGGATTCCACGTGGGATCCTATGTGGGATCCCATGTGTTTTTTTTTCAGTAGGGCGTAGAAGAACACAAATATTACAGATCTTAGTAGTCAAATACTAAAAACATCCTAAAATAAGCAAAAATTCTTGTATTATATTATAACTTAATAATTTACAAGCAGACAATTTTTCCTTATGTTGGGGTAAAATGTTTTTAGTATTTGACATTATTATGTTCTATAATATTTGTAGTACTCTGCAGTGAATAAATTCTTGTCTGTTTAAAAATTATTTTTTCATTACCCTTACTGATATATATTAATTATAATATATTCATATGAAAACATTTGTACAAATAAAAAAGGTTAGTCTTCTGTTATTCGAATAAATAAATGTTTTGAGAAGTTTTAGTTCCATAGTACTTTGTAACTTGCTTGGAGGTACACATCAAAGGCTAAGAAGAGGGCACTGCTTCTACGCTGAGCTTATTTAATTTATTTCTTTAAATACATGTACACCCTCCCCCCCTACTTTCCCCTTCTTAGAAATATAGCCTCTCGCAGATATGTTTTCGGCAGATGGCTCAGTCGGCATCCCTTTGTGTTTGGTTTACGCGGGTTGAGTAGCCCGCTCTGACTCTAACGGAGCACGCATGCGCAGACTCATCAAACTGCACAGTCAAACAGACCTTGTCTGCTCGATCGGTGGTACCAACGTGAATTCATTCGCGTGATACATAGCGGTACGTACGTACGTATCACGATCTGAATAGGCCTTCTGTATCATGACAAGAGTTCATTGCCGTATGAATCCTCCACGACTTCCAATGACACTGTATAAAGTCAAATAATATCTAATCTATTGCTTCCTCCTAGAGGAAGCTTTGTGATAGTAAATTTTTGAGTTGTTGTAAAAACATGTTATAATTGTGTTCCGAGATGTTAGGAATCAAAATACATGGTTTTTGAAAAATGTCTGTATGGATGTGTGTGTGTGTGTGCGTGCGTCCGTGCGTGCGTGCGTGCGTGCATGTGTGCATGCGTGCGTGCGTGCGTGCGTGCGTGCGTGTGTGTGTGTGTGTGTGTGTGTGTGTGTGTGTGTGTGTGTGTGTGTGTGTGTGTGTGTGTGTGTGTGTGTGCGCCTGGATCTCAACTGCTACTCGGTCGATTTTGACCGGGCAGGTCTCATTTTTTTTGTTTTTTATGCGTGATGGCGGGTCAAAAATCCGTTTTTTGATTGGGGCGATGCGTTTTTGTTTTTTTTTTCAAATTTTCGATTTTTTCAAAACTGTTTTTTGATTCTTTTAATGATAGGATCGAGTTATTCGAATCTGATGGCTAGCGTTCGAAAGAGAATTAAAATACCTATATTTTCTAAAAAAAAAAAAAAGTTTCTAGCTATCACGGTTCTTTTGTTATTAACAAAAACGTGTTTTTTTTTTAGAAGCTTATAACTCCTAAACTTAACGGTCAATTTTTTTGAGAAAAATCATGATAATACAGAATATAAATAGCTATAATCTGTTAAAATTTGAATACATTCTGTAGGCTAGATTTTGAGTAAAAAATTGAAAAATGAAAAAAAAACATTTTGTATGTCCAACGATTACAAGAGTAAAATTGACTTAATGGCTTCAAAATTCCTTTTAAAGGTAGATTTTTTATAGTTCGCGGTCGAGTTCTTTGGGCAAAATGATTGGTTCATAAATTTCAGAGATATTTGAGGTTAAAAATTTTTTGACATTTTTTAAATCGTAATTTCTCAAGAACGGCTCTATGTATCTGAATGGGGTGGGTGGCATTCGAAAGAGAATTAAAATACCTATATTTTCTAAAATTAATTCTCTAGCTATCACGGTTCTTTAGTTATCATCAAAAACAAAAACGTGTTTTTTTTTTTAAAACTTATAACTACAATGATGTTATCATCAGTATATTATAAAAGTGTATAGTATTGGCGTCAAAATGTAATATGTTTGAATTTTCAAGATTGAATTCTTGAGTTTAAGTATTCAAAACTGATGAATAATTAAAATAGTATAAGAGTAGGTGGCACTCCAATCGGGGTAGCGTGTAGTGCAGTATGTATTCCGGCCGAGTCCAACAAGCTGTGGGTTAGTCACGAATCCCGCAGTACTGTATACACGTCTACACGGTGCGGTGCGTCGTGCGTTGTGCGTATATATAAGGGATTTTCTAGTGCTTTGATAATTTGTCGCCATATTGGAAATTATAGGAAATTATATCATAGGAAATTATGGATTAGTTTGTCCCCATATTGGGAAATATACATTATCTTTTCTTCATGACATCGATTAACCGCAAGAAGTAGAACTGGACTTGATAAGGTAAATGATTTATGGATTTATGTACCTCTACATTCATTAAATAGATAAAGGTTCACCCCGGCAGAATTTATAAAGAATCCATAAAGCATTTACCTTATCAAGTCCAGTTCTACTTCTTGCAAATGATAACTTTATTTATCAACTCAAAATTTATATAAATTTGATATAAATAAATAATAAATAAATAAATAAATTTAAAAATTAACAATTTTTAATATTCATAAATGAATTTAATTATAATTATGCAATAAATTTTTTAAAAAATTATAAATTTTGTTATTAAAAATTAATTAAAGGAATCAACAAATTACGGTTCAGGAAGCTACGGGCCAATGAATTGGCAGCGGTTTTATATTTATGAAAGCCTTTATTTTTAACTATTAATTCAATAACTTACTTTCTTACTTTATATATTTTCTTACTTTAAAATAAATCATAATTACCCGTAACCTTTTTCTGTGATCTATTACCATCTTGATCAAGGGCGCATTTTAAAGGTAACCTTTTTTACAAATTTTTTAGCATTTGGTGAGCGATATTGATACAGTCGCATTCGCCTTAAGCATATTTTGAATAATGTTCTGTCAAGTATAAATTAGCAAAATAATTGGCATCAATCTGCAAAAATTCTGAGCAATTCTACTTACAATTTGAACTTTTTCCCATTTAATGTGCTATACAAAAAGTTTCAAGTTTTTGAGTTAAAAAATCATTAAAATTGAAGATTTATGAAAAAATTCAAAATTTTCAAATTTTCAATTATAACTTTTGAACGATTAAATATTTTGCTAAATAAAACTCTATGGTTGTGTTTTGGGGCTAATTTGGAATGAGTAAAAAAATTTTGAAGAATCTTTCGAAACATTTACAATAATTATTTTATTTGGATTTTTACACAGAGATAATGCAACATATAATTTAAAAGGGGGGAATTGTTTCGCTTTGCAAATATTTATAAGAATAAAAATTTTTTAAATCGAGTTGACGCAAGCTACTAAAAATAAAAAAAAAGAATTTATCTTTCTTTTTGCTCTCGTCCACCTGATCTGGTGAATGTCCCCAGCATACAAAATAAGAAGGTGTTTCGTCCTGGCTACTGGATTGGACTCATCAGTGATGATCCACTAGCCGTCATCAGACACCTGCCGCACGGTGTTTATGCAGCTTACTTATAAGTATAGAGTGTTATTTCTCATTTCGAGAAATGATACTCCATCTAGTGGCAAAACGACATATCTACTCAGTCGCTAATGTTTGAAAGGAGGGAATTGTTTCGCTTTGCATATAGTTATAAGAATAAAAATTTTTTAAATCGAGTTGACGCAAGCTACTAAAAATAAAAAAAGAATTTATCTTTCCTTTCGGACGAGAGCAAAAAGAAAGATAACTTCTTTTTTGATTTTTAGTAGCTTGCGTCAACTCGATTTAAAAAATTTTTATTCTTAGCAACATATAATTAATTGGCCATGTGAAAATAATGGTCATCTAATGAAAATTCCAATAGAATCGAAACTCTGTCCCTGAGATTTATTTATTATCACAGCAAAAGCTAATATGGAAATTGTTTTCTATAAAAAATAAAAGGAAATAAAGATGAATCTGCAGTATTCAGTGTTATTCGTGGAATAGAAACCTCTTCATCAATTCTTTCGCCTGTAATTATTTCTGTCTTAATATTATGAGCACATAATCCAGTTACTTTTAGACGTGTACCATTACACATTCCTTCTGTAATATTTATATTCCTAATTGACATAACAATAGCATTCACTTTCAATTTTAATTCGTGAGATGGAAGACCTTCTCTAATATTGTTAACCATTTCAACTGGATAATTTAAATGAATATTTTCATCTGTTTGATCAACTCCTTTATGAGTTGCATAATCTAAGCTATAGTATGTATATATTTTTTCATTCAATAATTCTAAAACTTTATTATTAATAATTTTAGTACTTTTATTATGAGAAGTTAAGATTACACGATCTGTTAAAGTTTTAATATTAATGTTACTATAAATTTCTTTGCAAACATTATTCGTTTTCCATTTATTTGGAATAATAAATGGATTAATTATTCCTTCACCTAATGCTAACAATAGTGAAGCAAATTGTTTATCTTCCGAACGAATATTTTGAGTTACTTTTAAAACTTGAAACCATAACATAGAAAATTTAATTGTTTCTTCAATTATACTATTTTTGTGGCCACATTTCATAACTGGAAGAATTTGCCGAAAATCACCTCCTAATATGATCAATTTTCTACCAAATGGAACATCATTATAACATACATCTCTTGGAGCTTGATCAACTATTTCTAAAGCCTTTTTTGGAATCATTGATGCTTCGTCCCAAATAATAATATTAACTTCTCTCAATTCTTTTTTATCCAATTCAAATTTTAAAAGAGCAGTTTCAATACTGTTTAAATCTAAAGGAAGTCTAAAAGTACGATGACTTGTCATTCTCTAGGTAATAAAATAGAAGAGATTCCAGTCCAAGCCATAAATAAAATTTTTTTGTTAAAAAATATAAAATAATGTATTAATGTTTTGTATAAGAAAGTTTTACCTGAACTTCCAGGACTATCAATAAAATAAATTTTATCTTCATTGTTTACTATTTCATTGAAAATTGATTTTTGATCAATAGTTAACTGATTAAACAAAATATCAAAAATATTCTTACTATGTGCTAAATTTTTAGAATATTCTTCAATACTATTAATTACTGTTGGTTCAGGTAAACTGAAATCTTTACAACTTTTGTCTTCAGTTTGCAATATATTTTGAATATGCGATAAAGCATTGTTTTCTTCATTTTCTTTGAAATCCTCTGAAAAAACGTTTGAATTTTTCCCAAATCAAATTACCTTGAATGTTTTCTGCTAAAATGAACCATGCAAAAAATTTACGTAATTGAAATGGAAGCATTACATTAATAGCTTCTTCAAAAATAACTAAATTTGTGAATCATCTTCTATAAGACCCATAGCCAGTGCTGCCTCTTTGTAAGTTTTATATGTTATATTATTAAAAGTTCGTGTATCTTCAAAAGAAGTAACACCTTTTACATGATTTAGTAATAATTTGAGAAAAATCTCTCATTATCTTTTAGCGATACGATATTTAATCGACCAATAGCTTCAAATTTTTGAGGCCCTTGTCATTTTTTCCAAGATTTGGATTTAAAAATATAATATCGAGGTATTTCAACATATTTAATATTTCTAGTAGTTTTATCTGTTTTATTTAATTTAAACCATACCGTTAAAGTAGTTTCTGTATTGCACAAAGCTTCTGATTTTTTATTCTCTTCAAAAATAATTTTTTGTTGATGCTCTGTGTATACAGCTAACTGCATAACGGTATGGCATCTGCCGCATAAAGGAAATTCTTGTAAACGCCATGCCGCTTCCATCGGACTTAGATATCTAGCATCTATGTATTGTGAAATTTCATTATATACTATAGGACTTTATTCATCATTTTCTTTGTTTACTTTTTGCCTTTTACATAATGTTCTATCGCCACCTTTATGGATATAGTCAAACGTATATTTAATACTATGAATTGATGCACAATATTCCACATTAATGTGACATTTATATTTTTTTAGAAGAAAATTGTTGTATGGAACTACCATTCTATTATCAACGGAAATCATTTGGCTACCTTTAGTTCTATATGTATGATTATCACAAGAATTATCTTTTCACTGATATTCTGGATAGCCATTTTTTTTCAAAATTGTTGTATTGCGAAACTGTTTAGGAAATTTTTGTTGTAAATAGATTGATCTTTAATAAAACAAGGTGATTGATTAGTATGGGGTCCATGCAAAATATGTTTGATTACTAATTTTTGCAATTCTTTATCATCATTTGGAATTTCGGCAGAAATATATTTATCAATCATTTGGGGAGACATCATTTTATTGTTCGGATTTAACGTAACTACTAGATGAGTATGTGGTAAACCTCGATTTTGAAATTCAATTGTATATACATAAGCAATTATTTCTCCAAAAAGTTGATTTATCTCAATATCTTCTAAAAGTGATTAAAATTTTGTTTAAAACAATCTAACTGTAATATTAGTATTATCACTGGGAGAAGTTCCTGTTGGAAAATGTTGCTTGCTCATAGAGGAAGCTTTGTGATAGTAAAAAAAAGTTTATGAGATAATGTGTTAGAAATGTTATTTAGCAAATTTGGAATCGAAATACACTATTTTTAGAAAATGTCCGTATGTATGTGTGTGTGTGTGTGTGTGTGTGTGTGTGTGTGTGTGTGCGTGTGTGTGTGTGTCTGTATGTGTGTGTGTGTGTGTGTGTGTGTGTGTGTGTGTATGTGTGTCCGTATACGCCGATATCTCATGATCTACTCGACCGATTTTAACGGGAGAGTGATCATTTTTTTAGATTTTGCTTCCACAATTGGGATCAATATTCTATTTTTTTTAAATTTAATTTTTTTTTTTTATAGCCATTTTTTAATTTTCAAAATTTTTTTTTTCGATTTTTTTAATATTTAGAACAAATACTGTTTATATATCATGAATTCTCTGTATATAGGATAAAATTATCTACAATTTAAAAAAAAGAAAAGTCGGTAGCTATATTTCGTCATAAGTTATTGATGAAAACGTAATTTTTTGTAAATAGTTTATATTTCGAAATTAAAAAAAGATATTAACATGAATATTTTTTTGGTTATAAAGGATATTAAGTACTATAACTTACTAAATTTTTAGGTTTTTTTAGTCATTATTTTTTGAGAAAAAAAAATAATTTATAAAAAAACGTGATTTTTTTTGTCGTTCAATAACTATAGTAAAATTGGCTTTATCACTTTGAAATTCTTTGTAGGGGTAGATTTTGTATACCAATCGAGTGAGTTCTTTGGGCAAAAGGATTGATCCATAAATTTCGAAGATATTTGAGGTTAAAATTTTTTTCAATTTTTTTTAAATCGTAATTTCTCGAGAACGGCTCTATGTATCTAAATGGGGTGGGTGGTATTCGGAAGAGAATTAAATTACCTATATTTTCTAAAATTAATTCTCTAGCTATCACGGTTCTTTTGTTATTACCAAAAACGTAAAAATTGAAAAATAAAAAAAAAGAGTTTTATATGTTCAACTATTACAAGAGTAAAATTGTCTTATTCGCTTCAAAATTCATTGTAGAGGTATATTATTGATAGTTCTCGGATGAGTTCTTTTGGCAAAGTGATTAGTTCATAAATTTCAGAGATATTTGAGGTTAAAATTTTTCTAGACATTTTTAAAATCTATTTCTTGAGGATTAATTTATAATTTTTTTTTAATTTAGTTTATAATTTAATTTAATTTAATTTATAAAAAGATAATTTTAGTTTATAATATCTCTGAAAATTATGAACCAATCATTTTGCCAAAAAAACTCTGCCGAGAACTATCAATAATATACCTGTACAATGAATTTTGTAGCGAATAAGACAATTTTACTATCGTAATAGTTGAACATCCAAAACTCATTTTTTTTTTAATTTTTAAATTTTTACATTTCTGTTAATAACAAAAGAACCGTGATAGCTAGAAAATTAATTTTTTTTAGAAAATATAGGTAATTTAATTATGTTTCGAATGCTATATATAAATTACATTCAAATACATAGAGCTCTAAATATCAGTTGCAAATTTATAGGCAATTGTTATATATATTTTATGTATGTGAAATTTTGTGGAAATGTATAATCTATAAAAATTTGAATAAATTATGTTGGGGTTTTGTTATTTCTATCTTTCTGAAGTATTAATTTTTAAATATTGGAATTAAAAATTAATTAAAGGAATCAGTAAATTAAGTTTGAGGAAGCTACGTGCCAATGAATTGGCAGCGGTTTTTAAAACTTCTTTCTATTCTTTCCATTTAGGATTGCATGTGACAGTAATCAATAAATCAGGTCCTGTTTTGGCTCTTACTATTGCCATAGCATCCTAATAATGGTGTTGCATGTACCTGGGACTACCAATATATGTTGCTGGTAAAATAAAAAGATTTCCTAATCTTTCTTTTTTTTCAAAATTTTGAGAAATATATGAACCTGAATTAAAGACATGGTCATATAAACCTTGATAACATTCAATTCGGAGTTTTTTCTGGTGATTTCTAAAAATATTCATCCTATTGCTTTCTACCATAATGAGAGCTTGTAAGAAATATTGTTGCGTTAGCCTTCCTGCAAATAGCAACGGCGAAAAATTTATAATTTCTGGTCTATATGATAATCTATACGAATAATATTGTAAAGTAGTAAGATCATTTTAATTTTGAATTTTTGAATTTTCAGTAATGTTTTCCAACTTTCTACTTTCTATTTTTCTAAAATTATAATCAATTTGTTTATCAACTATTGGTTTTTTATCGTAACCAATGCTCCAACCTAAATCGCCAAATGGAAATAATAACGGAAAAACCATGGGATTGACATGGTGAGATAACTTATTTAAGTATACCTTTTTAGTTTCATTATCAAGGAGCGCGGGAGCGCTCCGAAGGCAAGTATCTGTCCAAATGTAGAAGAAGCCTGAGGGACGACCGCGCTACTATATACTTTGAAATGGGTGTGCGAGAATTTCACTTATTTTTTACGACTTAGCATTATGGTTTATCTTATATTTAAATATATCAATGGATAGCTTTTTTGATATACTACATGTATAAAAAATTTCAATTAAAAATATTGTGTCTTTTTGATGTATATCGAGTTTATAATTTCCGATGGCTGTTTTCAGATCAGAAATTTTTCTTCTTCTTTCCTCTCTTCGATCAGCTGTTTCTCATTGGCTTTGAGCTCTGTAACAGATTTTTATCGAAGGAGCAGCACCAGTAGTAATGCCTGTAACTTCTCATAACATCAGTGGGGATAGTGCACTTGACAATGTTGCAACTACCCGTGCATACAACTCTGACCACCAAACTCAGCTTTTGATAAAAGCCAATGCTATGATGTCAGAATCTAGATATGGGCTACTGATAGTAGACAGTGCTACTGCATTATACAGGACAGGTTTTGCTGGAAGAGGAGAATTGGCAGCTCGCCAAATGCATTTAGCCAGTTTTCTTCGATTATTGCTTAGATTAGCTGACGAATTTGGCTGCGCAGTGGTTATCACTAATCAAGTAGTAGCTCAAGTGGATGGTGCAGCTAGTATGTTTAAAGGTGATCAAAAGAAACCTATTAGCGGCAATGTTATTTTACTCATACAAGTACAACTAGACTTTATTTACGTAAAGGAAGAAGTGAAACAAGGATATGCAGAATTTACGATTCATGCTTACCTGAAAGTGAAGCTACATTTGCGATAAATGCTGATGGAATTGGCGATGTTAAAGAATAGTATTATTATAATATTATAATAGTATTATAAGTATTATTAATTTTTTGAATTACATTTATTATTTCAGACTCAGGGTTTACTCCGTTTTTTACTTAAAATGCAAATGCAGCTTGAAGAAGATATTAACATAAAAACAAACACACTAATATATTTTACTTATTTTTAGGCTGTGAATATGGTTTTTCTGAAACATTTTTTATTTTTGTAGCCCTTGTAAACACAAGTTTATATATTAACTACAAGATTTGTGTACATCAACAACAAAATTAAAATATAAAATATCAGTTAGAGATGAACATTGAAACTTTGTGTTGATCTTTTATACTTTTTTCAGATTGTATAAGGAATATGATCCAAATTTGTAGGTGATTGTACAAAAAGAAGAAATCATTCTAGTTTAGTTCAAGTTATATTCAAAATTTAGATTTTTTTTATCTAGAATGGGGATTCCACGCAAAAACTAGCAGGACAGAAGTTTTTAAACAATAAAAAGACCACCGTAAACTTTGTTCTACACAAGATTAAAATAATAATTTCAAGAAGTTATATCCATAAATAAATGTCAAGAAAGTTTTTGTTCTCTCAGTAATTCTTAGTTCATAAACTGTTTCAAAGATTATATAAAATGAAAATTGAAATACAGAAAAATGCCAGAATGAAAGTGCTCAGAATAATTTATGATTAGCTCATGGTAAGAGACGCTAAAATGTTTCAGAATCTACAGTAAACTTTTTTCTATACAAGATTTAAATAGCAATTTCAAGAAGTTATATACACAAATAAATGTCAAGAAAGTTTTTGTTCTCTCAGTGATTCTTAGTTCATAAACTGATTATTTTTAATTTTACAAAATGTGAGCAATGATAGATTATTAATTTAAGTGGTTTTGTGTAAAAATTGCAACAAATCCAAGTGTTAAGAATAATGTAATTAATGATTGGTTCATGGTGTGGGACGCTAAATGTTTGAGAGGAGTCATCTGTTTAGTGAACATTATAGTTATAATATACAATATAAAAGTATTGTTACTTTGTGAAATCTTTTTTTTATTTTTACAGAGTATCAGGACCTAAGGATTATTGACAAGTACATCATAGAATAGAAGAGTTAATTAACAAATTTAATATATATGGAAATTGTAGTCAACTTTGAGCTTCAAGTTTTGTAAAAGTTAGAGGATCATCAGGTAATACAGAAATTTCAATTTAAATTCTGAAAATTGAACTATGAAGTAAGAGCAACATTGGCAGCTGGCTAATATACCAAATAGAATACGTGTATTCATGAAACATGTCTAACTCAGGATCGAATACGTATTAAGGACTTATAGAGTTCAAAAAAACAAGCAACAATGGTTACTTGTAAAGAATTTGCAACTAGGATGTACTCTAACCATACGAAGTCATTTCAAAAATTTGTTCATGAACCAAGTAAAAGATTATGCAAAATGAACATTACAATGCTGGGAAATACCAAGACAATGTGTTATTGTGAAATTTGAATAAATACAAAACCAAGGTCTTATGTGAGTGAACCTTGGAATACGAGTTTGTTATATGTGGGTGTGGGTGTGCGTGTGAGAAAATATTTGAAATAAACAATAAAAATTAGTACAGAGAAATAAACATTTAGCATTTGTGAAATAACTTGTTTTTTGTAATATAAAAACATAGTGCTTCCCAGTGAAATATATTTGTGGATTCCTATGTCAGTGAAATGTACGTTATTTTGTGTATTTTGATATGAGTTTTGTAATGTGAACAGCATAAATGATTAAAATGAGAGGAGGGAATAATTTATAATATAAAAACATGACGCTTTTCATTGAAATACATTTGTGGGCTTTTATGTCAGTGAAATATACATTATTTTGTGTATTTTGATAAAAGTTTTGTAAAGTCAAAAGGAAAAATGATTAAAATAGGAGGGAACAAATAAGTGAACTTAAAAAATGCATTTAAAAATATGTTTATTATGTTAGGTAATCTATGGATCCAAGGTCTTATGTGAGTGAACCTTGGAACACGACTTTGTTGTGTGTGTGCGCGTGTGGGCGTGCGTGCGTGTGTGCGTGTGTGTGTGAAAACTATTTGAAATAAACAATAAAAATTAGTACAGAGAAATAAACATTTAGCATTTGTGAAATAACTTGTTTTTTGTAATATAAAAACATAGTGCTTCCCAGTGAAATACATTTGTGGATTCCTATGTCAGTGAAATTTACGTTATTTTGTGTATTTTGATAAAAGTTTTGTAAAGTGAAAAGCATAAATAATTAAAATAGAAGGAGTGAATTAATAAGTCAATTAAAAAAAATGCATTTGGAAAAATGTTAACTGTGTGATCTATATGGATGTAGGGTCTATGTGCAATTGAACCTGGGACACGAGTTTATTATATATTAGCAGACTGTTTAGGCTGTGTCTTCTATTGATACATAACTAACTTATTGTGCTTAAAGTTAGATTGTTATAATAAAATGCTAAACATATAGTACATATGAATTCGTTACAAATTTTTCTTGTTGGATGATGTGAATCAAATCATCGTGCATTAAGGCTACCAAAAGATTATGTTCAAGTCTCTCAACGTACACAACCTCCTGTAGTAGAGACAAAGAGAAATACTGTTGTAGATATTCCTTTAAAAGTAAGCTATAGTAACTCTACCAAAGAAAGTTGGCCCCGGACCTGTGAATTCAGTTATGAAGGAGGTTTTATCAATCTATCGAATAATATAGAAGTGCAAGAATCTTAATAAAAATATTACAATGTAATACTATCCCAGACCCACCCAGGCGGAAATAAATTCTGCACACAATTGTTAATAACTAAATATAATTTTTATTTGCAGTTTATAAATGCATGATTTGGAACGCTAATAACATTTAGTAATAGTTTTTAAGAATTATTTGCTGTCAGTAACAGTTCTTTACAGTTATTTGTAGTTGTATGCATTTATTGGTTTTCTTATATTCATCAAATGAAAGTCATGACAAAAAATGTGATGCAAACCAGTGATTTGCATTTTTATTGAAAAAAAAAATTTATAACAGATATGGATGATTATTATTTATAATTAAATATTAATATTGTTGTATAATTTATTTTCAAAAATCGTCTATCACTATATCACTACCTCTTTTAAAAAATCTTTTGATAAATTATTTACAAAATCTGGACTATTTTTTAAAAACTTTTGCAAGCAATGAAAAATTATTTTCCAAAACCTTTACAATCGTTTTATAAGAAGTTATGAAATCGTAAAAATTTCTTTCCGAGACCATAAGAATTATTTTCCGAAATCTATACAATCCTTTAAAATTGTTAATTTTAATAATGAATCTAACGGCTATTCGGGCAAAGATAAGGAAGGTAACTAACTTATCAAGCACTTTCTTTATATGTGTTTCAATACATCTTTAAATTTTAGAAGCTATTTGAAACATTAGTGCAGTCAAGACTTTTTTAGAAAGGAGAATATATGGAAAGGGAAGGTGGTAAAGGTAAAGGTATAGGATAAAAAACGAGAACGAAAAAAATAACGGCCCAGGTCGGGCTTGAACCGACAACCTTCTGCATACCGGGCAGCTACGCTACCATTTGCGCCACTGGGATGACGATCCTTTCACGATCCTGACCGCTACTTATCGTTCTCAATCTATTTTCCCAAATCCCCCTCGTCTGCATTATTCCAGCCGAAGCAGACAATATTATATTTAATCAATTGAAGGAAATGCCCGTCGATTTTATGTTAATTTTAATAATGAATTTAACTGCTATTCGGGCAAAGATAAGGAAGGTAACTAACTTATCAAGCACTTTCTTTATATGTCTTTCAATACATCTTTAAATTTTAGAAGCTATTTGAAACATTAGTGCAGTCAAGACTTTTTTAGAAAGGAGAATACATGGAAAGGGAAGGTGGTAAAGGTAAAGGTATAGGATAAAAACGAGAACGAAAAAAATAACGGCCCAGGTCGGGCTCGAACCGACAACCTTCCGCATACCGGGCAGCTGCGCTACCTTCCTTATCTTTGCCCGAATAGCCGTTAGATTCATTATTAGAATTAACATAAAATCGACGGGCATTTCCTTCAATTGATTAAATATAATATTGTCTGCTTCGGCTGAAATAATGCAGATGAGGGGATTTGGGAAAATAGATTGAGAACGATAAGTAGCGGTCAGGGTCGTGAAAGGATCGTCATCCCAGTGGTGCAAATGGTAGCGTAGCTGCCCGGTATGCAGAAGGTTGTCGGTTCGAGCCCGACCTGGGCCGTTATTTTTTTCGTTCTCGTTTTTTATCCTATACCTTTACCTTTACCACCTTCCCTTTCCATGTATTCTCCTTTCTAAAAAAGTCTTGACTGCACTAATGTTTCAAATAGCTTCTAAAATTTAAAGATGCATTGAAACACATATAAAGAAAGTGCTTGATAAGTTAGTTACCTTCCTTATCTTTGCCCGAATAGCCGTTAGATTCATTACTAAAATTAACATAAAATCGACGGGCATTTCCTTCAATTGATTAAATCCTTTAAAATTATTTACGTTTTATTTATAAAAAGGGATTCAACGAATAAATAATCTCCCTACCTCTCTCTCCCTTGCTCTCTCTCTTTCTCCCCCTGTCTCTCTCGCCCTCTCTCTCCCTCCCTATCTTTCTCCCCCCCCCCCCCCCCCCTCTCTCTCTCCCTATCTCTTAACATCCGTCAAACTGAGTACCAAAAACTTTAATGCGGGCTTAAATATTTTTTTAAAACAATCAACATGTTTTTTAAAAGCTAATTTTTTAAGTTCATTCTAATAACACAATCTGTCTAGTCTTTTTAATTCTTCTAGTCTCATCTATTCAATAAGCACTCTTTACGAATGGAAATAATTTTTTTCATGACTGTACAAATAATAATATTGTTAATATGAAACTTTCTATGAAAGTATAAAATGAGGCAAGTATAGACGTTTTTTCTGTATAATCTATAAAAAACAACACAATCTGTCTGGTCCTTTTAATTTATTTCTTCGAATGTCATCTATTCAATAAGCACTCTTTACGAATGGTAATAATTTTTTTCATGACTGTACAAATAATAATATTGTTAATATGAAACTTTCTATGAAAGTATAAAATAAGGCAATTATAGACGTTTTTTCTGCATAATATCTATGAAACAATAATATTTATGATTTTGTAAAAGAAATCAAATAAATACCAGTGAAAAAGTTTTTTACTTCTTTGAGTCATTGTATGCTGAACAAATTATATGTAAGTAAGTACATTCAAATTGTTCACTGCAAGTCAAACAATCGAAAGTTGTGAAATCAACTATCGATAGTCAAGTAATGCAAATAACTCTTGGAAACTACTGTATGACTGTTCTCAGGAATGTATTAAAATTTGTTCATCTTTCTATATAAATTAAACACAAGAAAGTACTGAAATCAATTTATTGTAGTCAAGTACCCATAAGTTAACTTGACTGACATAATAGAACTTTTAGTACCTTGTGTGTAAAACTACATTTTACGCCCACGTTGTAACTTCAAAAATATTCATCCAGCTGGCATAAAGTACTACTTAACGCCTAACAGGCGCAATAGCTCACATACGCCTACAAAACTTTAAAGAACCTACGCACTTTACGCCAGTGAGGGCGAAAATTATTTTAATTATATAACTATTATGCCTTCTTTTTATTTTTAAAATTCATAAAAATTTTTTCAGATATTTACGAAAAGCCAAAGCCTATGTAAATAAATTACATAGCTACCACCACATCACCATTTTTCATTATTCTTTCTCAATTTTGAAATTTCTATAATATTACGCATCGTGGGAGGATAATAGAAGTCTATAGAGCTGTTCCAGCAGGGATGGTCTTCCAATCTCCCATACATACTTGGCGGGCCCGACAGTTTTCAGTTTAAGGTGTAGACATGGTCATTTTCATATAAATATTCATATGTTTAAAGATCAGATAAAATGAATAAATAGGTTGCTTCTAAATATTAAATACTAATCCGTATTGAATCTATTACTCTGTTTTTAAATAGAGAGTGCAAACCCGCATGAAAATATCATGAGATCTCATATGAGGTCTCATATGAGATCCCATAATATATAAAATTGCAGATGACATCACATATATGATATCTCATATGAGATCTGATGTCTGAAATACTCATATTAGATCTTATATGATATTTACACGTGGGAAAAGGATAAAAAATAGGTGGCTTATAAAATGGTTAGTAAAATCTATAGCACTGTTGAGTAGACTATAATTTTATATGCATTTTTTATCTCATCTCCGCTTAAAAAAGATGGACACAAGGACAAATATTTTGGCTAATGAAAGTAAATCATGAGAGTCTGCACATGTAGGGATATTATATTTAAACGGTATCAATTAAAAATTAGAGCCAATGTAATTATTTATAGTGGATTTTATAGATATTTTTATATATAGATCTATAGATATTTTAATGATTTATAGAGGACTTATAGGTACAAACATTGTTAATGAATTTATGCAAAAATTTAGATTTCTACATTTACAAAGCCCACCGGTCAACTAAAAACCGTCGGGCCCGCCAAGTATGTATGGGAGATTGGAGGACCACCTCTGCTAGAGCAACTCTATAGACTTCTATTATCCTCCCAAGGTGCGTAATATTATAGAAATTTCAAAATTGAGAAAGAATAATGAAAAATGGTGATGTGGTGGTAACTATGTAAATTATTTATATAAGGAGTAAAAAACGGACTCGAGAAAAACCAATTTGTTTTGATGAATTTATTGTGCCAACGTTTCGAAAGTGTAATTAACTTTCTTCATCAGGGCATAAAAACAATATTCTCATATATTAAGTTCGTCTACGAGGAGTTTACATTCCTCGTGCAAACACTTCAAAATTATTTATATAAGCTTTGACTTTTCGTAAATATCTGAGAAAATTCTTATGAATTTTAGAAATAAAAAGAAGTGTTTTTGTGTAGAAGTTGGATGGTGGACTGAAGAGGTTCAAATAAGTAACGTTTCGTGTGAAGAAATGAAATGGTTTTATTGAAGTGGCGTCGTGCCTCTTGGCGTATAGGTGTTGCTTCTCTCTCTCTGGCCGTCGCGCGTGAACTGCTACTGCTGGCCGGCGTTGCGAAGTGCTGCCGGTGTGCCTGGTAGAGAGAGGGGCGGTAAGAGGGCCGCGTGGAGAGTGAAGTAGTGAGGCGCTCCCTAGCGGACTCGCCTATTTGAGCATCGAGCTCGAGCATGCTCGCCTTCGGTCGAGCTCGAGCGTGCTTTACTTAAGTCGAGCTCGAGCGTGCTCGCCTTCGGTCGAGCTCAAGCGTGCTCGTCTTGGGTCGAGCTCGAGCAAGCTCGCCTTTGGCGATGAATCCTCAACATTCACCCACCTTCGCCAAACTGGTGAACGGTTCTCAATCCTGCGGTGGCAGGCATATGACCTTGGCGATGGGGCGACGTAGCGTTGTATTGGCCGTGCGCAGATCGACGACGCGGGTCATTCCATCACTTCCTGGATGGATGGCGATGACACGGGCGAGAGGCCACTTAGCTGGAGGTGTGAGCTCATTGCGAACGAGCACCAAGTCCCCTACTGCAACTGAAGAATGAAGTTGTCTCCACTTCTGACGGGATTGCAAAGACATCAGGTAGTCCGTCGACCATCTCTGCCCGACGTGCTGGGCCAGCTGGCTGATTAAGAGCCAGCGTTTTCCTGCTGAGACGTTGCTGTTGGTGACATCTCCTTCAGGAACTATAAATGAAGATCGTTGTATGAGAAAATGCGATGGTGACAGAAAATCAAGGTCAGAGGGATCGTCAGTAAGAGCGGTTAATGGTCCGGAGTTAAGGCACGCTTCAATGCGGCACATAAGTGTGTCAAGTTCCCAAAATGTGAGAACTTGATCTCCTATGACTCGACAAATGTGATGTTTAGCGGATATAACTGTGGCCTCCCAAATGCCTCCAAAGTGAGGCACACTGGGGGGATTGAAAATCCATGAAGTTCCTTCTTGAGCGAGTGACCTACCGATTTGCGATGCAAATGAAGAAGATGCTACGAGCATCTGTTTTAATTGAGCATCTGCTGCTACGAAGTTTGTACCTTTTTCAGAGTACAGTTTTTTGCAACGACCTCTACGAGTGGTAAATCGATGGAAAGCAGCGATGAACGCTTTACTAGAGTAATCCTCGACAACTTCGATGTGTACGGCTTTGGTGGCCATACAAATGAAGATGGCTATGTAACCTTTCATGGTGCCTTTTCCCCTAGTCTTAGTCAGACGAAGCTGAATGGGGCCGGCGTAATCGACGCCTGAGCACTCGAATGGCGGAGAGGGTCACACTAGAGCCTTTGGCAACTCACCCATTAATGGATTTGGCACTCGAGCAGCATGGCGTGAGCCTAGGTTATAATACTTATGATAGTATGCACGTAGATATTCGCTTGAAGATGCGACGTTGCGCGTCTGCTAACGTTTCCACGGTGATTCAGTTGTTGATCAGTGTTGACTGCTCGAAGGGAAGTAACTGCCAGCGTTGAATTCAGCAACTCCTGCAGCGAGTAATCAGCAACTGAATCCGGAAGGGTATCCAAATATAGATAAGCAGCCTAAGTTGAGTCGCGATGTTGCATCCGCAGGCAGCAGTAAAACTGCAAGGTCCAGAAATATAAGTATTTGTCAAGGCAAAATTGTATTCAATTTTCTCAAGACTAATTAAATATTACGAGTTAAATTTCTAATAAATTCAAATCAATTAACTAGTACTAATCTCAAATTAAATTAACTCAATTTTAATTAAAGTAATCTTGACTAAATAGAGATCATTAAATTCTCATGATATCGCATGAAAAGACTATGTTGACTAGGTGTCAAATCGCACAATAGTATAAATAAAGTTGGAACGATACGTGTGTACAATTAATGGGCCGCTGTATCCATTTGCTTCCTGGAGTAGTCCGTAGATGGACTGGTATAGACCCCGTAGCTCGCGCTCCACATGGGTAACTCCTGACTTGGTTTGTGTAAGCCCCGTAGCGTGTAGACTGCACGCGGGTACTCCTTGCCTTGGCTGATGTGGACCCCGTAGCGTGCACGCCACACGCGGGTGCTCCGTGAATTGAGAGGCGTGAACCCCTTTTCGACTCGTTGCACTAGCCGGCAACGATTAGATGATCATCGTACAATGGCGATAATTCTCGAGCTGGTTTACAACGCACGCTCTTCTATAGAGATTGCCACTTGTTGGTCTTGACTCCAACAAGATGGCTGCCGATCACCGTACGAACGCGGTGATTCTAGAGCTGGCTTTACAGCGCACGCTCTTGGCGGATTGAAGCTGGTCAGCGACGCACGCTTCTTAACAGAAATACCACTTGTTGCTCTTGGCTACAACAAGATGGCTGATCATCGTAAAAGCGATGATTCTAGAACTGCCGATCATCGTACGAACGCGATGATTCTAGAGCTGGCTTTACAGCGCACGCTCTTGGCGACGTCTTGGAGTCGTTAGCGACGCACTCCGAGGCGTTTACAGAAATGGGGAGAATAGCAATTGATGTGCTATTTCCCTTCGGAAGCCTTAGAAGGTGGCTTCCGAGTGCGCGACAGCGTTGAACGAAATAGAGACAGCAACGTACGCGCGAAGTTAGCAAGCGAGCAAGCTAACTTTAATCGGCACTCACGACCACGAACACTTTAATGCGTACCTGCGTAAGAGATGACTAGTCCTACGCCCCTCGAGAGTAGACGTAGGGCATAGTAAAAGCGGTTCTCCTCGCTGTGGCCATGGCGTGCTGATGCTCTCCCACGATCCGGCTCGAAGGACCAAATGTTTTTGTGTAGATGTTGGATGGTGGACTGAAGAGGTTCAAATAAGTAACGTTTCGTATGGAGATGGTTTTATTGAAGTGCCGTCGTGCCTCTTGGCGTACAGGTGTTGCTTCTCTCTCTCTCTCTCTGGCCGTCGCGCGTGAACTGCTACTGCCGGCCGGCGTTGCGAAGTGCTGCCGGGATGCCTGGTAGAGAAAGGGGCGGTAAGAGGGCCGCGTGGAGAGCGAAGTAGTGGGGCGCTCCCTAGCGGACTCGCCTATTTGAGCATCGAGCTCGAGCATACTCGCCTTCGGTCGAGCTCGAGCGTGCTTTACTTAAGTCGAGCTCGAGCGTGCTCGCCTTCGGTCGAGCTCGAGCGTGCTCGTCTTGGGTCGAGCTCGAACAAGCTCGCCTTTGACGATGAACCCTCAACATTCCACCCACCTTGGCCAAACTGGCGAACGGTCGCAATCCTGCGGTTGCAGGCGTATGACCTTGGCGATGGGGCGGCGTAGCGTTGTGTTGGCCGTGCGCAGATCGACCACGCGGGTCATTCCATCACTTCCTGGATGGATGGCGGTGACACGGGCGAGAGGCCACTTAGCTGGAAGTGTGAGCTCATTGCAAACGAGCACCAAGTCTCCTACTGCAACTGAAGAATGAGGTTGTCTCCACTTCTGACGGGATTGCAAAGACGTCAGGTAGTCCGTCGACCATCTCTGCCCTAAGTGCTGGGCCAGCTGGCTGATTAAGAACCAGCTTTTTCCTGCTGGGACGTTGTCGTTGGTGACATCTCCTTCAGGAACTATAAATGAGGATCGTTGTATGAGAAAATGCGATGGTGACAGAAAATCAAGGTCAGAGGGATCGTCAGTAAGAGCGGTTAATGGTCTGGAGTTAAGGCACGCTTCAATGCGGCACATAAGTGTAGCAGGTTCCGAAAATGTTAGAACTTGATCTCCTATGACTCGACGCATGTGATGTTTAGCGAATATAACTGGCCTCCCAAATGCCTCCAAAGTGAGGCGCACTGGGGGGATTGAAAATCCATGAAGTTCCTTCTTGAGCGAATGACCTACCGATTTCCGATGCAAATGAAGAAGATGCTACGAGCATCTGTTTTAATTGAGCATCTGCTCCTACGAAGTTTGTACCTTTTTCAGAGTACAGTTTTTTGCAACGACCTCTACGAGCGGTAAATCGATGGACTGCATCGATGAACGCTTCACTAGAGTAATCCTCGACAACCTCGATGTGTACGGCTCTGGTGGCCATACAAATGAAGATGGCTATGTAACCTTTCATGGTGCCTTTTCCCTTAGTCTTAGTAAGACGAAGCTGAATGGGGCCGGCGTAATCGACGCCTGAGCGAATGGCGGAGAGGGGCACACTCGAGCCTTTGGCAACTCACCCATTAATTGATTTGGCACTCGAGCAGCATGGCGTGAGCATGCAAGGCAAGTTCTGATGACTTTCTTGACTTCAGATCATCCTTTAATTATCCAATACTGACGTCTGAGTGTGGCAAGTGTCAATTGAACACCGCCATGAAGAGTACGCTGATGAGCATCCTGAATTATCAACGTACTGAAATGACATTTAGCAAGTAAAATAAGAGGATGCTTAGCGTCTTCTTCGAGCAGTAAATGAGAGAGGCGGCCGTCCACCCTGAGCAAATGATTTTGTATCATGGGGTTTGGTGGTAAAAGAGTGCCTTTAGACGAAAGATTTCCTCTGCTAAATAGTCGTTGAAATTCAGGCTTAAAATAGGCTGTCTGAATTAAGTGGATCAAACACAATTTAGTGTTTCCAATCTCACTAGCACTAACCTCCTTGGAAATTGGAGTGTGATGGCATAGTAGGGATTGAACGGCAGAAAGAGGCCCAACGCCGGAATTTGAAGACGTCGTATGCACTACTTTGGTACAGATTCGATTAATGAATCTAAAGCAGTACGAAGCCATTCGTAACAATTTATTCAATAAAGAGTACTCATTAATAAGACTCCAAACTTCTGGAGTGTTCTCAACAGAATTTGGGGTGCTCTTACTAGCGACTAGAGTGTAACTACGTTGCAGATTAAGACTATCAACGGTAAATTTGAGCTCGTCATGAGGCCTTGTCCATGGTTCAACGCTGTCAGAAAGCCAAACGGGACCTTTCCACCAGTGATTATGTGAGGCTAATTTTGAGGGCTCAATTCCTCGTGATATGACGTCAGCGGGGTTATCTGCTGATCTGACATGATGCCAATATGCATCGGGCAGAAGAGTGTGAATCTCTAAGCACCTATTAGCCACGAAAACACCCCATCTTGAAGGGTGGTCTTTCAGCCAAAAAAGCACATCCGCTGAATCCGGTGAACACTCTCAACCTTTATTGGGAAAGCTTCGATAAATATTTGACCGAGGCGAGCAAGTAGCAACGCGGCGCATAGTTCTAAACGAGGTATGCTTAGCGTCTTAAGTAGAGCTACTCGCGTTTCAGCCACTTGAAGAGTGACAATCACTTCTTGTGTACGGATTAAGCGCAGGTAGACTACTGCACCATACGCAAACTTAGATGCGTCTGCGAATCCGTGGATTTCCAGAAATTCGCATTGTAGAGTGTATCCACTCCAACGTGGGATTCTGATGTGACTTATATATTGAAGTTCTTGCAACCAAGACTGCCACCGATTGAAGATATCGAGTTGAAGTTCTTCATCCCAGCTAACCTTAAGAATCCACAGAGACTGCATGGGATCGAAGATTCGTGCGATTCTTGAAAAAATGGTGCGTTTGGTAAAGGGCGAGCCAGTAGGAGCATCTTCGATATGAAAACTAAAGTTGTCTCTGTTAGGTTGCCAATCTATACCTAGAATTGGTACAGATGCTTCGGAGGAAAATAAAGCGATTGAATCTGCAGCTAACGTATGCGACGGTAAAGTCGTGAGTACTTCAGCATTATTTGAAGTCCACTTACGAAGATTAAGATGACCTTGTTTAAAGAGTTGGATTAACTCCTCTTGTTTAAGTAAAGCTTCTTCTAACGAATGTTTACCCGATAGCATATTATCAGAATACATTTCTGAGCGAACAGCTTCAGCAGCGGTCGAATAAGTTTTGCCATAATCTTCGGCTAGTCTCAAGAGTGTGCTCAAGAGTGTGCGTATAGCTAGAAAGGGTGAACAGGCCGATCCATATGTTACTGTGGTTAGTCGATAAACTTGAATGGGTTCACTCTTGTTAAAACGCCATAAGATCAACTGATAGGGGTGATCAAATTGTTCGACACCAATTTGTCTGAACATTTTCTCCACGTCAGCTGAAAGAGCGATCTTGTACCTACGCCAAACACAGATCAAAGTGACGGGATTTTGAAGAAGATTAGGTCCAATGTGAAGAAGATCATTGATCGAACTCCTGATTTAGATTTACTCGAGTCATTAAACACAGTACGTAATTTGGTAGTTGTACTCGTTTCCTTCCACACCCCATAATGTGGTAAGAATGTTTGAGATTTGTTAGATAATGAATCAAAATTCGGAGAGAGAGACATGTGACCTAAGTCAATGGATTCCTTTATGAATTCAGTATAAGCTAATTTCAGTTTTTCGTCTTTAGCGAAGCTTCGAGACGATTAAGTGCGCGTAGCGCGGCAGAATGAGAGTTTTCGAGATGAGCAGAACTCAACTTGTCTCGACTTTTCCAGGGTAGACTTACTATATATTGCCCTGTTTCATCTTGACGAGTAGTTTTCTGATAGAACTCCTCGCATGCTTGTTCGTCAGGCGAGTAAGATTTTTTGTCGACTGTTATTTCCTCCGCCCTCCAAAAATTTTGTACGAACTCCAAGAGTTTGGCTTCATGCTCACATTCGTTCGAGCAATGAAGAGAGAAAGGGTTTGGCCCGATTTCTGGGGGTGAAGTGAAAATATTGCCTGTTGAGAGCCAACCGAATTTAGAGCTTAGTGCTATCGGCTGAAGGCTTTGACCCTTAACAATTTGGCCTTGAATGATTTTCGCATAAGCGCTTGTACCGAGAAGAATATCGATACGTGAGGGTTCGAAGTACTTGGGGTCTGCTAGCTGCAGCCCTCTTAAGTATTCGAGGTTCGAAATACCACCTACCAGGGGGGGGCTTATAAGAAGATTGTCTTGGCAAGACTATAGAATCAACTTCTAGAGAATAAGTTTTATCAAAATGAGGTTGTATAGAAAGACGAGCTACCTTAGAAGACACGGCAGCTGTCTTTTCACCTATACCTTGAATGTGCGTGTGAGTAGTTCTACAATTTAGAGAAAGTAAGTTACACAAAGTCTGTGTAACAAGTGAGATTTGAGATCCAGGATCGATCAGCGCACGAAATTGAATTTTGGTTCCGTTAGGACCAAGGGCGTTAACCCTAGCGGTAGCTAAAAGTACTCCTGTACATTTAGTACTTACTCCACTATTAAGGGAGGCTGCTTGAGAAGCAGATTGAATGTCGTTAGGGACGACAACATTGCCACAATTTGAGCTTGAAGAGTCTGTAACTGAGGCTGTTTGAACAGGTGTTGACAAATTATCCGATAGATTATGCGAATAACCATCAACGTGAACTAAAGTGTGATGCTTAGCTTTGCAAACAAAGCATCGATAAGAGGAAGGACAATTCTTTATGGGGTGCTTACCTAAACAATTAAAACAAAGATTGTATGACTTAAGAAAGTCTTTCCTCTCCTGGCTCGTCTTATTGATGAATTGTTCACATCGATTTGAGGCGGTCTTACACCTAGTGGCTTCTGGGGTCAAAATGAGCTATAAAGAAAAGAAAAATGTAGTTTAAACAAAATACAATATATCTACTGTAAATATACACTATTTCTGATAATATGGCACAAGACTTAATCTGTAGACCAATTTTACTCAGAGATATAGCATTTTCAATTTTTTTCAATTGGCGTTACTTTAAAAAAAAAACTATTCCATTGATTTTCATGGGAGAGGAACTAAATTACTTGAAATTCATGCAGTTATGGCAGAAAGAGTTGGAAAAATAAAATTTCTGAAAATTAATATTTTTTTTATGGAAAAAACTGCTTTAAATTCATGAATTTTATGAATTTTTATGTTTTATTGTGGATTTTACCATTTTTAAATTATTTTATAAAATATTTTTCATATTTCCAACTCTTCCTGCCATAGATGAATAAATTTCAAGTAATTCAGGTCCTCTCCCATCAAAATCAATGGAATAGTTTTTTTTTTTAAAGTAACGCCAAACTTTAAAAAATGACATTTTGAGAAATAAGCCTACAAAGAAAAATACCATGAAACTTCAAAAATAACCAGCCATTAGGTTCCCAATTTTTTTTCCCTTCATGAAACTCAGTTTCCTGTACACCTAAGATATGTTCTTCTATATAAATATGTTGAAACAGAAGCTCTGGCACCTTGCATGCATCCGTTCCTTTAAAAGTTATTGCTAATCTAACAGCATGTGTTCCATTCAAAGTTATTGCTAATAATCTGTCCTTCGCTTTTGTACTTTTGATTCATCCACTGTTGAGTCACTCTTTAACACATTGTACTAAGTTATATTATTATTTATTGTACTTTGATTAATGTAGAATATTCAGCAGGTCTTATGAAATATGAAATCCTAATCGCATCTTAAGAAGCCATCACTGTTATGGCCAAAAGTACATAAATACATAAAAGCCGATAAGCCCATTTTGTCAATGATCGCTTGATTACGCATATTGTATATTAAATATATCTTGAATTCAAGCCTGTATTATATATTTCTTGTGTGCTAAGCAGGCTTGTCGCTTTTCTGCGTAGATTCATCTTGACACTTATTGTAATTCACAACTCTTCTGAATTGAATTATATCCTATAGTAAGCTAAACTCAATTATTTCACTTTCATCTTTTTTAGAAAAAAGATGTATTTATTTTTATCCGTAAAGAATTATTACAGCTTCTTCCTTCGAATACTTGACTAAATCCACTTGTTTTTCTGTATTAACTTTCATACAGCAACCTCATGCATCTTGAACTGAAGCTATAATTTCCAAATTTAAACAAAACTGTCACTGCACGCTTGTATTATAATCAAAATTATAAATACTTTTACATATATATCTTCACATATAATTCATTAAATTTTTAGTCCTAAATTCACTTATGAATACAAATAATGAAACATTATGAAAAAAATCTTTCTATTTGAGGAAGCCAAAACTCTGCAAAACATACTGTTGAAATCACATAGTTATATATCTCTGCTCATTTGAGCTTTTGAGCTGTCAGCTGTGCGGTTGTGCCACTGTGTTTACACTGGCATTAGTTATATATATAGGTACAGGTGCAAACGGGAGTATTAATATAGTGAATTGCTGTCGAATTTCGTTCATGGAATGGTCACTTTACTAGAAGCAGAAGTGGGAAATGGTCACAAGACGATTCCACTGGATTTAGAATTCCACAATATGGTTTATTTAATTTTTATAATAAATACTGTATGTGAATTTAATTATTTTTTTAATCCTTATATAAGGATTTATATAAGTATATCCTTATATAAATAATTTTTTTTTATATTTTATAACACATTTAAGTAAATAACGTTTTCCTATCAGAAGTCTATATAAAAAAGGCAAAAAACAAGAAAATCAATTTTCTCGTCATTTTAAAGATAGTAAGCTCTTTCAGCGGTTTATTTAAAATTTTTTTAATTATTAATCCAAACTATAGTTTTTTTAGGTTCGAAATAACATATATAATCAAAAAATTCAATAAAAAAAATTTGATTTTTTCAAAATGTTTAGGTGTAAGACCGCCTTAAGTAATGCGGTTCATTACATAGAAAACATTTCCTTTTTTGTTGATTTTTCGCGTTTTGAGGCGACACTTGATGAGAATAAGCGGAGTAAGCATTGTCTTGCTCTGGTTTTCGAGATTTTGAATTAGATGACTGAGTTTTCGGGTTATTGTTCGAAGACGATTTAGTGCCAGTCTCGATGGCCTCTAGAGTGAGGGTTTGACTTCGAAGAAAGGCTTGAAGTTGTTCTAATGTGGGTGGATCAACACTATCACCAAGATGTCTTTCCCATTCTTTTCGAGTATTCAAATCAAGCTGCTTAAGCGAGAAATGTACCATCAGACCACTACCTAAAGAATCCGCTCTATTAAGGGATGTTAGACTAGTTACAGGGTTGTAAAGTTCCCTGTAAATACGTTTAATTTCCGAAGAAGAGTCTGTCTTCATGGGTTTGGCTGAGAAGATTTCTGAAATGTGAGAGCCAACAATACGACGTTGATTTTCGTAATATTCGATTAAAGCTGTCCAGGCTCGTTCATAATTATCACCTGAGATAGGAAGAGATTTAATTTTCTCAAGTGCCTCACCAGTGAGGTGAGTGCGAAGATAATGCAATTTCAAGACAGGCGTTAAGTCTTCGCGACGATGTATGACTGAACGAAAGACATCTCTGAAATTCTCCCAATCAGCGAATTTGCCTGAAAATTTAGGTAAATCTATTTTTGGCAAAGATTGAAACAAAGTATTAGCATGAAGTGGGGACTTGGGTGGAGCCAGAGCTGCAGTTTGCTTGGAGGATCCTGGCGCAAAGCTCTATTCTTCTAAACTTTCAAAGTAATTTAGAACCTCACCCTTTCGATCATAGAAAGTGTCTTCAACTAAGTCAAACATATTAGTTTTGAAGTAGTCATGCTGTAAATCGCAAGATTTGAGGTTTAAGATTTTCTCGTGATTTATCTTAAAGGCATTGTAATTCTCCTCAAGACCGGTTAAACAAGCCTTGGCGTTACCCTTATTCATTTGATCTTTACCTTTAAATTTGAAGTTTTGAAAAGAATTGTTAATTTTTGCTTGAAGCGACAGCTGTTTAGCATGATGCTCCTCCATTTTGAGATCAAACATGACTAGATTAGCAACAAGATTTGAGTATTCAAAGTTTGGTATTGAGTTAACTATGTTTACCCACTCGAAAGTAGAGTAAGCATAGGCGAAAATTGTTACAATTAAGCCTTAGCCTAGGTTATAATACTTATGATAGTATGCACGTAGATATTCGCTTGAAGATGCGATGTTGCGCGTCTGCTAACGTTCCCACGGTGATTCAGCTGTTGATCAGTGTTGACTGCTCGAAGGGAAGTAACTGCCAGCGTTGAATTCAGCAACTCCTGCAGCGAGTAATCAGCAACTGAATCCGGAAGGGTATCCATATGTAGATAAGCAGCCTAAGTTGAGTCGCAATTTTGCATCCGCAGGCAGCAGTAAAACTGCAAGGTCCAGAAATATAAGTATTTGTCAAGGCAAAATTGTATTCAATTTTCTCAAGACTAATTAAATATTACGAATTAAATTTCTAATAAATTCAAATCAATTAACTAGTACTAATCTCAAATTAAATTAACTCAATTTTAATTAAAGTAATCTTGACTAAATAGAGATCATTAAATTCTCATGATATCGCATGAAAAGACTATGTTGACTAGGAGTCAAATCGCACAATAGTGTAAATAAAGTTGGAACGATACGTGTGTCCAATTAATGGGCCGCTGTATACATTTGCTTCCTGGAGTAGTCCGTGGATGGACTGGTGTAGACTCCGTAGCTCGCGCTCGACGTGGGTAACTCCTGACTTGGTTTGTGTAAGCCCCGTAGCGTGTAGACTGCACGCGGGTACTCCTTGCCTTGGCTGATGTGGACCCCGTAGCGTGTACGCCACACGCGGGTTCTCTGTGAATTGAGAGGCGTGAACCCCTTTTCGACTCGTTGCACTAGCCGGCAACGATTAGATGATCATCGTACAATGGCGATGATTCTAGAGCTGGTTTACAACGCACACTCTTCTATAGAGATTGCCACTTGTTGGTCTTGACTCCAACAAGATGGCTGCCGATCACCGTACGAACGCGGTGATTCTAGAGCTGGCTTTACAGCGCACGCTCTTGGCGGATTGAAGCTGGTCAGCGATGCACGCTTCTTAACAGAAATGCCACTTGTTGCTCTTGGCTACAACAAGATGGCTGATCATCGTAAAAGCAATGATTCTAGAACTGCCGATCATCGTACGAACGCGATGATTCTAGAGCTGGCTTTACAGCGCACCCTCTTGGCGACGTCTTGGAGTCGTTAGCGACGCACTCCGAGGCGTTTACAGAAATGGGGAGAATAGCAATTAATGTGCTATTTCCCTTCGGAAGCCTTAGAAGGTGGCTTCCGAGTGCGCGACAGCGTTGAACGAAATAGAGAGACAGCAACTTACGCGCGAAGTTAGCAAGCGAGCAAGCTAACTTTAATCGGCACTCACGACCACGAACACTTTAATGCGTACCTGCGTAAGAGATGACTAGTCCTACGCCCCTCAAGAGTAGACGTAGGGCATAGTAAAAGCGGTTCTCCTCGCTGTGGCCATGGCGTGCTGATGCTCTCCCACGATCCGGCTCGAAGGACCCAATATTTTTGTGTAGAAGTTGGATGGTGGACTGAAGAGTTTCAAATAAGTAACGTTTCGTGTGGACATGGTTTTATTGAAGTGCCGTCGTGCCTCTTGGTGTACAGGTGTTGCTTCTCTCTCTCTCTCTCTGGCCGTCGCGCGTGAACTGCTACTGCCGGCCGGCGTTGTGAAGTGCTGCCAGGGTTCCTGGTAGAGAGAGGGGCGGTAAGAGGGCCGCGTGGAGCGCGAAGTAGTGGGGCGCTCGCGAGCGGGCTCGCCTATTTGAGCATCCAGCTCGAGCGTGCTTTACTTAAGTCGAGCGCGAGCGTGCTCTCCATCGGTCGAGCTCGAGCGTGTTCGTCTAGGGTCGAGCTCGAGCAAGCTCGCCTTTGGCGATGAATCCTCAACAAGAAGGCATTATAGTTCTATAGTTAAAATAATTTTCGCCCACACTGGCGTAAAGTACGTAGGTACTATAAAGTTTTGTAGGGGTGTGTGGGCTATTGGGCCTCTTGGGCGTTATGTAGTACTTTATGCCCGTTGGCTGAATAATTTTGAAGTTACAGCGTGGGCGTAAAATACAGTTTTACACGCAAGGTACTAAAAGTTCTATTATGTCAGTCAAGTTAACTGATGGGTACTGGACTACAATAAATCGATTTCAGTACTTTCTTGTATTTAATTTGTATAAAAAGATGAACAAATTTTAATACATTTCTGAGAACAGTCATACAGTAGTTTCCGAGAGTTATTTGCATTACTTGATTATCGATAATTGATTTCACAACTTTCGATTGTTTGATTTGCAGTGAACAATTTGAATGTACTTACTTACATATAATTTGTTCAGCATACAATGACTCAAAGAAGTAAAAGACTTTTTTTGCATATTATGCGTAAAGTACGTCGATTCGCATCGTTTTCAGTGCGTAAAGTTGAATTTCACACATAGTGTGCGTAATGTTTCGCTTCGTTTCGCTTTACGCATGCTATGCGTCAAATTTACTTTACACAGTTAAACGATGCGTCGACGTGCTTTACTCATACTATAAAAAAAAATATTGTTCGCCACGCGGGCGAAATCTTTACGACCTCGTGATCATCCAGTACTCGGTGCGTGAAGTTCAACTTTACGCCCTAGTGACGAAAACTACTATTTCACTGGTATTTATTTGATTTCTTTGACAAAATCATAAATATTATTATTTTATAGATATTATACAGAAAAAACGTCTATACTTGCCTTATTTTATACTTTTGCAGAAAGTTTATATTAACAATATTATTATTTATACAGTCATGAAAAAAATTTTTACCATTTGTAGAGAGTCCTTATTGAATAGATGAGATTCGAAGAAATAAAAGGACTAGATAGATTGTGTTGTTTTTTATAGGTTATACAGAAAAAACGTCTATACTTGCCTTATTTTATACTTTCGTAGAAAGTTTTATATTAACAATATTATTATTTGTACAGTCATGAAAAACATTATTACAATTCGTAGAGAGTGCTTATTGAATAGATGAGACTAGAAGAATTAAAAGGACTAGACATATTGTGTTGTTAGAACGTACTTAAAAAATTAGCTTTTAAAAACGTGTTGATTGTTTTAAAAAAATATTTAAGCTCGCATTAAAGTTTTTGGTACTCAGTTTGACGGATGTTGAGAGATAGGGAGAGAGAGATGGGTGGGAAAGATAGGGATGGAGAGAGATGGCGAGAGAGAGAGGGGACGAAAGAGAGGGAGGGAGAGAGAGGTACTCCAGTGGAAATTATAAAATGTATCAGAGTGTACCAAAATGTATCAAAATATATTAAACAGTATCAAAGGGTATCAAAAGGTATTAAAGTGTATCAAATTGTATGTAGAGGTTGCATTTCGTAACTTTTGTAGAACACTTTGATATCTTTTGATAGCTTTTAATACATTTTGATACATTTATATACAAAATCATTTTTTGATAAAAGAAAAAATTTATTGATGAAAGAAACATGTAGACACGCTCTGATACACTTATATATATTTATACCTTTTGATACCTTTTAATACTGTAACGCGTGCGCGAGTTAGGTAATTCGAGATTCGAATTACCCGCGCCGTGCAGGCATGCTCACTGGGAGCGTGAGCGCGCGAGCATTCTGACTGGATTAGAACGGTCTCGCGACGCGTAATATGCCCGTCGCGTACCCGCGAAGCTGCTATGGCTTTATGCGAGTCACCGCAGCCATGTTCGTGACTGCCATCGCGCCGTGAACATCTCCCCCGTGTCTCTGGAAAGTTACCGCGTCCGTGCCGTCCATTTCATAGATATATATAGATTTACCGCTAGTGAAGTGGAGGTACAGACTAGCGTGCGAGTAGTAGGGAGAGAGAGAGAGAGAGAGAGAGAATTTTGTTTAACGACAAAAATTATTTTTTAAGCGATAATTAATTTTTTTTAATTAATTTTTTTTCTCGACTAGAAATTTTTTTTTCTCCTCTAGTATTAGCGATACGAATTATTTTTTTTTGGACGAAACGTAATATATTTTTTTCTTTTCTCTTGCAGTTAGGAGAAAATCGAGAGAAAGTCGGCAAGCACTCTCGGAACAAAAAGTTGACTGTGTGCCCGAGTAAAAACTCTAGCGCAAAAATCCCCTCGAACTTTAAAGTAGTTTTTTTTAATTTTTTTAGGTGAAAATTGTATTTATATTTGTGTTTTTTTTGTGATATTATCCGTTTTGACACATACATCTATTTTTTTTCACTTATGTTTATTTTAAAATTACAAGTACGAGTAGTTGAGCGTAATTAATTACAAATAGTAATTAATTACAGAAATAGTTTTTTTAGAGCCGCATACGGGAAACCCTCGTGCATTATCGAGTTAAGAGCAACCGCCGTAGCTCCTAGAAAATAACCCGGGTACGCGTTGAAAAAGCTAGCTCACGGTTTGAAAAGGCAAACTCTCTCTGACATCAATCCGGATACTACTCGCACTAGTAAAATAAGTTCGTGGGAAAGCGCACAGCCAATTGACACCATGGCCCGATCATCGCAGTTTGCGGAATCTGCGATACTAAATTGGGCGTATACACTGCCTGAAGAGGAAATTAACGAGGCATGCAAGCCCTTGGTCTACAGCAGTCACATCTGCTGTCAGTAAATATGCTGAAAGCGATCAAGTGGCTTATGGGCGATTATAGTGCCGCCGATTTCGTGCCAGAGCTGGAGCTGTCGGAGCAGCAAGCGTTTACCAAACCTGAGCAGTCCCGAAGGACGTTCATCGACTTAACGTTGATGAACAAGTCTGGGTCGACTATTGTGGATCCCAATACCAAAACTAGACCACATGCACCCGTTTATAATGCTCCTTGATGACCCGATAGTGATGCAGAAACTCTCGGAGTCTCGGAGGATGAACGCTTCACAACAAGCACATAATGCAGTGGTGGAGCCAGCGGAAGAGGCAAACGGCCAGGAGGGTTCCGGGACAGAGCTATTGAGCTCTGTAGCACCCACCGGGACATCTCCAGCCGAAGCCGAGGGACAGCTTCAACAGCAACAGCTCCAACAGCAACAACTGCAGCAGCAGCTAATGCAGCAGCAACAAATGCAGCAACAGCAGCTGAAGCAGCAGCAGCAACAAAGGCTGGTGCTGCAGCGACGGCAGCAACAGCAACAACAGCAGGATCAGCAGCAGGAACAGCAGCAGCGGCAGCAAGTGCTCCTGGAAGAGCAGCGCTAGCAACGACAATACCTGCGTAACTACGAAGAAGTGTCGTGATTAGCATGAAATGGGCAGCACGGGGGTTCTGGCAGCAATCGCAAAACCCACTACAGTCGCTAAACCTGGAGTGGCCGCGACAGCGTGAGACGCGATCCGCTGGGATAACAGTCGGAGACAGCATATTATCGGAGCAGTTACTGCCGGTGATCAAAACACTCGTCGAGGAGGTTGAAGAGCTTAAAGAGAATGTACGAATACTGCAAGGAGCTCGACATCCAACCTCAAGTACGCACTTGGAGGGAGTTCAACCCCCAAGCACGGGCCGTAGTCGAGGATCATCGCATGTGAACTTCGAAGACACGTTCACGTATGCGGAGTTTAACTGCAGCAGCCTGAGTCTCCAGTCCCTGAGAAAGGCTGGAAGGAATGATACCAGAAATTCTTCCCAGCGCCAGACAAGGAGTGGCGCGACCCAGGATCCGTCTTAGAGGCATACGTATTTGCCTCGGTAGACGAACCGTGATGTGGGCCAGATAGTCCGAAAATGGCACATCAGTTTCTCAGGGTCCTCAAAGGAGCAGAGCGTCGAGTTATTCCTCACGAGAATAGAGGAATGCAGAACTCTAGCTAATCTGACAAACGACGAGGTACTTTCGTGGTTGTCAGAGCTCCTAACGGGGGTAGCAGCCACCTAGTACCGGAGTAACCGCCACACATGGCGATCGTGGCCATATTTCAAAGAGGCCATAACGCACATGTATGGCGGGAACAGGGGACATCAGCAACGCGTCCTGGCGGAAATAATCGCGAGGACTCAAGGCAGAGATGAACTTACGCGTGATTACGTAGTATATCTACAAGCCATGATTCTCAAGTTAGTTCCGGTGCCTAGTATTGCTCAACAGTTAGACATGTTTCACCGGAACATGCGGCCTGAACTGCAAAAGATGGTAATGCGAAATCAAATTACGGATTACCGAGGGCTCCTGGACCTGGCCCGAGAAGCCGAATTAGCGCTCGCGGCAGATAAGGTGTATCACTCGCCACTACCGCCCGAGCACACGTATATGCCAGAATTTTCCTACGTGCCGACAGAGCCGCCCACAGATGAGCGAGAAAAGCAGAATCCAAGCGTGGCGGCGATGGGGCCACGAGCCTCAAGAGAGCCTCGAGGCGATGTTCCGTCGCATCATGGCCGAATGCTTATCAGCCTTGACAATGAAAGGCACCGATGAGAACAAGGGGCAAAAGCCTAGCCCGTCGCCAACCATAAAATCTAAGAAGAAGGGTAACTGGGAAAATAATCGGCGGGAGGGCGGGCTAATAACAAACCAGCCTAGTGGGGGTAGTAGCTCGACCCACCAGGCTAGGCCGCAAAGTTCGAGAAATAACGGACCTCCACAAAGGCCAGAGTACCGAAGAGGACCCGGATATGAGCAAAAGGGAGGCAACAAGCCCAATGCTGCCGGAAACCAACAGGGAAACGGCCAGGGAGGCAGGTAAACACGACCACATACCCGCCCCCAGCTCTCTCACCAGAGACCGAGGGTAACTCGGTACAATCGTCTGAATGGGAGAGCGAAGAAGTGACCATGATTCAACCGAATGAAGTCAACCAAGAATCTTGCTCGCGATGGTGGCTTCAAGTAGGTGTAGCCGGTTACAGGCTGCGAGCACTCTTCGATACAGATGCTTCCTGGACTGGGACGAATTCCATCGGCCTACAGCTCGCAACGGCCTGTGGAAAAGAGTTAATCCCAGCCAGCGCCCTAGCTGCACGGGTGGCAAATCGGTAAAGCATAGCTGTGGTTGGTTATGTGTATCTGCCCATGGTCATGACTGGCGTGTGCAAAGAAGTGTGCGTCGTAATAATGTCGGATCTAGACACGGAGTGGTACTTGGGGGTAAACTTCATTAAGAAGTTTAGCGCCGTCTTAGACCCCAAAGATAACAAGGTGCAGCTCAAGGATGACGCTGCAAGCGTAAAGTGAAAAGGAGCCGCCATAACCGCAAACAACACCGTATCCGTATCAGCTATAGGGTTGGCGGACCCAACAGAGGAACAGCACAAAGAGGTAGAAGCTTTAGTAGCTTAGCTGATCGGTAACAGCCTGGCACCACTAGGGTGTACTTCGTGGAGCGAGCATGCAATAGATGTCGGATCTACAAGACCCATTAAACAGAAGCACTACCCTGTATCTCAGAAACTCGAGGAAGAGATGCACAAACAGGTGGAGGAAATGCTAGTCGCGGGAATAATAGAGCCCTCGACAAGTGGCTGGTCAACTCCAGTGGTAATGGTGCGCAAGTCCAACGAAAACTTCCGTTTCTGCGTGGACTTCAGAAAAGTGAACGCAGCGTCAAGGCCACGCGCGTACCCTTTAACATACATGGAAAGTATCTTGCGCAAACTGCAGAAATCGCGATACATCTCCACGTTGGATCTAAGGAGTGCGTACCACCAGATACCACTTAGTCCGGAGTCCAAAGAGACTACGGCCTTCACCATGCCAGGCAAAAGGCTTTTCCAATTTACGAGAATGCCCTACGGTCTTCCGTATGCCGGAGCGTCCTTCTATAGGCTGATTGACAAGGTCATCGGCTTCGAACTCGAACCTTTTGCTTACTCGTATCTCGACGATATAAGATAAGATGTAATAAGTTTTGGACAGGATGCAGGACGCGGGCCTCACAATAAATCGCGAGAAGAGCGTCTTCTATCGCGATGAGGTCCAATATCTCGGGGTCATAGTAAATAGAGATGATTTAAGACAGACCCCGAGAAAATAAAGCCCATTATGGAGTATCCGGTACCGAAAAACCTCCGTCAGCTGAAATAATGACAAAGTGTATTAATAATATATTCTATGTTACATGTTACATCTAATAAAAATCTCACTCTCACACGTATACAATGTTTTAATATTTTTAATCTATCAAAAGAAACTTTTTTAAATACTAAACTACGCCGGTACTGTTTCTTTGGTGTTTGATCACCTGACGTCTGTGAATCTTCTTCTTCTACAAGTTGAATTGCCTTGTCGCCATAATTCATAATGAGCCTTATGCTAAAATGGCTAAAGGGCATCTTTTTATCCAGCATATCATCATCTTCAGTTCAAAGAACTTATCAATAACTGGAAAAATTTCTTCAAATAAACGCCAGTCAGACACAGTAAATGATATACCAACAAAGTCGTCACCACTAAGACGGATGATAGGTAGAAATTCACCACCAATTTCCTTATTTTCTAGGCCAATTGTAATTTTCTTAGTATAAGATTTGTTTAGTCCGTACACCATTGGCAACAGTTGATGACGACAATGATATTTGGAAAAACTTTCTTGACCTGCCATTGCCTTGTATTTACGCTTGCCTTGACGAGCCATTCTTGTATATTATTTTCAGCAGGAGTGATCGTGTGAACTAATGAATAGGTTGTGGTAGACGCTCTTTTTTATACTATTCATTCGGATGGTGGAGGGGTTTTCTATTGGAAAGGTAGGATAGTAGCGTGATGTGTTAGTAGTGGAGGGGTTGGTAATGGTAGTGGGGAAATGTGCCCTTATACAATTTTGAAACATAATTTCTAACAATTTGATCATTTTTGTGTAAGTTACAAGAAAAGTTTTCGAGAAAATGTCCAATTCCAAGGCCCACAGACATGTAATATAAAAACATGAGACAAAAATAACCACATGTATCTGAAGTTTCACTTTGTAGTTGTCGTGAATTCCATCGAAATTTTCTAACATTTCTCCAAATACGGTTTATATGATCGGGTATGTAAGGAGGTACACCAAAACTATCAAAGTACCAGGCATCACCGTTTTTATTGACGTAAATTGCCACCCAATGCAAGCCAGGTTTATCGTGCCTTTGGGTGTTGAAAATAAAAGCTGTCGGTCTCGTCCAGACCAGGGAATTTGATCTGCCGCAAAGACCCCCACAGCGTGAGTAGGAATTCGAGATAAAATCCGTTGAATTTGTATATTGTTCATCACAGAGGTTAATAGGTGGTTCAAAGATAAACTCTTCACCAACAGCTTCAGTTTTACCACGTGTTTTCAGCCACGTTTTTAACTTAGAGGCGTTATTCAAAGCACAACTAAACTTTGAAAAACCGTATTTTAAAGAATGTTGCATGCAGTAATTGCCAGATGCTGTAAGTTTGTGAAATGGTGGACAATCTTCCTCAAACTCTAAATTTATAATGTGTCGTGTAGTGATTTTTCGTAAAATCGCCACTTTCATGCCACCACGAACATAAATATTGTTTGCTCTCTTGCAAATTTCTTCTAGGTTTTTGAACAAGACTTTTTCGGAAACACCTTGATCAAGCCAGTCCAAGCCGTGATGGTTTCGTGATAACCAATCGTTTTCTTTTCTAGCTTCTTGACATAGTGCAGTTATTTGTCTATTCGGAGAAACAAACCAATGTCCTGTGAAATTTTGATTTAATGAAAGAACTGCCACTTCTTTTGGTACCGGACGGTTTTTATAATCTTTGACACACAGTATATCTACGACGATATCCATCTTCATAGTTTTGAACAAATCAACGTCCAATCAACGACTGACATATCAGAAGCATTTCCAAACCATTAACCTTTACCCCCCACTACTACTACTTTCCCCCACCATCTCACCCACTATAGTCCACGAGAACTTGACGTGACGAATCAATCTCAAGTATATTTTCATATTCAGCATAAATTATACAATTTACTGTACTGCTTAACGGATCATCAAAACGAACATCAATTCTCACACTACCATGTTTTACTAGATTCCAATGTGTGTCTTGATTTGCTGATAAATCAGGTGTTAAATCGAAAGCGAAAAGGCAATATCCATTGGCATAAGCTTCGCGTGAAATAGAATTACCCTCATTTAAATAATGTATACCTGTACCAGAAAATAAAGTATGATATGCATCAACATACATATTATTCGTTTTAAAATCAGGTTGTAATGTGTTTAGACGGTACTTGTACACCATCAATGTAGAGACACAAATAATTTATATTGAAATTTTTAAAATTAAATGGATTGAGACCCTTATCACCGTTAAAAGCTTTATTTTCTACAAAACCAACAATAATTCTTTTTGGTAATTGACCTAAAATGACATTATCCAATGTTTCTCCATGAATACCACTATGCATTGTAATAGCTTTTACTTCTACACGTGTGAGGGGATATTTAGCTGTTGTTTTCGAAAGTGCTTTTTCGTGAGCCAATATAATACTTGGACTAAGTCTGACACGACGTACAAAGAGAGCAGCTTCGGTGATTCGAGCGGTGTAGAGTCCTGTCGGGTCCATAAGACAAAAACTATCTCGTGATCGTACGAGCCGCACACGTACTTCGACACCACTAATTAATAATTTGTCTTGATTGAAAACATCACAATGTAAATACCCAATCATATCTATGTTTTTCTCATCGCCCATAAGGATTTGGCCGTTTGTAAGACCCTCGTTTTCGTCATCTGTAGCATCCATTTTTCCAGGAGTGTCGGTGTACCATAGTGCACTGGTGAGATGAGATTTTTTAGCTGCAGACTCATAGTTTAATAAAGTTTCAATGTATGATCGATAAGCGTAGGTGTTATTGGGCGGGGAATCAGGTTTTTGATTAAAAAACACATCAATTTGATTAAATATCGAGTGCATCAAATTATTTACAGGACCAACATTTTTCAAGGTATTTTTATCTATGGTTTCAGGAGGTGTTACTGTTTGTGCGATAGTTACACGAACACTAAGCAGAGTATGTGCAACGTCGATATATTCACTAGTTCCCGGTATAGAAAACTCTATTGGCGACCCTTCAGTTACCGAAGATATTGGCTTATATTGAACATAATTTGAATTTTCAATCGTTGTTTGAGTAGGGGGTACACTAAATAAATTCACTTCAGATTTAAGACATGCACACGAATCACTATGCAGAAAAGCCATTATTCTTCAAAAATATCTCGTGCAGTACGTTTTTCTTTCAAAGTTTTCCTTTTATTTTTACAGTGTTTTTTTTTTAATACCAAGTATTTTTTTTTGTTTAACTTTGGAACGTTTTCTACTTTTGGTGTTAACGGCATCAGAGTTCTTAGTCAACTGTTGTTTCTGGGCCCGACGCTTAGTTTTATATCCTGAGCCACTTATCAGATTATCCAATTTTTCTTCGGCTTTTCTTTTGAGATTCTTTCCTGATTCTCGAATATTATTGCGAAAAGATTCTTTAAAAGGTGTTTTTTACCAATTATTTTTAAAAGGTTGTACGCACCAGCATAGGCTGGTGATTTCGGTGGTCGATAGAAAAAATTATTTAACGTTTTTTCCATTTGTCTTATTCTTAAACTTTTTTAGTTTCTTTTTGCGTTTCTTTTAATTATTTTTTTAATGTACAAAGAAAACTTGTCAAAAGTTATTTTACTTATCATACAACAAGTTGTGACTAAAGCCACACCTCTCTCGTTAGTTGTAGCTGTTTCAGACAATAAACGTGCAAAGGCACGTTTAGCCAGCAAACAATCAGCTTTGCTTCGATCACTACTGTTTGCATATGCTATATCATGTTCACGACAATAATCGTCAAGTGGGTTGATACCTTTCTCACCTTTCTCTAACCTCTCGTTTAGACGTGTACCAGGTCCACAAAAATGGTATCCTGGAGCATGTATTTCAAAAGGTAAAGAATTGATTAAATTATCTACAAGACTTGATTTTGGGTGTGTGATCAAATCTTCTTCAATGTTTACTCTAGGCGATCCCATGGAAGAATACGAACTTTTTTAACGTGTCTAGGTGTTTCTTGGGGGTGTAATCTTTTTTTCAACTTTCTTGGTGTTGCTCTATTAGCTGGTTTTTCATTTGTTTCTTCACTATTAGATTGTTGAGTTTCTTCTTCGTCGTCGTCACTATCAGGTTGTGGTGAAGAAACAAGTTCCCAAATTTTATTGTTACCAATAAATTCTCGTGGTATATTTGCTCTGCGAAGCGCTTCGGTAAACTGCCTATAACCACTTGACAACGGCTGTTTTCTATTTCTCAGAGCATCGTTAATCAAATCTACTATATTTCCACCTTCGACAACACTGCCATCTATGGTAATCTTACCAAGATCATCCCATGTGACATCACCAGAAGCAGACAATCGCAGTAATAACTGTTTTGCTTTAAATCGAAGCGTTGATGGTACACTGTTTATTATGTTATCCTCTACTTTTCTGCTATCTTCATTGGTATCTTCGTTATTATTTACTCTGCTTACTTTATCGATATCTCCAGGGGTGGTTACGTCGCTCACGTGAAACTTTTTTGCACCATCATTTGATTTATAATACATAAAACGGTCTAATGCTTGTTGGTACATCGCATATTTTTCACGATCATCTTGTATTGATGTCGAATTTATAATTTCGCTCATTTCTTTGTCTAGTCGCGACGAAGGTGTACCCGGTGTTTGCATAGTAACCAATTTTTCACCTGATAAACGATGGTGTAAATTGTTTATACTTTTTTCAGGGATCAAAATCATTTTTCTTGCCTGCTCCATAGTTTTATCACAGGTACCAAGATGAGTGGTAAACAAGTCTGGTATTTGATAATCAACTTTTTTTTATTTTTCAAACTTTGCGAAGAATCACTTAATTTTCTTAAGAATAAAACGTACTTTTTCAATTTATTTTTATAGTTTTTGTTCAAAGGCACGTTACCACGTAAAATATTTAAGCCACATTCGCAAATGAGAATAACAAGTTTTTTATCTGCTTCGCGTAATAAAACACGTCGTTGACTTTTATCGAAATGAAGCAGAGATTTTAAAGTATTTAAATTTTTTTGTCCAAGACGCTTGCGTCTACTCGAACCCATTACAATCGTATGACTGGTATATTATTCCCAAGTTCGCGATCTTTTATAGATTTCATGGGAACTTAAACATAGTGATATTTATCAAACGGAAATATATTACTACGAAAACGACAATTATCAGGTGTATCTTGGCGTAAGTCAAGTAATAAATAGGAGTGTGCTTGTTTAGTTGCATCAAGATAAGTCTCTTGTAGAAATTCTGGATTTTCAGGACACACTTGGCGAGCTAGATACTGTATCTGAGATTTATCTCTAGGATTTTTGAAAATAACTATATAATTAGAATTTAACGATATTTCACGCTGGCCCTTATGGAAAAGGTTTTGTGTGATGAATATTACGCTTAAATTATTATGATGACTACCCTTGGTAAAAAGATTGGCAATAACGCCACCACCACCACCACCACCACCACCACCCGAAGACTCCCTCATCAAGTCGTCTATAATTATCAATTTTGGTCTAGGATCGTCGACAAAGTCTGAATTTTTTGGTAAACCCTCGTGAAATTCGACATCATCACTCAGTTCTTTATACGTTGATTGCCATTCCGAATAGTAAACTATTATTCGGTCAAAGTGTACGTTACTCATACTATCTATATGTTTTAAAAAGTTTTTAACAAACACGGTTTTCCTACATGATGTGGGACCACAAACCATAGATGTCCAAGGATGTTTCCACCGTGGATCCATGACAAAAACTGTTTTCATCAAAGCAAATAATATTTTTATAAGTCTCGAGGTTTGCGGCGGCGGCGGGCGGCGGCGCGCGTGTCACAAGCTGCTCGAGAAATCAGATTGCTGACGAAGTGACAAGCTATTTTCAAGCTATAAAACTTGTGATAAACGCTATCAACGTGTACCAAAAAGCTTAATGTGAATTGAAAAGCTCAATGTGAATCGATAAGCTTGATGTGAATCAATAAGCTTAATATGGTATATCAGACTGTTTAATGCACTTCTTGAGTCTTTCACCACCACCGCTTTAAAAAAATTTATTTTTTTGTTAGGTTTATTACATTGAAATAAGATTAATTGAGAAACAAGCAGTTTTGATTGAAGGATAAGCGTTTTATTAAGTATTTACAAATGTTTTGACACATGAATACAATTAATTCACTTATGCTATTTAACAATATGAAATTATTCATAATTCACACAAATATTTCGAAATAATATTTTCTCATAAGTTTAGCGTTATGAAGTGCACAATTTGTTTTATAAGAACCATTATGGTTAATACAAATAGTTACAATTTTTTTTTATTGTACAACTTGGGAGTAACCTAAATCGTAAATATTGATGACATTAAATTTAAAACGTTTCAACCATTCTTTTTTAATCTGACCTCTGACGAAAACTTTCTTAGCATCATGTAACTCTTCTCGAAGAATCTTGCCTATATTCGCATAAGGAATTTCACCAGACTTCCATGAAAGCCCGTGATAGTATTGTTTCAGCCATATATTTTCTTTTTTGTGTCTATCCGTAAGTCGACGCCAATTATATGGTTCTTGAAACAAAAGTACTAGAGGTTCAGAGTCTTTTTCCAGCGGTAATATAGCAAGCTTCTTAAGAACATAATCATCTGTAGATTGTTTAAACCCCTGCATGTCAACAATGTACTCCATTCTTTTGGACAGACTTCTCGACATCTTGGTTGTCACAGATATACTAAACTAAATAACCTTTATTTAAGATGTTTTATACCCATAAGGGTAACTTTTAGATATATTTATAAAACGCCTCTTTGCATACACAGGCTTACATATCTTATTTTCTTCCTGCGTTACGAAATCATGAAAGTTTGTACATCTTATCGAATCGAACGTTAATAATATAGGTGGAATCTCACCGGTAACTAAATCACGTATAGAGTCAAAGTTTATTTTCTCAGCGTTTGAATAATTTAACCGTATACCTTTGACCTTACATATGCAAGATTCAGTGCCGTCAGATTTCTTAACCTTATAAGCATAAAATGTTGGCTCCCCTGATACAAAAGATGTTATATAACTCCCTATACCGTAACATGACAATTCATCTGTCATTTCTCCTAAAAGTGTTCCCGTAGGTGGTTCATACTCCTGTGTATCTGTATTTCTCACATAAATAATTGAATCTGTATCATAATATAAAGCGCGTTCTCCTACGAGTTCCAAGTAACTGAAAAGTTTCAACCGGGCCTGTGCTGTGGTATAAGCAGCAACAACAGCGTTAGTAGTATGTGATGTTTCCATTGCTTCTTCAGTGTATTGCCAGCAGATGTACAGGGTGTAATCATTAACGGGTAAATACGCCATAACTTCGACTTCAGAGTTGGTTAACATTTCTACAAGTCTTTGAGGATCTGTCACTATTTCTGTTTTTGGCATATTCTCTCTTTGTCCAAATTTACCCCATAAAGAATTAAGACAAAGTTTTGCTACAGACCTTTTCCCAGGATTAAGATTTATCTGGTTCTTGTCCAGTTTTATACCCTCCGCTCGTTCGAAGTCTTGAATATACTGTGTTATTGCCTCTGGATCATTGTTACATTCCGCAGGAAATCCAGATGCATGGGTTTTCTGTTTAAAAAATTCATCGATGTAACCTGTAAATAATCCACCTTGACCAGTAGCACGATCATATTGTGTAATTTTATATTGCCAAATTTCAAAAATTTTTCTAATTCTGTAGCCAATTTCAACAGCATTTTTTACCTCCTCAGATACCCATGTACCAATAAATACTCTGTCGTCTTCATTTTCGTGCATACAATCTTCTTGCACTTTATCTTCTACACACTTTCGACATAGTGGGAAAATTAATTTACCATGCATTTTTACAGGTAAAACCGGGTGATATAAATTGCGTGGTGGTAATATGGCACACATAATAAGTCCATCGATTTTATGAACATTATTTATATTACCAATGAATTGAAGACACTCTTCTTCGCCAACATATACTTTTGGATGACCAACAGGGTATTTGCCTCGTTTACATATGTACGGATAAAGTGAACAAACATCAACGTATTTAATTTTTTGGTTATCCGGTGCGTCATAAACTTTAACTGTATTGCCTGTTCTTCCACCAAAGAAAGCATTTCTAGGATTTAAGGGTTCATACATTTTAAGTTTAGCCTGTTGTACAAACTGACTCATACTTTCATTTTCCAAACACTCTTTCTCATATTCACACTCCCATTTTTCTATAAGATAATAATTATATGATCTAATTTTTTCAGAAATTTTGCAGGTTCTTTCATACCTATCATCCAATGTTTCCTTACCCACTACCAAACGCGTGTCTCTGTTAATTCGGTAACATCTTGGACACCCGTGCCAGTAGCACCCGTGAAACCGTAATACTATACCCTTACTATGAGTGTTATTTTGATAAGGTGATAGAAAACCATCAACTATTGGCCTCTCCGGAAGTCGTTTTTCATGAGAACGATCAGCATGTTGTATTTCACAACTCATAACCTTTTCCATCCATTTTAACCATAATAATGCTTTAAGTGATTGATTATTCGCTCGCCTGTATCCACCTTGAGGTATAATACCAATAGTTTTTGGTTTTAAAAAGTTTTTTCTATACATACGAAGACAAGACGATGCAATTGTAGCTGCTTCAGTAAAAGGATCAACTTTAGAACAATTTAAAAAAGTTTCTCGAAAAGCCAAACATGCTAGCCTTAAAATTTTAACATCTTGTTTACAATATTTCAAAATTTCTTTCTGAAAATCGAAGACGTAATGCTGTTCTTTCTTATCGTTATACCACTCTAATAAATTCCCTCTCTCAATAACACTCATAGTATCTGGTGAATAGGATGAAATAGGTGGTAATTCACCAATATAATTTTGATTTTCTGGCGTGTTGAATAAATGTGGAAACGTGCCTTTCTCAATCTGTATTAAACCATAAGCCTTAGGTAAAGCACTAAGAGGCATATGAAGATAATTCAAACTATCTAAAAATTTAACATTCATAAACTCCATTAAAATTATTTTTGTACCGTTTAATATAATAGATGGTTTAACACGAATATCATCCCGCTCAGCAATATATTTTAGAATAAACTGTCCATCAAAACCTTGTGCATTGTGTGCTATACAAACAATCTGCTTAAACGCTCTTCTTTTCGCAAACACTAAATCTGTAAATTGTTTGACAGGGTCACGATCAAATACATATTCCCGAATACCACAATATGTACACGATGTCGAAATGTCTGTATTTTTATCACAAAAACTACAAACTTGTTGTACAACACACAAGTTTGGTACATGTATTCTAATTTTGTCATCACCATCTACTCTTTCACATTGTTGTGTCTCAAAATCATAAAAGAAAAATAAAGTTTTTAAAATTTTACTTGATTCAATTGGTTTTACGTAACAAAAATGATCTGTAGGTAATATTTCATTACAAACTTTACAAAATGTTTTTCCACACTCATGTTTTTCTTCTTTTACTCTAACTGTTTTATTACACATTGTACAAATCCTCATACTCTGGCAGATTGACAGTTTTTTGTCAAAAGATTTTGGTTTTTGATGATTTTTATAACAAATATTACCGAAAAAATCTCTAGCACAAAATCTACAGTTAATTTTAACATTTTCAGTATCACAAGGAGGTTTTTGAAAACACTTGCTACATTTTTGTGAGCATTTATGACTTTCTTCACACGTAAAAATTTTATTACATGGTATGCAGTAACCTCTACTACCGGCAGCAGCAACCAAATTTAATATTGGTTGATAATGATGTGATGCTTCGTAATATATAATCCTTAGAGTATGTTTAATTATATTATTCGTATCGAGAACAAATTTTGAACCGTCATACAATGGTTTATCACTACGTCCAAATCTTTGAAATGATAACGATGGCAATACCTATTCTAGTAAAAAATGTCTGAAATGTGTGAATTTCATCTAATCCACACCCTCCTTCGGGTATAATTACACCAACATCGCGTACAAGATTTTGTGCACATTCAGTTTGATACTTTCGACGACTGTTTCTAATTTTTTCCCACTAGTCATAAGTAGGGCATTATACTATCTGATCAGATGAATATTATAACGAACTACTAGTCATACAAGTGATAATGTCTCACCCTTATACTTGTCATAAGAAACAAACAGCGAAAAGAGTTTAAGTAGTTGTAATGATTATTATCGATTGGTTCAATCGATATATCGATAACGAAATCAATCGATCTGTGAGGTTCCAAAATACCTCCAATAAAAAGAGAATGTTGCACCTAACAATAAAGCACAATACCGCGAATTAATGTGTATGTAAATTTTCAAGATATCTGTACCAATACCTTACTAATACCGAATCAATAACAAAATTAATTGTTAATGAAAGTTATAAATATGCGGAACGGTTAGAGAGTAAAGTAGGTAGTAAAAAAGTATAATGCCGCGAGCTGATATAACCATCGATTAGACTGATCAATGTATCGATAACGAAATCGATCAAGCAATGAGGTTCCAAAACATCTTCATTTAAAAGAAGATATGGTACCTTATAAAAAAGTCTAATACCGTGAATCGATCTGACCGTAATTTCCGGTAGTAAATCGGACCAATACCGTACCAATACGCCGATCAGTGTACTAAACTCTCTCTATTTTCTCATCCTGCCTTGAGGTTTATGTAAAGGGGAGTTTGTGTACTTGGAAATCATAATAAATGAATTTTTATTGCAGTTTTTTCGCAGCATGTATCAGGAACATATAAGTTAAGAAAGTGGCACATGTGTGTAGTCATAAATAGACCATTACGTCGACTGGTCAGTTCGCCATTATGACGGCCTGCTTGGCATAGAAACGACGACACCTCATTCGTTGCACTTATGATAAGAGTCAACCAACGAAAAAACTTCAAGGCAATGCACATAAAGTAGCTGTAGCTTACATTGTCCATGGTAAATCGTGGCCAGCGACATTATGGGACCCCTCCCTAAAACCAAGCACGGCGACGAATACATTCTCATCTTCCAGGACCTGTTCACATGCTGGATCGAAGTAATTCCGATAAAAAGGGCAGACGGCAAATCGGTGATAAAAGGGCTCAACGAACGAGTATGTCTGCGGTTCGGAGTCCCCGAGGTGTTTCTCTCCGATAATGGGACTGAATTAAAGAATGCACCCTTGGAGGCATTCTTATAGGAGAGAAACGTGCATCACACGTTTACACCACCATATCACCCTCAAGCCAATCCTGTCGAGCGTGTGAACCGAACGGTGAAGACCATGATCATGTCTTACGCTGAGGAGAATCACCGGTCCTGGGATGAGCATCTGAACGAGCTGGCGTTTGCGTATGGTACGGCCGAACACAGCTCTACCAAGATAAGTCCTGTCATGCTCATTTACGGCCGACAGCCTGACTCACCGAAGACACTAAGGCGGGAGGCAGACAGGTTAGCCGAAGAGCAAGGGCAGCAAGAGGCGATAAATAATTGAGTGGCGCGCATGGACAAGCTCCGCGAATTGCACGTTCGGGCAAGCGGAGCAGGCGAGGCAAGCCAAATATTATGACGCTCGTCGTCGACCTCCAGAATTCTGTCTAGGCGATCGTGTATGGAGAGAGAATAAGGTACTAGCCTCTGCAGCTGAGGAGATTTCTGCCAAATACGCGATTGTGAATATTCTAGGCGAAAACACCTATGAGATCGAAGGTGAGGATGGTCGAGCTATAAGTCCCGTCCATGCGCAGCAACTCCAGCGATACGTCCCCGCAGAAGAGCCCAAGGACTACTCGGACAAAAGTAGTCCGAAAGTAGCCCAATTGCTACGACCGAGGGACTCTACAGTCGAACGTGCCGCACCAGCGGACGATAATGGTAGCCAGGGGAAAGTACAGCCTCGGGCGACGGCTAAGAGGCGCGGTCCACCTCGTAAGACCGCGCTATTAGTTAGGCTAGGAAAGCGTGCGAGCGATGGCCAGCCTACGCGTGGGGCTGGTCCAGCAGAACCCAAGCGAGATCCAGGGAGGTCAAAGGGTTCGAAGAAGAAGCCCGCACCTGCCGACGCCGGACCAATTAGCCCCCGCCGAACCCGAGCGTCTAAAAAGCGTTAACTGTGCCTTCCAAAAATTGTGTCGTCCGTACCCGTGTTCGTCCTTGTTTTCTGATCCTCAGTCTTACCCATCTCCTGGATCAATTTTCCTGTTGCAGGCCATGCCAGGCCTAACTCCAGAGGTAGCGGAGATGGCGAAGCGGGTAATCTCTGGATTAATCCAGTGTCAACCTGACCCCGCCGCCATCGACTTCCTCGAGCAGGTGATGGAGGGGATTGATGCGGTGACGCTGAAACCTCCACCAGTGTAGGAGACCTCCACCTTTGTGATTGAGGAGGTAGAGGCACCGGAGCCAAGAAGGGGACCTTCGAGGCCGGCCGACACGGCGCCGGACCGTCCCCGCTCCGGCGACCTCATCCTCGGAAGGAGCAGCGGGAGGAGAGCGGAACCCGGCCTCAAGAAGAGGCACCAGCCGAGCCGACTGGTGCTGGCCGAGTCCCCGAAGAGGAGGCGGCCCGAACCTATCATTGTGCGCTGTAAGTTGACGTCGGCACGGCTGGGGCCGCAAAAGCAAAAGAAGAAGAGACTCCGAACCAGGCCCCAAAAGGAGCACCGACCGATGAAGTCGGTGCGGCCTGGGTCCGGTGGAGCAGGCTCTTGAGGAGACAGAAAGTCCTCGCGCGCTGCGGAGGACGCTGCCCTGGCCGCACTGGAGGATTTTGTCCAGTGCCACGGTAAGGCCGGCGAGCGGCAAGCTGGCAAATGGGTCGGAATGGCCCAAGGCCGGCGAGAATAGCTCGCGGCCGCCGCAGAGGCCAGGGCCGCCAGGCTGCGCCGCGCCGCCTTGCTTAAGGAGGAGGAGACTCGTGTGGCTCGTGCGCAGGAGCGCATGGTAGAGGCCAGGCGAGCCAGAGAAGAGGCGGGGGGGACGGCGCGCCGGGCCAAAGAAGAGGCCCAGCGCCGTCTCCAGGAAGAAGATGAGCGCATCCGAAAGGCGCTCGAAGAGGAGAAGGCTGCCTGGGAGGCATTAGACGCGCAGGCGCACCCCCGGTGTTTTATGTGTGGTGCGCTTGGGGTAAAGAAGTCGAAGCACTGCCCCAATCAAGCTCGCCACAAGGGGCGTCGGAATTACTCCCGGGCCAGTTGAAGAGGGTTAAGCCCCGAAGAGTTTTTTTTTATGTTTTTTTTAATAAAATTTAAAAAAAATCCAGTGACTCTAATTCTTCCTAATTCCCTTTTTGAACCTCCTACTAAAGCCTTACCACCCCTACGTATAGGTACGACGACGGCCATGGATGGCAGAGTTGCTCACAGGTCCTCTAAGTGGCGTCTGGCGGGGGGTGTATCGCGTGCGCGAGTTAGGTAATTCGAGATTCGAATTACCCGCGCCGAGCAGGCATGCTCAATGGGGGCGCGAGCGCGCGAGCATTCTGACCGGATTAGAACGGTCTCGTGACGCGTAATATGCCCGTCGCGTACCCACGAAGCTGCTACGGCTTTATGCGAGTCACGGCAGCCATCTTCGCGTCTGCCATCGCGCCGTGAACATCTCCCCCGTGTCCCTGGAAAGTCACCGCGTCCGTGCCGTCCATTTCACAGATATATATAGATTTACCGCGAGTGAAGTGGAGGCGCAGACTAGCGTGCGAGTAGTAGGGAGAGGGAGAGAGAGAGAGAGAGAGAGAGAGAGAGAGAGAGAGAGAGAGAGAGAGAGAGAGAGAGAGAGAGAGAGAGAGAGAGAGAGAGAGAGAGAGAGCTATTCCGCGCCGCGTGAGCCACACGAGACAGCGAGCGAGGAGCCGGCAGCCAGCCCGCCTGCCGATCCAATTCTGCGAGTGCGAGAGAGAGAAAGAGAGCGCAACTTCTGTGCGAGCGACAGAGAGCAAGAGAGAGCCGAGTGCACCGGCTGCTCTTTCATAACGTAAGTTTTCTAGTCTCCTCTCGCGTGATTAGTGTAAAGGTTCGCACGGAAATCGCCCCGTGCAAGCTTTCTGTGCCGTGTATGTGCGGGTGTGTGTCAGCCCGCCGCACTTTAACACCGCGCGCGAGATTAGCAGCTTCGCCGCGCGCCGTATCGTTCCCGCGTTTAAATATTAACTGTCGCACGCGAACTAACTTTTTGTTTTAATAAGCACGTGCGTGGTGCATGTAATTATTATTGATTTTAATATACTGTGATATCTAGTCACTCGTCTTGTTGTTCATTACAACCTGTCCTTCTCCCGGATACCGCCGCCTCCACGGGAAAACGACTGCGCCGATCGCTTTCATATCTGAGCGTTGCGGCCGCGCGCTTTACTCTTCGAGCGCGCGCTTTTCACTCAGCGATCAAATTATTTGGAAAGCGAAGTTCGCGTGCGATCTTCGCGTTGTTTTCGGGATTCCAGGAGCAGATCCCCGGGCAAGTCATTTTAGTCTGACACCCGCGGCACTGTATTCTAGGGCATCGCTGGCCCGTTACAATACATTTTGATACATTTTGATACATTTTGATACATTTTGATACATTTTGATACATTTTGATACATTTTGATACATTTTGACATATTTATGTGCATTTTGATACCTTTTAATACTTTTTGATACCTTTTAATACTTTTTGATACCTTTTCATACATTTATGAAAAAAATATTTTTTTACATTAAATTATTTTTACATTCCCAAGCGGAAATCATCTTAACATATAACTGATAAAAAAAAATAATAACAAATAATAACTGTTACAAAGTTTTATACATATTCCCAAATCTGGACTTTATTTTTTTTTTATTAATAGTTATTATTTTTTATTATATTTTTTTAAATTTTTCACTCATCGCCAGAAAGAAAATATATGAATCTTCAGAAAAAATAATAACAAATAATAAAAAATAATAAAAAATAATAAGTGTTATACATTATTATTATATAGTATGATTCTATATTATTTTTTATTATTTCTTTTTAATTTTTTGAATTATCGTTATAAAGAAGATATATGAATCTTCAATAAAATAATAAGAAATAATAATTGTTACACATTATTATTATAGAGTATGATTTTATATTTTTTTTTTTTAGTTTTTTCAGTTATCACCATAAAGAAAATATATGAGTCTTCAAAAAAATAATAAGAAATAGTATACTTTATTAATTATTGTTATAAATTATCTTTTTATATCATTTTTTATAATTTTTTCTAGTCCTTATACTATTGATAAATGAATGATTAAATAAAAACACATTTTTTGAAAATAATTTATTATTATTAAAATATATAATGCAGTTATTGGCATTACAATTTTAGTCAAATCTATAAATATTAAAAAGAAATTAAAATTAAGGAATACTTTGGAAGAAGTTAAAGAAGCTTATGCTTCCTACATTGTGAACTTTCTTACAATCTAACATATTATATTATGTATGGATAATTAATTCTCCGGCTGCTCGATAATTATCCAGCTACAAATATAGTGCATGCGGCGGCGAGACTAGCGCGCCTCGTGCAATGCATGCCGCTTGCGAATCTTTATGATTGAGTTATTAAGGGAGAACGGGGTAAGGTAAATATTAATCGCGAGAAATAGATAGAAATCGTGTGGCGTTTATTGCGCTGATAGAAAAGGGGGGAAGACCTGTAGTGATGCGCGGTCAGCTGGCGCAGAAGGAGGCCCGAGTTGCCGTGGGCTAGAGAGAGAGAGAGAGAGAGAGAGAGTAATCGAGCCGGTACTTACAGCTGCGTGATATCGCTATCACCGGTCACACACTCGCACCAGCACCGGATGCGTAGATCGCTCACGGTCGCCTATCGGAGGCTGGAGACGGCCACGAAGTCGTGGCAGGGTGCGCGCCAACACACACACACTCGCACTCTCACACGGGGAACCCACGTCGCGGTACTCTCGCGGTACTCTCCTTCCGTAGCAAAGAGCGCGGGCGCTATCCCAAACGAGACTGATTCGACTCTCTTGAGTCTAAACGGGTCACGCGCGCTCCTCGCTTGCTCTCTCTCCCTCTCTCTCTCTCTCTCTCTCTCTCTCTTGGCTAGGCGTCCTTTTGCGTCGTCTGCATCTGTAATGAAAATGACGAAGAATTATTTTCCGTCATACGCCCCTCCCCCAGACGCTGGTTACGGGCGACGTGCCAGCTCGAGATAACCTCACTCTCCGTCATACAACATGCGGTAAGGGCTGGAGCTTCGACGAGCCATGCAATAGGCTTTTGGAGTACAAAAGAGAAAAGGTAAGCAACTCGGGTTCCCTTTTACAATTTCAATTTGGTGGCTCGCAGGCCTGTGGTCTTGCGGAGTCGCGATCTTTCGCGCGTTGCGCGGGCGTTTATCGGCTCATCCTTGGATGATTCCCCCTAGCGGGAAAAGAGTTGGTCATTATGTTCAATGGTGAGGCGCGAGGTTAAGGGGTTAGTGACGTGCTCGGCGCGTTGCGGCGCGCGTGCGTCGGGGGGAAGGTGTCGCGACGCGGTTGGTTGTGGCTGCGTTCCGGGAGCCTTTAGGCCATCCGCGGCTTCGGTGTGGCGTTGCGCTTGCGTTTGTCGCGAGTGATGGCGGCTTTCGCTCGTCAGCGTCTGCCGTTACTCGCGAGCGCTTGCTCGCCTGGGCCCCTATGACACGTATGGTTCACGTTACCATCAACCGTGCTTTGCGTGTGCTTCCCTTCTTGCGGGGTGCGGGCTGCTGCTCGCTCGCCAGGTCATTGGGAGATCCGTCGTCGTAGGGATCTTCCCCAGCCTGGTCATCGCGTGCCGAGTTAACGTCAGTTGAGCTCCCTGCCGCCACGGTGAGATCAAGCTTTTCGTGGTAGGGTTTGAGGTCTTCCACGTGCACCCTGCCGCAGTCTTTTCCGTCCAAGTCTTGCAGCTCGTACACATTCGAGCCTAGCTTGGCTGCTATTATATACGGGCCCGCGTACTTCGGCGCTAACTTCGCCGCTAAGCCTTGGGCTGCGGAGGACAGGATGCGATTTCGCTTCCACACCTTATCCTTTAATTCAAAGTGAACATCGCGGCGTGACGCATTATAATATTGCGACTGTCGCTGTTGCGCTGCTGAAGCGTTCTTCGCAGCGGACTGTTGCACGTCTCGCAACTTCCTCAGCCGCTTGCGCCAGCGCTCGAGCTCGGCTGCTTCTGCAGGCTCTTCTGCTGCGCGCTCCTCGCGGCGTTTCAAGAAAACGGGTGGAGTCGGTTGTTGATCCATGTTCAGGAAAGCTGGGCTCGACCCCGTCGACTCCTGAGTCGCAGTGTTGTACGCGAACATTAGTTCGAGGATATGCAAATCCCAATCCTTATGGTTTTCTTCGAGGAACGCGGTGATCATGGTTTTCACCGTGCGGTTCACTCGCTCCACAGGATTCGCCTGCGCGTGATACGGCGGATTCGTCGTATGCACAACACCGCACTTGTTTAGGAAGGAGTCCAGAGCCTTGTTCTTGAACTCCTTTCCATTGTCGGAGTGGAAAATTTCTGGTACTCCAAATCGCAGGAAGATTCGCTGTTCCAGTTCATTTTGGATGATGCATGCGTTCGCCTTACGAATCGGCACGCATTCAATCCACTTAGTAAATAAGTCCATAAAGATCAGCAGGTACTCGAAACCTCGAGCAGACCTGGGGAAAGGTCCCATAATGTCCCCTGCGACAATCTGCCACGGGTGTAATGCACGATGGCTGCCCATGAGGCCTGCCGGCGCTGTCTGCTGCACCTTGCACTGCTGACAGATCAAGCAGTTCCGCACAAAGTCAGCGACATCTTTGCCCAGCGAAGGCCAGTAATAATGAAGCGTAACACGCGCATGCGTAACCCGCGGTAGGTTCTGCGTGGCTCTCTTGCATCGCTTTTTTGCGCTTCTCTACTGGCAACACTCGTTTCCAAGCGTCCTCATCCTCGTGCAAATCTTCTACTGCAGGATTTGGACGGTAGCTGTAGAGGTGCCCGTGAACTATCTTCCACCACGGATAGTCACCGGGATTTTGTCCGACAGCGGCGACTATGCGTTTTTACCAGGCGTCGTCTGTCTCTTCGGAGATGTCCACTGCCGCGAGGTCTGGCGCTTCCTCGTCCTCAAACATGCGAGAGAGCGCGTCAGGCACGTGGTTTAGTGAACCCTTACGATGCTCGACGTCGTAGTCATACGCTTGCATTTCAAGCGCCCACCGCGCTAGGCGTCCGGTGGGATTATGCAAATTGCATAACCATTTCAGACTACTATGGTCCGTTATCACTTTAAAGTGATATCCTTCGACATAAGCACGGAACTTGCGTATCGCCTACAAAACTGCGAGGCAGTCGCGTTCAGTGACGGAATAGTGTCGCTCCGCCGCAGTCATCGTGCGGCTTGCGAAGCATAAAACTCGCTCTTCGCCGTCGATTGTCTGCGTGAGTACCGCTCCAAGGCCAGTATCACTCGCGTCCGTTTGAATCACGAACTGGTGTTCAAACGACGGCCGGTATAATACCGGGGTAGACGCAATGAAACTCTAATCTGCTCAAATGCGGATTGCTCCGTGTCACTCCATACATACGCAACGTTGTGCTTTGTTAAAGGAGTTTCACCCAAAACGCCTTTTCTTAGAAATTTCTCTCAATTTTGACCAGGTGTTGATAATACTATTGTCTATAACATATGTCTATCTAAAAACTCCCAGCGGTTTAGTTCTCGAGATATTAAATATCAAAATCGCGCATTTTAACACAGCGCCTTATGGGACGACCCGCGCGAAATGAACGTTTTCGTCTGTAACTCGAAAATTTTTCTTAGCAATTTTTGTAAAAACCGTAATGTTATGAATGACATCTATTAGAACAAGACATTCAAATCTGAGAAAGCCCAGCGGTCTCGTTCGTGAGATACGTTAATTGAAAGTGCGGAATATCAGGTTAGATTTCACGTGCGCGTGAGACGCATGCATGGCAAGGGGAGAGAGAGCGGGAGCGCCGCTGGCGCGCACGCTTGCTGCGCACACACAGACAGGCGTCTCTCGGTGCTGTCCTCAGTCCCGTAGCAAGCAACTCTCAATAGAAAGAGAGGGGGAGCGCATGCGAGAGCCTGTACGCGTCGCACGGGGCGCCGTGCTCTGTGGGTTCGGGCCTCGTTGGTGAAACCCCCTTAACTGCGTGAGCGGCTCCGCGATCGTCGCAAAGTCGGGCAAGAACTTGCGATACCACGACGCCATGCCAAGGAACCTTCTCAACTGTTTGAGATTCTTCGGCGCCGGATATTCCAAAATTGGAGCGATCTTGTCCGGGTCAGGCTTAAAGCCGTCTCGGTTAACTAAGACCCCGAGAAATTTGACCTCGCTGCGACAGAGCTCGCTTTTCTCACGGTTAATCGTGAGACCTTCGTCTTTAATACACTGGAGCACGTGGCTGAGCCACTTGAGGTGTTCCTCAAACGTCTCTGTGACGATAATAATGTCGTCCAAATAGGAGAACGCATGAGGTTCCATCTCCGGACTGATAACGTCTAGTGGCGTTGACGCGAGACGTCTTTGCGTGTAGTGTGTGCGTCTCGTAGCTTCGCGCCTTTCTGTCAGCTCGTCCTGTGTACGTGCGTTGAACGGCAGAGTTTGTACCAAGGTTTCCAGTTTCTTGTTTCTTCTATCGAATGCTTCTGCTTCGTCTTCTGCTTCTTCCGTTCGTATGAAATCGTTCGCTGTATAGTCACCTCGCAATCGCCTATATAACCTATCCGCTTTTGCAAACTGTGTGCCGCTTTTTAAAAGTTCTAATTTTTCGAACGCATCGTGGAGCGGTTCGCCTGCGAGATTCATTATCCAGCCTTGAATTTCCACCCTCATGATGTCTTCAAATGTATCGTCGTCTAAGAGTGGCATGTTGTTGACCTGAAAATCTCTAATGCGCTTCGCGGAGAAATTCGGATTTTATAGTTTTAATTTTTAACTTGTTACGCCTCTGGTGTTTTTAAGTTTAATTTGCGCTAATCGCTGGTCAATTCTCTTTTATCTTTAAGGAGAATGAAAGTTATAATGTTTCCTTATTTAATTCGGAAGGAAGAAGAAATTAAAAATCCAAAAAGGAAAAAAAAATGTTGCCTCTTCCAGTTCTATTTGTTTTCCTGTTTATTAGTTTAACAACAAGAAAATTTGGATTGACAAAAGACAATTTGTTGTAAAACCAAAAAGGAGTAAATTCAAATAATTTATCATAATTTATAATACTTATAATGTTTGTGGGGTCGTTTGCGCTTTGTCTAAATGCGTCGCGTTCGGATTTGCGCTTGCAACATACGTATTCAATAATGTATTACAGTAGGAAAATTACGTTCGTTGAATTCTGTGAATTTATTTTGCGTGGATCGCGGTAAATAAATTCTAAGAATAATTTGTTAATGATCTCGATAAGTTATTTTATCTATTTATTATAAAAAAAAATTTTTATTATTAAATTAGGTAGAATACTAATAATTTTTAAAAAATAAATATGAAATAAATTATTAAACTGCGTAATTTGTTGGGATTTTAATTTTAACTGGAAGAGCATTTGGTTTAACTTAAAATTCCAAAGGTTATTTTACTAAGATCTATTGAAGGCTTAATACTTCAATATAATAGAAGTAGTACTAGGACAAGTATTGCGAGACGGATGACTCATCGGTCTGTATGTGTCAAGTGTCAAGTGGTACTTAACTCAAGAGGACATTAACTCAAGTGTTATGTAAACAGTAGCTGCACGGTAGCTAATGATCCATGTAAGTATGTGTTAATGACCCCATTGTTTTGAAAACAGCTACTGTTTTGCTACTGTATTTGTAAACAATGGGGTCATTAGCGCATATTTACATGTGTCATTAGCTACTGTGCAGCTACTGTATACATAACACTTGAGTTAATGACATCGCCGTGCCATACGTGCGCTATACCTGCCTACTACGAGAGAGAGATAGATAGATAGATAGATATTTATTTATTGTGTTTGGTTCACAAAGTGTACAGAATAAAATAATACAATAAATCGCCAAAGTTAAGATAAAATAAAAGAATATCACAATTTAAATACTAATAGAAGATATCACAGTCAAAATAATACAAGTGTTTACGAGTGATATCACAGTTGCAAAGTGTGACCACAGTCAGAGTTATATAATAATAATACTGAATACAGTAAGTCATAGAGGCGAGCACCGTAATAAAAACACAATATTAGCAATAAAAACATTTGGAATACCTATCGGTCAAGGATATTAAAACTATAAAAACATTAAAACTCATACATTCATCCAGTACATTCGTTCGTCCAGACATACTTATAAATTACAGTCATACAACTAACCTAAGAGTAGGGACAAAACGAATAAATAGTGTATATGGGACAGCACAAGAATACATGTCCCTTTCAAGGTGACCTCTTCTAGGTCAGATATGTGCCTCTTTACTGCACACTTGAACCAACTGAGAGATGGTAGATTACGAATCTCAGTGGGTAGGGAGTTCCATAAATGCGCTCCTCGCACCTGGAACGATTTAATTCCGTACGACTTGCGCATCAGAGGGGGCTCAAGTTCTTTTATCACTCCTCTCACATTACCTCTGGGCACATATCTAGTAAAGAGACCTACTAGACAGTCCGGAACATTCATTTGCACGATTTTGTACATCAGTACAGCCATAAAATATTGCCTCCTCGAAGCCGTGGCCAGCCCAATGAGGTTCTGTGAGGAGTGATGTGTTCATCCCTCCGAAGTCCCACTGCGTACCTCACACCTGAATTCTGCAGGACCTGCAGTCGGATCCTCAACTCCTGAGAGGCGTTCAACAATACGACAGAACAATAATCCAGATGAGGGAAAAGCAATGCCTCAACAAGCCGTTTGCAGAGAGTCTCGGTAGTGTACTTTCTGAAAAATCTTAGATGGTACATGATCCTGTTGCATTTTTTAGTTATTTTATCGACATGATTTTTCCAGGTTAGCCTGGAATCTAGTACTACACCAAGACTCTCAACAGAATCTGAAAAGGGAACCTTCGTACCACAGCCCATGTCAATGCAGAGCGAGGAATCGCTTTTAAGGCTATTGATGTATCGATTGTTACCGAAAACAATCGCATTCGTCTTACCTGCATTGAGTTTGAGTGAGGCACGAGTAGCCCATTCCGATACTGTCCTTGCAGCCCGCTGAATCAGTGCCACCCCCTCCTCCAGTCCATCGCGTCTAATCTGGCAATAAACTTGCAGGTCATCTGCATATAATAAATGTTGAACACCCAACGGACCGAGTTCACCCGCCAGGTCATTGATATAGAGGCAAAACAATAAGGGTCCTAGTACTGACCCCTGTGGGACTCCTAAGTTTATGCTATGCCATGAAGACTCACCGGAAAATTTAGAGGATACGCGTTGCATCCTGCCTTCAAAGTAGGAGTTGATCTACAAGAGGGCAGCCCTAGAGAACCCCATCAATCTCAACTTCTGGAGAAGTCGGGAAGGTAGGATGGTATCGACTGCCTTACTAAAATCAAACAGCAGAAGAATTATCATCAGCTTTTTGTCCATGCCTGTTCTTATGTTGTCTGTTAGTTTAAGTAAGGCCGTTTGCGTGGAGTTAAATCGTCGAAAGCCAGTTTGTTTTGGGTCGAGTATTTTAAATGTCTCAAGATGCTCCATCAGTTGTGAATGTGCAATCTTCTCCAGCACCTTTGAGAGAAAACACAGCAAGGCGATAGGTCGGAACTCTGAAGGAGATGAAGGTGCCTTGCTTTTCTTCAGAGGAACAATGTTTGCTCTCTTCCACAGGGCTGGGAAGACGTTAGTGGTCAAAGAGGAGTTGAACAGCTTAACCAAGAAGTTGCCGATGACTGGCAGTGCTTTGACAATGACGCGTTGCGGAATGCCATCCGCTCCGCGTGCCCGTGATGAGAAGTGAGATATCGCAATGACTACATCGTTAAAAGTTATGGGTTTAAATGAAAAACCCTCTGAATTACCCAATGAGATAATTCTGCGACGAATCTCACTGTCATCTTGCGGAGAGACCGACACGCCGGCAAAGTGACTGTTAATCTCATCTCGTGAAAATCCGTTCAGATCCTCAGTATGCTTGGGTAAGAGCCCCAGGCCACGCAACTCTTTCCAAACATTACCATCTGATAGGTCATCTAAAAGTCTGGTTTGGAGGTAGGACGTCTTAGCGAGATTAATTTGTTCGTCAAGTTGTTTCCGTAGCGTGATGAATTGATCGTATAAAACGTGTTGTCCAGTCCGCTTGTAGCGTTTGTAAAGTGTGTCACGTCTACGGAGAAGCTGGCCAAGATCCGCATCAATCCACGGCAGCCTGCCCTTTTTAGGGACAACAGTTTTCTCCGGCGCCAGGGTGTCCATAGCTGTCGTGAGATTGGTACAAAGATAGTCGAGAGCTTGCTCGGTATCAATGACGTCACCATCTAAGGGTGTCCAATCACAGCTATACAACTGAGCCGCGAGATCTTCAGGGGCTATATTTTTATAGTCTCTGTATGTAAAATTGGACTGTTTTGGCACAACCGACTTAAGTTTGATGGTAACATCTATAAAGTTGTGATAGCTGTGTAAGTTAGCTGGAATGTTTCGGCCGTCGATAATTATGTCATTGTCGTCGACGAAGATAACGTCAATCCAGGTGCCAGGTTTACGTTTGAAATGCGTGGGGCCGTGCTGGACCAGCTGCAACGACAATTCAGACGCAAGGTTGCGAACAAACCTCGCATCATGTCTGCCGCGTTGGAGGTCGGCATTCAGATCACCCATGATTATTTTGTGACTAAAGACACCTGACATGGATCGCAATGTATTGAGCAGATTCGAGTTTTTTAGAAAGGCTATTTTTGGCGGTCTTTAAATTACTCCAACAAGAATAGGCGGGTTTTGACGATCGCTGATGGAGCAAAATACAAATTCCGGCAATTTAGGTTTACCCTTCCGCTCGGTGCCTGATGTTCCTAAAATCTCACATCGCAGATGTTTCCTTACATATAAGGCTACTCCACCGCCATTTACATTGCGATCCTGCCTGATAATTTTAAAACCTGGGATCCGAATGACGTCGCCTGAAACAGAAGAGTCCAGCCAGGTCTCAGCAATACCAAGTAGTTCGTAGGAGGGATTATCGCTAAGAAATTGACAGATTTGATCAATGTGAGCACGCAGAGAGCTCACATTGATAAAGCCCGCTTGTAGCCCACTCTTTCTCCCTTCGTGCTTTCCGGTCGGTACCCCGTCTAGTCACTTAGCATCTTTGTTTTTTGACCCCTTTTTACTCACTTTAGATTTAGGTTTTTTCACAGTTTTATTTTTAGCGGTATCGGTTGTTTCACTATTACTGGAGTTTATCAGAATATCGTTAATCTGTGTTGCAGGTATTTGATTATTAGTCACCTCGGGATTCGCATTCTTATAAGACATCGCAATAGCTTGTAGATCAGTAGGTGTACGAAAGACAAATACTCGCGCGCCATCTCGCATTTTGGTTAGAAACTGCCCTATGCATATATATTTAAAGCCCAATTTTTTGGCTAAAGATTTTAAATTTTGGAACTCTTTATAAATTTTACTTGGTAAATACTCGTTAATAAAAATAGAGGCCACAGGTAAAGCAATGTTCCCACCAAAATGCAAGGAATCTAGGTTTTTTGTATTTAATCCAGTAATTTTGTGCTTATTTTTCATTATTTGACTGACGAGGTCACGACTTGAAAGCCTAACAGCAGGGCAGAGGCACCACCTGAACCGCCTCGGACTTCCTTAGACTCAGTTTCGTGCGCGTTGCCGACATTCTTCTTGAGCTGTTGAATATCTGTAATCTCCATTTTTTTAATAGATGACTACACACTGCACAGCACAGCGTGCACGTGTTAATTTTAGAAGTGTGGATGGGACACAGGGTTTCTTTTAATAAGCACACCGGCTTAACGTGAACAATAAATCTTTATTATCAGTAACGACTTCAAAACAGCTCTCTCTCTCTCTCTTTACAACTGCTCCTGGCAGAGGACGACGGACGAATGAGCTCCCGCTCAGTCGCTCGCTCTCGCTACACTCTTACCTATACTTGTGTAAGGTGGCGCTCTACTCGCTCATTCTATGTCGCTCTAATATAAATGTACCTTATATCTTAACACGCCTCCTTACATTTATATTCCTTACAATACAATATTCTTTAACTCAAATTCAATAATTTTCGCAACTTTTTAAATCTTAGTTTACCAAGAGCCTTCGTTAATATATCTGCTAAATTTTGTTCTGAATCAACTTTCACAATATCAATCAAACCCTTTTCATAATTTTCATTAACAAAATGATAGTGTACTTCGATGTACTTTGATCGTTTAGTAAAATTTCCAAATCTTGCAATACTAACAGCACCAGAATTATCCTCAAATATATTCATTGGTTTATCAATCTCTATATTAAAATCACCTAACAAATCCTTAATTAACAAAATTTCGCTTACTGCTTCTGACAGTGCTACATATTCTGCATCTGTCGAAGACTTCGTCACGCTTCCCTGTTTTCTCGATTTCCAATGAATCACATTTCCGAACAACTTTACAATATATCCAGTTGTCGATTTCCTGTCCATACTATCTCCTGCCCAGTCTGCATCGACATAACATTCAAGAATATCAACTTTTTCATTTCTCTTAAATCTTAATTTCAATTCTTTTGTCAAATATAAATATTTTAAAATTCTTAAAGCATACTTATAATGCGTTTCATCATAAGAGTTCTGAAATCTGCTTAAGTAATTAACACTATAACTCACATCTAATCTAGTCCCTGAACTAATGTACAAAAGTGCTCCTATCAAATTTCTATATTTTATTTTCTCATTCATTTCATGAGCAGGTTCTAATTTCAAATTTTGCTCCATAGGAGTCTGATACAATTTCGCTTGTTCTATCTGATATTTTCGAGCTAACGATTCAATGTACTTTTCCTGATCTAAGGACATCTCATTTTTATTTTCATCATATTCGATATTTATTCCTAAATACGTACTCACTTTACCTAAATCTTTCATTTTAAATTTTTCTTTTAGCATACCTTTTATGTAATTCAATTTTTGTCTATTCTTACAACATATTAACAAATCATCCGCAAATATAATTAAATATATAATCTCATCTCTTTCTCTCAAAGTATACAAACAATAATCGTGTTCGCTTCTTACAAATCCTAAAAAATTTAAATAACTATCAAGACACTCGTACCAGGCTCTTGGGCTTTCTCGCAAACCATACATCGCTTTATTTAATTTACAAACTCTTTCCGTTCCATCCTCATAACCTTCAGGCTGTTTAACAAATACTTTCGATTTTACCTTCCCATTTCAAAATGTTGTCTCAACACCCATCTGTTCTATTAATAAACTATTCTGACAACAATAAGATAATAATACTTTCAAAGTTTGTGTTTTTGCAACAGGTGAATAAATATCATCCAACATATCTTTCTGTTGATAACCTCTTACAACAATTCTGGCTTTATATACATTTTCACCTTTTTTGGTATAAATCCACTTTAAATCTATCACCTTTTCATTCTTTGGTTTCTCGACTAATTCCCAAGTTTTATTTTTCTTTAAACTATTCATTTCTTTATTCATATCATCTATCCAAAAATTTGACTCATCACTTTCAATAGCCTCTTTAAAGTTTACAGGACTATCTGCACTACAATAATTTACATAAATACAACCACTATATACATAATTATCATCAAATCTACTAGGCTTTTTAATCGTTCTTTGTGATCTTCTTAAATCAGGTACTTCTTCTACTTCATTTTCAACATTTTCTAAATTTTCATTAAACCCTTGGTTACAATTTTCATTTTCATTATCATTTATAGCTTGTATTTCCCAATTAGTTTTACTTCTCCTACTTGACTCGAGAGTCGAAATAGGGGAAGGTGAATTTAAATTTTCCTTTTCTAAATCACTATCATTTAGGCCAATGCAATTTACATTTTCTTCAATGACATCTACGTGTCTCGCAACAATGACTCTATTTCCTATAAGGACTCTATACCCTGTTACATTATAACCTATCAACGTTCCTAAATCTGCTTTTCTATCTCATTTCGAATTTCTTTTACTTTCCGGTACTCTAACAAATACTTTACTTCCGTATAATTTTAAATACTTTGTGTCTGGTTTTTCATTTAAAAATATCTCATAAGGAGATTTATTTCTTACTAAAGTGTTCGCAATAGTTCTATTTTTAAATAAGCTGCGGCGCAGACTACTTCTGGCCAAAACCTTCTCTCTATCTTGGACTCAGCTAATAAACACCTAGTACTATCCATAATTGTCCTATTGTATCTTTCTGCAGTTCCATTAAGCTCATGAACATAAGGTGGACATGTTTCTAATTCAATTCCCTTTTGTCGAATCTACACAATTTATACATATCTTTATTTAAATATTCAGATCCATTATCACATCTTAATTTCTTTATTTTCTTTCCAGTTTTATTCTCAACTAAATTTGTATATTCAATAAATTTATCATATACTTCGTCTTTAGACTTAATTGCATATATTTTTGCTAATTTACTAAAATCATCAATAAAAGTTATGAAATACTTTTCTCCTTTATAACCTACTGTATTGTGTGGCCCATTCAAATCTGTATGTACTATTTCTAATATATCTTTCGCTCTTTTTCTATTATTATCAAAAGGAATATTGTGCATTTTGTTTTCAATACACGTAGTACATTTATAGTAATCTGATTCTATTTCACTTGGCAAACCCTGTAAAATATGATTTTTACACATAGTATTCAAATAATTAAAACTAACGTGTCCCAATGTTCTATGCCACTTTTCTTTTAAAGTCATTTTTTCATTTTTTTTTGTCAAGTTAGATTCTCTACCTTTTTCAATAAAACTAGTCATTTTATACATTCTATCCTTTTTCCAAGCTATCGCAATTAATTTATTATTTTTGTTATAAATTTTAGCACTATCCCCGATACATACCACTTTACACTTATCAGTTACTTTACCAAAACTCATTAAATTTCTGTCCATATCTTTTACGTAAAATACATTTTCTAATTCAATATCTATCTCTTCATTAAACATTTTGAATTTACTTTTTACATGACCTACTTTTGTTGCTTTCAAAATTCTACCGTCACCTACTTTTACATTAATCGGTTCTTTCAATACAATTGCATCATTAAAATAATTTTGGTTATTAATCACATGGTCTGTACAACCGCTATCTAAAATCCATTCTATCTTATTTTCGTCTACATTACGGTTACTTATATTCGCAGATCTTATTTCTACTGAAGTGCTCAACACTTCTGTCTCCTCGGTATTTTGATGACCGCTGCTGTTGTCATCACTGCCTCGCGCGCCTCGGCCGCGTTGTCGGTAGCCGCTCCTTCCACGCTGGTTGGCACTCGTTCCTCGCTACTGTGTGAAGCCTCTGCCGTTGCCCCTCCTCTCTGTGGCACGGCTTCCTCTGCCAGCTCCGTGCTGCGGCGTTCCTTGATTCCACGAATTGTTTTTCTTTGGGCAATCTTACTGTATATGCCCTGTATTTCCACATACATAACATGTCCTTTTATCCTTTCTTCTTTTCTCAAACGTAAACGCGTTTGATCTCGAATTTTCACTTACACTTTTTCCTTTTAGTTCAACCATTTTAATTTTGTTTTTCACATATTCTACAGTTTGTTCCTCTTCTTTCAGTACATCGATTAAGTCCCCAATGTGACTCATCGAATCCGGTAATGTCCTTAACATGTAGTTCATTTTTTCTTTCTCCGTCACATTTGCACCAGCTTCTTTCAACCCATTCACTGATTTTTCAAACTCGTTAAAGAATTCCATCGAGTCACTAAAATCTTTCAATTTCATTCTTTCCAATTTATTTCTGAAAATTATTTGCAGAGCTGTCGATTCTTTTAAATACGTACTATCAAACTTTTTCATTATTTCAAAAGCTGTTTCTTTGTCACTTATTAGTTCCATTTGTTTATTTGTAATAGCACTATATATATAATTTATGGCCTGTAAGTCTTTCTCGTCCCAATCACCTTGGTCCGCTTCCACTTTTGCACGTGTAACTACAATATCACACTTTTTCATTTTTAAATACATTAATATTCTTTTCTTCCAAATATTGTAATCTTGTCCGTCAAAAATCGGTAACCTTATCTCGTTTGATTTTGCTTCCTGCATTTTGACTTCCTTTATACCTTCTTTATTTTCTGCTTCAAAAAACTCTTCTTCACTTTCAGTTTCACTTAACTTTTCACTTTTTACTTCCCGAGGCTCTGTCTTTGCATCATGCGTTTTCCTTTGTTCTTGCGCTTACCACGCGCTCAACTCAAAATCACTTTTCCTTTTCGTGGAATTAAAGAGTGTTACTGCTCTCGAGAGAAACAGTACCACCACTGGAAATTAACCAGGCACTCTGCTACCATGTTAATTTTAGAAGTGTGGATAGGACACAGGGTTGCTTTTAATAAGCACACCGGCTTAACGTGAACAATAAATCTTTTTTGAAACTCCGTGCGAGAAGTTCGATTTCTCGCACGCTGCGTTAAACAATGCGTGCAAAAAACTCACTTCTCGCACGTCGTGTCAAAAAATACGGTTCGACACTGTGTGAGAAGTTGATTTTCTCGTCGTGTGATCTTTTCACCCTCGCTTCGCTCGGGTGCAAACAGTCACACGAGGGGAAAATCAAATCCTCGCACTATTATCGAAATGTACTATATTATCAGTAACGACTTGAAAACAGCTCTCTCTCTTTACAACTGCTCCTGGCAGAGGACGACGGACGAGTGAGCTCCCGCTCGGTCGCTCGCTCTCGCTACACCCTTACCTATACTTGTGTAAGGTGGCACTCTACTCGCTCATTCTATGTCGCTCTAATATAAATGTACGTTATATCTTAACAGCACGAAATCAATGCGCTCAATATTGGCTGTTGCACAATCTAGAGCGCATGATATTACAAGCCCATCGTGCTGCTCTGCGTACGAGCCTTCTTTACAACTTGATTCACAAGGAATGTTTTTGATGTTTCCATGTTTGATAGTGTTTGTACTCGAAGATTGTGCGGAATGTTCAGAGGTTCGCGCAGATACACCTTAATAAGGAGAGACAGAGTCAGAGACGGTTTCCACCACGATCGCCATGCCAGAAGTTGAATTACCAAAATTTTGATCGATGGAATGGAATTCCTCTAGAAGATTTCCTTCAAATCTTTTAAGTTTGGATATTATCTTTTTAGTCATTTTATTCTCTAGTTTTGTGAAATTGTCATTAATTATTGTGTTGATGTTGTTTTCGAAATTATTTAATTTAGTTTTCAATATGCTATTTTCTTCCATCAAATCACACTGTTTAGTCTGCAACTCTACCAGCTGGGAGTTTTGACTGCGAACTAGAGGGTCAAATTCGAGCAAACTATCAAATACCTTCTTTGTTTGTGTCTGTAATGCTGGTAGAAATTTTACAGAGTCACCCAGGTCGTCAAGTTTGCGCGAAAGCGGCTCTATAGTAATAGTGAGAGTTGAGGAAAGAAAAGAGATGGAAGTATTAGACGGCTGGACTGCGACCGTGCTGGCACCTAACTTTTGTGAGTTGTAAATATTATTCGAATTAACTAGTGACTCGTGACTAGATAGTAATTTCTCTATCCGCTCTTTGAGGAACTTATTTTCATCGAGGACTTTACGCTGATCAATTTGAGACATGTTAAATTTAACTGATTGCTCTTCAATCTTCTTCTCTAATCGGGTGATCTGGCTAATTAATGGACCTAAAGCATCTTGGGTAGCTATTTTAGTTGGTGTGCTGAGAGAAAAACTTCCAGTATTTACTGCGTCCAGCTTCTTCATAGTTTGATGTTGAAAGTCGTCAATAGTTCTTGTGAGCAGTTCGAACTGTCTGATAAATAAATTAAGCATTGAGGCCGGTAACGAGCAGTGGTGCACAGGACTTAATGGAATCGCCAGGTGCTCTTGCTATCGGTAATAGTAGGAGTAGATGCCGTTATCACATTTTGCTCGTTCATGGAAGTAGTAGAAGCGTTTAATAGCCGTTTGTTAGGAGACGTTTTGCTTATTAAATTGTTTTTTCCTTTATTTCCTGTGTCCGGTTTTCCATTTATCTTAGCCGAGATACTGGTATTGTTTAATGATTCTGTGCTGTAGTTTTTGGTGGTGTTATGAGTAATCTTGATGCATTTTTCACAGGCAAATGTCGATTTTCTTATTACTGTCATTGTGTTACAGACGTCATGGTAAGCTTTTAAGCAAATTTTGCACCTGCGTAAAATTGCGTCTTTACGGTCTCTTTTTTTGCACGTTAAGCATGAGACTGTAGCTACTGTTGGTGCCATAGCGTGTTTCAGTGTAGGACGATATTTAGTATAAGTCTACTAATATTAATACTTTCGTCACGGGAAACAGTCAAAATTTCAAGGTCAAGATCTGTGAAAGTATCCCCAAGTCATTATTTTATTATTTACAAAATTTTAATTGAGCGCACTAGAATTATGCAAATAAACAATTTATGTAGCACCTTTATTTAAAAATAATTTTTATCTATGCACATCAATATTTCGGGTGGCCTATACGAGCTTTGTCGACACTATAAAGTTATTATTAAAGAGAGAGAGAGAGACAGGGAGAGAGACAGAGAGAGAGACAGAGAGTGAGACAGAGAGAGAGACAGAGATAGAGAGACAGAGAGAGAGACAGAGAGAGAGAGACAGAGAGAGAGATAGATAGAGAGAGCGAGAGAGAGAGAGAGAGAGAGAGAGAGAGAGAGAGAGAGAGAGAGAGAGAGAGAGAGAGAGAGAGAGAGAGAGAGAGAGAGAGAGAGAGAGAGAGAGAGAGAGAGAGAGAGAGAGAGAGAGAGAGAGAGAGAGAGAGAGAGAGAGAGAGAGAGAGAGAGAGAGAGAGAGAGCTCCTTTGTGTGCTGCGTCGACCTTCTCCACAGGGGTCCCCAGTGTCCAAAGTATAGTGAATCGTTTGTTTACGTGATAGAGTTAGTGGCCCTGAAAAGGGCCGTTTTCTTTTTTATGTTAAGTTTTAATTATATCGTGAATAACCTTGTTTACTGGGAAAGGAATTGGTATTGGTGGAAAAAGATTTATACCGTGAGGAATCTTTATCATTCGACGACGAATAATCTTTCGTTTTTAGGCACGAACGCTTCTCGGGAGAGCTTATATTTTCGTCAGAGCGAAAATTGTAACACTTCAAAAACTGATAATTTACGATATAAAAACTATTTTCCACCCACAATGAGTTCATTTTAAGCGTTTTTGGAGATGTATGTATGTCTGTACGTACGTATGTGATCAAGTAACCCGATTATCTCTGCGAAATTTCGATGGATCCAAACGGGCTTTGGGGAATATACTCATCTAATTATACGAAACTGACAGTTTCCTATTGAAGATGATCGATGGAAAATTTTAGAAATGAGAGCACAAAGAAACATTTGAAAAAATCGATTTTTAACCTTAATGTCTAGAAAAATTAATTTTAAGCTAATATATACAGGTCTATCTGCTAAAATTAATTAAAAGACACATTTTTTCTATTGGGAATCTTTTGCTACGAGCAATATTTATCAACACAAATGCGAAAAAACGGCAAAAAAGGTCAAAATTTGACGATTTTCGGCTATAAGTCAACAGGATTTGATTTTACACATAAATATTAAATACAAAAGTTGTAGATAATATTAAAACAAAACTTTTCCCTATTTAACATTATTATGTAAAATTAATTCCTGACGACTTAAATTCATTAAAACGATTTTTAACGCCTAAATGTACATAAAATGGACGATTTTTAGGCACGACCGCTTCTCGGGAGAGCCTTATATTTTCACTAGAGTGAAAATTGTAACACTTCAAAAACGAACAATTTGTTGCATAAAAACTATTTTTCACCCAGAATTAGTTCATTTTAGACGTTTTTTATGGTAAGTGTGTATGTCCGTTCGTATGTAGTCAAGTTTATGGAATATCTCAGCGAATTTCCAATAGATCTTAACGAATTTTGGCCCAGATACTCGTCTAATTATAAGAAAGCTCCAGTCTTATACCGAGCCGAATCGATCAACAAATAAAAAAACGCCAGAGCAAATAAAAAATTGAAAAAATCGATTTTTGAACATAATGTGAACAAAATTAATTTTACGTCAAAAAACAACAAATGCATCTGCTAAAACTAATTAAAACACGTCTTTTTTACATGGAAAATTGTTTTCTATGAACAATATTTAACAATGTAATAGCGAAAAAACCGCTAATATCATCAAAAATAGTCGCTTTTTGCTATTTCTTTACAGGATTTGATTTTACACAATAATGTTAAATGTAAAAGTTATAGATAATATTAAAACAAAACTTTTTTCTGTTAAACATTCTTTTGTACAATCAATTCCCGACGAGTTAAATCCAAACAAACAATTTTTAACGCCAAAACATACATAAAATGGACGATTTTCGCTTATTTCAACGATTTGACTTTACACAAAAATATTAAATGCAAAAGATATAAGGTAAAAGTACCAATGAGCGGCCAGTGCCCAGTACGTGGCCATCTAGATAAATATTCAATTACTTTAAAGAATGTGTAGTAGTTGGATAATATTTTATTCTATAAGATGATTCTAAAATAATTAATGCTTATTGTTTAAATAGTATTATTACTCTTAGTGAAAATTTAATACTTATAAAAACGATTTGAAAATGCTACTCGCAGGGATCACGGCTTTCTATGGGAGGTCCTTAATGATTTCGTAAGAATTCATGACTCGCCTTTTAGGTATTTTTTAAATAAATTTGAAGTAAATCTTTACTCTTGAAAGTTTTAAGACACTTCTAAGATGCATCGAATTCAATTACAGTCGTTAGAAGCCCAATAATTATTGTTTTTAATAAAAATAATTCAAGTTTATCTACTAGTACCAGTTTAAACTTCATGTCCCAATACTTGGCCCTATGTATTTCACCGATGTTTTGATGGTTAGGGTTCCTACGTATTGGTAGAGTTAGTAGGTTGGAAAACCATAATATGATTATTATACATTGATTTTCTGTAATTTCATATTATTAATCAAACGTGATTTAGTGTTAAAAAGTATTTCCAGTCCAAAATTTAGCGATTTTATTATTTTTACATAAAAATCAAAATAAATATAGAGTACAAATTATATGGTCCAAGTATTGGGACTAACAATTTCGACCACTAGTACATGACTTTTTAGCACGGTCCAACTACTAGTACAAGCATGTATTCATAATTTAATTAATTTTTCTATCATAAAAGCTTATTTTCACAAATTAAATACTTTTTTCGCAAGTAAAAAGTAATAATAATTCTATTGGCTACTGATTCTATGCATTTTTAATAATATTTCGCATTTAAAATATGACTTCAAAATTCTAGCTTCACTAAGCGTCCATCTATTGATACTTTTACCTTATAGATAACATCTAAACAAAACTTTTCCCGAATTAATATTTTAATGTACAATCAATCCTGATTATCTAAACCTATAAATACGACACTTTACATATTCAATTTTCGCTTATTTAACGTGATTCGATTTGACAAAGAATTATTCAATGCAATAGCTTTAAATAATATCGAAAAAATCAATATAACATTCGAAAGATCATATAATTATAAAAATATAATCATAAGATATAAAATTACATTTAATTACAATGTTAAAATAGTACATTACGATACTGCCACTGAAGTCACATGTATCGTACGATATTTTATAGCACGTTTACCTAAGTCCGCTGTCACGCCTATCCGTACCTTAATCAGTCCACTCGCTACGCTCGCGCGCTAACCTCACGGTGCAATAATCGACTACTTAAGTCACGGGTAGGCGTGACTTAAGTGCGGACTTAGGTCACACTGTGCTATGAAATGAGATAAACACATTGAAAACATAATTTAAAAAAAAGAAATATCTATTGTTTACAAAATGCCAAATATTATGTAAACTAAAACACTAATAAAAATATATAATAAGAAATATAACGACCATGAATGAAAATCCTTGAGGATATAGTTATTATGTTGAAATGTCCTATCTAAATAAAACAAAATAAAAGAAACAATAAAGTTTGTTGTTGGTAGATAATGACGTATGGCGGGTTTGATGTGGGGCGCAGGGCGGGGTCCAGGGGCAGAGCCCCTGGTGGGGGTGTAGAGGGCGAAGCCCCCACTCAGGGGGGTGTGGGGGGGGGCACAGCCCCCCGCCTGAAATAAAATTACTGATATATTAAAAAAATATATATATATATCAACAGCGATATATATAAACTTCTTTCTGAAATACGACCTTACTAAAGAAGTTAATTATTTTATTTTAATTTATTTACACTTTATTTAATCCAACTAAAAAAAAATAAATTTTACTTTAATAAAATTGTAGCTATAAAATAGATAGAAAAAGAAATCGTGGGATCAATCTTGGTACAGAAATTGACAATTTGTTGGTATGGACTTCCTTAATATATATAATTTTACAACAATTATTATAATAAGAAAGGTTTGACCCTGCTTGCTACTAAAGTAGACAATTCGAATTCAAAAATGAATTCATAGATTTCATTTATTTCTCAATTAAACATTTTGCTTCCTCCTAGAGGAAGCTTTGTGACATTCAATTTTTGAGTTGTTGTAAAAACATGTTATAATTGTGTTCCGAGATGTTAGGAATCAAAATAAAAATCTCATTTATATTATTCCAATAAGTCTATATTTGGTATACTATGTATAAAAAAAGTTTCATGCAAATAGATGCTCTCATATTAAAGTTATCAAGCACTGAAAAATTTTATGTCCAGTTTCTGATTTTCACATTTTCTCCATGTTTCATGAGACTTCCGATTTCTTCCGACTTCCGCCTGTGTGTGTGTGTGTGTGTGTGTGTATGTGTGTGTGTGCGTGTGCGTGTGTGTGTGTGGGTGTGAGTGTGTGTGTGTGTGTGTGTGTGTGTTTGTGTGTGTGTGTGTGTGTGTATGTGTGTGTGTGTACGCCTAGATCTCAATTTCTACTCGGTCAATTTTGACCGGGCAGGTCTCATTTTCCGGTCAAAATCCGTTTTTTTTTATTGGGGCGATGTGTTTTTGTTTTTTTTTTCAAATTTTCAATTTTTCTCAAAACTGCTTTTTGATTTTTTTTTTAAATGATAGGATCGAGTTATTCGAATCGAATGGGTAGCGTTCGAAAGAGAATTAAAATACCTATATTTTCTAAAAAAATTATTAACAATAACGTGTTTTTTTTTTTTAGATGCTTATAACTCCCAAACTAAAGGTCAATTTTTTTGAGAAAAATCATGATAATGGATAATATAAATAAATATAATCTGTAATGTTTTAATTCATTTTGTTGGTTAGTTTTTTAGAAAAAAATTGAAGAATGAAAATTGATTTTTGTATATCCAACGATTACAGGAGTAACAATGACTTAATCGCTTCAAAATTCTTTGTAGTCGTATATTTATAAATTTCGTTATTAAATATTAATTAAAGGAATCAATATATTAAGGTTGAGGAAACTACGGGCCAATGAATTGAAAGTGGTTTTTTTAATTAATGAATAAATATCGATAAAAAATTTATCGTACTAATACATTACGATACAAGTGCGATAAGTGGCCCATTATTTCATGGCGGAAAGTTAAGGCCCGAGCGTAGCGAGGATCCTTTCACGGCGTGTAATGTGTTACTTAACCAATTAGTATCGTACAATTTTTTATAACACTGTCTGCCTTAAGTCCGCTGTCACGCCTATCCGTGCGCTAAGCAGTTTATTATCGCACCGTGAGGTTAGCGCACGAGCGTAGCAAGTGCGATAAACACGGTGAAATAATGGACTACATATCGCACGGATATTTTTTTTTATTAAATTATACCTACTTCTAGAAAGATGAAATTTTCTTTAAAAAACATACGATGCCTGAAATACATTATAGAAGCAGAGTTCTATTATTTTTATACTTAAGCACATTTACGCCAACTAAACATCGACAACACTGAATGATGAGTACACCTGCTAAATCTGACTGGTGGCTTTTATAATATTATAGGAGCAGGATTAATTTATCTTTTCACGTTGTAAATTTCAGCCTAATTAATTAAATAGGTTTTCTCTTATGAAATCTGAAGGGCCATGTAGTGTGAGCCTGTCCGAAAGATTTATAGAGTATGCTTAAATAAATATTCTGGAAACCTGTCAGAATTATGAAAAGTTCACTACAACCTCTAAAAGTCAATTAATACTCGTAGTTAATGGATAAGCTCATTGTTCATACTACAATTCGACTGAATTTTACAGATTAAAATAACTTTTTTCACAATTTTTACACGTTCTCAGATTTATTGTTATGGCGGGACAAGCTATAGATGTATGGAAGTTTCAGACATACTCACACTACACTACACTACAGTATACGGACCAAAATTAAAAACTTAATAAGAAAATTCATCCGGCTCCTACAATATAAAAGTCAATTGTCATATTTAGCAGGTGTATTGAGCATTCAATGTTATCGATATTTACTTTGAGGATGTGTCCGTACTTAATCAATCCAAAAGACTAAGAATGATAGAAACCGGCTTCAGTAATGCATCTCAGGCATTCCATGTATTTTTTAGTTGACTCTATCTTTTTGAAAGTACATGTAATTTAATAAAAAAAATAAAAATACAGTTCTATAAAAAATACACAAGCAGTGCCTGAATTAAATCTGAGAAATTGCATGACTTATTTCTTTCTTTTTATTAAATTATACCTACCGAAAAAAAGATAAAATCAGCTTAAAAATACATAAGATGCCTGAAATGCATTATAAAAGCAGATTTCTATCATTCTTAAGTTCTTCTAAATGAAGTTTGAAAAGACATCCTCAAAGTAAATATCAACCACATCAATGAATGAGGAATAGATCTGTTAAATTTGACCGGTCGCCTCTTATAGTTGCTGCTTTTTCTGAAAGGATAATAAAAACCCTGAAACAAAAAATGAAGCTATAGTAATGGTTGAAAGCAGTAGATTGCTGAAATAATAATTATTCAAAGAAGAGACCACAAAGTGGTCACAGTGAATTAAAATAAATACAGACTAGATCAACTTCCATTGATAATCTATAGAAAGATGAAGCTCCCAAGATGTGTGCATCAGGAAGCCCTTCATTCAAGGTTACCCACTGTAATGCAATTGTTGAGTTTCTCAAAGTTGCCGTTCCCAATTTGGTCCTATTTTTTTGAAAGTCTCCTGCTTTATGATGGTCATATAATGACGCCCTCGAGGAAAGAACAATTATATGAAGACGTGTTGTCTTCTGCAGGAGCTCTTCGCCCTAGGCCAAAAACATAATTACAACAAGAATAACTTGGCAACAGAGGGAGTACAGAGAAGCCACACTCCTGTTAAAGGGGTAGGAAATTATTGCAGGATAGATACTAGCTTAAAAGTATAAACCAATAAACTTTCTTACAGTAAGCTACTCACCAGATAATTTTTTCAACGAGTTCAGAGGTTGTCAATGGCTACATAAAATATGTCAATCAATCCAACATGTAGTCCCAATAAAAACGCTAGTTGCAGGTGTTTAGGACACCGTGATGTCGTCTGCAGGAGCTCTTCGCCCTCGGCCAAAAACATAATTACAACAAGAATAACTTGGCAACGGAAGGAGTACAGAAAAGCCACACTCCTGTCAAAGGGGTAGAAAATTATTACAGGATAGATGCTAGCTGTAAAGTAAACGAGAAAACATTCTCACAGCAAACTACTCACAATATAGTGTTAGCGTGTCGATAAGATCATTCATAGCACTATATATTTACCAAGATATGTTGAGAGAATTGAAAGGGATCTTTGCACTCAAAAGTCGAGAAAGCGCATGTGTATTCTCAACTAAGACCTCCTCACCCTCACTTAAAGTTTACCAGAATGTTCACACACAATACAATACATACAGAGGGATTTTGTATGCAATTTCAGATCGACTCAATCAGTCGGTACGGAGAAAATGATACTTTTCTCAAAAATTTCTTGAAAAAGACACAGAAATTGCAATATCTCCAGATTTGCTGATTATTGTAGATCTGAAACTTGATATACTGTCTCTCAACATGTATTCCATCATGTATGGAAAGTTTAAGATACTTGTAGGGAATGGAAAGGGATCTTTGCACTCAAAAGTCGAGAAAGCGCATGTGTATTCTCAACTAAAACCTCCTCACCCTTTCTCAAGGTTTACAAGAATGTTCATACACAATGCAATGCATGCTGAGGCATTGTACATTAAGTTTCAGATATACTCAATCAGCCAAATTGGAGGAAATTACTTTTGTTTCTTAATAATTTCCTCAAAAAGCACACAGAAAATGCTGTAACTCCACACTTGCTGATTATTTAGATCTGAAACATGGTATATAATCCCTCAGCATGCATGATATGGTGAGGTGTGTAAAGCTGAAGATATTTTCAGAGAAAGGAAAGGTATTTGTATACTTGAAAGTCGAAAAAGCTCATGTGCACTTCCAACTAAGACTACCTTGACCCTTGCTCAAAGTTTAACAAAATGTCCTTGTGAAAAAAAGATGAAAACCCTGCAAGATTAGAAAGGAGCTAGTATTATTGAAATAATACTTACTCAAGGATAAGACCACAACTCAATTAGCAGAGAACTCGACCAACATCAATAGCGATCCATACAGCAATTTCAGAAACACAGTGACTGCAGATATAAACATTGATGACTGCCGTCTGCTGGACTGCCGTGCGCACATGGTTGACATGGTGCGGGTGAGAGCCAGATAGGAAGCGATAGTACGTACGTCGTAGGCAGCTTTCTTGTGTTCACTCCGCACTGAAACTTTTTCACTAGAAATTCGGCCCAGCCTTTTTCTCGCATCATCCGCGGCGCCGTGTCGCTTACGCAAAGAAGCTACGAGCTATCAGCTGACGAGCCAGACGAGACGAGCAGGTGAGCTGCAGCGCATGTGCATGCGCGCACACTTACATGGGTAAAGCCAACAAGCCAGCAGTGTCACCGCCATCACGTGATTGGCGATGCTATACACGTTACCCATGTGAATATATGATGTTGTAATTTTTATATCGTTTATTGCGATTATTGCGAATTGCGTAAAATCAAGCTCGCATTGTCATCACTTTGCATAAATATCTATATATTATACGTAATACGTTATACACAAACAATATGACATGACTTGATAACCATTGCGCGGTAACATGTCTGTAAGAGACGATCACTAATGTTTTTTAGACGGTAAATTTTTCGCTTATTAGCTTTACTGTTTACCATATGGTAACAAAAACTATTTTTTTTTTAATAGTATGCAAAATCATGAGTGCATTGCCCTTCGTAATGACATTATTAATCAATTTTCGCTTTTATAAAAATACAAGATTCTCCTGAGTATTGCGGTCGTGCCTATTATGTAAAACGAAGTTTTTACATAGGGAGGGGGCGGGCGACGAACGAAGCGAGGAGCAGGTGAATGTGGGGGCGGGGGAGGGGGGGCGCAGCCCCCCTAGTTTTATCGATGAGAGGTTGTTTTTCCTCCTTGTCAGACTTCTGCTTACTGAAGGGTGGACCCATGATGTGTGCTCGGTGAAGGTTGCAGACCTTCTGTTTTATCACAGCCCTCTACTATTAGCTTATATCTAAGCGCAAGTGACTGGTGGTGGGAGGGAGCAGGAGTGGTGGCGGAGTAGAGCTATGAAATAATGAAGAAGGAAATTAAATTAAAATTTGTATTTATTGATTATTAACAGCTTTGTATACATCTTTTTCTAGTGTCGGTAAATAAATACTACGTATTTCTATAAATAGTCTATCAATGTTCGTACTACCAAAGTCTGAATGAATCATACGGTTTTTTACATTAGTTTTTAATTCGTCTTTTTGATGGTCGAAAAGATTAACAAATGTGTTCCCGTCAATTTCATGAATTTCCTCGTCGCCGCTGTTCACATGAGTTTTCAAGCTTTCAACTATTACATCATACATGATATTAATGTACGTGGACATATTCTCTAATTCACGAAGCCGAAACTCGATACACTCGCGCATGCTTTTTAATATTACAAAAGTACGACGCAACATCACTACACTTGGTAAACTCGCGACTTTTCTCTTCTTTTTAGGTGGTTCTCCATCGTCGTTGTTGTCGTCATCGTTGTTGTCAGCTGTGTCGATGGGCCTGTTGATTGATTCTGTATTGATGCGTAAGCCATCAACGGTTTCCCAATCTTGCGCCTCGTGCAGATACCGTTGACCACGCAATGACACAGGCTCCTTAGTTTTGCTTTTCTGAGTGATTGCCACAGCTTTCGAGTTATAAGCAGTGGTCAAATCAATCTCGTGTTGAGCTAGGCCGATTTTTCTAAAGTCCCGCTTGTGGCCGTATAGATGGTACATTATTGCTGGAAAATGTGTTGTGAATTCCTCCCATTTGGCGCTATCCATTGTTATGTATCTATATGGTGAAGTATCGCCTCCCAATTGAATCACTGTACGGAAATGGTCACCGTAATATTGCAGCCCAATGTATGCAAACTCGAAGCCCACTTCAATGCGTACACTGCCTGAGCGTACGAGATTTCAATGAGAGTGGCAGTGCGCTGATAAATCGGACGTGAGATCGAATGCCGTAAGAAAATGACCCATTGAATAGTTGTAACGGTTTATGCCTAGGCCCTCGTTGAGAAAATGTATTCCGGTGCCTGTGTAGAGTGTTTGGAATGTCTCGATAAAAGCTGCCACACCACCGCCACCATCACCGCCACCGCCACCACCACCACCACCACCACCAGCACCACTACCACCACCACCACCACCACCACCACAAAGGACCTAGAAATATCTTCTTCTTCAGACAAATTCAAATATTGGTTAATGATTTTATCATAATTTGTATTAGTATTTTTTGTTTTAGCTTTGGAAATTACTTTTTGGCCTTTTTTGGATGCTTCTAATATATTTCTCCTATTTTCCTGTTCTTTATCATTGACCATTTTGTCAAAATTTTCAAGAGCTTTTTTCTCGACTTCTGCAGTTTCTGTACGGCTACTGTCATTTACACTTTCAGAAAAATTGTAATTAGGTATTGAAAATCTTTTTTGTTTAGCAGCCTTCATAACTTTAGAATAACTGTCTTCAAAACAAGTAGTAAATTAAGTACAAATTGAATAAGTGTAAATATGTTACTCAAATATATTCAAATATAATAAATATATAAAACATATAAAAATTGGACGATAGGGAGGATTAACCCTTCAAAAATAAACAAAAAAACACAACACTTCACATTCTATATTCCAACGTTTCACTGATCCTTGTTATCAGCCTCATCAGGAAAAAAAACTAATCTCAACAATATGTCAACCAGATAATTATCAAATTATTTAGTAGTAAATTATTTAGTGAGTGAGACAATGTGGCTTTCTACTTTTTGACAATGTAGTTGTTACTATTAAATAATTTGATAATTATCTGGTTGACATGTTGTTGAGATTAGTTTTTTCCCTGATGAGGCTGACAACAAAGATCAGCGAAACGTTGGAATATAGAATGTGAAGTGTTGTGTTTTTTTTGTTTATTTTTGAAGGGTGACCCTCCCTATCGTCCAATTTTTATATGTTTCAAATAATGGAGGGTGGTCATAATACGTATAATAAATATATAACTTACTTCCTGCATATGAAATAAAGCCCTTCTCCTTTCCACGCTCTGGATGCAATGTAATAGTGAACTTTTTGTTTTTATAAACATTAATGTCTTCTTCATAAGTATTGTAATTAAACTTTTTTTATGGCAGACGATGGGATAATCTCATTTCTACTTTTTCCTAAATCTGATGGCATTATGTGGACATAAAGATAATACTGACTCTCATTCTGCTCCTCATCATTACCTGATGCCATTTTTATCTTTTATTACATATAATAACTTTCAAATGTAAAAATCACAACAATTAAGATATCCAGATTTACAGTTATCGATGTACATGTATAGGTTAAGTTATTATAGTATAATAAAAAATGGTTTAAACCATGGCGATGATTATACTAAAACATGTATCTTACTTCATTAAATAAATTATTCTATTTTTTAATTGAATATTATTATTTAGACATTATACGATGACGTTTATGATTTTATTGAAAGCAATGATAAATAAATCGCGGTCACATAGTTCCACCCATGTAAAACGGCAAGCTATATTACGAAATGTAATAACAAAAGAAGGACTTATGTTTTTGTTGGTAGACTCAATTTAGAAGCAAGTCACAACTCACAAGGTAAATCTGTGTCTTCAATCGGTTATATAACAAACGGCTTAACACAAGCGCGTGACGTGCACGCTTGTTATAGCCAATTGGAGACACAGCCTAAGGGGTTTCTACATAAATAACATTGTTTTATTACGTATCATTATATTTTTATATTATTACACGCTTATATTTTTATATTACTTAAAATATTTTAAATACTAATTTATTTATAGTGATAATAATTTTCTATCGTCTATCAACAACATTTTACAGTTATACTATACTACTATATATAGTTTATCGTTTCAGATGGTGGAACTATGAATTATAAATGTATTTATATATATTTATATATATAAATACATTGCGGAAACCGGTACTTTTGAGGATCTATAGTTTCTTTCTCCAGAGTTCGTATATGCTTGACTAAAGAAATAACTCCCTCTCTGCATTGAATGTATTAATATAAATCCTCAAAAGTACCGTTTCATACCGAAGGAATTTTGAGGATGTCCTCAAAAGTCCGAAAAATCCTCAAAGTATCGAATCCGTGCTGACATAGATCCTTAAAAGCTGCATTTGATGTATTTATTAAAATTTATTTTGAATATCGTTTGAAATGTAACTAAAAAATTTTTTATTTCTTCGCTTGCTAATATTATTACCTAAACTAAAAACTTTATATACGTTATTACCTCCCGGTTGAAAATTTGTCAGATAATAGTTGACATAATACTTGAAGTAATAAGACAAATCAGCTGGCTGTATACCGTGGAAAACCCTGTCAGCTAATGTATTTAAACTTCATTGCGTCAGCTGATGATCTTTCCCCCGACATACAGCCAGCTGACTTTTTTTTCAAAGAAACATATCATCTGACCAATTTTCAACCGGGAGAAAATCACTGAAAATCGTTTTTCTTTTCCCATGTTCGTATGAGCAGCTGATGTATAATCCACCACGTTATACCCATCTGTCTTATTTTTTTCTTTAATTATAATATAAACTATTATCTGATAAATTTCCAGCCGGGAGGAAATCTTTAAAAATATATTTTTTTCTTACGTGGGTGGGAGGCTGCCGTTGTCCAACCCACCCATGGTGTGCCAGCTGACGTTCAGTAAGCTTCATTACACATCTGAATAAAGCATTTCGCGGATTATTGGCTAGAGGAATTTGGTCGCCAAAATCTGTCACTGGCTCCCGAGCTATAAGATAGAATTTTCACTATATAACAAAATAAATATATTTAAAAAAATTTCAAATAGTATAATATACATCATACTACAACAGTAAGTGATGAACAAAAAACTTCAATTATAATAAATTATAATGAATGTACAATCACTTTATTTAAAAATCTATTAAAATTAATAAACTCATAATAAATTTAAAATCTACACTCAAAAATATTCGGCGTGCCTCCTAACCCTCAAACGGAGTAGCAGCAGCGCCGCTATTCGGTGTAACCTGTGCGCCGAAAATGCGCAACTGTTGTACTTTTCATACGCTTTCTGAGAGGTTAGGTGGCACGCCGACAGGCTGGCGCTGTGGCTACACCGAAAAAGTGTAGGTCCTACTCTTAAAAGAGTAGCAGTTACTCTTTTCGGAGTAGCAGTTACCCCGATGAAAAGTATAACCACTAACCCCTGAAATTGGCGCTGCACGTACACCTGAAGAGTAGGTGGCGCGCCAAATTTTTTTCAGTGTATCTAAGGTTTACGGGAAACAAATCGACGAAAATTGCGTTACGCATTTCTATTCGGGAGGAGTCTTCGATAACTCAATTAAAAAGGTAAAAAATAAATAAATTCTTTTGCGTTTTAGGGTTTGAAGCGACCTAAAAAACTCATTAATTGTATAATAAACTCTTCTTTGGCAAAGTCGTTTTCTTAACAGCACGGTCAAGAGAGTAACGCAAGTGGTGTCGAATGTGATATTAACAGATAATATTCCGATTTTCTAATAGATAGCGTTATGTAAGCGAACGTAATATACAATAATAACATTTAACAATGTTTAATAAATGTTAGAAATTGTTTTTCAGTGCTAATACTTGTCGGATTTTCCCAGGGTGTGGGACATCAAAAATTTAATCTATACAAGAATATCAAGAAAGGCTTTGATCCTTTTTTTAGTGATTCTCAGTTCATAAACTGGTTGTATTTTTTTTAAAAGATTATGTGTGGGTAATGATGAGTTATTAATTTACATAGTTTTGATCAATAATAATTTCAAGAACTTATATCTAACTTATATCTCATCAAAGATTATGTCAAATGACAAAAGGAAAAAGGATGTGTTATTGTGAAAATTTCAACAAATAAAAGTGCTCAGTTATTCTTATCTATGATTTTTCTAGGGTGGGAGACGTCAAAAGTTTAATCTATACAAGAATATCAAGAAACCTTTGATTCTCAGGGATTCTCAGTTCATAAACTGGATGTGTGTTTTTACAAGATTATGTGTGAATAATGATGCGTTATTAATTTACATAGTTTCAATTCAAGAACTTATATCTAACTTATATCTCATAAAAGATTATGTCAAATGAAAAAACCGAAAAGGATATGTTAAACTGGATGTGTGTTTTTACAAGATTATGCGTGAATAATGATGCGTTATTAATTTACATAGTTTCAATTCAAGAACTTATATCTAACTTATATCTCATAAAAGATTATGTCAAATGAAAAAACCGAAAAGGATATGTTATTGTGAAAATTTCAAATAAAAGTGCTCAGTTATTCTCATGTATGATTTTCCTAGGGTGGGAGACGTCAAAATGTTTCGGAGGAGTTCCTGGTAAATATTTTTCTAAACAAAATTAAGATAATAATTTTAAAAAGTTTTATAAAATAACTAAACTCCCAATTAACTTAGTAAGCCAACTCCAGCTTTCATAAAAAGAAAGGAGTGATATTTGCGACTGGAATGCTAATAACAGTAGTCTCACTAGTGAAGAAATGGCTTTTGCATTTTTCATATGATGTTTATGCTTATATTCTCATTTTCCACCATGGGTAACTAGAATATTTTTTTTCATTGTGAATATGTTTATTAATAATTGGTTGCCAATTTTATTTAGATGCTGCAAAAGGTAATCTTATGAATTTGCATTCCAATGCTGAAACGAAACTGGGCTGTTGTAAAAGCAACATTCACATCTGGCTTATGTTTTCAACAAAAAAACAAGCATCAATGATTGCTCGTAAAGAATTTGCAGCTGGGACCTACTGATCCAACGACATACCGGCGTTAAGAACTTTTTGAATTTGACAAAATACAATAGTAAATGGTCTGGAACAAGTATTTTGTGAAATAACTTTGCACCACCTGCTTTTATGGATATTGCAGTTGGCACAAGAAATAGAAATGGCATAAATTGAATCTATTCTCACGCTTAAATAAAACACATAGAGCTCCAATTCGAATCAACTTTCAAAGGAAGAAAAACATGTGATACTATATAAAAGTACATTAGAACCTTTGTTTATGCTGGAAAGCTAATATACTATCATCAAACATCGACTGCACTCACTATGATACAATTGACATATTATTTTCTGAAATTGAAACAGTTATGCACTGCAATGAATTTATGAGTCGTGTGAAGTGTTGCTGCTGTAAACATTTTTATGAAACATTTGGCCACAGCGATATTGGTTTAGTAACAGGCATTCTTAAGTTTGGATTGCTCAACATATTCTAGATTTATTTCTGTATATACACGGAGAAAAACTGTGTAGGAAAAATTACAATTTTCTATAGTAATCGTGGGACAGATTCAAATTTTCATGAAAATGACTACAATTTATAGTGAAAATTGGTATTTTTGTAGTGAAAGTTACAAAATCATAGGAATTTTTATTGGTATTTTCTCTAGCGGAAATATTTTTTTCAGAAAAGTTGAAAACTGTTAATAAGAATTATATAAACTGTTAAAAATAGTTATAAAATGTAGGGTTTTGGACGTTACTAATTGTTTATAACTGTTTGTAACATTCTTTAATAGTTAATATGAGTTATTAAATTATTTAATAATTATTAAATATTTATTAATTATTATTATTAATATAAATAATAATCTATTATTAGTAATTAATAAAAAGAAAACATAAAAACTAAAAGTATTAACTAATTTGGCAAAAATGTTTGGTTTATTAGTATTTTATGTATGAGTAATTCTACAGAACCTTTAACTTTTCACTTAAAAATCATCAAAAAATAATTTAGTGGCACACTAATGGGACACTTTGTTCTTGTATCTAGAGCTCTCAAGGAGTAAGAAATTCTCAAAAAAACAAAAGCAAATGGATACATAAGAGTGCTTTGTGAAAAAACTTAGTATCAGGTGCTGTTACGTAAGGGTAGTTAACTTGGCAAACTTTGAGCTTCGCATTTTGTAAAGGCTAGAGGATTAAGTGATTTCAGAGAAATAGATGCGTAAGAGTAGTTTTTAAAAAACTTTGTACCGCCTACTGCTATGGAAATGGCAGTTGACATGAGAACTCAACTTCTCAGCCAACTTTGAGCTTCGAGTTTTATAAAAGCAAGAGAATCAGGTGATACAAAGATTTGAATTGTAATTCTGAGAATTTATACTTTTTTCTTTTATTCCTTGCGATAGCTATAAAGAAAAAAATATATTATTGTTATCTTTTTTAACAACTTTAAATTCTCTGTTGAAATACTAATAAAAGTTTGATGTTTTTATCCAAACAATCTTGCTCTCAACAACTGTCCAACTTTCTACAAAGAACTTGACTGAAAGCTTAAATGTTTTTTTGAAACAATTATAATGAACACTTTTAAAATCTATAATTCTTATAAAAACATTTTCTATTTCTCACAAAACTGATTTTTGCTATTAGCAGTAATTATTCTCATTATTAAATTATCTCTTTATCTCTTTACAATATTTGTTTGTATGTATTTCCTATGAAAATGTTTTCTTTTTCTTACAAAAATCATTTTTCTTTAAGTAGTATTGCTCATTAAATTAAATTTGAGTACTTTCAATAACAAAATCATTTCTGTAAATTATTCATTATTATATTTTCTCTACGAAATATCTCCAAAATATCTCCAAAACTTCTACAATCCTTTACAAACTTTTGCAAGCAACGAGAAATTCTTTTCCAAAACCTTTACAATCACTTTACAAAAACTTTTACAAACGATAAGAATTTTTTCGGAAACCATAAGAATTATTTTCCGAAACCTATAAAATATCCTAAAAAATTATTTACGTTTTATTATATGAAAAGGAATTCTACGAATAAATAATAAATTTTTGCTTTCTAAAGTCGAAATAAATTTCTTTCACGCGGATACTGAAAGTCAAACCCAAAAAAGTCGTGAAATCAATTAAAGTGTAATTTTATATACTTAACAAACATTATTTATAATGTATTTTTACTCTTAAAAAGTTGTGAAATCTCTCTAAAAATTTTTTTTACAAAAGTAAAAACTTATAGGCAAGAATAAGTTTGGTTACATAGTTTTATACTTAACAAACATTATTTACTAAACTCTCCCACCCTCTCTTTCTTCCCCCCCTCTCTCTCCCTCTGTACCAAAAACTTTAATGATAAAAAATTAATTTTTTAAATATATTCTAACAACACAATTTGTCTATAGTCCTTTTATTTATTCTGATCTCATCTATTCAATAAGCACTCTCTACAAATGGTAATAATTTTTTTCATGACTGTACAAATAATAATATTGTTAATAAAACTTTCTACGAAAGTATAAAATAAGGCAAGTATAGAAGTTTTTTCTGTATAATCAATAAAATAATATTTATGATTTTTTAAAAGAAGTCAAATAAATACTATAGTAAAAAAGTCTTTCACTTCTTTGAGTCAATGTATGCTCAACAAATTATATGTAAGTACATTTAAATTGTTCACTGCAAATCAAACAAACGAAAGTTGTGAAATCAATTATCGATAGTCAAGTAATGCAAACCATTCTTCGAAAAACTGTATGAAATAAAAAAAAAAAAAAAATAAAAAAATAAAAACTGTATTCAGAAATGTATTCAAATTTCTTCATTCTTCTATACAAATTAAACACAAGAAAGTACTGAAATCAATTAATTATAGTCAAGTACCGGCCATAAGAACTTTTCGTACCTCGCGTGTAAAGTTACATTTTACGCCCACGTTGTAACTTCAAAATTATTCAGCCAGCGAGCATAAAGTACTACATAACGCCCAAGAGGCCCAATAGCTCACACACTCCTACAAAACTTTATAGTACCTACGTACTTTACGCCCGTGTGGGCGAAAATTATTTTAATTATATAACTATAATGTCTTCTTTTTATTTCTAAAATTCATAAGAATTTTTTCAGGTATTTACGAAAAGTCAAAGCCTATATAAAAAAATTACATAGTTACCAACACATCACTATTTTTCATTATTCCTCCTCAATTTTGAACTTTCTATAATATTACGCATCTTAGAAGGACAAAAGAAGTGTAGAGCTACTCTAGCAGGGGTGGTCCTCCGATCTCCCGTACATACTTGGCGGGTCCGACGGTTTGCAGTTACGTGGGCTACTTAAATAAATGTAGAATACTAAATTTTTGCATAAATTCATTAGCAATATTTATACCTATAAATCCACCATAAATAATTACATTGGCTCTAATTTTTAATTGATGCCGTTAAGTACAACATATCCGTACAGGTGCAGAATCATGATTTATATTTCATTGCTAACATATTTTTCCTTGTGTCCGTCCTTTTTAAACGAGAATAAAATAATAAATTCATATAAATTTATAGCCTGCTAAAGTTCTTTACATTTTACTAACCGTTTTATAAGCAACATATGTTATATCCTTTTCCCCCGTGTAAATATCATATAAGATCTCATATGAGAATTTCAGACAGCGCATATCTCGTATGAGATCTTATATGTGATGTCATATGCAATTTTAGGTTTTATGGGATCTCATATGAGATCTCATATGATATTTTCACGCTGGTGTGTACTTTCTATTTAAAAATAGAGTGATAGATTCATAGATCAGTAGTTAATATGTATCTGATCTTAAACATATGAATATTTATATGTGTTGAATTTCGAGGTGTATGGGTGAATAAATAATAAGCCCGATGTACGAGAATACACACAAGTATATTCAGTTACATTTGAAAGTGTTTATTTACATTTGAAACGCTTGAGCGCTTGGTCGCACGTCTTGCCACGATGGAGTCTTGTAATTGTCTGATGTGCCTGTGCGACACCTTGCTCACGTATGCACAGTACAGTGCCACTCAACTTGTACAGTGGAGCTCAGGCATATATACATACATTCCTTATATGCCTAAGCTAAATTTACTCATAATTCAACACGCCTCCTTAAATTTAGCTTTTCCTATACTTTCGTTTAATAATTATAACATAGCTTTAAATGTTCTCTAAACTTTTCAAACTAATTCGTCCCAAAGACTTTGTGAAGATACAAAGTGAAAATGAGTTTCTATATATTTAGAATTTTTCGTTAAATTTCCATATTTTCTTATACTAATCGCACCAGCATTATCTTCATAAATTCTTATTGTATTATTAATTTCAATTCGAAATTAATTAAAAAAATCTCTTATTAATTTTATCTCACTCACACATACAGATAGCGCTACATACTCTGCTTCTGTCGACGATTTGGTTACAATATCTTGTTTTTTTTATTTCCAATATATAGTATTACTATTCATTCTTATAACGTATCCCGTTGTAGATTTTCTGTCTACTATATCCCCTGCCCAATCAGCATCAACACAAAAATCTAATATATCAGACTTTACATTTCTTTCATATTTCAATTTTATATCTTTAGTGTAATATAAATATTTTAATATCCTTAGAGCGTACTTATAATGACCTTGATCATAACAATTTTGAAATCTGTTTAAATAATTCACGCAATAGCATATATCTGGTCTAGTACTTAAACTTATGTATAGAAGTGCTCCAATTAAATTTCTATACTTAATATCATTTGATGCTGATAGTGCCGGTTCACATTTTAAGTTTTGCTCCATTGGAGTCGTGTATAATTTTGCATTTTCAATTTGATACTTCCTCACTAAAGATTCAATATAGTCTTTTTGATCTAAAGTCATAATATTTTCATTACAATTATAATTAATATTTATTCCTAAGTACGTTTTAATCTGGCCCAAATCTTTCATTCTGAATTTTTCAATTAATTTCTTTTTAATAAATTCAATCAATTCTACATTTTTACTGCAGATTAATAAATCATCCATAAATATTATTAAATAGATTTTCTCATTTTTAATTTTTAGGAAATATAGACAATAATCGATCTTACTTTTCTTAAAGCCTAAATCATTCAAATATTCATCTAAACATTCATACCATACACTTGGACTTTCACGCAGTCCGTACAAAGCTTTTTCTAATTTGTGCACTTTATTGGTATTATCATCATAACCTTGAGTTTGTTTTACATAAACTTTAGATTTAATTTTTCCATTAAGGAACGCTGATTCGACATCCATTTGATCTACCTTTAACTCATTTTGCACACAATAGTTTAATAATATTTTTAATGTTTCAGTTCTTGCGACTGGTGAATAAATATCATCAATTATCTCCCTTTGTTGAAACCCTCTTACTACAATTCTAGCTTTGAACTTATTTTCACCCTTTTTTGTAAAGACCCGCTTTAAATCTAATGCCTTTTTATCTATCGGTTTTTCGACTAATTTCCACGTCTCATTTTTATTTAAACACTCAATCTCTCTATTCATCGCTTCTTGCCAATTTACACTCTCATTGCTATTAATCGCTTCATTATAACTTTCGGGATTATCAACGTTTACATAATTTACGTAAATACAATTTGTTATTGGGTTTCCATAACGATTTACAGGACTTCTCTTCCTTGATGACTTTCTCGGTACTATTAAATTGTCTTTACTAGAACTAGGTACGTTATTTTCATATTCATTATTTTCAGTGTTTCCATTTTCGTTATTTTTATTTTTATTTTCTAAATCATTTTCTCTTCCTCTACTCTCCCCGAGGGTTGAAGTAGAGGGAAGTATAAATTCATTGTTATTGTCATTTAATTCGTCATTATCACTAAATCCAACTAATTTTATATTTTCTTCAATAATATCAACATGTTTTGCCACAATTACTCTATTATTTAACAAAACTCTATAGCCTACCTTTTCGTAACCAACTAATACTCCTAAGTCTGCTTTTCTATCCCATTTACTTCTCCTTTTGATTTTCGAAACTCTAACAAAAACTCTACTTCCCTACAATTTTAAATTCCTAATATCTGGTTTTACTCCCATCATAATCTCATATGGAGTCTTTTTCTCAAAAGTATTTGCTAACGTTCTATTTTTCAAATAAACAGCCGTCTCAAGGACCTCTGGCCAAAATCTGTTGTCTATTTTCGCGTCTGCTAGTAAGCATCTTGCTGTATCCATAACCGACCTATTATACCGCTCGGCAGTTCCATTCAATTCGTGAACATACGGAGGGCATGGTTCACTATAGATTCCCTTTGTTTTTGTAAAGTTATAGATATCTTTATTTAAAAAGTCTCTTCCATTATCGCATCTTAAACGTTTTATTCTTTTTCCCGTTAAATTTTCAACTAAATTAACATACGTAACAATACAATCAAAAACTCATCTTTTCCTTTCAAAGTATATACTTTTGCCACTTTACTATAATCATCAACTAAGACTAGAAAATATTTTTCCCTCCTATATCCTACTGTTTTTTGCCGTCCATTTACATCCGCATGAATAATTTCTCCTATATCCCTAGCTCTATGTCTATTATTTTCAAAACTAGTATTAGTCATTTTGTTTTGTAAACACGTATCGCATTTCAAATAATCGTTTTCTAACTTACTTGGCAAACCTTCAACTAAATTATTTCGACTCAAAATATTCAGATATCCAAAATTAACATGTCCTAGCATTCTATGGAATTTTTCTTTCAAAGTCATTCCCTTGTTTTGATATTCTGTTAAATAATTTTGTTTATTCCCAACAAGGCTACTTATCTTGTATAGATTATTTACTTTATTAGCCACTGCTATCAATTTATTTTCGTGTGTATAAATTTTTGAAGTATTTCCCATTGAGACTATTTTAGCTTTATCAGTAATTTTCCCAAAACTCATTAGATTTCTATCCATTTCCTTAACAAAAAATACACCTTTAAGTTCTACTTCTGTTTCGTTATAATTTGTCACAAATTTCGTTATTACATTACCGATACTAGTTGCTTTCAATGCCCGACCATCACCTATTTTTACATTTATCGGATTTTCAAGTTTACTAAATTCTGCAAAATAATTTTCATCATTTATGATATGGTCAGAGCATCCGCTGTCTAAGACCCATTCTATTCTATTTTCGCAACTATTTACCTCTACACTGTTATTAACCTTTACTTCGGTTATGAAAGTCGTCTGGTCTCGGCTCGTATCCTGTTGTTCTTGCCGCTGTTGACCGCCTCGTCCTTGTTGACCTGCGCCTCTGCCTCGATAGCCGCCGTTACCTCTGCTATGGCTGTTTCCGCCTCGCTGCTGGTGTTGTTGATAGTGTGCGCCTCCTCGCGCTTGCTGCTGTCCTGCTCCTCTCGAGCCTCTCCATGAATTCCTCACGCTGCCTTAGCTCGTACACTCATATTGGAAGTGACCTTGCTTTTTGCATCTGAAGTATGTTCCATCCTTTTTCTTTTCCACTCTAAACACGTTTGAGTTTCTATTTCTCGAATTTTGATTTTCTTCTTTTTCTCGATTTTCATATAACTTAATTTTATTTATAACATAATCAACTGTCCTTTCTTGTTCTGGCAGCACATCAACTAAATCACCAATATGACTTAATGAACTTGGTAACATTCTTAGTAAATAATTTAATCTTTCTTTTTCATTTACTGTAGCACCAACATTTTTTAGTTCGATTATTAATTTTTCAAATTCACTGTAGAATTCACTTGTTTCAGTATAATCTCTTAACCTTAATCTGTCCAATTTATTTCTCACACAAATTTGTAATGCGGTTGACTCACGCAAATATAATTTATCTAGTTTCTTAATTATTTCATAACTGGTGTTTTCATCATTGACTAATTCCATTTATCTATTCGACAGTGCACCATATATGTAATTCATTGCTTTTAAATCTTTTTCACTCCACGTAGCTTCATTATCTCCATCGGCTCTTACTCTCTGTATAGCTTCTTCACATTTTTTCAGTTTCAACAATACTGTAATTCTCTTCTTCCATGTACTGTAATCTTTTCCATCAAAAATTGGTAATGTCATCTTGAACTCGTCCACCATGTTTACTCGTTTATTTTCTTTTTCGTTTGCTTCAAACACTTTTCTCACTTTATTTAAATTTATAATTTTTTTCACACAACTCTTGAATCGTTTTCCACAATTTTCTTCAGTTACAGTCTTTTCACTTTCTTCGTCTGATTCTACTTTCACTTTCAAATCATCTTCGTTGCCACGTGTTTCCATAACCACGAAATCTATTTTCTTTTATCATTATAATTTCCCCGAATGTTGATTATAAGATATTTTTTTTTCATACAAACCACGGACTCCTGCTACCATGTTGAATTTCGAGGTGTATGGGTGAATAAATAATAAGCCCGATGTACGAGAAGACACACAAGTATATGCAGTTATATTTGAAAGTGTTTATTTACATGTGAGACGCTTGAGCGCTTGGTCGTACGTCTTGCCACGATGGAGTCTCGTAATCGTCTGATGTGCGTGTGCGACACCTTGCTCGCGTACGCACTACTATACAGTGCCACTCAACTTGTACAGTGGAGCTCAGTCATATATACATACATTCCTTATATGACTAAGCTAAATTTACTCATAATTCAACAATATGAAAATGACCATTCCTTACACCTTGAACTACAAACCGTCGGGCCCGCCAAGTATGTACGGGAGATCGGAGGACCACCCCTGCTAGAGTAGCTCTAGACTTCTCTTGTCCTTCCAAGATGCGTAATATTATAGAAAGTTCAAAATTGAGGAGGAATAATGAAAAATAGGGATGTGTTGGTAACTATGTAATTTTTTTATATAGGCTTTGACTTTTCGTAAATACCTGAAAAAATTCTTATGAATTTTAGAAATAAAAAGAAGGCATTATAGTTATATAATTAAAATAATTTTCACCCACACGGGCGTAAAGTACGTAGGTACTATAAAGTTTTGTAGGAGTGTGTGAGCTATTGGGCCTCTTGGGCGTTATGTAGTACTTTATGCCCGCTGGCTGAATAATTTTGAAGTTACAACGTGGGCGTAAAATGTAATTTTACACGCGAGGTACGAAAAGTTCTTATGGCCGGTACTTGACTATAATTAATTGATATTAGTACTTTCTTGTGTTTAATTTGTATAGAAGAATGAACAAATTTGAATACATTTCTGAGAACATAGTCATACAGTTTTTCGGAGAATGATTTGCATTACTTGACTATCGATAATTGATTTCACAACTTTCGTTTGTTTGATTTGCAGTGAACAATTTGAATGTACTTACATATAATTTGTTGAGCATCATTGACTCAAAGAAGTAAAAGACTTTTTTACTATAGTATTTATTTGACTTCTTTTAAAAAATCATAAATATTATTTTATTGATTATACAGAAAAAACTTCTATACTTGCCTTATTTTATACTTTCGTAGACAGTTTTATTAACAATATTATTATTTGTACAGTCATGAAAAAAATTATTACCATTTGTAGAGAGTGCTTATTGAATAGATGAGATCAGAATAAATAAAAGGACTATAGACAAATTGTTTTGTTAGAATATATTTAAAAAATTAATTTTTAAAGAACGTGTTGATTGCTTTGAAAAAATATTTAAGCTCTCATTAAAGTTTTTGGTACAGAGGGAGAGAGAGAGGGGGAAGAAAAAGAGGGTGGGAGAGTTTAGTAAATAATGTTTGTTAAGTATAAAACTATGTAGAATAGTAACCAAACTTATTCTTGCCTATAAGTTTTTACTTTTGTAAAAAAATTCTTTATTTTAAATATACTTTTATTTAAGAATTCTCGAAATCAAAAAGTATATAACCAAAAGAGAAAGATATAAAGGAAAAATTTTAATTTGACGTCACAAGAGTGTCACTTGATAATTTTGGATACTTTAGATTTTATAGCAAACCGCCATGATACATTTAACAATCCAGTAACTTTTCGAGTAATTCAAGTTTAAGGAAGTAATTACACTAGTAACCATTTTTTTTTAATTTTCTTCGTTTAGCATTGTCTTTAGATTGGAAACGATTTCACAATGATCTTCTCTTAAATTCTCCTTTTCATCTTTAATTTTCGAATTACATTTTATTCTACAAGAGTCGCATATTTCATCTTTATCCTTTAAGAATGGAAAACGAGCTTCCACTTCTTCTGAAATAGATCTCAGAGTCAAGGAATGCTTTGTTTCGTTGAATGAAACTATTTTAATTCGGGCTTATGAATTTTTGATGTCGATTTCTTGATAGTAGAGAACTGCTTCGTTTTCCGAGTCAAGTAGTGAAAAAACAAATTAAAATTAAAACAGTAGTATACTACATCCTTAAAAGTGCGTTCATACGCCGCGTGGATAGCGCGCACGATCACGTGTCTTCGTATTTTAAGGCGGTCTTACACCTATAGGCCTTTCTGCCCAAAATTACCTTAAAAATGATAACAAATATTATTAGAATAAAATAATCAAAATATATAGTAAATATAACTTATTTTGAATAAAAAGCCAAGGCAGAGTTCCTTAAACTCATTTTAACCTCAGTTATAGCATTTTCAAGAAAAAGAGTTTGTCGTAACCTTTCTGTGAGACTGCATGATGGATTTTCATCGGACAAAGTGCAAATTGTTCCTAATTTATATAGTTATGGGCCTAAAAGTTACAATTTTAAGGTTTTCATGTGTAAGTACCTTTTCCATGCTAAAAACCACAAAAATTTAAAAAGATGAAAAAAATTATTGCAAAAAAATCAGTTTTTGCCATGAGAAAGGTACTTATACATAAACACCTTAAAATTACAACTCTTAGGCCTATAACTACATAAATTAGGAACAATTTTTATTTTGTCACATGAAAATCCATCATGCGGTGTCATGTCAGAGAAAGATTACGACAAACTGTTTTTCTTGAAAATGCTATATCTGAGGATAAAATGAGTTTGAGGACCTCTGTCTTGGCTCATGTTATTCAAAATAAGTTATATTTACAATATATTTTCATTATTTTATTATAATAAAATTTTTATAATTTTTTTAGGTAATTTTGGTCAGAAAGGCCTATAGGTGTAAGATCGCCTTAAACCTTTTATTTTTTGAACCTTTAACTTCAAATTTTGGGGTTTTGTACCTTAAAGCTTTGAACCTTTAACTGAAGTTTTTGAATGTAAAAATGTATTTAAGAGAAAAAGAAACAACACGATTTTAAAGAGCAGGAAAAAATCTGTCGATATATGTCCTTTTTTTTTTTTTTTTTTTTTTTTCGAGAAACTCAGGGTATGATTGCAAGCGACTCGAATAGAGTGCATATAACACGAAAAATGTGCCGCGTGCACCCACTGCCCTGATTCTGGTGGATGTGCTCATATGTTACATTACTTATGAAGATGGAATTCCCACTGAGATGTGATTATCAATTTCTTTTGGAGAAATTAAGGAAAAGACAAATAATAATTGTCATATTAAATATTTATTTATATATTTTTAATTTTTACCAATAAATCTGGTGTAGAATGGATCTTTGATTTTATATATAATCTCGCTGTATAATCGTTTGTTGAATTCAATGTGATTGTCACTTATAATAGTTTATTAATAAAATTATACCCTCGTATTTCATCAGGGGCAGACGGAGTCCGCGATCGTTTTCGGCTGTAACTAATACGCACGGGCGCACATCGCTTTTTTATAATGCAAATAAATTGGATTAAAGATAATTTCGACGATGAGTCGAGATCATTTTTTTAAACAAGTTAAATTAGGGCAAGACGTATGCGGTTCAATTACAATATTTGGAGAATGCTAAATACAGAAAAATTGCTGTGCGTGGGTTTTCAGCATTCAATGTCGCGCTTTGGGACGCGACGTTGTCGAAATTCGCATGAATATCGAAAAAATAACTCATGAAAGTTTCGGTCTAATTTAAATGGTACATCACATGACGTAACAGTATATGTGGTAAACCTCTTTTTTGAAACAGTTTAAAAGATATTATTCTTATAATACTACCAAAATAGATGAAGGTACTACCACCACATGCTAGACTGTCTTTAAAATATGAAGTGAGTAATCGAGTTTCTACATTGTTTTAAGAGGCCGCTGGGGGAAGCGCCAAGGAGAGAGGCAAGTAGTAAGCAAGGTGGCGATCGCGGGGCGGGGGGGGGGGGGGGTGAGATTGGGCTAAATTGAGATAATTTTTCAATGCAACTAGGACATATACTAAAAAACTTTCTTTATAAGGAAGCAAAACGTCAAGATATATTATCTATCATCTTTATAGTAATAAATATAAAATTATTATTATTATTAATTAAATTATTATTTATTTTTATAAATAAATTATTTTGAGCACATTCTATTTTATTGTAATATACGAAATATTTTTATGCAATTATTAACTTAAGAGGACGTCGATGTTAATGTATTGGAAATGGAGGGTGGCGGTGTATTCACTATAACACGTTTTTATTATACCAGTTTTGCTATATTTATTAACGTTTCCTTATTTTTCAAATCTCCACTCTATTAATCCAATAATCACAGAAAAATCTTTCAAAAACTGACTAAACTGAGTTCGGCGTCCCCTTAAGGGGATGTGAGTACCGACGTTATTTTTCAAACGAGCATAACTCACGCAAATATCAATAGAATTATCCAGAAAAAAATCTACATGTAGTGTTTGCGTGTACGGAGCGCTTGACAGACGTCTTTTTCCAAAAAAATGATGAGAATTTATTTAATTAAATAAAAACCGTACTGTCGGTAAGTAGGAATCTACAATTGACCTACTTATCAAACGAGCATAACTCACGCAAATATCAATAGAATTATCCAGGAAAAATTCTGCATATAGTATTTGCGTGTACGGAGCGCTTGACAGCCGTCTTTTTCCAAATAAATGTTTGAATTAAAAAAAATATTTAAATTAGGGTTGCACATCCCCTTAAGCGAAAGTTTATATAATTGCATTTAATGAATGAGTAATTATAATATAAATATATATATATATATTTATGTGTGATTTTAGTGTGCTAACGTTAGTCCAGCAGATATTAATTACGACGAGACTATTAGCACGCTGAGATATGCCAATAGAGCGAAAAATATAAAAAATCACGCACGTGTGAATGAGGACCCTAAGGATGCTTTATTGAGACAATTTCAAATTGAAATTGAGCAGTTACGACAACAGTTGCAGGAAAATTGCCCTGAAATTTCCGAGTCGGAAGGAGAATCAGAGGAAATTCAACATGTTATGAATCTACGAGAAACAAAATCTCCAAAGAAATTAATTGCTGCATCGGAATTTAGTCACGGAGAAAAAGAAGACAAACCCGAAAAGTATTTAGAGACTTTAAATGACATAGATATAATTGAATTAAAACGTACGCAGTAAGTATGAGTATATTTAGTATTTAGTATATTTATTCTAGAGTAATATTACATAATTAATTATTACACTAGTATTCATAACATTACATTACATTATAGTAACCCTGAAAAAGAAAATGGGATTTTCTGTTCTCAGGTCTGGATTATGCTATGCGTGTCATGTCACACATTACATGCACTAACATACACACTCCTACTTAAATAAACGCTGTATTATCTTATTTTTTAATTTTGATAAATGCAACATCCAGTTTAATACAGTGTAATAATAACATTGAATAAATCGATTTATAATTAATTCAACATACTTTGTAGAATTGAAACCATAATACTTAATAAATTTGAGATATTTAAACAATAAGAATGAGTTTTCCGCTCCGGATTCCAACAACGCCCTTACCGTTATCGACTACCCATTCGGAGCTTGTAAAATTGCTTGCGGTACTACGCGGTACAGCGCACGGACTGCGCCGGCCTCGTTGCCTACATAATAACCTTTTATAATCTTTAATTCTTTATCTATTATTCTGGATTCTTAATAATGAATGGAGTAATATTTTATTAATTATTTTATAAAATAATAAAATTTCAAAATTAACAGCAATATAGTAACTCTTGTACTAACGTTTCTTTTTCAGTGTAGATAATATTTTTTTTTTTGTTTTCGCAGTTTTTTTCGGGAAGATTTTATACTCTGAACTCAGAGAGGGTTTTTTGAGCTTCAATGTACTTTCATCTATCGGAATAATAGCATGGTATTGTAACGTGCCTGGTGTAGATTTAGCCTTGTCGAGTCTTGGTTTTAGTTTCAAAACCGTTTCTTCATTCGATGCTTTACTGCTATAAACAACTTTGGTTTCTTTGCAGTAATCTTTAACTCAGTTGTAACGATGCACCTTGTTAGTAGGCGCATCGTTACGAAAATGCGAATGAGAGAAGCTTTCTCTCTCGTAGAACGCGTGCGCTAGAGAGAGAAAGCCGACAAACCTGTCAACGGCATGGGAGAGCGAGCGTACGAGTGTTACATACATGTACACATGTATGTACACACGTACCGGAGCTCGTACAGAGAGGAGAGAGACCACGCGTCGCGCAGGACGCGCAAGCTACAGCGCGCCCCACCGCGCCGACTATACAGCACACGGCGAGCGAGTATAAATGCCGCCTCGCGCGCCGTGGAAAAGTATTCTCTCAGCCCAGGGCCATACTCGCTAAGCCCTGGAGCCCGCCGACGGAGCGGAGTATACGAGCGCACTCGTTACTCTGCACCCGAAGCGTCGCTGAGACGATTGCCCCGGGTATACGAGCGCACTCGTTACCCGGGTGTTGTCCACGAGTAGTGGGAGCGCACTCGCCTACTCGTGGAGAACCGCGCTCGCGACCACCGTATTCTAGTTATTCGTAAACTTGTATATAATGTCGCGCTCCGCTGTTTTATATGTTACAGATCTCCGCCAAACGCGACCCGTAGTCACCGATGATGAATGTACCATTTTTTATTATTAACATTAAGTTGAATAAATTGTTATTTTTTTCCTACTTATCTGGCTTTGTAAATTTATTTTAATCGCTCTCTCCATTCGAATCCTGCTCGATTAGCTATCCTCATGAGAGAGCAATCCTTTCGCATGAATACTACCGTTTCATGGGGCCCGAACAGGGACTAGTGTTTTCAATTTACGCGGTATAATGAAAGAAAATCATTCAACTAACATCTAATACTGCAATAAATTATACAAAGCAAAATAAAAAAGTTTTTGTTTCGAAACCGGTTAATACTAGCAATTATGGAGAAAGTCGGATGGGTTTATAAGCTCCGAAAGGAGCAACTCATAGATGAACTCGCGAAACTAAAGATCGATAACACAGGAAATGTAGCGGAATTACGACAACGCCTAGTAGCGATAGCGAAAATAAGTCCGGAACATTTTAAAAATCAACCGGAAGACGCGGAAGAGTACGATAAGGGATTAGATAGGACCCGCGATTTGGAGGAACAGCCAAATAACGCATCGACACCACAGAACACGCAAACACCATTTGTAATACAGAACCAGGATACCGCCTCGACACATATAAATTACATAACCGTGGAAAAGACGACCGCGAAAACTCTAGACCAGATGCGAAAATGGAATTGTCACTTCGACGGTCGCGACGTGTATTGGTTTCTAGAGAGAGTTGAGGAGTTACGGAAGGCATATGGCTTCATCGATGCGGATCTTCTCATAGGGTTTCCGGAATTATTACGGGGAGAAGCCCAACTTTGGTATCGAAATTTAGAAAATATAAATAATTATATGGAACTTAAAGAATCGTTGCGCGGTTTCTATATACCACCGGGAGAGCGACGGAATCTTGATCGAAAAATAAGCGAACGTAGGCAGTTAAATGGCGAAGTATTTTGAAGCTATGCAACGTCACTTAGTACACTAATGCGCCGTCGAGGAGACATAAATCGCGAGACACAAATCGATAACATTTATTATAACATGCGCGCCGAATTACTATTGCACATTCGACGGGCGGATTTTAACAACGTCAATGAACTCATCCAGCACGTAGAAGAAATAGAGGAAGTATTGGCACAAACGGTTAAAGAAATAAAAGGAGATAGACCGAGGAATAACGCCGGGGATATTATGGAAATTACGACCTCATACGACAGGAACAGGTGCTGCTGGAGATGTAAGCAACGCGGACATAGGAGAATGAACTGTCGAAATAACCAGAGGAAATTTTGTTCATATTATGGAACAGACGGTATATTAACACGCAATCGCCGGTGTCACAGTGATATAGATGCGCCGGCAAACGAAAAGAGGATCGAACCCACATCGGGGCAGACCCGACCCGCGCAAACAAGACCCCCGATGTCGACAGCCGCTATTTCGTTCGAATCAACACCGGTCGAGAGATATTTCGAGGCCTAATAGATCCCGGATCAACAGGCTCATACATAAACCCACGCGCAGCGAATAAATGCCTCACGCAAGGGTGGATAAATCAAGCGCAGCGAAAGGCAGCGCGGGTGGCCCATGATACGCCTGCCACTTTTGAAAGCAGTATGTCTGGAGAGTGCCGGATACAAGGCAAAGATTACGACACCGTTTCTTGGTTAAGGGTTAACAACCGATGTTTTACTCTGAATGGACGTACTCGTTAAACTGGGGCTACAACTAATGTTGAACGGGAGAAAGATCACGGCAGGAGAAACAGACGGTGAGGAAGGGCTATGTTCCGTCGGAAAACTAGTAGATATACCTCAGTTAACGGTAACCCAGGAGGAACAACTAGAGAAGTTCATAGAACAATGAATGGCCGAGTTTGAAATTATTAAAGGTGTTACTCCATTAATCCAACATAAAATCAGGGGTATCGATCAGACACCCATTAAACAGAGATACCGTTCCAGAAATCCGGCAATGCAAGAAATAATTAATCAAGAAGTCGAGAAAATGTTAGAAGAGGGGGTAATTCAACCGTCAGAAAGCCCGTGGAGCTCCCCAGTCGTAATTACGAAAAAGAAAAACGGAAAACGCAGATTTTGTATCGATTTCCAAAAGATAAATCAAATTTCAGAGAAGGATGCTTACCCACTTGCGCATATCAACGCAATCCTAGATAAACTCAGAGGAGCAAAATATTTTTCCTCGATCGATTTAAAAAACGGCTACTGGCAGGTAGCCTTAACACCAGAAAGTCGCGCAATAACCGCGTTTACGGTACCGGGGAAAGGTTTGTTCGAGTTTAACGTCATGCCCTTCGGACTTCACGCGGCCCCAGCAACGTTTCAACGTCTGGTAGATCAAGTAATTACACCCGAAACGGCACCGAATGCCTTTGCATACTTAGATGCCATCATCATAGTAACAGATACGTTTGAGAAACACATAGAAAAATTAATTGAAGTATTTCAACGGCTTCGGGAAGCACGACTTAAACCAAATTCCGCGAAATGCCATTTTGCCCGGAACAGATTGACATATCTAGGGCACGTAGTAGACCGGGAGGGCTTGCGCACCGACCCCGAAAAAGTCGCAGCCATTGATAATTTACCGCCCCCGGCAAACACGATAGAATTAAAAAAATTCATGAGTCTTTTATCGTGGTATCGTCGTTTCATCAAAAACGTGTCACAGATAGCTTCACCGCTGAATAAATTACTCAAAAAGAAAATTAAATGGTATTGGGACAACGCACAACAAGAGGCTTTCGAGGAATTAAAACGTAGACTAACGGAAGCCCCCGTACTAGCTTGTCCGGACTGAACCAAACCATTTATTCTACAGACTGACGCAAGTCTGCAAGGACTAGGGGCCATGCTTGCACAAAGCGACGGCACAAAGGAGTATGTCATTGCATACGCGAGCCGATCACTGAATAAAGCAGAGAAAAATTATTCCGTAACGGAACTATAGTGTTAGCCGTGAAATGGGGGATTTGGAAAATGCACCATTACTTTGAAGGTTATGAGGTTACCGTAATAATCGACCACCAATTTCTAAAATGGCTCAATAAGATAGAAAATCCATCGGGTAGACTAGCTCGCTGGGCAATGTAATTCAGTCAGTGGGATTTCGAGGTTCGTTATCGCAAAGGCAGCGAAAATACCGTGGCAGACATACTTTCACGACAGCCATTAGACGTAGGCACGATCGATGCGAAAAAGATGATTGGTACGCACATAAAATCACCGCCGTACAAACAAAACCGGACGAATATCCAGAATACTGCATAAGAGACGGACGACTATACCGTCACATTCTCCATTCGCTCGATTTGAAAGAGAATGATCCTTCCGACGAATGGAAAATATCCATCGCCAAGTCAGAACAGGAACGCGTGTTCAAGAAAATCACGACAATCTTACCGCTGGTCACTTAGGTATCGCAAAAACATTACACAGACTAGCGCGATTCTATTATTGGCCTTGAATGTACAAAGACGCAACAAAGTACGTTAGATCATGCTTAAGCTGCCAACGTCATAAAGCGCAGCAACAAGCACCAGCCGGTAAAATGCACACCACGTACGTCGACCAACCGTGGGAGATGGTTTCTATTGATTTGGTGGGCCCACTCCCTCGGTCTAACACCGGACACTCAACATTACTAGTAATGCAGGACCGACTCACGAAATGGATAGAATTAAAAGCATTACCTAAAGCTACCGGAGCCACGATCGCTAAAACAGTAAAAGAACAGATCATTCTCCGATTTGGCTGTCCGAGAACTATTCTAAGCAACAACGGCAAACCATTTATTAGCGAGACTTTGAAAATCTATTAAAAGACGCCGGAATCCCACCTCGGAAGACACCACCGTATACACGGCAATGCAACCCCGTCGAACGTGCAAATCGTACCGTTAAAACCATGATAGGGCAATACACCAGTAGAAACCAAAAAACATGGGATTTGCATCTAAACGAAATAGCATTCGGGTTTAACTCCGCGCAGAGCGAGGCAACGAATTATACACCCGCATATTTAAATTATGGCCGCGAAATGATATCACCTGGAAGTTTGCATCAAGAAGTAAGAGTAGGTTCGGGGAAAACATTAAAAGATAGGATAGAAGAGTTAAAAGACGCGATCGAGGTAGCAAAAACAAGCACCGCAAGGAGCTTTAACAGACAACAAAAACATTATAATATTAGAAGACGCGATTGGCAACCGATGGTAGGAAACCTAGTTTTAAAAAGACAGATCACTCTTTCCAATAAAGCCAAAGCGATCAACGCAAAATTACTAGATAAGTTTGCCGGGCCATATACGGTAAAAAAATGCATAAGTCCAGTAATATTCGATCTACGAGACGAGAGGGGGAAATTAGTACGGAATATTCATATAAAAGACCTCAAACCCTTCGTCAAACCGGTATAAAAGCGAGCGAAAAATTGTAAGGGCAGCTAGTCCACGATGGTAGCCCAAGCGTTAAACATTGTACACGAAACAGCGAAAATAGAATTGTAAGAATAAAATTGTACAGGTGATCAATCTTAAAGATTAAGAAAGCGATAGGCGAAAATTAACGACAATTTTTTCAAAGTAGCTCAGTTCGAATACAACCGGCAACCAGTAACAATGAGGGTAATAGAGACTATCAACGAGCTCCTCCGAGAATGGGACGAGCCATATATTCCCGAGGGTACACAATACCAACCAGCTCGGGAATATGTGCCAACATTCGGCCCATCCTCGAGGAGCAAGAAGTAGAAACGGCACTCGCGCCGTGGAGACAAATACCGCGACCGCACTGCCCGATAACGGAGTTAACGCCGTCGCCCGTCGCAACTACACCTTCATCAGCAGAATACCCGAAATCGACCGCTGCCCCTGCGGGAAGGCAGGATTTTTTTGGGGTGCACCAGCGGACGGTGCCGCTGTACTCTCGGGCGTCTCCGGAGCAGCGAAGCAAACACACACCAAGGCGGAGAGAGACGTGTTTCTATACGACCGGGAGGAGCAACCAGCACTACAACAACCAAGGCCACTACCGAACTCAGCTCCTGGGTGGAGACGATCGTACACCCAGTTCAACCACTCCACAACGTGGCTACCGCACTGGCTGGTGAAGCTGCCAAACGGGCCAGAGGTAGAGGTGCCTATCGGGTAACCCAGTATCGGGTAACACACGACACATGCATGTACACATGTATGTACACACGTACCGGAGCTCGTACAGCGAGGAAAGAGTGCAGGCAACTGAGTAGCTGACTTCCCTCTCCCCCGAGCACCACAACCACGCGTCGCGCAGGACGCGCAAGCTACAGCGCGCCCCACCGCGCCGACTATACAGCACACGGCGAGCGAGTATAAATGCCGCCTCGCGCGCTGTGGAAAAGCATTCTCTCAGCCCAGGGCCGTACTCGCTAAGCCCTGGAGCCCGCCGACGGACCGGAGTATACGAGCGCACTCGTTACTCTGCACTCGAAGCATCGCTGAGACGATTCCCCCGGTATACGAGCGCACTCGTTATCCGGGTGGTGTCCACAAGTAGTGGGAGCGCACTCGCCTACTCGTCTACTCGTGGAGAACCGCGCCCGCGACCACCGTATTCTAGTTATTCGTAAACTTGTATCTAATGTCGCGCTCCGCTGTTTTATATGCTACAGATCTCCGCCAAACGTGACCCGTAGTCACCTATGATGAATGTACTATTTTTTATTATTAACATTGTGACGTAGTACTTTGTTATACCCACTATATTGAGCTCGTTTATCAAAACGACCCCAAAACAAGCACTAAACCACCTTACCTTCGTGACCCCTAACCGAGTCACACCCCGACCTAAGACTTATATCTCAACCGAGGGGGTTCTAATGGTGAGCAACAACTACAACTCTCGTTACGCCAACGATGAGACAGTATTGCGTTACTGACTACCCACGGCGATACCTTTTCTGAATTCCTGAAAATAAGACTCGAGGGACAACACAAAACCACACTCGCAAATAATGACCAGTATAAGACTTGGAGATGAGTATGACTTCATTAAAATAAATTAGAAAAGAACTCCCAAAATGGCTGCCGGCTACTAAGTCAGACCCCTCGGTCTAACCAACTCAAGATGGCGTCCCCTTCCGAATTCGTCTCGTTGCTTCAAAAACCTGTAAAGAGAGGAAATACCCGCACACAATAATCTCGAAAGTTGAAATCCTTCTCGAAACACTCTGGAGCAATCTAGCTTCGCCTGCCACTCTGCACCTAAACTGCTCACTATAAAACTACTCAACTCCTGGATGGCACACGGACTGTTACCGCAACCTCAATTATAACTTCTGTATTAAGGAGCCCTCGACCCGTAACTACTCACGAATAAATCCCTGCTTCCTCACAATATGACTCTTAGTATGAACTAATAATACGTTAGTACAGTGTCACTAATGCAACTGTTGCTACTGCTGGCTCAAGAACAAGAGAGCGCTTCTTCTCGGTGCTGTCAAGCCTGAGCCTTCCGTCCCGATCCTTTCTCTTTACGTGGATACCGTTCATTGGCCCGCGTCCCTGGACTTGCTCACTTTTGTCCACCAGATCATGACTCGCAACTACCTTGAGTCATGATAGGTCTGTGCGTGAACATGCGCGGCCCCTGTATCACTTGCTGCACCGCCCGGTGGCTCAACTATCGTGCGCGCTCACCCTTCTACGTTGCTACCTACTCTATGCGTGAGCTATCACACAGCGCTCCTCCCTCTATGCCTCTTACTAATTCATGCCCGCGCGCACTAGTTTCAACTCTCTCTCTCTCTCTCTCTCTCTCTCTCTCTCTGTCTCTCTCTCTCTCCCCGCGCGCGCTTGGCCTGCTACTGTACGACGGCCGGTGCCATCTCCCTCTCCACTACTCTCTCTCTCTCTCCCCGCGCGGCACCTATCTTGCTGCTACGCCATCGCGTATCTCTTACGTATACTTCTGCGTACTCCCACTATTTTCCCTGCGCGGACTAGTTGCGCGGCACTTAGTCTGCACCTCTACCGCTATCATTCATATCGCGCTCTCGTGACGTCGGCTCTCGACGCCGCTCACCGGGTTACGCGACTCTCTTGTGCGCCTGTACTCTCTCGGCCCCTTCCCCCTCGCGCCTCTCTCTCTCTCTCGCGTGTGTCATGTTTCCGCTCGACTCGGCCATGGTGTTCAAAAGTGTGTGTGTGTGTGTGTGTGCGCAACCCGCTCAACACCCTCGCCGCCGGCGCACACAACATGGCGGAGCCGGTCGAGCATGTGCTTACAGCGGCTAATGCTAAGTCTGCCGATGCATGTGACATCATCACAACATTAAGTTGAATAAATTGTTATTTTTTCTTACTTATCTGGCTTTGTAAATTTATTTTAATCGCTCTCTCCATTCGAATCCTGCTCGATTAGCTATCCTCATGAGAGAGCAATCCTTTTGCATGAATATTAGCGTTTCACAGTTGTACAGCTCTTTTGGCGTTAAAATATGATTACTGGAAGAAACTTGTAGACTAGCTCGTTTTGCACCTCGTTTTAGGTTCGCGAGTTATATGAGTCACCACATAGGTACTTAGACGCATCGGCCAGCCAGCCTCCTTATCGCTCCGAATGGAATCTGCATGGACAAAGAGAAGCCAGAAGACAATGAAGGTGCAATATATACTTTTCATATATACTTTTCATATATACTTTTCATATATACTTTTCATATATACTTTTCATATATACTTTTCATATATACTTTATACATATACTCTCTTTATACTCTCTTACTTCACTTCGCATCGACGATCGCCAGTCTCTGTCGGGCATCCAACCTGTAACGACGTTTTAATAACTCATTATTCTAATCAACACCCTTTGTTCGATTACTTACTTTGGCGAGTGTTACCTGTGTGTGTGCTACCTTTCCTTGGTGATCCACCGGGGCCTGCCACATAACTCGCACCTATACCATCGCACGCACATTTGCCATGTGCTGTGGCATAAAAATGCCACTCAGTAGTAACTCCAAAATTTTTGTCGTGAAAAAGAAGATTTTGAAATTTGATTTATTCTTAAAATGCTGACCTGCTCCATCAGTCAAATAATAAACTTTCTTGACTGCAAAATTAGTTTTAATGTAAGATATTACAATTTTTTTATATTTATAAACGGCTATGGTATCATGATTTAAATTGTCGGAAATTACAGCAATGCTTACATGTTTGAGTTCATTATTTTGTTTTATAGTACACTACAATTGTAAAAACTGTTGCCTGGTTATTATTCCAGTGGAAGAACTGTCTAGAATTTTGTATAACGAAAGCATAATTTTCTGCGAAATGGCAACACATGAGAAATTCTTCTTCTTGAAGATTGCTTTTTAAGTTATTTATAAAAAGTGATTGTTTCTTAGCGAAAAAATCGTGAGTTTTTAATTTTATTAATTTTTCCCCCAGTTTGTCCATAAATTCGTGCACATTTACAGTTTTGGAAGCTATTGTACACCTATCTGTTTGAAACCATGATTGATACTCGATTTGAAAAATACCATTTTCATGAAAACATTCAAGCAAATGTTTTCGTAATATAGACATATTGGGGCAATCCAAACAGTCACCCAAATAGCATCTATCGTGTACATCATTACACACAATTGCTTGGATGCAATCGTGGTAGTTTTTAAGAGGCAATTGAGTGTCTTTAATTAAATTTTCTATGACCATAGCACTTAGCATGAGCTTCACATTTTCGTGATGCATACACACGCATACATTGTGTGTACCCCTACTCCCAGTTAAAACACAATGTGGGGGCCTCAATTCTGTAAATTTAGTAAAACCAATATTAACGCATTCGTCTACTCTTTCGCGTTCTATTTCTAGCAGAAAACATCTTGGACACTTTTTGGAAAATATCATTTCCTACGTAAAAAATATACAGCTTTCGATGTAAAGGGTAAAAAAATATTAAAAATATACTTTTCGAGATATAACATGTAAAAACAAAAAAAAAAAATATTATCTACACTGAAAAAGAAACGTTAGTACAAGAGTTACTATATTGCTGTTAATTGAAATTTTATTATTTTATAAAATAATTAATAAAATATTACTCCATGCATTATTAAGAATCCAGAATAATAGGTAAAGAATTAAAGATTATAAAAGGTTATTATATAGGCAACGAGGCGGGCGCAGTCCGCGCGCTGTACCGCGTAGTACCGCGCGCAGGAAAGTCGGTGCGTCTACTCTTTCGCGTTCTATATCTCGCAGAAAACATCTTGGGCACTCATTGGAAAATATCCTTTCCTACGTAAAAAATGCTTAGATTTCGATCTAGAGGATAAAAAAAAATATTAAAAAAATCGTTTTCGAAATATAACACGTTTTGTACTTTTTGAGGGTGAAAATGGAAAATTTCGGGAAAACTGCCTACACTATTGGAAAGCTGAGGAAAAAATACATTGGGTATGCTTATCATAACATTTATTCAAGTACATTTCAGTACCTTAAACATGAGCTGGAAACAGCACGATTTGGCGCTCGCGCGCCGCGCTGGGGCAGTTGACATGAAACGCCTCACATACAGTTATGTATGAGAGGACGAAGGAGTGAATTAAGGAGGTTCATGCGCGACTCCCTAATCAAAACAGTGCTGAATGGAGAGGTTACGTAAAATTTAAAAAACCTATAGTTGTAATGTAATATGTTGATTTAAAATGATATAGTTAATGTATTATAAATAAAGTGTATTTAAGGATGTATGGGCTATACTATCAGCGTCGAATAACAGTACTACTAAAATTATTGATAATTAAATATAAAACCATATTTGCTGCCTTTTTATTAAATAAGTTTAGAGAAATAAGTCAAATGAGCAATATAAGCCCCTAAAATAAGAAATCAGACGAAAATTTGGACAAAATACGACCAAAAAAACAAGAATCAAATAAAATTTGAAGATGTGGCACCTTGATGAATGAAATTAAAAATGTATTAGAATATATGATTTTTAAAAGTCGAAATACTTCAAAAATTTTTATCTGATTTCTTATTTTGGGAACTTCAACTATTGGTCTTATGCCCTCCTACATAGTTTTTAAATAAAGAAGAAAAAAAAAGTCCATATAACAAATTATTGATATTTTAAATAGAAACGATCTTCTGACATCGATTGTATAGCCAATAATCCTTAACCTTTAGACTGCCGGAAAGCCTATACAGCGTGTCCAAAAAGTCTGGAAACACCCAAATAATTTCTCAGCTGAATTACTATTGGAAAATGTTAAGGTCGCCTTTGTAGTAATTTTTTACGAGGAATCCAATGGTGACCTTGGATTCGACCTTGGACCTCATTTTTGAGGTTATTTCAAGGTCAACCTCATTTTTTTAAATGGTAACCCCTATTTTTTATAGCGGAATCTGAAAGAGCGGAAAATTTTACGTCCGGATATGTATTAAGGTATGAGGTTGAGGTTGCCCCCAGAAGTCAAATTGAGGTCAAAGTATGATTTCTTAAAAATTTCGCGAGTTCAGTGGTAAAACCAAACAAACAAAGGTAAGGTTAGCTAAGTTCGAACGAAGACTTGAAGGTGACCTCTGATTCGACCTTGAACCTCATTTTGAGCCTCATTTTTGAGGTTATTTCGAGGTCAACCTCATTTTTTTAAATGGTAACCCCTATTTTTTTAGCGGAATCGGAAAGAGTGTGAAACTTTACGTCCAAACATGTACTCAGAACATAGTTCAAGAAGGACCTTGACGTTCATTTGAAGGTCATTTAAACTTAATGACGGTCTGATCTTGTGTAAACTTTTTAATTTTTTTAAACAGTCTAACATCTTATTTCAAGTGCTCGAATTATTTTCCATCCACTTTTTGATAGTAACCTAATCGATGATCGAAAACACCAACAGTATTTTTGATCATTTCAGTAGGAATGAGAGCTGATTCATTGTAAAATTTTTTGAAGCGTTTAAATATTGAACATTGTTACTTGTTATTTTTCGTATGGTTAGAGTGACAATAAACTATTATTCATTCCATAACCACCACAGAAAAGGGTTGGTCATCTTTCAAACATATTTTTTGAAAATTAAAAGTTCTTTTTATTTTCAACTCAAAATGTATTTTTGGATAAGGTCTACTACGAAGAGTAATAAAAATGAACAAACTCACTGATAGAGAAAGAATAACGATTCTCATGATGAGAGGTTGGGGACACATGCAGCGATCTTATATGGCCGTAAGAGATATTTTTAATGCTTCATTTAGGTTTGGTGGAACTCCACTATCATTTTCAACAGTTCAAAAAACTGTTAGAAGGTTTGAAAATACCGGCACTATCAGCGATTTACCTCGATCAGGCAGAACAATGTCAGCAGGTAACGAAGAGAAATCTTTAGATGTTGTGTTAACATTCACCGAAGATCCGCATACTTCCGTTCGTAGAGCTGCTCAAGTGCACGAAATAAGTAAATCATCTATTCATAACATACTAAAGAGAGAGAAGTTCCATCCATTTAAAGTAACGCTAATACACAAGTTAAATGAAGATGATTTCGATCGTCGCGTTGAATTCTGTGATGATATGATGGCACGCATCGTACAAAATCCAAATTTTCCATCAAATATAGTCTTCTCAGATGAAGCTACATTTCAACTTGACTCAAGCGTAAATAGGCATAACTGTAGATATTGGGCAGTTGAAAACCCTCATTGGGCAAGAGAAGCCAAGTCACAATATCCACATAAATTAAATGTCTGGGCTGGAATATTAAATAATAGGATTATAGGACCATTTTTTATTGATGGCAATTTAAATGCAGAAAAGTATGAAACTATGTTGCGGAATCAAATTGTTCCTGCTATAATAGAAATAGCTGGAGAGGACTTTAATAACACATGGTATCAACAGGACGGTGCAGCAGCTCATTATACACGAAACGTTCGCACATACTTAGATACAGTATTCATTAATCGATGGATAGGACGAAGAGGTGCAATTGAATGGCCAGCTAGGTCCCCCGATTTAACGCCTCTAGATTATTTCTATTGGGGTTATCTGAAGGATCGTGTATTCAAAACAAAACCCTTAAACTTAGATGAATTACGTGAAAGGATCATTGATGAATCAGCTCTCATTCCTACTGAAATGATTGAAAATGCTGTTGGTGCTTTCTATCATCGATTAGGTTACTGTCAAGAAATGAATGGAGAACAGTTTAAAAAAATCAAATGTGAGAGGCAAGGGGACTCACGTAAATCAAGCGCCCCATCGTGAGAGGCAAGGGGACTCACGTAAATCAAGCACCCCATCGTGAGAGGCAAGGGGACTCACGTAAATCAAGCGCCCCATCGTGAGAGGCAAGGGGACTCACGTAAATCAAGCACCCCATCGTGAGAGGCAAGGGGACTCACGTAAATCAAGCACCCCAAAGGGAACAGATTTTACTACGTCCACGTCGTTGTTCCTGGGTAACGCTAAATGTAAAAAAATTGAACTTGACATGACTTTTAAGGACAATGTCAAGGTCACCATTAGATTTCTCGTTGAAAACTACTAAAGAATTAACCTCGCTCAGTGTGATAAAAAGTTTACACAAGATCAGACCGTCATTAAGTTTAAATGACCTTCAAATGAACGTCAAGGTCCTTCTTGAACTATGTTCTGAGTACATGTTTGGACGTAAAGTTTCACACTCTTTCCGATTCCGCTAAAAAATAGGGGTTACCATTTAAAAAATGAGGTTAACCTCGAAATAACCTCAAAAATGAGGCTCAAAATGAGGTTCAAGGTCGAATCAGAGGTCACCTTCAAGTCTTCGTTCGAACTTACCAAACCTTACCTTTGTTTGTTTTGTTTTACCACTGAACTCGCGAAATTTTTAAGAAATCATACTTTGACCTCAATTTGACCTCTGGGGGTAACCTCAACCTCATACCTTAATACATATCCGGACGTAAAATTTTCCGCTCTTTCAGATTCCGCTATAAAAAATAGGGGTTACCATTTAAAAAAATGAGGTTGACCTTGAAATAACCTCAAAAATGAGGTCCAAGGTCGAATCCAAGGCCACCATTGGATTCCTCGTAAAAAATTACTACAAAGGCGACCTTAACATTTTCCAATAGTAATTCAGCTGAGAAATTATTTGGGTGTTTCCAGACTTTTTGGACACGCTGTATATAGGCTTTAGAGGAAAATCAATATTTTTTTGTGAAAAATAGTATTCCGGGGGTTTTCGGGGTATCTGATCACGAATCTGGGGTCAAATTTGACAAATTTACTTCATAGGGCCCGAAATACCCCCCCCCCACCCCCAAATGCCCCAATTTTTATATATTTCTAAAAAAAAATCCCCGGAGTAACAAATAGGGCAATTTTGTGGGGGGGGGGGGGGCTCCCTGACAAGAATTTATTAAATCTGACTTCAGATTCGTGATCAGCGACCCCGAAAACCTAAATAATATGATACTTTCATCGAGTTTTAAGCGTAAAAAAAATTCTATAATAGAAAAATTTTTTTTTCCGTATCCTGCCGGAAAGCCTATATATAGGTTCGACCTCTGACATGAACTTTGTATATAGTTGATACGTGATACAAGACACTAATTTGGCCACTTCTAAAGGGCCGTTTAAAGGTTCAAATCCCGGCAGTCTAAAGATTAACATGACTAACAAGGAAACTACCCGAGGTATCCGCCTCCGATTTTTCTGAATTTTTAATATGTTGTGGAGGATCAAAAAATAAGAGACAGTTATTTTTTATCGGCCCAATCCCTTATTAAAGGGGTGAAAACCACCCTGAAAGTTTACCTCCGAAAACGCGTTTTTCTTAATATTTTAAGTTCTAATTAATGTTTTAAAATGAAACAAAGTGGAAAATTCTTCTCTTTGAATGACGAAACTAGGAAGTATAAAATAACTAGCAAGTTTGGTCCCTAGGGGTGGCAACCCTTACTTTTTATTTCAGAACACCCCTATTTTTTTAACTATTTTTATATATAATATTTGCAATAAAATTGATTACTATAAAAATCATCTTTATGCTTAAAATAAAAAATTTAAGTTGACGTGTTACAGAGTTTTTCCAAATAAAAGCGTTATCGAGGGTAAATAACCCCTTAGGCGCAAAATACTTTCGAACCGCTGAAATAAATATTTTATGTTATATAATGCATAATTTATTTTTATTTCTGCTAATTTTTTTCTATTGGCCCAATTTCCTATTAAAGGAATGAAATGCACCCCTAAAATTCACCCGCATAAACGGTTTTCTCTAGATATCCCGAGTTCAGATTAAAATTTGAAATGAATCAAAATGGAAAATACTTCTCTTTGAAATGCAAAATTAGCAATGGTTGTTTCATCCCGTGGGGTAGCAACCCTCATATTTTATTTCGGAATAAACTTTTTTTTTTTAATTATTTTTGTATATAATATTTGTAATAAAATTAAATAATTATTGTCAAAATTAAAAATGAAAGTTGACTTGTTTCAGGATTTTTTCTAATTTTTTGTTTCATTTCAAATTTTAATCTGAACTCGGGATAACTACAGGAAACCGTTTTTGGCGGTGAATTTTAGGGGTGCATTTCATTCCTTTAATAGTAAATTGAACCCACAGAAAAAAAGTAGCCCAAATAAAAATAAATTATAAATTATGTAACATAAAATATTTATTTTAACAGTTCGAAAGTATTTTGCGCCTAAGGGATTGTTTACCCCCGATAATGCTTTTATTTGCAAAAATCCTGAAACACGTCAACTTTAATTTTTTATTTTAAGCCCACAAATGATTTTTATAATAATCAATTAATTTTATTGCAAATATTATATACAAAAATAGTTTAAAATATAAGTATTACTTATGTCGACTGCAATTTACGATCAATTGATAAGAATTTTTCCATTGGTCTTGCAGTCTTACAAATTAAATTAAAATAATTAATATTTATGGCAGTCAGATTGCCCTTGTTTTGGCAGTCAGATTGCCCGCAGAATCTGAAATAAAAACTTAATTAAAACCTGGAAAAACTTTGTTAGCAAAGGACGATCTGACTGCCCCCTACCAATAAATTGCCCAACGTTTCGAGCTCGCTCCGGCTTCTCCTCAGGGACTGAAATGAAACCCGCGATACACCTTCTTATATACCCCCATACACTCTTCTTTTCTCTTACCCCCACCACCATCCACTTTCCCCTCTCCAACTTTCCATTCTCACTTAAATTAATAAAGAATGATAAATGTTATCGAATTTACTTGACTCTATCATTAAATTTACATTATTCCGATTTCTTAGAATGTGAATACTTTCAAGGCTTTCCCTCTTATATTTATTCTTAATCCCCTGTTCCAAAATATCCACACTCCCAAAATCGAAAGAATGAAAACTATTTCAACAATGTTCTTTCAAACCCGATGTACAACTTGAGCTGCGCAAACTGTATTGATGTTCATATATTCTCTTTTTCAAATATCTACCCGTTTGACCAATATAACAACCATTACAATCCCTACAATTAATTTTATAAACTACTCTCGATTTTAAAGATTTATCATCCTTGTCTTTACAATTACTAAATAACCTTTCTAAATTATTATCGTTTCTAAAGAAAACTTGAATATTATGTTTACTAAAAACCCTTCTAATCTTTTCCGACAAACCTCTAACATATGGTAAACTAAAATATGCGTTCTTTCCATTTCTATTCCTTGTTTGATTATCTACCCGCTGCTTCAATCCACCATTATAAATTTCCCACACTCTCTCATCAATTATTTTATCAATAAATGTTACTGATAACTATTCTTAATAAATGTTTCTCTAACTAAATTTAAATTCTTTTTCCTAAAATCTTTATGTGACAATTTAATCGCTCTGTCAATGACACCCTTGATCGCACCTGTCTTGTTTCCGAATTGGTGGTGAGAATCAAAATTTAAAAATCTACCTGACCATGTAGGTTTTCTATACCAATCTAATTTCACTCTATTATTATTAACTCTAATGACTCTAATATCTAAAAAACTCAATTGATTATCTTTTTCAACTTCTTTTGTGCATTTAATTCTATCATGGATAGAATTAAACACATCCACCATTTCATCCACAAAACATTCAGGTACAACTGCAAAAATGTCACCAACATATATTTTAAAAATAATTGGCTGAAAAACCAACTTAGACAAAGCAACACTTTCCAAGTTTTCCATTACTAAATTCGCTATAACAGGTGACAAAGGTGATCCCATTTTGTTTCTTTAGAAACGATAATAATTTAGAAATGTTATTTAGTAATTGTAAAGACAAGGATGAAAAATATTTAAAATCGGGAGTAGCTTATAAAATTAATTGTAGGGATTGTAATGGTTTTTATATTGGTCAAACGGGTAGATATTTGAAAAAGAGAATAATATGAACATCAATATAGTTTACGCAGCTCAAGTTGTACATCGTGTTTGAAAGAACATGGTTTAAATAGTTTTCATTCTTTCGATTTTGGGAGTGTGGATATTTTGGAACAGGGGATTAAGAATAAATATAAGAGGGAAAGCCTTGAAAGTATTCACATTCTAAGAAATCGGAATAATGTAAATTTAATGATAGAGTCAAGTAAATTAGATAACATTTATCATTCCTTATTAATTTAAGTGAGAATGGAAAGTTGGAGAGGAGAAAGTGGATGGTGGTGGGGGTAAGAGAAAAGAAGAGGGTGTGGGGGTATATAAGGAGGGGTATCGCGGGTTTCATTTCAGTCCCTGAGGAGAAGCCGGAGCGGGCTCGAAACGTTGAGCAATTTGGTGGTGGGGGGCAGTCAGATCTTCCTTTGCTAACAAAGTTTTTTCCAGGTTTTAATTAAGTTTTTATTTCAGATTCTGCGGGGATGATTATAAACAAGGGCATTCTGACTGCCATAAATATTAATTATTTTAATTTAATTTGTAAGACTGTTAGACCGATGGAAAAATTCTTATCAGTTTAAAATATAAGGTTTTTCTGAAATAAAAAGTAAGGGTTGCCACCCCCAGGGACCAAACTATACTTGCTAGTTTCATAATTCAAAGAGATGAATGTTCGAGGGCAATATGGGATCGGACCGATAAAAAAAAAGGTGTCTCTTAGTTTTCGATCCTCTACAAAATATTAAAAATTCAGGAAAATCGGAGGCGGACACTTCGGGTAGTTTCCTTGTAAAATAACTTTTTTCACAAGATGTCGATATTTTAAAATTAGATATCGCTACCACAAAGCATCATTGATCAAACACAGGAATCTTTTATCGTTCTCAACCGATTTTAGTTTTGAAGATCTCATTTTGCTCATTAATTAATTTCACGGTAACTTGCTGGAAAAAATTCAAAATTATTCAAAATTCAAATAAGAAGCATTTATTACCTTTAATTGTACATTTCTTTACTGTATCTCTAAACTCATCAATCTCAGCTTTAATACGTGTTGTCTCAACTTTAAAAAAGAAAATTTGATCATATCATAAACTTATTGTACAATACTAAGTAATATTTATTTTGTATGTATTGAAATTATGGGTCTATAGTGACCTCTAATTCAGTATGAACCTTGAACCTTCACTTCTTACATGCAATTTTAAAAACAAAATAAGACTCGTCAAAGAAAGGTATCCATTTTCTCTATTTAACGTTTTATTTTTTCATTTTCATTACTCAATTTTTAACTATTGTAACTTTGTCAGGATTTAATATTTCTTAATTATAAAAAAAGAAAATAAAAGTTTCTTGTCTCTAATTTTCTTTTTTGAAATAGTTTATAAGGCTTTTCTAAACTAAATAAATACCGTTTGGAAAAGAATCTTTTTTCAATATTTTTTGAAATGATGCTAGAATAGGACATTATGCAATTAGTACGCAAAATAGGTCATTCCCGCACGAGTCGAGTTTGAAAAAAGAGACGAGTGTCGGTGACCTATTGCGCACGTGTTGCGTATACTATTTTTTCTAACAAGTTGGGCAGAGTTCGATGAGTACGCAAAGTATAGGATATTTTGCACAGTGCAGGAATGTTATATTTTGAAAACATATTCGGATTCGCAAAATAGAATTTTACACACTCCGTTAGGAAAAAAAATATCTCTAACTTGAATTTCAATGAACTATATTACTGCTTTCACTCTACTACTGAAGTTTTTCATATTTAACATCCAAGAACATATCCCAAAATGTTCGTGACACTTAGTTAATATACTCCTCTAGTACGTAATAGAACACGTCCAAATGAATAACTAATTATTCTTTTATAGTAATTTGTGTTACTAGAAGTTGGACGCGTTACGCGCGCCTTCACTCGCTTTCCGCGTCAAATCTATCTGTCTCTCTCTCTCTTACACGATGCCACGATACTACGTCATGAGATGCGCCCGCAATACAGCGTAACGTTTCAATCTCTTTTTTATAAAGGGATTAAAATATTACTTGAATTGTCAATTGACTTTTCTCGTCATTGCTGCCTGTATGATCGTTTTTCCCACAGTTTTACAGCGAGTTTTAAGACATTATAAAAGCAAATAAGATCAAAAATAAAAAATTTATTAAAACAATACCGATGTTTGTTATTTCTTAAAGTACTAATTATTTTGAAATATTTTCGAAAACTTGTTTTTTAAAGAATATTTGACAAATCAATTCAAAATTTTAACCACTTATTACACTTCTTAAAAACTATGTTTGGTTAAAAGTTCAATAAATTTTCTTTTTATTTTTGAGAAAAAAATTATTTTATAAAAAAGTATAAAGAAAGGAATTGATAAATTAGTTTGAAAAAGATACGTGTTTTGTAGAGATGTATAGTTTGTATATTATTAATTATATGAGTTTTTATGGTAAAAAAATTCGTTTATGAATTTCAGAGATATTTGAGGTTAAAACTGTTTTAGTCCTCTTTTTAAATCATAATTTTTCGGGAACGGCTTTATGTATAAACATGAAATTTATAGACAATTTTGTGGATGGTATAGGCAATATAGGATAAGTGACCGTATTAGAGTGCTCTTAAAGCAGACGACAGTCCGTATTAGTGACACTTTCTAGCTAACGATTATTAACAAATAATACGTTCAACCGAGTAATTTATGGGATAAATCGTCTTTTTATTGTTTCTTGTAATAGCCATTTATTATTTTTAATGTTAGAACCTTTATCTTACATCGGACATTCCAAAAAGAGCCCACAATTACGGACAGGCAGACTACTCGGAACAAGTATCCTATGTGTGAAATTTCACAAAGAAAATATAATTTGAAGTAAAGGTTATTTAGGAATTTTAAAAGGTTTTGACGATAATATTACAATCAATTATTTTATTTATTTTTCACACATAATTTAAAAAAAAGTAATACATATTACTTTATTCATATTTTATACATAATTTAAAAATTAGTACTTTTTAATCTTCATAAATGAATTTAATTATAATTATGTAATAAATTATCGCAAAAATTATAAATTTTGTTATTAAAACTTAATTAAAGGTCTCAGCAAATTAAGTTTGAGGAAGACACGGGCCAATGAATCGTAATTATAAAGAAAGCATTCGGAAGCAAAAAGTTGTCGCAAATTCATTGGATTATCATGTCTAAATTTATTTTTGTTAATTATATTCAGTATTCTATTTTGTGCTTTCTGTAGTATACGAGGGTCATTTGATAAGTACCTAGCCTACAAATGAAAACACCAAAATTTTACAAAAAATAAAATTTATTTTTCAATGTAGTCTCCTTTTAGTTGAATACACTTGGTCCAGCGGTGTTCCAATTTTTTTAACCCCGTTGAAAAAAATGTTTTCTCTTGGTTTGCAAAATAGGCCTCCGTGGCGGCGATTATTTCGTTATTGGAGTGGAATCTCTTCCCGGCGAGCGAATTTCTAAGTTCGGAAACAAAAAAAAGTCGCACGGAGCCAAATCTGGAGAATACGGTGGATGGGGCAGCAGTTCGTAGCGTAATTCGACCAATTTAGCCGTGGCGAGTGCAGAAGTGTGAGCCGGTGCATTATCGTGGTGGAAAAGCACTTTCTTTTTAGACAAGTGGGGCCGTTTTTCTTCTAACAAGGCGTCAAATCGGCTCAATAGTTCGGCGTAGTACTGTCCTGTGACCGTTTTGCCCTTCTCCAGATAGTCAATAAAAATCACACCTTGAGAATCCCAGAAAACAGTGGCCATCACCTTTCCGGTCGACGGGACCGTCTTCGCCTTCTTCGGAGCAGGTTCACCGGGTAAGGTCCACTGTTTTGACTGCTCCTTGGTCTCTGGAGTGTAGTAGTGAATCCATGTTTCGTCGACGGTCACGTAACGACGCAAAAACTCTTTTGGATTGCGATTAAACAGCTCCAAACACTGCTCTGAACTGGTCACACGGATGCGCTTGTTGTCTGCAGTCAGCAAACGCGGCACCCACCTTGCTGACAGCTTCCTCATGCCTAAAATCTCATGTAGGATATGCCACACGCGTTCTTCTGAGATGCTTACTATCGCAGCTATCTCGTGCACCTTTAATCGGCGGTCTGACAAAACGATATCGTGTATTTTTGTCACGTTCTCCTCCGTAGTGGCTGTTTTCGGAGCACCTGGGCGTGGATCATCAAAAACCGACGTACGACCACGTTGAAACTCGTTATACCAAAATTTAACGGTCGCCATCGAAGGAGAAGCATCCCCATACACTGCATTCAAGCGTTCTTTAATTTCACTGCGCGATTTCCCTTCCAAAAACAAGAATCGAATCACCGACCGATATTGTTCTTTCTCCATTTTTTCAAAAATCAACGGACACATTTGGTTTCACACGCTCTCAAAAATAAACTACAACTCCGATCCGGCTGAAATTTCGTCTGTAACCGTTTACAGGATGATACTGCACTGTAGTGTATTTCTGGTGCGATAGTGGCACCATCTGGCGGTGAGGCTCGGTACTTGTCAAATGACCCTCGTATATACATTATTTTGCCGAACACCATCCCATGCAATTATCCCATAATCAACGAGCGCGTCAGCACTTCGAAGGCAAGTATAGAAGAGGCCTGTGGGTCGACCGCACTATTCATTCGTTGAAATGGGTACCCGAGTTTTCGAAAATTTACTGCCTTTTAAATTTAATTATACTATGAAAAAATGCAAAATATATTATTTTTAATGTCTCATACGACATAATTTTCTTGATTTTGTGAAAGATAAAATTGAAATATTTAGTTTTTTTAATCGGTGTGGCTATTTGCACAATATCCACATAAAATACGTGACTCTATGTATATCTTTACGTAACTATAACTTATATATTACCTATATATGATCTTACAACTTATATTATAAGATCATTTTTGTCATTCAAGATATCTTTACGTGAATATAACTTATATATTACCCGATTGAAGTAAGTCACGAAAGTTTTCCGAAATGAAGTTGAGACACGTAAAATCTTAGATTCATGTATTTTTGAGCTAGCTTCTGCTATATCCACGTAAAAATTACAGACACGTACGGTGGTTTTATGGACACGTAAAATCGTAGATTCACATATTTCTCAGTCAGACTGTGTTATATCGACGTAAAAATTATAGACACATACGGCTGTCTTATGGATACGTAAAATCTTAGATTCACGAATTTCTGAGCCAGCCTGTGCTATATCCATGTAAAAATTACAGACTCGTACTGCGGTCTTAGGGACATGTAAAAACTTTTATTCACGTATTTTTTAGCATATCCGTGTTCTATCCACGTAAAAATAACTGACACGTACGGTGGTCTCATAGACATGTAAACTCTCAGATTCACGTATTTTTTAGCTTCCCTGTGTTATATCCACGTAAAAATTGCAGACACGTACGGCGGTCTACGTATCTCGCTCCGCTCGGTTGACAACCAATACCCGTGCAAAAATGACTCGCTTTTCGCACTAGTTGCGTAATATACTATTGCGGCCTAGGCCTTACATTTAGTATTTCGCGGCCTCTCTACGGGCCGCGGAAAGTCATTTTGCGGCCTGAGAATAAAAAATACTTCTTTGCCCTGCGGGCGCAAAAGTATCTTTTTTAAGATACTTTTGCGCCCGCTCCTCTAAAATTTCATAAAATTCGTAGATGCATGATTTTCATAGCTTTTTTTATTTGAAGATGAACATCTTTACAATCATACAAATTTATGGTGGATATATGATTATTTTTAACAATTTTTTTTTTTATTTATTATTTTGATTTTTTATTTGGATTTCCAAATCATTATTATAAAAAAAAAGAAAATTGAAGAAACAGTTCAAATCTCTATTCCTACAAGTATTTTATTGTCGTATAAAACAAAAATCAATTTAGCCGCGCTTTTTAGGCTCAAAAATCCCGAAAATCAATACATGAGTCACAAAAAATATGGTGTGCACCTAGGGCTAGTGGGCCTTTTGACCTCGTGTGTTTGCAGTACTCGTCTTCGATTCGCAAAACGCACTCGCCTTCGGCACAGCTCCCCTTCGACTCGTACTGCAAACTCGTCACTCGACGAGTGGGTCTAGAAAGGCCCACTTTACGCCTTACTAAGTAGCGGTTAGGCTCTGGAAAGGATCGTCATTGCAGTGGCTCAAATGATAGCGTAGATGCCCGGTAAGCAGAAGGTTGTTGGTTCGATCCCGCCCTGGGCCGTTATTTTTTCGTTCTCATTTTTGATCTTATATGTTTACCTTGCCTTTCCATATCCTTTAAAAATTCTTGACTGCACTTTAATTTTTATAATATGGTGCGTAATTCTTGACTGCTATTTATTGTGTCAAATAGCTTCTAAAAAAATTTAAATATGTACTTAAATCACATATGTATATAGAAAAAAGTGATTGATAAGTCAGTTACCTTCCTTATCTGTTATTTTTCGCCCTGAATAGCCATTAGATTCACTTATTAAATTAACATAAATCGTCGGGCGTTTCCTTCAATTGATAAAATAATATTGTCTGCTTCGGCTGAAAATAATGCAGACCCGGGGGGGGGGGGGCTTGGGAAATAAAATTTGAGAGCGGACTAAGTAGCGGTTAGAGTCTGGAAAGGATTATCATCCCAGTGGCGCAAATGGTAGCGTAGCTGCCCGGTAAGCAGAAGGTTGTAAATAACTTCTTTCTTTCTAAATACTTCTAAAGTTGCTTCTACAATGTCAGTATTGTACTTTACAAAAATAATTTTAATATATTTGTGGATTATAATTATGTTATTTATACATTTTTCTATCCCGTGAATCTTGTGAATAGTTTTTATAAGGAACAATTAAATCTGTCTCGAAATAATATAAAAATGTAATCTAATCATTTTCTATTGCCTTTTTTTTGGATCAGCTTTTATAAACCGATTTAAAATATTCTTCGTTTTCTATATCGTATATCCATGACATTTTTTATTTATACAGGAAGGGGCTTTCTACATAAGAAAGAACAGCGCTTGTTACTCCTTATCTGCCTTTGCCGAATCCGAATTTAAAATTCAAATCCAGAATAATATTCAAATTATTTTTATAAAGTACCACATTGACATTGTAGAAGCAACTGTAAAGGTTTAGCTAGAAAGATTAGTTTTACGTAGGATTTCATTGCAGGATCACCCCATGATTTTTAATATCATGTCCTATCTGTCAACAGTAGCAGAAGCAGAAGCTAATAACATAGTTTCTATTGATACTGCTTATGTACAAGAAGACAAGATATTTACAAATATATATTTTACCAGTGTATGAAGTTCTGGACAAGTGAAAACAAAAGCCAAGAAAAGTCAAGTTAAATAGTGTGATAAAATATATGTGCAGCGATATAAGACTGTAAATAATAAGAGGCATAAGGGAAATATTGTGTCACAGTTGCAGTACGATTATTAGATAAGTTGTTTTTAAAAGTTATCTATATTATATTCTTATGCATTAAAACATGTAGGGCACAAAACTTTGTGTATTATTATTTCGTTACAGAAATGATATGGCAAAACATGCTGTAATTATGCCAATTTGAATGAATAAATCTCCACCCGTACTTTATTTATTCACATTCTGATGTAAGAGATGCAATTAATATTAAATTATCCAGAATATAAGGATTCTACGGATGATGCAAGGGTAAGAAGTTTATATATTTATCGAATCAAACATTACAGCATCTATGATATTTACAGTCTCGTATAACGACAACAACAAAAAGTTTTTAGATATTATTGTGATTAAAATTTGACACCGTTGGAATAATTGGTGTAGGATTGTTGAATAAATAAGTCTTGAGATCAACACAACTAACAAACTTTAATATTAAATTAATAATCAAACTCTTCTTACGAATACAACCGTCTCGTGCGGAGGACGACATCCAAATGAAGCTCCCGTTCACTCTCGCTATACGCTACTACTTTACTCGCGTGATTGTGCTGCGTATACACTTTCTATCTCTCTGAAATAAATGTACCTGATACCTTAACACGCTTCCTTACATTTATATCTCTTGCAGTTACAATATTATCAAATTAAATCTAATAAGCTCCTTAACTTTGCAAATCTAATTCTACCAAGTGCGTTAGTTAATATATCGGCTAAATTCTTTTCTGAACTAACCCTCACAATATCAATGAAACCCTTCAAATAATTTTCGTTTTTTAAGAAATGATAATCTACTTCGATGTACTTTGATCTCTTGGTTAAATTACCATACTTAGTAATACTAACTGCTCCTGAGTTATGCTCATAAATATTTACAGGCGTCTTAATTTCTACCTTAAAGCTACTTAACAAGTCCTTTATTAATAAAACTTCGCTTACTGCATCTGACAGTGCAACATATTATGCAGCTGTCGAAGACTTTATAATATCACACTACCCTGTTTTCTTGATTTCCAATGAATCACATTCCCAAACAACTTTATAGTATATCCAGTTGTGTACTTCCTATCTACAGTCTCCTACCCAATCCGCATCAACGTAACATTCAAGAATATCTACTTTTTATTTCTCTTATATCTTAATTTTAAATTTTTAGTTAAATACAAATATTTTAAAATTCTCAAAGCATATTCATTGTAATAATTCTAAAAGCTATTTAAATAATTAACGATATAACTTACATCTAATCTTGTTCCTAAACTTATATACAAAAGTGCTCCTATCAGGTTTCTATACTTTAAAGGTTTATTTGATTCTTCCGTAGGTTCTAACTTTAAATTATGCTCCATTGGAGTCTCATACAATTTCGCTTGTTCAATCTGATATTTCCTAGCCAATGATTCAATATATCTTTCCTGATCTAATCTCATATGACGAAATTTCGTCATATTCAATAATAATTTCTAAATACGTACTTACTTTACCTAAATCTTTCATTTGAAATCTTTCTTTTAACATACTTTTTATGAAACTCAAATTTTGTCTATTCTTACAACAAATCAATAGATCATCCACAAATATAATTAAATAAATAATCTCATCTTTTACTCTTAACCTATACAAACAATAATCATATTCGCTTTTTACAAATCCTAATGATCTTAAATAACTATCGAGACACTCATACCGATCTCTTGGACTCTCTCTCAAACCATACAATGCTTTACTTAACATACACACTCTTTCTGTACCATCTTCATATCCTTCAGGCTATTTTACAAACACTCTTGACTTAACCTTCCCATTTAAAAACGCGGTCTTTACACCCATCTGCTAAATTAACAATCCGTTTTGCAACAATACGATAACAATACTTTTAAAGTTTGGGTTTTCGCAACTGGTGAATAAATATCATCCAGTATCTGTTTGTTGATATCCCCTTACAACTATTTTTGCTTTATACACCTTTTCAGCTTTCTTAGTATAAATCTGCTTTAAATCTAATACCTTTTCATTTTTTGGTTCTTCTATTAATTACCAAGTTTTTTTTTTCTTTAAATTATTCATCTCTTTATTCATAGCATCTACCCAAAAACTAGACTCATCACTTTCAATAGCCTCTTTAAAATTTACTGGACTATCAGCACTACAATAATTTACATGTATACAAAGTTATCATCATATCTACTTGGCCTTTTAATATTTCTTTGAGACCTTCTTATTTCAGGTACTTCTTCTACTTCGTTTTTATCATTTTCATTTAAATTTTCTAAATATTCATTTTCTTTATCGTTTACATTTTCAATCTTATCCTTTTCAAAATTTTCATTGAAATCCTCATTTTCTAAATCACTATCACCTTAAGTTAATGCACTTTACATCTTCCTTGACAACATCCGCATACCTCGCAACAATAACTCTATTGTTTATCAAAACTCTATACCCTGTTACATAATAACATATCAAAATACCTAAATCAGCTTTTCTATTCCATTTTTCATTTCTTTTACTTTCAGATACTCTAACAAATACTTCACCTTCGTACAATCTTAAATACTTCGTATCTGTCTTTTCATTAAAAAATATCTCATAAGGAGATTTATTCCTTACTAACGTATTTGCAATTGTTTTATTCTTTAAATATGCTGCGGCGCAGACTACTTCTGGCCTGTACCTCTTCTCTACCTTGGACTCAGCTAACAAGCACCTAGCACTATTCATAATTGTTCTATTGTACCTCTCTGCTGTACCGTTAAGTTCATGCACGTAAGGTGGACACGGCTCTAACTCAATCCCCTCTTTCTTAAATAATCTATATATATCTTTATTCAAATATTCAGGGCCATTATCACATCTCAGTTTCTTAATTTTCTTTCCAGTCTTATTCTCTACTAAATTAATATATTCTGAAAATGGCCCATTTAAATCTATATGTACTATCTCTAAAATGTCTTTTGTTCTTTTTCTATTATTATCAAAGGGGATGTTGTGCATTTTGTTTTCAATATACCTAGCACATTTAAAATAGTCTAACTCTACTTCATTTGGCAAACCTTCCAATATATGATTTTTACACATAGTATTTAAGTAATTAAAGTTAACGTGTCCTAACGTTCTATGCCACTTTTAAAGTCATTTTATCATTTTTAACTGTCAAATTAGATTCTTTAACTCTTACAATAAAACTAGTTATTTTATAAATTCTATTGTTTTTCCAAGCTATCTGCGACGTGATACTTTATTAAATAATTACTGCTAGATTAAGGAAAATAATTATAAGCTCGGTATCCTGCAAATACACGTACTCTACTCTCCTCTCACTTACCAAAAGGGAGTCCGTCGTGAAGGTCTTCCTCGGGCAAAGAAATACCTAAAAATGTGTGGATTGTAGGGGCGAGGTAAAATACAAATAACACTCAACTCACAACAATATTTATTAAATAGTTATTTTCTTTATTGCCTATAAATTACAGACTAACTAACGGTATGTTATTGCATTAAATCGCATTTACTCGAACTAATAACCAAAATCAACACACTGCTTTAGCTAAATTTCACCTACTAATACGTGTAAATACGTGCGCACTACTATTCTTATTTTTGGGCTCGGTGGCGCTGATTACTACGACTCGTCTTCACGCGACTACAGCTACTCACTCATCCATGCACACAGCCTAAACTAACTCGAACTGCTCCTTCTCTCTCTATCTCACTCTCATAACCTGAAATACGGAGACCGATAACCTATGCGTGACGTCAATTCCACGATTCGACGTATACGGTTCCGTCATAGCCGAAAATGCCTATCACACATGCGAGCACAGCTTATTCTCGCTGTGTTTCTTCTATCTTCCCGCGCGCCACTGTACGCCTGAAACACCGATCTCGCACGCGCACCCTGTTTCCTCACTCCTGGGATCCTAAAGACGAACTATAACTCCGCACACTCTATTACGCGGCCTACATATCTACAAATACAAATCGCAACATCAAAGCTATACACGTAAATCCGCCCCTTAACTATCCACAAGATCGTGAATTTCCTATGACCAGCCGCGTCCTCAAACAATAGACGATCACTCGTGTCGCGTCGCTTTTGTCGCCGCGAGGCTCTCGATTACCAGATATGCTCGGAATCACGCTCCAGCTCCCGCAGAACTCTTCACCAAGCATGCAACTTCCTATCCAACCGCGCACCTTAACTAAGTCTATCCCACCTTATGCCGACTCTTCTTGACGCACTTGGTGGTAGGAATGGCTCTCGCTCTCTTCCTGCCTTGTGCTGTCTTGGCCACCGCTCGACCTCTCTCTTTCCTCTCTACTCGATCTCCCGAACCGCCGATGCTCGACTCTCCGTCCTCTCGTCACCCTGCTTCGTCGCCACTCGACCGAAACAACTCCTCTTCAAACACGCTCACAAGGTCGCCGCTCGACCCGCGCACACCCGTTTCGGTTATCTTTCGCGAAAACAACACTCATGTCAACTCGAATACAATGGTGATCACTCCACTAACCGACACTGCTCCGGAGTTACACACACGCGTATCCTCTATTACACGAAAACTTCACAACTCTCTCTCACCCTCTTTCTCACGATTCTCGCGATGGTAATTCTAACGCACGGGAAACTCACATTTGCGATGCGCACCGAACGGCTCTCTACTCGAGAATGACGATCACTCTCTCATGAGCGCACGCCTCGTGCTGAAAATGGCCGTCCTAGTCTCACCTATAGGGGAAGTGCGCGAGCCTGACGCTGTACACTGTATGTCGGGCGGACGGCTGCTTAAACCTTGATGCACAGTGATGCCATCACTGACTACACGCCGTACTCTGTGCACACTCTCTCGTACATGCTCTCTCTCATACACGCGTTCATGCCGTGGCTACTTACCGACTGCCGTGTGTTCCGTAGCTCGTACATGTAACAAAAATATTCATTTGCTTAGAATGCAGTAAATTTACTTATTTGCATGTCGATTTCGAATGCCGTGGTATCCTGCGATTTCTCAACTTAAAATCACGCGTAAACTTTATCTCGCCATCATTTTACAGGAATATTTTCTCTGGTATAATTTTGTATTTTTAGGGAAAATATTTACAACATCATAACCCGCCACCCCTAGGACAGAGTACTCCCTGAGTTTTCCGTTCATACTATCCATTTACGACGCGTGGAGACCCAGGTTATCAAGATCGACTCTATATAATTTTTTGATTCGTTACTTACCGTGGGGCATTGCACCCCTAATATTTTCTTATCTATCGCTGGCGGTATTCTATTCCGTTAGCCTTGACTCTGTTGATTACTTTAAAAAAAAAAAAAACGCTTTTCTCTATCATAGCGTAAACTCTATCATCTCGTTTACTCTATCTGCGCATTACCTCCATCTACTCTTTCCTTTATCTCCTTCTTCACAGCTCTTTTACTCCCGTGACGCTGGCTCCGACGGGGCGGTACTAAACACGCGTCTCAGCATCACATCTTGTGTTGCAGGCGGCAGGTGTCTTACAATTTGTATAAGCTGAAGAGCTTCAGCAAATGTCACCTGACTGTCATTTGTGCTGGACGTAACTGATTCATTCGCTCTCTCGGTGATAACAACGGAACTTATTTCTGACCTCGTTAATAAACCAAAATCGGAGCGAACCGTATCCTCGTTACTGAGCCTTAGGGGGCAGCTACTGCATCAGACGCATTTCCAGTGGTGGTAGTTGACACGTTTGTCAGGTTGGACGTTTCGGCGACAATTCGACCTTCTTCCTCCTTGGATTTCGCTGGTGGATCGTCCAGCGTAATCGTTCCCTTCTTATCCATTCTAACGAATAGTTTTCCTCCGGCGGCGACTTGCGGTATCGGTGTAATGCTCGCCGGGAGAAGTAACTCGGCAGTCTTATTCTCTTTCCAGTGAGCATCGGTCATCCTTCTTTGTTTAGCACCTCAGCGAGGGCATTGCCAGATGTCTACCCCATTCCCGCCACAGTTGTGGCAAAACAGACGGGTTTATGGTCGTGGACATTTCTTAACTGGATGGCCCATCATCCAGCAATTGAATCAAACTCACTCTGGGGGGTCTATTTTCGGGTCGGTGGGGATGGAAGTGAGGCCGCCGAACATGGTGCCTCTAGTTCGGATGGGGTACTCATCCACGTACCAGTAATCAGAGATGCTGCTCGGATTTACTCCTCCCTTGGCTCTCTTTGATTCTGCCACAGGTTTAAACTCCTCTCTTCCTTTCTCTTGAGCTCCGGATGTCTCACAGACCGAGGGTCCCGAATGAGTGTCTTTTGCCGCTGAGCGGTCCGCTTCCCGGACACGTGATCTAGGCGACAGGGCTCGCTTCGAAGATATCGCTCGGAAAGGAAACGCTCCCATCGGTGACTTGATGATCTCGGTGCAACATTCTTTCCGACGAGCGTGCCCTGAGCCAGAACTCCCTCCAGAAGGCTATTAAGTGACGCCGACATGGGTCTCTCTTTTAAGTACACATCGAGTTCTTCTTCCGCCTCCCGACTCTGCCGCTCTGCTTCATCCAAAATGTCAGCCGACGATGTCTTCTCCTCCATACTCTCCTTTTGATATAAAACACTGCCATTCTTTACTCTACCTTTGGGAATCGAGGTGGGGTATCTCAACACCAAGAGTGACAAAGCTTCTTCCTGGTTGACGCCCCTGTTACGTCGCTCGTCAGCCAATCGGCGAGGGGTCACCCCCTGGGCTTCAAAAAGGTTCGATAATATTTCGCCTGCTCTATTTTCTTCTATCTTCTGGACCCACTTCTCTGCAGCGATTTCCATTTTTCTTTCCTGCTCTATTTTCTCTATCTGAGCGTCCTCTCTAGTTCGCCTCTGTCTCTCCTCTTCTCTCTCTAGCTTCTCTTGATCTTTCTTCTCTCTTTCTAATTTCCGACGCTCTTCTCTATCAAGGCTGGCGTCGGGCTCTCTGTTTTCAGCCCACAGAAACCAGAGTATTTCGGGAAACTGACGGAATGGTTGTCTCCGTCCCGTAATCACCGACTGGATTTCCCCTTCCTGCGTCATCCTAGAGGCGTCAGTTGGGGGAGCGAATTCGGCCTCCAGCAGGTAGCCTCGTCTGCCTCGCTGCAGTCGCCGTTGTTGGCTCATTTTGGCGTTGCTGAAACACAATATTCTATTACCCTATTCTCTATCCTCTATCCACGAATTTCCCTCTAGTTTAATCTATATTTTGTTTACCTTCCCCGCGTGGAGGTAAGTATCGCTTAAGTTCTGAAATATGTGCTTTAGCTATTTTACGATTTGACTCTTCTCCCTGGCCTAACACGTAACGGTGAGTGATAATATCTCGATTATCTCGAATGATTCCTCGAACTTCGGCGCAAGTTTCGCGTTAAACCTTTTAGCCACGTCTGAAAGGAAGTGTATCTTTCGCAGTACTCTATCACCTACGCTAAATCTCACGTCACGCCGACCTCTATTATATTGCTTTTGTTATTTTTGGCGTGACTCGTCCACGTGTCGACCTACAAGATCTCTTAACGCATCTAGTCGTTTCATTCGATCTTTCCAAACAACTGGCTCTATCTTCTCTATTGCCTTGACTCCCTCCACTTCCCTCCGCTAACTCCTGACCGGTTTGGGGTGAGGTCCAAAATTCAGGAATGTGGGTGATACCTTTGTAGACGATTGTATAGCTGTATTCACCGCATGTCTAAACTCATGGATGTAAACGTCCCAATTTCGGTGGTCCGAACCCACGAACGCAGAAATCATGGCTTTTAAAGTTCGATTACTGCGCTCGACTGGATTGGCTTGTGGGTGGTAAGGTGGAGTCGTCACATGCTCTACTCCATACTCCTTGAGCGTCTCTTTTACCATCTTGTTGTCGAATTCTTTTCCGTTGTCACTCAACAAATAATCGGGAGTTTCCCAACGGCAAAGAATCAACTCCTCTATCCCTCTAGCTACTGTCTTGCCGTCTGCCTTTCTCAGCGATTTTACTTCAATCCACTGCGTAAAAAAATCTTGAATTACTAACAGGTATTTATTTTGACTTTTACTCGGTGGAAATTCCATAGTAACCACCGCTACAACAGCCCATGGTCGCGGTATCACTCGAGTGCCCATGAGACCTTGAGACCCAGTTTGCAAAACTTTGTAATGCTGACACTGATCACATTTTCTTACAAACGTATGCACATCGTGATACACTCCCTTCCAGTAGTATTCTCTAGCTACTCTATCATAGGTTTTCTCTACTCCGAGATGACCTGATGACGGAAGGCAGTGTGCATCCTTTAGAACTCTATCTCGATACTCTATCGGTACTACCAGCTTCCATTTCTCTTCTTTATTCTGTATCGGGTCTAAGAGAGGATCTGTCAGATAATGATACACCTTCCTTCCACTGCTGATACTTCCTAGGGAATTTTGGCACCTCTTCCAACATTTTCAAGTACCAGGCATCCTTCACTTCATCGAAAGCGGCAGCACCCAGTTCTTCAGTCTCCTGCAAGCGAGAGAGGGTGTCCGGAACGTGATTTAACGCGCCTTTACGGTGAGAAATCTCAAACTTTCACTGCTGGAGCTGTAAAGCCCATCGCGCTAGTGGCCCGGTGGGTTCTTTTAGGTTATACAACCACTTGAGGACGCTGCGATCTGTGATAACAGTGAACTGATATCCCTCAAGATAAGGCCGCAACTTCTTAATTGCCCACAGCATCGCTAAACACTCTTTCCCAATCGTTGTATAATATTTCTCGGCCGGAGTGAGTACTCTATTAATATATACGATCGGGTACTCGCCGTCTTGTCCCTCTTGCGTTAGCACTGCTCCGATCGCATAATTGCTTGCATCACACTGAACCGCAAATGGTTTGTTAAAATCAGGCCTGGCTAGTACAGGTGCCTTGGACCAGAGCTCGCTTTAACGTCTCAAAAGCCTCGTCTTGCTCTTCACCCCACTGCCACTCTTTACCCTTACGTAACAGCTTTACTAAAGGAATTTTTATCGACGACTCTCCTTTAATAAATCGGGCGTATCATCCGACCATTCCCAAGAACCTTCTCAATTGCTTGATGTTCTTCGGTGCCGGGTACTTAAGCACAGGCGCGATTTTCTCCGAGGCAGGCCGCAAACCCTCTTTATCCAATAAAAATCCTAGATATGTCACTCTGGAACAACACCCTTCACATTTCTCTATTCACCTTCATTCCGGCTTCAACCAAACGTTGTAGCACTAACTCTATCCATGTTACATGTTCATCAAATGTCTCGGTAGCGATGATTATATCATCGAGGTAACCGAATCCATTCGGTTGAAACTCGGGTCCAAACAACGAATCAATCAAACGTTGAAAAGTCATTGGTGCATTTGTCAATCCGAAATGCATGCGCTTGAACTGCCATAGTCCCGATCCAGGCAGAGCGAATGCAGTGTACTTGCGACTCGATTGCTCCATCGATAATATGCTTGCTTTAAGTCGATCTTCGTCAGATAGCGAGCTCGCTGTAATTTATCCAGAATGGAGTCCATGCTCGTTATCGGATACGCATCCTTTCGCGTTACTCTATTAACCTTTAGACTGCCGGGATTTGAACCTTTAAACGGCCCTTTAGAAGTGGCCAAATTAGTGTCTTGTATCACGTATCAACTATATACAAAGTTCATGTCAGAGGTCGAACCTATATATAGGCTTTCCGGCAGGATACGGTAAAGAAAAAAATTTTCTATTATAGAATTTTTTTTACGCTTAAAACTCGATGAAAGTATCATATTATTTAGGTTTTCGGGATCGCTGATCACGAATCTAAAGTCAGATTTGATAAATTCTTGTCAGGGAGCCCCCAACCCTCCTTTCTCCGCCCCTCCAAAATTCCCCTATTTGTTACTCCGGGGGTTTTTGGGGCAATCCAGATTGGCAATTTCACCAAGTTTTAGAAATATATAAAAATTGGGGCATTTGGGGGTGGGGTGGCGTGGGGGGTATTTCGGGCCCTATGAAGTAAATTTGTCAAATTTGACCCCAGATTCGTGATCAGCTATCCCGAACACCCCCGGAATACTATTTTTCACAAAAAAATATTGATTTTCCTCTAAAGCCTACATATAGGCTTTCTGCAGTCTAAAGGTTAAGGTCTCTATAATCGACGCAAAATCGGTAAGTTCCATCTGACTTACGAATCATTACCGGTGCGCTGCTATAGTCAATAATAGGGTTTTGAACATAAATGATTGGCACGAACCAGACACTTTCTTTATCCAAACACTTTATTTGTCGACGTTTCGGCTCTCGCAGAGAAGCTCTTTTCAAGACTGGAATAAAACAGAACACAAGAATACACGTAAAATTAGAATAATTCGCACTACTACGTAATAAGTTGCCAAAACAGATACATTGCGTTATAAAAATCTTCGGTTAGATACACATTCGCAGTCACAAAAGTTAAAAAAGAAATATTTCGCATTGACAAACTAAAAAAATACAATTCGTCGTATTGTGTTAAATTGTTGTAACAGACATTAAATAGTCAAAAAGATTGACTCGTCACTGAACTAAAAGGAAACAAGGCGGTGTACTTATAGTACGAATATAGTGTGTGTACATAGTTTGTATATCATGTATATATAAAATCAAAGTAGATACTAAACGGTTTAACTGACTATTTGAAATTTCGTTAAAGAATTTTTGTATGTATTTTTTAAGAAGCATATGTCTAATTTTCTATTAATGTTATTAGTATGTAAAAATATATGAAGCATTTCAGAAAATTCTCGTCTAAATTTATTTTTTTCGGAATCTAAAACTTGGGCGTTGTCAAAATCGAATCCGTGTTTATATTTGTGACAGTGGGTTGATATGACGGATCTTTCATCTAACTTTTTAACGGATCTATCATGTTCATACATGCGCTTTTTCAACCGTCTACTAGTGTGTCCAATATATACGGCGTTGCAGTCAAAACAATTAATTCTATAGACTACTCCACTCTTCACACAATTGTGTAGTAAATCTTTGCCTAGTTTAATAAAATTATTGAACGTACTATTTAAGCAATTAATTAACATGATATTATTCTTGTGCAAAATACTCTTAAATTGTGGATTCAACGATTTGATATACGGTAAGACTAAAATCGGGTTGTGTGCAATGCGATGGTTATCTGAAACGATTGAAATATTGGCTATACTATTTAAATAAGATATGCGTTTAACGATAAGTTTATTGAATAACTGTTCTGGGTAATTATTAGCAATTAAAAGTTTCTTTATAAAGACAATATTTTTATTATGGAAGGATTTATGAGCGAGTTTTATGGCTCTATCAACAAGATTATAAACTATTGCTTTTTTGGTAGATAATGGATGATGTGAAAGAAAAGAAATGAGAAGGCCTGAGAAGGTATTTTTTCTGTACCAATCAGTCGTAGAGACATCATGAGGTACTCTGAAAATAGTGAGATCGAGAAAACTTAAGGAATTGTTATTTTATGTTTCTATTGTAAATTTTAAAAACCTATTGTAAGAATTAAAAGTTTCAAAAATGTGGTCAATTTTTTTGTGGTCAACAATCAAAAAACAGTCATCTACATATCTTCTGTATAGAAGGACCGATTCGTTGATGGTATTAAGACAGTGATTTTCTAATTCCTCTAAGGCAATCTCGGCAAACCAAGGGCTGGAATGCCTGCCTATAGGATATCCAATTATTACGTAGTAGTACGAATTATTCTAATTTTATGTGTATTCTTGTGTTCTGTTTTATTCCAGTCTTGAAAAGGGCTTCTCTGCGAGAGCCGAAACGTCGACAAATAAAGTGTTTGGATAAAGAAAGTGTCTGGCTCGTGGCGATCATTTATGTTCAAAACCCTAGCAACTCTAACGAGTATTCTATCAAATCGATTTCTAATAGTCAATAATAATAATAATAATATAATAATAATAATAATAATAATGTTTATTTGTAATACCATGTTTACAAAATTAAGTCATACATAAAGCATATTATAAATCACAAATTGAATATTACATCGAGATATCACAGTTAGTGCTAATACTATTAATGATACAAAAAAAAGTAAGTCAATAAAAATAAAAGTGATATCACAGATAATGTGCAAGAATAAAATACAAATAAACTATAAAAGCAAAAGCAAATACTAGAATCCGATCAACGAGCCGCTCTATTGTCTCTTGCTGGATCTCGTTGACATCAGAAATTCCGTCGCACTCCGCAAAAATGGCGCTCCTCACTCCCTCTCCTTGTTTCACGAATGGCCTCCATTTACCCTTGTTCGCTCTCCATCTTCGCTTTCCTAATCTCGCATCGACGTCGAACTCTCGACAGAAATCCATTCCAAGGATTATATCTTCATCCAAATTGGGAATAGCCCTCATCGGCAATGTCTTCGTCTGACCGTCAACTTCAAGCATGAACTTCAGTGTCCCTAATGCTCTAGTGACTCCGCCAGTAACAGTTCGAATGGCTGTACCACTAGCCTGCAAACGATCTTCGAAGCGCGCAGCCACTCCAGTTCCAACCAGCGACAACATCGCTCCCGGGCCGAATAAGGCTCGGTATGGCTGGTCACCAAGCTCGATGTCAATGAAGGTTCGATTTTCTGCCATAATGGCCGCAATCTCCGCTTGTTCTTCCTCGATTAACTCACTCTCCCTCTCGACTTCATCAGCTTTCTCTATTTCACACTTGACTCCTTCCTGAATCAACTCTTTTCTTCTTCGTGAGTATTCTCTATTTCGTGCTTTTCTCTCTTCTCACTCACCCCCTGACTCTCTTCTTCTATATCTAGTAAGAGATCTCCCCTCCCCTGCGGATCAATTACTCTCTCTTCCTCAATTCACTTTTGCGCAAGGCCAACGAGACGTTTCTCACATAAGTCTCGCTCTCTTCCGCACTATCCTCGAACGTGGCGTCTCCCGAGTCGTCTGCCTCCTGTAACCTGGATTGATGCTGTGTGTCTCTATCTTACCAGCTTCCAGGTGCCGGGATGTGACTTACGTCGTCTCGAGACTCGCCTGCGGGACCGCTTCCCACCTTACTCTCTCTTTCACTGTTACCAGATCCTGTCGACTCTATTTCTGACTCACCAATCTCGATTTTGGCACTAATCTCCGCGACTGGAGTTCTATTCTCCGAGTCAACGACTTCAGAGGTTTTTATCGGGGAAACAAACGGATTTAACGCGTCTGTCCCCCGACTTGCCCGTTTTTTAGACTCTCTCTAATTGGGGTACGCCTGGCACACGTTTGGAACGTAGCACCTCTTGTTCCGCAAACCTGACAGCTCTCTAACTGTTGTACCACGGGTGGTCTCGGCACCGTACATCTTCTCAGTGTGTGACCTTTCCTTTGGCAATCATAGCAGATTACCTCGGGACATTCTGAAGCTCTATGTCCGACCGCTTGACACAAGTGACACACTCCCATAAATTCGCGCCTTTCTCTATTCATCGGCATTGCCGGTTATCCGGGGCCTGGTGGTCAGCTGTTATTAGTCCCTGTTGGACCTCCAGTACGACTGCCATCTTGCCAGGGCCCTCCGACAGCGCCTCCTCTATATGCATCATTTCCTGCCTCTCTAAGCAGGATTCGGCACAAATCCATATCCCGTTGCCGGATGCAGAGAAACTTGCTGAGCCACCGCTTCTGAGGTTACTGTCTCCTCTTCGATCGATGCCTGCAGTGACGACGAATTCAATTTTGAAGCGAGGATTTTCTCATCTTCATCACTCGTTTTCATTGCGTTCTGCTGTGCCTTTTTAGCTTGCCTCTTCACCACTTTCTTCGATTGCTTCGGCGTCTCCGACTCAGCACTTGCAACAGCAACTTCCTTCCCTTCTTCCGCCACTACGGCCGCTGTCTTCGTTTTCACCGTTGACTCTACATTAGGTGCGGCTCCAGGCACCCTCATCTTCTCAGCAGGTGGGGGCAGCACGTAGCGCGCATTCAGCTCCTTTTGACGCTCCCAGCACTGACCGTACTTCTCGATGTCATCTAGTGACACGACCACTTTATCTGCCATCGCTCTTCTATATTCCGGGAGCAAGTTCCGATAAGCCGTCTCCATCAGCTCGCGCTCCGTCGGCGGTACTTTAAACCGCATGTCAATGTACCGCAAACTGTTGATAAACGGTGCAATTCTCTTTCCCTTTGTCTGTGCCCTATTCAGATCGTCAATAAGGTCCGCTCTATTATACTCGATTGCCTATTGTTGGCGGAACCTTCACTTGAACTCTTCTCAGGTGTGAATATAGGGACTGATCGTGTTGAAACAGATGAAAGTTCTATGTCCTAGTACGCATGGCATTGCGCAGAGAATCTCTTCGTCTGTCTCGTCGGCTCCTCTAATACACGCTTCTAGGCGCTCCAGAAACACTTCAGGATCTTCCTTGCTCTGTCCCTTGAAGCGTATGCCCCAGCCTTTGAGTAGCTTCATCGCAGAGTTTTTACCTCCAGATTGCCCTTTTCGTACGTTGCTCTTGTAGTTCACTGCGTTCCCTACCGGGCCGCCTGAAGGCCATATTCGGAAACCAATCGTCCTCCGAATCGACACTCGCCGGCGTTTGTGACCTCAAAACAATCGGTTGCTCTATCTCCTTTGTTTCTTTATTTTTCTTCTTTCACCGTTGCTCAAAATCAGAGGTGACATCTCTTTGCTCGTCTCTACCTCTATTTTCAGTATTTCTCTTTGTCGGTCTAGGCGGTGGAACTCTATCTCTCTCTCAGCATCCAACTCCACTCGTTATCACGGAGTCTCTATACAACGTGGAATGTCCGTGCGTCAGATTCTCCAGCGATGCAAACGTCGTTTGACTCTCTTTCTGCCGGGTGACCGTCGCTCTCAAATGGCTCGCCACCACGGTGGATATTGTCGTCATTGTCGCCGTCACTGTCGGCAACACCTTCCACTGGTGAATTAGTGCTCGGAAAGTCACACGAGGGCCAGCTTCCGGCTCAGTCGAACTCGATTCTGCACTTCCTTCCGTAGAATGTCGAGACCGTCTTGACGTATCTGCTGGTTCTTTCTCTCTTAATTCTTGTGAATCTTCTTGTACGGTGTTTCTCTTGTCTCTCTCTTCGGTCAGATTCTCTCTATCTTCCGTTGGATCGTCTCGATTTCTCGATAAGCCATTTCTGACAGCCGCATCCGAGTCGTTGCCAAGACCAACGGTTCTCCGGGTGTTAGCCTGATGCTCCTCTAGCTCGGCGATAAGCTCCGCAGGTTGCAGTTGACTCACAACCCTCTTCCAATGCCGAGCCGCATGCGTTACGAGAACCTGCGCCATTATTTCCGCGTGGTCCCCCATATTGCGCTGATTGAAACGCATGCCTGCGTACGTGACGCTTTTTCTCTGATTATGATTTATCTGGTGCCACAATTCATCACTTAACGTGAAAAGAAAGAATTACTCAACAAGAAGAAATTTACAAAACAGTTATTTCAAACTTCGTATCACTCTATTTATTCAAAATTTACTGCTGTTAATTAATATATATTTTTTTTATTATTCGGCACCAGGTAATTTATTACTCGATTATTCTCGATTATTCTCGATAAAAGAAATGAAACTACTTATATATAATATATATATATATATATATATAAATATATGAAACGCTAGTAATGCAGACACTTTCCGGAACTGAAATACACTTATGCAGACGTCAGCATAAATAGAGAGATTATTTCTTTAGTCACGCAAGACTTATGCGGACACTTGTATAAACGGTATTGCACTTGGGCAGACGGGTCACGTGGTCTTATAGATTGCTGTCAGTATAAGTCGAAGTTCATATGATTATATATATATATATTATACATTTCTCGAAAGGGGTTTATAAAGCCCGTTTTTTTTATATATAGGGGTTTATCGAGCCCGAGTTTGATTATGCAGCCCGGGCTTCATAATATTTCTAAATATAGGGGTTTATGCGGCCCGACCTAGAGTCTACATAACCCGAGGGTCCATTATTTCTTTAGTCACTTACCATAGGGAACTCTGGGCTGTAAGTACTAATATACAGTCTTGGGCTACATAAACCCCGATAAGTGTATATATTATATATATATATATATACATATATATATACACTAGGGGGGCTCCGCCCCTGCTAGCTCCGCTCGCCAACCCCCATTTTTAGCGTGAATTGTTAAAAAAAATATAGTAAAATTTAATACAACTGGAAACTCAGTTTTGTTGTTTAAATCTAGAAATACTACGATGTTTTTTTCTATTTAGAAAAAATTATTTTCTAAATTTGCGTGCCTATATTGTAGATCGATTCTCTGAGCATTTTAAGTGCCGGTTTTTCACCATAACCTCGTATACATATGTGTACAGTACATATTTACTGTTTTACTTATGTGTGCAAAAAATTTATAAAAACGGTGGCGCTGTTTATTACGCCTAATAGTGTAAGGTCATGCTCATATTATTATATGTGTTTTAATGTGTAGTCAGCTTTTTAGCGTGTTATTTATTAAAGTTAACAGTTTTTCACACCACCACTGAGGTACTGTTATAGGCGCGTTGAATTTTTGATTTTATTGTGCTTAGGTATTTTATATAACAAATATTAATAATTAGATAGGATAATCGGACATGCCAAAATAATATAAGATTATTGTTAATCATTTTTTATATAATAAGCCTAAACACAACCATGGAATTCATCGTCAATAACCCTAAAAACCATAGGAGTCGTCCCTCCGTCCTCCTTGACTCCAACCTATCCCATCCTTCCTCCACCATGGAAGATGTGAATCAATTTTCATTAAGAAATTTTATCAATTTTAATTAATTTTAAATAATTGGTATTAATAATTTTTAATTAATGTAATGAAAATTGATTCCCATCTTTATTACATTTAATAAAAAAATATTTCATATAAATATTTATATTGAAATTTTTCTTATTATATGTAATAAAATAATCAGCTTATTTATATGATATTATGCTTATAAGAAATTACAACATGTCTTATACTTTCGTAAAAGAATAATATTATAAATAAAATGATTATTGATATAAATTTAGTTGGGTTTATTTTGATCTATATAAATTTAGATAAAAATATATATAAAAAAAAATAATTTTTGAAAAAGTTTATTAAAAAGTGTAGATTAAATGTCAAAAATTTCTTTCCAAACAATGTTATTAATTATTGATGAATTTTCTAAAAGATTTTCAATATATATATATTGTTAGGATTTTTACATCGGGATAAAGCAACATATAATTGGCCATGTGAAAATAAAGGTCGTCTAATGTAAATACCTAGAGAATTAAAGCTTTGACCTTGAGATTTATTTATTGTTATAGCAAAAGCTAATGCAACTGAAAATTGTTTTCTAAAAAGTGTAAACGGAAATGAAGACGAATTTTCAGTATTTAATGTTATTCGTGGTATAAAAACTTCTTCACCAATTCTTTCCCCCGTAATTATTTCAGCTTTAATATTGTGATTAAATAAACCTGTAATTTTCAAGCGGGTACCATTACTTATTCCTTCTGATATACTTATATTTCTAATTAACATTACAATTGCATTTATTGTTAATTTTAATTCATGTGGTGGTAGATCTTCTCTAATATTATTAAGTAAGCGAATATTTTCAGTTAATTTTAAAACTTTAAAGAGAGGCCATAAATGAGAAAATTTGATTGTGTCCTGTACTATACTGTCTCGGTAACCATGTTTTAGGACTGGCAGAATTTGTCTAAAATTGCCTCCTAAAACTATCAATTTACCACCAAATGGAACATCACTGTAACATATATCTTTGAGTGTTTGATCAACAATTTCCAAAGCTTTTTTTGGGATCATTGATGCTTCATCCCAAACTATAATATCTACTTCCCGTAATTTTTTTTTATCTGATTCTAATTTTAGAAAAGCACTTCCAATACTGTTTAAATCTAAATGAAGTCTAAAAGTACGATGACTTGTCATTCTTCTAGGTAATAAAATAGATACGATTCCTGTCCAAGCCATAGATAAAATTTTTTTATTCAAAGATAAAAAGTGATATTTTTTTTTTTGAAAGGTTCGATGTTAATGAGTACATTGAGTTACTGTTTGTGCAACGTTTCGATAACTATTTTGTTATCCTTATCAAGCACTAAAATTACATTCATTATAATGTTAAAACATCGTCAATTTTATAAAATTGTGTTTTTCTTTATCTTGCTTTCTTCGTAAAAACAATATAAACATCGTCAATTGTATTAAGAGCTTTGCACACTTTTTAACTCACATTAAGTTAGGCCGGTAACTCAGTTAAACGTGACCTTACGAAGAGTGTACATAAGCGCTGTGCTGTGCGGTGCGTTTCCGATGCCGGTGCTGTTGGTGCATTGGCTACTTGTAGAACTACGTCGCTGAGTGGTTGATGTTTAAATACGGACCAATCAGAAAAGTAGTTCCGTAAGTATCCAACGCACCAATAACACGGGCATCACGCAGCATCGCAGCACAGTACCGCATAGCGCTTACGTACACCCTCCAATACATTTGATAACATTTAAGGAAAGGCGAACTTATACAAATTTTTTTAAACGTGATCTTAGGAAGAGTATACATAAGCGCTGTACTGTGCTGTACGGTGCATTTCCGATGCCGGTGCTGTTGGTGCAATGGCTACTTTGTTAAAAAAAATTATTTTAGTCATGTTAAATACACTATATTTATAGTATTAATGTATTATTATTAGATTAAACTATAATCATTAGTAACGTTATTAAAGCCATACCCTGATGTGATTAAGGCTTCTTACATGCAAAAAGGAACGGGGAACTTATACAAATTTTTTAAACTTGACCTTATAATTGATAACATTTGATATTATAATTATTTAATAATATAGAAACAACATCAATAATATTAACAATATCAAATCATTCGTAATATATATGGAATGTATAACAAAATGAGAAAAACAATACAATATTAAGAGGTGGGGTAGGAGAAGGAGGGAGGAGGTATTTTGAGGAGGGAGAGGAGGGGGGGGGGGGTTTGAGGAGCAAATGTAATACTAAAAACTCCTATTTCTAATCTCATTTTTCCGTTATTTTGAGGAGGGGTTGAGGAGGGGCTGTAAGGAGGGGCGAGGAGGGGCGAGGAGGGGGAGGAGGGGCTGGGTACCCTATAAGTCTCTTACAACTATATATTATAGGAAGATATATGTATAAATATTTATCATTAGTCTAAATAGAATTTGCTTCCTATTCTCTTTATCCTACCGCTCGCATATTTTCTTTTTTTTTTATTTTACTCTATTATTCGCATGCTCTCAGTCTACAATCCACAAATTTTACGACAGAATCCCCACAAGGGATGCTAACCTGCGACGTGATACTTTATTAAATAATTATTACTAGATTAAGGAAAATTATAATCCCGGTATCCTGCAAATATACGTACTCTACTCTCACTTTCCAAAAGGGAGTCCGTCGTGAAGGTCTTCCTCGGGCAAAGAAATACCTAAAAATGTGTGGATTGTAGGGGCGAAGTAGAATACAAATAATACGCAACTCACAATATTTATTAAATAGTTATTTTCTTTATTGCCTATAAATTACAGACTAAATAACGGTATGTTATTGCATTAAATCGCGTTTACTCGAACTAATAACCAAAATCAACACACTGCTTTAGCTAAATTCACCTACTAATACATCTAAATATGTGCGCAATACTATTCTTATTTTTGGGCTCGGTGGCGCTGATTACTACGACTCGTCTTCACGCGACTACAGCTACTCACTCATCCATGCACACAGCCTAAACTAATTCGAACTGCTCCTTCTCTATCTCACTCTCATAACCTGAAATACGGAGACCGATAACCTATGCGTAACGTCAATTCCACGAATCGACGTATACGGTTCCATCATAGCCGAAAATGCCTATCACACATGCGAGGACAGCGTATTCTCGCTGTGTTTCTTCTATCTTCCCGCGCGCCACTGTATGCCTGAAACACCGATCTCGCACGCGCACCCTGTTTCCTCACTCCTGGGATCCTAAAGACGAACTATAACTCCGCACACTCTATTACGCGGCCTACATATCTACAAACACAAATCGCAACATCAAAGCTATACAGGTAAATCCGCCCCTTAACTATCCACAAGATCGTGAATTTCCTATGACTTCAGCCGCATCCTCAAACAATAGTCGATCACTCGTATCGCGTCGCTTTTGTCGTCGCGAGGCTCTCGATAACTTGTACATCCATTTGTCGTAGTTTGTTCCATCAAATACTTGCAATGTGAATCGTTTGCTCTCCGATGCTATCTTATTTTCAATAGGAACTTCTTCTTTTACTTCTTTATTCTCTGTATCAAAAAACTCTTCTGCACTTTCACTCTTAGTTTCGACTAACTTATTTCGTTTTCACCCATGCGCCTTCCTTCGTTCCTGCGCTTACCACGTGCTCAACTAAAAAGCACTTTCTATTTCGTAGAATTTAAGTATGTTATTTCTCTCGTGAGAGTCAATAACATTACTAACCATTAACCAGGCGCTCTTCTACCATGTTGGAATAATTGGTGTAGATTATTGAGTAAATACGTCTTGAGATCAACACAACTAACAAACTTTAATATTAAATTAATAATCAAACTCTTCTTATGAATACAACCGTCCCGTGCGGAAGACGACATTCAAGTGAAGCTCCCGCTCACTCTCGCTATACGCTTACTACTTTATTCGCGTGATGGCGCTGCGCATACACTTTCTATCTCTCTGATATAAATTTACCTCATATCTTAACAGATACAAATAATTAAACGTTTAGAGATATTTTATAAGAAAATATTTAGTTTTGATTTTAGAAAAAATATTTGTTAAGTTGACAAGATAGATAGTCCTTGAAAAGTACGATAAAGAAGAATTTGGCTGGTTTATGGAATTAAATGAGATTTTAATATGAAATTTGAGTTCATCAGTGAAAAACAACAAATAATATGGTTCTGTTTACTTGAAAGAGATATATTTTTGATGTTTTTGTATGATATAGAAGCCAATTAATACATATAAATTATGATTATATATTTGAATGCGAACATTAGTGCAAATATACCATAAATCATAAGATATAGCTAAAATTTCGAACTTCCAACTGCTGTACATTTTGACACAAAGCCCAATGGAATGAACGGCTTGGCACAGCCTCTTTTTATAATAACAGAAGCTCCTCAGACCATGTGTCATGAAAATTGGGGTTCTGGACTCCTTGGTGTTCCCTTGTTAGTCATAAAATATTATTTTATGAAATTTGCTGTAGTTTTTATAATTCTGAGTGTTTTAAAAAGATGTTATGATGACTTTTGATGATCATAGAAGCTGATTATCAAGTATCAGGTTTGCTTACCCCTCATCTTGGTATCTGTGATAAAACCATGGAGCAAGCAAGAAAAATGATTTTGATTCCTGAAGACAGTATAAATAACTTACACCATCGCTTATCAAGTGAAAAATTGGCTACCACGCTAACACCGGATACACCTACGTCGGGACGAGACAAAGAAATGTGTGAAATTATAAATTCCACATCAATTCAAGATGATCGAGAAAAATATGCAATGTACAAAAAAGCATTGGAGCGTTTTATGTATTATAAAAAAAATGATGGTACAAAAAGTTTCAAGTGAGTAGTGTAAATGTCCCCGGTGATAGCGATGAAGTAAGAAGAGTAAATGTCGACCAAGATACGAATGAAGAAAACAGCAAAGTAGATGAGAGCATAATAAACTGCGTACCACCAAAATTTCAATTAAAGCAAAACAGTTATTACAACAATTGTATGATTTTGGTGATGTCACATGGGATGCTCGCGGTAAGATTAAGATAGATGGAAGTATCGTCAAAGGTGGAAACAATAGAGTTGATTAACGATACTGTGAGAAATAGAAAACAAGCGTTGTCAAATGATTATGATCAGTTTGCCCAAGCACTTCGTAAAGCAAATATACCACGAGAATTTATTGGTAACAATAAAATTTTGGAGTTTGTTGCTTCACCACAATCTGCCAGCGGCGAGGAAGAAACTCAATAGTCTGATAGCGAAGAAACAAAAGAACCCCGAGAAAGTTAAGAAAAACCGCTGCCAATTCATTGGCAAGATGCTTCCTCAAACTAATTTATCGATTCCATTTTTTAAATTTATTTACTTTATTAATAAATAAAACTGTTTTCTTTGTGGTTCTTTGTTGTTTGTTAAACAATTTGACTGAATATAAAAAATATCTTTTTTATTTTTTCATTTATGTATCCTATACAAACAATTAATTATTGTTATAAAAAATTTTAAAGAAATACATTAGTTTGAGAAAGAAAGGTATTTATTGGCAATAATCTAATAAATATTTGTTTTGAAACAGGTATTTAACTACTATCCTGCTCGACTTAGTGGTTTAAAGTTAATCCATCATCGTAACAATCATACAAATATAATAACTAAGTTATACTTCTTAACAAAAAACAATGAATCGTTTTGAAATTTACCAGAGAGGTAGTTTTTTCATATTTGAGAATCGAATTTTTATGAAATTTTTACGAAATTCATATTTTGAAAGTCAATTATTATCGTTGCCCTAGTACACGTTGCCGCGGGACTCAATCTGAAATTACTTTCTCGGGGATATGCCCTAGTACACAATAATTATTTTATTTATATATGATATACAAATTAAATAGAACTATTGCATATTTTGCTCTGAAACTTTATATTTGTGTTTTGGGGCTAATTTGGAATGAGTAAAAAAATTTTGACCAACATAACCTCTTGAAATTTTAACACAATGTTGTACTCGATAAGTGTAATAAGTGGTAAAAATTTTGAGTCAATCAATCGAATATTCTTTTTAAAAATGCAAATATAAGAAATTTATAAAAAAATTTTAACCTGAAATATCTTTGGTTACAACGGCCAGGTTTTTTTCGGCAAAGAACTGAATCCTTAATAACTTAAGAAATACTGACGATAATTTTAAAATTAGAAAAAGAAAATGTATGTAATTTGAAGCCCTTTCAAGAAACGTTTATAATTTTGGCAGTTCCGGACTCTGCAGGCCGAGAAGCCCAGTTGGTTTAGGGATGAGGGAGTGGTTGGTCGGTAAGGTAGCTGTGTTTGGTCCCAGGTTACCATCGTGGACTCCTCGGTAAGGCTGATGGTAACCTTGCCTTAGACACACAAGAGGATGTCAGTGCCGTGTTGGAGGTCCTATATATATATATATATTAACCGTGAGGCGGGTCGTCCACTTGCAGGAGTTAGCGGAGAGAGGGGAGACTTTCGAAACCCACATAATATTCAGTAATATTTAATGTAACATAAAAAAAAATCAAAAAAACGAAAAATTCAAAAACGTTTTTTAATTATAAAAAGAAAGATCAAAACTTAAATAATCATTTTACCTATTTTTTTCGCGAGACCAAGAGAATAAGCTTTCTCCGACGAAAGCCGGTGGATTGGTTCTCGAGATATAGAGAATTAACACATACATCCGTTCTCTGCTGGCATTTATTTTTCTCCCCGGAACCGCCGTGAGGTATTACTTCAGAGGGACTCCAGTCAGGATCCGCCCACAGAGCTCCTCCTCTTTCTCCATCATCTTTTATCGAAAAACAATTTTTTTCTTACCTCTAAGCCCTGTGAGTGGCCGCAACGCGTCCTTCCTCAGCCTGCTTCTTGGAGCGAACGACCGTCTCGACATAGCCGGCGACCCTCACCCAGCACTTGCTATCTCGGAGCATCAGCCAGGCAATTGTATCAGGCGTGATAATCGCTCCAAGCTCGCTCTCCAACGCCTCCGTTTGACGCTCCATTTTCTGCAATGAAAGAATGTATGTAGAGCGTCGACGAGGGGCCAGTCGCAGTGCACACAGTCTGGTTGCGCGACTTTACCCATCTTGTACAGGTAAGCGCGGAACAGAACATTTTCCGGTCAAGAATTGGGTGATGTAGAAGTCCACCTCACCCCCTTCTCGGAGTAGCCACCGATCCACGAGTGGGATCAACGTGGCTGCCCACCTACCTCTTGTTTCCTCATCCCACCGTCTCCGCCAAGCCTGTATGGTGTTGGCTCTGGCAAAACGGTGGGCCTCCAGCGGCCCTAGAGCAGGCTTCTGCTAGTGGACGTACTGTTTCTCCTGTGCTAGTAGGTCGATGGATCTTACCCCTGCGACCACTAGTAACGAGGGCTGAGAGATCGTGCAGTAGGAGCACGCGATACGGACGCCCCTCCCGGGTGCACTGCGGCGAGGCGCTTACGGTGAACCTCTTCCCGCAGCGCTCCGGCCCAGACTTCCGCTTCGTAAAGCATGATGGCTGCATGAGTAGGCACCTCTTGCTAGGCCGTGGGCCGGTGGTGTTGGCCATTAGCATACTCAGCGCAGATGTTACTTTTGCCGCCTTGTGCGTCACTGTTCTCAAGTGTTCCCTGAAAGTGAGCTTGTTGTCGAGCGTCACCCCCAGGTGCTTGACCGCATTTCTAGCCAGGACCGTCGCGTCTTCCACTCGGAAGGGGCACAGGGTATTAATGTGTCTCTTCGTGTGTAGCACGATCTCAGTCTTAGCCGTGGCTAATTCGAGCCCGCGATTTTCCAGCCAGGAGTAGACGCATCGCATTACCTGGTTGAGCCAGAGCTGGTCGAGGTCAGCCCCTCTGGCTACAATGACCACCGCGATGTCGTCCGCATACCCAACCTTGGACGCGCCCTCGGGCATGCGTAGGATCCCGTCATAGGAGACGTTCCATACGTCGGGATGCAGCATGAAACCTTGGGCTGCCCCAGATGTTTTTTCTCTCTTCATCTGGCCATCCTCCGTGTCATAGACTATCGAGCGGTCTTTCAAATAATCCTCAAGAAGGCGTAAAAATACGCGGGAATATGAAAGTCCCGCTCGAAAGCATCCAGCGCCTTGTCCCGCCTTATTGAGTTAAACGCGTTTTTAACGTCCAAGGTGGTCAGCAGACAAATGGGGCGAGAGTAATGGTTGCTCTGTTCCATCGACTAGGCAGAGTTTACCACATCCTGGACTGCGTTGATGGTTGACCTACCTCGCCTGAAGCCGTATTGTCGCGGAGCCAGATCTCCGGCTGTGCTAATGGCGGTTTGCAGGCGAGGTTTCAGTAGTTTCTCCAAAAGTTTCCCCGTCGTGTCTAGCATGCATAGCCGGCGGTAGGCCGACGGGCTGACTGTTGAACCCTTGCCCTTGCTGATGAGGACAAGCTTCGCCGTCTTGCAGCAGGAGGAAAAAATGCCAGCCTTCAGAGAGGAGTTATACATGTCCAGCAAGATGCGCGGGTTACTGCCCCAAATGGCTTTTAGCAGTTCTGCTGGTAATCCATCTAGCTCCGGAGCTCTCTTGTTTCGCATATACTGCGATGGAGAACTCCGTGCCCGTAAATGCGGGTATTTCGATGGGGTCGGGTGTAGCTGTGTGATCCGCTTTTTTTAGATGTTCTGGGAAAAGGGTTCCGACGATGTTATTTATTGTCACCGCATCCCGAGGTATTCGTGAGGCGAATGATGCCAGTTTGCGGGTAACGATCTTGTACCCTAATCCCCATGGATCTGCATCCAGCTCTTCTCCCAGCTCTCGATAGCACCGCCGCTGGCTGGACCTTATGGCTCTTTTGAAGGGTTTCTTGGCCACACTGTACTCGGCGGCCAAGGGGGCGCGTTTTAATCGCGTCTTTTAACCCTCTGCATTTTGCGGCCTCACTGCAGGCATGTTCGTCCACCAGTAAGCAGGACGTCTTGACCGACTTAGTCTTTTCCTGGGAACTGCCGCTGCGCAGGCCTGCTCGATGACTTTCATGTTGGTGCCAGTCACCATGTTGGCCCGCGCAGGGAGCGGCAGTCCTTTCGGGATCTTCTTCAAGACTCGCTGCCCGTGTGCTATCGCCAAGGAGAGTCTCTCGGGGTTGATCTTGGCGATGTTCCACGGAGGACGAGCGCGCTTCCATGGAATCAGGACCAACCTAGCATCACGCACACTAAACGTGATGTACATGTAATCGCTGCCTATGTAGTCTGTTATCACTTTCCAGTCCTCGATTCGCGCAGCTAGGCATTGACTTGTCAGGGAGATGTCTATAATCGTCTTCCTATAGCCCGATCGGCTAAAGGTCGTACTGGTATCGTGATTGAGTACCACTAGATCGAGCCTACTAGCCAAATCCGCGACTATGCAACCCCTGCTGGTAGACCAAGCTTCCCCCCACACCGAAGCTTTCGCGTTAAAGTCCCCGGCGATGACCAGTTCGCGCTGCATATCCCGAGCTGTGTCTTCCAGGCCCCCCAGCTTGGCCTGGTGTTCGCTGATGGGCTAGTTTGGGGTGAGGTATACGCTAATATAATACGTTTACGGGTGTTTCACCCAAATGAAGCCGCTGCTACCCTCATGATCCACGATGTGAATGTTTCGCGGATCGCGGTTCCAGATGGCAGCGATACCCAGTTTGTCGGTGTACCATTCTGGTCCCTGTCTGTTTCGATACTGCTCGCTAATAAGAATGATATCGGCATATTTCTCAAAACAGATCCGTTCTAGAAGGTCGTGAGCTTACCGGATGATTACGGGAATTAGCTTTGTCCTGTTGTTCGGAGCATAGGAAGCATCGCGGGGCAGCGGTACAACCTTCTAGCCTTGTGCTCTTGCCCTCTACAACGGAAGAATAGCTTGCTGCGGTCTGGCCCCTTGCAGTCTAGGCTCGGATGGTCAATGCTGAGGCATTTATAGTAGCGGGTATCGGCTGCTCTCCTCCATAACCTGCAGTTGACCCAGCCAACCTTTATTCGGGCGGTAGCCATGAATTTGTTGGCGGCAGACACTTCCATCGTAACAATGGCCATTCGCTATTCCCTTGTGTTTGGCTGGGTCAGGGAGAATCGCAGGATACCGTCGTAGTTCTGCAGGTCTCTTTTTAGGGCCAGCTCCATCTCCTGTTCTGACGTGCAGCTGTTGACGTCTCTGATCTTCAGGACAACTCTGGCGACCAGTTCCTTAACTACAGACTAGTCTTCGCCCGTTGCCCCTTTAAGGACCTCTGAAAAGGAGACCCTTGATGTCGTGGTGCTCCTTTTCAGTACGAGGAGCACCTGGCCTGCTCTTTTTTGCCTGATCGATCGAACCTCAATCCCGCTATCTTCTGGTTTGACCACGGTCCGTATCGTGGTCAAAATGTCCGCCTACGTCTTGCCGTCTGCGGGCTTTAATACAATTACGTCCAGCTTGGCCGCCTTCGAATTCTTCTTCTGTTTCTGCTGCTGATGTTGCGGTTGCGGTTTCTCCAGCTATTGCTGCTGCTGTTGCGATTGCGATTTCTGCCTTTGCTGCTGCTGCTGCTGCCGCCCTGTCCTGCTGTTGACGGCAACCGAGCCTTCTTCAGGGGGTCCGTCTTTTCCTTCTCGCTGGTTTCTTCCTCGTGTCCAGATTTGGTTAACCAGAGGTACCTCGTCTCGTGCCGCCAAATAGCTCGGTCAGTGTGCCTTCATCTGCTGCAGTGGACACTGCACTTCATCTCCTGACTGGGGTAAAAACCCTGACAGCTTGTTGGGCAGCCCGTAGTTCCGTTTTTACGGCGCCTTCCAGCTCCTCCAGCTGATATACTATGCGTGGTAGCCCCTTCTTGATGATATTTCTAATGTTCGGCTGCGCCTTCAGCGCCTCGACCATGTACTTGAGAACCATTGGCATTTCTGCGATAGTTTTTTCACTTACTGACTGGTAGTCACCTTCTTCTATTTCCTTGCTTCATTGAGTGTTTTAGTTTATCATCGTCCATAGAATATGTGTTTCAGACCGTTCGCTCATTATGGGAGCCACACCTCGGTATGGCTACTATCCTCGCCTCTAAGAAACCCTATTTATGGATGCCGAAGCCGAGAGGCGGTTTTTCGGGCGGTCATTCCTATCAGCACCTAGTGACTCTAGAAAAAAAATTTTACGGGATAGGTCCGCGCCATAATGAAGCAAAAAGTTTAACGTCACCCCTACCGAGTGGGCGATGTCGGGTCCGTCTCAACACCTGGCCCAAACCTCGGGCTCTACGGTGTACGATTTTCCCTACGCAACTTTGGATATAAGGAAATACTGACTAGGCAATCCTTCACACCTGCGTCCAACAATGATTGCTTCAACCCCACCATTGGCTCCAGTCAGTGAGCACGTGAGCGGTCCTTCCAAATTAAACATGCGTTTTCAATAATGTTGAGGTTAGGGAGTGTGTAGGTTAGGGAGTTTACTACTCTCCGTTTGGCTAGTCTAGCGGGAATATCCACAATCCGTCGGCCGCAGCCCATTCATACTATGCTCTTTCATTCGTGCATTCTCACCATTACTTTGTTGGCGGCCGCTTATTCATTATATTCAGAGCTGACCAGCCTAAGCTTGCTGTTCCACAACCTAAAGACGCGCACGTTCCCATATAGCGCTCGAAGGCCTCAAAGGTCTCTGCTGTACGCTGGCGGGCGGTATAGTCGAGGGCTCTGGCCTCCATGAGCCCGCCCTCCAGCTCCTCCCAGCTGGGGCTCGCCGGCATTGGGACCGGATTAGCCTGCACGCCTACGTCCCTAGTCATTCTCGGGAATAGAGCCGGTATGGCGCCGGTTGGTGAGGCCACGAGGTTCTCTTGGGGTAGGTATGGTACCGGGAATTTCAGGGCTGGCGCTAGCCTGGCCGGCCTCCGCGTCGTCCGCCTCATCGATGAATGGCTGCTCTCGGAGCAGGTCGAGGACCTCTTCCTCCCGGCGCAGGCGTCGTTGCCGGAGTAGATGCAGCGTTGTCAGCGCCACGCCCTCCATGGGCTTGCCCAGATCGAGATCAATGAGCGCGGCCATGGCTCTCTCGAAGGCGTTCTCCGGAATCTGCAGCATCTGAAAAAAAGATATCTCAGATTAGGCCAGTATTGGAGGTCCCCACGTGCAGATCTCTCGCACTTAACTAGGGGGAGGGGAGAACGCAGTGCTCGTAACGCTACGGAGGATTGCGGGGACGACTGCGTCCCCTGCGAGGAGCATTCTTGGCTCCCTGTCCTACCGAAGGCGGTTCGGTAGGAGCCTTAGTTTTGCGGCACGATCTCAGCGGTCTCCCCCACGTACTTTTGGGAGTCGAACCTGTCTGCTGAGAGACGGACAATTCATCCGCAGGCGCTGTCTCTGAGTCGCCTTCCGCGTCTACTTCATTCGACTCAGGCGACTCACCGTAATAGGGCTTAAGCTGGTCTGCAGTCACCACCTCCTCGACTTTGCCCTCATCACCTATCAGTCTATATATGTTGGAGCCTAGCACGGCTGTAAGCCAATATGGCTCTTCAGGCCGTAATCCAATACGACCCTTAGGTGCTAGTTTAGCCGCGATACCATTCGCCGCTGAGAGTGTGTGGTTGCGTTTCTAGACCCGGTCTCCCGGCTTAAAGTTTGGCTCTCGCCGGCCTGCATCGTAATAGCTGGCTTGTCGATCTTGCGCGGCCCTCGCCTGATAAGCGACTCGTTGATGGAGATCTGGAAGAGCGTCAAGCCGCTCCTTCCAGCGAGCCAAACTTTGTTTTTGCGCCTGTGTCTCTGCCGCAACCTCTTGCAGCCTACGCTGCGTGCCAGGGGACACTGGCTGCCTACCGTAAAGCAACATGGCGGGGCTGATTCCGGTAGAGCTGTGCACCGCTGTATTCAGGGCGAAGAGAAGTTCCGGAAGCTTCTCGTTCCATGTGGTGTGTCGCTCCTTAAGGTAAGAGGCGACCATCGTTTTTAAGGTACGATTGTCGCGCTCTACCGGATTAGCCTGCCGGTGGTAGTTAGGAGTATTGGTGTGATGCACACCTTGCTCCCTGAAAAAGTCCTCTACGGCCCGGTTCTTAAACTCTGGGCTTTTATCAGAGAGGAACATTTCTGAGCAACCGAATCGGAGGAAAACCTTCCGATCCAATTCTCCTACCACCGCCTTTGCATTGGCTTTACGTATCGGCGAAATCTCCGCCCACTTGGGGAAAAGGTCTTGGAACACCACAATGTATTCAAAGCCTTTAGAGGTACGAGGCAGCGGTTCGATTATGTCTCCAGCTACGACCTGCCATGGTCTCTCGACGACTCGGCGCCCCATGAGGCGGGCTGGAGTATCGTGGCCGCATAGTATCGTGGCCAGTAGTAGCGCAGTGCGTCTCTGGCAAACGACTTTTCTCTCCCGAGATGTCCAGCGGTAGCGTCATCGTGGCATTTCTGCAACATCTCGAGACGATGCCCTTCTGGTATTACCAGTTTCCACGCATCCTCATCGTCGCGGAGGGTTATCTCTATCTCTTGGTTCGGACGGTAGCAGTACAAGTTCTCGGCTACGAGTTTATAAGTCGGATACTCGTTAGGCTGCTCCCGGACTTTAGCGCCCCACTCCTCATACCACGTGTCCTCCGTGTCCATTGCCCAGGACATCGCGGCCACCTCCGGACCTTCCTCTTCCTCGCAAATGCGGGAGAGGGCATCAGCCACGTAGTTCAGGGCGCCTTTCGGTGTTCGATTGTGAACTTATGACCTTGCAGCTCTAACGCCAACCGAGCCAGCCTGGTTGTGGGGTTTTTCATGTGGCAGAGCCACCGCAAGCTGCTGTGGTCTATCACGACTTTAAATTCGTAACCATCTAGAGGCCAACATCACTCGCATCTGTCTGCACGATGAACAGACTGTTCAGGTCTGGCCGTGGCAGAGTCAACGCGGTGATTATTATCGATTTGAGCAGCTCAAATGCGCTTTGCTGCTCATCGAGCCACTCGAACTTCTGGTTCTTCTTTGTCAGTCGTGTGAGGGGCTCGGCGATCGTGGCTTAATCGGGAATAAACCTCCGGTCCCAGGAGGCCATACCTTGGAATTTCCAAAGATTCTTCAGGTTCTTCGACGTCGGGTAGTTCTTAATCGGCTCTATCTTAGCCGGATTGGGCCTCGTGCCGTCGCGGTTAACCAAAAACCCGAGAAAGTGGCCTATACGCCATTTCAGGCAGTAGAGCTGTTGCTGGCAGTGGCGGAGGTCGAAACGTCTTTGCGTTTTTGAGCGTCTGCTCCGCATCGACTGTCAGCTCCACTAAGCCCTCTGCGGTGCTGAAATCCGTTCTCCGAACCATAGCCTGCAACTCTGATCGGACGTTTCGATTCGACTGGTCCAGCTGTTGCTCCAAGCTGGGAGGCGGCGATATTTTGCGAATAATCGCGATGAGGCATGTGATATAGTCTCTCACTGCCTCATCTACCCATTGTGTGCGGTTATTAGCCTCTGCCACTAACCGCTGCTGGTACCTTTTGGTTGTCCCATTCCAGCGGCTCGCTGCTGCTACGAAGTCTTGCCACGTGGCCCACTTTTCTTTCTCGTTGCGGTACCACATAGCTGCCGTATCCGTGAACAACTCTGACAGCGATGACAGCATCTCTTCTTCCGAGAGGTTCGCCAAGACTCGACAGTCCTCAAGCCCTGCCAGGAATACGTCGATACTCTGGCTCTTCGCACCAGAGAATCGAATTTGCCATTTCCTGACAACCTGACCTATATCTCGTGAGTGGAACATACTCGACCTCGAGAAGTACCCAGTCGCGCCTGGCGTTGATATTTTGTTAAAAATTGTGTCTCTTCTATTACGTGTAACTTTGCAAGTATTCCTGTTACGAAAATGAGCGAAAAAATTGTAGAAGTAGCCTGAACAAGCTCCATTTTGAGGACAGTTTCGTTTACAAATATCGATTTTTTAGAAAGTTATGAGAAATCAAAAATGGCGTAAATAATCATTGAAAATAGCACCCATAAAATCCTTTAATATCATCATCGTCGTCGTCGTCGTCGTCGTCGTCGTCATCATCCCGCGTTCTATCTGCCGATAGATGAGCATTATTTCGTGCTACCGGGCGCGTCCTCAGGTTGTGGATAGGGGAACAGCCAGCTTAGGCTGGTCAGTTCTGAATATAATGAATAAGCTGGCGCCAACAAAGTAATCGTCAATGGACGAATGAAGGAGCGTAGTGTGAATGGGCTGCGGCCGAGGGATTGTGGATATTCCCGCTAGACTAGCCAAAGGGAGAGTATTATACTCCCTAACCGGGGTTGCACGAGTTGTCAGTACCTAACCTCTGCGTTATTGAAAACGCATGTTTAATGTGGAAGAGCCGCTCATGTGCTCATTGACTGGAGCCAATCGTGGGGTCGAAGTAATCATTGTTGGGCACAAGTGAAAACGAATCCCTGGTCAGTATTTTCTTATACCCGAAGTTGCGTAGGGAAAATCGCACACCGTCTAGCCCGAGGTATGGGCCAGGTGTTACACGGACCCATGATACTCGATGGGGGTGACGTTAAACCTTTTGCTTCATTATGGTGCGGGCCTATCCCGTAACCTTTTTTTTCTAGAGTCACTAGGTGCCGATAGGAATAACCGCCCGACAAACCGCCTGTCGGCTTCGGCATCCATAAATAGGGTTTCCTATAGGCAAGGATAACCATACCATGGTGTGGCTCCCATAATGGGCGAACCGTCTAAAACACACATTCTATACACAATGATACTAAAACACTCAAAAAACTAAAAAAACTCAACAAAGCAAGGAGATGGGATAGAAGAAGGTGACTGCCAGTCAGTAATTGAGAAATCTTGATAGAACACCATTCAAAATATGCTTAAGGCGAATGGGACTGTATCAGTATCCCTCACCAAAGGCTAAAAGATTTGTAAAAAATGTTACTTTTAAAATGCGATCTTGATGAAGATGGAAATAGATCACAGAAAGAAGTTACGAGCAATTAAAACTGTGAAAACATTGAAAAAGCACTATTGTCAGTGCTTTTACAGCTTTCATTGCACATAACTTTTTTGTGTGATCTATTTCCATCTTCATCAAGATCACATTTTAACAGTAACATTTTTTACAAATCTTTTAGCCTTTGGTGAGGGATATTGATACAGTCGCATTCCCCTTAAGCATATTTTGAGTGGTGTTCTGTCAAGTATAAATTAGCAAAACAATTGGCATAAATCTGCAAAAATTCTGAGCAATTCTACTTTCAATTTACAAAATTTTTCCTATTTAATATGCTACACAAAAAGTTTGAAGGTTTTGAGTTAAAAAATCATAAACATTGAAAATTTATGAAATAATTCCAAATTTTCAAATTTTCAATTAATTGCAACTTTAGGACGATTGCATATTTTGCTCTAAAACTTTATATTTGTGTTTCCGATCTAATTTGGAATGAGTAAAAAAATTTTGAGCAATTTTAAAATTTTGAGCTGAACAGTTGACATGAAGTTACCTATATGTATAAGGAAGTTTTCTGACAGTGTGCGTATGTGTGTAATTGTGTTTTATATTTCTTATTATTATTATATAAGTTATTGTATATTCTATATTTTCAGGACCGAAAAAGAAATTTTACGTGAAAAAATGTTCAACTTGCAAAATAAAATCCTTGTTGGAGGAGAAAATTTATTAGAAAAAGCTGAAGCTCAAGAACGATTATTAGCAGAATCAGCAATTGAATTAGAGGAACGAAAACGAAGAGAGGAACAGTTAAAAAAGGCAATCGAGGAAAAAGAAGCTGAAAGAATTGACATTGAAGAAAAATATTCTTCCCTTCAAGAAGAAGCTGCAGGTAAAACAAAAAAGCTTGTTAAAATACATTCAATGTTATTATCGGTAAAAGCAGAATTGTCAGATTTACAACAAGAACATCAAAGAGAAATGGAAGGTTTGTTAGAAGGAGTACGTGGTATAGGGCGTGAACTACAACTCCAAGAGCTAATTTTAAATAACTACATCCCTCTAGAATATCAAGTAAGTATCTCAGATTTCATAATTAGATTTTCATAATATTATTTCACAGCCGATTTATTCTTTAACGTTTCTGGGTATGATTATGTATGTAAAAGAAATTTTATATTATTCTATTATTCAAATGGTGTGAATGGCTGGTGTGAATCTCATGGTTTACCAATGACGTCCTTTCTTCATTATTACTAGACAGTGATAATTTAAAATCTAGGTACTTAATACTACAAGAAACTACCAGTCTACACCCGTGTTCTATTCGTTCGATCTAAGAATCTGGGTCAACTTTTCAACGAATAAAAGGTAGTGAAATAATAAATGGAGGTTCAGAAATATTTTATCCCTATCCCTTGTAAATTAATTTTTCAGATCTAAGAAAAATGCAATTACGAAAACGTTGTTATCACTTACTTTAAAGAAGCAAATATAGGTGCAAAATGGGACAGTTAAACTCGAGAGATAGCGCCGCTTTCTTTAATCTTTAGAGACCCGTAAAACAACTATAGTGATCAACACGTTACACTTGGTCAATCTGTCATATAAGATGTGTTTTTAATGCATTTTCTTAATAGAAGAGTGTCCTACCTGCCGGTCAGGGATTTTGTTCAAATTTTAGTACATGTTTTCGAAAGTTAAAATATAAAAAAAGCCACAATAGTAGACCACAGTGCTCTAAAAATCTCAAGTTGTGGATAATTCGAGTATTGTTCTAAAAAAATGTTGAAAAACAGACTCTTCTTCAAATAGTAATCAAATAATCTAAAAAGAATCGTATATACGTCTTTAAAAATCGAAATATCCATAACTTGAGCTTTTAGAGCATTACTTCATATTTTCACTTCCGAAAACATGTCCTAAAATTTGAGCAAAATGCCTGACCCACAGGTAGTACACTCTCTTAGTCAGAGAAATTACGTACCCCCAATGCAGGTACTATAAAGTTTAAACGGGATGCCACACTTAAACTGTTATCAACCGAGTAAATCGTACGGTTTCGAGGCTATATAAAAAGAAATATTTTAACTTATATTAAAAATGAATTCACTCAGTTTTACAATAAAACCAGTTAAAAAATTTCAAGTCAAAATATCAATTTATTCTTGTGTAAACTATGAAAAAAATTTTTACACCATCTCAAGATTTTATTTAAAGTTTACTTCTAGCGGAAATAATAAATGTAAAAAAATGTGAAATACTTTGTCAACTTTATACAAAACTGAGTTAATATGTGAAAAATGATGGAAAAATGCGAAAAACTGAGAGATTCCATCAAATTTGGAAACCTATCTGAACTTTTTTTTTTTAAGTTGTTGATCTCAGCTAATGGTAGAGTATTGTAGATAATTATTTTATGAAGCTAATGGCCATATCTACCAGTGAAAGGTGATTTTTTAAAAATTAAAAAATAAAAAACACCATAATCTTCGACGTTTCGGAGACTTTATTCATATCTCCCTCTTCAGGAATAATCCTTAATTACATATCGTAATGTCAAGTAGTTTATGCGGGCAACAATCCGCTCGTCAGTGATCACTGACGAGCGGATTGTTGCCCGCATAAACTACTTGACATTACGATATGTAATTAAGGATTATTCCTGAAGAGGGAGATATGAATAAAGTCTCCGAAACGTCGAAGATTATGGTGTTTTTTATTTTTTAATTTTTAAAAAATCACCTTTCACTGGTAGATATGGCCATTAGCTTCATAAAATAATTATCTATCTGAACTGTTTACATACATTCACTCACAGTTTATTATATTTTAAAACATTTTCGCACATTTTCAAAAAGAATGAGAAAAATACGTTACACTTGAACCCATTTCTTTCCATTTCCTTCATTTTTTTCAGAAATTCTCATATTTTATACGGGCTTTTTTGCCACGTAAATTTGAAATATTTTCCGAAATTTATCCAAGAGGAAACTTTGTAATAGTAAAATTTTAAGTTTCGTTAAATCGCTCTAGAAACACGAATAGAGGTGAGAGAAGTTCGAATCACACGATTTTAGAAAATGTCTGTATGGATTTGTGCGTGTGTATGTGCGTGCGTGCGTGCGTGCGTGCGTGCGTGCGTGCGTGCGAGCATGCGTGTGCGTATACGCTTTTATCTCAGGATCTATTCGATCGATTTTAACCGGACAGGTCTCATTTTTTTTTGTTTTTCTTGTGTGAATATAGAAAGGAAATTTTCTTTTTGATTCGCCGATGCGTTTTTGTTTTATTTCGAATTTTCGATTTTCGCAAAATTCATTTTTGCGTTTTTTAATGATAACATTGAGATATTTGAATTGAACAGATAGCATTCGAAAGAGCATAAAAAACCTATATTTTACAAAAAAAAATTACATTAGCTATTGCGGTTCTTTTGTTATTAACAAAAAAGTGTTTTGCCTTTAAAAGCTTATAACTCCAAAAATAAACGGTCAGTTTTTTTGAAAAAAATCATGATAATGCAGAATATAAATAGCTATAATCTGTAAAAATTTGAATGCATTCTGTCGACTAGTTTTTGAAAAAAAAATTAAAAAATTAAAAAAAATGCATTTTGCATGAAGCACGTTTACTTTTGTAAAATTGATTTAATCGCTTTGACATTCCTTGTAGAGGTTGATTTTGGATAGCTCTCTGCTATGTTTTTTGGGCTAAATGATTGGTCAATAAAGGACCCCGCACACAATGTACGGAAAATAATCATTCGGTCGAATTGGATTAAACTTGGTGAAAACTGAACGAAAGTCCTGAACAAAAGTTCTCATGGGTAAAACCCCCCAAAATTTGACCGGATGACTTTGTTCTATACATTGTGTGCGGGGTCCTTTCGGAGATACTTGAGGTTAAAATTTTCTTAACCTTTTTTTCAAATCGTAATTTCTCGAGCATGGTTCGATGAATCAGCTCCAAATTTATAGATAATTTTCTGTGTGATATAGATAATATATGTGTGAACTTTCATCAAGACCGTTCGATTACTTTTTGAGATATTTGATATTTAATATTTTTGTATTTTGCAAAGTCATTTTCTTTGTCGCATGATAACTAGAGAAAAAAAATTTGTTTAATCATGTTGAAATATTATGGAGATGTAGAGTTTTTATGTTTATCGTATAAGTCCTTTAGGTAAAAGAATTGTCTCATAATTTTTAGAGATATTTAAGGTTAATATTTTTTTACGTATTTTTCAAAATCGTAATTTCTCAATGACGACTTGAAATTTATAGACCATTTTGTATGCGATATAGGAAATACCTATGTAAAGTTTCATCCAGATTATATGGTTAGTTTTTGAAATATTTGATATTTCAAATTTTGGTATTTCTGGAAATGACTTTCTATGTCGCACAATAACTAGAGTAAAATTGAATTACTTTGAAATTTGATGGAGATGTAGATTTGATGGAGGTGTAGAGTGCGTATATTATTTATGACATGAATTGTTAGGATAAAAGAATTAATTTATAAATTTCAAAGATATTTGAGGTTAAAGCTTTTGAAACTGTTTTCAAATCGTAATTTTTTCGTTTTATGTATATGTTACTAGAAAATGAAAATGACGCGCAATACACGCGCATGTTGTTTACTTGCTTTTGTTTTTTATTGAGGTTAATTTACAGAGCGAGCTCTGCATAAACATGAAATTAGTCAGATACGCTGGCCAATTATTTTGAATTTTAATGAATTTTTCGAATAATCGCGATTTGAAGTGAATATATTAAGAATTACCTTCATTTATTTTGAGATAAATATTTTAAAGTTTAAACGTTTATGGTTCACGGGCATATAATTATATATACACTCAGTTTGCCGTTACAAAGTTATGTAAATTTTTTTATTAGCTGCCACTGATATTTGTGTTTACATAATATTTTCAACTGATGAGAATTTTTCCATCGGTCTTACAGTCTTATAAATTAAATTAAAATAATTAATATTTATGGCAGTCAGATTGCCCTTGTTTATAATCACCCTCGCAGAATCTAAAATAAAAACTTAATTAAAACCTGGAAAAAAAAACTTTATTAGCAAAGGACTATCTGACTGCCCCCCACCACCAAATTGCCCAATTGCCCAACGTTTCGAGCCCGCTTCGGCTCCTCCTCAGGGACTGATTTTTAATGATACATAATATTTTTGAAGTGGTCACAGTGGGGAATAAAGTACTATATGTAACACGGGACTAAAGTCAATCATTCCCTTGGGTGATCACTGCCCTCGCTTCGCTACGCTCGCTCGGGTAGTGAAGTCACCCGCGGGAATAATCTGCGATTTTAGTTCCTTGTTACATAATGTACTATTATTTGCTTTTTTTATTAAGATGGTGTAAGAAACCACATTTTATTGAAAATAAAAGAAGAGGATGACGAAAATTATAACGGACCATTAAAAAAATCAAAATTAGAAGTATAATTTCAATTTTTATAATATGTACACAATTATTTATAGTAAAGATACGCAATTATTGAATAATAATATATTTATAATGTAAAAAATGAAGTTATTATATATGTTTTTGAAAATGTGAGTAAGCTGATCTCAGGGTTTTTTTTAAATAAAAAAAGTGTCAAAAAATTTCAATAATAAGAAAAAAATATGCAATTTTTTAAATATTAATTAATTTTTAAATCATTGAAGAAAAATTATAATGAATAAACATATTTCATATTTAAAATAAATACTATACATATAGGAACGATACATTAATTTAGAGGAAGCTACGTGCCAATGAATAACAGCGGTTTTTTTATTGGTACCTGTAATGCGAGTGAGAGACTGCATAAGGAGCTTGACAACAGCGGAGTCACGTACGTAAGTGTGGCGCATCCGGAACAGAGAGCGTGCTCAAGATGGTCTTCTACCTAATGGCTCCTGAGGCCATAATTACCTAAAAACCGCTGCCAATTCATTGGCCCGAGGCATCCTCAAACTTAATTTGCGTCGATACGTTACTGTAGTCTAGCGCCTGCTACTAGAGGTCTTCGCCGATTGGGCGCTCGAGCTGATCTAGTGGCAGGAGTATAGCGCGTGCGTTCAAACGGCGAGCACAGGAGTAGGTGGGTGACGCAGATCCACACATTCAACGTAGACGTATGAAACGAAGCAAGACAATTATTAAAATTATTTCTAAATCCAAGTAGGCGGGAGACGCGAGGTCCAGGCATGTAAAAGAGTTACGTTGAAGTGCAACACGATTATTTAAATAACTTTTAAATGTAAGTAGGCCAGGAATACGAGGTCGACGCACATAAGAGAATTACGTAGACGTGCAACAATAAGTAAGACAATTATTTAAACAATTTTTCAACCCAAGATGTCGAGGGACGTGAGGTCCACGCATATAAGGGAGTCGTGTAGACATGACAAAAATAAGCAAACCGATTATTTAAATAATTTTTAAACGCAAGTAGCCGGGGGACGCGAGGTCCACGCATATTAGAGAGTCGCGTGAATGTGCAACGCTAAGCAAGATAATTAATACAATAGTTTTGAAACCAGCGTGGTCGGGGAAGCGAGCTACACGCATATAAGGGAATTACGTTGATGTGCGACAATAAGCTAGAAAATTATTTGAATAATTTTTAAACCCAAGTAGCCGGAGGACGTGAGGTCCAAAAATATGAGGGAGTTATGAAGACATGAAAAACTAAGTACAACGATTATTTAAATAATATTTTAACGCAAGTAGCCGATGGACGTGAGCTCCACCCATATAAGGGAGTCACGTAGAAATGCAACAATAAGTTAGCAGATTATTTGAATAATTTTTAAACCCAAGTAGCCGAGGGAAGTGAGGTCCACGCATTTAAGGGAGTCATGTAGACATGGAAAAATGAGCGAAACGATGACTTAAAACATTTTTAAACGCAAGAAGCAGGGGGACGCGAGGTCCATGCATATATCGGAGTTATGTAGATGTGAAAAAAAAATAAAACGATTATTTAAATAATTTTCATAATGCAACTAGCCGATGGACGTGAGCTCCACGCATATAAGGGAGTTACGTAGACATGCAACAATAAGCTAGACAATTATTTGAATAATTTTTAAACTCAAGTAGCTGGGGGAAGTAAGGTCCATGCATAAAGGCAGTCGTGTCGACATGAAAAAATAAGCACAATGATTATTTATATAATTTTTAAACGCACGTACCTGGGAAACGCGAGTTCCACGCTTATAAGAGAGTTACATATACGAGGCGTTTCACGTCAACTGTCCCAGCGCGTGGCGCGCGAGCCCCAAAACCTGCTATTTCTAACTCATGTTTATGATACTAAAAAGTACTTAAAAAAATTGTTTGATATGCGTTTTCGACGTATTTTTTCCTCAGCTTTCCAATGATGTTGGTAGTTTTTTCAAAATTTTCCATTTTCATCTTCAAAAACTCTTTTGCATTCTATTTCTCGCAAAAAACATCTCGGGCACACTTTGGAAAATATCCTTTCCTACGTAAAAAATGCTCAGCTTTCGATCTAGAGGGTCAAAAAAAATATTATAAATACACGTTTTGAGATATAACATGTTTTGTACTTTTTGAAGGTGAAAATTGAAAATTTCGGAAAAACTGCTTACGCCATTGGAAAGCTGAGGAAAAAATACGTCGAAAACGCTTATCAAACAATTTTTTTAAGTATATTTTAGTATCTTAAACGTGAGTTAGAAATAGCACGATGTGGGGCTCCAGCGGCGCGCGCTGGGACAGTTGACGTGAAATGCCTCATACACGCAACAGTAAGCAAGATGATTCTTGGAATAATTTTTAAACTCAAGTAGCCGGGGAACGCGAGGTCCACGAATATGAGATTTATGAAGAAATGAAACAATAAACAAAACGATTATTTAAATAATTTGTAAACCCCACTAGCCGGGGGACGCAAGGTCCGCGCCTACAGCGGAGTTACGTAGACATGCAGCAATAAGCAAAACGATTAGATTATTTGAATAATTTTTAAATCCAAGCTACCGGGGATTCGAGGTTCACGCATATAAGGGAGTCCCGTAGACGTGCAATAGTAAACAGGATGATTATTGAAATTATTTTCACCTCATACGAGGTCCACGCACATAGAAGAGTCATGTAGATATGAAAAAATACGCAAAACGATTATTTAAATCATTTTTAAACGCAGGAAGTCGGGGGACGCGAGGTCCACGCATATAAGGGAGTTATGTATGCGTGCAACAGGAAGCAAGATGATTCTTAGAATATTTTTAAACTCAAGTATCCAGGGACCGTAAGGTTCACGCATATAAGGGAGTCGTGTAAACATGAAAAAATAAGCATATCGATATTTTAAATAATTTTTAAGTTTAAGTAGCCTGGGGACGCAAGATCCACGCACAAGAGGGAATCACGTAGTCATGTATCAATAAGCTAGACTATTATTTGAATAATTTTTAAACCGAAGTAGCCGGGGGACGTGAGGTCCAAAAATATGAGGGAGTTATGAAGACATAAAAAACTAAGCACAACGATTATTTAAATAATATTTTAATGCAAGAAGCCGGTGGACGTGAGGTCCAAGCATATCAGGGAATCTTGCAGACGTGCAACAGTAGGCAAGATGATTATTGGAATAATATTTAAACCAAAGTAGCCGGGGGACGTAAGGTTCACGCATATAACTCAGGCGTGTAGACATGAAAAAATAAGCAAAACGATTATTAAAATGATTTTTAATGACAAGTAGTCGGACGACGCGTGGTTCACGCATATAAGGGAGTCACGTCGACATGCATTAATATTAGCAAGACTATTATTTAAATAATTTTTCAACCCAAGTTGTCGGAGGACGTGAGGGACACGCATATACGGCAGGCATGTAGACATGCAACAATAAGCTAGACGATTATTTGAATAATTTTGCGTAGAGGTCCAATATTAAGCAAGACAATTATTACAATCATTTTGAAACCCGCGGAGCTGGGGAAGTGAGCTCCACGCACATAAGGGAATTACATAGATGTGCGACTGTAAGTAGGACTATTATTTGTATAATTTTCAAATTTAAGTAGTTGGTGGATGCGAGGTTCACGCATATATGGGAGTCACGTAGATATGCAATAGAAAGCAAGATGATTATTGAAATTATTTTTAAAACCAAGTAGCCGGATGAGACAAGACCCACGTATATAAGGGACTTACGTAGACGAGCAACAGTATTTAAGATAGTTACTATACTAATTTTTAAACCCATGCAGCCGGTGAAGCGGACTCCACGCATACAGAGTAGTTACGAAAACGTTTGACAGTAAGCAAGACTATTTTTTGAATAGTTTTCAAACCCAAGTAGCCGGGAGATGCGAGGTTCACGCATTTAAGGGAGTCGCGTAGATTTGCAACTGTATGCAAGACAATTTCTACACTAATTTATAAACCCGTGAAGGCGAGGTCTGCTCATATAAGGAAATTACGTAGACGTGCGACAGTAAGCAAGACTATTGTTTGAATAATTTTCCAACGCAAGTAGCCGGTGGATGCGAGAGCCACGTATATAAGGAAATCACATATACATGCAACAGTAAACAAGATGGTTCTTGGAATCATTTTTAAACTCCAGTAGCCGGGTATGCGAGGTCACGCATATAAGGGAGTTACGTAGACGAGCGACAGTAAGGAAGATGATAATTGAAATATTTTTTAAACCCGTGTATTGGGGAAGCGAACTTTACGCATATAAGGGAGTTACGTAGGCGTGGGACAATAAGCAAGACTATTATTTGAATAAGTTTCAAACCCATGTAGCTGGGAGATGCGATAAGGAATACGCATATAAGGGAGTAACGTAGACATACAACAGTAAGCAACACTATTATTTAAAAAATTCTTTAACTATATAATTCGACTCTCTTATATGCGTGGACCCCCTGCCTCCCGCCTACACGTATTTGAAAATTAATTGAATAATAGTCTTGTTTACTGTCGCACGTGTACCTAACTCCTTATTTTCGTGGTGCTCGCTTCTTCGGCTACTTGACAAGAAAAGCCTAATAGGTGTGACGGGTGCCGATATGAGTCGCGTCAACCGAGCATACGACGTCGCGAGATTCGAATCTCGCGCGCCCCAACGTCGAATGCCTCGTAGCGCGCCACGCGGCGCGCGATCGAGGACAACGAAGAAGAAGCCGTGGTGCTGCCGCAAAAGGGACGCCGCGGTCATGTTGATTCTCGCCGTGACACGCGAAAGTAGTCGCTGTCACCGTCATGCGTAGTAAAAAAGGTCGGGTTAGTGTTTCGTGCGTCCACCGCTGAAACTGTGACCGCCACAGCGCCGCCATCCACCGCGAGTGAGCGTAAGAGAGAAAGAGAGAAGTAGAAGCGCTACAGGGACGGGAACAGTGAGGCGAGCTCCATTTCCGCCCTCCCCCCTCACAGCGAGTGCGGAGGCGAACGAGCGAGAGAGATAGATGCGATGGCCGGCCTACGAGCGTAAGTCTCGCCTAATGCGTTCTTCCGTAAATATTGTCGCAGAGTAATCTGTTGCCGTCGCGCATCGGCGGCCGCGCGCGTGCATGCGAATTAGTCTTGGCCTGCGCGTTTAACTGTAGATGATTGTCCGAGTTCGCGCTCCTTTTGCGCGATCAACTTAATTTGTAATAAACCCTCTTGCTTTTATCTTAACAGTCGAGTCACGCCTTTCATTTAGCGCGCCCAACCTATGCATGATTTCCCGAATACCGCCCTCTACCCATTACAGCAGCTGTAGCTAGCCGAGGACATCGTCTCCTGGGGGAGACAAGGTAGCAGGGTGTAATTATCTCATCAGCCCCTTGGAGGTTAGACCGAGCGGCGTTGTACGGGAGCTACCGGCTGCACAGGTAAAGTTAGGTTGTAGCCAGCAGGCGGGAGTTTCGTGAGCCGAAGTTGGCAGCAGCGGCAGAGCGCGGCGCCGGTTCTTGTGGAAAGCGGCCTCAGCCTTCTACAATAGTAGCTTGGGCACGCATATTCGGAACCTGTGCCGAGGCGCGCCTGCCGGCCTACAGGTAATTCTACAATAGCGAACCCCCCTCCCGGGCGTAGAAGACGCCCGTATATTGCCTTCGTGCACTCCATAGAGGGACTAATACCCTCCCGTAGCTTCACCCTGTTACATAGGATATCCAGAGAATACGTCGCGTCATATTTATGTACATTACTGTAGAGTAGATACTCCTTATACATTTGAGGGAGCGATGAGTAGTAATGCTGGTGAGAACTGGATAAAGCCATGGATAAAGAAATAGAAAGTTTAAATGAAAATAAAACATGGGAATTAGTTAAAAAGGTACGAGAGAAAACGTCTTATTGTTAGATGTAAAGTGGGTATATACGAGAAATGCCGTCGATACGTATAAAGCTAGGTGAGCCGTGAGAAGCGTCCAACAGGCAAATGTAATTGATGACATATACGCTTCAGTAGCAAAAACTCAAACTTTGAAAATTGTGTTGTGTTTTTGTTGTCAATCTAGTTTTATTATAAAACAAGTGGATGTTATTACAGCATTCCTTAACGGTAAAGTACGCTCATAGATATATGTCAGTCAACCTAAAGGTTACAATGATGGAACAAATATCGTTTGTAAATTATTTAAAGCGTTATATGGACTACCAGAAAGTTCAAGAACGTGGTATGAGTGTTGTGATGAATATTTAACAGGATTAGGATTTGGAAGGAGAAATGTGGATTATTGATTATGTACTTATGGAAAAGGAGAACAAACTATATATATATATATATATATATATAAATGTTTTTAAGCGTTATTTCTGGGATTATACAGTGTTATATAGTCCGTTTTCTCAGAGTTGCGCCATACAAGTGACTAAAGAAATAATCCCTCTCTTAGTACCGACACTCTAGCGGGATCCCAGAAATAACGCTTATATATATATATATATATATATATATATATATATATATATATATATATATATATATATATATATATATATATATATATATATATATAAACAGATGTATAGGTACATATGTAGACTCGTCCGCATAAGTTCCGATCCGTTTACGTAAGTTGTCCGCATAAGTATCGTTTCCATTAGACCCGTGTCTGCACAAGTTACGCTTGGCTAAAGAAAAATTCTCTCTCTATGTAGACACTAAAAAATGTCTGCACAAGTCGATGGAAGTCCGCATAAGTACCGTTCCCATTAAGGATGTGTCCGCATAAGTTACCTTTGAGATAAATATACATTTATTTTAACAGATTTATGGAGCCCTTTTATACACATGAGCATATTTATGGAGCCCGTTTTCTTTTATGGAGCCCGGGTTCCATAAAATATTTTTCTCGGGCGTTTATGGAGCCCGATCTAGAGTCTATAACCCCAGGGTCCATTATTTCTTTAGTCACTTGCCATAGGGATCTCTGGGCTGTAGGTACTAATTTACAGGGATGGGCTCCATAAACGGATGGGGGGATAATTATATATATATATTACATGTATGTTGATGACTTCTTGATTTGTAGTAAAAGTAAAAAGAAAATTCAGAGTATAAAGAAGGCTTTACTAGAAAAGTTTAAGATGAAGTTAGTTAAGATGAAAAGATTTAGAAGAAGTTAAAGAGTATCTTGGTATTACTGTAGAGTGTGATTATCGTAATTGCGATATGAAATTAAGTCAAACTAAGTATATAGTCATTAGCTAATAAATGTCAATTGCAGAATAATAAATTATAGTAGTACTCCGGTGGAATTGAATCTAAAAATTGAAAAAGCTGAAATAGACGCGTCAGATATTAATTATAGAAATTTTATAGGTGCTTTAGTACATATAAGTTCGAGTACTAGTCCTGATATAAGTCATAGTGTAAATTATTTGAGTAGATATCAGAATAGTTATATAATAATGCTTTGCGAATACTGAAATACTTGTATTTAACAAAAGATTTAAAGTTGCATTATAAGAGAAATGAAAATTGCGAAACTATAGATTGTTATGTAGACGCAGATTGTGCTGATAATACAGAGAGAAAATCCACGTCTGGATATGTTATTAGTGTTTGGTAACGTAATTGATTGGAAAATCGCGAAAACAGAAAACTGTAGCAAAGGCTTCGGCCTATGCAGAATATGCAGCTTTATCTGAGGTAGTTAGTGAAGTTAAATTTGTACTAGAGTTAATGAAAAGTTTTAATGTATAATTGAGTGATCCTATAAAGATATTTGAAGATAATACAGGAGCGTTAAATATAGCAAATTATGGAAACTTTACTAAGAACTCGAAGCATATAGAAATACTAATATTATCATACTAATATTATCATTATGTTCATGAAAAGGTGACGGAATTGTGTAAAGAAAAATTGGAAAAGTTCACAAAATTATTGAATATAGTGTAGTAAAGAATATATAATAAATTAAAACGTACAATATATATTGTATGTAAGGAGGTATGTTGAGAATGTGATACATATATATTGTATCAGTGTAACTAACATTTGTCGCCGTGTCTGCCGAGAGTAGATGCACACATGTATGTCTCCCCTCCCCAGTGTGTGCATGAGTATAGTTAAGTCGAGCAGCAACGAGCGACGCGCTGCTCTCTCTCTCTGTCTCTCTCTCTCTCTCTCTCTCTCTCTCTCTCTCTCTCTCTCTCTCTCTCTCTCTCTCTCTCTCTCTCTCTCTCTCTCTCTCTCTCTCTCTCTCTCTCTCTCTCTCTCTCTCTCCCTCCCCGCTCTCTGGACAGATAAGTGTCGACATCGTTTGCTTTCGCTCCTGCTTTATTTAAGCTTTACTGAAAAACTATTTCACTCTTCGGAGTGCTTTTTACACAGGAAAGTAGCTCCACCGCCTCTCAAGCTCCCCGCTTAAGGGCCCCTGTTTTACATGGTGTTCTATGAGCCAGGAGTTACTTTTCTGCAAATGACGCTTTCCCTAACCTCCGAAACCGGCAAACTAAACCATCATTTGCGGATATTGGCTGTCGTCGTTGGTCAATCTCGGAAGGCTTGTCGCTCCCACTCATCATAGTCAACTAACCATCGCTCCAACACTGCACCGCACTGCAAGCCAGCACATGATTTGCACTTCACCATAGCAACACAACGGCAACTTTCAACTTCTACAAGCTAACCACCAGCAGACAGTAAACTGTCAATAACATCAGCAGAGGTGATCGTGTGTTTGTTTTGCTGTGGAACATGGATGAGAACTGCGCAGTGTGTGGTGAAACATCAGCGAGGCAGATGAGATTATGCCCGATATGTCGCCGACCGTGCCACTCGAAATGCTCCGGTAAGCGAAAAGGTGCTCCATGCGACTTATGCCGTACCGAGGAGCAGCCAAAGTCAGCGAGGACGTCGAACTTCGCCATGCCAAAGAGCGCGCAGGTGAGCACACGTGCGTCGTTGTCACAACGACGTACGTCTAATACATCTATTGCTGCCGCTCCCCACCATCTCTCGTCTATCGGCTCATCGACGCCGGCTGCCAAACCTCCTGCGCGGAACAGCAGCACGAACGCCTCTCGCTTGCTGCGTGGTACCAGCGCGAAGTCTGCAGAGCGGGCTGTCGGAGTACAGGGGCCAGAAGGACCAGAGGGAGGTGCCGAGCGGGTTAACTGCCCGCAGGCGCAGAATGCACAGCTGAGTGACAGCGCCAGGCAGATCGATGCAACTCAGTCCTTGCTATCCACCGAATCGAGGAGAGAGGTAGAGAAGACTGAGCCATCGATGGACAAAAACATCCCAGCATCTTCCGTCACGTCTCACTCATTACCGCCACCGCTGGGGGATATAAACCTAGAGGGTGTTACGTATGTGTATATCCCTATGAGTACTCTGGATCATTTTTTCCAAAGGTTTGACATGATTCAGAAGCAGCTAGACGATCTAAAGCTCCCCGAGAACCGGAGATTCATATCGAGCGGCGATATTACTACTTCTGTGGATGAAAATTTATATAACCACGCGCAGCTGCTCACACGGATCTCCGCTCTTGTGGAGCAAGTAACAAAGCAAACTATCTTATTTGATTCTGTTAATGCTAAATGTGATCTGCTTCTGGAGAATAATTCTATATTAAACTCTAAACTTGATGAAGAACAGGTTAACAGCTCTGAATGCGTCCAGTGTGCTCATAGGGGTACTGCAGAATTAGATTTAGATTTAGAATTAGGATTATCAAAAACCAACCGCAAGGTATGTGACTCTGATGGCTCCACCCACTCTGCTAGCAATAATCTGCTGCAATTGTATCCCTCCTCGTGGCCTGGCCCCGGGGCTTCATCTACGGGTTCTGGGAATGAGGGTTCTGAGTGCTGTGAAGTGATTCTGAATAGTTCTAAAAAAAGAGTGTTGACAACACTGAACTAACAAGTGAGGTACTTTCACCGTACTCAGAACAATACTCCCTTCTCTAAAAAGAGACAACATCATAAGAGCACGCGTGGTGCAGGCTCGGGACCGATCCCCGAGAAGGGCGGGTGAGACAGAGGGGGGCTTGGTATCGGGATTCGGCGCATTACCCTCTTGTATAGTTAGGCTCAGCAGTTCGAGCCTGGCCAGAGATGTAATGAGAGCGAAGCGCTCGCTAGATAATAATTATTTCACCATGAATGATATAAACCCCGAATCGTATAGCCTCGTTTCGGCTGCTTGTGTGCCAAACCAAAAAATTTGTATTAATGAGGTGCTGCCCCATGACAAATTTCAGGCATTTAAAAGCCTAAGGTCCATTGCCCAGGGGCTGGGCTTTAAATATATTTGGCACTCGGGTGGCAGATTCTTGGCAAGGCGAAAGGGTGGTGAGCGAGCGCATGTCTTTACCACTGCTACTGATCTGCAAGTCATTCTAACGGCGAGCCAGCCTACTTTCAAACAACATCTGTCCAATAGTAAGATATCAAACTCTGTAAATGTAACTAGAAATACCAATATGACTAATGTAAGAGAGGAAGTAGAACAGGTTGGCGGGTCGGAGCAGGCATCATGACTGGGATCGACTGCTCCAAGTATGCCTAGGAGTGGGAGTTACCTCAAGGCGGGCTTTCTCAACATCAACTCGATCAGGCCGCGTCTTGATAATCTACGTTTATATCTTGCTGAAAATCCCTCTTACCACCTTTTTGGCATAGTAGAATCATGGTTGGGCCCGGACGTCGATGACAGCGTCATTCGGATTGGTGGTTACTCAGTACTGCGGCAGGATCGTAATATGAATGGGGGCGGAGTTGCTCTTTATGTACGAAGTGAATTCAAAATCACAAAATTAGCATCGTCCAATACTCAGGGATTAGGGAGACCTTCCATACCTGAGTATTTATTTTGTAGTGTACAACAGGGCTCCGATGCACCCATTATGGTCGGTGTCATTTATAGATCCCCCACATTTCCATGCAAAAGGACACCGACCTTTTTGACGTCTTGCGAGATCTTTGCGGAGAGTACAGCCACAAATTCATCTTGGGGGATCTGAATGCTAATTTGTCGTTGGCGTCCGATGCTGATGCATATACCATCAAAAATCTAACTAAAGAGCTGTCTTCAAATTGTTCAGCATGGCCCAACAGATCACAAGTCTCCAACATCTCATACCTGGATTGACTTGATTCTGACAGACGAAAACGACGAAGTGCTTAACTATAAGAATGAATGCTTGTCCAGTTTCGGTAAGCACGCTATTATTGATGCTGCTATCGATTATTTCATGCCAGCGCCTGTAATAGACTCCTTCTCCTACAGAGACTAGAAAAATATCTCTCCTAACACACTCAATGAACTGCTGGCAAGCTGTGACTGGGCGAGCATGAGTTCGGTTGAATCCGATCTGGAGGGAGCTTTACATTCTTTAAATTATAATTTGAATCTTGCCATTAATAACTTAGCTCCTTTAAAAACTGTGAACCCTAAAAAAGAACATGCTCCTTGGATTGGTTCTGAGCTGAGGCAGCTGATCAACAAACGCAATGCAGCCCATAGACATTACAGACGTACCGGGCGCGTAGCTGTGTTGAATGAGTTCCTCAGGCTCAGCAATGAAGTCGACTTACGCAACTCGCAAGAGCGTAACTCGTTCCTTCATAAACATCTCACAGACGCTCTTGATGATAACAACGACATATGGAAGGAAATGCATAATCTTGGCCTTTTACCAAAGCGTAGAGAGGATGGCCTTCGTGGCTTTACGCCGGGGAGCTGACCGCTCACTTTGCTGGGGTCTCCGTGTCTCCTCTTGAAAACATTGACGAAGCAATGGACGTAATTTGGCCCGCGACTAAGGAGGGTTTTTGTTTTAAACCAGTTATTTTGAGTGAGGTAGTCCTTGCCATATCACACTTCTCCTCGCAGGCAAAGAGGGTGGATGGAGTTCCCCAGAGTGTGAACGTAAAATCTTTACCTGTAGTCGGCGAATTTTTAGTCAGGATTTTCAATACCTCTTTTGCGTAGGGAGTTTTTCCGGGCTCTTGGAAGCAAGCACAGGTAATTGCTCCTAAAAAGAAGCAAGCGCCATCTATCGTCTCGGACTTTTGTCCTATATCATTACTTTGCTTCCTCTCCAAGGTGCTTGAGAAAATTGCCCATAACCAAATCACGGAGTACCTCAACAATTATAATTTACTAGATCCCCTCCAGGCCGGATTTCGACAGCACCACAGCATTCAGACGGCACTTTTCAAGCTGACTGATGACATTCGTTTAGGCATTGGCAACAGAAAACTGACGCTACTGTTACTTTTTGACTTTAGCAAAGCCTTTGATACCATCTCACCGACAAAAATTACGTAAACTCTGTCGGCTAGGATTCTCTAGATCAGCTCTCCTGTGGATCAAATCGTACTTACAAGGACGCACCCAAATGATCATTTCTAACAAAAGTGGCAATTCTGATTGGCTAGATACAAACATGGGAGTTCCACAGGGTTCTGTTCTGGGCCCTCTGCTTTTTTTCTGTACGTTAATGACTAACGAGACGTACTTGACGATGACACTATTAAACATATTTTCTATGCGGACGACTTGCAAATTTACCTACACACTACCAAGGACGAAATCTTGGAAGGCATTTGGCTCCAGAGTTGGAGTCAATCATACGAATTCATTGGATTTGCCAGGCATTGGTTTGCGGTTCGGAGAACTCATCCCATTTAGTAGCGAAGTTGCGAGTCTCGGTGTTACACTTGATAGCAAATTAATATGGAAACCTCACATTGAACAAATTGCAAAGAAGGTTAATAAAGCCCTTTATAGTTTAAGGTTTACTAGGGCATGTACCACTGAGACCCTCTGCAAAAGATTAGTTGAGTGCCTTGTTCAACCGCACCTTGATTACTGTACAGTAGTCTATTTAGACGCATCAGACGAGCAGCGCGAGAAAGTGCAACGATTAAGCAATTCTTATGTGAGATAGTCACCGTATCTAAGATGGATGAGCACATCACCCCCTATAGGAAGCGCCTCGCCTGGCTTCGTATGGACTCACGTAGGCTCTACTTTGCAACACTACTGTTATAGAAACTATTAAGGATACATGAGCCATCATATTTAGCTGCTTTTTTCACGAGGCATAAGCCTAGGCCGACCAGCAGGGGAGTGCAGCCGGAACTTCAGTTTCCGGCCTTAAACTACAAAACGGGTGATAAGGCGTTTTTGGCCCAAGGTATCCGCCTCTGGAACTCTCTCCCTCCCTCCATACGTTACCTACCTTCATTTTCATCGTTCAGGAGGGTGGTGCGTAAACATTTTAATGATCTCGATCCTTAGCCTCTCTTGGTGGGTACTTCTTGGTAAGTCAATACCGTCAATACCGTCAATACCGGAAAGCGTCACCATAAAATTTAGTCCTTCGAGTCGTATTTTGGAGGCCCGAGCGCGGAGTGCAGTGAAAGGTGCAAGTGAGAACTTCAGCCTCACTCACAAAGCATAACACACTTCTTCTTAGTCATCTGCATTACTGTACCTCCCAAGGAGAAGAAAGTGCAACAGGTGGAAATCAGCATACTTGTGTAAAAACAGGTGCAAACATAGCGACACGCAAGTGGCTAAAATTTTGAATTACTTGACGTCACAACGGTCGGCGTGATGTCACGGTAAGAGCAAGAGAGAAGAGAAGAGTGAAGGGAGAGATATCGCGACGAATGCAAGAAGAGGGAACGTCGCCTATCTGTAGGCCAAAAGGTATCCCCTAGACTCCCAGGTCGACTGCCAAATCAGCAGTGGAACGCCCGAGCGGGAGGGTGACTCTTATCGTTGTCTCCTCTTCACATATTCATTCGGGACATCTGATGTGCATCAGCTAATCATCGATGCCTAAAGAGATTATTTTTCTCTCTCTAACGCCCGCAGTGCGAGAATTGCGGTTAGCACGCGCGTATTGAGTGTTTGCTCTGCTATGCTCTGGATTTCGTTGGCCACTACCATGGTGCATGCGATATGAGCCGGACTTATCTAGAAGCAGTTGCACGTCACGTCTTTATTGAAGCGCCGTTGAAATTTTTAGCAAATTACGTGCGTTACACTAGCTCGACTAGTAAGTGAGTTAGTCGAGTTAGTATTCTGTTAATCTCGTAGCCTCCTATATCCTTCTGCTAGAGATTCACAGTATGGAATGGTCCCTGTCTGCGAATTGGTAATAGCTCATTAAATATAACAGTCGTTTTGTCGCGTTAGATTCTTCCGCGTACATTGAAGTGGGAGTCAACTACTTCCAGGCCTTATAGATGAGGCCACGACTTGACCTCGATATCGTGGCGTGGAACCAGAGAAGTCAGCTTTTCATCACGAGGGCTGAGAAAGTCACCGATAAGCCAGGCGTCTGCTCAGTTTTCCGGTCTGCGGTGACGGAGCTTCTCACGATTGCTGTAGTCTCACCGCCCACGCCGGAAACGCTCCCCTCTACGGGTCGTCGAGGAAGTCCTAATATGCGAGCCACGTACTCTGTTACGAAGGACTCTTCTGCTATCATGTTCAGGAGTGCTCGTACTATCATGGATGCGCCATCTTGGGACTGGAGGGTTACTACGGCTGTAGACAGAACAATATCTCCTCCGCAGGTTGCAGTCATCGTCTTAACCTGGTCAATTGCTGCGTGTCCTGAAAATTTATTTTTGTTACCTGTTCCCGATCCCGTAGGTCCCGATAGCGTTCTATCTTGATGCAACTTGCTATGGTGCTTCTCCTTACGCACATAGCATCGGTTCTGGGACTGGCAGGTCTCGACGCTGTGATTCGGGCTAAGGCAGTTAAAACATATGCGAGCTTTTGATACAACCTCTCTGAGTTGGGCTGGAGTGGTGGTGATGAACTCCTAGCAACGTCCAATGTAATGTCTCTGACCGCAGTACGAACACTTTTACTTGATACATCCCTTACCTGGTTTCATATGTGGTGCGGCACAGTGGGCTGAACTCTGTTGGCTTTCGTGCTTCTTTGGACGTCGATTATCGTCTACCGTTAATAGTGCTTTACCACTGCTTGTCGGCGAAAGCCCTTGGCACTCCTCCTGGTAGAGGTCATAGGTGCTGGCAGTGTCAAAGGATTGTAAGCGTTTCTCCAAGATGTCACGTAAGTGTTCGTATTTTGGAAAGGAAACGGTCGGATCAGCATCGATGGACCTGATCCAATCCAGTCTCATGGGTGCTGCAAGCTTGGCACCTACAAAATAAATCGAGAAATCGTCATAAGGCCCTATCGATCGCTTCATATTCGTAAACGTCGTAAGGGCATCGTCCGCCGCATTCAACAGAAAGTTGATGAGCTCAACTTTATCGGTATCCGCGGCCGGTAGATTTGTGAGTCTCTGGATCAAACTCCAAAGTTTCTTCAAATCGTTATCGTACTTCTTACATAGCCTTCGCTAAGCCACGTCTAAATTATTTTCCTGGAGCTTCATACCTCTCAACTTATCGGCAGCATCACCTTCCACACAATTGAATAATAACTGAAGCTTAATGCGTGATTTATAGTCAGGCTCGTCAATGACCACCGAGGTAAATCGTTCTTTAAAGTCCCAGTCTTGCTGCTTGCCGCTGAAGTGAGGGAATTTTGTCTTCTCGTAGTACGGTAGAGGAGCCGACGATATCGACCCTGTAGTGTGGGCAGCATCTGGTTAGATGTCGATTTTTACTCTGCAGGTAAAAACTCCGCGAGCTTCTACTAAAGCCAAGCCCCGCCCTACTGCAAAAAATCGCGCGAGTAATCGCGCAACTAATCGCGCGAGCAATCGCGTAGGTACTCGCGCAAGTAATTGCGTCATGTTATCGATCAAATCATGACACGATAAATCGCGTGATTACTTGCGCGATTAATCGCGCGATTAGTCGGAAAATTTTTATAAAAAAAATATACACCAAAAATATGCATAAAAATTATTTTTAATGATAAGAACGAATTACCTTCATAAATTATAGTTTATACTGAAAAAGTCCAGCTGATTTCAGCTGAACATCATACCAGAACGTCCCCTGATTATCACGTGATTAGCACCTAAAAATCATGTTGATATTACCTCTTAAAAAATATGGTTTTTACATTTTGCTATGAAAAATTGAGTTTTTCTCACATTTAAATTTATTAATTATAAATTTATATAAGTTAATTATTAATTAGAATAAATTATTTAGCAATGCAACAGTGTTTATAAAAATAATAGTTTAATGAAACATTTGTAGAGAAAACATTATTTATACTGGTATTGTATTTATATATAGGTACGGTACTTACAATTTTTTCGAAGACAAAAAACGGCAGAAAAGAGAAAGACGAGAAAGAGATGTTTAAAGAGTCTCGGGCTCGCGCTACGCGACGCCGACCCGCGATATCAAAAGCAAGCGAGGCCAATATCGAGCGCGCCTTCGAGTACTCAATAGTAACTGCCTTGATAGGCATCGGCGATGACGGTGGAATAGGGTTTGCGTACCCCAGGTTCCCACCATGGACATACACGCTACATTAGCACGTTGACATGGGCGACGACTGAGAATCTTATCCAAACTGTCCTTTACAGTTTCGTTATGTATTATGGTTTGCAACTGATATGAACAAGCGCTACTTAATTATTATCACACACCTTTCAATTAGGAAAAAATCCATGTAATAAGTATTATATTATTTTAAATTTACTGCTAAATCAGTTTCCTCTTTCACTATAAGTTATATATCCATAAGTTCTACTTTTATGTATAAAGTACTGCAAATCATAAATATTAAATTTCAAATAAATCAGAATGACTTGTTACAATCGAAGACACAAACATGTAAATATTCTCTAATATATGTGAAGTTATTTTATAAATATATGTGAATTGGCAATAATTATAAATGCTTTATATTGTCTTGTACCAAATCAACTAAGATTCAATCCTTTCTTTGTTGATATAATGTACCTTAGAATAATAAACCAAAATGCAATTAATCGTTTAATAAGAGAATAGCAAGCATCATTAAATGTAGCTTAGTCTTATATACTTATGACACGGATGGTAATATGAAAGAGCATTGGCATTTCGTATAGCTTTACAACTAATACTGATGCTACTGCATCTTTATTATACTGACAGTTCTAGTAAAAATTGATTAGTACACGTATACAAATAATGAGTTAGGAAATTGTACAAATTGAACATCCAACGAACTCTATTTTCATCAAAATTTTCTACTTGGTCGAGTATTTTGAATGAAAAAATGTTTAGTTATAATAAGAACATTTAATTAGTTTATAAAATTTTTCATAATTTATACGTTAAGTTTTGAATGGTTCATAGAAGTATGATTAAGGAAATTTAAAAAATTGAACATTAGACGAACTATATTGCCTGGTGTTAGGTTGGAATAAAGCAGCGAATTCAATAATAGAGTTCATTGGATGTCCAATTTGTTCAATTTCCTAATTCATTATTTGTAAGCGTATACTAATCAATTTTTACTAGGACTGTCAGTATAATATAGATGCAGTAGCATCAGTATCTGTTGTAAAGCTATACAAAATGCCACTGCTCTTTGATATTACCACGTGTTCCATAAGTATATAAGACTAAGCTACATTTAATGGTGCATGCTAGTCTCTTATTAAACAATTAATTGCATTTTGGCTTATTATTCTAAGGTACATTATATCAACAAAAAAAGGATTGAATCTGAGTTGATTTGGTACAAGACAATATAAAGCATTTATAATTATTGCCAATTCACATATATTTATCAAATAACTTCACATATATTAGAGAATATTTACATGTTTGTGTCTTGGATTTTAACAAGTCATTCTGATTTATTTTAAATTTAATATTTATGATTTGCAGTACTTTATACATAAAAGTACAACTTATGGTTATATAACTTACAGTGAAAGAGGAAACTCATTTAGCAGTAAACTTAAAATAATATAATACTTATTACATGGATTTTTTCCTAATTCAAAGGTATGTGATAATAATTAAGTAGCGCTTGTTCATATCAGTTGCAAACCATAATACATAACGAAACTGTAAAGGACAGTTTGGATAAGATTCTCAGTCATCGCCCATGTCAACGTGCTAATGTAGTGTGTATGTGCGTGGTAGGAACCTGGGGTACACAAACCCTATTCCACAGTCATCGCCGATGCCTATCGAGGTAGTTACTATTGAGTACTCGAAGGCGCGCTCGATGTTGGCCTCGCTTGTTTTTGATATCGCGGGTCGGCGTCGCGTAGCACGAGCCCGAGACTCGTTAAACATCTCTTTCTCGTCTTTCTCTTTTCTGCCGTTTTTTGTCTTCGAAAGAATTGTAAGTACCGTACCTATATATAAATACAATACCAGTATAAATAATGTTTTCTCTACAAATTTTTCATTAAACTATTATTTTATAAACACTGTTGCATTGCTAAATAATTTTTCTAATTAATAATTAACTTATATAAATTTGTAATTAATAACTTTAAATGTGAAAAAAACTCAAATTTTCATAGCAAAATGTAAAAACCATATTTTTTAAGAGATAATATCAGGGGACCTTCTGGTGTTCATGATGTTCAACTGAAATCAGCTGGACTTTTTCAGTACAAACTCTAATTTTTGAAGGTAATTCGTTCTTATCATTAAAAATAATTTTTATGCATATTTTTGATGTATATTTCTTTTATAAAAATTTTCCGACTAATCGCGCGATTAATCGCGCAAGTAATCAGGCGATTTATCGCGTCATGATTTGATCGATAACATGACGCAATTACTTGCGCGAGTACCTACGCGATTGCTCGCGCGATTAGTCGCGCGATTTTTTTCAGCAGGGCGGACTGGAGATATGCCCCTTCAGTTACGATCGTTACGTCTGTCGTGAAATACTCGTGATCTTTGAATTTTGCGTCCTTTGTCCAAACCTGAAAGCCATAATCACGCTCATGGAAGGCATCCCTGTATTTGTCCAGCAGCAATAAAGAGTATACAAGGAAAGCATTATTAAACCTACCATATATTCCAGACACCTTTGAAGAGGTCTCTAATAATTTAAGAAAGTATGGCATAAAAACGGTACCACAAATCAACAATAATCTTAGCAAAATAATAGTAAGAGGGAAAGATACGCAAGATAAAAATGTAAATACTAACATTGTTTACAAGATTTCCTGTAAAGATTGTAATGCGTGTTATATAGGAGAAAGTAAACGTATGCTTGGCACAAGAATTAAGGAACATATTGCAAATACTAAGAAAGACGATGTCAAAAAATTTGTAATTAACAATCATATTAAAAAATGTAAACACGAATTTGATTTTGATAACACAGAAATATTAGATACTGATAGCTGTTGGAAAAAAGAATAATCTCAGAAATGGTAAACATAAAATTAAAAGATAACCCAATAAATAAAAGAAGATACACAAAATTTAAGCAGTCACTATTCACAACTTTTATACAAAATAAGGGAAATCAGATAGAAAATGAATATAATAGTTACTATTGATTTTTTAGATATATTATAAGCATGATTGTAGTATTGTCACTCGGGGCACTGCGTATCTGCGTGCGCATGATTTTGGATAGTAGTGTGAGTGCAAAGGTGTATTGTCCTGCAGTGGACCGTGAGATTTGAAATTAGTTTCTGTGTGTGTAAAAAAGGAAAAAATTTTTTAAGGTTTGACTTGATATATTTTATTATTTTAATAATAGTATTGACCTTTGTTTTAATACAATAGGATTTTTAACAGTAAATTCTTCTATTATTTATTTAATTAATAGTCAAATAAGTTTTATAGATTATGACTGCAATGTACTGGGTAAATTGCTTTGTTATGTCTTAGTTATTGACATCAGTATATCAGCTGCCATAATTTTAAATAGTATATCAGACAGCTACTTGTTTACGTTCCTTTTATTTACTTTGACTGTCTTTGCTTTTCTTCTGTGTTAATTTATTAAATTGTTCTATTATATTTATTAATTTATTACTGTGTCGTCCTAATTTATTCGATTTACGAAGGTGGAAATGATTTCGTTAACATTTAGATTCTTTTTACCTAAGAAATCAGGTAACAATTATATTTATTTGACACTGATTTCTGCGCAAAGGTTTTATATATTTCACATTATTGGCTCTATTTTTGCAGAACGAAGAATGTATGTAGTATTTTGTATATGACGGTGTTAATTATTTAACAGAAATCTTTAGGTAAGCTCGACGTGCAGTTTGGATATTGTATGTTATATTTTTTTTGTTTATTGGTGACCTTGTATCTATTTTGTATTAATAAATTTCAGTGTTTGATAACGCTAGCGAATCGGCTACCGAAACGTTGCACAAATAAAAACTACATCATTTTGAACTCATTAACATCGATATTACCTTATCTAAATTAATATGAAATAATTATTTTTAGATAAACAACTTACGAAATGACTATTAATCCGATCAACGTTATAAATTTACTTTTAATGTCCTTTCAAGTAATGAATATAAAAGAAAGTCCTACTACAACAGAAGAAATTGCATTGAAGGATAGTATAGAAAAATTTTCACTGGATTGTATGAATGACTTTAACGAACCAGAATTCATTCAGCAAGAAACATTGGGTTTTCAAGAGCCATTCAAAGATGTTGAGATGCAAATTGTTGAAGATAACGATAGAATATGGGCAGCAGGCGTTGATGAAAGTTTACAAACATGTACTATGGATGAAGAAGATCTAACATGGGATTATAAATCTAAAGCTGTGGAGTACTGGAGAAGTGGTGTTACAAAAAATCTCGATCTGAAAACTGTACAACATAAATTTCGCAAAGTTAAGTCAATTACACAATTGAAACGATGGGCGCATACCTTAAATAAAGGAGGCACTTACAAAGAAAAAATTGGAAGAATTGCTAAATTTGTGTTAGATAATTTTCGTTCTGCAATCGACGCTGGGCATATAGTTCATGATGTAGACTTACGAAAATGGGCTTTGCAGGCTCAAAAAATTATTGGAAACGAAGATATAAGGTTTAAAGGGTCAGATCATTGGTTAAAAAATTTTAAAAAAGCCCATAGAATAGTCAGCAGAAAAATTAACAAATTCATAAAGAAAAAAACTTTAGAGGGATCAGAACACTTACAAAAGACAGCTAATGCTTTTGTTTCTGAAGTAAAAGAAATAATTAATATTAAATGTATAGAATCTATTTTTAATTCGGATCAAAGTGGGTTTCAAATTGAAATGCATTCAGGAAGAACATTATCTGTTGAAGGAGAAAGGCAAATCGAATGCCTTGTAGAATCTGTTAGTTCTACAACGCATAGTTACACTATTCAGCCCTTAATATCGGGTGACTGTAAGCTACTTTCGCCCTTATTTATTGTATTAAAGGAAACTAAAGGACAATTTGGATCAAGAGTAGAAAGTATGCTATTTAAACCTTCAAATGTTTATGTAATGGCTTCTAAATCTGGCAAATTAACTTCAGGTATATGAAATTTACTATTATTATAATTTTTTACTTTTACAAACATAAAAATGTATGTAATTATTAAAGAGCATTTTAAAACGTCGTTAAAAGATGTGTATTTTCCCAAAGTTGGTCATTCAAGTGTTTTATTAATTGACTCTTGGAGTGGACATTGTCCTGATGCAGTGAAGGAAGCAACACCTCCAAATAAAAATGTCGATGTTAAAATAATTCCAAAAGGAACAACCAGTAAAAGAACAACCAGTAAAGTAAGACACTTTTCGGACAGTGTAATATTGATGAATGAAGATTTAGAACTGCCTTTAAGAAATACCATAATAAAACTTCAATCATTGGTTCATAATCAGTTATCATCCCCTCGATATGTGAACCTATTCAAATATTCGTGGCATAAATTTGATAATCCAGTAAAATTTGGTTATGGAAATAACTGTAATGCGAAGTTGCGAAGTTGCAGAATGTTCTAATCCAGCAATCGTAAGATGCTCTTGGCGCAAAAATTCATTATGTTTGAAGCACTTTTTTGATGATTATCACTATTGTCATGATTATAAAGAATAGTATTAACAATAAATACTAAAAAATAGTCAACAATATTTAATGTTATTAATAACTATTGTTGTTAGTTTATATTTAAATAAGTATAAAACACAGACTGTTTATTTTATTAATATTTTAGAAGTTTAACCCATTAATGCCCAATTCCGCTAAAATTCCACATCAACTTTGTCTGCTGAAAAATGCGATTAATCAATCGATCTCTTATACCACAAGTACCTTTCCAACTATTTTCACGTATGCTCTTTCAGAACCTGAGGTCAAAAATTGAAAATAATTTATTTAAATCTACGTTTTTTTAGAATTAAGTAAAAATGTAAAATGTAAAATTTTTAGAATTAAGTAAAAATCAAGATTTCTTCTTAGGTTGCCATACTCTAGGTTGCCTAAAAACTATGAAAATGGTGGAATTTTTATTTAAACTTTAAAATCCCGTTGAGTATTTTTCAAAAGCTATGATGGCCGATTCAAAATGGCGGCTTCTATAATGTTGTATAATAAAAAACTTCGTTATTTTTTTGCTGGCAAGGGCTCAACTCTAAGAAAAAATTTTATAGAACAAAAAGTGCTTAGAATTAACCAAAAAATACGTGTGAATTTTCACAAAATGTTCTGACACATTTTTGGATTTTTCAAAAAATTGCAAAATCCAAAAATTCAAAAACGTCTCAAAAAATTTTATAAAAATTTATATTTTTTGGCTAATTCTAAGCGTTTTTTGTTCCATAAAATTTTTTTATAAAGTTGATCCTTTCCGTGTAAATTCCAGAGTTCTCAATCGAAATATAATATAGATATGGCAGTGTTAAGATTTGGCCATTTTTTATAAAAAAATCGTTTTTTATTATCAACTACTTGTGATACTGCCTAAACGCCATTAGCCAGTAGCTTTAAAGCAATCATCTTGCACATTTTTTTGTATTTTTGTAAATTTTACATTTTTTTGTATTTTTTTAAATTTTTACATTTTTTTGTACTATTTAATAGTTTTTAATTTTTTTGTAGCTTTTTGATTTTTATATTTTATTGTTTTTTGAGACGTTTTTGAATTTTTAGATTTTGCAATTTTTTGAAAAATCCAAAAATGTGTCAGAACATTTTGTGAAAATTCACACGTATTTTTTGGTTAGTTCTAAACACAATTTTTGTTCTATAAAATTTTTTCTTAGAATTGAGCCCTTGCCAGCAAAAAAATAACCAAGTTTTTTATTATACAACATTATAGAAGCCGCCATTTTGAATCGGCCATCGTAGCTTTTGAAAAATACTCAACGGGAGTTTAAAGTTTGGATAAAAATTCCACCATTTTCATAGTTTTTAGGCAACCTAGAGTATGGCAACCTGAGAAGAAATCTTGATTTTATTGAAAAAAATGACGCAAAAATAACATTTTTACTTTTAATTCTAAAAAAACGTAGATTTAAATAAATTATTTTGAATTTTTGACCTCAGGTTCTGAAAGAGCATACGTGAAAATAGTTGGAAAGGTACTTGTGGTATAAGAGATCGATTGATTAATCGCATTTTTCAGCAGACAAAGTTAACCCATTAACGCGCAAATGCACATTTTTGTGCACACATTTTCAAGTACAGAATTCTATTGGAAAAACAAAGTCATTTTTATCCAAAATCCTATATAGAGGGTTTTTGAGGGTGCTCTTTCAGAATCTGCAACTTATTTTGTAAAAAAAAGTGAGTAAGTGTATTATTTTTGAGTTTTTTAAAAAAAAAGTCAAAAAATTTAATAAAAATTTTTTTTCAAATCAATTTTTGTTACTGTTTCTGTTTTTGGATAATCATATTACCGCCAGAAATCGCGGTCCGAATGTCTGGCGTTTCCAAAACACTGGTTGTGAATCTTTTTTCCCCTTCTAGCTATTCCAAAATGGCGGATTTTGTGAAACAGCGTAATGTTAAACTTCATGATTTTTTTTCCCGAAATGTATGAACTTAACGAAAAAATGTTATAGAACAAAAAATGCTTAGAATCACTCAAAAAATACGTATGAATTTTTTCAGAAGTTTTTGAACCAATTTTGAATTTGTTAATTTTGAACATTTTTGAAAAATCAAAAAATGTCTCAAAACCTTCTGAAAAAAATCATACGTATTCTTTGAATGATTCTTAGCACTTTTTATTCCATAAAATTTTTTCGTAAAGTGTATTTTTTTCGAGAACAAACATTTTGAAATTATGCGTTACATAAACACACAAAACGTTGAATGGATTGAAGACTGTATAATCGTCATTCTGCCACTATAAATATGTAGTAAAATATAGCGTTGCCCAGTTCTCACCACGGGGAGGTAGACGATGCAAGAGAACCTTCTTCTTTTTTTTTATATATTTTTTATGTTTTATATTTTTTATATTTTTTATATTTTATTCTATTCTTTTGAATGTATAGAGAGAAAACAGTTTTTACAAACATGTAAACCACACACCTTGGAGAGCTTTCTATTTCTTAGAGAACATTGTTTGTTAGAACAGTTTCTTTGACTTGCGGACTGAACGGCATTACTGAATTTGTCATTATATGTTTTTTTTTTCCAAATAGCATTTAGCAATAGCCATACAATCATCTTTAGTACCTATTTTTTTGCTCTTACCTGCTGTTGCAACATTGTACAAGACAGTGGCGTTGGTAATTGCTATTTGGATACCTCTGATAAAAATGACCCAAGTGACCCACTGTCTTGTACAATGTTGCAACAGCAGGTAAGAGCAAAAAAATAGGTACTAAAGATGTTTGTATGGCTATTGCTAAAAGCTATTTGGAAAAAGAAAAACATGTAAAGCCCAAATTCAGTAATGCAGTTCAATCCGCAAGTCAAAGAAACTGTTCTAACAAACTAATGTTCTCTAAGAACTAGAAAGCTCTGCAAGGTGTGTGGTTTACATTTTTGTAAAAACTGTTTTCTCTCTATACATTCAAAAGAATAGAATAAAATATAAAAAATATAAAAAATAAAAAAAATATATAAAAAAAAAGAATAAGGTTCTCTTGCATCGTCAACCTCCCCATGGTTAGAACTGGGCAACGCTATATTTTACTACATATTTATAGTGGCAGAGTGATGATTATACAGTCTTCAATCCATTCAACGTTTTGTGTGTTTATGTAACGCATAATTTTAAAATTTTTTTTCTCGAAAAAAATACATTTTACGAAAAAATTTTATAGAATTAAAAACTGCTTAGAATCATTCAAAGAACACGTATGATTTTTTTTTTCAGAAGTTTTTGAGACATTTTTTGATTTTTCAAAAATGTTAAAAATTAAAAAATTCAAAATTGGTTCAAAAACTTCTGAAAAAATTCATACGTATTTTTTAAGTGATTCTAAGCATTTTTTGTTCTATAACATTTTTTCGTTAAGTTCATACATTTCGAGAAAAAAAATCATGAATTTTAACATTACGCTGTTTCACAAAATCCGCCATTTTGGAAAAGCTAAAAGGGGCAAAAAAAGATTCACAACCAGTGTTTTGGAAACGCCAGACATTCGGACCACGATTTCTGGCGGTAATATGATTATCCAAAAACAGAAACAGTAACAAAAATTGATTTGAAAAAAAAATTTTATTAAATTTTTTGACTTTTTTTTTAAAAAACTCAAAAATAATACACTTACTGACTTTTTTTTACAAAATAAGTTGCAGATTCTGAAAGAGCACCCTCGAACATCCCCTATATAGGATTTTGGATAAAAATGACTTTGTTTTTCCAATAGAATTCTGTACTTGAAAATGTGTGCACAAAAATGTGCATTTGCGCGTTAATGGGTTAATGTGGAATTTTAGTGGAATTGGGCATTAATGGGTTAATCTGTAGAAGATTTTTTTTATTCAAAATACATGAATGAGATCTTGCACTATCATTACAAATATGAGAATTTTTGTTCGCGTTTAACTTTTTTTCAGCTCTAAAAAACTAGAGTGCTCTAGAAAACTTCAGCTCTAAAAAACTAAGATCTTTCAAGATCCAAATTTTTGAATTTTGAATATGGGTAACTAATGAAGTATATAAGCGGTCAATATTTGTATTTGTATATTTAATTTGCCAAAAAAATAAGTTTTAGAATTAAGTAATCACAGTTGCACGTAAAAACTATGTTTTAGTTGATCGAAAATCAAATATTGTAATAAGGGGTTGTTTACCCCCTGAAGGGGGTAAATTTTGTTAAGCGAGTTAATTTATTAAATTATGATTAGTTTTGTGTACCTAGTATAAATAAGAAAAAAAATGTATATATACATATACATATTTAATATTGAAATAGCCTAATATACGTTTTAGTGGTAATTTATCCATTGTAAAAAGCATTTTTCGTAAAACACCGGGACACGTCAACTTTATTTTTTTAATTTGTTTATAATACAATTTTTTTTTTTAGGATTCAATCAATTTTGTAATTTTTTGAGCGAAAACATTGTTAAAATTTTAGGGTTTTCTTTAATAAAAAATAAGGGATGCTACCCTTATAGGTAGAAATATTGCACAAATATTCGTTTTTCAATTGCGAATCATATCCACTTTGTTTCATCAAAAAATTCCAATTCGTTCCGGAAATATAAAATACAAACTGTTTTTGAGGATGAACTTTAAGGGTGGATTTCACCCCTTAAATGAGCGTATGAGCACGTAAAAAAAACACTTGTCAAATATTTTTGGATGTACTACAACATGTCAAAATTTGAAGAAAATCGGTGAGGTACACCTGGGGCCCTTTCCTTGTTACAAGAAAAAAAAGATAATAAATTATCTAAAAGTAAGCTATTAGTAGCTTATTACTTAACAAATAGACAAAAAATTTTAGAAATAAAAAAAAGAAAAAACAAAATATTAAAAAATAACGTTAAGAAAAATGTAAAAGAAGTAAATGCAGCAAAAAGTCGATTATATTTTAAAAAGAAACAACATAAAATTTTAGAAATCCAAGAAAATAAATAATACAATATTCAAACAGGCTTCTATAGCAAATACTTTAATAAATGAAAACTTATTACAGGAAAATAATATTGGTAACTTACACACACACACACCACACCTATATATATATACACACACATACCACAGATATATATATTATTTTATTATATATTTTATATATATATATATATATATATATATTATATAGAGGAATGTTACCACGTAGCCGCCCCTTGCCCCCTCCTCACCCCCTCCTCGCCCCCTCGTCATCCCCTCCTCAAAATAACGTAAAATTGTCATTCTTTACGTTATTTCGTGACTTATTATTCTATTAGACCCCCCCCCCTCATCCCCCTCCTAGCCCCTTCTCCATGTCTCTTAAACAACAGCTTTACATGACTTTTCCTGTTAGAAAAATTTTTAGAAGCACTTCTTTTGGAGTTGTTTTTTAGAAAGATATAAATGTGTAGTTAAAAAAAATTCTATTGTTCATAAAAATTTTTATCAGTATAATATATAACTTATATACTATTAACAGTTTCCCACGCCACCCGAGAGGTACTGTGAATCGGTGCGTTGGATTTTGTTTAAAGTGGTATCCTTCGCCTAGAGCCCTACATAACCACTATTTCATTATCCTTTCTTTCTGTTATTATTTTTGAACTTTTTACCTAAAAAAAAAATAAATTATTACTATTAATATATTTTTTAAATTATTTAATATTTATATATGGGAGCGTCCAGCAGAAACGGGCCACCGAGCGCGCGCGGTGCCTTTTTTCGCGTAAAAGGCGCTCTGTTTAACTCGCTCATAATCGTATGCTGCGTCTTTGAAAAAAAAACCAAGGACCTATATCGATAGATTTTTTTCTGCTCTTTCCAATTGCGCCATTGTTTTTATTGCGAAACGCGTTCTTCCGGACGAAAACTCGAGTTGAATATTGAAAGCCATTTTTCTCAAAGTATATCATGTTTTTTTTTTCAAAATAAACTACACCATTGGAAAGTACAACTCTTAAGCTTCAAAACCCTATCTTGGAGAAGTTGGAGAAATAAAGGGTTTAAAAGTAACAACATGAAAAAGGCAGCGCCGAGGGTCCGCGCGAGCCCCTCGCGCCCGTACGTACAGCACGTTTAAGTGCACGCTCTATTCAATTCGCTAATAATCGTGTACCAAGTCTGAAAAAAGAACTAAGGACATATATCGATAGATTTTTTCCTGCTCTTTCCAATGGTGCTATTATTTTTATTCCGAAATGCTTCCTTCTAGTTGAAAATTCCATTTGAATGTTTAAACTCTATTTTTTCAATAAAATATCAGTTTTTTCTTCAAAATGAATTATATTCTTCAAAAGTACAAGTCTTAAACTATAAAATATTATATTTTTAAGTTGAAACATGAAAAGTTCAAAAATAATAAGATCAAAAAGACAGCGGCTAAAACACAATATTTAGGACGACATTCGGCAAATTTACTGAATCCTATTTTCGATCCAGGATACTGTTGCTTATATTTTAAATATAGTTCTCGAAGATTGTATAAAACAAGCCGTTTCTGGATGTAACTTTTTGTGCCATCATCATTTTTTATACATTTGTTATCTTTATAGCCTGGCATAATTCTACTATTCTCATCACTTTCATAGAAGAGCTTTGCTTGATCTAAAGTATCACTTGATATTTTTTTATTTCCTCTGTTGTCATTTAATAGGGCTGGGTTATCAAATAATTTACATTTCGATGAAAGTCGACGAGACAAGTTCGAAAATCAAGCTACTTTGCGAGTGCTCCAGTTTTTAGGAAGTAATTTCAAAAGTAATATCTTTTCCATTTTTGTCAAATTTTGGTCATTAAACAATTTTTTCAAATTAAAAATAATTTCTTTAGAATCTTCTATTGAAATCTCACTCTCTTCTTCAATCTGAGCATTAGATTTTATTCGACAAGAATCGCATATTTTGTCTCTATCAGTTAAATGCGGATAACAAGCTCTAAGTTTATCGGAAACAAACCTAAGTTTCGATGAATGCTTTATTTCATCAAATGGATTACAGCAACGATTTAAAATGTTAGACATTTTATTAAGCTTTTTTTTATTAAGAAAATAATAAACATTGAGAAAGAAAAATTATTAAAAATATAATATTTTATAGTTTAAGGTGATGTTATATACCGACATAATTTTAAAAAGAGTACATCTCATGAAAATACCAATAGAATCATCCACAAAAAATTCTGAGTATAGTATTTACATATACGGAGCGCCTGACAGACGTGTTTTTCCAAAAAAATGATCAGAGTTTATTTCATTAAATAAAAACCGTACTGTCGGTAAGTAGGAATTTGCAATTGACCTATTTTTAAAACGAGCACAGCTAACGAAAATACTAATAGAATCGTTCAAAAAAATTTCTGAATATAGTGTTTACGTGTCCGGAGCGCCTGATAGTCGTCTTTTTCCAAATAAACGTTTGAATGTTGATTTAAAAAATATTGAAATCAGGGTATCACATCACCTTAAGACTTGTACTTTTGAAGAATATAATTCATTTTGAAAAAAAAACTGATATTTTATTGAAAAAATAGATTTTAAACATTCAAATGGAATTTTCAACTAGAAGGAAGCATTTCGGAATAAAAATAATAGCACCATTGGAAAGAGCAGGAAAAAATCTATCGATATGTGTCCTTAGTTCTTTTTTCAGAGACTTGGTACACGATTATTAGCGAATTGAATAGAGCGTGCACTTAAACGTGCCGTACGCACGGGCGCGAGGGGCTCGCGCGAACCCTCGGCGCTGTCTTTTTCATTTTGTTACTTTTAAACCCTTTATTTCTCCAACTTCTCCAAGATAGGGTTTTGAAGCTTAAGAGTTGTATTTTCCAATGGTGTAGTTTATTTTGAAAAAAAACATGACATACTTTGAGAAAAATGGCTTTCAATATTCAACTCGAGTTTTCGTCCGGAAGAAAGCGTTTCGCAATAAAAACAATGGCACCATGGAAAGAGCAGGAAAGAATCTATCGATATAGGTCCTTGGTTTTTTTTTCCAAGACACAGCATACGATTATGAACGAGTTAAACAGAGCGCCTTTTACGCGAAAAAGGCACCGCGCGCACTCGGTGGCCCGTTTCTGCTGGACGCTCCCATATATAGATATTTCTAAATATGTTGTAAGTGCTCGTGGTGCTATCTTAATAGTTTTGAATTTTTAATCGGACTTCAACGAGCAAATCTCTTATGCGTTAGTCGAATGTTTATTCTCAAATCGAGAAAGGTAGCTTTTTGTTTAAGCTTTCTCCTCTCTCGATAAGAATTTTTTGACAAACGGCAACACACATAAGAGAAATTTTTTTTTTTTTTTTTTTTTTTAAATGAATAACTATTAATTTCGGAATAAAATATAATATCGGGGAGTTTCGTCCTTGTCGTACTTGGTGGACTCGTCAGGAAGACCCAAGTAGACATATCTTCGACTCCAAAATAATGAAATTACTGTGAATTCTTATAGTGTGTAAGTTGTAATTTTATATGTGGATTTGAAAAATTGGTTGCCATCTAGTGTTAAAAGGTTGGAACTAAGATTATACAAGAAACGATTTGAGAATAGACATTCGACTAACGCATAAGAGATTTGCTCGTTGAAGATATGATAGATATTTCTATCTACTAGAAATGATAATAGGAATGAAATTAATTAGTTTTTATTTTAATAAGCCTTTATGGAAATCATTAAATCATTTTCTTGTTTGTTATTGTGTTCATTTGGAAAATTATGGAGAGAATAATATATATTTATATATTCCTTTTTATTTGTTTCCATTTTATATTTGAACATTATACAAGAATAAATTCATTATTAATGATATCATAAAGTTTATGAATATTTATAAATTTTCTATTTATCATTTTTTATTAAAAAAAAAAAATATATATATATATATATATATAACAATAATAGAGAAAAAAGATATACACTGTGAGGGGCGCCGATATATGGTAAGTGGATCACGTACACCGCGTCGTGAGACTCGAATCTCGCGCGCTTGCACGTATCGTGATCGGCAGAGCGCCACGCGGAACAAGCGCCAAATAGACGGAGAAGAAGACGAAGCCGCCGCGCCGCTGTGAGCGGGAACGAGCGGCCATGTTGTTGACCGTCGTGACACGCAACAAGTCGCATTTTTGTGAGCTTCGCATCTCAAGTTTTGTGTGTGTGTACCGCGCCTCCACCACTGCAGCCAATCACGCGATCGCGCCGCCACCACTGGGAGGAGTGGAAGCGAGAGAGAGAGAGAGTACGCGAGCGCGAGGACGAGCACGAGAGGAAGAGAGAGGCAGCATTGCGTAGACTGCGTGCGATGGCTGGCCAGCCACGAGTAAGTAGGCTCTACACTGATAACAGCGTTTCTTGGTGACGGGAGCGCGAGATAATTCCCCCCGTCACCTGCAAATAAGCGGCTCCGCCGTAACCGCGAGCGTGCGTGCGGTGATTGAAGTCTCGGCCTCGGGCGTAATTTTGTTTAATATATTGTCCGGGTTCGCGCCCCTTAGCGCGATTATCTTTATTGAATAGAATTTTAATTTTATCTTAAATAGTCGAGTCACGAGTATTCATTGAGCGCGCCTTAACCTATGCATGATTTCCCGAATACCGCCCTCTACCCTTTTCAGCAGCTGCAGCTAGTCGCAGGCATCGCCTCCTAGAGGAACATCGGTAGCGGGAGTAAGTATCTCAATAGCCGCTCGAGAGGTTAGACCGAGCGGCGTTGTACGCGGGAAAAGCCGGCTGCGCTGGTAACGCTAGGTCTTCGCGAGCAGCCGGTAGTTCGCGGGTAGAAGTTGGCAGCAGCGGCAGAGCGCAGCGCCGGTTCTAGGGAAAGGCGGCCTAGGCTTTCTACAATAGAAGCCGGGCTCGCCTGTTCGGAACCTGTACCGAGGCGCTTCTGCCGATCTACAGGTGATTCTACACCGGTGAGTTGCCCGGGCGTAGAATACATCCGTATATTACCCTGCGAACCCCTGAGAGGGATTAATACCCTCTCCGCAACTGAACCCCGTTACAACTGGCGCCCTTAGCGTGTTGAAAAGCATAGGTTAGGGAATAATTCGATTATTTAAACAGGTCGAGACTCGCGTGCGAATAATTAATTATCGAGAGGGATAATTAATTATTATAAAAGTGTATAGTGTGTGCAAGGTTAACCAACTGGTGGTTCCTAACCTTGCTTGGAGGGAATAACCCGGCCTGCACGTACTTAGCGAGGACATTGCTTGTGAAGACCGAGCATTGTTGAAGTATTTAGTGAGGGTAACAAAGAGATTAATTAACAATTATTTATTTATTATTTAGTACACTATTTATTACGATTTTTTATCGACAATAGGTTTTTTAGGGTTCCATCTCTTTGTTAGGCAACTCACGTGCACGCCGGGGCGTAAAGTAGGAGATTACGCACCCAATTCGTATTTTAAAGGTTATTAGCGGGAATTTCCGCATTTTTGGGAAATACGCGTGAGCGCGGACGCGGGGGACGGCCTAGAGGTCGCGCGCAGTAATTTTGAGGCCGCGCATGCGCAGAAATCGGGAAAAAAAAGTGGAAAATCACTATCGCGGAATCGTTAGCGCATCTCACTGGGAGGTGCGCGCATCCACTAATTTCGAGTTTGCGCATGCGCAAAGGGTCGAAAAATTAAAATTTTGATTTAGCACGGGGAATCGGTAGCGCATCTCACTGGGAGGTGCGCGCATCACCAATTTTGAGTTTGCGCATGCGCAAAGGACGGAAAAATCAAATTTTGATTTAGCACGCGGAATCGGTAGCGCATCTCACGGGGAGGTGCGCGCATCACTAATTTTGTGTTTGCGCATGCGCAAAGGGCAGAAAAATTAAATTTTTGTTTTCGACACGGAATCGTTTGCCTGCGTGCCGAATAGATTTGCGCGGGAAGTAGACCCCGCGAAAACGCTTACGCATCCGCGAAATCGCGACTGCACCGATTTTATTGTTTGCGCATGCGCTGAATTGTTCGCGCAGGCGTTAAAAACGTTTGCACATTACGCAAACAAGCGAATTACGTTTGCGCAATAATCAAAAAGCGACATAACCTCCAAGCAAGCAGGTTGAAAAGCGAATTACCCTGGTCTAGCGATTAAAGACCGAACCACCAGTTGAGGAAATTCGTATTTTCTTTTGCCAGTGGTAATCCAGTAGGTACCTTGTAAAGGATACCACTGGTAGTGCAAAAGCACTTTTGAGTTCCGCGGTATTGAATAACAAATCCCCTTGCGCACACAAAAATTCGCGAGCTACTATGATGGCGTACTACATCCAGGAGGCCGTAGAGGATTGGGCAGATTCTCTCACACAGAATGAGATTGACAGCTGCCTGGCGCAGCTTGAAATAAGACGCTATGGCACAGTCTTCAGAAAGAAGGATAGACTGACTAAGTGGGTATTTGGAATGTATTGCCCAAATGACTTTGAAGAGGCAGAGGAGCCGGGAGATACGATCGTCCGGCGGAAATCATTGAGGTCAAGTCTTTTAGGGAAAGTCCTAATAGAAGACGACGGCACCTTCGTACAAACCTCCAATTGGGACGTACACCCATTGGAGGCAGTACTGAAGAGCGAGCCGATATCAAAACTACTAAGGGAGACGACGGCAGAGGCGGCGCCGTGAGCCCAACACCCACAGCCCCATGAGCCCACGGTGCACCACGAGAACGCCATATACGAGGAAGTCACCGGAGTACACCAGGCAGACGCACAAGAAGAGGATGACTCGCGAACAGACAGCCATCAAAACGACACAGAAGATACGCGGCAGGGAGACATGCTGTGTCTTCAGGCAAGCGACGGGACAGAGTTTCGGGTGCCTAAGGACATCAGCCTGTTATTAGTGGACTTAATAACGAGGGTAAAGTCGCTGGAGGAGAGGATAAAAGCAGACCACCAGCGACACGCTGAGTACATTAGCCACATAGCGAGGCTGGAAACAAAAGTAAGGTCGCTGGAGGACAAACTAAACCACCAGCGACAAACAGCGTCCAGCACCCATATAGCGGACATCAGGCCAGGACCGAACGTGCGGTTTGAAGACACGTTCAGGATCCCAGAGCGGAACGAAGCCTGGGATCATAGGCAGCTTTCGCCACCGCCAGCTCGCCCTAGTGACCAGGCTGACTTACGGGATGTAAACCCAGCCTGGGAGGGGGGTGACCGCCGAAATTCGGCGAGAGGTACGAGCTGGCCCAACTACTCCGCACCAGGAACGTCGGCCAATTTCTCGAGGTCGGGATTATTCCACTCGAGAGATATCGGCCAAATAGTGCGGAAGTGGCAGATACGCTTCTCTGGCGCGAAGAGCCAGAGCATAGACGTATTCCTTGCGAGGTTCGAGGATTGCGGAGTCCTGGCCAACCTCACCGAAGCAGAGGTGCTTTCGTCGCTATCGGAGCTCTTCACGGACACAGCGGCCACGTGGTACCGCAACGAGAAGGAGAAGTGGGCCACGTGGCAAGACTTCGTATCAGCGGCGAGGCACTGGTACGGAACGACAAAAGGTTTCCAGCAGCGGCTAATAGCGGAGGCTAATAACCGCACCCAGGGGGAAGAGGAGGCCATGAGGGACTACATAACGTGTCTCATAGCGATCAATCGAAAGATAGCGCCTCCCCCCAAGATTGAGCAACAGCTGGATCAACTCCACCGGAACCTCCGACCACAGCTGCAAGCCATGGTTCGGAGGACAGACTTCCAGTCGGTAGAGGGTCTGTTAGAGCTTGCGGTGGAGGCGGAGCAGACTCTGGAAAATTCCAGAACTTATAGGCCCCCTCCACAGCCAGCGACGACGCTGTTGCCGGAGATGGCTTATAAGCCACCCCCTAAAGCCGACCTGCAGAGGAAGCCCAAGGCAGACGCCAAGGAGGGCAAAGTAGCTGCTGCGGTCGGCGTGATGGGACCCAAATTGGAGGATTTTGAGGACATGCTTCGGCGGGTGCTAAAGCAGAGCCTTGCTGAGCTGGTAAGCCCTCGAGCGGAGCACCCATCGAGGCATGCGCCTGTTGGCCCGCGTAGAGGGCGCGGTCATCAGCCGCCTGGGCGAACGGGAGCGCAGAGGCCCCCGGAGCCAACTCCGGCCGGTCAAGACGCGAGTTCGGGAGGGGACTCCGTGCCGCCGGCCAAACCCCGGGGTGGAACCCCAGGGGAGCCGAGGCCGCCGCTGAGTTGTTACTCATGCGGCAAGATCGGCTACCTAGCCAAGTATTGCCCTAATTGCTCGGGAAACGGGAAGGGGGGCGATTAGAGAGAATCGCCCCCGCCCCAAGTCTCCGGGGAGCTCGAGCAGTGGTAGTAGACCCACTCGAGCTAACCCCGGCGGCACTTCGAGTGCCGAGCCCGAACACGACTCCAGTGTGCGAGGACACTGCGGCCGCGTGCGATCTTCGCCCGGCCTCCGGGGAGTCAGATGCTCACCCGCCTCCCGACCGAGGAGAAGCTTCCGTCGGCCAACCAACCAACGCAGAGACGCGCTGGTGGGTTCGAATTGAGGTGGGTGAGTTCAACCTCCGAGCATTGTTGGATCCGGGAGCATCCACTACGGTGATGGGCACCGTCGGGCTCCAACTGGCCACAGCACTCGGGAAAGATTTCGTAGCGTCCGAGAAGCAAGGTGTTAGGCTTGCGGATGGTAGCCGCAGCCCCTTGCTAGGCCATGTGTTCCTTCCGATCACCGTGGGTGGGCTTACTCGCGAAATTCGAGTCGCCATTATGCCCCAGCTCGATGCAGACTGCTACTTAGGGGTCAACTTTGTACGTGCGTTTAGGGCCGTACTTGACCCGGATACGGACAGGCTCTTCTGTAAGGACTCAGAAGCCTATGTCGAGCTGGAAGTAGCTAGCTTGATCCCCGATCCAAGTGCCGTGTCGGCCATCGGGCTCGAGGACGCTACGGACCTTCAGCGGGCGCAGCTGAAGGAAATGGTAGACGCTATCCTAAGCAAGCTTCCGCCAGGCTTGAGATGCGTAAAGGGCGTTGAGCATGAGAGCACTCTGCGGGACACTCGACCAATCAAGCAAAAGCACTATCCAGTCTCGGACAAGGTGCAAGAAGAGATGCACCGCCAAGTAAAGGAGATGCTCGAAAAGGGCGTGATCGAGCCCTCTCGAAGTGGTTGGTCGAGCCCCATTGTGATGATCCGGAAGAGTGACGGAACACGGCGGTTCTGTGAAGACCTGCGCAAGGTGAACGCAGTCAAGGAACCAGACGCCTATCCCCTTCCGAATATGCCGGATATTCTACGGAAGTTGAGGAAGGCGAAGTTCATCTCCACGCTCGACCTTAAGAGTGCGTACCACCAGATACCTCTGGCGGCGGAAGCGCGACCCATAACAGCTTTTACGGTCCCCGGGATGGGGTTATACCAATTCCGGCGGATGCCGTACGGGCTTACAAACGCGCCCGCCACCTTCCAGCGGCTCATAGACCAGGTGCTCGGACCCGAGCTAGAGCCGTACGTCTATGCCTACCTCGACGACATTATAATTGTCGCCGAGACATTCAAGAAGCATAAGGCGTGCCTCCGGATGGTGCTAGAACGGCTAGTAGCCGCTGGATTGACGCTTAATGGAGATAAGTGCGTTTTCTGCAAGCCAGAGGTAGCATACCTGGGTTTCTTGGTTAACCGGGATGGCACGAGGCCGAACCCGGCCAAGATCGAACCAATTAGGGATTATCCGGTGCCCTAGAACCTGAAGGCACTGACGCCACCATCACTGAGCCGCTCACGAATCTGACTAAGAAAAACCAAAAGTATGAGTGGCTCGAAGAGCAGCAGCACGCTTTCGATCTGCTGAGAGGGATGGTGATGACCGCTCCGGTGCTGCACCGACCTCATCCCGAGGGGTTCTACATCGTGCAGACGGATGTGAGTGATGTGGGCGTAGGCGCAGTGCTACTTCAAGAGTTAGAAGGGCAGGAGAGGGTGATTGAGTTCGCGAGCCGTGTGCTCACATCGGCGGAACGGAATTATAGCGTTACCGAGCGAGAGTGCCTCGCGGTAGTATGGGCCATCCAGAAATTTCGCCCATACATCAAGTGCTACGAGTTTAAGGTAGTGACAGACCACAGCAGCTTGAGATGGCTCTGCCAACTGAAAAACCCCACGAGTAGGTTGGCTCATTGGGCATTGGAGCTGCAAGGCCACAAGTTCACCGTTGAACACCGCAAAGGCGCCTTAAACCACGTGGCAGACGCCCTCTCTCATATGTATGAGGATGAGAATGGGCTAGAAGTGGCCGCGGTGTCGTGGTTCATCGACACCGCGGACACGTGGTATCAGGAGTGGTGCGCCAAGGTCAAAGAGCAGCCCAATGACTACCCCACCTACAAACTCGTAGCAGGCAGTCTCTATCGGTACCGCCCCAACTCAGAGGTAGACTCAACCCTCGGCGACGATGACGATGCCTGGAAGCTGGTAGTACCAGAAGAACATCGTCGCGAGGTGTTGCAGGAATTCCACGACGACGCCACCGCTGGACACCTCGGCAGAGAGAAGATATTCGCCAGAGTGGCGCTGCGCTATTACTGGCCGCGCTACTATGCGGAAAGGCAGAAGTACGTGCGAAACTGCGAGATGTGTCAGCGCTTCAAGGTGGAGCAAAGGGCTCCAGCCGGCCTCATGGGGCGCCGAGTAATCGACAAACCCTGGCAGGTCGTAGCTGGAGACATTATCGGACCGTTGCCTCGAAGCTCCAAAGGTTGCGAGTATATCCTGGTGTTCCAGGACCTCTTTACCAGGTGGGTGGAGGCCTCCCCCATACGCAAAGCAAATACGAAGACGGTGATAGCGGAACTGAGTCGGAAGATCTTTCTTCGATTCGGTTGCCCGGAAGTCTTCCTGTCTGACAACGGCACCGAGTTTAAGAACCATGCCGTGGAAGACTTCCTGCGGGAGCGCGGTGTGCATCACACCCACACTCCCCCTATCACCCTCAGGCTAACCCGGTAGAACGAGCCAACCGTACCCTAAAGACGATAGTCGCTTCCTATCTTAAGGAGCGGCATAGTACATGGGACGAGAAGCTTCCGGAACTTCTCTTCGCCATGAATACGGCGGAGCAAAGTTCTACCGGGATGAGCCCGGCCCTAATGCTCTATGGGAGACAGCCAGAACCTCCTGGCACGCAACGGAGGATGCAAGAGGTAGCAGCAGAAGCCCCGGCTCAAGAAGAAAGTTTGGCTCACTGGAAGAAGCGAATGGAGGCCCTTCCAGAGTTGCACGCGCGCGCCGCTTCGAGAGCGCGCGCGGCTCAAGAACGCCAAGCCGGTTATTATGACGCCGGCAGGCGCGAGCCAACTTTCAAACCAGGCGACAGAGTGTGGAAGCGTAACCATCCCCTATCCTCAGCCGCCAAGGGCATTGCGGCGAAGCTAGCGCCGAAGTTCGAAGGTCCGTATTGGATTACGGATGCACTTGGACCTAACACCTACAGATTGGTAGGCGCCGGCGGTGAGGTAGAAGAGGTGGTGGCCGCGGAACAGCTGAAAAGTCACCACTCTGCTCCGCTAGAACCCGACGAGCAGGAAGGGCCGGTCAACACGAAGGACGCGCCAATGAGCGAGCCCTCCGGCGACGCCCTCTTGGACGAAACGCTTCCGAGGAGACGCGGGAGGCCCCCAGGTGCTCGAGCAGTGGTAGTAGACCCACTCGAGCAGACACCGGTGGTACCAACCGCCTCATCTCTTCCACGGAGGGGACGTGGAAGACCCGCGGGAGCCCGAGCAGTGGTAGTAGACCCACTCGGGCCAAATCCGTCGGTCCCATCCGTCCCCAATCCAGCGCCCGCCTCGGCTCGCCCGCCGAGAGAACGCGGAAGGCCTCCGGGAGCCCGAGCAGTGGTAGTAGGCCCACTCCGGCCCGATCCGGTGGCCCTATCCGTCCCATCTCAACCGCAGCGAGGATGCGGACGCCCTCGGAAAGTCACCTGACCTTTCCGCCTTCCTACGTCGCGGTCGGTGGGAAACCACAGCGAGCCTGCGACGTCTAAAGACACTCACCCAAAACCAGTCGTCCGCGTTTCATTTCATCCATTAGCGCCCTATCTCCTTCCTGATCGATGCAGCGTCCAGAGTACGCCGAATCTAGGTGGGGGGTGTGACGGGCGCCGATATATGGTTAGTGGATCACGTACACCGCGTCGCGAGACTCGAATCTCGCGCGCTTGCACGTATCGTGATCGGCAGAGCGCCACGCGGAACAAGCGCCAAGTAGACGGAGAAGAAGACGAAGCCGCCGCGCCGCTGTGAGCGGGAACGAGCGGCCATGTTGTTGACCGTCGTGACACGCAACAAGTCGCATTTTTGTGAGCTCCGCATCTCAAGTTTTGTGTGTGTGTACCGCGCCTCCGCCACTGCAGCCAATCGCGCGATCGCGCCACCACCACTGGGAGGAGTGGAAGCGAGAGAGAGAGAGAGTACGTGAGCGCGAGGACGAGCACGAGAGGAAGAGAGAGGCAGCGTTGCGTAGACTGCGTGCGATGGCTGGCCAGCCACGAGTAAGTAGGCTCTACACTGATAACAGCGTTTCTTGGTGACGGGAGCGCGAGATAATTCCCCCCGTCACCTGCGAATAAGCGGCTCCGCCGTAACCGCGAGCGTGCGTGCGGTGATTGAAGTCTCGGCCTCGGGCGTAATTTTGTTGAATATATTGTCCGGGTTCGCACCCCTTAGCGCGATTATCTTTATTGAATAGAATTTTAATTTTATCTTAAATAGTCGAGTCACGAGTATTCATTGAGCGCGCTTTAACCTATGCATGATTTCCCGAATACCGCCCTCTACCCTTTTCAGCAGCTGCAGCTAGTCGCAGGCATCGCCTCCTAGAGGAACATCGGTAGCGGGAGTAAGTATCTCAATAGCCGCTCGAGAGGTTAGACCGAGCGGCGTTGTACGCGGGAAAAGCCGGCTGCGCTGGTAACGCTAGGTCTTCGCGAACAGCCGGTAGTTCGCGGGTAGAAGTTGGCAGCAGCGGCAGAGCGCAGCGCCGGTTCTAGGGGAAGGCGGCCTAGGCTTTCTACAATAGAAGCCGGGCTCGCCTGTTCGGAACCTGTGCCGAGGCGCTTCTGCCGGACTACAGGTGATTCTACAACGGTGAGTTGCCCGGGCGTAGAATACACCCGTATATTACCCCGCGAACCCCTGAGAGGGATTAATACCCTCTTCGCAACTGAACCCCGTTACAACACATCTTATTTATATTTATTAACTATTTTTATATTTTTCGTTATGTTCATTTTCATGATTATTCATCATTTTCTTCTTTTTGTTTGGTCTAATAAATAATAAATAATAACATTAATTATATAACTAATATTTATTTAATATACAACTTTAAAACTTTACCTCATTTAAAAATATTTCATCGTCTCCATTGCCGTTTATCTTATATAGGAAACAATTTCCTATTGTATTAGCTTTTGCTATAACTATTAATAAATCTCAAGGTCAAAGTTTCGATAACGTGGGATTATTTTTTAAAAAATCTTTATTCTATCATGGTTACATACTCATTTTTACATCTTGAAAGAGCAACGTAATTATACGTTGCATTCAAGTAATTATACGTTGCTCTTTCAAGATGTAAACATCCAAATAATATATACATACAAAATGAATCAGAAAATAAAAATCAAATAACAAATATTGTGTGGAAAAAAATATTAGATTAATTACATTTTTTTATCTTATTTTCTTTTATTATATTATGATATTAAACATTTTTAACTGTAGCATATTTAATACAATTGCCAATAGACGGCCAATCAAGGAGATTCAAGACCTAGTCCATTAAGATGGGATCCAACACAGAAAATATATGTCGAAGTAGAAAGTATACAGCATGCAAGATATTTGGATGAAAATAAAAAAACAACTACAAAATCATTTTAATGCGGAAGATGAATATGAACATGATTTAATTAATCAAATAAATGAATATAATAATGATATCACACAAGAACAAATTCCATAGATTTGTCATCCAGAACAAAATAAATATAATGAAGTAGATAATCTAAAAGATTCCGTTAAACTTGACAGGTTAAACGAAATGGTGGAAAAATATGAAAAAGAAGAAAATAAGTATAATGACTATAATAATAACTTACTTGAAGAGTATGATATGAATTTTATAAAAATTTTAATTGAAACTGTAACGGGATGGCTAGTGGGGGAAAATCCCAACAAGCCACAGGCCAGCGATGCCCTAGAACACCGTGCCGCGGGTGTCAGACTAAAATGACTTGCCCGGGGATCTGCTCCTGGAATTCCGAAAACAACGCGAAGATCGCACACGAACTTCGCTTTCCAACTAATTGGATCGCTGAGTTAAAAGCGCGCGCTCGAAGAGTAAAGCGCGCGGCCGCTATGCTCAGATATGAAAACGACCGGCTGAGTCGTTTTCCCGCGGAGGCGGCGGTATCCGGGAGAAGGACAGGTTGTAAAGAACAACGCGACGAGTAACTAGATATCACAATATATTTACTATTATTAATCTCCACAAGCACAACGCCTGTGCTGATTATAACAAAGAGTTATTTCGCGCGCGACCGTTAACATTCAAACGCGCGAACTACACGGCGCGCGGCGAAGCTGCTATGCTCGAGCGCAGTGTTAAGTACGGCGAGCTGACACACACTCGCACGTACACGGCACAGAAAGCTTGCACGGGGCGATTTCCGTGCAAGCCTTTTACATGGAATACGCGAGATGAGAATATAACTTACCGATCTAAGGAGCAGCCGGTGCACTCGACTCTCTCTCTCGCTCTCTCGGCAGTTGCGCGCTCGCTCTCTTTCTCTCTCTCGCTCTCGCTTATAAGGGTGGCAGTCTGGCTCGCTGCCGTCTCTCGCTCGTGGCACAAGCTGCACGGACTTGCCCTCTCTCTTGTTCTCTCGCTCTCTTGCAGGTCGGCGCCTCCACTCTACACTCGCGATAATAAAACTAAATAGAACGGCGCGGACACTAAAATCTGCGAGATGGCAAGCTGACGATGTGCACAGCACGAGAGTATACACGAAGATGGCCCCCTTTTCTCGCGGGAACCAGTTAGCAGCTTCGCGACGGATGACGGGCATTTTACGCGTCGCGAGACCGATTCGCTACGCGCGGCGCGCCTCGATTGCGCGCGCGCGCTCACTACCTTCGCGCGGTAGATTAGAATCGCGACTAGACACGCGTTACACCCCCCCGCCTGACGCTGCTTAGGGGACCGAGAGCAGCTCTGCTAATCATGGCCGTCGTCGTACCTACTAATATGGTAGTAATGATTAGGAGAAGGAGGTTCGGAAAGGAACATTGCAGAATCGGAGTCACCGGTTTTTCTTTTTACTTTTTATTAAAAAAAATATATAAAAAAACTTCAGGGCTTCACCCCTCTTCAACTGGCCCGGGAATACGATCGGCGCCCCTTGTGACGAGCTTGGTTGGGGCAATGTTTTGACTTTTTCACCCCAAGCTCGCCACACATAAAGCACCGGGGGATTGCGTTACTGTCGAGCGCATCCCGGGCCGCTCGCTCTTCTTCGAGCGCCCTCCTAAGGCGCTCTTCTTCTTTTTGGAGACGGCGCTGGGCCTCTTCCTTGACCCGGCGCGCCGTCTCCTCCGCCTTTTCCCTGGCTCGCCTGGCCTCTTCCATGCGCTCCTGCGCACGAGCCAGGCGAGCCTCCTCCGCCTTTTGGAAGGCGGTGCGGCGCAGCCTGGTGGCCCTGGCCTCTGCGGCGGCCGCGAGCTCTTCGCGCCGGCCTTGGGCCATTCCGACCCATTTGCCGGCTTGCCGCTCGCCGGCCTTACCGTGGCACTGGAGAAAGACCTTCAGTGCGGCCAGGGCAGCGTCCTCCGCAGCGCACGAGGACTTGCTGGGGCACCGCGCTTCCTCGAGGGCCTTCTCCACTGGGACCCAGGCCGCACCGACTTCATCACTCGGTGCCCACTTGGGGGCCTGGGTCGGAGAACTCTCTTTCCTTTCTTCGTCGGCCCGAGCCGCGCCGGCGTTTCCTTCCGGCGCCATCTCTGAGGCTCGGACCGACGCCTCTTGTGAAAGCCGTTCTTCCCGGCTTTCCTGCTGCTCCTTCGGGGGACGAGGTCGCCGAAGCGGACTGGGACCGGCCTCTGCCCAGGCCGGCTCCGAAGGTCCCTTTCTTGGCTTCGGCGCCTCTATCTCCTCGATCATGACGGTGGAGGACTCTTCCACTGGCTGGGGTGCCAGTGTCACAGCGTCGATGCCCTCCACGACCTGCTCCAAAAAATCGATAACGGCGAGGTCAGGATTCCACTGGATTAATCCAGCGATCACCTTCTTCGCCGTCTCCGCTATTTCAGGAGTCAGGCCTTGCATGTCCTGAAACAGGTAAATCGATCCCGGGGAGGAGTGAGATTGAGGACTGGAGAATTAAGACGAACACAGGTTAGTACATACGACACAAGTTGGACGGCACAATTATTGCTTTTTATTCACTCGGGTTCTACGAGGACTAATTAGTCCGGCATCAGCAAGTACGGGCTTCTTCTTCGAACCCTTTGGCCTCCCTGGGCCTCGCTTGGGTTCTGTTGGACCGGCCACACGCATAGGCCGGCCATCGCTCGCACGCTTTCCTGGCCTAACTAATAGCGCGGTCTTACGAGGTGGACCGCGCCTCTTAGCCGTCGACCGGGGCTGTACATTCCCCCGGCTAACTCTGTGTCCCTCTGACGTGTTCCGTTCGGCTGAAGAGTCCCTCGCTGGTAGCGCCTGGGCTACTTCTGCTGAGACGTATCTCTTGAGTTGCTGCGCATGGACGGGACGTATCGTTCGACCATCCTCACCTTGGATCTCATAGGTGTTTTCGCCTAGAATATTCACAATCGTGTAGGGCCCCGCGTACTTCGGGGCTAATTTGGCTGAAATCCCCTCAGCTGCTGAGGATAGTACCTTATTCTCTCTCCATGCGCGATCGCCTAGACAGAATTCTGGAGGTCGACGATGAGCGTCATAATATTTGGCTTGTCTCGCCTGCTCCGCTTGCGCGTCGGCCGCCGCCCGAACGTGCAATTCGCGGAGCTTGTCCATACGTACCACCCAATTGTTTATCGCCTCTTGCTGCCCTTGCTCTTCGGCTAACCTGTCTTCCTCCCGCCTTAGTGTCTTCGGTGGGTCGGGTTGCCGGCCGTAAATGAGCATGGCAGGACTTATCTTTGTGGAGCTGTGTTCGGCAGTATTGTACGCGAACGCCAGCTCATTCAGTTTCTCATCCCAGGACCGGTGATTTTCCTCTGCGTAAGACATAATCATTGTCTTCACCGTTCGATTCACACGCTCGACAGGATTGGCCTGAGGGTGATACGGAGGTGTAAACGTGTGATGCACGTTTCTCTCCTTTAAGAATGCCTCTAATGGTGCATTTTTAAATTCAGTCCCATTGTCTGAGAGAAACACCTCCGGGACTCCGAATCGCAGACATACTCGCTCGTTGAGTCCCTTAATTACCGATTTACCATCTGCCCTTTTTATCGGAATTACTTCAATCCAGCGTGTGAACAAGTCCTGGAATATGAGAATGTATTCGTGGCCGTGCGTGGTTTTTGGGAGGGGCCCCATAATGTCGCTGGCCACGACTTGCCATGGACGCTCTGTAATTCGGCGTCCCATGAATCCTGTTGGAGCGCGCTGTTCGACTTTGCACTGCTGGCAAATTTGGCACTGGCTCACGTATCTGGCTACATCACGAGACATGTGTGGCCAATAATACTTCCGCTTTACTCTTTCTAGCGTTTTCTCGCGGCCCAAGTGCCCAGCAGTTGGAAAGTCATGGCATTCTCTCAGTACTTCGCGTCGCTTTTCGTGAGGGACTGCTAACTTCCATGCATCATCGTCGCCGAGAGACTCGTCTATGACTTCATCATGTTCGTACTTGTACAGTCTCCCCCCCGCCAGCTTGAACGTGGGGAAGTCTCGCGGCCGCTGTTGAACCTCTTTCACAATTTCGAGGTACCATTGGTCATTTGTATCGCGTTCGAGCTCTAACGCGGCGACCGCTGGCTCCTCTTCCTCGAATATCCGCGAAAGGGCATCTGGGACATTGTTCAAAGAGCCCTTTCGGTGTTCGACTGTGAAACTGTGGTTTTGTAGTTCCAAAGCCCATCTTGCTAACCTGCCTGATGGGTTTCGGAGATCACGGAGCCACTTCAAGCTGCTATGATCCGTGATGACCTTGAAGTCATAGGCCTCTATATACGGACGGAACTTTTTGATTGCCCAGAGAATTGCTAGACACTCTCGTTCCGTCACGCTATAATTCTTCTCGGCCGCGCTCAGAGTTCGACTAGCGAACTCTAGGACTCTTTCGTTGCCGTCTATTATCTGGTATAGCACCGCTCCAAGTCCTGTATCGCTCGCATCAGTTTGCACCACGAACTGTGCGTTAGATACCGGTCTGTGGAGAATCGGTTAGCTTTTGGAAGGCCTCTTCTTGTGCCGTTGACCACTCGTATTTCCGATCCTTTTTCGTTAGTTCGGTCAGTGGTTCAGCAATTGTGGCGAAGTTTGATAAAAACTTTCTATACCACGAGGCCATTCCTAGGAAGCGTCTCAGCTGACGGAGGTTTTTCGGCACCGGATATTCCATAATGGGCTTTATTTTCTCGGGGTCTGGTTTAAAACCATCCCTATTTACTATGACCCCGAGATATTGGACCTCATCGCGACAGAAGACACTCTTCTCGCGATTTATTGTGAGGCCCGCGTCCTTTATCCTATCTAGAACTCTTTTTAGAACCTCTTTATGCTCCTCGAAGGTTTCTGTGACTATTATTATGTCATCGAGATACGAGTAAGCAAAAGGTTCGAGTTCGGGGCCGATGACTTTGTCAATCAGCCTCTGGAAGGACGCTCCGGCATACGAAAGACCGTAGGGCATTCTTGTAAATTGAAATAACCCTTTGCCTGGCACGGTGAAGGCCGTAGTCTCTTTGGACTCCGGATTTAGTGGTATTTGGTGGTACGCACTACTTAAATCCAACGTGGATATGTATCGCGCTTTCTGCAGTTTGCTTAAGATACTCTCCATGTATGGTAACGGATATGCGTCTGGCCTTGACGCTGCGTTCACTTTTCTGAAGTCCACACAGAAACGGAACTTCCCGTTGGACTTGCGTACCATTACCACAGGGCTTGACCAGCCGCTTGTCGAAGGTTCTATTATACCCGCGAGTAGCATTTCCTCCACCTGCTTGTGCATCTCTTCCTCGAGTTCTCGAGATACTGGGTAGTACTTCTGTTTTATGGGTCTTGTGGAGCCGACGTCTACTGCATGCTCAACCCACGAAGTACACCCTAATGGTGCCAGGCCGTTTCCCATCAGCTCAGCTACTAAAGCTTCCGCTTCTTTGCGCTGCTCTTCTGTTGGGTCCGCCAACCCTATAGCTGATACGGACACGGTATTATTGGCGGTTATGGAGGCTACTTCTAACTTTACGCTTGCATCATCATCTTTGAGATGCAGCGTATTGTCAGTGGGGTCTAAGACGGCGCTAAACTTCTTAATGAAGTTCACCCCAAGTAGCACTCCGTGTCTAGGTCTGGCATGATTGCGACGCGCACATCCTTGCACACGCCTGCCACGACCATGGGTAGATACACATAGCCAACCACTGCTATGCTCTGCCCATTAGCTACCCGTGCCGTTAGGCCGCTGGCCGGGATTAATTCTTTTCCACAGGCTGTAGCGAGCTGTAAGCCGATGGAATTCATCCCAGTCCAGGAAGCTCCAGTATCGAAGAGTGCCCGTAGCCTGTAGCCGGCTACACCTACTTGAAGCCACCATCGCGAGCATGTTTCCTGGTTATCTTCGTTCTGCTGAGTCGCGGGCACTTCTTCGCTCTCTCCTTCAGGCAATTGGACCGAGTTACCCTCGGTCGCTGATGTGAGCTGGGGGCGGGCGTGTGGCCGTGTTTACCTGCCCCCTTGGCCGTTTCCCTGCTGGTTTCCGGCAGCATTGGGGTTGCGGTCGCTTCCCCTTTGCTCGTTGCCATAACCCCTTCGGTACTCTGGCCTTTGTGGAGGTCCATTACTCCTTGGACTTGGCGGCCTAGCCTGGTGGGTCGCGCTACTACCCCCACTAGGCTGATTATTACTTTGCCCGCCTTCCCGCTGCCTGTTCTCCCAATTATTCTTTTTCTTGGGCTTCTTGAACGACTGTGGGTTTGGCGTTTGCCCACTATTTCCGTCGGTGCCTTTCTTTGTCAAGCTTGACAAACACTCGGCCATCACCCGACGGAACATAGCCTCGAGGCTTTCTCGAGGCTCCTGCTGTTGTTGCCCCATCGCCGCCACTCCTGGATTCTGCTTTTCCCGCTGATCCGTGGTTGGCTCTGTAGGTACGTAGGCAAACTCTGGCAAGTAAGTGCGCTCTGGCGGTGGTGGCGAGTGATACACCTTATCTGCCGCGAGCGCTAATTCGGCATCCCGGGCTAAATCCAGGAGCCCTCGGTAATCCGTAATTTGATTACGCATCACCATTTTTTGTAGTTCTGGCCGCATGTTCCGGTGCAACATGTCCAATTGTTGGGGCATGCTAGGCACCGGAACTAACTTGAGAATCAAGGCTTGCAGATTCACTACGTAATCTCTCGTGAGTTCGTTTCTGCCTTGAGTCCTCGCGTTTATCTCCGCTAGGATTCGCTGTTGATGGCCCGTGTCACCGCCATACATGTGTATTATGGCCTCTTGGAAGTCTTGCCAAGATCGCCACGTATGACGGTTACTCCTATACCAGGTGGCCGCTACTCCACTCAGGAGCTCTGACAATGACGAGAGTACTTCGTCGTACGTCAGATTTGCTAGAGCTCGACATTCCTCTACTCTCGTGAGGAATAACTCGACGCTCTGCTCCTTCAAAGACCCAGAGAACTTGATGTGCCATTTCCTTACGATTTGGCCAACATCACGGTTCGTCTGTTGAGGCACGTACGTCTGCCTTGTAGACTGGTCCAGTGTAGCGCTCACCCCCGCCTGACGCTGTGTAGGATTTCTTCCGCTATTCCTCCTAGCGTCCCTTGGCGATTCAGTATTGGGGCTGCTGCTGTCAAAATTCACATATGTGAACGTGTCCTGAAAGTTCACATGTGGTGATCCTCGTCCCCTGCCCGCACTCGGTAGTTGGACTCCCTCCAAGCGCGTGCTTGAGGGTGGGTGTCGAGCTTCTTGGAGTATTCGCACACTCTCTTTGAGCTCTTCCACCTCTTTGACGAGTCTATGGATCACCGACAGCAGCTGTTCTGAGACTACGTTATCTCCCACAGCAATCCCTGCGGTACGCTGTTCCCCGCACTTGGCCACTCAAAACTCTGTGGCTGCGGTGGACTTCGCGTTTGCTGCCAGAACGCGTGCTGCCCATTTTGTGCCGACAACGACTCTTGTTCTTGACTCCGCCGGAATTGTCGTTGCCTGCGCTGCTCTTCTAGCAACGCCTGCTGTCGCTGCTGCTCTTGATACTTTCGCTGTTGCTGCCACTGCTGCTCCTGCTGTTGTTGCTGTTGCTGCCGTCGCTGCTGCTCCATCTGCTGCTGCTGTTGCATTTGTTGCTACTGCATTTGCTGCTGCTGCATTTGCTGCTGTTGCAGTTGCTGCTGCTGCATTTGCTGCTGCTGCATTTGCTGCTGCTGCAGTTGTTGCTGTTGAAGCTGTTGCTGTTGGAGCTGTCCCTCGGCTTCGGCTGGAGATGTCCCGGTGGGTGCTGCAGAGCTCAATATCTCTGTCCCGGAACCCTCCTGGCCGTTTGCCTCATCCGCCGGCTCCACCACTGCATTATGTGCTTGTTGTGGAGCGTTCATCCTCCGAGACTTCGAAAGTTTTTGCATCACTATCGGGTCATCAAGGAGCGTAATGAACGGGTGCGGTTGGTCTGGATCAGTATTGGGATCCACAATAGTCGACCCAGATTTGTTCATCAACGTTAAGTCGATGAACGCCCTTCGGGACTGCTCGCGTTTAGCAAACGCTTGCTTCTCCGACAGCTCCGGCTCTGGCACGAAATCGGCGGCACTGTAATCGCCCATAAGCCACTTGATCGTTGTCAGCATATTCACTGATTGCAGATCTGACTGCTGCAGACCAAGGGCTTGCATGGCCTCGATAATTTCCTCTTCGGGCTGTGTATACGCCCAATTGAGTATCGCAGATTCCGCAAACTGCGATGATCGGGCCATGGTGTCAATTGGCTGTGCGCTTCCCCACGAACTTATTTTACTAGCGCGAGTAGTATCCGGATTGATGGCAGAGAGAGTTTGCCTTTTCAACCCGTGAGCTAGCTTTTTCAATGCGAACCCGGGTTACTTTCTAAGAGCTACGGCAGTTGCTCTTAACCTCGATAATGTACGAGGAATTCCCGTATGCGGCTCTAAAAAAAAAATAAAAGCTATTTCTGTAAGTAATTACGATTTGTAATTAATTACGCTCCACTACTCGCACTTGTAATTTTAAAATAAATATATGTGAAAAAAAATATATATATATGTGTCAAAACGGACAATATCACCAAAAACACAAAAAATAAATACAATTTTCACCTAAAAAAAATAAAAACAATTTTTAAGTTCGAGGGGATTTTTGCGCTCGAGTTTTTACTCGTGCGCACAGTCAACTTTTTGTTCCGAGAGTGCTTGCCGACTTTCTCTCGATCTTCTTCTAACTGCACGATAAAAGAAAAAAAAATTTTATTTTTCGTCCAAAAAAAAAATAATTCGTATCGGAAATACGAGAGGACGAGAAGAAAAAAAAAAATTTTCGAGACGAGAAAAAAATTAATTAAAAAAATTAATTATCGCTTAAAAAAAAAAAATTTTGTCGTTAAAAAATTAATTGTTATTAAAAAAAACTTTAATTGTTAACAATAATTCCTCAACGCTCCAAAAATTCCGCGATCAATATCTCTCCTCGTCGGCACACTAGGTCGAGGGTTATTGGCTATCGCACGCCTAACCTCTCGACCGCACTCTCGCAACAGCACGGCTGTGTCACGCACACGCACACACGCGCCTACGAGCTGCGGCACGAAGAGCCTTTGTTTGCAGCTTACGCTCAGCTACGCTGCTGAGCTTCTTCGCGCCAAGCTTCGCCGCGAATCACGTACGCGTCGCAGGTCCTTCTCCACCCCCAAAACGTTGTGGCGCCAGTTGTAACGAGATGGCTAGTGGGGGAAAATCCCAACAAGCCACAGGCCAGCGATACCCTAGAACACGGTGCCGCGGGTGTCAGACTAAAATGACTTGCCCGGGGATCTGCTCCTGGAATCCCGAAAACAACGCGAAGATCGCACACGAACTTTGCTTTCCAACTAATTGGATCGCTGAGTGAAAAGCGCGCGCTCGAAGAGTAAAGCGCGCGGCCGCTATGCTCAGATATGAAAACGACCGGCTGAGCCGTTTTCCCGCGGAGGCGGCGGTATCCGGGAGAAGGACAGGTTGTAAAGAACAACGCGACGAGTAACTAGATATCACAATATATTTACTATTACTAATCTCTACAAGCACAACGCCTGTGCTGATTATAACAAAGAGTTATTTCGCGCGCGACCGTTAACATTCAAACGCGCGAACTACACGGCGCGCGGCGAAGCTGCTATGCTCGAGCGCAGTTTTAAGTACGGCGAGCTGACACACACTCGCACGTACACGGCACAGAAAGCTTGCACGAGGCGATTTCCGTGCAAGCCTTTTACATGGAATACGCGAGATGAGAATATAACTTACCGATCTAAGGAGCAGCCGGTGCACTCGACTCTCTCTCTCGCTCTCTCGGCAGTTGCGCGCTCGCTCTCTTTCTCTCTCTCGCTCTCGCTTATAAGGGTGGCAGTCTGGCTCGCTGCCGTCTCTCGCTCGTGGCACAAGCTGCACGGACTTGCCCTCTCTCTTGTTCTCTCGCTCTCTTGCAGGTCGGCGCCTCCACTCTACACTCGCGATAATAAAACTAAATAGCACGGCGCGGACACTAAAATCTGCGAGATGGCAAGCTGACGATGTGCACAGCACGAGAGTATACACGAAGATGGCCCCCTTTTCTCGCGGGAACCAGTTAGCAGCTTCGCGACGGATGACGGGCATTTTACGCGTCGCGAGACCGATTCGCTACGCGCGGCGCGCCTCGATTCGGCTGCGCAGGAGTTGCGCGCGCGCGCTCAGTATCTTCGCGCGGTAGATTAGAATCGCGGCTAGACACGCGTTACAAAACATATAAATAATAATTAAATTCAATTGATAAAAATTCATGAATATTTTACAAAAAAGTTTAAGAGTTAAAATAATTATTAGAAGTCAAAAAAATTAATTTTGTTAACAATAATTTATCCTTCTTTAACAATAACAAATTATGTCCTAACAAAATATTATTAATAGCATTTTTCTTAATGTTCAAATGATAACAATCAAACTTTTTTAAATATGTAATATTTAAAATTTTACGAAAATAGTAATAAAATTTTGAAAATGTTACAAGTTCATTAACATCTTTCACATATTCCATATAATGTTAATATATAGTGCTAAAATACATATAAAAGGAACAATAAATATATATTTTTCTTAATTATGAAAAGCATACAAAAGAGTAATACATTAAAGAATATGTTAAAGAAAAATTTTCCCAAATAAAAAATTATCAAAATTTTCGTAAATTTTAACTATTATTTAGTAAATAATACATGAAAAATAATTATTAGAAGTCAAAAAATTTAATTTCTTAAATTTATGTCCTAACAATTAACTACACATAAAAAAGCAACAATAAAAATATACAAAGTTCCTAAAATACTTATGAACCCTTAAAGGATTATATTAAAGAAAAATATTATTAATTGCATTTTTTGTAATGTTCAAATGATAACAATTAAACTTTTTTTAAATATATATTTAAAATTTTACGAAAATAGTAATGAAATTTTGAAAATATAAGTTGTAACGGGATGGCTAGTGGGGGAAAATCCCAACAAGCCACAGGCCAGCGATGCCCTAGAACACGATGCCGCGGGTGTCAGACTAAAATGACTTGCCCGGGGATGTGCTCCTGGAATCCCGAAAACAACGCGAAGATCGCACACGAACTTCGCTTTTCAACTAATTGGATCGCTGAGTGAAAAGCGCGTGCTCGAAGAGGAAAGCGCGCGGCCGCTATACTCAGATATGAAAACGACCGGCGGAGTCGTTTTCCCGCGGAGGCGGCGGTATCCGGGAGAAGGACAGGTTGTAATGAACAACGCGACGAGTAACTAGATATCACAGTATATTAAAATCACTACTAACTACAAGCACAAAGCACGTGCTGATTAGAACAAATGAGTTAGTTCGCGCGCGACCGTTAAGATTCAAACGCGCGAATGATACAGCGCGCGGCGAAGCTGCTAATTTCGTGCGCGGTGTTAAAGTACGGCGGGCTGACACACACCCGCACGTACACGGCACAGAAAGCTTGCACGGGGCGATTTCCGTGCGAGCCTTTATAATGAACCCGCCAGAGGAGAGTAGAAAACTTGCGTTAGGAAGGAGCAGCCGGTGCACTCGACTCTCTCTCGCTCCCTGTCGCTCGCACCGCAGTTGCGCTCTCTTTCTCTCTCTCTCTCTCTTTTGCTCGCTGTATTGGGTCGGCAGGCGGGCTGGCTGCCGGCTCCTCGCCCGCTGTTTCTGTCTGCTCGTGGCACACGCGATGCGGTATCGCTCTCTCGCTCTCTTTCGCTCGCTCGCTAGTCGGCGCCTCCACTCTACACTCGGGTCTAACAAAAAATGAGGCGCGGACAAGTTAACTCACGAGAGACACGGAGGACATGTTTCACGCGCGATGGCAGACACGAAGGTGGCTGCCGTGACTCCTATAAAGCCGTAGCAGCTTCGCGGGTACGCGACGGGCATATTACGCGTCGCGAGACCGTTCTAATCCGGTCAGGATGCTCGTGCACTCGCGCCCCCGGTGAGCATGCCTGCTCGGCGCGGGTAATTCGAATCTCGAATTACCTAACGCGCGCACGCGTTACACCCCCCCGCCAGACGCTGCTTAGGGGACCGTGAGCCGCTCTGCCATCCATGGCCGCCGTCGTACCTGAAAATAAGGTTAATTCGGTGGAGCCTTTCGGGAAGGAATTTGGGACAAGGGAAGTATAAGAAGCGGAGTCACCCATTATCTTTTTTTTTTTAATTTTTATTAAAAAAAAAACAAAAAAAAAGAAACCCTTCAGGGCTTAGCCCTCTTCAGCTGGCCCGGGAGTAAGTCCGGCGCCCCTTGTGGCGAGATTAATTTGGGCAGTGCTTCGACTTCTTTACCCCAAGCTTGCCACACATGAAACACCGGGGAAGCGCCTGTGCATTTAACGCCTCCCGGGCCGCTTCCTCCTTGAGCGCCCTTTGGAGGCGCTCCTCTTCGCATAGCAGACGACGCTGGGCCTCTTCTTTGGCCCGACGCGCCGTCTCCTCCGCCTTTTCCCTGGCTCGCCTGGCCTCTTCCATGCGCTCCTGCGCACATGCCAGACGAGCCTCCTCCTCCTCCTGCAAGGCGGCGCGGCGCAGCCTGGCGGCCCTTGCCTCTGCGACGGCCGCGAGCTCTTCTCGCCGGCCTTGGGCCATTCCGACCCATTTGCCGGCTTGCCGCTCGCCGGCCTCACCGTGGCACTGAAGAAAACCCTCCAGTGCGGCTAGGGCAGCGTCCTCCGCAGCGCGCGAGGACTTGCTGAGGTGCCGTGCCTCCTCTAGAGCCTGCTCCATCGGGACCCAGGCCGCATTGGTAACGTTATGTACGATAGCGTTGCAAGGCCGAACGCGCCCGGTTCGCGTGCTGAACTCGGATGGTTTCGGAACGCTGAAACGACTGTCGTTCCACAGCTGAGACGCGCGCGGTTTCGGGCTGAAACAACAGCGCATCGGTAAAGTTGCGTGCGATGGCGTTACGAGGCCGAACGCACCCGGTTCGCGCTCTGAACTCGGGTGGTTTCCGCACGCTGAAACCATTACCGTTGCACAGCCGAGATACGCGCGGTTTCGGGCTGAAACGACAGCGCATCGGTAAAGTTGCGTGCGATGGGGTTTCGATCCGAAACCGCGCGCTTCTTGGCTGGAAAACTGCGGTGGTTTGAGCTTACTTGGACGGAACGAACGGCGTTTTGATGCTGAGACGCGCATGGATTCCATCATGCAGCACATTATTGCTACTTGCAAAACCACTGGACAATTGATCTATATGTGGGAGTCTCTTTTTCCTTTTTTTTCACGCCAACGAAAGTACTTTCATGAATTTTTCTTTTTAATTTCGTTCAACTCGACACTTATTGTTTTTCGTCATTTAATAAACAGAGATGCACTTTTGCTCTGTAATCATTAAAGAGATGACCAATACTTGTATATTCCAATGTTTTATTTGAAATTATTGACTACGTAACCTTTTTTATTACAATAAAACATTTATCACGCAAATCAATACTGTTTTTATTAATGAATATAAGATATATGTATCAAAATTGATCAATACTTTCAGCGATACATTTTTCCATTGCCGAATGTGTATTTCTTCAAAATATTTGCCTTCAGCAATACTGAGAGCAAAAAATAAATTTTTGGGCTTTTCTTATTTTCCCTTGCTGAGCGCGCACTGGACGTCAATTTTCACCTCTCACTACAAATTAATAGTTGTTCTCATCGACACGCATTTGAAAATCCTTTATTTTTTGACTTTCTATAAAATTGTCGACCTGACGAGTCATTTGCAATACCGGCTTCAGAAGCAGCAATTTTTAATTGGATGGGGTGTCTTGCAAGGTAAGTTGGTCCAATTTTTAGCTACATAAAAATTGAATTCGTTTACCATTTGTTTTTGAGCGTAGCATCTAACTATTATGGTATTTTTTTTTGTACAAGTCAATAGATGTAAATATATATATAATCTTGTTAAAAAATATCTTGTTAAAATGGATCCACGATGTGCTATTATTTTTATAATTATTGGAAAATTGACGATTCCTTCCGTTTTTCGATTGCAAAGAAATTTCGCATCGCAAGGCTGATTGTGGCTTCAGTTCATAGTCGGATTCTGACACATTCAGCGAGTTTTTTAAGAATTTTTAAACACAAATATTTTTCTCTGTACCTATCAAGCGTTACTGTCGACTTACGCGTTACGCACTCGACTGTTTACATGTTAACAATTTACTCTTTCAGACAGTCAATAAATGGAAATTGTTAAATATTGGTCATATTTGTGCAGAATTTTGTAAAATACAGGTCGCTACTGAAAACATACACATTTTGTACAAAATATATACGAAATTTGTCTAAGAATATGTACAAAACTTGTATAAACTTTATATACATTTTTTCGGAAAAAATTTGTATAAATTTGAAACCCTTGATACAAATTTTGTATACAATTTATACAAGTTTTATACGTATTTTGTATGAATTTTACATAAATTTTACACATTCAATTAATTTTTTGCCTTTTTTTAATAGTTAATCATGATTATTATTAGTCAAAAATTTTTTCGTACAATAGTAATGAGTAGTCTACTAAAATTGTTATAATATGCATTATTTTACGGTATAGTTTGAATTTCCTTTTACTTTAAAAATTTTGGTTACAAAGCATTGTTATTTTCCAAGATTTATGAAAAATTCAGTATATAGATCGTGGATCTATTCAGTTTCCGGGAATCAAATTATGTAAAAATGTTTGCCATTTATGGAAACAAAATACTATATCTTGTTTTGCAAGTTCATTGACTCGTAAAAAGTAGATACTGCGATGTTATGATTAAAAAGGAATCGAATTTAATTTTCATAGAACTGAAAATTAGACCAACTTACCTGGACTAACTTACCTTATATGATTTTTTTCCTTACTAAAGAAGATACTTTAAGTCTCAGATCGTTGTTATTGGTAGATTAAAATGATCACGTGATGATGGTGTATTGCGAAAGCGCGAACGTTTGAATTTTTTATATAAAAAGTACTTGAATATACATTGAAAGCATTATACATTCTTTTGAAAATTCGTGTATAAATGTTTTATACTGATATCACTAAAGTTTTATCGAAAATCAGTGTTAGGCAAATCCGAACTTGCGCTACCGCAACATATTTTGCTACACGAATAGCGGCGGTACAAGTAGTGCAACTACAAATAAAATTTATTGTAGTAGTGCTACTTTACAAAAAATTGTACCCTGCTCGTGGCATCGATATTTGCGTAGAGCGCTACACGATTTTTAAAAGGTGATAGTACTATTTGCATAAAGTAGTTGCACTACTTTCAAAAACAATGAAATTAAAATTTGTATGGTATGTCTTTTCGAATTAAAAAAATTAGACTCAGCGATAAGAAGTGGATGATCGAGTCGTAAGTGATGCTTGCGACTTGTACACTCATAAAAACAGTATTTTTGCGGCAAAAATATTTATGTCTTGAGAGCCGTGTAGTCGCACTATTTGATGAAAGCAGTGCCATTATCGTCCAAAAATCGTATAGCGTCACAAGTAGTGTAACGACAATTTTTTTGAAAAGTAGCGGCACTCCTGCAGTGCAACTACACTATTTTCTAAAAAAGAAGTAATTATTTATAAAGCGAATATAATGTTAAGATTTTTATGGTTATTCTTTTAATGTGACGAATATAAATTGTTTGACTGAAAATTATTTTTTACGTTTCCATGCAACCGGCTAATAATTTTACAGATAATAATCGATTGTATATAGCGGAATCTGTGAACGAATCAGGGGTGATCTACAAATTACTTTTGGAAACCCTGTTTCACTACATGAGAAGCGACCCGTAGGAAAAAAGTATGCACAAGTTTGGTGCACAAATAAAGTTTGTGCATAAATTTGTGCATAATTTAATAATTGTGCATATGTTTATGCTCAAATTCGTGCACGGTTTTCGTGTGCACGTGTGCATGCATTTATATACAAATGTATGCACAATTTTTAAATTATGCACAAATTTATGCACAAATTTTATTTGTGCACAAAACTTTTTCCTATGGGGAATACTACTAGTATAACGAATTTAGGTTCATACAAGCATTCGGCTATACCATACCAGTACACTGAGTATAAGATTATCTTCCAAATAAACCATTAGAATATACATGTATTGGTCATCTCTTTAATGATTACAGAGCAAAAGCATCTCTGTTTAATGACGAAAAACAATCAGTGTCAAGTTGAACGAAATTTAAAAAGAAAAATTCATGTAAGTACTTTCGTTGACGTGAAAAAAAAGGAAAAAGACTCCCATATATAGATCAATTGTCCAGTGGTTTTGCAAGTAGCAATAATGTGCTGCATGATGGAATCCGTGCGCGTCTCAGCATGAAAATAGTTCAAATCAGTTTTCCAGCCAAGAAGCGCACGGTTTCGGACTGAAACCCCATCGCACGCAACTTTAGCAATGTGCTGTCGTTTGAGCCCGAAACCGCGCGCGTCTCGGCTGTGGAACGGCAGTGGCTTCAGCGAGCCGAAACTACCCGAGTTCAGCGCGCGAACCGGGTGCGTTCGGCCTCGTAACGCCATTGCACGCAACTTTACCGATGCGCTGTCGCTTCGGCCCGAAACCGCGCGAGTCTCGGCTGTTTAACAGTAGTGGTTTCAGCGTGCGGAAACCACTCGAGTTCAGCGCGCGAACCGGGCGCGTTCGGCCTCGAAACGCCATCGCACGCAACTTTAGCAATGCGCTGTCGTTTCAGCCCGAAACCGCGTGCGTCTCGGCTGCGAAACGACAGTCGTTCCAGCGCACTAGAACGAGCGACGTTTCATCACTCAACGGCTGGCATTGCGCGCCTTTGACTGTCCCGCACGCAAGTATAGCGTACCGCGACCGTTTCATTCTGTCATCAATACAGTTACGGACTTACGGCACTGTATCCGTTCTGCACCTTCTGTAACCAGGCGCGTCTTATTTTTTTTTCCGTGTAATAGCGCGGTCTTACGAGGTGGACCGCGCCTCTTAGCCGTCGCCCGAGGCTGTACATTCCCCTGGCTAACTCTGTTGCCCGCTGGCACATTACGTTCGGCTGAAGAGTCCCTCGGTGATAGCGACTGGGCTACTTCTTGACCACTTTTGTCCAAGTAGTCCTTGGCCTCTTCTGCGGAAACGTATCGCTTGAGTTGCTGCGCATTGACGGGACGTATCGTTCGACCATCCTCACCTTGCATCTCATAGGTGTTTTCGCCTAGAATATTCACAATCGTGTAGGGCCCCGCGTACTTAGGGGCTAATTTGGCAGAAATCCCCTCAGCTGCTGAGGATAGTACCTTATTCTCTCTCCATACACGATCGCCTAGACAGAATTGTGGAGATCGACGATGAGCGTCATAATATTTGGCTTGTCTCGCCTGCTCCGCTTGCGGGTCGGCCGCCGCTCGAACGTGCAATTCGCGGAGCTTGTCCATGCGCGCCACCCAATTATTTATCGCCTCTTGCTGCCCTTGCTCTTCTGCTAACCTGTCTTCCTCCCGCCTTAGTGTCTTCGGTGGGTCAGGCTCTCTGCCGTAAATGAGCATGGCAGGACTTATTTTGGTGGAGCTGTGTTCTGCCGTATTATACGCGAACGCCAGCTTGTTCAGATACTCATCCCAGGACCGGTGATTCTCCTCAGCGTAAGACATGATCATGGTCTTCACCGTTCGGTTCACATGCTCGACGGGATTGGCTTGAGGGTGATATGGTGGTGTAAACATGTGATGCACGTTTCTCTCCTTTAAGAATGCCTCTAAGGGTGCATTCTAAAATTCAGTCCCATTATCGGAGAGAAACACCTCGGGGACTCCGAACCGCAGACATACTCGTTCGTTGAGCCCTTTTATCACTGATTTGCCATCTGCCCTTTTTATGGGAATTACTTCGATCCAGCGTGTGAACAGGTCCTGGAAGATGAGAATGTATTCGTGGCCGTGCTTGGTTTTAGGGAGGGGTTCCATAATGTCGCTGGCCACGATTTGCCATGGACGTTCAGTAATGCGACGTCCCATGAATCCTGCTGGAGCGCGCTGTTCGACTTTGCACTGCTGGCAAATTTGGCACTGGTTCACATATCTGGCCACATCTCTTGGTTTAACAACTCAAACATCTCTAAGTTTCTTGGTTGACTTCATTCGGTTGAATCACGGGCACTTCTTGGCTCTCCACTCCAGACGATTGGACCGAGTTACCCTCGGTCTCTGGTGAGAGAGCTGGCGGGTATGTGGTCGTGTTTACCTACCCCGCTGGCTGTCTCCCTGTTGGTTTCCGGCAGCATTGGGCTTGTTGCCTCCCTTTTGCTCATATCCGGGTTCCCTTCGGTACTCTTGCCTTTGTGGAGGTCTATTATTTCTTGGACTTTGCGGCCTAGCCTGGTGGGTCGAGCTACTACCCCCAATAGGCTGGTTTGTAATTTGCCCGCCCTCCCGTCGCCTATTTTCCCAGTTACCCTTCTTCTTAGGTTTTCTGGTTTGGGGCGGGCTAGGCTTTTGCCCCTTGTTCTCGTCGGTTCCTTTCTTTGTCAAGGCCGATAAGCATTCGGTCGTGACCCGACAGAACATAGTCTCGAGGCTCTCTCGAGGCTCGTGCTGTTAGTGCCCCATCGCCGCCACGCTTGGATTCTGCTTTTTCCGCTGATCCGTGGGCGGCTCAGTCGGCACGTAGGCAAATTCTGGCATGTACGTGCGCTCGGGCGGTGGTGGCGTGTGATACACCTTATCTGCCGCGAGCGCTAATTCGGCTTCCCGCGCCAGGTCCAGGAGCCCTCGGTAATCCGTAATTTGATTTCGCATTACCATCTTTTGCAGTTCTGGCAGCATCCGGTGCAACATGTCTAACAGTTGAGCGATGCTAGGCACCGGAACCAACTTTAGGATCATGGCTTGTAGATTTACCACGTAATCACGCGTAAGTTCATTTCTGCCTTGAGTCCTCGCGTTTATTTCTGCCATGACGCGCTGCTGATGTCCCCTGTCCCCGCCATACATGTGCTTTATGGCCTCTATGAAATCTGGCCACGATCACCATGTCTGGCGGTTACTCCGGTACCAGATGGCTGCTACCCCTGTTAGGAGCTCTGACAACGGCAAAAGCATCTCGTCGTGTGTCAGATTAGCTAGAGTTCTGCATTCCTCTATTCTTGTTAGGAATAACTCGACGTTCTGCTCCTTTGAGGACCCTGAGAACCTCATGTACCATTTTCGGACTATCTGGCCCACATCACGGTTCGTCTGCTGAGGCAAATACGTATGTCTCTCAGACGGATCCTGGGTCGCACCATTCCTAGTCTGGCGCTGGGAAGAATTTCTGGTATTATTCCTCCTAGCCTCTGTTGGGGACTGGAGACTCGGGCAGCTGCTGTTAAACTCCGCATACGTGAACGTTTCTTGGAAGTTCACATACGGTGATCCTCATCTACGGACCGTGCTTGGGGGTTGAACTCCCTCCAAGTGCGTACTTGAGGTTGGATGTCGAGCTCCTTGAAGTATTCGTACATTCTCTTTAAGCTCTTCAACCTCTTCGACGAGTGTTTTGATCACCGCCAGTAGCTGCTCCGATAATATATTGTCTCCAACTGCTATCCCGGCGGTTCCCGACTCACGCTGTCGCGGCCACAATAGTTTTTGCGACTGCGGCGGGTTTCGCAATTGCTGCCAGAACCCGTGCTGCCCGTTTCGTGCCAACAACGACTCTTCTTCGTAGTTGCGCTGGTATTGCCGTTGCCTGCGTTGCTCTTCCAGGAACAGTTGCTGCCGCTGCTGCTGCTCCTGCTGTTGTTGCTATTGCTGCTGTCGCTGCTGCTCTATCTGCTGTTGCTGCCTTTGCTGCTGCTGCATTTGCTGCTGCTGCAGTTGCTGTTGCTGCGTTTGCTGCTACTGCAGTTGTTGCTGTTGGAGCTGTTGCTGTTGAAGCTGTCCCTCGGCTTCGGCTGGAGATATCCCGGTTGGTGCTGCAGAGCTCAATATCTCTGTCCCGGAACCCTCCTGGCCGTTTGCCTCCTCCGCTGGCTCCACCACTGCATTATGTGCTTGTTGTGGAGCGTTCATCCTCCGAGACTCCGAGAGTTTCTGCATCACTATCGTGTCATCAAGGAGCGTTATGAGCGGGTGCGGGTGGTCTGTGTCAGTATTGGGATGCACAATAGTCGACCCAGATTTGTTCATCAACGTTAAGTCGATGAACGCCCTTCGGGGCTGCTCACGTTTAGCAAACGCTTGCTGCTCCGACAGCTCCGGCTCTGGCACGAAATCGGCGGCACTATAATGGCCCATAAGCCATTTGATCGCTGTCAGCATATTTACTGACTGCAGATCTGACTGCTGTAGACCAAGGGCTTGCATGGCCTCGTTTATTTCCTCTTCGGGCTGTGTATAGGCCCAATTGAGTATTGCAGATTCCGCAAATTGCGATGATCGGGCCATGGTGTCAATTGGCTGTGTGCTTCCCCTCGAACTTATTGTACTAGCGCGAGTAGTATCTGTATTGATGGCAGAGAGAGTTTTCCTATTCAACCTGTGAGCTAGCTTTTTGAACGCGGACCCGGGTTATTTTCTAAGAGCTACGGCGGTTGCTCTTAACCTCGATAACGCACGAGGGTTTCCCGTACGCGGCTCTAAAAGAACAAAAGCTATTTTTGTAATTAATTACTATTTGTAATTAATTACGCTCAACTACTCGCACTTGTAATTTTAAAATAAATATATGTGAAAAAAAAAATATATATATATATATATATATATGTGTGTGTGTGTGTCAAAACGGACAATATCACAAAAAAAACAAAAAAAATAAATACAATTTTCACCTAAAAAAAATAAAAAATAATTTTAAAGTTCAAGGGGATTTTTGCGCTCGAGTTTTTACTCGGGCGCACAGTCGACTTTTTGTTCCAAGAGTGCCTGCCGACTTTCTCTCGATTTTCTACTAACACCACGAGAAAAGAAAAAAAATTTTATTTTTCATCCACTAAAAAATAATTCGTATCGAAAATACGAGAGGAGAAAAAAAAATTTTCGAGTCGAGAAAAAAAATTAATTAAAAAAAAATTAATTATCGCTAAAAAAGAATTTTTGTCGTTAAAAAAAATTAATTGTTATTAAAAATTTTTAATTGTTAAAAACAATTACCTAACATACAAAAATTTCGCGATCAAGATCTCTCCTCCTCGGCACTCTAGGTCGAGGGTTATTGGCTATCGCTTGCCTAACCTCTCGACCGCACTTTCGCAACAGCACGGCTGTGTCACGCACACACACACACGCGCCTACGAGCTGTGGCACGAAGAGCCTTTCTTTGCAGCTTACGCGCAGCTACGCTGCTGAGCTTCTTCGCGCCAAGCTTTGCCGCGAATTACGTATGCGCCGCGGGTTCTTCTCCACCCCCAAAACGTTGGGCGCAAGTTGTAACGAGATGGCTAGTGGGGGAAAATCCCAACAAGCCACAGGCCAGCGATGCCCTAGAACACGGTACCGCGGGTGTCAGATTAAAATGACTTGCCCGGAGATCTGCTCCTGGAATCCCGAAAACAACGCGAAGATCGCACACGAACTTCGCTTTCCAACTAATTTTATCGCTGAGTGAAAAGCGCGCGCTCGAAGAGTAAAGCGCGCGGCCGCTATACTCAGATATGAAAACGACCGACGGAGTCGGTGTAATAGTGTAGGAATATTAAACAAAAAACAATTATTTTCCCATGGATAATTGTACGTAGTACTTTCATGATGTAAAAATCCAAACAATATATATATATATATATATATATATATAGACATGTTTATCTGGGTTTATGATGCCCAGCCCTGTATATTAGTACCTACAGCCGAGAGTTCCCTATGGCAAGTGACTAAAGAAATAATGGACCCTGGGGTTATAGACTCTAGGTCGGGCCGCATAAACCCCTATATTTAGAAATATTATGAGGCCCGGGCTGCATAATCAAAATCGGGCTCGATAAACCCCTATATATAAAAAAACGGGCTTTATAAACCCCTTTAGAGATATGTATATATATATATATATATATGGGGCAGTCTCTGTCAACGCGACACCCCCTCTGCCCAGAACAATTTTGATCCGAATGGGGTCTACCTAGGCTCAAATGAAAGCTCTTGACTTCTACTTTCGAACGCCGTCTGGCGATTCCAAAAATTCAAAATGGCGGATCCAATATGGCGGCTGAAAGTCTCGGAATGGTGGAAAAACAAGTTTTTCTTCACTCTAATAGCGAATCTGATACGAAAATTGTTATTTCTTGCCACTAATATGAAGTTAGAGACATATTTTCTTACTACTACCGTTCAAACCGAACGGTTAAAATTATATTTCCAGGTCATTTTGAAGGTCAAAAGTTATTTTCTGGATTTTCGGACTAGTATTCCACGAAACTAGTAGAAAACTTGATTACGATCATAACTAGACTTGACCTTGGATCATTTTTCAAGGTCATGATTTCTGTCTCTGCATAATTAATGTTTTGTTGAACGTAACCTCCTATGAGACATTTGTTCCTTTGTGCATATCGTGGGACCGGCGATCTAAAAATTTCATGTATAAAATCCTTAGAGAAGATAAAGTTCCACAATAGAACTATCAAGTAGTTTTAGCATAACCCATTCTGAACCACGTTGCGGTACTACTTCTCTCAGAACATAAAAAAAATTAAAAAAAGGAGGATAAAAAATAGAAAAACTTGAATATTATAAAAAAAATTCAGTATATTTTCCCATTGAAAATTAAAGTAGAACAGATACAGACTTAGCAGCATTCGAGTACCTTTTCATAACTTTCCCGTCACTTGATAATTGAAAAGAATGATGTTTAAGAATCTGTGGGACAGGTAATGCATCTTGAAACCTACGATTGAGTTTCCTTTTGAATTTATCATGTTCAGTCTGCGTAAAATAAAAAATCCTTATATTTTCAAAATGTTTTTAGCCCACTTCACAAGAGATGGGTGCGTTAGAATAGCATCTTTCGGTTTCGCCTTCAAGCTAGCTCTATAAGCTTCTCTTTTAAATATTGCACCAAGACCATCATAACAGCTTTTACCATGAGCAGTGGCGCAAAAATGCCACTCTGCCTCAATACCAAAATCCTTCTCATGATGAAGAAGATTTGCTATCTGAAAGCGGTTCTTGAAATGCTGTTTTGCTCCATTTGTCACGTAAATAATCTTTTTAAGTTTTTTACTTTTCTCTTGATTTCTGGAATCAATAAATTCTGAATAGTATAGACAGAAGAAGTGTCATGCTTCAAACTATTCGACAAGAATACACAACTTTCATGCTTCAGCTCTGAATCTTCTTTATAATAGTAAATAGCTGGAAAAACAGTGCACTGATCATTATTAAAATGGAAGGCTTGAGATGCATCTTGAACTGCAAAAGAGTAATTCTCAGAATAGTCGAACATTACCAGAACTTCTCCATTGCCTAGATTACTTTTTGTTTGAGCAATGAAATTACCTTGTTCTTTGGCAATATATGAGTGGGGTTTGAGTATCGCCAATTTGGCATGTAATTCATCAACAAATTCTTCAACTGGTAGAGTTAAATTCTGCAATGTTGATCTATCCGTTCCTGACCACGCACAGTACTCAATTTGTGAGATATTTGCCCCATCCTATATTTCAAGTAAACGAGACGTAAGATTTTCAGAACCAGGGCACTTCGAACATTCATCCAAGTGACAGTCAGGTGTAGGATTCTTACACATAATTTGCTGTAAACAATCTTTATAACTACAAATGGATTCTTCTTGATTTTTCGTGAGCTTCTGAATATCGATTGCATCCAACATCAATTTACAATTTTGATGAATGGTGCAAACGCAGACGCTATGCGTTCCTCTAGCACCAGCAAGAACACAATGTTTTGGTCGCAATTTCGCGAAAGTACTGAATCCTACTTGCACTGTTGGTTCTGCTATCTTGAATAATTCGCAAAGTTCTCGTAAATCGAAATATAAAAGACGTTTCTGCACCTGAGTCCGCTTTCCATCAATAATAACAGAGACAGTATCTTTTCGACCCGGCATCATCCGACTGTGCAGATCGTTATTATAACATTCAACAATGACTTCTATTACTGCCTTTGACAAAGTTTTACCATGTTTAGCCGTTGTTGTAGCTAAAGTACCTCAATCGGCTTTGAGTTTTTTCGACTTTCTTACTAAATGTCTTGATGTATTGAATTCACGAGAAAGTCGACTAATATTCCAAGTTGATGGGGCGATTGTAAGTATAGTTAGTTTCAAACGGTCATTAACTGCTAAACTAGAAAACTTTTCTTTTAATTCTGAAAACATGTCTTCCAATTCGATTTCTCTAGCTGATCGTGTAGCTTCTTGAACAGATTTATCAATACCAGTGTTTTCTGATGTCGTCTCTATATCCATGTTTTCATATTCGTTGTTGCCTTCGTTATCTCTTGTACCAATAGATGAAATGGGAGATCCACATAACTTTCTACACTTACTACAAATTTTTTAATTATCTGGTAAATCTGGAATCTTCGTTTTAGGTTGTTCGACAACAAGCGTAAATCATTACCTATGTGACCCTTACCATTGAGAGGGCTGATACAACGATCGGACCGTGCTACAGTAGACATATTCAATCCATCTAAGTAAGTGATAATACTCGAATATAATAACGTAGGACTGTTAGAACAGGTGCTATGAAAAATGTCTTCGAATTAATTTGAATCCTCTCGAAAATCGATGGGAACTATATGTACGAAACGTTTAGGAAAGATAATGCACGAAATATAGAACCACAGATACACCAAAGAGTTAGAGTAACAGCCGCACTAAACTTTTAGAGAAGCATCGGTACTTAAAGAGTTTCGAAAGAGGAATAAAAAAAGTTAGAGAGATTTTAGAAATGTTCTATTGTAAAGTTTAATTACGGGGTTATCAAAAAGTATGGGACCCCCGTATTTTCCCAGAAACGATATTTTTTGAAAAAGCTAAGGTCATACCGTAAGTAATTTTCAACGAGGATTTGTCTGGTCTGATGACCTTGAATCTGACCTCGTCGTTGACCTTCAAAGTCAATTCAAAAATTGCAAAATTCAAAAATTTGGCAATTTTTGATCGCATTGTATACGTGTATAGTCACACGGTCTTACACTAACTATAGCATCCACGGCGTCACGTCGGTTTTTTTCTCTCAGTGCGTATACTGCACGATTTTTGTGCAGGAGGAGCACCAAATCAAAAAAGCAGTAGCAGCACAAATGTGTTGTACTATTGCCACACTTTTTAGTGCTTCTTCTGCCCTAAACTTTTGTACTCCTGAAGAACGATGAAATAGATTAAATGCGGAACAATTTTAGTGCAACATTTGTTCTAAAATGGGAGAGTAAAGGACTTAATGTTTAGTTACGAAACAATTCTTGCATTTGGTACTGATACTCTACGCTAACGTGTTTCTTCTCCACCAAACTTTTTTCAGTGATTCTGAAATGTTTCAAAGTGTGAATATAACCACAGTTTTTCTGTTACTGTTCCGAATTAGAACCGATTGATAGCATGAATTGAAGAAGTATAACTGCGAAAGAATCGGTTTATTAAAATTAGAACTCACCATGAAAATGACCTTGAAAAATGATCCAAGGTGAAGTCTAGTTATGATCTTAATCAAGTTTTCTACTAGTTTCGTGGAATACTACTCCGAAAATCCAGAAAATAACTTTTGACCTTCAAAATGACCTTGAAATATAATTTTAACCGCTCGCTTTGAACGGTAGTAGTAAGAAAATATGTCGCTAACTTCATATTAGTGGCAAGATATAACAATTTTCGTATCAGATTCGCTATTAGAGTGAAGAAAAACTTGTTTTTCCATCATTCCGAGACTTTCAGCCGCCATATTGGATCCGCCATTTTGAATTTTCGGAATCGTCAGACGGCGTTCGAAAGTACAAGTCAAGAGCTTTCATTTGAGCCCAGCTAGACCCCATTCGGATCAAAATTGTTCTGGGCAGAGGGGGTGTCGCGTTGACAGAGAATGCCCCATATATATATATATATATATATATATATATATATATATATATATATATATATATATACAAAATGAATCTGAAAATAAAATAGAAGTAACAAATATTGTTTGGAAAGAAATATTAGATAATTAATTTACATAATAAGATTATAATATAATAAACCACTAATGGTATAAATAAAATAATAAATATACAATAAAATATTCATATGATATTTTAATATTATGATCTTCTTAACAATATTAGAATAATAACATATTATAATTGATTAAAATAATTTAAGAAAAAATATAAAACGATAATTAATTACATAATATAATTAAAATTTACTTTAATTATACATTTAATGTAAATTACTTTTCTTAATGTAATTAACTATTATTTAGTAAAATATAAGATGGCTGAACAGGTGATTCAAAACCTAGTCCATTAAGATGGGATCCTGTGCAAAATATGTATATTGAATTGTGAGTAGTATACAACACCGCAAGAGAATTAGATGAATTAAACGAACAGTTACAGAATCATATAAATGAACAAAACGAATGTGAAATACATTTAAATAATTATATCAATGAATATAATAACAATATTACTATGATACAAACGACGTTAATTTTGGATCCAACACAAAATAAATACATAGAAGTATATAATTTAAAAGATGCTGCAAAGTTAGAAAAATTGAATGAAATAATAGAAACCCATGAAAAAGAAGAAAACAAGTATAATAACTATTGTAATAATTTACTTATAGAATATGATTTAAATTATTTACAAAATTTTATTAAAAATTATGAAAAATGATTTAAATCAAAAGCAAACATAATATTTTCAATATACAATTTAAACTCAATTTTTTAGTATGAAATATTTCAAATTTCACAAAAATAGTATTAAGATATATGAATTTTTAATTCTATTATTTTACATTAATTTCTTTCACGTATCCAATATAATGTTTATAAGCAAAAATATATATAACAGAAAAAATAAAAATATATATTTCCATATTATAAATAGCTTACAAAAACGTCACAGGATATGTTAAAGAAAATTTAATTAAAAATTTGAAAATTATTTTTTTATAAATATTTTTGTAAATTTTAAATAGAAGTAATAAATATATAAATTCAATGAAATAAAAGAAAATTATTATTAAGCAAATTATTATTAAGTATGAAAATGGAATATTTGAAATTTAAGGAAAATAAAATTATATTAATTTTAAAATCATTTACAATAAATTATATTAAATTCTTTCATGTATCCAATATAATGTTTAAAAGTAAAAATATATATAAAAGAAACAAATAAATGTATATGGTTCTAAATAATAAAAAGCTTATAAAAACATTCAAGGGTATATTAAAGATAATATAAATCATATAATTTATTTTTAATTTATTATTTTCCTAAATTTCAAAATGTAATATAAATGATTGTAACGGCAGGCGCGTCTGGGTGTGTATATGTGCGCGAACACGGAGTTCGGATTGAGCCGATCTCCAACGCATGATATACACACGGATAGATGCTCGAAAATGTAAACCTGCCGCGGCCGTGGAGAAGGCAAGGCCGACGATTTCAGTATGAGGATTCGCGAATAGAGTCGGGCTTGTCCTCGTATTTCTCCGGGTGCTCACGTGTGTGTGTGTGTGTGTGTGTGTATGTAGTTGCGCGCACGTGTAGCTGTACGAAAAGCACCAAGCGCACCTACGACACACAATAAGCCCCGAAATAAAAACTCGCGACGACATTGCGCGAGGGAGAAGGAGAGCGAGAGACAGAGCCCGGCAGTATTGCTTTCGCTGCCGAGGAGAAGAGCCGCCTTCTATCCGCGCTGTCTAATTGTTCTCGCGAGGAGAGAGAGAAGGAGAGAGCGTGACAGTCTCAGCGAGCACGAAAGTCGCGATCGCGAGTGCAGTGCGGTGCACGAGAGCGAGAGAGGTGCGACAGTGCAGCAGAGAGAGAGACGGCATCGGTAAAGAGAGTGAAGGGGAGAGAGAGAGAGAGAGAGAGAGAGAGACAGAGAGAGAGAGAGAGAGACGGGCCGCCTGCGCAGCTGAAGCGAGAAGGAGAGAGAGCACGAGAGAGGGAGAAGAGAGCGGCAGTGCGCCGTCAACGTAGGGACGCTGCGCCGAGGAGAGAGAGCTTCCCCCTTCACTCCGATGCGAGGTAGGCCTGGCCAGGCGAGCGCGTGAGCGAACGCTTCTCCCGCGGACGCCGATCGTCCGGGAAGCGAAGCGCGGCAACGAGGCCAGCTGATACGCGCGCGAGTACCGAACGCGCGCGGCGTTCGGTACCTCAGCCCGGGTCGCCTTCCGGCTCTCACGAGTGTGTGCGTGCGAGCACACAATCGAGCGCGGGCGCACCACCCGATCATCCGGCGCACACATTTGAAGCGCGCCGTTCATGTATCTGATTTTCTGTGGTTACGCGAAATAAATTGTCTTGCTTTTTACTTGTTCGCGTATTATTTCGCGCAACCCGAGTCCAATCCCTTATTCGGTGGCCCGGTGATGAACACCACCAGCCTCCGCGGTCGCGGGTACGTAGTACTCACGTGATAGCTGAGTAGCTAGGGCAGCACGCTCGAGAGAGAGAGAGAGAGAGAGAGAGAGAGAGAGAGAGAGAGAGAGAGAGAGAGAGAGAGAGAGAGAGAGAGAGAGAGAGAGAGAGAGAGCGCGACGACGAAGTCACGCGTTGTAACGGAGCGAAAAGGCGCGGTTGCGGCTGAAAGCAGCCGACGGCGAGCAACAGTACGAGGCGGCGAGGCCGCTGTTCGCCGAGGGTTGGCACGAGCAAGTGCACGCGCCTGTCAATTGCTGCGCCGTTCATCGGTAAGTCCGCATTGAGATATAGCGCACCGAGGACTGCTTTTAGCCCGTTACATGATATAAAAATATATTTAATAAAATTTCATAAAATTTTAGGTATAGTGGTAATGTAGGGCTATTGGCGAAGGATGCCACTTAAAATAACAATCCAACGGTCCATGAACAGTACCCCCAGGGTGACGTGGAAAACTGTTCGTCTCTTCAACCAATCTTTATAGTTAATAAAGTTTATATAAAACGAATTAACGCAACACAGTTATTGGTTAAATTTAAAACATTGTTCAATGTTTATAAAGTAAGTAATAATATAAGTAATAATTTATAAGTAATAAAATAAGTGTAATAATTTAAAATAATGAACATCAGGGTGATTTTTTCTCTTATTCCAAAATATAAAATTTTTAAATTTATTTTATATGGGGGTTGACGAGCGGAGCGAGTAGGGGGGTACCCACCCTAGTATATATAATATATATATATATATATATATATATATATATATATATATATATATATATATATATATATATATAAATCCTCAAAAGTACCGTTTCATATCTAAGGAATCTTGAGGATGTCCTCAAAAGTTCTGAGGACATCCTCAAGATTCCTTAGGTATGAAACGGTACTTTTGAGGATTTATATTAATACATTCAACGCAGAGAGAGAGTTATTTCTTTAGTCAAGCATATACGAACTCTGGAGAAAAAAACTATGGATCGTCAAAAGTACCGGTTTCCGCAATGTGTATATATATATATATATATATATATATATATATATATATATATATATATATATATATATATATATATATATATATATATATATATATATATATATATATATATATATATATATATATATATATATTGTCACGGCCTGCCGTACCGACGTCGCGTATAAGCCATAGTTGAAGTACCTCATGCGCGTGAACGCGAGATGGCGCGTCGATGCAGAATCTGAGCTGCATCGACGTGATGACTAGCAGACCTCGGCGAGCCGCGACGGCCATCTTATTTTCGCTTGAAGAGAAAGAACAAGCGCCCGAGTACGCTCCGCTTTTATTTTCGGAATTCACAAAAAAAGATTAGTTTTTTCGCCCGCAAAGCTCGAGACTGATAGTGCCGTGTACGCTGAAGCTTTCACGCTAGTTCTCGTGATTCATCGACGGGTACTTGCGCCGCTGGACGTGGAGACTTTGATCAATCGTGCGACAGGTGAGATCAACCTGCCGCACAATCTTCCTCGTCGCGGAACCCCGGCTACGAGACAGCTGAACCGGCCAAATCGTTGCTGAAGAGAGAAGTGTCTGCTGCGAGCCCTGTTAGACTGCGCTGTAGCTTTCGATAGTAAAGGTAAGCGTGCACGCATCTACCGCGCCGTGAATTAGTTGCGCGTAACCGCTTGTCCAGGCTCGTCGTACCTGGACATCGGCTTCGAGTAGGCGTTCTCGTGCGGCGAGAGCAAGTGCGAGGAGAGAGTGTGGGCATCGGGTTCGCACTTCATTAAGGTTTAACGCGAGGTCAAACCACCGGCTATTTCAAAGCCGGTGAGTACGCACAACAGGTGCGCACACGTGTAAACCCGCCATCTACCCTCTCTCTCACACTTATACGTGTGTGCGTCGCGCGGCGATCGCGACTGCTGTCACACTTCGTCGCTTTAGTCGGTGAGCGCGCGCGTAGAGTACCACACACGTGAGGCGTATTATACCACACGTGCGCGGCGTGATGTCAGCCTCCGAGACAGCTGACGTCTGAGATAACGTGCTGGCGCACCATTAGGTAGGGAAATTAACCTATTTCAACGCGACACTTCCACTGTCTAAATTATTAATTATTCATTCAACTCATTTAACTTTTATTTAATAAACCATAGTCTTTTGTTATTAACTTTAACCACTCGAGTTAGCATTTCGCGACCTTAGTCATTCCCCGTTCCCCGACGCCTCCGCGGTCGTTACGTAAGGGAATACGTATCGTTTCATCTGAGCAGCCCGCACATGAACCAGTGAACGAGAGGAGAGTTCGTTCGAGTCACTGGTGAGAAATAAAGCGCGAGTCTTCGACTTGCGTGTTGCACGGTAAGTAACCAGATTAGGTTAACATTGCACGACGTTGTAGCGTCTTTTACCTAATCTGGCTATTATATCTCTGGGAGTCGAACCGAGAGATATGGAATTGAACCGCTAAGGTACGCAGGTGAAACGTGCCTTAGCCCGAAAATCCACTCCGTGACAATATATATAGATATTTTTTTTAGGGTGTCCTTTATTTCCAGAATTGGAAAATTCTAAGAGTGCCCATTGAATTTCAAAAATATATGCCAAAAAAATAGGAAAAATGTTCAGCCGCACACTGTAGACCTAAAAATGTCGTGCCACCGAGCACATGAATTTTTGAAATTCGGACAATTTTCCAAAATCGGTTTATTTGTAGAGGTGGCTATTTTATCCTGCGCTAAGGTGTCTAAATGATGGATAAAACTTGGAAATATCATCCACTGTCAGTCTTACTTACTTTTATTATGTAGAAATAATTTTTTGTCCACTTAGTATAGGTCACAATATGCAAAAAATAAAAAAAAATAGCGTTTTTTTGCAATTTATCATATCTGAATCCCGGGAAAGCCTCTTTTGCACCAGAGCAATCATAAGTTCGTGAGATTATCTTTAATTTGACCTATTTAAGAACCCTTCTAGGATGCCTGGGAGCCGAAAAATCGTCGTTTGAAAATTACATGAAATCTTGTTGAAGAGGAAAACTTTTTATTGCAGAAGCTCTGGTCGATTCCCAACGATTCATAAGACCTATACAACCTAAAGATATTTTAGTACTATCTAAGACCTTCAATTTAAGCTCCGAATGAGGTATGTAGGTACTTCTGGAGCCGATTAATGATTTTTTTTAATGTTAAAAATTTCAAGTATGCAAATGGTGAATCGTGATTTTATCAAATTTTGAATTCCTACGTAAAACCGCTGTAAAATCGTTCCCGCAGCATACAGACCTCCACAAAAAGCCAAAATGAACCTCTTGTACTCTACTTTGTTCAATGATCAAGTATTTTGCTCGCTTGCTGCATTTGTTTATCGCTTATAACTCTGAAGGCAATTGAAATACAAACGGATATTTTCCACATTCAGGACTTTATCAACATTTCTTCATTATTATTGCTATTATTATTATTATTATTATTATTATTATTATTAATTATTATTATTATTATTATTGTTATTATTATTGTTATATCATTATAAAATAATTTGCATGACGAATCTAATGAATGAATGAAATTTTTATATTTTTACTATTTAGTGCACTTTTTTAAGAGGTACAACGTAATTTAAAGTTTTATTCATTAGTTTATTACAATACTTAATCTTTTTTCAACTTTTTGAGAATAGTAGATTTCTTATAATCTTTGTTATATTTCCTATATTCAGATAACTTGAAATAAATATTGCCTTTGATCCTCTCTTTTTGAGAGATTAATGTACTCTTCTGTTAATTGTATTGTTGTCTCTGCTGAGTCGTTTATGACTGTGAGGGTTTTGACTATATTTCTAGAGGCAATATACGATTCATCATTCATCCAAGATTCGCAATCTTTTTGCAAAAATTCTTATCAAGTCCAAATCTGTCAAAAAATAAAATGGATTGATTGGTGATAAAATTATCCATCGATGCCTTTCTTAAACTTTCTATCATCACCAATGAATGGTAATTAAGTTTTTTTGGAAGTGGATCTTCAAAATCCTCATCAAAATTGGCTGGAGCTGTCAATGCCATGACCATTTTTCGTTTAATATCCACTGGGATGTCTTTATTGAAAATAGCCATGGCACTTGTTTCTGGAGCTAGATACCAAAAATGATTTCTAAATTTTCCCAGAGCAGCTTTTGAAATCTTTTTATCGATAATTTCAAAATCAACAATTCTTTTTATTAATTTTAAATCATTATTTAGGGTCTTTATTGCAACTGGAGTAGTATACCAAGATTTAAAGTAAACGAATATGATAAATTTACAATTTGGTGAAAATGTAATTTTTCTGATGCAGTCAATTGAAAAGTATCTCTTGTCACGGGGTGGATTTTCGGGCTAAGGCACGTTTCACCTGCGTACCTTAGCGGTTCAATTCCATATCTCTCGGTTCAACTCCCGGAGATTAACTAGCCAGATTAGGTAACAGACGCTACAACGTCATGCAATGTTAACCTAACTTGGTGACTTACCGAGCAACACGCAAGTCGACGACTTGCGCTTTGTTTCTCACCAGTGACTCGAACGAACTCTCCTCTCGTTCACTGGTTCATGTGCGGGCTGCTCAGATGAAACGATACGTATTCCCTTACGTAACGACCGCGGAGGCGGCGGGGGACGGGGAATGACTAGGTCGTGAAATAACAACTCGAGCAGTTAAAGTTAATAATAAAATGCTATGATTTATTAAATAAAAGAAGTTGTGGTTTGATAATAGATCAGAAATATAAAAGAATTGAATTTCGATCCGCGTATTCCCTATCTAAACGGTGCGCCAGCACTTTACCTCTGACGTCAGCTGCCTCGGAGACTGACGTCACGCTCGCGATAATTTACGCCGTGCACGTGAGGTATAATACGCCTCACGTGTGCGGTTTCTTACGCGCGCGCTCGCCGAGTAAAGTGGCGAGAAGAGAGAGAGAGAGAGAGCAGTCGCGATCACCGCGCGACGCACACACGTATAAGTGTGAGAGAGGGGGTAGAGTGGGGCTGCACGTGTGCGCACCTGTTGTGCGCACCCACCGGCTTTGTAATAGCCGGTGGTTTGACCGTGCATTCAACCTTGAAGAAGGGCGAACCCTGAGTCCACACTCTCTCTTCTCACCCTTGCTCTCTCCGCACAAGAATGCCTACTCGAAGCCATTGTCCAGGTACGACAGGCCTGGACAAGCGGTTACACGGAACTAATTCGCGGCGCGGTAGATGCGTGCACGCTTACCTTTGATGCTGTTTAACGACGGCTCAGTAATGTGATCAGTCCTGGACGCGTCGTGTCTTACTCCCTGGAAAATATTGTGACCTCGATGCTACTGTGGAGTGGACACGAGAAGTGCTACTGCTTTCTCGAAACAACCTAGTAGTTTGAGTGCGGCAGGTGATACTAGCCTGTCGCACTTGCACTTTACACTTTAACGCGCGAAAACCGCCGAAGTACTTCGATACGCGATTTCCGAAAATCACAAGCGAAACTCTCGTGATTCGCGCTCTGACACGGTACTTCTCTTCAGAAAAACAGACGAGTCTTCTTTTAATAAAGGGCGAAACAAAGTGGAGCGAAAAGGAGAAGCGGTTGCAAACTACTATAGCGAACTATAAGATGGGTGTTCTCTCTCGCCGGGGTCTGCCAGTCATGACGTCGATGCAGCTCAGATTCTGCATCGACGCGCCATCTCGCGTTCGCGCGCATGAATTACTTCGACTACGCATTATACGCGACGTCGGTACGGCGGGCCGTGACACTTTTACAAGGAAGGGTATCGAACCCGAACTCACCGATTTCAAAAATTTCGATATATGTTGTAGATCATGAAAAAATATGAGACACGTGTTTTTTCTTATATGCGGAAAAAAATATTTAGGGGGTGAAAACTACCCCTAAAGATAACCCCTAAAAAAACAAAGATAACTGAAGCAATTTTGACCCTAAGGGTTGCAACCCTTATTTTTTATTTTCAAAAAGCTAATTTTTTGATCATGTATATTGAAAATAAAAAATAAGGGTTGCAACCGTTAGGGTCAAAATTGCTTCAGTTATCTTTGTTTTTTTATAAGAAGTAATTTCTATTTTGTTTTACTCTGAAATACGCGGTAGAAGCGGAGATATATTTAAAAAACCGTTTTTGGGAGTTATCTTTAGGGGTGGTTTTCACCCCCTAAATATGTTTTTCCGCAGATAAGAAAAAACACGTGTCTCATATTTTTTCATGATCTACAACATATATCGAAATTTTTGAAATTGGTGAGTTCGGGTTCGATACCCTTCCTTGTTAGTAAAAATATCTTGAGGGAATAAATAGCTTTAGACATCCATCTTGCGTGATGCATAGCACCAGGTTTGCGGAGATTTATTTCCCTTTTCTCGCCTAAAAACAGCAGACTTAAATGCAAAAGTTCCTTATAGTCTTCTCTTGGTAACTGGTTTGTCAAATTATAATCCATAAAATCTACAATTTCTGATTTTTGATCCAATAAAAATGGTTCCAAATTTTCAAGCCCATCATTAATTTCTGCTGTCATAATAGCATTCCAGTCATTCTTGAATCTTTTGAAAATTGGTACCTCTGGTCCATTCATAGCTGAAAAATACACCATAAAAACCCCTTTTAAAATAAGCTCAAACATATGGTGTCGACAAGCTAAGTATAATAAATCTTTTTCGAGCAAGTTTTCTAATAAAACAGCTGCACCACCATTGTAACCGAAATTTGGATTTGTGGTCACAACATACAGTTTGAACAATTTCAGTTCATCCCAATTCTAATAGTGCGTTATGAGTTGAATAAGCTATTGATTCACCTTTTGAATTTTCTAAAGCTGGCACATCAATTAATTTTATAATTGAACCACTACTCAACAGAATAGGCAAGTGATCAAGTTGTTTACAAGCTACAAAGTCATGAATTAGTTTCCCATCCCAATGTACTACAGCATGAGTGGGAATTGTCTTTGTAAATAATGTTTTAATTTTGTCAGCTGATTTTTTTCGCATGATATTTCACATGTCGTTGAACGATGATTTATTGAGAATAAGATTAGCTGAATTTTGCCCCTATGAGTAAACAGTGGCAGCTATTATACGTACTGAGTTTCTATGTGAAATTTTACAGACATCCAGAGCAGTTACTAATTCTTCTGACATAACGTTAATTGTACCTCATTTTTGTTGATTTATATAATTGCGACCAAGTATGTTGTAATTTGAACCTTCAGATTCTGCAAGTGGAATATTCTCATTGGAACTTATGAGATCAGTAAGATTATAATTTACTGGGCTACACTGAAAATTACAATTGATTGTTACAAAGGCTCGATATATATATCTATAACGCAAGGTTCTGGGATGTATTCACATACGTAATGCAAGCTTCTGGGATTTCTGTTAGTTTCCTGAACGTCTCAGAAAATTTTTGGCCAAAACATACATGTAACGCAATGTTCTGGGACCATTCAGGTCGGTTTTTATATAGGGAGATTATTTCTTTAGCACTTTTTCCGCAATTTCGCTACTAAAAGCGGGCGCCGCAGGCGTCGTGGTGTTAGTCAATACCCAGAGGGATGTTTTCATTGTAGACAATGGCGGCGCGTATCGCCGCCCTTACCTCCTTATACTACGGCACAACTTCTATTGCAGACAAACCCTAACAAATCCCAGGATATTGCGTTATGCACACACACACCACACACACACACACACACACACGCACACACACACACACACACACACATATATATATGGCCGACTCTGTCAAATCGGGAGGTCAAAAAATGAATCTTCTTAAAACTCTCAGAAAATATTCTACTACTTATTTTGGATACCCCTGAATTTTTTCAGATTTTTAAGAACCATAGTTTTGGGCATATCAGAGGTCAAAAATTGAATTTTCATGAATTTTTGCTTTTTTATTGCAATTTCAATTACTGTAACCAAAAATATCCGGTTTATATGAGAACGCCTACTCGAAGCCGTTATAAATTATATTATTTAATATTACATTATGAATTGGCAAGCATCTTCATTCAGCCATGCTTTACGTATCAATTAGATACCAACGTACGAATGACCTGTAGCTGTAGCGTAATAGAACTACATATTTTTTTAACTTTAAAAAATGCTTCTGGTGGGTTCAGTTTTAAAATCATAATGTAACATTTAACTTTACGCCCTGTTGAAAATATATAGGTAAATTATGTACGTAATATAACGGAGATCACAGATTCGGCGCTAGTCGGCGCATAGTAGATCCCTGTGATACCGGCATTCCGGGAAATCACGCATATATTGGGCTGGGTGAGTGTGCGATCAGTAGCCCCGTGGTTAGGGCGCTCGACTCTCGTCCGGACGAATCGAGTTCAAATCCCGATGCCATCGCCTATTTTTTCTGTTTCTCCGAAATCTGGAATCCCGTTACAGTAAATAATTTATGTAAATAATTTATATAGATATTGGCGTGCCAAATTTAATTGTTATCTAGCTAAAGTATTTACATAGACTTTTACGTAAAAAATACTATCTATTTTATCTTTTATAAATAGTAAAAAATGATAATTATTTTTAACTTTATAGTACTATAGTAATACTATAACAATACTAGAGCAATACTATAAAATAGTACATGTATTTTATTTTATTAAATTATTTATATATGAATTTAATAAAATAAAATACATTTACTATATTATTTTATTATTAATATTATTTTTTATTATTTATAAAAGTTAAAATTGATATTTTTTACTATTTATATATAAATTTAATAAAATACGTTGTATACGAATGAACGTATACGGAGTTTATATTGTTAGGGTTTATCACCGAGAGAAAATAATAAATTGTAATGACTCTTAAAGTATTTGCTCCAACCCACTCGAAAGTAAAGTTGTAGCAAAAGGCATATGAACGCTACGTTATTCTGAAAATGATCACGTGATATATCACGTGATATGTCACGTGACAAATCACCTGATATATCACGTGACATTATGGAAAAAATTGTCACGCGATATGTTACCTGTGGGGTGATATATCACCAACGAAGTGATATATCACCTTTAAATACATCACCAGCAAAAATGATCTGTCACCTATCGGGTGATTTATCACCAAAAAAATCACCGACCGATCATATATCAGCAAAAATGTCCCCTATCGATATATCACCTATGGAATTATATATCACCAGCGAAGTGATATATGGAATTATATATCACCAGCGGTCACCTATAAATACATCACCAGGAAAAAAATGATTTGTCACCTATCGGATGATTTATCACCAAAAATATCACCGACCAATATATCACAAAAAATATCCCCTATCGAAATATCACCTATGGAGTGATATATCACCAAAAAAATCACCGACTGATATATCACCAAAAATGTCCCCTATCGATAGCTACGTGAATGTATCACCTATGGAGTGATATTTCACCAGAAAATGTAACCCAGCGCTCTATCATCACTGAAGCGATACGTCACCTACGGGGTGATATATTACCATACGTCACCTGTGGAGTGGTATATCATCAAAAATGTCACCTATTAATATATCAACCGCGCAGTGATGTCACCTACAGGGTGATATACAATTTGAAGAAATTCTGACAGTACCTATGGTTAATCTTTTGTTATTGGTAAAAGTTTGATTTTTTAATGCAAAATTATATTTTCCACGCTGTGAATAAGATTATTAAGTGTTATTAAAATTATTAATTAATAATTAAAAAATATCGATTTCTCAGATAATTTTTGATTAATCAATTTTAAACTTTTATCACTTAGTTTACTTATTGAATACAATATTTTTCTGAAATTTCAAGAGAATATCTTTATTTCTTTTCAAGAAAATATGTCAGTCAATAAAAATTATTTTTCCTTGACTAAACTAAATTGATTTCAATACTTTCCTGTGTTTAATTTGTGTATAAGGATGGGAAATTTCATAATTATTATTTTTCAGTATAATAAAAACCAATAACTTTCCTTGTTGTATACTTTCGTATAAATTTTTGATCGCATTACTTTTTTGTGTTTAATTTGTAGTTACCTTATATTCTTTTAAACATATTTTTTAAAAGAATGTTTTGTGTGTTAAATAAAAACATAATTTGATCTCTTACTGCATTTACTTTGAAAGAACTTTTTAGATATTGCATGGTTAGAAACGATATAGTATAATATATTTTATTTAAATTATTTTAAAAAATTTTATTTGTATAGCGTGCTCATTGAAATGGTAAGTTTAAGGAGAAGACAAAAGATTAAAAGAATATATTCTATTAATTGCGATGTTTACAAGAACATCACATATTCACTACTAGTATATTGTGGTATATTTTTATGCCGTACCTATAATTATTATACTTATAATGAGTTGATGCGAACAGTCGAAAATTTTTAATTCTCGCTCGAACGATACACATACGTTTTAATTTGAAAAAATATTTTAACCTCAAATATCTTTGGTTATAATGAACCGATTTTTTTGGGCAACGAACTCGATTCGAAGATATAAAAAAGCTATCTCTCTGCCAAATTTCAAGACGATCGGTTGACTTTTACTCCTGTTATCGTCTGGGAAAGAAAATGCACTTATTTTCAAGAATATTTTTTTTCTCGGAAACAAATGAAGATACTCACTTAAAATTCTAACCAAATATAGTTTTCAATGAGTTTAATAAGTGGTTAAAATTTCAAGTCTATCGGTTAAGAATCTTTTTAGAAAAAAAATAAAGATATTCGAAACACATTTTCTTTAATAACAAATGACAGACTAAAGATAATTTAACTTTTAAAAAAAGAAATTGTAGCTAATTTAACGACCTTTCAAAAAAAACTTATGATATTAAGTTGTAAATACTGTAACATATTAAAAAATATGAAAAACGAAAAATTCAAAATCATTTTTTGGTTATAAAACAAAAGAAAACGCACAAAATCAAAACCTAGGTTATGGCATCTCTATTCTATATGAAACGAAGAGAATAAGCTTTGTATCACGAAAATCGGTCGATTGGTTCAAATGTTATAGTTGGTACACACACGCGCGCGCGCGCTCACACACACACACACGCACGCACGCACACACACACACACACACACACACACACACACACACACACACACACACACACACACACACACACACACACGCACGCACACGAAAATTTTTTTGCTCAAAAACCACAAATATAAATATAAAATCAATAATATATAATAATATAATATATACAATATTTTAATTCTCTTTCGAATGCTACCCATCCGATTCAGATACATAGAGTCGTTCTCGAGAAATTACGATTTAAAAAAAAAAGTAAAAAGAATTTTAACCAAATATCTCTGAAATTTATGAATCAATCCTTTTGCCCAAAGAACTGTCTCGACTGGTATATAAAATCTACCCCTGCAAAGAATTTCAAAGCGATTAAGGGGATGTGAGTACCGACGTTATTTTTCAAACGAGTACATCTCACGAAAATACCAATAGAATCATCCAAAAAGATTCTGAGTATAATATTTACATATACGGAGCGCTTGACAAACGTGTTTTTCCAAAAAAATGATGAGCATTTATTTAATTAAATAAAAACCGTACTGTCAGTAAGTAGGGATCTGCAATTGACCTAATTTTCAAACGAGCACAGCTAACGAAAATGCTAATAGAATCACTCAAAAAATTTTTTGAATATAGTGTTTACGGGTACGGAGCGCTTGACAACCGTCTTTTTCCAAATAAACGTTTGAATGTTGATTTAAAAATATTGAAATTAGGGTTGTACATCACCTTAAGCCAATTTTACTCTAGTTATGCAACGACAAAAAAAAACACTTTTTTTATAAATTATTTTTTTCTACAAAAATAATGAATAAAAAAAAAGTTATAATCTCAATATTCTTTATAACCAAAAAAATATTCATGTCAATATCTTTTTTTAATTTCGACATATAAAAAAAAGTGCAAATGGAAAGTGTGTTGTCGTTACTGTGCAGGCGAACATGAAGATAGAATTTGTAATCAAAAAGGGAATTTGAAATGTATAAATTGTACTAAATCAAACGAAAAATATAAAACAAATTGGCAAACAAATCATACAGCAGACAATAAGGAAGTGTGTGAATCATACAAACAATTAATAATAAGAACAATAAAAAAATACGACTACCCATATGATCCAACAACAAGAATAATGCAAAGTGCTACAAAGTTTTCCAATAACAACAAAAAAGACAATAGCGTGACTAATTATCTGGAACCTACATTACCAACGACTGATAAATCAACTCTACTGAACCAACAAGTGTTAATAAGGGAATAACAGTCAACTGTACATAGCAATGGCGCAACAATTTGAATTATTAAAGGAAATACACGAAGAAGTAATTAGAATGGAAGATGCTTATAATGACCTTCAAACACTTAATGAAGCAATAAGTAGTAAGACGAATTGTATAATGTACGTTAATATACGTAGCTTAAATACTAATTTTGATAAATTACAAATTCTTATTAAGAGTTTGAAGGTCAAACCTTATGTGATTGTTTGTTCGGAATCTTGGAATCTTGTGCATTATAAATATTTCAAATTATCTGGGTATAGCATACATTATAATCATAGTAATATTAACAAATCAGATGGTGTCGTTGTATTTATAAAAAATAATGTAAATAAAACTTCCGAAGTAATAGAAATCAATAGGTTAAAAATTCTACACACAACTATAAAATTAAGTAATAATAGTAATCTTGAAATTTCTGCAATATACAGATGCCATGATCTGCCCTGTCTAGAATTTATTTGTAATCTAAAGAAACTCTTAAAATTAAAAAGAAATGTTAAAAATCATCTGATTATAGGAGATTTCAATATAGATATTCGAAAAGTTAATAACATCAGTGAAGAATTCTTAAATAATCTACTTGAGCAAGGTTATTTCCCAGGGTTTATAGGTACAACGAGGCCATATAATGATAATAATAGTGGAAATGGTACATGCATCGATAACATATTTATCAAAAGTGATTCGATTAATACTAAAACCTTCAAACTAATGATACCAACACCAGATCATTATCCGTTATTTGTTAAAATAAGCAAACCTCAGCCCACTAAAGACACTGATAATAAGATTTGTTACAACTATAAAAAATTATATAATGTTGCATGCAGGACAGATTGGAACTCTTTTAAATCAATGTATGATCCAAATCAAGCTATTAATGCTGTCATAAATGAAATTCAGGACTGTCTGGAAAAAATAAAGTACAAAGTTAAAGTAAATAGTAACAAATACAAACAAACTGCAAGATCAGATTGGATTACTACTGCAATTATGATCTCATGTGAAAAAAAAGAGTACTTATATAACAAAATGAAAAATGATCCATATAATGATATTTTTAAGCTGGAATTTAGAAATTATGTCAAAGTACTAAACAAAGTTATTAAGGATGCTAAAATAAAGCACGAGAATAAAGTAATTAACGCCAGTTGCAATAATACTAGACAATTATGGAAGATTATTAATTCAAGAATAGGCAAAAAAGATAGTAAAAATAATAACATGATAAACCAAATCAATACTGATTATTATCAGTATTATTTCTCTATTATTATTATGAAACCATCAAGGAATCTAGCAAAATTGCTAACTACATGAACGATTATTTTAGTAAAGTAGGAGAAGTACTAAGTAAAAATATCAAAACACCCAAACATAAAAAAATAAAGTTACCCCCAGTCAATACAAACACAATATTTATAGGACCTACAAACTCAGCTGAAATACAAATAATCATAGAAAAAATGAAACTTAAAAATGGTGGTGTAGATGGAATAAACGCAAAAGCACTAAAAATAATATCAAATCTAATTTCAGATACTCTAGCCTATATTTTTAACATATGCATTGAACAGTCAGTTTGGCCAGATGCCTTGAAAGTTTCTGAAATTGTACCGTTGCATAAATCTGGTAATAAACGAGAGGTATCAAATTATAGACCGATATCCTTAATATCTAATTTAGCAAAGATTTTTGAGAAGTTAATTTACAATAGATTATATAATTTCATTTCCAAATACAAACTATTATCCTGTAAACAGTATGGGTTTATAAAAAATAAAGGTACGAAAGATGCATTAAGTTTCATTACAAACAAAATATATGAAAATTTAGATAAAAGTATTCCTATAGCAATTACATTTTTAGATCTGGCCAAAGCTTTTGATACTGTCAATCATAAAATACTACTTGATAAACTTTATAATTACGGAATACGAGGCAATGCATACCATCTTATTAAAAATTACTTAGATAACAGATATCAAAAGGTTAGGGTGGATCAAAAGGAAAGTAACTATACAAAAATTAGTACAGGAGTTCCTCAAGGAACTATATTAGGACCTTTGTTATTTATATTGTATATCAACGATCTCTTAACTGTAATGGAGGATGACTCCACTTACTCTTATGCTGACGATACTGCTATTGTAGCAACTGGGAAAACTTGGAAAGAGGTTGAAATAAAAATGAACAAGTACTTAGATGAGGTTGACGATTGGCTTGCACTGAATAAGTTATCACTAAATATAAAAAAAACTGTGTACATTACATTTGGAAACTATTGTGATAGCGTACCGAATAATATCAACATTAAGATAAAAAATAATAATTTAAGGAGAGTAGAAGAATGTAAATACTTAGGCCTGATCTATGATTATAATTTAAAGTGGGATGGCCATATTCAATATATTATAAATAAAATAAAATATCTAATTTTCATTTTTTACAAATTAGCAAAATTTATGCAAACTGAAACAATGAGAATGATATACTATGCACTCTTCCATAGTATTATTCATTATGGTATTATCGCATGGGGAGGAGCTTATAATAACAATATAAACCTATTACAAAACGTACAAAGAAGATTAATAAAAATTATTAATAAAAATAAATTTATTCAAAACAATCCATTGAACATAAAGCAAATGTTTGCCTTAGAAGCTTTAAATTATAATCATGATACATTAAAAAAAATGTACCTTGAATCAAGCAGTATTACAAGAAATAAAAGTATAGCTATACCCAAAAGAGATAAAACAATTAGTATAAAAAACAGTTACATTAATGCGATTATGATCTTCAATAGTTTGCCAAAGGAGTATAAAACATTGAATAGCAAAAAGTCATCCACCAAAAAAAATTTAAAGAATGGATTAAAGTTAATTTTTGATCTTTTAAACTTTTATATTAATTCCTGTTAATTATTTACTAAATGTTAGACACACATTTTATATTTTATATTTTGTTATACTGGCCGAATAATATATTTTTTTTTACACAAAGCGATATATATATACTATAGTTATTTAGTTTTAAGTTTAAATTTAAGTTTAGTTTTTTGTAACATCAGGGCCGCACACAGGAAATATTATTTTCCTTTGCGGAATTACGTTTCTATGTAATTTTCTGATATATTAATAAATAAATATAAATAAATATAACCTATTTACAAAAAATTACGTTTTCATCAATAACTTATGACGAAATATAGCTATCGACGTTCTTTTTAATTGTAGAGAATTTTATCCTGCCTACAGAGAATTCGTAATATATAAACAAAAATATGTAAATTATGAATCTAGATATTTCAAAATAAGAGTATAAACAAATAAGTGAACGTGAGTCATTAGGTGAAGATCGAAATCGTTAGTTCTATTGATGGTTTTGCTTTTAAACTAAATAATTTGGCCGTTGCAATGGCACTCGTGTGAGCTGGTACATTGTCGTGGTGGAAAAGCACTTTTTTTTTCAGTACGGCATCAAAGCGATCTAATAATGTGGCATAATACTTTCCTGTAATAGTTTTTTCCTTCTGGAGGTAATCGATTAATATTATACCACATGAGTCCAAAAAAAGTGTAGCCATGACCTTACTGGCTGATGGAATCGTTTTCGCTTTTTTCGGCGCAGATTCCCCAGGTCCAGTCCATATTTTCGAATGATTTTTTGTTTCTGGCGCATAATAATGAATCCACGTTTCATCAATAGCTACATAATGTTGCAAAAATTCCTTTGAATTACTTTGAAACATGCCCAAATATTGCTCAGACGCAACCATACGAGCCCGCTTGTGATCAGCTGTGAGCAAACGCGGCACCCCAATATATATATTAAATACTCGTAACCCAACCCTGTGCTGGAAAGTATATTCCAATAATAATATTCTTTGCTGTATAATCGATTCTGAGCGGAAATCATAATTTTTTGGAAGTTTGAATTCGTGTTGGAGTTGCAATGTTGTAAACTTCAACCACATTCATATAGCTATAATTTAATGGTTGCTGTAATACAATTTTATTAATCAGAAACAGTACAAATCATTTTTAATTTAGAAATTTTTTTCACTTTAGATAATAAGGAGAACCTTACAATATCCGAACACTTAACGTTAATGAAATGTCCCGACACTCGAACGATCACGCATCATATTTGTTTATACATAACCAATTATAACGTATGAAAAATAGTAGAAATCTCATTGAATTTGTTTATAAATAAAATGTTTTACTGGGCACTGTTTTAAAATAAATATTCATAATTTTATGCAAGTATCGAGAGGTTAAAAATATTACTTATGTCAACTGCAATTTACTATCAACTGATGAGAATTTTTCCTACGGTCTTACAGTCTTACAAATTAAATTAAAATAATTAATATTTATGGCAGTCAGATTGCCCTTGTTTATAATCACCCCCACAGAATCTGAAATAAAAACTTAATTAAAACCTGGAAAAAACTTTGTTAGCAAAGGACGATCTGACTGCCCACCACCACCACCTTGTCCAACGTTTCGAGCCCGCTCCGGCTCCTCCTCAGGGACTGGAGCGGGCTCGAAACGTTGGACAAGGTGGTGGTGGTGGGCAGTCAGATCGTCCTTTGCTAACAAAGTTTTTTCCAGGTTTTAATTAAGTTTTTATTTCAGATTCTGTGGGGGTGATTATAAACAAGGGCAATCTGACTGCCATAAATATTAATTATTTTAATTTAATTTGTAAGACTGTAAGACCGATGGAAAAATTCTTATCAGTTGATAGTATCGAGAGGTGTTTAGGTACTCGGACGTTTCCATTCCTATCTTATTTACTAACATATACTTAATATTCATACATTTTTTAATAATAAATATTTTATTTATATTTTAGTTCAACTTGGACAGTGAAAACGATTCGGAAATGAACTCGAACCAAGCTCTGTTTTTAGAGCTTTTTGAAATAACTGAACAATTCAATAATAGAGAGGATGATTTATTATATCAAAATTCCTTTAATGAACTGTTAACGATGCCTAATTTTCATAAGGCTCTTCAGCAATCTGTGGATAAAAGTCCAGCCGAAGTACTATTAATGATATTAAAATATTCAATAAAGAATAATTTAACATTGACTGCTTTGTCAGAACTAATGCAATTAGTAAATTCCATGTTTTTAGAGCCTATATTGCCTCAATCACGGTACATGCTTGATAAATTGTTTAATACTGATTTTGATGTAAAATATCACGTTATATGTCCTAAATGTACAATTTATTTGGGTAAGCTGGAGGACATCAGATCAGATAAACATTGTGACAACTGTCAAACAAAAGTAAATTTTGCTAACCTCTGAGAAATGAATTACTTTATTATTATAAATCCATGCCGAGAAATTCAAACCCATTTGACTAAATATGCCGATTACTACTATCATATTATGCACGAAAGAGAGCATGAACATAATCATATTAAGGACATATATGATGGAAGATGTTATAGGAAGTTTGTTCAAAATTTATCTGACGCTAATAAACATCAATACATTACTGCAGTTTTAAATACTGATGGTGCAAATAGATTTAAATCATCAGAGTTCTCTTTGTGGCCAATATATTTGATGGTTAATGAACTACCATCACAGGAAAGATTAAATTCTATTGTCACGTGTGGTTTGTGGTTTGGAAAGAAACCGAATCTTCGAATTTTCTTGAATCCATTCATCGATATGATGAACGATGATGTTGCTAACAATATTGAAATTAAAATTAGAGAAGAAAATAAAATTTTAAAAGTGTACCCACTACTTTCTTGTGTAGATTCTATTGCTCATTCTCCAATGCAAGGAGTTATGCAATTTAATGGAAGATACGGATGCAGTTGGTGCGAACATCCTGGGGAATATTACGATCATTCCATGCGATATCCCGTCTTGAATTACCATCCAGATCCACGAAATTCAGAGAAAACCATACAGTTAATGAAAGAAGTATTAACAAGTAATAAACCTTTATTAGGTATTAAACATCCTTCGCCGTTCATTAATTTAAAATATTTTGATATCATCTGTGGGTTTGTACCTGATTATATGCACTGCTGCGCAAGTGGTGTAGCACTGCAATTCACAGAGTATGCTATACAATCTATGACTGATGAACAAAAATATGTTATTGATAATTTGTTATTAAATATGACAGTACCTAAGCAGTTGTGCCGCTTATCAAGAAGTCTAAGTGATAGAAAACATTGGAAATCGATTAAATGGGAAAATTGTCTACTATATTATAGTGTTCCAATTTTTTCAATTGTAATGAGAGAGGATAAGCTGAAACATTGGGCATTATTTGTTAAAAGTCTACATATTTTATTGAAAACTTCTATCACCTACGCCGAAATTGAAAACGCTGATGCTATGTTATACGAGTTCGTGGCCAATATAGAAAGATTTTACACAAAAACTGCAATGTCTTATAACGTTCATCAGTTGTTACATCTAGCTGAAAGTGTAGCAAACTGGGGACCACTTTGGGCGCATTCGGCTTATTGTTTCGAAGCCGCAAATTACATACTCTTAAACGCAATAAACGTAGCACACTTTAGTGTGCTAAGGGTGTAAAAGAACAAATTCTTCGATTCATACACATACAGAACTGCATGAATCTTTTGCAAGATAGCATCATCCAACAGTGCTCTTATAGGGTCCAGAAATATTGTGAAGACATGACAGCTGTTCGCATTCAAAGATGCATTAAATTAAAACAGATTCGGTATTTTGGAAGCGAACTTTTATTATCCGACGAGATAGTCAACAAATTAGAGTTAAACTCGAGAGTATTTAGAGCTTATAGTAAAATTATTAAAGATGGCTGCTTGTTTGATTCTTGTAAAATTCGAAATTTGCGATCTTGTAATTGGTATGCTGAGATAAAACATAATGAATATATTAAATGTTATGCTTTTGTATTTGACGAAGAAACTAAGGAGGAATTTACTTTATGTTATAGTCTTCAAACACAGAAAAGTAAATATTGTGATACCATTCTTGTATTGAATTCTGCAAGCGAAGATCTTGTTCTTGTACGAACTGCGGATATTAATTCAATATGCGTTTTTATGACAGTTAAAAAGTTTGATGATCTTTGTAAAATACCTAATCTATTATATTATTAAAATCTATTGTACCACGCAATTTTGGATGTTATAAAAATGTATTTTTACTCTATAAGTAGTAAGTTATAAGTTTTATAAGAAATAAAATTTTTACATTTTTTTAATAGTAACGTATATTTTCACGATCAAGTCAATTTAGTATAACGAGTGAAATACGAGCGATTCTCGTATTTTACAAAAATATGGTCAGAGAAGTGATGACTCAACGAGCGGAGAGTGACGAGAGCGCCGAAGGTGTATCAAAAGGAGCAAGTAGAAGAGGGAAAAGGGACGCCGAGAGCTATAGGTGGAAGGTACGAAAGCTTTCTTATTGCTTAAATTAATAGCCGAATTTTAATAAAATTTTACCCTTAGTCTCTCTCTCTCTCTCTCTCTCTCTCTCTCTCTCTCTCTCTCTCTCTCTTATTCGCTAACAAATATGCTAATGAATTTATCCTTGTAGGGACCACCTGGTTGGTGGGAGACTCATCCTGAGTTATGCATTCGATTTTTATATGAGGAAATCTCACAAACCTTCAACTTTACACTATCAAAAACTGAAAGTCTGAAAATCAATAAGCACCTTTATCATATTTAAGGTTTAGGCTTTTTATGATAAAAAAATTAAAAATGAATAATTAAAAATTAGAAATGAAGAAGTAAATTAAACTGAAAGACAGCTTCACAACTCAGTGTGTTTCAAGTATTTATATTCTGTAGTAAATGCTACTTTGACAAAAAAGTCCTCAGATGTACTTAGAATTATTTAACAAATGTTAAGTAAGAATTACTCTGTGCCAATGTCCAATGCTTATTCCAAATAGTTTTTCACACACATTATGTGCTAAGTTTGTGTGCTAAGACTGTGTGCGATAACTCTGCAAAGTAGCCATCGACCCCAGGAGAGTATTTACCATCTGCTTCAAGGAGAGCACGAATATTATGCACGAGAAGCTGTCTTTCAGTTTAGTTTACTTCTTTGATCCATATGCATTACAATTTATTTATTTATAAAAAGCAAAATCTCATAAAATAAAAAAGAACACACACAAAGTATCTATTCGAATAATAATTTATATTGGCGAAGAATGTTTTGAGTATTTCAATAATTATGACAAAGTATTTTATTGTTTTTACAATTATTGAAATACATAAAATAATTTAAATAATAAGTAATACTTATCTAATTTTTTCTCCATCGTTGCTAAAGCGTATTTCTGCATGTTGACATCAACTCATCTTCACCGAGGTTTGTCTTAGTCGGAGTCATAGTCTCTCTCTCGCTCGCTAACCTAACCCACAATCGATCTCAATATATCTATGATGATTGGACTTACGAATAAGAGCAATCATAACTTGCATAGGCTAAGATAAACATAGCACGCCGTTCCACATTCCGCATTCCTACGTTACCACTTACACGATCCAGACTACCGCTGCGCCACCAATTAGCCTCGGTTCACCTCGGTTCACCTCGGGTTAACCTCGCGTAAGCGGCGAGCCCGGGTTAGCCTCGGTTCACCTCGGCGAACCTCGGGTAGCCTCGCGTAAGCGGCGAGCCGTGGCTCGGAGCCTCGCTTAAGCGGCGAGCCCGGGTTAGCCTCGGTTCACCTCGGCAAACCTCGGGTCAACCTCGCGTAAGCGGCGAGCCGTGGCTCGGAGCCTCGGGTGAACGGCGAGCCATGGCTCATGAGCCTCGGGTGAACGGCGAGCCATGGCTCATGACCCTCGGGCGAATGGTGGACCTCGGATGAGCCTCGGGTTTGCCTAGGATTAGCCTCGGTAGTAACCTCGGTCGAATCTCGGATTTACCGCGGCTCGAGCCTCGGGTTTACCGCGGCTCGAGCCTCGGCTACAAATCCGCTGAAGTTAGCCACGTATAGCCTAGGGACATTTTAATGCTCCCTAGATTCGAAAGCAGACCGCGCTACGTGCGCATGTAGATACTAAGGCCCTCACTACATTACACGCGAATGCATACGCACACATCTCGGACGGGTCCGCGCGCTCGCTTCTCTCATTGGTCGTCTTAGACCAATCGCCCGCTTCCAACCAATGAACCTCGTTACGTGTTCTTGGACCGGGGTATTGTAGGATTACGTGTCCGAAGGAAAGCATATGCGCTAGGATAAAATTTTATGTCACAGGACCAGTCACGGTATTTCTGCCACTGTGAACGCACTCATTGTATTAATCTTTCACATGCTAACAATAAGTGCAACATTTTAGGTAACAACTATGTTTTTAGTGGGAGATACAGTTTAATGGTAATTTTAGGATAAATACGAAACCTTTTTTTCACTACGAAAAGCCATATGGTTAGAAATTTTTGACTGGTGATCTAAGTGTTTGAACAACAGCTGTTAAATAAGTATTTTTCCATCAATTATCATTTAATTTATATCTCCAATCTAGGTTTATTGATGTTTTTGGAATCAATTTAGAAAATTTTGTACTATTTTAACCAAGATCTATCAATTTTTTGTTGTTGGTCCAAATGATCGAACAATTTGATTTCCTAATTCCTAAAAAGGCTAAAATTGGTAAAAATGTCATCTTTACCCTCTAGATTGAAAATGCATGCATGGAAAAATTTTAAAAGAATTCAGGAACACGTATAATATTATGTATAACCATAAATGATAATATATAATCGCATCTATAACTTTTTTTTCTGAGATTCCAGCAACCATCTACAAAAATCATACTCTTACCTATATAGTACATTAGTATTTATGACAGTTATTAAATTAATTGTTTTAAATTTGATATACTCTGATATAAAAAAGGTGATTAGATTTAGCGATTTAAAGATAGTTTTTACAATTTTTGAAGAGGGAAGAATCGTTTATAGTGAGTAGTTCTCTTTTATATGTTAGTTCATTTAAAAAATCGCTGCCAATTCATTGGCCCGTAGCTTCCTCAACCGTAATTTGTTGATTCCTTTAATTAATTTTTAATAACAAAATTTATAATTTTTTAAAAAATTTATTGCATAGTTATAATTAAATTCATTTATGAATATTAAAAATTGTTAATTTTTAAATTTATTTATTTATTTATTATTTATTTATATCAAATTTATATAAATTTTGAGCTGATAAATAAAGTTATCATTTGAAATAGAAGTCAAATATCTATATTTTATAATAAAACAAATAGCTATCACGGTTGTTTTGTTATTAACAAAAACTTGTTTTTTTTATATTTCATAATTCATATTTTTTAAGAAAAAAAAAATTTATAGCTATCATTGTTCTTTTGTTATTAACAAAAACGTGTTTTTTTAAAAAAGTTTATAACTCACAAATAAATTATAATAATGCAGAATATAATGCATTCATAATGCATCATTCGTAATTATAATAGATTATAATAGATATAATTTTTAAACATTTTAATTCATTTTGTTACACATCATTGTAGTTATGAGTTTTTAAAAAAAAAACACGTTTTTGTTTTTGATGATAACTAAAGAACCGTGATAGATAGAAAATTAATTTTTTTAGAAAATATAGGTATTTTAATTCTCTTTCGAATGCCACCCACCCCATTCAGATACATAGAGCCGTTCTCGAGAAATTACGATTTTAAAAGAATGTCAAAAAATTTTTAACCTCAAATATCTCTGAAATTTATAGACCAATCATTTTGCCCAAAGAACTCGACCGAGAACTATAAAAAAATCTACCTCTAAAAGGAATTTTCAAGCCATTAAGTCAATTTGACTCTTGTAATCGTTGGACATACAAAACTGATTTTTTTCATTTTTCAATTTTTTACTCAAAATCTAGCCTACAGAATGTATTCAAATTTTAACAGATTGTAGCTATTTATATTCTGTATTATCATGATTTTTCTCAAAAAAATTGACCGTTAAGTTTAGGAGTTATAAGCTTCTAAAAAAAATCACGTTTTTGTTAATAAGAAAAGAACCGTGATAGCTAGAAACTTTTTTTTTTTGAAAATATAGGTATTTTAATTCTCTTTCGAATGCTACCAATCAGATTCGAATAACTCGATCCTATCAATAAAAAAAATCAAAAAACAGTTTTGAGAAAATCGAAAATTTGAAAAAAAAACAAAAACGCATCGCCCCAATCAAAAAACTGATTTTTGACCCGTCATCACGCAAAAAAAACAAAAAAAATGAGACCTGTCCGGTCAAAATCGACCGAGTAGAAGCTAAGATCCAGGCGTACACACACACACACACACACACACACACACACACACACACACACACACACACACACACACACACACAGACATTTTTCAAAAACCATGTATTTTGATTCCTAACACCTCGGAACACAATTATAACATGTTTTTACAACAACTCAAAAATTTACTATCACAAAGCTTCCTTTAGGAGGAAGCAATATGTATGTTTAAAAAAAAGTTTTCGCAACAGCATTATAAAGTGAAAAGTATATATTTCCTCTAATAATCAGAGCATAACTTTCAACAAGAGCTCATTGTATTTGTTTCGACTCCCACAATAAGCAGAATTTTTTTTATAATTTATTTGAGGTACGCTATGACTTTACGAGTCAATAAATGAGTACTCATTATTTACGGTGAAAAAAAGTTCAAAAATTTTAACTTTACAATACAATAATATGAAATAAAGCACATCCAGGGATCATGAAAAAAATAAAGTTTTTGGGTTCTAGTCATATATCCTTAGTTTTTTTGTTATTAACAATTTAATTGTTTAAATTGCTGCTAAATCAATATGATTAATTATAACTGAATCCTAACTGTATAAAACTGTAGTAAATTCATCTAGAATTATGTTCGTTTTTTCACAATTGAAAAATTTTGATTAGAACCCGAATTATTGCAAATTTAGTGCAATAACCCGCGAATTCGAGCGCTGCGCGCGGAGCCGCGCGCACCGCTATTAGACTACGTAATCTGGCCCGCGCTCGAATTCGCGAGTTATTGCACTAAATTTGGAATAATTCGGGTTCTAATTAAAATTTTTCAATTCTGAAAAAACGAGCATAATTCTAGATCAATTTACTACAGTTTTATACAGTTAGAATTCAGTTATAATTAATAATATTGATTTAGTAGCAATTTAAACAATTAAATTGTTAATAACAAAGAAACTAACAGTCTGTCTTGGTGATATATCAGTCGGTGATTTTTGGTGATAAATCACTCCATAGATGATATATTTACAGATATATCGATAGGGGACATTTTTGGTGATAAATCACTCCATGGGTGATATATTTACCTCGCTGATGATATATCGATTGGGGGCATTTTTGGTGATATATCGGTCGGTGATTCTTTGTTGATAAATCACCCGATAGGTGACAAATCCTTTTTTTTCTTGTGATGTATTTATAGATGATATATCACTTCGCTGGTGATATATCACGTGACAATTTTTGCCATAATGTCACGTGATATATCACGTGATTTGTCACGTGACATATCACGTGATATATCACGTGATCATTTTCAGAAGGGGCGCGCGCCTTCGAGTAAATATAGGCAATAATATGTCTTATTCGCAAATAAGACAACAAAGTATAGGCAATGTAACTGTAGACAATAAATGTAGGCAAAGTGTCGGCAATAAGGCAAAGTATAGGTAAAATCGATAGGGGCAAAGTAATAAGGCATGTGCATAAAGCACCTGGCGAGTGGGCGCCGCAGACCTCTATTTAAGCACGCGGGGTGATGTTTTTCATTGAAGGTAACGCGCTTGGTGCTTGCCATCTAGCGGGCACTTCGGGTACTACAATCCCGAACATATGTAAATAGTATAGTTTCTTATAGTATATACAGTTTAAATAAATTATTCACGTAAAAAATTTATATCAAAACTTTACCTAGATAAAAATCCAAATTTAGCACGTCAATATCTAAATAAACTATTTATATAAATTATGGTTCTTAAAAATCTGAAAAAATTCAGGTGTATCCAAAATAAGTAGTAGAACATTTTCTGAGAGTTTTAAGAAGATTCATTTTTTGACCTCTCGATTTGACAGAGTCGGCCATATATATAATAATAAAGTTCTTATAATAAATTTAGCTCACCATCGATAGTAGCACAATCTGGAAAATCAGGAATGTAAGTATTAGATCTCAGCGCATAGGGAATTTCAGGCTGCACTGCATTAGCTGTTGATGAATTTGTCTCATCTTTATTCTCAGAAGCTAAATTATTGTCAGACCGTAAATAAAAATATTTTTATTTGTGCCTTAATGTAATAAAATATGAATTTTAATATTAATTTTCATTGTTTACCTTGTACGAAAATAAAATCGTGTTCTGTGCTAAAATCAGCTATATAACTGATAGATTTGTGGAGTAAATCACTATTTTCTAATTTTTTAATTTTATTCTTGATTCGAAAATGAGAAATATCAAAAACATTTTTTAAAAGGATTTCAAAATTTTGTTCTTTTCTCTTGTTGCTCATTTTTCCTAGTGATTTTTGAACATTTTTAAATTGTGAGTGCAAGTTTATAACCTTATTTTTAGAAAAGTCTTGAGTTTGAAGCCTAGCTTTTTCCCAAAGAATCAATGTTTCTTTTGTTATCATAATTAAACTATCTTCCGATCCAAACTTCAATATTCTAGTTTTATAGAATAAATACTGTAGAACTTGTAAATTACTTGGCAATGTACAACCATCGAATTCAGGTATAACAAAACCAATTAGAGGAATTGGTTTATTTCCCATTTCGTAATTCTGTAACAAACGATTTAAAGTATGCGATATTATTCACTAATGTTCTTAAAATTTTATACTAAATTATCTAAAATTAAAAACTGATAGAGTAAATCGAGATTTGTGAAGAGCAGTATTAAGAGCATAGAGGTATTAGAAAGTCAGGCCCCCGACTGTCGCAGAGTTAGAAAGAGAGAGAAGGTCGCGGGACGTAGCTGTCTCTCTCTATACTCGCCCACTAGCCGTTCCCTTCTGCGCTTACTGCACATGCACGTGAAGATAGAGATAGCTACGTCCCGCGATCTTCTCTCTCTTTCTAACGTTCGGACATTTTCACTTACGGGTAGCCCTATGTCTCCCCTGCTCTATCTATAATATCTCTATAATTAAAAGCAATTAAGAAAATAGCTTCTGTAACAGCTGTGCTATTATGAACCGCCATGCGCATGCACTGCCCGCCGCGCCTAGCATAAAAAGAGATGTGCCTAACTTACAGCGGTGGCTCAGCGAATTGCTTGTTATACCCGCGAATATAAAAAAATTTTGAGTGAAATATCAATGTAAATAATGATAATATTTATTATGAGGCAATTCATGCGTAATACTTTTTTCGCGATAGGATTAATTTTAATTGTTAGTGTATACGAATGAAGGTATACGCAAATTTATATTATCAGGGTTTGTCAGCAAGAAGAAATAAATGGAAATTAAGAGTTTTTTGTACTAACCCACTCGCAAGCAAAGTTGGTAGCAAGATATGTGGTGAACGTAAAGTGCGTTCGAGCAAATAAATAAAGCAATAGGCAAGGTGTAGGCAATAAGCAAACTCATAATGCGAGAACTTCTCGTATTATCAGCTAAGGCAAACGTATAGCAGTAGTATAAGTATAAGCAGTGCAATGTATAAGTGTAAGCAAAGCCAAATAATGATTGGCGAGTAGTGGTAAGTAGTAGTGAGTAGGCAAATAATATCGTAATAATGGGAGATTACGTGCGTGTCACAAGCCTCTATATGTACATTCGGACTGATGTTTTAAGTAGCGCGTTGGCGCTTGCCTGGCGCTCGCCATCTAGTGGCTGGCTCGGATACTACACTCCCGAACAATTAGTTTCTGATCAAAAAATATTTTTAATAGAAATTTACAGCATATTTTGTTAGCATCATAAAATACAAAATTAATTCTTATTATTATAACGGAGTTCCAGGATAAAATACGGAGAAAATAAGAATCTCGGTTCTCCGTATTCTATCGAATTCGTTTGACTCTCGTTCCCGCGAATTCGTGTATCTCGAGCATTTGTTGACATCGCTCGAACGATGTGTTCGCGATCTGCGCGGGGGGCTACGCGACTTTGGCGGTTGCAATGTCGCGCTCGATTCATTTTTGAATCAGATTCTCTCGGGCTGTCAAACCGCGCGTACGCGAGTTAATTTGATTGTCCGCGAAGAAAACGGTATCGTGCGTCCTCACCGGTGCAGAGCAGCGCCCGTACACGTACCGACCACGAAGAGCAGCGCACGTGAGCAATCCGAGCCACACCTGGGGTCCGAAGCGTCTGTAGGTAAACGCTGGACGTTAGGACTCGGCCTGAACACTCCGAAGTCGACCGGAGGATAAGGCCTGACGCAGGAGCGGATTCGTAAGCGAGCGACGAGAGGAGTGCACTCCTCTCCCGGTAAGCCTCTTTGTACTTCCAGCGCAGCGATTTATTTGTGTCTTTTCGACTCGCAGCGGCGAGTGGCCGGTGGTGCGTTCACCGGCCCAGCGAAAATAGATACCTTGATCCGCCCGCGCCGAGCGGCGGATCCCCTCTTCTTGTCGGCGCGCAACGCGACGCGTTTTCTTTCTGTAAAGTCTTTTTTTAGTCCGCGCGTTACAATGGCGCCCTAACGTGTTGGGTTTAAGGAAAAGGTTAGCGGCCGGTACAGTCGAGACCGGCCTATTCAAATCGCGTTTCGTTTAAATTCGCCCGCGCGCGAATCACTGCACCGGACTAATCAGCAGACGGCCAGTCGCCATAAGCCGTTATAGCTGATAAGCGCAGTGATTTAAACTCGCCAAGTCGAGGTGCCGGGCGTAAACAAACAGACAAGAAGACTCGCGGCGCGCATAGAAACATAAACACAAAACAGCAGATTGCTTGTTTTTGTAGGTGTTTATGTTTATGCTCGGGCAGTATTGTGTACACTCGTCCCGAGCCTTTTAAACTGCTGTAAAGCCAGGGCGAGAGCATTTAAACGACGATTGTAGTGGTTTTCGTCGTCATATGTGGCGAAATTAAATTCCTTTTTTTTGAAGCGAGATTTTAAGCGATTTTCACGCGATTTTTTTGGAATAGAGTGACCGTGCCTATGCATACAGCCGAAGGTAAAAAGGAGGCGTATGCATCGGCCGCGCAACGACCTTCAAGGTCACCCGAAGGAGTCCAACACAAGAAACCCTCGAGCGGATCCGGTTCGAACCAAGAGGTGGGTTCGAATCCGTGGACGACGGTATTTTCTCGACGCCGCAAACGGCGGTCAACTAAGCCAAACTTGGCCACTCGAGAATACCACTTATCAAGGTCGAGGAACACGCTCGGATCATATAACTCCTCACCACCGAGTCCAACCAGAAAATTGTGTTGGACGTGCCAGTAATCGACGCATCTTCACTGGGCCTGTCTGGAGTGGCAACAGCGTTCGAAGAGGACAAGAAGACGAGACGACCTCCAAAACGCCCTTCCCGTAACCTTTTTCTGTAGAGTCACTAGATGCCGATAGGAGTGACCGTCCGACAAACCGCCTCTCGGCGTCGGCACCCATAAATAGGGTTTCTTACAGACGGGGATAGTAGCCACACGGTGTGGCTCCCATAATGGGCGAACCGTCTTAAAACACATATTGTATGCATGATGACTCACCTTAAAATCAAAGATATAGATGCAGAAATTCAAGGAAGGGAAGGCGGTGCGAACACGCCGACTGACCGCACAGCCCGGACGATCCTGGATGTGGCGAGTGATAGCAGATCCGTTGGAACTAGCACATTCGCCCAAGAGATGACGCGGCTTGTAAGTGAGAGTAGAGATCAGCCGGACCAATCGGAGAGAATGAGAGAAATGCTGGACATCATGAAGCGCCTACTGAGCTGCATGCGGGACATGACTTCCAAGCAGAGGAACATCGTAATGCCAGTAAAAGATGGGATAATAGTTCTGACTGCTGCGGCCGAGGCTCTAGAGGAAGTCCGCTCAGCCTGGGTACAACCAGCACGAGGACCGGCATCAGACGAGATAAATGGGGAAGCACCGGTAATTAGAGACCGTGCAGCGGGGAAGGCGACCCCGAGCAAAAAGCGCCGATTAAGGGACAGCCCGGTGCAGGATTCCCCATCCAAGAGAGGGAGGACGGAGCAGAATGGATTCACCACAGTCACCAGGAGAAAGAAGCCGACGCGGCCAGATAGTGGGAAGATCATGGGTCCTTAACAGTAGAAGCAGGACAGGAAGGAGAGGAAGGTAAATCCTCGGCCTCGACGATGTGCAATACACATAACGTCAACCGGGAAGAAGAGCTATGCAGAGATACTCAAGGAACTCACTTCTAAGGTTAAACCTGAGGAAGCGAAGGCGGTCGTGAGAAAGACCCGATTGACTAAAAACGGTGGGGTACTCTTAGTACTGGAGAAGTGATCGGAAGACAAGGAGGACTTCCAGAGGGTTATCCAGGAAAATCTGGGAAATGAATACCAGGTTAAAGGCCTCACTCCAAGGTTTACACTGGAAGTAGGCGGAACAGGTAAACGCCGCGATTATGGAGGAGGTACACGTATTCGACGTAGGGGGAGGAGAGCGGAGGATGGCCATAGTCTAAATGGACGAGACTGCGGCCGTAACTCTCCTAAGGATAGGGAGAATTAAAATAAGGTATTTCAGCTACCGAGTTAGAAAGCGAATAGTGGTCCCGCGATGTTTCAGATGCCAAGGCTTTGGGCATCTGAAAAAGGACTGTAAGGACGAGGATCGTAGTGCATCATGCAGGAAACATGGAAAACCAGATCACGTGGCCAGGGACTGTCGCGCGAGACCGGATGATCAGGTCTGCTTCTTGTGTAAAAAACGCGGGGTTGCAGCCACTGAGCTATGGCATTTCCCGGGCACGGGGACATGAGTCGCTTTCAGGGACGAGCTAGAAAAGTTAAAGCGGCCTAAAAAATGACGACGGTTCTACAAATAAACACGAACGGCGCCGTACTCGCTGACGACCTGCTCACTAATCAAGTGAGCCAGGGGGTCGCGGACGTGTCATTGGTTAGCGAACAGTATAGGCATCGGACCCGCAATACGACCACGTGGTTCGCGGACGAGACCGACACAGCGGCGGTCTCGATAGCAGGTAGACATAGGTCAAAGATTACCGGACGAGGCAATGGGGAGAGTTTAGTATGGGTGCGCGTCAGGGATGTTACCTACGTGAGCGCGTATATATCCCCCAACTTACGAAGAAACGTATTTCTTAGACAGGTTGAACGCATGGAAGACGTATTGCGGAATATCTCTGGCCTCCTACTGGTTGTAGGAGATTTTAACGCAAGGGCGATAGAATGGGGTATGCCAGAAGCGAACAGTAGGGGCAGGGATTTACTCGAGATGACTGCTAGATTAGGATGGAGATTCAGAACGAAGGCACGGCCACTACTTATCGACGCCCCGGGGTCGGCGAATCCATACCAGACGTCACTTTCGCATCTGAGCAACTAGTACCAAGGATTAGTAACTGGCAGGTCTTGGAGGAAGAGTCAGGTAGTGATCACCGGTACATCACGTTTACGGTTTTAGATATGGTAGCTGTATTCCAAGCGAGCTGACCATTACCGCGGTGGAGCGCCCATCGATTAAACGTGGATCGGCTAGTAGAAGTGCTAAGTGTACCACAAAGGTCCAATGAAAATGATTTATCAGGCCGGGAGCGTACGGAAGCCCAGGTGACCAGGACAACGTCAGCTATAGTAAGAGCATACGATGCCTCTATGCCACGAAGCAAAAAAAGAAACCGCCGCCAACCAGCGTACTGGTGGACGGAGGAGATCGCGGAGTTACGTAGGGTATGCTTGAGGCTTCGTAGACGGGCACAGCGTCACAATATTTCATGTAATTTTTAAACAACGATTATTCGGCTCCCAGGCATCCTAAAAGGGTTCTTAAATAGGTCAAATTAAAGGTAATTTCACGAACTTATGATTGCTCTGGTGCAAAAGAGGCTTTCCCGGGATTCAGATATGATAAATTGCAAAAAACGCTATTTTTTTTTATTTTTTGCATATTGTGACCTATACTAAATGGACAAAAAATTATTTCTACATAATAAAAGTAAGTAAGACTGACAGTGGATGATATTTCCAAGTTTTATCGACCATTTAGACGCCTTAGCGCAGGATAAAAGAGCCACGTCTACAAATAAACCGATTTTGGGAAATTGTCCAAATTTCAAAAATTCATGTGCTCGGCGACACGACATTTTTTTTTCCTATATTTTTGGCATATATTTTTGAAATTCAATGGGCACTTTTAGAATTTTCCAATTCTGGAACTAACGGACACACTTATATATATGTATATATATATATATATATATATATATATATATATATATATATATATATATATATATATATATATATATATATATATATATATATATATTCACATCTGGGACGCATTTTGAGGATTATATAGGTCATATATACCGAATTTTGAGCATTTTGTAGGCATTTTCAGGAGTCTCCTCAAAAGTCCAAACCACTCGAGAGGCATTTTGAGGATTTTTCAGCGGTTTCCACAATAGTCTGTTAATACATCGATTTCGGAAATTCCGTGATATTTTTCCGTAAAAGCGGGCGCCGCAGGCATCATGGTGTTAGTCAATAACCTTAGGGTCATTATTTCTTTAGTCACGCGCTTGTTTATTGGTTGTTTATAACAATGTTTATATTTGTGTCACCACTATTGTACAAATTCTTTATGAAATCCTCAAAATACCGTCCAATGATATATATATATATATATATATATTATTCACTGAATGAAGATTCGAGCATATCTAGCAAATTTAAAAAAAAAAACATTTTTATAAACAAAATTCAGTTTACACATATTTTAGAAAACGATTTTCAGTTGTATTAGCTTTTGCTATAATTTTTTTTTTTACCAATTCACACTAAAAATGGGGGATGGCGAGCGGAGCGAGCAGGGGGCGAAATATATATATATACCAGCGGGGCTTCGCCCCCTTTAGACGATTCATCGGACGCCGTGGAATGCCATCTCATGTGTACTTGGACAATGGATCCAACTTTGTTGGTACGAGTAACCGGTTATGCGAATTGTTCGTTTTATGGAACACAGAGTCCTTTCAAACCGCCGTGTCAGAAAATGCATCTCGCTTCAACATTGAGTGGCACTTCAATCCCCCCCTGTCACCACACTTTGGCGGTATTTGGGAGGCAGCCGTGAAATTATTCAAGCACCATTTTTATCGGGTGATCGAAAACACATCACTCACGTTTGAAGCATTTGCCACGTTAGCTGCTGAAACAGAAGCCGTTCTAAATTCGCACCCGATTGGAGTTATGTCATCGGATCCCAACGATCCAGCAGTATTAACGCCAGCCCATTTCCTCATCGGTCGTCCACTGAAAAAAAATTCGAGCTAGATAAGAAAGGTGAAACTCGGGCCGGGTGAATTCGTTATAATTAGAGGTGCGAGAGCTCTGTATTCGGGCCCGCATGAATTGCTTTTATCAGAGCCAAAGAAACTCGGACAGACTTACAGTGTGAATACTTAATCTGAGCTGCACGAATTGAATGCGTCCGGAGCATAGTGAAACCATCTGGCCGAGCGCGCTGTATTAAAGTCACGTACTATAAGCGCTCCCCCACCATGCGAGCTAGCCGAGCGCGGGCAGTTCCGGGCCCTGTGATGTCATTCGGCAGAGCGTGCTGAATTAGAGTAACGTGCTGTGACCGCTCCCTCAGCACTCGAGCCGAACTAGCTCGCGAGTCGGGCGCTTAATGCCCGAGTTCGGAGCTGGCCGAGCGCGAGCAGTGCGGGGCCCAGTGCAATCATCCCGCAAATCACACTGAATTAGAGTAACGTACTGTAACCGCTCCCCGACCACGCAAGCCCAAATAGCTCGCGACTCGAGCCCTCGCGGCTGAGTCGCGAGCTCCGGCTGAGCGCAAGCCGTTCAGAGCATAATTAATTCGTCCGGGAGATCGCAGGGAAGTAACGCATACGTAACTATGAGTGATCCCTGCGACTGTGTCTGCGGAAACATCCAAAACATTATAAAGTGAGATGAAAACTTGAGTCCGATACGACGAACTGGTAATTAAATTATTTGTTATAAAATTTAAATGATAAGGTATGTTTCATAATACCATTGCAGAAATTGATCTTGCATAATATATATTATGCTTATGGTCTCTATATAATGCGATTTATAATAACAATTTTACTGTTGTAATCCATCTCAGAGTATATACCTAACTTCTTAATAGCTTATCTAACTATCAAATTAATCTAACACTAAATGTATTGATTGATCATTTCAATTATTGTATTCAATCAAAAATATATTACTTTCAGATAAAAACGAATTTCTTTGATAAGAGCAAATGCAGCGTAAGAAATTTCAATTTAGTTCAAGAAAATCATTTCTTTGTTGTTAATACCGACATCATTGATTAAAAAATATTAGCCTTCCCTACTATGCATGGTTTCTTTGAAATTACGATTGATATTTAAAAACTTTATCGTAGAAACAAGGAAATATTTATATTTATTCGGAAAAAATTATTCTATTCAATCAAAAATATATTACTTTCAGATGATAACGAATTTCTTTGATAAGAGCAAATGCAGCGTAAGAAATTTCAATTTAGTTCAAGAAAATCATTTCTTTGTTGTTAATACCGACATCATTGATTAAAAAATATTGGCCTTCCCTACTATGCATGGTTTCTTTGAAATTACGATTGATATTTAAAAACTTTATCGTAGAAACAAGGAAATATTTATTTGTTCGCAACAAGTATTGCGTTCAATAAAAAATATGATACTTTCGAATAAACATCGTATCTTAGAAATTAGTAAATACATCGCAAGAAATTAAATTTAAGTTCAATAAAATAATTTCTTTGTCGTTAATATCTGTAGCATTGAATCAAAAAACTACAGCTTTCATAGCATGAACGCTTTATTTAGATTTAGTAGATTTTATTAGAAGACAATTTTCTTTAATTCAATGTAGTAATTTTTTTAAATAAAAGATCCGACTTTTGTATGAAAAGAAATGTGTCTTTAGCCTGAAAAAATATTTCTTTAAAACAATTTTGTCAATTGAATGAAATCAATTTTGTTAAGTCAAAAATACTTTCGCATTGAGATAAAGATTATTTCATTACTTCAATAAAATAATACATCGACTGTACCAAGTATATTTATTACCAAAGAGTAAATTTAGGAACTACTTTATAAAAGGGATGCGATGAGTTTCACGTGTATACGGGAGCGCGTCAGTCGTGCATGCATGGCAAAATAATTATAAAATAATTCTTAACCCCAAGTAGGAGGAGGATGTGAGTTCCACGCGTATAGTGGAGCGCGTAAGACGTGCATACAAGGCAAAATAATTATTTAAATACTTCCTAATCCTAAGTAGACGGGGGATGCAAGTTCCGCGTGTATACGGGAGCGCGGCAATTGCGTATACATAACAAAATAATTATTTAAATAATTCTTAATTCCAAGTAGGCGGGAGATCAGAGTTCCACGCGTATAGTGGAGTGCGTGAGACGTGCATACAAGGCAAAATAGTGATATAAATAATTCCTAACCCCAACTAGGCGAGAAATGCGAGTTCCACGCATATACAAGAACGCGTTAGAGGTGTATACATAACCAAATAATTATTTAAGTAATTCTTAACCCCAAGTAGCCGGGGGATGCGAGTTCTACGCGTATACGAGAGCGCGTTAGACGTGTATACATGGAAAAATAAATATTTCAATAGTTTTTAATCCCAAGTAGTCGGGGGATGCAAGTTCCACTCGTATACGGGAATGAGGTAGACGTGCATACGAGAAAAAATAATTAGTTTAATAATTCTTAACTCCAAGTAGGCGGGGGATGCGAGTTTCACTCGTATACGGGAGCGCGTCAGACATGCATACAAGGAAAAATAATTATTTAAATAATTCCTAACCCCAAGTAGGCAGAGAATGCGAGTTCAACGCGTATACTGGAGTGGGTTAGACATGTATACATGACCAGATAATCATTTAAGTAATTTTTAACCCCAAGTAGCCTGAAGATGCGAATTCCACGCGTATACGCGAGCGCGCTCGACGTGCATACATGGCAAAATGGAACTCGCACACCCCCCCTACATGGGATTAAGAATTATTTAAATAATTATTTTTCCTGCTATGCACGTCTACCTTATTTCCGTATACGCGCGAAACTTGCATCCCCCACCTACTAGGGAATAAGAATTATTTAAATAATTATTTTGCCATGTGTTTTTTTCCTCCTAAACCCACCTACCCCACGCACAGCAAGTTACTAAAAAAAGTTTAAATAATAAACCCCAAGCTCCTAAATCCACATACTCCGTGCATAGCGAGTTATTAATAAAAAGTTTAAACAATAAACCCCAAACCCCTAAACCCACCTACCACACGTACAGCGAGTTGCTAAAAAAAATTTAAATAATAAACCCCAAGCTCCTAAACCCATATACCCCACGCACAGCGAGTTGCTAAAAAATGTTTAAATAATAAACCCCACGCTCCTAAACCCACCTACCCCACGCACAGCGAGTTGCTAAAAAAAGTTTAAATAATAAACTCCAAGCTCCTAACCCACATACCCCACGCACAGCGAGTTGCAAATAAAACTTTAAATAATAAACCCCAAGCTCCTAAGCCCACCTATCCCACGCACAGCGAGTTGCTACTAAACAGTGGAAATAATAAACCCTAAGCTCCTAAATCCACATACCCCGTGCACAGCGACTTACTGATAAAAAGTTTAAACAATAAACCCCAAACTCCTAAACCCACATACCCCACGCACAGCGTGTTGCTAAAAGAAGTTTAAATAATAAACCCCACGCTTCTAAACCCACCTACCCCACGCACAGCGAGTTGCTAAAAAAGTTTAAATAATAACCCCCAAGCTCCTAACCCACATACCCCACGCATAGCGAGTTGCAAATAAAATTTTAAATAATAAACCCCAAGCTCCTGAACCCACATACCCCACGCACAGCGAGTTACTAATAAAAAATTTTAATAAAAAACCCCAATCTCCTAAACCCACCTACCTCACGCACAGCGTGTTGCTAATAAACAGTGGAAATAATAAACCCTAAGCTCCTAAACCCGCATACCCCACGCACAGCGAGTTCCTAATACAATTTTAAATAATAAACCCCAAGTTTCTAGACCCACATACCTCACGCATAGCGAGTTGCTAAAAAAAGTTTAAATAATAAACCCCAAGCTCCTAAACCCACATACCCCGTGCACAGCGAGTTACTAATAAAAAGTTTAAACAATAAACCCCAAGCTCCTAAACCCACATACCCCACGCACAGCGAGTTGCTAATAAAATTTTAAATAATAAACCCCAAGCTCCTAAACCTACATACCCCACGCACAGCGAGTTAGTAATAAAAAATTTTAATAATAAACCCCAAGCTCCTAAACCCACATACCCCAAGCGCATTGAGTTGCTAAAAGAAGTTTAAATAATAAACCCCAAGCTTCTAAACCCACATACCCCGTGCACAGCGAGTTACTAATAAAAAGTTTAAACAATAAACCCTAAGCTCCTAAACCCACATACCCCACGCACAGCGAGTACTACTAAAATTTTATATAATAAACCCCAAGCTCCTAAACCCACCTACCCCACGCACAGCGAGTTGCTAATAAAATTTTAAATAATAAACCCCAAGCTCCTAAACCTACATACCCCACGTACAGCGAGTTAGTAATAAAAAATTTTAATAATAAACCCCAAGCTCCTAAACCCACATACCCCAAGCGCATTGAGTTGCTAAAAGAAGTTTAAATAATAAACCCCAAGCTTCTAAACCCATATACCCCGTGCACAGCGAGTTACTAATAAAAAATTTAAACAATAAACCCCAAGCTCCTAAACCCACATACCCCACGCACAGCGAGTTGCTAATAAAAGTTTAAATAATAACCCCCAAGTTTCTAAACCCACATACCCCACGCAACAAATTCTGTGGGCAGTGTATGGGCCGTATGTGGCTCCGGCGCCTCAGCCAAATATGAGCCATAATTTTACCATATAATACTTATATGTGGCCCACACTTTGAGAAAGAAAAATGGGACTAATGTGGACATGATATGGGAAACAGTATGGCCAATATTCGGCTTAGGCACCGGAGCCACATATTGCCCATATTCTGGGCTAATGTGGGCAGTGTGGTCGATACTATCGCAAATATATGGCCCACAAAATCATTTTTGGCCGAAGAACTGAGTAATTAATTGATATTTTAATTAATTATTTGCAACCCTGACCCTACAATCTGGGATTTGATTTTACACATGTGAACGGAGATCAAGGAGCGCCGGAGCGCTCCGAAGGCAAGTATAGAAGAAGCCTAAAGGAGCGACTCGTGCTACATATACATTGAAATGGGTGTACGAAAAATTCAATGCGCTTTTGCGTTAGTTTTTACTATATAACATATCCCTCTTAATCGAAAGCCATTTCATTGCTGTACTCAAATCAAAAGATTTTATTTAAAAATATTATCTCGTTCAAAAGATATAGAGAGCTGAATTTTTTATGTGCTGTTTCCTTTCCGAACTTTTCTTCTCCTTATTTCGATATCCGGTTTGCAGCTCTTACGACACTTCCGGTTGTCGTCTATTTTACGCTTGTATATCTATATATATTTATATATATATAGTACATATACACACCCGTATCTGGTCGACGCCTAACCTTACATATAACATGTCAGTATTTTTATATACAGCGTGTCCAAAAAGTCTGGAAACACCCAAATAATTTCTCAGCTGAATTACTATTGGAAAATGTTAAGGTCGCCTTTGTAGTAATTTTTTACGAGGAATCCAATGGTGACCTTGGATTCGACCTTGGACCTCATTTTTGAGGTTATTTCAAGGTCAACCTCATTTTTTTAAATGGTAACCCCTATTTTTTATAGCGGAATCTGAAAGAGCGAAAAATTTTACGTCCGGATATGTATTAAGGTATGAGGTTGAGGTTGCCCCCAGAGGTCAAATTGAGATCAAAGTATGATTTCTTAAAAATTTCGCGAGTTCAGTGGTAAAACAAAACAAACAAAGGTAAGGTTTGGTAAGTTCGAACGAAGCCTTGAAGGTGACCTCTGATTCGACCTTGAACCTCATTTTGAGCCTCATTTTTGAGGTTATTTCGAGGTCAACCTCATTTTTTTAAATGGTAACCCCTATTTTTTTAGCGGAATCGGAAAGAGTGTGAAACTTTACGTCCAAACATGTACTCAGAACATAGTTCAAGAAGGACCTTGACGTTCATTTGAAGGTCATTTAAACTTAATGACGGTCTGATCTTGTGTAAACTTTTAATTTTCAAAAAATATGTTTGAAAGATGACCAACCCTTTTCTGTGGTGGTTATGGAATGAATAATAGTTTATTGTCACTCTAACCATACGAAAAATAACAAGTAACAATGTTCAATATTTAAACGCTTCAAAAAATTTTACAATGAATCAGCTCTCATTCCTACTGAAATGATCAAAAATACTGTTGGTGTTTTCGATCATCGATTAGGTTACTATCAAAAAGTGGATGGAAAATAATTCGAGCACTTGAAATAAGATGTTAGACTGTTTAAAAAAATTAAAAAGTTTACACAAGATCAGACCGTCATTAAGTTTAAATGACCTTCAAATGAACGTCAAGGTCCTTCTTGAACTATGTTCTGAGTACATGTTTGGACGTAAAGTTTCACACTCTTTCCGATTCCGCTAAAAAAATAGGGGTTACCATTTAAAAAAATGAGGTTGACCTCGAAATAACCTCAAAAATGAGGCTCAAAATGAGGTTCAAGGTCGAATCAGAGGTCACCTTCAAGTCTTCGTTCGAACTTACCAAACCTTACCTTTGTTTGTTTTGTTTTACCACTGAACTCGCGAAATTTTTAAGAAATCATACTTTGACCTCAATTTGACCTCTGGGGGCAACCTCAACCTCATACCTTAATACATATCCGGACGTAAAATTTTCCGCTCTTTCAGATTCCGCTATAAAAAATAGGGGTTACCATTTAAAAAAATGAGGTTGACCTTGAAATAACTTCAAAAATGAGGTCCAAGGTCGAATCCAAGGTCACCATTGGATTCCTCGTAAAAAATTACTACAAAGGCGACCTTAACATTTTCCAATAGTAATTCAGCTGAGAAATTATTTTGGTGTTTCCAGACTTTTTGGACACGCTGTATAAATGTTATCATTTAGTGAGTTAGTTAATAATAATATATTTCAAAAATCTCAAGAAATCAACTAATTATGAGAAGAATTATGTGTATCAATCAACGGGGAAAATAGCTTTTATTAGTTAGATAAGTACTTATTATATATGTACATATAGATACATATACAGATTATTTCATTTTGGATTTGATTGGAGAAATATAACCTATATAAGCAGCTGTGAATATCAATGGGCAATAGCAATATGTTATAATCAGATAAGTAGCAAATTTTTATTATAAAGTTATAAATCTATAAAGTTTATAATAAGTATTGTTACTTTGTGAAATCTTGTTTTTATTTTTACAGAGTATATCAGAAAATGTAAGGATTATTACCAAGTAAATCGATCACTGTTAAAAAATAGTTTTTAACAAAGAAGAGTTCATTAATTATTAATTATTCAAGTTCATCGAAAAAGTAGAGTAGGCTAACCGAATCTTCTGTGTGTCCATGAGTCTCAAGAAATTTTTAAATCTTCAAGTGGATTGGAAAATAACCTATGTAAACAGCTGTGAATATCAATGGGTAATAGCAATATATTATAATCATCAGATAAGTAGCAAACTTTTATTATCAAGTTATAAATCAATAAAGTTTATAATAAGTATTGTTACTTTGTGAAATCTTGTTTTTATTTTTACAGAGTATATCAGAAAATATAAGGATATTACCAAGTAAACAGATCACTGTTAAAAAATAGTTTTTAACAGAGAAGAATTCGTTAATTATGATCTTACAGATATTATACCAGAAGATTTTTTTTAGTCATTTTGGAAATATGGAGATATATGTAATATAGCCAATAATGTTGAGTTCTAATTGTGTACTGTCTGAAAAATCTAATTTTGAATTAGCAAAAATGAACGAGTGCCCTCATGACCCTGGTGGTTATTTTATTATTAATGGACAAGAAAAAGTCATTTTAATACAAGAACAGACGCTTAAGGTGACGTGATACCCTGATTTCAATATTTTTTAAATCAACATTTAAACGTTTATTTGGAAAAAGACGACTGTTAGGCGCTCCGGACACGTAAACTATATTCAGAATTTTTTGTGGATGATTCTATTGGTATTTTCATGAGATGTACTCTTTTTAAAATTATTTCGGTATATAACATCACCTTAAGAATAGAATAATTTATATTAAAGTAGATAGTAAGAATATAATACTACGCAAGAAAGAAAAACCAAACCAATATTATTATGGAAGAGCAGGCAAATACTATTTACGACACAATATTTTTCAGGATGTATCTATATATACTCAACATGAAAATTTTTCATATGAGATATAATTTTAGAAGAATGTTAAAAGTTTGTCTTCATATTTGACAGGGCAAATAGAGTACGTGGATGTCAATGAAGAAAATGACAGTTTGATTGCTTTCAATGAATCACACATAAAACAAACAACAACTAAGATGTTTATTTAGACAGTATTGGACTCAAAGTACGAAAGAAGTATTATGTTTTGAAGTAAGTTTTTCAAAATAAGAAAAGAAAATTGTGATTTTCATAGATCGTCTATCTAGTTGAAAATTATATTGATATAAAAATGTTGTGATTATTAGAAAATGACATCTAATCAGTGTTTTGTGTAATAAATAAAATAAGATACCAAAATGATGTGTTGCATAAAGTGCATATATAATCAAATTTTATTGATAACAAATAACATAGTGATTAAAAAATGGCATGTAATCAGTGTTTTGTGTTAAATAAAAAAATAAAATACCGGTAAAATGTGTTGCATGAAGTGTTATATTAAATTTTAAAACTTCTACTTAAAATCAGTTTGAAATGTTTTGAAAATAGCTCAAGTATGTATTAATAAGTAATTACGTGTTATGAGGTTCATAAACTTCATAATACGCTTTTGTATAGAAGAAAATATTGCTGAGTTATACACGAGGTTATAAATATACAATATAATTTTCAGTGTTTTGTGTAATAATAAATAAAATATAGTATGACGTGTTACATGAAGTGTTTATAATCAAATTTTAAAACTTCTATTAAAAATCAGTTTCAAATGTTTTGAGAATAGAACAAGTGTTTATTGAATAATTATGTGTTATGAGGCTCATAATTTTTATAATAAGTTTTTCCATAGAAGAAAATATTGCTGAGTGACATGTGAGGTTATAAATATACAATATAATTTATGATGCCGATTTGAAATATTGGCCTAAGCCTTGGTTTAAAAAGCATCTGTCATCTTCAAAAAACTTAGTCGATATCAGTGCTGTGCTGTTGTACATATTTATTCAAGTGCCAATAAAAAGATTATACCTAATGAACATAGGAATACTGAAAAAAGTAAAAATGATATGTTATTGTGAAAATTTCAACGAATAAAAGTGCTCAGTTAATCTAATATATGATTTCTCAACATGAGAGACATCAAGATGTTTCAGAGTTCTTAGTAAATATTTTTCTAGACAAGATTCAGATAATAATTTCAAAAAGTTTTATCTATACAAGAATGTCAAAAAAGCTTTTATTCTCAGTGATTCTTAGTTCATAAACTGGTTGCATTTTTAATTTTACAAGATTATGTGTGGCAATGATGGGTTATTAATTTAAGTAGTTTCAATAATAATTTCAAGAACTTAAATTTCTATTATAAAAGAATATCGAGAAAGCTTTTTTTCTCACATTTTACAAGTCGTGTAGCAATGATGGATTATTAATACAAGTGGTCGAATCTAATTTACTGAAATCTGTGTAAATCCACCCAGATCCAGCTGGATTTCCCATGTGACATAGATCGAACTGGGTTTCCTAGCTGGATATTTTTGACCGGGTTCTAGTGATAATTTTAACAAATCCAAGTGTTGAGAATAATATAATTAATTATTGGCTCATGGTGTCAATAATTAATGGCGAAGCTACAAAAATAATTAGTATTATCATATAGCAGTCTTATAGTAGAACTAATTTAAGGCTTTAATAATCAATTTCTAGTACCAAAAAATGAAAATACTTATAATATGCTCTGAACAAAAATTATAAAAATATGAACTAAAAGCTTCATTTTAAGATCTAATTTGTTCAAAAACATATCGATCCCTTTAGTATTTATGTAATTTGTCTTCTTAATAATAATCTTTGAAAGTATAAAATAAGGTACGTACATAAGTTTTTCCTGCAAATTGAAAACATAAAAAGAATGATATTTTCATATGACTTTACAATAATTAATAGTATTGTTAAATTATCATCATACCTAAGAATATACGCGTTTGACTATATTATTTCAAAAAATTTTACTAATGTAATCATTTTTCGAGCTCCTTGAAGAAACATTCAAATTTAAAACTTTTGTGAATAACAATACTATCATTTACTAATGATATTAAATATATACTATACTATAATAAACCCTCATAGTGTTATCACACTGTGTAATTATTATTTTCTCTTAAAAAGTTGTGAAATATATGTAAAAAACATTTTACAAAAGTTTAAACTAAGACAAGTATTAGTCTCTCCCGCCCTCCCTCTCTCTCTCTCTCTCTCTCTCTCTCTCTCTCTCTCTCTCTCTCTCTCTCTCTCTCTCTCTCTCTCTCTCTCTCTCTCTCTCTCTCTCTCTCTCTCTCTCTCTCTCTTTCTCTCTTTCTCTTCCCCTCCCCTCTCTCTCCCTCTCGCCCAACTTCCGTGAAACTGAGTACCAAAAACTTTAATGAGAGCTTAAATGTTTTTTTAAAACAATCAACACGTTTTTTAAAAGCTATTTTTTAAGTACGTTAAATTCTAACAACATAATTTGTCTAGTCCTTGTATTTCTTCGAATCTCATCTATTCAATAAGCACTCTCTACAAATGGTAATATTATTTTCATTACTGTACAAATAATCTATAAAATAATAATATTTAGGATTTTGTAAAAGAAATCAAATAAATACGAATGAATCAGTCTTTTAATTCTTTGAGTCATTGTATGCTGAACAAATTATATGTAAGTACATTCAAATTGTTCACTGCAAATCAAACAAACGAAAGTTGTGAAATCAATTATCGATAGTCAAGTAATGCAAACAACTCTCGGAAACTACTGTATGACTGTTCTCAGAAATATATTCAAATTTGTTCATCTTTCTGAGCTATACAAATTAAACACAAGAAAGTACTGAAATCAATTTATTGTAGTCAAGTACCGGCCATAAGTTAACTTGACTGACAGTAGTATGGGCTATGGGGCTTCTGGAACTTTATCCTCCCTACCTTGCCGACCACGGGTTCTACTCCTCGCTAACTTACCAACAGTCGATACCGACCGATTTCCCCGGCCGGTAGTGCATGCGCCTGCAATACCAACCGGTTTTCATTTACCATGCCGATCGCGACCGAGATTTCCCCGGCCGGTAGTGCATACGCCTGCAGTACCAACTGGTTTTCATCTACCATACCGATCGCGGCCGATTTCCCCCTCATGGTAATCGATCAGATCGATTTACCAGCGAGCATCGGGATGTCACATGTGTTCTGATTATCTTTTTTGCAGTGCAATGTTAGATGACACATATTTATTTTACTTATAGCTATATTTGGAAAATGAAGAATATAAAAAATCTAAAAATTTTAATAATGTTTTAAGAAACTTTTTCTTAAGATTTTTTAAAGCAAAGGCGCAAATGCATTGTAATCAACAAATAGAATGAAATAATGAAAATAAGATTTAAATATTATGTTTGAGGGTGAGGTAACTATAAATAAAAACACACATATAATAAATCTTATGATAAATATTTATTAAAAAAATATAATAATAAAATAATTACAAATAAAAGAAAGTTATTAAACAATTTTTTTAATATCACCACTAATCGGATTATATTTAATGATGCGATCATGTAAAATTAGACAATAAGCTGTTGTTCCTTCAGGTATATTCTCCTTGGTCTCAAACTCTAGACGAACATCTACAGCAGCTTGCTTCAATGATTCATTTTGTTTTAAACAATCAATAATTATTAATGGAGTATATTTCTTGAAATCCTTTTTACTGAGAAATGGATCTGTTGAAACACTTACACCGTGATAATATTGTTTTTGAAAATTTACATATATGTCATATAATATTGCATACTGATTTTGATTTATGTCTAGGTTTAGATTTCCATATGGGTAGTATTGAGAATTTAGAAAAAGTTTTACATTTGATGCATTACAATGATCAAACTGACTTGTATTTTTAGTTCGTTGTCCTTTTCTATTTGTTTGGAATGCAAGAATAACAAAACGTGGTTTTTCCAATTGATTTGATGTTTTGACTGTCCATACATGTCGTGATGTTGCGGGAAGCATAGGGTATTCATATAATTCCCACGAACGAGAACTCATTGATATTGCTATATCTTTTTTAATGTAGTTATAAAGATGTATCTTATGTTTATCTGACAGTATTACATAAGGCATTAACCATTCTATTCTACTTAAATTAATTTTAAAATCCTCATATTCGGTTCTATCATCCCGTTCGACTCCTTCTTGATATACAGCGTTTATGTCATTTCTAGATCTTGTCAGTACAAGTTCATGCTTTACGTTTACAACAATTTTACGATAATCTTCAACAAATCCTAAAATCATTGAAAGTGGTATAGATATATCAAAGTTTCCATTATCATCAACAATTTTGTTAGTTTCTTCAACATCGATCCATCCAGAATTTTCAAGAATTTTACTTTGATTTGAATTGAATGAAGCATAACCTTTCATAAGAGTAGTTAAACCTACATTTTTACACTTATCGATTTCTATAGCATTTATCTCATAGCGAATTTCTTCAAATAAATGACATATTGCATTGTTTACAAATTGAGTCTTTTTTACTGGTTGTCCATTTGCAAGTGTAAGACTTCCACATATATGTAAAGAACTTCGTGATGGTAATAAACATAAGTCTTAATGTTGGATAGATATACGAATTTCATCACTATTATTAAATGCTAGTGAAGTGTATGGTTGATGAGCGTGAATCTCATAGTGTGATATAGATTCATCGAAAATAATAGGTGTCTGTACATTAAGAATTTCCTCCATTATTTTCAAAGATGCAACAATAACAGCATATAAATATACAAGTTAATTGGCGTAAGAACGTTTCCTCTTGCGATTCTCCTCGTTTATTTTTAGTTTTAGTCCAAGACTTTTTAGAAACTTTATGTTTCGTAGTGTTAGTTGCTTGACTGCTTGTCGTTGACTGATTTTTGGATGGCATGTTGATGTCTTAATATAGTTTTCTGCTGCTGTTGCATTAAAAACAATACCCATTATACAGCTTTCTTCAAATGTAAACGAATTGTAATAATTTCACCTCGTAGGTTAACCAAATTTCCGTTCTGATCTACAATACGTAATTGTAAATGATCAATAATTTTAACATTAACTGGGAGATATATGATTTGCTTAGGAATTTCAATAATTTTAAATCCTGGTGGCACGGCTGGGAAAAATTCGTAAATCGTATGAACTTTATTCTGATTGATATAAGCTCCAGACGAAATATTACATTCTACTCGTAGAGCGCTTATCTGTAAAATGGAGACGGGCATGTCAGAGATGTGATTTATGTAGGGTTCCAACAAACGTTGAGTGAAACCTAACAGTCTACCAATAGAATCGTATGGTTGAAAATCGATTTGTGAACTGCAAGAAATTTCACTGCGTAGAGTGTTATTATTAGGTGCAATACTTATTTTAATTTCTTTGGACTCCAGAGTCTTCTGTAGAAAACTTTCTATATCACGAATTTCATAGCTACCTGTAGGTATTTCAATAACTTCTTCTCCAACATAAAATTTGTTTTGCCCATAGTCTACATTAGGAATAGAATTAAATGTTAATAATTCTATTAATCCAAGAACATACATTTTCTCAGGATCAAGCTCTATCGGTGGAAAATAATGTGTTTCTAGCACTGACGAAGAGCCAGATAAAGTAAGTGTCAATGATTCTATCATCTTGAATAATTTAGTTAAAGTGAATCTGATTTAGCGGGGAATCTTCTTATATAGATTATAATTGTTAGAATGATCAAGTAAATTACATAAAAATTTTAAACAAAGATGACCACATATAAATGAATTAAATGTTTGATACCGCTGATAATTATATTTAATTTTTTCAACATTCCAATATTGTATAAGATCCATTGAAGGCTGTAAATCACCAAAACTATCAAAATAGATAACATTTTTACCATTTTTTTTATAAGCTACCCAATGTGTACCGGGACCTGTACTATCATCAAGATTAATGATAGCTGACTCATTATACAGTGGTCCATTTGATGGTAATGCATTCCTCATGAATACTCCTCTAAAATTAAATATTTTCAAGTGATGAGCATATTTTCTTAAATCTAAATTTGTTAAAGCACGTTTCGGAAGTATTACTTTAATAATGTTTTTTTTTTCTCTCGTGACGAACTTTTTTTTTTTTTATTACTTTTTTTTCTTCAAGCAAATCCCATATCCTTTTTGATAAGGTTTCAAGTATAATCCTTTACCAAGAGCCAAAGCTTCTATTTTTTCATTATGTCGTTTCATTTCCTCCAATTTTTGTTTAGCATTGTTTGTTTTATTAATAGCTTGAGCTATACCAGCAGCGCCACCTGCTAACGAACCTACTGCACTTAAACCTGCAAATATTGGAATAACTGCAGGAAGAAAGCCACCTACTTTTGGAACAGGCAATATTCGCGGAATATTAATATACTTTTTACCACCAATCTTCTTTATACTATTACGTGCAGTTCTGAGTGCTGATTGAATTGCAATTCGTGAATCATTACTTGGTTTGATAGTCTTTGACATTGATTTTATTAGTTTTTTCAATGTAAGCATTGTCTTCTTCTTATTTTTTTTCCTCTTACCAATCTCCATTCCAAGCTTAGACTTAGCTTTCATGATGTTCGCAACAGTATAAGCGGCTGCTTCTTTACTTAGATTTGCGTCTTTCGCTAAGACACGTTGCCAAGCTCTTTCAGCTAAAATTTTATCTGCAACGTTTCTCGCTTCAACGTTTTCACGGTTTTTCGAATAAGCAATATCGTGTTCTTTGCAAGCAGCGTCTAACGGATTTATACCGGGATCGCCACGTCTTAGTCTTTGTTGTAATTTCGTTCCTGGTCCGCAATACTGGTAACCAGGTAAATGAAGTTCGAATGGTAAATTATTTATGAATTTGTTCACTAATCCTCGACCTTTATGAATGATCATAACTCTTTAAAAGTTTTATGCTGACTGACTTAATGGTTATAAATACACGCTTTTATAGCTTACTGTCACAGTTTCATTTATAATTTCAAGCACAATGGATTTTAAAAAACAAACTATTAAATTACCGGTGATAAATTTTGATACTTTTACTGAGCCACATAGAGAAAAATATAAACGACACGGAGAACTACTTCCAAATAACGTTAGAGCATGCATCACAGGCCCTTCAAATTGTGGTAAAACAAATACTTTACTAGCACTTTTAACTCATCCACATGGTTTAAAGTTCGAAAATATTTATTTGTATTCAAAATCTCTTAATCAACCAAAATATAAATTTCTGGCACAACTCATCGAGCCAATCGAAGGAATTGAATATTTATATTTTCATGAGCATGATACAGTTATTTCACCTGATGAAGCTCTTCCGAATTCTATTATGATATTCGATGATATAGCATGTGAAAAACAAGATAATGTTAAAGCGTTTTATTGTATGGGTAGACATAAAAATGTTGACTGTTTCTATCTCTGTCAATCTTATGCACAAGTTCCTAAGCATTTAGTACGTGACAATATTAATTTTTTAATTGTGTTTCGTCAAGATGATATAAACTTAAAGCACATTTACAATGATCATGTTACCACTGATATGACATATCAATCTTTTAAAAATTTATGTTCATCTTGTTGGAATGATAAACATACTGTTCTCGTAATCGATAAAGAGCGTGAAATTAATAACGGTAGATATAGAAAAGGATTTGATTGTTTTTTTATAAATATAAGTCGTTTGGAAACTAATTACATAGTATGTCATTAGACATTGAACTAATAAGATGGCTAACTTTACCGATGAGATCAATATTTTACAACAAATGGAAAAAGCACGTGATGCTATCAAACAAAAATATAAGCTGTTGAAATCAAGTAAATTAGACATTGAAAACGTTATGAATGAAACATTTAAGCCAATCGTTCAACCATTAGAAAAATTAGTGAACGTTTCTGAAACAGCTAATCAAGAAATAAAAAATCAAAATGAATTAGCAATAAAAAATAAGCGAAATAGTATAAAAAAGGAAGAGAAAGTTAAAAAAAAGAGAAAGATGAAAAACAAGAGATAGAAAATGAGTATGATACTTCATTTGAATCAGCAAGAAGTGAAAGTGAAAATATTGAAGATGATAATGATAATAACACTACATTAAAAAGTGATAATATTAATGAATATTTACAAATTTCAAATAAAGGTAAAACTGAATTATCAACAAGGAATGATATTACTGAATATTTGCAAATGTTGGATAACAATAAAACTGAATCACTAGATACTACAAATGGTGTACGTAAGTTGCGTGGAGGTTATATGATTGGTAATGCTTCTATATATTTTAATGATAATTATATAATTATAGATGATAGAAAGTATGTGAAAAGTCAGGGTCTTGTAGAACTAATATTTAAAAAAGAACCAAATGAAAGCCTTATTTCAAATAAAGATATGAGTAACTATGGAGAAATCTTAAATATGACTAATGCTTACAGAAAATATTATAAATCAGAAGAATCTGTTCGTGAGCAAAATACGTTGAAATATAAGAATTTTATTTCTAAATTAATAAAACCGTCTAAACGTTCCTCTACAAGTGGTAAAGGATTAACTTCACCCCCACCATTTAAGATAGCACGAAGAATGGCCAATATTGACTATATATACTGGGATGATCCTAATGAATTAGTAGAACGATTAAAATTATTATTAGCTGAAAAATCAGCTGGTAATCAGAATCATATAAACGAAATTCACTCGATCATAGAGGAGCTACGTGAAGCTAATATTATACATTAAATTTAAGATGAGTGTAGATGTGTTTGGACGTCATTTAAATGAAATTCAAGGTATTCCAGGTCCTGCCGGTATTGGATATAAATTCACAGATAATGGTGAGTATGACATTGACAATAAAAGACTGTGTAATGTTGCAGCTCCTAATGAATTGACTGATGCTGTAAATTTAATAACTTTACATCGAATAGTCAGAGCTGAAATTGATAGCGTATTGGATATCATAAAAAAAATAAAATCTGATATTCAAGATTTAGATGTAATCGTTGAAAATCACCGAGATGAAATTAGTCATTCTCTCCATAAGCAACGCTGCAAAACTATAAATACTTTCACACGCTCTTTAAATGTGCATTAAGTATAATGGAGCAGAAATACAAAGATATAAAATATACTCCTTTCAAGGAGGCTGAACGAAAAAAGGAGACACATAATTTTGAATGTACAAAATATACTGAAAAATCTAGCTTTGATTGGAAAAAATATTCTACTAATACTTATTCTCAACCTGAAAAGAAAGGATATAAAAAATTTTAAAGAAGAAGAAGAATGGAACATAAACAGCTAGTAGAAGAACTTCATAAACCAGCTCGACGTAATTATCAGTGTCGAAAGTTTGATTTGCGTGATATAGATGAAACATGGCAAGCTGATTTAGTAGAAATGATTCCATATGCGTATAAAAATAAAGGTTATAAATATTTGCTTACTGTATTAGATACCCTTTCAAAGTTTGCTTGGGCTATTCCAGTAAAACAAAAAAGTGGTAAAGATGTTAGTAAAAGTATGGAATCAATATTTCAAGAAGGTCACATACCAAAAATCTACAAACTGATCGTGGTAAAGAATTTTATAACAAAAACTTTCAAGATCTCATGCAACGTTACAATGTGAATTTGTATTCAACATATAGTAATCTAAAAGCATCAATATGTGAACGATTTAATCGTACTTTAAAAAATAAAATGTGGAAAAAATTTAGTTTGCGTGGTAATTATACATGGATAGATATTTTACCTGATTTAGTATCATAATATAATAGCACATATCATCGAACCATTGGAATGAAACCAAAAGATGTAACTCCATCAAAGGTGCAACAAATTCTTAGTCGAGTTAGTAAATCTCAAAAAAGAATAATTAATAAAGTAAAATTTAAAATCGATGACAAAGTCAGAGTAAGTAAAAGTAAACAAATTTTTGAGAAAGGTTACACACCAAATTGGTCAACTGAAATTTTTACTGTTTGTAAAGTTATTAATACAGTTCCTGTGACTTACCACTTAAAGGATTACCAGAACAAAACAATTCCTGGAGGATTTTATGCTGAAGAACTTCTGAAGACTAAATATCCTGATATTTATCTAGTAGAAAAAATATTGAAAAAACGTGGTAATAACATCTATGTAAAATGGTTAGGTTTTGATAATTCTCATAATAGTTGGATAGATAAAAATTATATAAAAGATTAATAGGAAAATCTGAAATTTGTAATATATTTTTATTAAAATTATAAAAAATTACATGTAATATATATTTTAAGATAACAATAAATGATATTAATATAAAAATGTATTTATTTATTTTTTTTAAATTCCTCACATTTTGTTAAAATTATTGGATCAAGTACTTTACTAAGTTTTTTAATTCTTAATCGAAACCGTTCACGATCACGTGCAAACATTTCCCATTCACCTCGTCGAGTGTTTTGATATGCATATAGCCAAGTATGCATTACATGAATAGATATATTTTTTTGAAAACGAACGCGCTTTACCTGCTTACACCTGAAATAAATGTTTACTATTTTAATTTATAATTTATTTATGTTTGATTTAAATTAAAAAAAATAATTTACATATTATAATGTCCCCAAGCAAGTGTCTCTGTGCCACCTTCTTGTAAGCATCTTTTATCATCATAAGGACTTAGTGCAATCTTTTCTTGTCTTATTGTTTCAACTTTATGTAACTTTGATCGTATCATACACTGTTTTCGCTTTTGAATCAATAAATCTTTCAAACAATTAACGTAATCATCAAAAGTTATAGTTTTCATAACAGCAGTTTTAATCCCTTTGATTTTTTTTGTAGCATCTTCTCCATTTACACGTGTACTGTACATTTTACTTCTTAATCCTACGAATTCTGTGAGTATTTTTCCATTACACTCGTCTTTCATAAGTCCAACAATTTTTTTATTTACTTGTGGAATACCAAATTCATTGTTCACTAAATATTCGGAAGTATCAAAATAATGAATATTCAATTTAATATCATTATAAATATCATGACATTTTATAGAATAAATTAAACTATCAGTATCAGTATAAAGAAGCTTACAATTATTATTATACATTTTATGCATGTAATCATAATGAAAACTGTACATGAGTATCTTGGATACATCTAGAACGGTGAGTCCCACATATATTGGTTTATTCATTAAAATTTCTACCTTTCTTAGTTCAACAGCTACTAAATTTTCATTAAATATAGCACTGTTATGAAAATTTGGTTTTGAAATATAAGCTTCTAAGCCATATCTTCCTTCCCATTGTGCTAAAAGTTTCACATTAACGCGTTTACGTACATTTTCCATAGTTTTTCCATAAACAGCATTATTCATTAATTTGAAGAGATTTTTTTCAAATTCATTTTTTGCATTTGCTCTCATAGAACTATTCAAATCAATATAAGATTTGAGCCATGGAGATTGTTTGAATTTTAAAACTTTATCTATCTTAACAAGTCGAAGTCCATGTGCAATTGCTTGTTTTAGATAACGATAATGAATAACGTAGTTACGTTTGTTCATCAATGTAGCGCAAAGCTTTGTTTGTTTTGATCCAGGCGGTTTTATATGCTCTGGATAAAATGGCAAATCATTGTGTTCATCATGAATTTCTGAAGGATAGTCTAAATCAACTTCTAAAATATAACCAATCGAAGCATTATCATCAACATTGTAATTAAAATTTTCGTAATCCTCAACCCACTCAAATGAGCCATAAGGAAGAGCTTGTGTCATTGCCCAGCCATATAAATTATTAGCATCAAAATACATTAAATACACATCCTCTTCATTTTCTTTATAATCTTTCATGTATTTATTATTAGCAGCAGCGTAACGATTTGAACATTGGCTTAAACCGCCTCTAATACCACATTCGATAAATAAAAGCATGTCTATGTCTGTTAGAAGACTTAATTTGACTCCTGTGCATTTAAGCATTGCATCCCAAGAAAAACCAGGTGTAGTATAATAATGAGCTGGATCAAGTCCATATGATTTCATACATTGATGTCTAAAATTTTCAAACACATCAGCCAACAGTAAAATATCTGTTTTCATGTATAGATCAGAATATTCACCAAGACTCTTTATATTAAAAATATTCCAGATTTTTTGTGCATGATTATAATCTTCATCTGATATGTTTGAATCATTAAGTGTACTATAAAATTTATCCTTTGCTGGTAATTTTATTTCATCTAATTTTTCCCAAGAATCAATAAATTCATATGGTAAAATACCTTTTCTTGTAAGCAATTTAACTTTTTTTTCATCCAAGCCTGGAAATTGAGAGTATATAATATTGTATTCATCGAGATAAGATGCTAATTTATCTAACGAAGAAGCCATAAATTTAAAAGAATCAATAAATCGAAATTTTATATTACTATTTTCTATATGTTTTGTAAAAGCAATATATCTTTCCTTGTTTAAAGGCAGCAAATCAACTTTTCCGGGAAAATGATTAGAAACATCTTGTATAATAAAATGAGCATCATACCCACTAAGATTATGAAATACTACAGGTATAATTCGTGAATCTTTATAATTAAGATTACAAGATGCATCAGCTGGTCCTCTATATGTTTTATCAAGGTGTGAATGATCATGAACTTTAATGCTAGTATTATTGAATGGCTTACAACATATATGACATGTTTCAGCTTGAAAAAATGCAACATTTTGCTCTAATGTTAGCGTTTCCATAGGTTCTGCATTACAATATATATTTTCAATCAATTTTGCTATACATTTTAATTCTGTAGCGAACCAAAGAGCTGCATTTTTACCTCTATAGCTTCTATAATATGAAAGACAATCATTATAACTGCATTTTAAGTAATAACTAAATATTTCATGTCTTTGAAAAACAGCTGTATTACTTTCTTCATTTTTACACTCAATAACAGACTTCAATAAACATTCACAATCAGCACAAATTATAAAAGGTATTTTTTCTTTATGTTTGTAATTTTTAAATTCTATGATATTTTTACCGTCTTCAGGTAGATTAATTCTACAGTTATTAAGTTGACTACAGTATATTTCATGTTTAGCTAGACTATTTGAATCATTAAAAAAATGTAAACATCTATCACAAATATAACATTTTTCTTTATGATGTGAAAGGCTTCTCCCTACAAGTCTGGACAAGTTTTTTAGGTAGACGTAATGAAATATTGTATCTCGAAACATTTCATTTTCATCACCCATTTCTTCAATCAAAAGAAGATTTACATGGTTTAGTTTTTTACTAAATGTTAAGTATAATGGTACAATATTTTTACCATTAAGTCCAAAAACATTAACTGATATTTCAGAATTCTGTTTCTCAAATTTCTGTATTTGTCCTAAGGGAACAGGAAAGTCTATATTTTTCATATTTAGTTCTTCGGCGTGTGATAAATAATTTATTAATCTGTGAGAATTATTTTTTGTAGGTATTGAATGTAAAGCTGCTAAAATAGACCACTTAAAACACTGATTATCACTATTTTGTACGTTAACACAAGCCTTCTTGTTTTGAATAAATTTTGGCAAAGGAATGTATGAACTACCACTACGCATAGGATTATATTTATTTATATTAATCTGAATATTTAGTATGGAGTGCAGAGACCAACCTGAATCTCTATCTTGAAATTTTTCAATGTCAGATGTCAGAGGAGTTTTAATATTCTCATTGAATCATTGCTCAAGATCTGTTGAAAGAAAAATTTCAGCATTTTTTGTATTAAAATGCTTTTCTTCAATTTTTTCTTCTTTTTCACCGTTGCTGTTTAACTCTTGTTTGTACTTACATAGAAGAACTGCTTTAATTTTTAAAGCATCAATATAATTTTCTTTAAATAATTTTTTTACATAACGAGTAAATAAAATTTTGACATCATCTAAAAAAGAATGGACATCAATGTGCGCAATATTTGCAACGATACTTGTCCGCATACGTTTTCCAAAAGCACTATCAATGTCTATCCAACGTACTCTATTTTTAATTGTTTGCTGTGCAACTCCTGCACCTCGTTTTAATAGAGTATCTAGTCTAATAATAAGGCATATAAGTCGTCCCATTGCATGTAAAATACTTTGCTTCTGTGAAACTACTAAATTATTATATTTAAGAATACGTTTCAAATTTTTTTTAGATGAAAGACAATGTTTTTTCCATCGGTTGATTGTATTTATATCCACGTTCTGTGCACAAAGTAAGTCTACACCTTTATTTAACAGGTGCACTTGTTCAAGACACTCACTTATAATTTCTTCAGTCATAGTTTCTATCTTGAATTGGTAAAGTTAAAATAAATACTGATGATTCACTGTAGACTACACACGTTTTTATAAAGAATTGTAATAAACTGGAGGGGATAACTTTATCACTCTTCTTACTCATTATATGAAATTTAAATTTATGCGGTCAGGGTGAATACTACTTTACCATCACTCACTAAGTGATTGTATCGATAGCTAAGGCGTATATATATATATATATATATATATATATATATATATATATATATATATATGTACAAGTACATATAGTCGAATAGACCGCAGGAGTAACCTTTAAGGTGCGATTTCATGGTAGAAAAGTTGTCGCTCTGTCGCTGTGTGTATATATATATAAAAATTAATGCAGTTCTTCTATGTTAGTACAAACAAGAGTTAAATATATAGTTAAAAATTAATGTAGTTCTTCTATGTTAGTACAAACAAGAGTTAAATATATAGTTAAAAATTAATGCAATTCTTCTATGTTAGTACAAACAAGAGTTAAATATATATATGAAAAATAAATTGAAAAAATTTTTTTAATATAAATAGTAATATTTTTATTTAAAAATAATATTCTAGTTACAAATATTAATAATACCAACATTTTTTAAGAATAATTAATTATTTATTTATACTTTTGACTTTCCTCTTCAAATTCATCTGTCAATGTATAAAAAAATGATCTACATTAAAGTCAAAATTTAATGAGTGGGGAGGAGAGGTCATAGAATGTAAACAAAAAGATGTTGGGTTTGGTTCATCTTGCTGTTGTAGTTGTTCTGACAGTTGATTCCGTTGATATTCTATCTAAAATAAAACAAATATTAATGAATGTTATTTTATTATAAAATTAAAATATTTTGAAAATTCTATAAACAATAAATACCTCTGCTATTTCTTGAATGATTGATTTTACTGCTTTCTCTTTCTGAAATGATTGAAATGTTATTTTATTTTACTTTATGATTAGATAATTTTTTTTAAATTCAGTAAAAATAAATACCTCTACTATTTCCTGCATAATCGATTGAGTAGTTTTCTGATCTGAGTGTGACAGATCATTCTGTTGATCATCTATCTATAAATGAAAATTTATTAGATTTATTATTATCTAATTTCATAATTAGTTAATATTTTAATAATTTAATATAAAATAAATACCTCTTGAATTTCTGGTGCATTATATTGCAGTGCTTGGTCTTTTTGTAATATAATATCTTTAGTATAAAATTCTTATTGTTTCAGTTCCTACAAATAATTTAAACATATTACTATCTATACGTTATGTCAACTTCTTTTTTAAATTTATAAGAATAAATGTTAAAACAAAAATTAAAAATCAAAATGAAATAAATTAATAGTTATATAGTAAAACTTACTTCTGCAAATGGTGGTAACGGAAGATCACATATTTTACGAGGATCTCTCCAGAAGTGTGTGACTGTGACTTCACGCGTTCCGTGTTGCGGTGCCACCGATGATTTTTTTATCCTATAAATTGAAATCATTTTTATTAATCTATTCACTCACTCACTAGTGTTCGCGATCAGAAACTGAACTAGACTGAACTACATTCGTCACCGAATTCAAGAGTCCCTTATTATCAAAGTATTAGTTTGTAAATATAATGAAATACTTTAGGTGTTCTATTACCTTCCAAAGATTTCCTATAGCATTAGTACTATAGGTTTGAAAGAGGTCACTAAATTCATTACCAACTTTTATTTAAGACAAACTAGTTTTATATCTATAGAAACAAATTTTATAAATAATTGTTAACAAAAATATAAAAATTATAATGATTAAAAACTAATTTTCTATTGAAAAATAATATGTTGAAAGGAGCTGTTGCTAAAAATAGATGATTTAGCTGTAAAAATGCTGTAAACCTTTGAAATTTGAATGTATCTGCTAAAAAATTTCCTGTTGAAAAATAATACGTGTTTACAGGAGCTGTTGCTAAAAAATAGATGATCTAGCTGTAAAAATGTTGGAAACCTTTGAAATTGAATGTATCTGCTAAAAAATTTCCTGTTGAAAAATAATACGTGTTTAAAGGAGCTGTTGCTAAAAATAGATGATCTAGCTGTAAAAATGATGGAAACCTTTGAAATTGAATGTATCTAGCTAAAAAATTCCTGTTGAAAAAATAATACGTTAAAAAGAGCTGTTGCTAAAAAATAGATGATCTAGCTATAAAATGCTGGAAACCTTTGAAATTGAATGTATCTAGCTAAAAAATTTTCTGTTGAAAAATAATACGTTAAAAAGAGCTGTTGCTAAAAATAGATGATCTAGCTATAAAAATGCTGGAAACCTTTGAAATTTAAATGTATGTAACTAAAAAAATTCTAAATATTGTTGACTTGGCTAAAAAAATCTCTGTTTAAAGTTGAGTTTTCGATGTGAGCTAAAAATTGATGAAAGTCTTCTTCCTGTAACTAAAGAAAAAAATCTTATAAAATTTAACAAAATTTATAGTTACCTTTAACAACATATGCCCCATTATTCCATGTAGTTGCAGAATTTTATGCAACATTTGGAGCGGTAGATAAGCGCGGAGCTCAGTTTCCTTACGCTTGCTCTTCACTGAGCCACCATCCATATTAAAATGAGCGCGTGAAACTGGGATTGCAGTGACTCGTGTCACCTCACCGCTGAAATCGTGGAGGGGTGTGGGGTGAACTATCTTATTGTAGTGGGGACCTCATTTGCTATAGCTAAGTGTAATAAGTGGGACTGCGGTGACTTGCCGCCTCGCCGCCGAAATCGTGGAGGGGTGTAGGATGAAGTGTTCTTATAAGCTTGCGTAACAATACGAATCAATTGCCGACCACGGGTTCTACTCCTCGCTAACTTACCAACAGTCGATACCGACCGATTTCCCCGGCCGGTAGTGCATACGCCTGCAATACCCACCGGTTTTCATTTACCATGCCGATCGCGACCGAGATTTCCCCGGCCGGTAGTGCATGCGCCTGCAGTACCAACCGGTTTTCATCTACCATACCGATCGCGGCCGATTTCCCCCTGATGATAATCGATCAGATCGATTTACCAGCGAGCATCGGGATGTCTCATGTGTCTTGAGTAATATTCCTTTACATATGTAATAAAATGAATATAAATGAGTATTAAATTATATTATTTTAATATTAACTACAAATTGAAAAGATATTCAAACTTTTGTTATGTATGATAAGACGACCGAGTCAATGAAATAAATAAGTTGTGTGAAACATGTTGAATACCTCTCATTCTTATCATTATTTTATAATACTTTATCAAAGTATGTAATATACTTTACATAAAATGTAAAATCATTATTGAAATAGATGTGTGTTTTTACCCATCGTTAAAGTTAATAAAAGTTTTGTTCTGAAAAAGTTAAGATGTTTAAAAGTTTTATAACGTTGTTTAAATTCATAACACTATCATTACTTTGTATACAATAGAATAAATTGTACAATAAATTATTATTGAATGATAATTTCCATTTCAATTTCAACAAAACTTTATTAAAATATATCTAATATTTTCACTCTATATAAAAAATTATAAAATTTTTTTATTGAATTATAACTTTTTTACTAAAATTAAACTTTAATTATAATTTTAGATGAAAATGTGAGTTCAAGACTTACAATAAAAAATACAATAGAAATAAAAATCGATTAGTTTTTATTTATAATATGAAATATATAACTTATAAAGATGAATACATAGTAATACAATAGTTAAAACGTAATATAAAAGTAATACAAAATTAGATCTGATATAATATAATAGTTAAATGTATAGGTATGTAGAGAATCGTTTAGAAAGGATATAACAATTATAAAACTGAGACTTAATGTATTAACATATAAAAATAGCTATACGTAAATATATAAAACGGATTATAAAAGTAATATAAAAGTACATTATGATTTTATATTATGTGTTAAATGTGTGAATATACTGGTACAAAATAATTGTAAATTATAAAAATTATAACATTTAAATCGTTTAGAACTGATATAAAAGAATATTACAAAATTGAAACTAAGTGTATATTAAACATATAAAAAATAGCTATGTGTAAATGTATAAAATGTATTATAAAAGTAATATAAAAGCACATTGTGATATTATATTAAGTTTTAAATGTATAAAATGATTGTTACAATTTTATTATTTAGATTAAAAAGTTATATGAATTCTACTGCAAAGCCACCAAGATATTTTAATTTAACTTCTTTTTCATGAATTTCTTCTTGAAGATGATTATATAAAGTTTCATTGCTTACCAATAAATCACTAGCTTTTTTTGGTAAGAAGATGTCGAAATTATTGTTCAATTCTACCACAGCTTTTTTCCCATATTTTGTAGTTACTATTTTTAATAAAAGGCTGAATAATTTTGAAGTTACAACGTGGGCGTAAAATGTAATTTTACACGCTAGATACGAAAAGTTCTATTATGTCAGTCAAGTTAACTTATGGCCGGTACTTGACTACAATAAATTGATTTCAGTACTTTCTTGTGTTTAATTTGTATAGCTCAGAAAGATGAACAAATTTGAATATATTTCTTAGGACAGTCATACAGTAGTTTCCGAGAGTTGTTTGCATTACTTGACTATCGATAATTGATTTCACACCTTTCGTTTGTTTGAATTGCAGTGAACAATTTGAATGTACTTACTTACATATAATTTGTTCAGCATACAATGACTCAAAGAATTAAAAGACTTATTCATTCGTATTTATTCGATTTCTTTTACAAAATCATAAATATTATTAGTTTATAGATTATTTTTACAGTCATGAAAAAAATTATTACCATTTGTAGAGAGTGCTTATTGAATAGATGAGATTCGAAGAAATAAAAGGACTAGACAAATTGTGTTGTTTTTTATAGATTATTCAGAAAAAACCTCTATACTTGCCTTATTTTATACTTTCGTAGAAAGTTTTATATTAGCAATATTATTATTTGTACAGTCATGAAAAAAATTATTACCATTTGTAAAGAGTGCTTATTGAATAGAAGAGAGTAGACGAATTAAAAGGACTAGACAAATTATGTTGTTATAGAATGTACTTAAAAAATTAGCTTTTAAAAAACGTGTTGATTGTTTAAAAAAAATATTTAAGCTCTCACTAAGGGGAGGCCGAAGTCCCGTCAGCTAGTTTTTCAAAGTTTTCTCTTCGAATAATTAACCGATTGGGCTGAAATTTTGGGAGAATACTTAAAATTTATATACAAAGCGAGCTCAAGTCTTGAAATTAAAAAAAAATTATGATCTTTCAATTTCGTAATTTATAGGTTATGTTACCCGCGCAAGTTTTTCAAGGTTTTCTCGGCAATTAATTGATTGTTTGAGTTGCGATTTTGTGAAATGACTAAACATTAATATCGAAAGCGCGCCCAAGTCTCCAAAATCCAAAAAGATAAGAATTTTTTAATTTATATAATAAAAACACGTTTTACTGATTACAGCGCCACCCTCCATTTAAAATATATTGACTCCGGCGTCCCCTTAAAGTTTTTAGTACTCAGGTTGACGGATGTTGAGAGAGAGGGAGGGAGAGAGAGAGAGTGGGGTGGGAAAGAGAAGGAGAAAGAGAGTTTATACAGTCATGAAAAAAATTATTACCATTTGTAGAGAGTCCTTATTGAATAGATGAGACTAAAAGAAATAAAAGGACTAGACAAATTGTGTTGTTATTAAATAGACAAATGCGTCAACAAATTATGAAATATTTTAGTAATAACTTATGAAATAATTTTGCTCTTGAATATTTGTTTAAATGGTCTTATGTATCATCTGAATAGGTAAAATGATTTTTCATACAGATATAAAGAGAAAAATACTATATTAATTATAAGAAAATGTATTTTTGTAGCACTTGATCTTATCCCATCTCCTTAATTGTTTCAATTGCAAAAATCATATTTATGGAACTGGAATAAGAAATAATTAAAGTTCAAATAATTAATACAAAAAAATTTTTATTTAACACATTTTACAAAGTTAAACATCATATCTCATAGCAACATAAGAATCATAGTTTTTCTTTACAAACAAACAAGGTGGATCACGGTATATCTTATTTATGGGTATTAATTCCGACGCTAGTCCACTGATTTCTACTTTATATGCGTGGTAACTATCATTAAAATCAATTGTCGTTAGCGGGCGTGAATGCAAGAAAAGTTCTTTATTGATAACATAAATATTTTCTAGCTGTAAAAATAATATTTCATCTTCTTTAAAACCATGAAAGGAAATTGTACCTGCTTCGTATGTTTTGCCTATTATTTCTATATATTTATACGATTGGGCTGACACATCATTTGGCAGATCATTTTTTATTCTTCGGATTTGTGCTGTAACATCATGATTTTGTATAGGACCTAATGTAACATCTGAATCTGGTGTGGTAAAACATTCAGTCACATAACATAATCGTAGTTGATTTCTAATTCCCATCGTTAACGGTAAATTTTTGGATGACGAAGTACTAACTGCAACTTGCTTATAATGCAAAAATGAATTAATAGACCAATTTCTAACATAAGGCGAGGTATGTGAATCATCATATGAAATTTTGGCGTAGGGTTTTCATATAACTTTTTGTACAATGAAAAGAAATTTCCTATTAGTTCTCTAATTCTATAAATGTCTGCTTCTAAAAATCGAGGAGCCGTAATTATCCCAATTATTTTTCTCAAAAGAATGTATAATATCCAATATTTATTATCTTTGGGAATCAAATCGCCTATTATTAAACCCAAGTAACGACTTAAACATGCCATTTCAGCTGCTGACTGCTTTAATCTTACTTTTTCGCTACTTTTTAAAATTTCCTTTTGTCGAAGTGTTTTGCACGCTTCAGTCCTTATATTTCTTGGCTTATTCGATTTTTCCACGGCTCCAAAATTAAAATTTTCAAGTTTTAAATTAAATTCGTCCAAAGAAAAATACTTTTTTACCATAATGAAGGTAGTGAGAACGTTTTCTAATATGTAGCGGGAACTCCCTCAAAAATGTCATGCATCAAATCGACTGTTCTATTATCTACTATATGAAAACGAGGTAATTTATTAAAAATGCACTCTTCATTAACTCTTCCGCTTTTATTTTCTAAATCTAATTTATAGTTTGTTTTCGTTCTTAAAAGGTGCTTCGACTCAATGTTTAATTCTTTTCATTGAGTATGCGTTGCTCTACATATTCTACAATACTGACCGCCATTGAAAGATTCCTGAAAGCCGCAACAACCATTTAATCCAAGGTTATCTCCAACTACAAGTAAGCAATCAAAATATACTCTTTCGTCGATTCCGTTTGATTTAACAATAATACCTGTATCAGATAAATACTGTAAATTAGAAATGACTTTTCCAAAAACATTTTCGTTACCAAAAGTTGATCGATTATGTGCATAAAAAATTGTTGATAAAAAAACATTCGTAACAATAAACATTACCAAATTTTTGCTCTCCACTATTGCTTCCCAATGCATTTCCGGTTTCTATATCATCATAAAAAATATACAAACGTAAAACATTACGACCTTCAACGCAATACTTCCTTTTCTTATACATGCATACATTCCTGGTAAATTGAAAAATGTTTCCAATGTTTTTTGTAAAGGGATATGAATGGCTGTCACGCTGTTAAGTGTACCGTCATCGACGCCTATTCCAAATTCTTCAGGTAGAGAAAATGTACTATGTTTTGAATAGCTGCTGAATCGGATATGCTCCGTACGATAGTTATAGAAAGGATACTTATGTTCATCTAATATTACGTTTATTTTTCCTTGAGTGTTAATATCAACAGTATTGTTCAATTCTGTTCTCAGCGCATATTGTAAATAAGGTATGAAGTAATTTGAAATTATATTACTAATATTCTCTATGATTTCTTGAACAAGATTTCGTGGAACCTGAGGATTATTATATAATTGTAGCGTAAATTTTAATATTTCTTTTTCTAATCGCGCTTTATTAACATAATTACGTTGTAAGCTTTGCATGAAACTCATTTTTAAAAAATAAAAAAATACCGAGATATTATTTAAGAATAGATGTTTTACTCTATTATGTATATAATACCTGTATGAGAATATTAGTGTACGGGCGGTGCTTATTTTTAATCGGAATACTAAAAAGTAAGTTATATAAACATTTGATTTCTATCCACCCTATAAGTTAATTTAATAAGGTACTAGAAGAAATTATGAGGTATGATTTTCTCATCATACTCTCTTTTGTATAGTGGAGCAACTAACCGGAGCACTCGATAATATAATTTCAAAAAGAAATTCCCAACGCTCCGCACCTGTGTGAATGAAAATGTAGAAAAGATAATACTTTTTAATAAAAAAAAGTTAATAATTATTTACCAAAACTGTAAAGTATATAAATAAATAGAGCTACTATACGCTCAAGAATCTAGCACGATTAAACAAAAAAAAATATAAAAAATAATATTAAAGAAACAATTTTTGAAGCATACCAGGTATAACGCTTTCTTCAATCAACATGTTCCATTTTATTGAAAGACCAGAACTACAAAATCTTTACGTTAAATTTATATAGAAATTTAATTGAAATTACCACTTCAACAAGTAAAATTTAGTATAACAAATAGGAAAACGCGGGCATTCGGAATGTATTGAATTTTACAATTCACTCTATTAAATTTTATTATTTTGAAAACTAACGTAGAAATTCACGATTAAAAAAATAATTTTTTATTTATTTTTAAGAATACATATCACTAATTATAATAAACTTTTTTTATAATAAATTTATTGGATAAATTTGATAGAAACTTTTATTTTTTTTGTACTTTTTTAAAGATTTTTTTCCAACCTCACTTTCAATTTTTCCAAATCTGTTTCTAAATTCGACACGCACTGCAGCACGCTATTGATTTTTAAATTGTAAACATTCATTTGAATAAATTGCCATATAGCTTCCGACGCCTTAGACACATACTTCTTCAAATAGAAGGTTAATTTAATGCATATGTCTACAGCATCGAAGAGTGCGTTTTTCCCCTCTATCAAATATCTGGTCTCACCGACTACCACATAAGCTTTTTGGATCTTATCTAGAGAACCAATTCCAATTATAAATGGCGATAATATTAGATTATGCTCTGCATATTTTGTTTTCAGTTGCTCTATACTGATCTCAATAAGGTCTTCTTCGTTATTCTACAAAATAGAATTACACTGTTAAAAACTACGAAAAAATATCGTGCGTTAAATTTTTTATTGCAGTTGTCTTATGAGTCACAATAATTATATTATCTACCTATTCTACCAATAAATGCATACCTTCAGCAGTATTACAAAAGAGTTTTGTGCTTTCGGACAAGTTGCTCTCCAGGATTTTGAGTTGTCCTTCCTTTTCACAGTGCACGTCTGTGGTCCCAGCAAGTAGGCCAAAGCCAAAAGTGCAAAAATTTGCTCACTATCTGTAAAATAAATAAGTGGTATTCGTATAAACTTGTTTTAAATGGTTTACTTTCTGTGAGGAAGAGCATTATAACAACGGAATAGTACTTTTTATACCTAGGGTGTAAACTATTACGCCCGTAGTGCGAACATTATTTTTCGATGCTTAAAGCGTAAAATTGTATTTTTCAAAATTGGCACACAGCGTAAAATGCGACTTTATAGCTAGTGCATCGAAAAACAACATGTACAAAATTTCAACTAAGTTAAAAATGTAGTATTCCAACGAAATCGATCACGGCCTACTGCTTTTTAGTTTTTCGCAAACCATAAAAAAATGTATAAAGTGATCCAAGTTTGAACACAAATTATTCATCCAAGACAAACTCTATATAAATTTAAAATCAACGAGAACAAAACTATATGAACCATTTAAAATGTCCATCTCATTATAAATTAGTGTGTAACGTAAGAGCTTATAGTCTGCTTAATGAATAAAATAAGTAAAAAATAAATAAACTGTTACTATAGTAAATGACATACTATCGTTGTTATCTCACTCACCGATAACAATAATAAAAATTATAACCAATAATTTAATTTGTACAGTAAAAATAATGAAACAATTTAAATCAAATAAGGAACTTTAAAAAAAATCAGAATCAAAAACACCAAATCAATGCCTACATAACTGTTATATAAATATTAGATATTCACCCATTTATTATTTATGACTAGTATAATACATAATCTTATTTTGATGACTATAACAACATAACACTGAATTTTTATTATTAACTATTACTTGCTATGTACCATTGTATACTACTTAATTTTCTTGTAACGATTGTTTCTTATAAAAGTTTCCGTACACGAACACTTTTGAGTAACGACTGAGAGCGTGGCGTCAGGACGCGCATGTATCCCCTGCTTTCTCTTTTTCACGGTTAGCTATTCTGTGGAGATCCTAGCCCCACGTCTCCACACGTTCCAGGAAGGAAGGGGAGAGGAGAGAGAAATGAGAGTCGTGTTAACGATAACTAGGAGGAGGTTTATTGAGTTCAGAAGATTCAACGGAGAGAGCTCCGTAAGGTAAAAGGCCGTGTTATAAGACACTGTCCACGTTTATGAGACAGCAGAAAGAAAACTAAATTTTGAAAATAATTATTGCTCATATTATCAAACAAAAATTATATTCATAAGCATAAGTTTTCAATGCTATAAGTATGTGAATTTGTAGGTTGTTTTGAAGCGTTTAATATTTAAGAAAAAATAATACAGAATTTACGCATGAATGTTATGTAGATAGCACTCTGTTATTTGAATGGAAGCAACAAGAGCACTGACTATTTAGCTTATATATTGCAAGGAATTTAAATGATTATAAAATATGTTACCTAGCTTATTTAAAAGATTAAGAGCTGCAGATTCTAAATAAATGATAAGTTATTTTTCTTGTAACGATTGTTTCTTATAAAAGTTTCCGTACACGAACACTTTTGAGTAACGACTGAGAGCGTGGCGTCAGGACGCGCATGTATCCCCTGCTTTCTCTTTTTCACGGTTAGCTATTCTGTGGAGATCCTAGCCCCACGTCTCCACACGTTCCAGGAAGGAAGGGGAGAGGAGAGAGAAATGAGAGTCGTGTTAACGATAACTAGGAGGAGGTTTATTGAGTTCAGAAGATTCAACGGAGAGAGCTCCGTAAGGTAAAAGGCCGTATTATGAGACACTGTCTACGTTTATGAGACAGCAGAAAGAAAACTAAATTTTGAAAATAATTATTGCTCATATTATCAAACAAAAATTATATTCATAAGCATAAGTTTTCAATGCTATAAGTATGTGAATTTGTAGGTTGTTTTGAAGCGTTTAATATTTAAGAAAAAATAATACAGAATTTACGCATGAATGTTATGTAGATAGCACTCTGTTATTTGAATGGAAGCAACAAGAGCACTGACTATTTAGCTTATATATTGCAAGGAATTTAAATGATTATAAAATATGTTACCTAGCTTATTTAAAAGATTAAGAGCTGTAGATTCTAAATAAATGATAAGTTATCACAAACTTAATAAAATTTATTAAATTATTTAGCTGTCTCATAATATGTACATTTGGTTTTCGGAAGTCCGTATTTATGGTACAATATTAGACGTGTCTCATAATACGGTTCACCTTGTCCCCATTATTGAGATACTCTTTTACACACTATTTATTGAAAAAAACTCTTTTATTACAAATTTTTTACTTTAATAATGAAGCAATCTTCATTCCTCACCTTTATTTTAATTTATGAAACCTAGAAAACGGAAATAAATCTTAATTAAAAATTATAAAACCTCAGAAGTCTAACATGAGTAATTTTGATTCCTGCGTATAAGAGATTTCAAACCCAGTTGTTCGATAACTGATTTATGGGCTGGTAGATTTCATTGTAGGAAATAATTGGGCTCGGTGAACCACATAATTTCATATTTAATATGATTTTTTAATTTATAATAGTTATGGTTTGCATGGATTAAATTTTCTATAATAATTAAAATAAAATGAAAAAAATAAAATTATAAATAAACTAAAATAAATAAAATCATGTCAAATATGAAATTGTGTGCTTCACCGAGTTCAATTATTTCCTACAATGAAGTCTTCCAGCCCATAAATCAGTTATCGAACAACTGGATTTGGAATCTCTTATTCGGAGGAATCAAAATCAGTCAGGTTAGACTTTTGAGGTTCTGTATTATGATTTTTGATAAAGGTTAAAACCAGATATATGTAAAAAAATCCACCTGATTTCAGTTTTAATCAATTTTAAAAATCGAAAACCTCTGTTGACTCATGAAACACTGTCTCATAATATGGCCTTTTACCTTACGCTCGTAGGCTCGAGCACTGACTGATGCGCGCAGGCCGCTTCTCGCCGAGCGCGACATGGTTGCTTCCCCCACTCTCGCCGTTAGAGTGAGGGAAGATCGCGGACCCTACAATTCTAATTCACGAAGCGCCATCTGTAAATGAATGTGAAACATTCTTATTCCCTATATAATGGGGGTTGCTCATACGGCGGTCAACCGTGATTCCCAAAGCCCTGCAAATGAGTTGGTCTTGCACACCACAGGCAATGACCCGATTATTTAATATTAACACGCGAATTGGCTATAGTCCAGAAGTAGTATAAAGTATAGCCTAAAGGAAGATAATGTATGAAGCCACATAAAGAAATGGCTTTATACATTATCGTACGAGTACTAAGGATGCAGTCTGATGTGTGAGCTTCAAAAAATCGAATTTTTACATATTTGTAATTACATTATATATTAAGAGTGTAGTTTTAAAATTTCAGCCCTAAATTCTGAATATGAATGAAGCATGCGCGCGCCCGTAAGTCGCTCGACAGTTGTTGTTAAGATATGAGGTACATTTATATCAGAGAGATAGGAAGTGTGTGCGCAGCGCCGTCACGCGAGTATAGTACAAAGAGTATAGCGAGAGCGAGCGGAAGCGACACTTGATCGTCGCCCTCCGCACAGAGCGGTTGTAAGAGAGAGAGCTATACTGGAAAAGTCGGGAGAGAATAAATAAAGTTACTGTTCACGTTAGCCGGTGTGTGTGCTTATTGAAAAAGCCCTGTGTCCCAGACTTACCACATCCACCATATTTAACAGTTGTATTAGTATTACCGCTCTATTATTATTTGTTTTTGGGGCATACTCCGTGACAAACGCTAATAAAGTACAAACTAGATATTCAGTTTCCGAAAAACGTGGGTATCGAAATCGGCGCTCATTCTATTGCAGATGCTGAGATGCACGATCGTGAGCGAGCGTCGAGAGCGAACAGAGACAATCTGATGCAGTGATAGATGTATATAGCGAATGATAATCTAACTACTATTAATTTTTTTTAAACTATGTTCAAAATCAATGTGAATTTTGCAATAGAAGACAACAGAAACGCTATTCTCCGTAAGAATGTATATTAAATTGACAAATCTATTTTTATTGATATCTCGTTGTTGAACTGTACTGTGATTAAATGACTTGGAATTTCGTATAAGATATTTTGAAATATAGATGACTCTGTATATTAAAATTTGTTTAAATATACTTGTTATTTTCTTGACTGATGAACCTCTTTAAAAGTTCACCATTTGTTATTTATTAATAAAATTATTTAAATCTTATAGTACATTTCGACACCGGTGCGAAACGATTATTTAGCTCATGATGTTTTTCGCATGAGCGAAGTGAGTGAGTGAGAAAAGTCACATGAGCTAAAAATCTTATTACGCACCAGTTTCGAACAATATTTTTACCACGAGAGCCGAATAATCATATTAAATTATGATTTTGAGGTTAGAGTGGTATAAAACCTTTTTTTTGTACATTTTAAGATGTAAATAATAACATGTAAAACGGCCAAAATTATCGTATTTTATTTTGTTGAAAAAATTCATGAAATTAGCTTTTATAACAGGGCATTTCATCAGAATACATCCTTAAGTGAAGAAGAAAAAAAAACATTTTTCAAACCTTTCGATAAGGAGTTCTTTTCCTCTTTGGATGGGAGTATTTTTTCCACATAGTTCTTCACAACTGCTTTTTGGGACACCATGACAGCTACTTTGATCAAATCGGCGATCTTGGACCAACCCTCAGTAAATTGAATAGTGATATTTGTATCATCTTCATAACATTGCTTCATCTAAAAATAGTGTTTATAAATTTATAGCGAGAGAGAGGGAGACAGAGATTTTTTTTTTATAGTACTAACTACTACTTAATTTGAATTATTTAAAATGATGGCATAATCAGATAATTTTTCAAAGCGTAACCAAATTAATCTTTTTATTCTATTGTGATTTAATTATTTAGTTAATAATAAAAATTCAATTTCATAATTCTAATATAGTAGAAGTGGCTGATTTTCGCGTCTATTTCTCACAGAACGATCAAAATCAAACTTGAAATTAACATCCGGCCATCGTTTTTTTTTAAGACAAAGAATCTCAATCCTTTCTGATATTTTCACTTTTAATTAAAATTAGAATATTGGGCTTTACTGAAAAGTATCAAAAGCTTATTAAGTTTAAATAAATAAAAAAATTACCAGTTTCATTCCTTCTAGTGTTTTTAAAACCGGAAAGTGTTGGAAAATGGTTTCTAATGACGATTTGACAAAGAAGACGTCAAGTTCAATTTTCATTTTTTTCCAATTTTCAAGGAATTCTGCAGACACTTCCATAGTTCCCTTTATTTTTTCTAAGACATTAGATATATCTGTAACAGTAAATTTTAATAATGATTTTAATTTTTAAACACTCAAAAAAATTAACCAATGAAGTTAATTATAACTCAAAGGTTTTAATGATTTTTCCACTAATTTAACTTTTAAACTAACGTAAAAGTATGTTTTTGAAGTTACATCAGTACAAATAAATTTTTCTAGTAACTAACAACGTGTTGCGTTGTCTGATTTATATTTCATGAAAATAAATTAAAATTTGTGGTAATGTATAATGCGTTTCAACAGTCACCTGTTGGTACTTTCGCATAAGATTAAAGATAATTCCACCCAAAAAATTACCACATATACACGATAAGAGAGGTTAGGGACTATATATTGAAATAATATATATTTTTACATATTTTAAGTAACATTGTAGCATCCCTGGTAGAAACATTAACGAACATTTTATAATCGGTTGGCGAAATCGGATCGAGTTGACTAAAGGTGTAACCAACTCTTACTTTCGAATGCTATTAGTTTCGTCACAAAATGATGATTCGCTTAGCCAACAGTTGAACCAATCGTTGGTTGAAAAATTCTATAAATTTATGTACTGAGTTAATGAGCTGTTGGCCTAGAGATCCTTTATTTTCAAAATTACTAAAATAATAAATTATTCATTTGGTATACAATAAAAATGATCTAATCAATAATAATAATAATAATGCTATACCACAGTACGAAAAAAAAAAATTTTTATGGTAAATGAATGTTTTATACATATTAAAAGTTTAAACATTTTGAGGTTAAATATTCTTTTTTTTACAAATTTTTATATTACAAATGACACTTCCTTTGTTTTTGAAATCTTATATTTGCTCTTTTTCTGAACCGTTGTCTCACACTTGTTGTAACGGTTAGCTTTCAAAATTACCGAACAATTACTTTACCAGCCATTTTTGTTAGCTTATTTTCTACCAGGAATTGCATGTTTAAATAGATATTACAAACAACAGTTTATGTAAGTTGACAATTAAAAATGTATCCCATATTCTACACGAAGAAAGATTGTGTACTGTATTTTAAGTGAGGAGGCCAAGTATTAAAGCGAAATTTTGGGATACAAGATTTGAAAACGTACCTTCATTTCCACCTTTCTTTCTTGATTCCACAAAATCGAGTCTTATGGCTCTCTTTCGTGCATGGTGGTACTTTGCCACCAGCGTGCCTCTTCCATCGCAGCCATGGCGGTCTGTCACGCAATGTGGTGTGTACCAACGCTCTGCCTTCCCTAAAGCTGGGAAAAGGGCTGATATGCTTTCAGCTAAGAGCATAAATTGGGATTTCGTGATACTTAAAAGAAAAATATTATTAATGACAATACTATACATACTGTTAAAATAACACGTTAATTTTACCAATTGAATAGTGTAAATTTAAGAATACTAAAATTATTAAATTATAATTTTTAAAAATAAAAACTGTAACGTGATTTTTTCATTAGACTACCTACACTCTAGTAAATAAACAAAACGGAGGATTCAATAAAAAAACAGCACGGCGTGATTCAGCAATCCGATTGGCCTTATCACGTTGTGCTTACTACGCACACATAATGAAACTATACAATATAAGTTTCAATAACTTACCTAAAATTGTTCTTGGAAAATTCATTTTCTATTATTATTCTAGTTAAATCGCGGATTTGGAATAAAGATTCCGAGACGATAAAATCCTCATTATCCTCCGAATCCGAGTCTGTCTTCAAATCTTCCACACTGAAGTAAGATTAGCTGCGCAATCTTTTTCATAGGCTCTTAATAAACAGCATCCATCGTAAGATGAATATAACAGTTGGAATACACAATTTTCAGGGTCATAACTTCCTTCTAATTCTGTAAAATATTTTTTTGTTGGTGTTTTTGTTTATTGAATATAAATAAATATTAAGAATCAAGCAGCTAGATAATTTGAGAAAGCAAGTCTGTCCTTCAGTGTTGAAAAAGATATTTTTTTTTAATTCTGTTTTCATCGGTCATTCTAAAGAAAAAGCTTCCGTTATCGTTTTTCGATATATTTCATTTCAAAATTATACTATTTTGCCAGAAAATTGTACCTATTTGATTACCAAAAAAATTGGGAATTTACCGAAAGTGATATTGATTACACGAAAAGGGAAAATATTAAAGGTTTGTTTTTACCTTCGTTTAGGTCATTTGTACCTGAGCTAGTCACTTAAATTCAAATCATCAAGTTTCAAATTTTTTTTCCAAATCTTCACAGTAATGTTTCCAAGTATCTTTTGTAAAGACAACAAAAAAATGGAAACGTCACAATACTATATTTTTTGTATAATAGTATGTTTATGCGGTGTGTGTGTGTGTGTGTGTGTGTGTGTGTGTGTGTGTGTGTGTGTGTGTGTGTGTGTGTGTGTGTGTGTGTGTGTGTGTGTGTGTGTGTGTGTGTGTGTGTGTGTGTGTGTGTGTGTGTGTGTGTGTGTGTGTGTGTGTGTGTGTGTGTGTGTGTGTGTGTGTGTGTGTGTGTGTGTGTGTGTGTGTGTGTGTGTGTGTGTGTGTGTGTGTGTTCGGACGCGCCGCACGCTTGGGCTTGGTATAATGAGCTCGTAATCGTATTTTTAGTCTCTCAGAAAAAACAAAAGTCATGTATATCGATAGCTTTTTCCTGCTCTTTCTAGTCGTGCTATTCTTTTTACTCCCAAACACTTTCTTCTGGTCGGAAATTCGAGTGGAAAATTCAGAACCATTTTTCTTAAAGTACAACATGTTGTTCTTCAAAATGTATAGCACCATTTGAAAGTACAAGTTATAAGCTACAAAACCCTAAACTTTCAAGTTGGAGAAACGTAGAGCTCAAAAGTAATAAGATTAAAAAATTAATAAGACAGCGGCGAGCGGCTGCGCAAGCTTTTTGCTTTTTACCCACGTGTTTTTATAAATGTAATGCATATTTTCGTTGTTTTCTATTTAAAATCATTACACAATTTTTAACAGTGAATCATATATTACGTTTTAAATATATTAATTTTATATTTAATTCTTAATTCTTTTATTTTTATTTGTAATTGTTTTTATTGGTCTTTTCACGATACTTATGTTAATCTTAATTCGAGTTTTAGAGGGTTCGGCTTTTTTAACTGGTAGATATAATTGAGAATGCTCGGATATTAAAAATCGTTTTAGTTCTAACTTTTTAGTCTCAGCTAAAAATCTAGAACAGTAAAACGATTGAGTTCCAGGCATAGTTTTCGCTGAATCTAGCCTTTGTCTTAATTTATCTGTAGTCTTAACATATTCATCTTTTGATGAAAAAAAGTACAAAATATTTTCACAGTATTTAATCGCTCACTGGTAGTCTTGCGGCGTCAAAATATAATGATCAGATAATTTCTGCAAACTTTCTCACCTAGCATAACTTTTTATAGAAGCACACATTCCATCACATGCATTATTTCCGTGAGCAGTCGCATGAAAGTGACACTCAGCTTCAACGGAGAAATCTTCATAATGATAAAGAAGATTCTGAAAATTGTACTTATTTTTAAAATTTTGTGCAGCTTCATCAGTAAAGTAAATTTCTTTTTAATTAAATCAAAAGATATACGTATTATGAGCACCCTCCATTATTTGAAACATATAAAAATTGGACGTTAGGGAGGGTCAACCCTTCAAAAATAAACAAAAAAAACACAACTCTTCACATTCTATATTCCAATGTTTCGCTGATTCTTGTTGTCAGCCTCATCAGAGAACTGTTTATTGAAAAAATTCAGATATAAATACAATTATAAATATCGTTGTCACACAAGCTCTTTTTAAATGAACAACATTGAAAGATAAAACTTACAAAACTAATCTCAACAACATGTCAACCAGATAATTATCAAATTATTTAGTAGTAACAACTACATTGTCAAAAGTAGAAAGCCACATTGTCTCACTCACAGATGACTGAAATTCGGCTAAATTTATCTTCGATTATATAAGCATTGCTCCCTATGTTATAGTCGAGTAGTATACAAACGCAATTTTACACATAGCCGGGTGTCCCATTTTAAAACCACCAGGCAAATATCTCGAAAACTAAGGGAGATGGAAAAAAACTTTTAATACAAAAGTTGTAGGGTTCAGAGGGGCCCAACTGATCGTGACCTTGGTTATGACCTTGAGGTCAATGATCAAGGTCATTTGAAGCTCAAATCGATTTTTTCAAATGGGAAGCCCCACTTTTGACCTCGTAAATGGAAAGAGCGGAAAATTTTACGTTCAGATATGTCCTTGAGTCAAGGTCATGGTCATGGTCATGTTTAAAATCAAAATCAATCAACGCATCAAAACATTCCCATAATTACGCATACGAGACAAATTGTTAAATACAAAAGTTGTAAGGTTCAGAGGGGCCCAACTGATCGTAACCTTGGTTATGACCTTGTGGTCAATGATCAAGGTCATTTGAAGGTCAAATCGATTTTATCAAATGGGAACCCCCATTTTTGACCTCGTAAATGGAAAGAGCGGAAAATTTTACGTTCAGATATGTCCTTGAGTCAAGGCCATGGTCATGGTCATGGTCATGTTTAAAATCAAAATCAATCAACGCATCCAAACATTCCCATAATTATGCATACGAGTGTTAAATACAGAAGTTGTAGGGTTTGGAGCGGCCCAACTGATCGTGACCTTGGTTATTACCTTGAGGTCAATGATCAAGGTCATTTGAAGGTCAAATCGATTTTTTCAAATGGGAACCCCTATTTTTGACCTCGTAAATGGAAAGAGCGGAAAATTTTACTATTTTTACTATTATCAATATTTACCAGGGTTAACCACTTATATCAAATAATAACAAAAGTTAATAAGTGTTGACCACCTGTATCCAATAGTGACCGGTAGTATTCAGCATTGATCGGTAATAATAGTCAATAATTATTACTGTTTACATCAAATTGTTTTCAAATTGAGCACACTTATATTGGCACAGAAAATTAAACTTTTTCGTTTTAAAATATTGTATAGTATAATAACATATTATTTCTTTTGTGGTGTGTTTTGATAAATAATTGCATTTACAACTAAAAAAGAATGCCTGACTATTCTGCTAATGAAATAGTTGACATTCTTCTTATTTTAGGAGAATGTCGACGAAACTATCGAGAGGCAAGCAGATTGTATCGTGCTCGGTTCCCTCAACGACAACATCCTGATCATACGGTAATACGTGATATTGAACTGCGCGGTCGACAAGGAAACTTCGTTCGAAGAAGGAGGACACTGAATGAACACGATTATGAAAATAATCCTCGCTTTCTTGCTGTTCTAGCCATGGTACATTTAAATGTTCATGTCAGTTTACGCGAAATCGAGTTAACAATGGGTATTCCAAGATCTACGGCCAGTAGATATTTACGATATGCGCGTTACCATCCTTACCACATTACTCTAAATCAAGCTTTAATTGTGGAAGATTATCGACGGAGAATAACATTTTGCCAATGGGCAACACAACAAATTACTGATGATGAAAATTTCTTTAACAATGTTCTTTTTAGCGACGAGGCTACATTTCAGAGTACTGGTATGTTGAATCGCCATAATTGCCACTACTGGTCTCCTGTTAATCCTCATTGGATGCGAGAAGTTGATCATCAGCATCGCTGGAATGTAACGGTATGGTGTGGTATCATTAACGGATGTCTGATTGGACCTTATTTTTTTGAAGGTCACGTAACTCAACATACTTATTTACAGTTGCTGAGAGACGAGCTGCCACTCTTTCTAGGAAACGTTGATCTCCATACAAGGGCCAGAATGTGGCTACAACAAGATGGTGCTCCTCCACATTATGCCAGAATTGTCAGAGATTTTCTTAATGAAAGGTTTAACGGTCGATGGATTGGTAGAGGAGGTCCCGTAGCATGGCCACCAAGATCTCCAGATCTGACATCTCCAGATTTTTATTTATTGGGCTTCCTAAAAAATACAGTCTACCGCAACAGGCCAACTACAAGAAATGACATGATTCAAAGGATTAGACAAATCTGCTTAAGTATTCCACGTCAAGTATTATTAAATACTGTTAGAAACTTTAAAAGGAGAATAGAATGTTGTCAACAAGTAAATGGTGCAACTTTTGAGCATCTTCTTCAGTAAATGGTGACCGAAACACTTGGATCCTATGACTAAATACACATGAACGTGGAATTTTCCAATGAATTTTTAGCTGGCCTGATCATCCCCGACCTTGCCTTAACTGGCCGGGTCATCTCCGACCTTGCCTTAACTGACCGGCTCATCTCCGACCTTGCCTTAACTGGCCGGGTCATCTCCGACCTTGCCTTAACTGGCCGGGTCATCTCCGACCTTGCCTTAACTGGCCGGGTAATCTCCGACCTTGCCTTAGGTGACCGGGTCATCTCCGACTTTGCACTTAACTGCACGGATACTGACCCTAACTTTGACTATGACCTTGACCCAAGGTCATATCAGAATTTTTCGGTTTTTCTATTTACGAGGTCAAAAGTGAGGGTTACCGTTAAACAAAATTGATTTAACCTTCAAACGACATCATCCTTGACCTCAAGTTCATGGTCAAGGTCACGATCAGTTGGGCCCCTCCAAACACTACAACTTCTGTATTTAACACTCATATGCGTAATTATGGGAATGTTTGGATGCGTTGATTGATTTTGATTTTAAACATGACCATGACCATGGCCTTGACTCAAGGACATATCTAAACGTAAAATTTTCCGCTCTTTCCATTTACGAGGTCAAAAGTGGGGGTTCCCATTTGAAAAAATCGATTTGACCTTCAAATGACCTTGATCATTGACCTCAAGGTCATAACCAAGGTTACGATCAGTTGGGCCCCTCTGAACCCTACAACTTTTGTATTTAACAATTTGTCTCGTATACCTAATTATGGGAATGTTTTGATGCGTTTATTGATTTTGATTTTAAACATGACCATGACCATGACCATGACCTTGACTCAAGGACATATCTGAACGTAAAATTTTCCGATCTTTCCATTTACGAGGTCAAAAGTGGGGGTTCCCATTTGAAAAAATCGATTTGACCTTCAAATGAACTTGATCATTGACCTCAAGGTCATAACCAAGGTCACGATCAGTTGGGCCCCTCTGAACCCTACAACTTTTGTATTAAAAGTTTTTTTCCATCACCTTTAGTTTTCGAGATATTTGCCTGGTGGTTTTAAAATGGGACACCCGGTATATGCGAGGATATATTGTCCAGTCGCATACAAACGCAAATTTACACATATATGCGAGGAGGACAGTACGAACGTGTGTTTGTGTGTCTATATGTATATATATGTCGCGTGTAAAGTCACGTTATGTTTTGCATAGATTGATTAGTCTATTGTATTGTGCATTAAAAAATTTTGTATCCTCATGTCTATTTATAGTACACCCATTACTTTTTATGTGTAACATTTCTAAAATCCGTCTTTTATTAAAATTATGTTCTCTGTCTAATATTACAGTGTTTTCCCAATCAAAACAATGATTGGGATTTTCAAAAATATGTGTGGGTACAGGCATTAATTTGTTATTGTTAATACATAGGGCATGATCGATTTTTCCTACCGATTTTTTATGTTCTTGAATACGAATTTTTAAGGAACGTTTACTTTCACGTATGTATACGTTATTACAACTACCGCAATTAAATTTGTAAATGATTCCAGTCTCATTCCATTTACAATTTTTATCTTTGCCTAATTTTATAATGTTATCCATTTTTGGGTCCATGAGGGGAACACAACGAATATTGTATTTTTTGAGTAGTTTAGCAGAAGTATAATAAAATTTTTCTATGAAGGGCAAGGCTAATGTCAAGGACGGCTCAACCGAATTAGTGGTAGTATTTGCAATAGTTGTATTTTTAAATTTGTGATAACGTAACCTACTTGAAATACAGGAACCTGTAAAATCCGTAGGATAATTGTTGTTGCTTAAAATATTTTTTACGATATCGATGTTTTCTTTGTGAAATGAAACATCCGAAAGTAGAATGGCCCTGTCGATCAAATTAGACACAATATTACGTTTCTGTTGTGTAGTATGGTTTGAAGAAAAATTTAAAAGTCTGCCTGAACTGGTTTTCTTTTAGTACCAATTGGTGATAATTTTGCTATTGTTTTTTATCAGGGTTAAATCTAAAAAGTTAATACTATTGTTGGCTTCCACTTCATGAGTAAATTGTAAATGTGAATTATAACTATTGAATATGTCTAGAGTAGGTTGTAAAAATTCTTTTTTTATGCACATTATTGTGTTATCAACGTACCGAAAATAAAATAACGGGATACAATTGATTTCGTCCTTTAATTGTTCTAAACGCTGGACTTCTAGATCTTCCATTACTAAATCAGCGAAAATGGGAGAAATTGGTGAGCCCATGGGGCTACCAAATATTCGTTTATAAATTATCATTAAACTCAAAAAAGGTATTGTCAAACAAGAATTTTACCAACTCTATAATATGAACATAAGGAATTTTTGAACGACTGTTTATTTGTGAAAATCTTTTATCTAGACTATCGATGACTAACTGGCATAGAATATTAGTAAATAACGAGGTAACATCGAGAGACAATAATATATAATCAGTTGGAATGTTTATATTTGATATCCTATCTTTCAATTGAAAACTATTATTCACGTGTGACTTAGGCTTTTTTAAAATAGAAGAAAGATCACTACATAGAATCTTAGCCAACAAATGCCCCAGGCTGTTGATAGACGAAATAATTGGTCGTAACGGTGCGCCGTCTTTATGGATCTTGGGCAATCCATAAGCTTTTGCCAACACTGTGTTGGTTTGTGTCAGACTGTTATTATGATATTTTTTCGGTAGATAATCATTACCATTCACGTAAGAGAGTAATAGATGAGCTTTTTTCTGTAGAGAATTGAGAGGATTTTTCTTGACATTAGTATATGTGGTTTTATCACTGAAAATATTTTCCATTTTTTCAATGTATTCATCGGTTTTCAGGCAAACCGTAACGTTATCCTTATCTGCACATGTAAAAAATAGATTAGTGTATTCTTTTTGGAAATTTTTTGTGATTTTGAGTTTCTTAGAAAATTCAATATCCTGTTTTGAAACAGCGTTATTGTTATTCTTGTGTTTTAAGATGTTATCGACGATGACCTCTCTAACTTCCTTATTATGTTCAAAATCTTTCATACTTAGGCAGTGTTCAACGTTTTTGACTGTGGTGAAAATATTATGTTTTGTGAACTTAATTTTTAGATTGAAATTTCTACCTAATGAAACTACATCTAAAACATCTTGTGGTATTGATTCTTTTGTTAAATTTATCAACCAATTACTTTTATTGCAAAATTCTTTATTATTTTTTGGTTTTCGAGATACTAGCCTAAAAAGTTTTTTATCTAATTTTACTTTTAAGTTGTTATAAATTTTTAATGTTTTAGTTTCTGTAAAACTTCTAAATTTTGTAATAACATTATTGTCTAAATGTAATTTTCCCAATAGGGCGGCTAGGGCATTTAGTCTACTTTTGATATGAGCAATATAGTTAAAGAGGTCTTGAATTTCAAGTTTTAATATTCTTTTGGTGAATAATTTTGATCTATTTGTGAAAGAACGTTGGCACGATTTACTATTGAAACAAAATTCTCTACTCATAGAGTTGTTGATATGTGTTGGTATGACTTCTTTTCGACGACAATTGATGAGCAAAGAATGCTTAGCATTAGACTTAGATAGTTCGTGTCTAAACGTAGTCCAAGACTTGAAAATGCGCATTGCTTGAAAACCATATTCATCAGAAACATGTTCAAAAAAACTTCTCCTTGTTGAGGTCTGGCCATTGTTCCATCTGAGGCCGTTATTAATATACGTATTATGACCACCCTCCATTGTTTGATTCCAGTCTCATTTACAAATTTAATTGCGGTAGTGCAGTAACGTATATATAGGTGAAAATAAACGTTCCTTCAAAACTCGTATTCAAGAACATAAAAAATCGGTAGAAAAAATTGATCATGCCCTATATATTAACAATAACAAATTAATGCCTGTACCCACACATATTTTTGAAAATCCCAATCATTGTTTTGATTGGGAAAATACTGTAATATTAGACAGAGAACATAATTTTAATAAAAGACGGATTTTAGAAATGTTACACATAAAAAGTAATGGGTGTACTATAAATAGACATGAGGATACAAAATTTTTGAATGCACAATACAATAGACTAAACAATCTATGCAAAACATAACGTGACTTTACACGCGACATATATATATATACATATAGACACACAAACATACGTTCGTACTGCCCTCCTCGCATATATGTCTAAATTTGCGTTTGTATGCGACTGGACAATATATCCTCGCATATATGTGTAAAATTGCGTTTGTATACTACTCGACAATAACATAGGGAGCAACGCTTATATACTCGAAGATAAATTTAGCCGAATTTCAGTCATCTGTGAGTGAGACAATGTGGCTTTCTACTTTTGACAATGTAGTTGTTACTACTAAATAATTTGATAATTATCTGGTTGACATGTTGTTTAGATTAGTTTTGTAAGTTTTATCTTTCAATGTTGTTCATTTAAAAAGCGCTTGTGACTACGATATTTATAATTGTATTTATATCTGATCTTTTTCAATAAACATTTCCCTGATGAGGCTGACAACAAGGATCAGCGAAACGTTGGAATATAGAATGTGAAGTGTTGTGTTTTTTTGTTTATTTCTGAAGGGTTGACCCTCCCTATCGTCCAATTATTATATGTTTCAAATAATGGAGGGTGGTCATAATACGTATATTAATCACGGCCTCCGATGGAACAATGGCCAGACCTCAACAAGGTGAGGTTTTTTTCAACTTGTTTCTGATGAATATGGTTTTCAAGCAATGCGCATTTTCAATTCTTGGATTACGTTTAGACACGAACTATCTAAGTCTAATGCTAAGCATTCTTTGCTCATCAATTGTCGTCGAGAAGAAGTCATACCAACACATATCAACAACTCTATGAGTAGAGAATTTTGTTTCAATAGTAAATCGTGCCAACGTTCTTTCACAAATAGTTCAAAATTATTCACCAAAAGAATATTAAAACTTGAAATTCAAGACCTCTTTAACCATATTGCTCATATCAAAAGTAGACTAAATGCCCTAGCCGTCCTATAGGGAAAATTACATTTAGACAATAATGTTATTACAAAATTTAGAAGTTTTACAGAAACTAAAACATTAAAAATTTATAACAACTTAAAAGTAAAATTAGATAAAAAACTTTTTAGACTAGTATCTCGAAAACCAAAAAATAATAGAGAATTTTGCAATAAAAGTAATTGGTTGATAAATTTAACAAAAGAATCAATACCACAGGATGTTTTAGATGTAGTTTCATTAGGTAGAAATTTCAATCTAAAAATTAAGTTCACAAAACATAATATTTTCACCACAGTCAAAAACGTTGAACACTACCTAAGTATGAAAGATTTTGAACATAATAAGGAAGTTAGAGAGATCATCGTCGATAACATCTTAAAACACAAGAATAACAATAACGCTGTTTCAAAACAGGATATTGAATTTTCTAAGAAACTCAAAACCACAAAAAATTTCCAAAAAGAACACACTAATCTATTTTTTACATGTGCAGATAAGGGTAACGTTACGGTTTGCCTGAACACCGATGAATACATTGAAAAAATGGAAAATATTTTCAGTGATAAAACCAGATATACTAATGTCAAGAAAAATCCTCTCAATTCTCTACAGAAAAAAGCTCATCTATTACTCTCTTACCTGAATGGTAATGATTATCTACCAAAAAAATATCATAATAACAGTCTGACACAAACCAACACAGTATTGGCAAAAGCTTATGGATTGCCCAAGATCCATAAAGACGGCGCACCGTTACGACCAATTATTTCGTCTATCAACAGCCCGGGGCATTTGCTGGCTAAGATTCTATGTAGTGATCTTTCTTCTATTTTAAAAACACCTAAGTCACAGGTGAATAATAGTTTTCAATTGAAAGATAGGATATCAAATATAAACATTCCAACTGATTATATATTATTGTCTCTCGATGTTACCTCGTTATTTACTAATATTCCATGCCAGTTAGTCATCGATAGTCTAGATAAAAGATTTTCACAAATAAACAGTCGTTTAAAAATTCCTTATGTTCATATTATAGAGTTGGTAAAATTCTTGTTTGACAATACCTTTTTTCAGTTTAATAATAAAATTTATAAACAAATATTTGGTAGCCCCATGGTCTCACCAATTTCTTCCATTTTCGCTGATTTAGTAATGGAAGATCTAGAAGTCCAGCGTTTAGAACAATTAAAGGACGAAATCAATTGTATCCCGTTATTTTATTTTCGGTACGTTGATGACACAATAATGTGCATAAAAAAAGAATTTTTACAACCTACTCTAGACATATTCAATAGTTATAATTCACATTTACAATTTACTCATGAAGTGGAAGCCAACAATAGTATTAACTTTTTAGATTTAACCCTGATAAAAAACAATAGCAAAATTATCACCAATTGGTACTAAAAGAAAACCAGTTCAGGCAGACTTTTAAATTTTTCTTCAAACCATACTACACAACAGAAACGTAATATTGTGTCTAATTTGATCGACAGGGCTATTCTACTTTCGGATGTTTCATTTCACAAACAAAACATCGATATCGTAAAAAATATTTTAAGCAACAACAATTATCCTACGGATTTCACAGATTCCTGTATTTCAAGTAGATTACGTTATCACAAATTTAAAAATACAACTATTGCAAAAACTACCACAAATTCGGTTGAGCCGTCCTTGACATTAGCCTTGCCCTTCATAGAAAAATTTTATTATACTTCTGCTAAACTACTCAAAAAATACAATATTCGTTGTGTTCCCCTCATGAACCAAAAAATGGATAACATTATAAAATTAGGCAAAGATATAAATTGTAAATGGAATGAGACTGGAATCATTTACAAATTTAATTGCGGTAGTTGTAGTAACGTATATATAGGTGAAAGTAAACGTTCCTTAAAAACTCGTATTCAAGAACATAAAAAATCGGTAGAAAAAATTGTTCATGCCCTATGTATTAACAATAACACAATAACAAATTAATACCTGTACCCTCATATATTTTTGAAAATCCCAATCATTGTTTTGATTAGGAAAATACTGTAATATTAGACAGAGAACATAATTTTAATAAAAGACGGATTTTAGAAATGTTACACATAAAAAGTAATGGGTGTACTATAAATAGACATGAGGATACAAAATTTTTGAATGCACAATATAATAGACTAATCAATCTATGCAAAACATAACTTGACTTTACACGCGACATATATATACATATAGACACACAAACACACGTTCGTACTGTCCTCCTCGCATATATGTGTAAATTTGCGTTTGTATGCGACTGGACAATATATCCTCGCATATATGTGTAAAATTGCGTTTGTATACTACTCGACTATAACATACGGAGCAATGCTTATATACTCGAAGATAAATTTAGCCGAATTTCAGTCATCTGTGAGTGAGACAATGTGGCTTTCTACTTTTGACAATATAGTTGTTACTACTAAATAATTTGATAATTATCTGGTTGACATGTTGTTTAGATTAGTTTTGTAAGTTCTATCTTTCAACGTTGTTCATTTAAAAAGCGCTTGTGACGATATTTACACTTGTATTTATATCTGAATTTTTTCAATAAACAGTTCCCTGATGAGGCTGACAACAAGGATCAGCGAAACGTTGGAATATAGAATGTGAAGTGTTGTGTTTTTTTGTTTATTTTTGAAGGGTTGACCCTCCCTATCGTCCAATTTTTATATAAATCAAAAGATTTTTAAAGGTAATCGATTATAATTTCTTGAATTATGTAAACTGCTACAGTATCATGAATTAAGTTGTCTGAAAAAACCACCATGCTTTTGTATTCAATTTTAGAATCTGAACCTTTGTAGTACATAACTATTGTTGCCAAACTACATGGATTATTATTATAGTGGAATGATTGTGACGCATCTTATGCAATAAACGCATAGTTTTCCGAAAAATCAAGGGAAATTAAAAATTTTCGTTTGCTTAAGGATGCTATACCTTAAGAAAAATGATTCTGAATTTTCCACTCGAATTTCTCGACCAGAAGAAAGTGTTTGGAAGTAAAAAGAATAGCACCGTTGGAAAGAGCAGAAAAAATATATCTATCGATATATATGTCTTTTGTTTTTTCTGAGAGACTGAGAATACGATTACGAGTGAGTTGAACAGAGCGTGTTTTGTACGAAAAATGTGTCGTGCGCGCTCGCTGGCTGGTTTCTGGCGGATGCTCCTATATATATCTAAACGCAGCAAGAACAAAAAGTTCAATAAAATGAAAACCCAAACCCTAAATGAGTGGAAAAGGCGAGATTCACGTACAAGAATATCTCATCAAAAAGAGGCAAGACAAGAATACTGTAATGAAATCAAAAATAAAACTAAACTTCAAATAGGCGGGTAAGGCAAGTTTCATCTACAAAAAGTAACTACTTGTAAGCGCGGGCAGTAGATACATAGTTTAAGGTGGCTCCAGCGATTTTTAAAACCCATAAATATTAAAAAAGAAAAATCTCTATTGAAAGTTGAAATCACAAGCTTTTAATTGGTGTGCGTCCCACTTGGGCTCACCAAACAAATGAAAGAGAAAAAAAATGTTGAAACTCGTACTTTCAACACAGGCTCTTGTGGGAAAAGTGCAATTCAATGTGTTCATTTCCCCTATCTATGAGCTGAAAATCTATAATTTCTTTATAAATAAAGTTGTAACTAATAGTTCATCATTCATAGATTACGATAGTATGTTGAAAAATAATGATCACCAGAGAAATTTTCGAGAAAACTTCATGCATAAGATGAAAAAATTGAGTTACACGTGTATAACATAGACTTCCAGGGCCGTACTGCTCGATCAATAGTGATTGATAATTTTTCTATTTTTTATATTTCCGGATGCCTAAATGGTTAAAAGTATGTTATAACTAACTATTAACTATTTTCATTGCCAATTTTTTGCCCATTATTAAAGTAAAACTTCAATGCACCCTAAAAGGCCCCTCGTAGATACGGCCCAGCGCGCCGGAGCCACCTTAATAATATATTACATGGACCTCGACTGATAATATCTGTATATATAGAAATAGTATATTACACACCTAGGCAGTAAAAATAAGAAATGTCTCAGATCACATGTAATTGTCGGCCGAGGCCGAAGCCGAGGTTGACAAACATGTGATCTGAGGCTTTCTTTTTTACTGGCCAAGGTCTGTATACTATTTTTCTGCTCGACGGCGCTGGAAAGCGGCAACTTCGTTTCGCGCAGCGGCTGGGAAGTTGGCGCTTTCCGGCCGGAGGACAGAAAAATACATTTCTTTTAAGTTTCTGCACAGGTGCCAACTTAACTTTTAACGAAAAAAAATAATTTTTGAAATAGCATGTTCTCCAGATCTTAGCGAGATAGCATGTTTTTCGACGCACCTATGAGATAGCATCTTTTTCAACCAATCTACGAGATAGCCTCTTTTTTCTCTAACCCGACGACTTAAGGAATTATTACTTTAGTGTAATTTTAACTTTCGAAAATTTGGATTTCTTTAGTAGAGATAATATAACAAGATAATGCTAAAGAATTCAATCTATTAGCTTTATTTCATTTGAAAATGATAGTAAACCTCATTGACTCTCAAGATGTGTTGCATAATAGGGCCCTTTACCTTATCTTAATGCAAATATACACCTCTGATACGTTGAAATAAATACTTCTGATAATTATCTTCTGATAATATAGAAAGGAAGATATACAATCTCACTCTATAGCCCACCAGTCAACACATATTCCCATACCAGATCATATTAAGTGGATTTACATAAGCATTTAGACATTGAGATACATAATTTTATATGGTCAGTTAAAAATAATATAATAATAATTTTTACATCTTTTTTATTTCCAAAATAGATATCCCAAAATGTAGTTTCAATTAACACACAGTTTATATTTTACATCACAGGAATAAAACAATTATGATGTTTGAACCAGTCAAGTAAAAACTGATTAGTTCAGCTAAAATTTCATATGCACTGAATTAATTATCTGCATACCTATGTTATTTTTAAGTGCCAATATTAAATTAGTTATGTATTTAAATGTTTATATACATCTAGTTAACATAATGTGAAAATATTATTTCTCCGGTGAATTAGTGTAAGGATGTACATGGTCGTTGCTAATACAGGAACAAAGAAAGATAACCATTTTAACTAATATCAGTTGATTTCAACTAATAACCATAACTTTTACTAAATAGATGTACACAGCTATATATATATTAAAAATGAATAGAATTATCAATAAAAATGTCATTTGGATAAGAATAACAGTAAAAAGGTTTTTTTTATTGGCTGATATAGAAAGGAAGATATACACTCTTACTCTAGCCACCGGTCAACACATATTTCCATGTCAGATTATATCAAGTGGATGAATATAAACATTTAGATACATAATATTATATTGTAAAAATTTTTAATAGATTATTTTTAACTGACAATATAAAATTATCTATTGATTATTAAATGTTCATATTCATCGACTTGATATAATCTGACATGAGAATATGAGTTGATCGGTGGCTATAGAGTGAGATTGCACGTCTTTCTTTCTATATAAAAAATAACTAATCATTGCAATTATATATAATATTATAAAGTGTGATTAATAGTTTCAGTGCTAAACCCATTATGATCATATTTCAGACCATTTCATATATTTACTTCAAATTGACTGAGATTCTAAACATTTCATTAACTCTTTGACCACCCGTATGACATTTAAGACACGCTTAGCTAGAAAGTGAATTGCAACCATCATTGCTATAAATTAATTATTAGTATTATTTGAAAACGTACAAAAAATACTTTTTATTCTATAATGAATTACAGTATTTGATTTACTCATAAAATTGTTTAAAAACTTATAAAGTAAAAATCTAAAAATGATGTTATTTTTATCATAAGAACAATACAATTATATTTAGATAATCTATAATACAATTAGTAAATTACAATAATTACTAAATATAATAAAATACAATTATATTTAGATAATCTACAGAGGAAAACACTTTTATAATTGGTATTTTTGTAAGTTAATATATTGCTTTTACAGAAACAAGTAAAAAGAAAATTTTACTTTAACTAGTCAAATTAGGTGAACCAAATTTCATCATCGTCTTCTACTACGTAAAATCATAAGGTTTTCAAAAATATTCGAATTGATTAGTGTACTTTAATTTTATAAAGATTCTATAAATGTCAATGGATTCGTAAAATCTTGTACTACAAATATGTACCACGTAGCACTGATCATGTTAAAAAAATAATAGAACTTACGATTACTTGGTGACAAATTATTCATTTCTGATGATTTCTACCACAGACATACGGGAAAAGCCTCTGTGATATGATAGGCGAAAAATTGTGATGTGATAGGCGGAAAATTCACTGTCAACACGAAAAATCGCTTCTTCTTATCTTCTTCTTCTGTCGTTTTCGTTATTGGCACTGATGTGAACACTTCTTACAACGAATCGCGAGTGTGTCTTCATCGCTTGCATGTAGTAGTTAAAACATAAGAAGTGCGCAAGTTTCGGCAGGCGCGTAAAGCATGCAGTTATAAACCGCGAGCGGAGGGGAGGGGAGACGGGGCCTAGCTGCGCGCCTCGACAGCGCTCGGAGGTATTCGCAGAATCGCTGCTGGCTGTCTGTCGTGACGCGCGGACTGAGTTTCTTTGCCTCTCGCGAGTCACCCCAAGTAAACATCCATTCTGGCTTGCCTGTCCACATACATGATAGGCCCTGTATACAGATAACGCATAGGCACGTCATATGGTGGAAGACAAAAAATTAATTAATATTACCCATTAAATATTCATCTAAACTTATAGTTGTATGCCCTATTTTTCGAAGCATCATTAGGATGGTACATCCAAATTTAATTATCTCGTACATTGATAATGTGCCAAATAATTATAAAACTATAAAACATAATCCAGGTTATGTATCCAGGCCCTGCACCACACCTTACGACGCGCCTGGGAAATGCCTTGATAACGTAGATGGTATAACATGTAAACTCACTGTACAGACTGTATATTTACCTGTATACAGGCCCTGTCTTTTGCCTGATGTGAATTTCTATTCGGGACTTTTCAGTTTCATGCAATTCTGCCTCCTTATGTGTTCCACCGAATGTAATATAGGAAAAGAAACCATTATTATTTATAGATTTTGATTCATAGAATCTAAACATTGAGGTTTCAGTTTTAGAGAATTGCAAGAAGTTTGATTTAATTTATTCGAATAATTTTTTCTTGTACATATGAGTGAAATAAAAATTGCAAAAGATAGTTTATACTTTGCTTAATTGATTTCAGGTAATAATATTGTTAAAATGTTATAAAAATATAAAAAATATATTTAATAGGTAGTCTATTTACCCTTGAGTGGGACACGATTTTTTATATAAATCCTAAAGTGGGACAAAGAAAAGCCCTGCAGGGTCAATGTTCAACAAAATGCAATTTTCTTTAAAATTTCATAAAAATTGGTGTACATACTCCTATTTATATGTTTTATCGATTTTTGAAACCCCCAGTATAGGGAGCGGTATTAATTATTGAGATAGTTAATGCCAAAGTTTGCAACTTTAACATGGAAAGTATAGGTTAAGTATGTATTTAAGACTCGTTTTAATTGATTGCAATGCCAATTTTCTTTAAAATTTTCTTTACAAGTAGTACTATATTATACTAGACTCAAAAAGGAATAATGTAGAATACTGTGTAATATGGCAAGCGGTACTATTTTTCGGGAAATGATTATTCGAAGAAAAATTCCCATGTTATTTGTATATCTATATATAGTCGCATCATACATGTCGTATTGTTTGAAACATTGTATAGGCACCTTATTTTTTACGTCGTCTTTTTTTATTATTTTTACAATAGTATACAGAGATAAATGAAGAGTTTCCACTACAAATAATATGCTTATAACACAATTTTTGCGATATTATGATTTTTATGACGTCATTGGCGAGTGAACTTCCTTAAGGTTCTATTAGATACACTGTTTTGAAAAAGCACTGTTTATTATTTTTTCTTTTAACCATTTTTAACTGCAGTGTTGTGCACGATTCGAAATGCACAACTATCAACGGAAAGACTAGTAATAATGATAATAATAAAAAAAATAATAATAATGATAATAATAATAATAATAATAATAATGTTCTTGCGACTCATTGTCAATCTTATGATATATGCTAAGCGTAAAGTAACTTAATTTATAAAATAATTTGAGAAGATCCTCTGAACTTAACAATATTTGGGATATTAGCATTAATTTTTCGTTTCCTACATTTTAATAATACCATTGCAAACGCAAATAAAATTATGACAAATAATATTAAAGATAAAATGTAAAAAATATAGGTTATTAGTTTATCGTGTTCATCGATCCTTAATATGTTATTTGAAATTTTAAATATGTTGGAAAGTTTATAACTTGCAGTATTTAAATCTATTAAATTTAAATTTTGTACGTTAATTTGCTGTAGTGAAAAAAAATCAGTCATATTTATTAATTTAGAATTATAAAAACTAGATAAATTGAATAAAGGAATAAATGATGACAAATAATTTTCATAAATAATTTGTGTTGCTAGAATAGTCGCTAATGAATGTCCAGAACAATTACTTGACAATTGGAGTACTCCAGAATTGTTTAGTTTAAGATGATACTCTGTACCTTCATCTGGACAATATATTGTGATATGACTCATTTTATGTGTAACATAGATCCACTGATTTTTATTAATTAGTTTCTGCCAGATGACGTTACCTAATTTTACTACTCTAATATCACAATTCTCGAGAATCTCATTGTTAAAAGATAACAATTTTACTTCACATGATTCGTGGTTGTTGCTTACATAAAGAGGTTTGGATGGTTGACAAATATAAAATTTCGCAGAAGTCAATTTACAATCATTTAAATTTTCAAGTGATGTATAATAAACTTTAGTTTTAGAAACAGCTAAATATTTGACCGATGGCTGTATAAACATGTATATGTCATTTGTGACGGGGACTGGAACTGGTAAAAGTTTATATAAATTAAAGATATCATTAGTGACTAATGGATGAGATATTACAAAAACTAATCTATTGTCTATAAAATAAATTTGAAGATCAATCATATTTAAAATATCATTACTGTTTCCCAGTTCTAAAGAAAATGGAAATTCCAAACCTTTGGGAAGCCATTGTATACTTTCTTTTAATTTTATTAGCAGTTGTTTTGGACTCATGATTTTTGGGTGAAGTATCTTACTTTTTGCAAATAAAACAGTATTTATTAAAGTGGAAATTTCATTATTAATTTCGTTGCATGCAAGTGTAAGAAAAGATAAATGCTCCCTCATACTTTCTCGCACTTTCAATTTAAAGTAATACGATCCTAAGTATTGTGTTTGTGTGAAATATTTAATACTTCTTTTGTTTTTACTTAAAATATCTTCCATTATTTCTAAATTGCTTATTGTATTATTGAAATTTTTAAGAGTTGTTTCAACAACTTGAACTTGTGACCGTAGAAGGTGAATTGCTTCCTCATTCTTTTCTACTTTTTTTATTCCTTCTTCTAACAGTTGTCTATCTTTATAATCAAGCCTACTCGTACTTGATTGAAAATTAAAAGTAAAAGGTAATATGTGTATAGGTACGAAATCTAGGAATCTTTTACTCTTTTTATGCTGAATGAGCTCTTGAGAATATGTGTATGAAGTTTGCAACGTTGAACTCTAACGAAAAATCGATTTTTGTAAAAACAGTTTTTTTCAGTTGGACAGTTTTTTACAACAAAATATGATTAAAAACATATAAAAAACCAAAAAACATCACCTACCAAACTACCCTCATCCCCCAAACGAAGATTATATAGGGGAGGAAGGCGAAAAAAAAATTCTCACATCGTTGCTTTAGGTATTGCTATTAATTTTATGGCGGATTATCAAATCTAACGATAAAATAGACCTAGAAAAAAATTACGAACAAAATCGACTCCCCGGAACACACCCAAATGGACGATTATAGGGGGGTTGAAGGTGAAAAAAAAATCTCACTTTGTTGCTTTAGGTACTGCTATTCATTTTTTCACGAATTATCAAATCTAACGATAAAACAATCCCCGAAAAAAATTACGAACAAATTCGATTCCACGGAAGACCCCCAAATGGACGATTATAGGGAGGTTGAAGGCGAAAAAAAAATCTCACTTCGATGCTTTAGGTATTGCTATTAATTTTATGACGGATTATCAAATTTAACGATAAAACAAGCCCAGAAAAAAATTACGAACAAAATCGATTCCCCGGAACAGAACCAAATGGACGATTATATGGGGGCTGAAGGCAAAAAGAAATCTCAATTCGTTACTTTAGGTATTGCTATTATTTTTATTGCATATTATCAAATCTGACGGTAGAATAGACCTAGAAAAAAGTTACGAAGAAAATCGATTCCCCGGGTCACCGCCAAATGGACGATTATAGCGGGGTTGGAGGCGAAAAAAAAATCTCACTTCGCTGCTTTAGATATTCCTATTCATTCTATTGCGGATTATCAAATCTAACGATAAAATAGACGTAAAAAAAATTGCGAACAAAATCGATTCCCGGAACACCCCTAAATGGCCGATTAGTGGGGGGTTGTAGGCGAAAAAAAAATCTCACTTCGTTGCTTTCGGTATTGCTATTAATTGTATGACGGATTATCAAATCTAACGATAAAATAAGACCAGAAAAAAATTACGAACAAAATCGAATCCCCGGAGCACCCTCAAATGGACGATTATAGGCGGGCTGAAGGCGAAAAAAAATCTCACTTCGTTGCTTTAGGTATTGCTATTAATTTTATGGCGGATTATCAAATCTAACAATAAAATAGACCTACAAAAAAATTACGAGCAAAATCGATTCTCCGGAACACCCCTAAATGGACGATTATAGGGGGGTTGAAGGGGAAAAAAAATCTCACTTAGTTGCTTTAGGTATTGCTATCAATTTTATTGAGTATTATCAAATCTAACGATAAAGTAGACCTAGAAAAAAATTATGAACAAAATCGACTACACGGAACACCCCCAAATGGACGATTATAGGGGGGTTTAAAGCGAAAAAAAAATCTCACTACGTTGCTTTAGGTATTGCTAATAATTTTATGACGGATTATCAAATCTAACCATAAAATAGACCTAGAAAAAAATTACGAACAAAATCGATTCCCCGGAACACCCCTAAATGGCCGATTATAGGGGGGGTTGAAGGTGAAAAAAAAATCTCACATCGTTGCTTTAGGTATTGCTATTAATTTTATGACGGATTATCAAATTTAACGATAAAACAAGCCCAGAAAAAAATTACGAACAAAATCGATTCCCCGGAGCACCCCCAAATGGACGATTATAGGCGGTCTGAAGGAGAAAAAAAATCTCACTTCATTGCTTTAGGTATTGCTATTAATTTTATGGCGGATTATCAAATCGAACGATAAAACAAGCCCAGAAAAAAATTACGAACAAAATCGATTCCCCGGAACACCCCCAAATGGACGATTATATGGGGGTTTAAAGCGAAAAAAAAATCTCACTACGTTGCTTTAGGTATTGATATTAATTTTATGACGGCTTATCAAATCTCACGATAAAAGAAGTCCAGAAAAAAATTACGAAGAAAATCGATTCCCCGGAACACCCCCAAATGGACGATTGTATGGGGGCTGAAGGCAAAAAAAAATCTCATTTCGTTGCTTTAGGTATTGCTATTAATTTTATTGCGGATTATCAAATCTAATGATAAAATAGACCTACAAAAAAATTACGAGCAAAATCGATTCCCCGGAACACCCCTAAATGGACGATTATAGGGGGGTTGAAGAGGAAAAAAAATCTCACTTCGTTGCTTTAGGTATTGCTATCAATTTTATTGAGTATTATCAAATCTAACGATAAAATAGACCTAGAAAAAAATTACGAAAAAAATCGACTACACGGAACACCCCCAAATGGACGATTATATGGGGGTTGAAGGCGAAAAAAAAATCTCACTTCGTTGCCTTAGGTATTGTTATGAATTTTATGACGGATTATCAAATCGAACGATAAAACAAGCCCCGAAAAAAATTACGAACAAAATCGATTCCCCGGAACACCCCCAAATGGACGATTATATGGGGGTTTAAAGCGAAAAAAAAATCTCACTTCGTTGCTTTAGGGATTCCTATTAATTTTATTGCGGATTATCAGATCTAACCATAAAATAGACATAGAAAAAAATTACGAACAAAATCAATTCCCCGGTACACCCCTAAATGGCCGATTATAGGGGGGTTGAAGGCGAAAAAATCTCACTTCGTTGCCTTAGGTATTCCTATTAATTTTATTGCGTATCATCAGATCCGACGATAAAATAGACCTAGAAAAAAATTAAGAACAAAATCGATTCCCCGGATCACCGCCAAATGGACGATTATACGGGGGCTGAAGGCAAAAAAAAATCTCATTTCGTTGCTTTAGCTATTGCTATTAATTTTATGACGGATTATCAAATTTAACGATAAAACAAGCCCAGAAAAAAATGACGAACAAAATCGATTCCCCGGAACACCCCCAAATGGACGATTATAGGGGGGACTGAAGGCAAAAAAAAATCTCTTTTGGTTGCTTTAGGTATTGCTATCAATTTTATTGAGTATTATCAAATCTAACTATAAAATAGATCTACAAAGAAATTACGTACAAAATTGACTCCCCGGAACACCCCCAAATGGACGATTATAGGGGGGTTGAAGGCGAAAAAGAAATCTCACTTCTTTGCCTTTAGTCCGGGCGCTGGGTACAGTCCCGTATACAATGAACATTCCCCGGGTAAAAGAAGGTGTTCCTTACGTATTTTGGCCCGCAGAATCCGAATCCGGAGGTCTTTTTTTGATAAAAGTGGTACATCATTGTTTAAACAACCATTGTTTAAACAAATAATGAAATAATGGTTTTTTAACATTCGCGTATTTTTTTTCTGAATATTTACGCTAGTTTGAAAAGAAAAGGTCCTTAGGTTCACCTCCGAAAAATGCATATTCAAAAAGTTATGATTTTTTGAATTTGCAATTTTTCCATTTTTTAACAACTTTAACCAGTTGTAAAATCAATACAAATGAATATTTCTCAAAAATTCAAATTGGTATCTCATCTTTGAAACTTGAATAAACATTTTAATGCCGAAAAAGCATTATTTTTATCGATTAACTATATGTTTTATTAATGTACAATTATGCCAATTTAAACGTGATTTTACTTATAAACTACACGATTATTTTTGTTTTTAAGAAAATTTTTCGCTTTTCTGGCTCGTTACGTTCATACCTTCTTTCATATTTAGGTTTACAGAATTCGAAACATAAGATTTTTTTTAAGTAAACATGGTGGAACATTGTTTAAATATCAATTGTGTTTGAGTAAGCCATAATTATATGTGAGTAAACATGCTGTGGGTGTTAAAATAAATTTAATTCACACACAGAAGTAAATTGAAAGTAGAAATTATATTCACAAAAGTCACTTCGTAAATAAATTACAAATTTGGTTCATAAATACATTTCAACGTCGACTAATAAATTCAAAATCTGTTCAATAATTAACATAAATTACAAAGGGAGTTTAAATTACATTTATTTGAATAAGTTGTAGGTGAGTAGTGTGTCAGCAATTCCAAAATATGAGTGCTGTCAATAATGGAGTAGTAGTCTCTCACTAGAGACAACTAACCTGTGATATTTGAGTATGTTTTCGAGTGTAATGAGATTGTCCGTTGAGAGTTCCTTGAGTTTTTCCTTAAATTCCCTCCTGGGCTCACGCACAATGAAGCTGTCAAAAATGAGGAATGGCAAACAATTGTAATTGAATTGCTGCCTTGAGTTTTGCTAATTCACACATGTTCACTGTTACACTTGCCGCCTGTGCCAACACGTGGTTGGCAACATAACCTCTAGTATGGTGAGAGTTTTTACCTTGCAATAGAGTCGATTTTACTAATCGTCGTTGCACCTTGAGTATTGCGTGAGTAAGGAGTGATCTGAGTTTTCAGTGAGAAATTGAGTAGAGCCTGTTTGAGTTGAGCCAGTGAAAAACTTGAGAACAACCGATGAGATTTTGCAGGTGCGCAGCGGAGAGATGCTCCTTGTGGCACGGCTGGTGAAAAAGAGAGCGAGGCCTTGATCCACTTCCTTCTTCTTGGTCTTGACGATTCACTTCGCGAATCAAACTAATTCCTCTCACATTTACATGTGAGAGCGCGAGAGAGACCGAAATAGCGCGAATATACCTTGTTAATCAGTGTAGCGTCCCGGCTGTTCCGCCGGGAGGCCGCGAGGTGCTGCCGCGCCGTGGCAGCGCCGTGAGTCGTGCCGAGCTGAGTGTAACCGCGGGAATTCAAATTATTGAATTCCCAAACATTCCGCCCGCCATCAACCGCCAGGTTGATTTAATTTCCGATTGGCACTGGCAAGATGGCGAGTTTTGCAATTGGGCGGGTGATTTGAATGGTGGCCGTCTTTATTGTTACAACTCTGGTGAGATTGTCAGTTCCAGGATGAAGTTGAGTGACTCTTGCGAGTGGCCATTTTCTTGGTGGTGAGTGTTCATCCGTGAGTAGTACCATGGAACCCACTTTTATCTCATGAGAGGGATGATGCCATTTTGAAATTGATTGAAGCCGTTGATGGTATTGAGTTGACTAATGCTTCCAAAATTGCTGAGTGATCCGTTGAATGAGTTGCCATTTGGAAAGCCTTGATTCCTTGAGGGTGAGTAAGCTTGGTTCAGGCACTGAGTTCAATGCCTTGCCGATGAGAAAGTGTCCGGGTGTGAGTGCATTTATGTCTTCTGGGTCTTCACTGAGTGGTTCTAGCGGCCGTGAGTTGAGTAATGCTTCTATTTGAGTGAGCAAGGTCGCTGAAGCTTCAAAGGTGAGTTGAGTGTCCCCAATGGTCCGTCGCAGGTGAAATTTGACTGATTTCACAACTGCTTCCCACTTGCCTCCCATGTGAGGTGCAGCAGGTGGGTTGAATATCCATTGGGTTCCCTCGTTGGCTAGTGAGTTGTACAAGATTGAGTTTTCATGTTGGTGTTGAGAGAATAGAGTCTTCAGTTCCCTTGCTGCTCCGATGAAGTTCGTTCCACAGTCTGAGTATCGTTTGGAGGGTATCTCTCTCCTTGAGGTGAACCGTCTATATGCCGCTAAGAAACCGTCCGTTGAGTAGTCACTGACCAGTTCTAGATGAACAGCTGACGTTGAGAAGCACACAAAGATACTAATCCAGCATTTGTATGTTTTGGATCCACATCCTTTCCATGAGTTAATGGTGATTGGCCCGGCGTAATCGATCCCAGTGTGAGTGAAAGGTGGTGATGGGGTGCCCCTGGCCACGGGTAATTGCCCCATGAGTTGCTGAGCCCGTTGAGCCCGATACCTTGCACAAGTCACACACTTTAAAATATGTGACTTGACCGGTGCTCTGCCTCCGATTATCCAAAATTCCTGCCGAGTGTGTGCCAGAGTGAGTTGAGCGCCACCGAGCAGAGTTGAGAGATGAGCGATCCGAATGATCAGTGTGGTGAGTTGACTGCTCCGTGGTATAATTGCTGGGTGTTTTGAGTGATGATCGAGTTGTGTTTTTTGAAGCTGCCCTCCTACTCGAACAATTCCTGTTGAGTCTATGTAGGCAGTCAATCGGTTGAAGACATGGTGTCTTGGGACTTGAGAATTTTCCAGCATAGCAATTTCTGAGTGTAAATGAATCTGCTGAATTTTCTTGACCAAAAAGAGTTTTGCCTTGATGAGTAAATCCGTAGTGAGTTTCGATTCATGGTGAGTTTTTCCTTTAGCCTTAAATCGATCACATGCGAGAATTACCCATCCAGTTATTCTTATGAGTTGAGTGAGTGATGAGTAATGATCGATGATGTCCCATATTTTGCTTGAGTTTGACTTGGCTGCGGTGAGTGTGACCTTAGCCCTCATTTCTGGAAGGTTGGTTACTTGGATAAAGGTTGCTTGAGAAGGCCAAGCTGATTCTTCCTGGCAGAGCCAACTTGGTCCATGCCACCATAAGTGATGCTCTCTGAGTTGTGAAGTGAGTAATCCGCACGAGGCACAATCCGCTGGATTGTCTGCTCCAGGCACATGTCTCCATTGTGCTGTTGGAATGAGTTCTTGAATTAAGGCAACTCTATTTCCAACAAAGTCCTTCCATTTTGAGGGGTGTGAGCGTATCCATGTGAGTGCTACCTTTACGTCTGTCCATAAATGTATGTGTGAGATTGGCAATCGTGAGTAGTCCAAAACATGTTTTGCCAGCTTAGTGAGTAGTACTGCTGCTCCCAATTCCAATCGTGGGATTGACAGTCGTTTAAGTGGTGCCACCTTTGTTTTGGAGATTAGAAATGATGATGTTGAGTGAGAGTTTGGTGTTGTAGATTTAATGTATAGAACTGCAGCCATTGCTTGTTGTGAAGCATCCGAGAAGCCATGAAGTTCTACAATTGAGTTTTCCTGAATTGCTAACCACCTGGTTAGGGCGATTGTCTTCAGGTGAGTGAGATCTTCTCGGATGTGCAGCCATTTCTTCACGATTGAGTTTGGCAAAGCTTCGTCCCAAGAAAGCTTGTGTAGCCACAGTTCTTGTAGGACGATTTTTGATGTGATTATGACCGGTGAGATTATTCCAATGGGATCGTATAGTTGAGATACTTCTGACAGTATAATCCGTTTTGTTATCATTTCCTGAAGAGGTGGCAGAGTTGTTCTGAATGTGAGTTTGTCCGAGTTTGGGAGCCAGTTCATCCCGAGTATATTTTTCGCGGAATCATCTAAAAGCACAGCTTCTTCAGCTGTTGGCTCTTTGAGAAATTCCTTGAGGAAGCCGGATGAATTTGAGTTCCATTTTGCTAATGGAAAGCCGCCCGCCTTGCATAGTGCGGTTAACTGCTTGGCCTTGTCAATGAGAAGTTCCTTTGATGCAGCTCCACCGAAGATGTCATCCACATACCTTCCGAATAGGAGCGATTCAATGGCAAGTGGATAGTTGTTTCCTTCATCCTTTACCAGCTGAAGAAGTGTCCGAATTGCTAAATAAGGAGCTGCTCGTGTTCCATAGGTGACTGTAGTCAAATGGAAGTGAGTGAGTTGACCCGGTTCATCTACCCACAAAATGCGTTGCAGATTCCAATCTTGAGGGTGAACCTTAATCTGACGATACATTTTTGTAATGTCAGTTGAGAAGAGAAATGGGTGAGTTCGAATCCAGATGAGAACATCCACAATGTTGGGTGAGAGATTAGGTCCAGTATGCATGATGTCGTTGAGTGAGTTTCCATTTGTTGTGAGTGCTGAACCGTTGAATACTGCTCTGAGTTTTGTCGTTAAACTATCTTCTCGTAATACTCCATGGTGAGGAAGATAGTAAGATGGTTTGGCGGAGATTTCCTGTTGAGGGATCTGCACCATGTGGCCCAATTTGCAGTATTCATCCATGAAAGCGTAGTACCTATCCTTGTAGATGCTTTCTTGATTGCATTTTGTGAGTATTCTCCTGAGGTACGCTTGAGCTATTCCAAATGAGTTTCCAAGTACGTCTGCAGATTTTGTGAGAGGTAATCTGGCTTGGTAACGTCCATGAGTATCTCTCGTGTGAGTGTCAACAAAGTGTTGTTCACACAATGCTTCTTCCTTGTTGAGTTTGACTGCAGACGCTGGCGGTGGTTCTTCTTGAACCCAAAAGCGTGTGAGTAGTTCCTGCAAATCTTCAGTGTTGAGTGAGGCCGTTGTATGATGGACTACCTTGGATTGCATAGCTGAGTTTGATGGACCTATTAGCAGCCAACCGAAAATTGACAATTGTGCGACAGGTTCAATCGCACTTCTCTTTATTAGGTTCGGTTTGATGATTTGGCCGTAATAGTCCGCTCCGATAAGTACATCTACTGGTTGAGGTTTCCAGAATGTCGGATCAGCCAAGTTGAGGTTCTCTGTATGTTGCCACTGACGTTGCTCACATTCTTCTGATGGTAATAGTGTTGAGACTTGGCGTATAAGATGAGCTGTGATCCGAAACGTGAGATTTTTGTAGATGGTGCGTAAGGTGAGTTGAGCCTTTCCGAGAGTTTTTGTTGATTGCGTGCCGCCAACTCCAAGGATTGGTATAGTTGAGTGTTGCCGCTTAATGTTGAGTAAATCCACAGAATTCTTGGAGATGAATGAGAGTTCCGAGCCTGAGTCAATGAGTATTCTGAATTTATGAGATGTCACCGGTGAGTCGTACCATGCCAATGCAGTTGCAAGTAAAGTGAGTTGAGGAGTTGAGTAATCATGTTGAGTTTGACCGTGATGTAAGATGATTGCGCCGTTGTCCTAATTTTGAGTTGATCCGGATGCTGAGTTGGTTTGAGTTTTCCTTTCAGGGTCTCTTGGCCCATGAATCATGGTGTGATGATTTCCATTGCAATGCCTGCACTTATATTGTGACTTGCAGTTCTTGGCTGAGTGCAGACCGAGGCAGTTATAGCACAGCGGCTTCTCCATTACAAATTTTCTCCGTTGCTTGGTTGAGTGACACGATGCTTGGACTTCCAGTCTTCCTCCAAATTGCTAACCTCGAACACAATTGTATGGTACGATTCATAGATCGACTTGTGAAAGCCTGCCTTGAAGTAGTTGTTGTCTGCGAAGGCTGCTGGACAACTTGTCTCTATGAACGCATGATCCTTTGTGCATAAAGCGTAGAGCTCCTCAGCATCCTGCTTCCAAGCCGTTATCACTGGAAGAGTGGCAGTTTCCTTCCTAATCCTGATGTAAGCAATGATCCGTTCCGGTGAGTCAAGCCGCAGGTACTGGGAGTTCACTTTGCAGAGAAAAGAAGCCGGAATTGACCCTGGAGATTTTGAGCGAGTCCTTATGTGAGTGTCAACGACAGTGAGTCCAGGCATGGTGAGTGGGCGGCTGCCAGTCCACTTCACTGCCCCCTTCGTTGCAGCTGAGGTGGCTGGAGTCGCATCATCCTCCTTCTCCTTCTCGATGACATCCTCCCTTTCAGCAGCGACAGCGCCTGCTTGCTCCGACTCCTTGAGGTCATCCTGGTTTGAGTATGCCATGATGATAATCTGTGATAAATTTCCATAATGAGTGTTTATTCACTGGCTCGAGTCACACCACAGCATGTAAATCCGGCTCGAAGGATCAAATTGTTTGAGTAAGCCATAATTATATGTGAGTAAACATGCTGTGGGCGTTGAAATAAATTTAATTCACACACAGAAGTAAATTGAAAGTAGAAATTATATTCACAAAAGTCACTTCTTAAATAAATTACAAATTTGGTTCATAAATACATTTCAACGTCGACTAATAAATTCAAAATCTGTTCAATAATTAACATAAATTACAAAGGGAGTTTAAATTACATTTATTTGAACAAGTTGTAGGTGAGTAGTGTGTCAGCAATTCCAAAATATGAGTGCTGTCAATAGTGGAGTAGTAGTCTCTCACTAGAGACAACTAACCTGTGATATTTGAGTATGTCTTCGAGTGTAATGAGATTGTCCGTTGAGAGTTCCTTGAGTTTTTCCTTAAATTCTCTCCTGGGCTCACGCACAATGAAGCTGTCAAAAATGAGGAATGGCAAACAATTGTAATTGAATTGCTGCGTTGTGTTTTGCTAATTCACACATGTTCACTGTTACACTTGCCGCCTGTGCCAACACGTGGTTAGCAACATAACCTCTAGTATGGTGAGAGTTTTTACCTTGCAATAGAGTCGATTTTACTAATTGTCGTTGCACCTTGAGTATTGTGTGAGTGAGGAGTGATGTGAGTTTTCAGTGAGAGATTGAGTAGAGCCTGTTTGAGTTGATCCAGTGTTGAGTTGAGCCAGTGAAAAACTTGAGAACAATCGATGAGATTTTGCAGGTGCGCAGCGGAGAGATGCTCCTCGTGGCACGGCTGATGAAAAAGAGAGCGAGGCCTTGATCCACTTCCTTCTTCTTGGTCTTGACGATTCACTTCGCGAATCAAACTAATTCCTCTCACATTTACATGTGAGAGCGCGAGAGAGACCGAAATAGCACGAATATACCTTGTTAATCAGTGTAGCGTCCCGGCTGTTCCGCCGGGAGGCCGCGAGGTGCTGCCGTGCCGTGGCAGCGCCGTGAGTCGTGCCGAGCTGAGTGTAACCGCGGGAATTCAAATTATTGAATTCCCAAACAAATTGTTTAAACAAAAAAACAAGAAAATTCTTTTTTGCTATCCAAGTATTTTTTTCCTGAAAATTTACGCTATTCTGAGAAGAAAAAGTCCTTAGGTCCACCTCCGAAAAATGCAAATTCAAAAAGTTATGATTTTTTTAAATTTTAACTTTCTATTTTTGAGCAATTTTAGCCGCAATTCCTTTTTAATTGCATTTATATCGTTAAAAAAAATTTTAGTTTATATGACATCTCTTTATACTTTAATTAACAATTTAAATATCTAAGCAGCATATTTTTTCTCAGTTAATAAATAATGTTTAATAATAGGCATATAAAATAACAAATAATTTATTCAAACTTGTTTCTGCAGCTATTTAGTTTTTTACATGCACAAAATGATATGCATGATATTTTAGCGTTTACACAACAGCATGTAGTTCTGGTACATGCTTTACATCTACAGTTTGCCACTAATTCTTCGAGTGGAGGTAACAAAGTAAAAATTTTCTGAGGTAGTAGCATACCATCTTGTTCTTTATACCCAAATAACCGGGTATCAAGCTTTTGTGTACTACTGTTTAAACAATTGAGCTGTAAGTGCGTGATATAAAATGCTCTCAGTATGTGCAATCGGATTGATGCAGTAGTTGGTGGCAAAATGGCAATATCATTCTTAGTAGAATGGTGGTATTGAAAACTGCGAAGTTCGTTGAAAGATTTACAAGTGCTATCTTTTTGCATTACTTGAATCAAGTATAATTCCGCTTGTTCACTACAATGGTTTATAAAGTCATCTGAATCACCTAAAAAATATATTTATTTAAGTGGACTGTAAAATATTAATGTAACAAAAATTAAGAAAAAAACAGAATAAAGAATTAAACGTATTTTTCATAGTATATCTATGTACATTCTATTCATAATAACATGACAATTCAAATAAAAATTTATAGATAAGTGTAATTGAAATTAATAGTTTACCTCGACCAAAATCAAGAAGGTATTTTTCAGGGCTAGCACTTACAGCACCATGTTTTGTGCCGACTTTGCTCGTGTAGTCGGCACCTGTAAGGTGATGAGCAGCAACGATGCTATGACAAATCTCGATGCCTAGTTTTCTTGCCATGGTGTGCACTGGGATGTTTCTAATACTGCCTTTTATATTCACATGTAGCCATAATTCCTACAAACATTTATATTTTATAATAATAAGCAGATGTATACTTTCTTTATAACAATTTTATCATTGAACTGACCATTAGACCGCATTTCATAAAAGTTTTGAAAAAATTAAGGGCTAATATTAATACGTCAGTGTCGCATGACATCAGAATAATTTTTTTTATACCCTGATTACAAGAATCAAAAATATGTGGCATCATTTTAACATCAGCTTCTTCTAAATCGAATCGCTGAAGTACATCTGTTTCTGGATTTGATCTTGTTGACATACATTTTTCATCTTTGATTGTACTGAAAATAATTTTGCTTCCTGGCCATAAAACGTGATAGTGCTTTAAAATATATTGTTTCAGAAATAGCTGAAGCTTCTCTTTATTATTCGATAAAGGCCAAAACTTTTCTTCTTGAGTAGGTAAACGGGTATCCTCTTTAATTTCAAAGAGTGATATCGTTTCTTTTCGTCCCCGACGCATCCGTTTGGAAGATTTGGGCGAGTAATCGAAGTAGTCGTCAAAAACGAAATCCATTCTTATTATTTGCCCATAACAATTAATTTGTACTACACGGCGACAAAATAAATCAGCAAAGTCTCCAAAAGTTTTTAAATTTTTCCACCTTATTGTTCGACAAATTAACATAACATCTACTAGAACACTCGTAGGTGATCCGGATATTTCATAATCAACTTGAGTGTCGAGTACTTTTTCGAGATGTGAGTTAACTGGCTTTTATTTTTCATCTTTTTTAACAATCCATCATCATCGAATAAAACATTTTGTGAAATTAATTCATATTCTAATAACTTTGAAATGTCATATTGCCGTTCTCTTGCCATGTCAATTATTTTAGACGCTTGATTAATAGACTTCTTTGAATCGATAATTGATTTTTTTTTCTCTTTATTGACTACAGTTTTGAAAGAAGAAAAATTGATCCGACTTATGGTTGCTGAAAGTGGAACTATTTTATCGACAAATCGTTCTTGTCTATAATTATTGTAGATATTACTACCAATTTCGAATATATTTAAGAGTGACGTTGCTACTTCGTCGTCAACTAATTTTTCAGTAGCTATGTCTCTTAGAGGTTCATTTCCTGGACTAAAAGGATTAACATGTTGAGCAATATAATCTATAACGCTACAGACAGATTCTTCAACTGAGTTGGTCTTAGATGGGCTAAAATCGTGATGTACGTTTAATTCTTCATTTTCGTTTTTCACTCGAGTTAAGTCTCTGTAAAAATTAGCAATAGCAACTAATTCATGAAATGTCATGTCCCATGCAGCTACAGCCAGTTTTTTATTTGTTGAACCTATTATGCCGGCAGTACTTTTTCCTGATCTATTTATCGTCTGCTCCAATGCCTGGTCAGTAGCTACGGAAGTAAAAGGTATTGACGATTGCCTTACGGTAAACCGACCTTTCACAAATTCTTTCTTAACCTCTGGCATTTCATTATTTAATTTTAAAACATCCTCTAAATACAAACCACTCCACCTAGCGTAGTTGACACGATCCATCACCTGAAACAGTGGTTGTAGTTTTTGAACGGTTTTCACGTGTAATGCCCAATTTCCTTCCCTATCTGCTCGAAGTAAGTCGCGAGCAAGGTCAAGAATTACAAGTACAATATTCCAGTATTTAAAAAGAGGCGATTCTTTGGATCTATTTTGAACGAATTCATTAAAATCATTGCTTAAATTTTGTGAAGATTCATTGAAGAGTTCAAAGACTCTCTTCGCTTCACTAAAATTTTTTTCGCTTATCGCATTTCGCAGTATTTCGAGTAATTGCAATTCGTTTTCGTAGATTTCTAATCTAGTTTTTGTAAAGAAAGCTTTCAATTGCAAGCGAGTCAAAGCTTCGCTGAGTATAAAATAACCTTTTACCGATCTACTGTAATGAGACCCCTTTAATACTTGATCAGTAACATTAATGCCGAATAAGCCGATTTCTATGAATATATTTTCGATGCCACTTCCTTTTAAAAATTTCCCTAAGCATCCAAATACCACCTTTGTCATATGAAATCCTCCTAATATTAAGACAAGAGAATTCATTTCTTGTTCTTCTATCAATTTTATATGACGTGCTATTTTATACACGCCCTCATCACATGTGATAGGTAAAAAATTTTGATCAAGTTGTTGTAAAATTTCTTTGAAATTACACATTGCTGTGTATACAGTATCATATTCAGTGACTGGATAAGGTAGGACAGGCAAAAACCCTGTGCACTGAGTTGGTCGATCGTCACTTCTAAATACAGAGTTAAATGCCGACCAAGATGGGATAATCTGTTCTTCATCGCAACATAATTTCAAATCATCTGTAAGGTCGTCAAATTTCATTCTACATAAATGCCAAGCTAGATCGTCTGAGGTTATACTACGGTTGTACATAACAGGAGTAATTACATTTTCTTCTGTGTAAAGGGAATAATTTAATGACAAATTTACTTCTTTTGAAGGTTTGTTAAAAAATTTTTTTTCCTGGCATTTTAAAGGTTTATTAAATGATTTCGTACTGTTGTGATCTGTTTTCAATATTTGAGGTTTACTATTACACTCGGCTGTTCGATTTTGAAACAATACCATCACGGTATCATGGGTTCCGTTCAAGCCGGAAAGACTGTTTTCCTCGTGGTCAAAATTATCAAAAGCAGCTGTAGTAAACTCATGAACGTTAAAATGACTCGGTAAAGGTGTCAACGATTCCGCAGATCTTGCAGTGTAAGAAGCCATTGTATTTTTATATCTTTGTACTTCATCATAGGAAATTGATAAACCACTATGATTTAAGCTTGTAAGAACAAGTTTACTTTTTGTGGTGTGATATATAGATAAGCCTGTTAAAATATGAAATGGAGTTCTTTTGCGTCCGTCATTCATAATATAAAATATTATTTGAAAAAGAGATTTGATTTTTAGTGCTTTTCCATCAAAATTAGTATTAGATGTATCGATGAGACATTGCAATCGTGCAGGATTAATATTAAATAACGTTGAGAAAAAATCTATTACTAGAGGTGGCATTTGCATATTATTCCACGATAATCTTAAGTCACTTTCATCGCAATATTTATTTTCTAAATTAAAATCTACATTATCTAAAGATTCTTTCAATGTTCGTGCACATTTTTTCATATCTGAAAATGATCTAATCGAATGAATCATATCAGAAGTTGTTATCTTAGAATGGTATACAAGTACCGATTTGTTACGCTGCCGAGGATAAACGAAATTAATATCTTCTCCAAAATATTCAATTAATACATTTTTAGTAAAACGATTGTTAAAATTATCATGGAATTGGTATTTTTCTTTTATTGCAGATGTTAAGGTACTTAATTCAAAAGCCTCGCCTTGCAAAAAGTTCGGAAGTTTTGATTGCATGTATTCAATAACAGCTGATCTTTCGTCAATAACATTTGTAGGGCTTTCTGTGTTCATATTAATTGCAATATCATATGTAAGATTTTCATTTTCAATATTCTCTTCAATAGCAGATTCTTGAGGAATAGAGGATTTCTTTTGACTGTATGTTAGTTCATATTGTCTTAAACACAATTTATGATAATAGGTACCTGTAGATATTATTTCTTCAGGGGAATGTACGAGTAAACGATTGAAAACTTCGTCTTGAGATTCGTTAGCAATGTTGAGAAAAGACGAAGCGCGCTTCAAATCACATATACGTGATTTTTTTGTGTCAGTTCCTTTTTTAATTTTATTGCAAATAATACAGATAACTTGAGTCATTCGCAAATCATCATTCGTCTTATTTTTCTGCGTTACAGTTTTTGTTCGTTTAGAACGAATGTTATTCTTAAGAGTATTGTTGGAATTTTCTAAAGACGTAGGTTCATTATTTTCTAAACGAAATTTTGTATACTTTTTATAACAACTGTACGTCATATGATATTTGAAAGTAGCTGGAAAATTGATTAATACTGCTATAATATATACTAAACGAATTTTTACTTTTCGATAAATATTAACACGAATTTACCTCTGCAAATACTTCTCTTAGATATATTTACAAAGATATCAAAATAAATAGATTATTTTACAAACCGCTGGCCACGGCCTCAGAATTAAAATGTATTTTTTGGATACTTACTTTTGTCCTCAAGTACCACCAAACGAGAATAAACATCATCCTTCCTCTGTTATGCAGCTGACCAAACTCTTTCGCGACCTGTATCTCCACCTACTAAATTATATATATCTTTCTTCTGACAAATGATGCATCGATCAGTAAAATTAGTTTGATCAGACAATCGGATTTTTTGTTCCATTTTTACAACAGTCGTACGGTTGAATGCATACAACACGTGTACGCCGTCGTAAGCCGTAATGTAAACAAACAAGTGACAGCTCGCCACACAAACTATACAAAAAACATTACCGACCGCGCGAAAACTCCCAGGATAAAATATATTTTTACAATACTGCAACTTCAGCCAGCGGGAAATGTGAATTAAATGAAAATGCAGAATTGCTTAAATTTAAGATTACATAAAAAATTGGTATGTATTTATTAATTAATATATATTTACAATTTACAATAAATAAAGTGTATATAAATAGGATTAATTATTATAGATATAAAAAGCCATCAATTTAAAATACGTAAAAAATTACTTTTCCAATAAAATATGCAAAATTGCATTATTCAATTGTTTGTATATTATTTCGATAAAAATTAAAATAGCATTAAGTTGCCAATAAATCGAAATCGAAAAATTTAAAAAAAAATTAAAAAAAAAATTTCTTTTGAATAAAAGAAATCGCATATTTCGAGAATTGTTTATAACTAAAATACATAGTTAACTGAGAAAAAATATGCTGCTTAGATATTTGAATTGTTAATTACAGTATAAAGAGATGTCATATAAATTAACATTTTTTTTAATGATATAAATGCAATTAAAATGGAATTGCGGCTAAAATTGCTCAAAAATAGAAAGTTAAAATTTTAAAAAATCATAACTTTTTGAATATGCATTTTTCGTAGGTGGACCTAAGGACTTTTTCTTCTCAGAATAGCGTAAATTCTCAGGAAAAAAATACTTGGATAGCAAAAAAGAATTTTCTTGTTTTTTTTTTGTTTAAACAATTGTTGTTTAAACAATGTTGCACCATGTTTACTTAAAAAAAATCTTATGTTTCGAATTCTGTAAACCTAAATATGAAAGAAGGTATGAACGTAACGAGCCAGAAAAGCGAAAAATTTTCTTAAAAACAAAAATAATCGTGTAGTTTATAAGTAACATCACGTTTAAATTGGCATAAATGTACATTAATAAAACATATTGTTAATCGATAAAAATAATGCTTTCTCGGCATTAAAATGTTCATTCAAGGTTCAAAGATGAGATACCAATTTGAATTTTTGAGAAATACTCATTTGTATTAATTTTACAACTGGTTAAAGTTGTTAAAAAATGGAAAAATGGCAACTTCAAAAAATCATAACTTTTTGAATTTGCATTTTTCGGAGGTGGACCTAAGGACCTTTCCTTATCAAAATAGCGTAAATATTCAGAAAAAAATACGCGAATGTTAAAAAACCATTATTTCATTATTTGTTAAAACAATGGTTGTTTAAACAATGATGTACCACTTTTATAAAAAAAAGACCTCCGGATTCGGATTCTGCGGGCCAAAATACGTAAGGAACACCTTCTTTTACCCCGGGAATGTTCATTGCATACGGGACCGTACCCAGCGTCAGGACTACTTAGGTATTGCTATGAATTTTATGACGGATTATCAAATCTAACGAGAAAACAAGCCCAGAAAAAAATTACGAACAAAATCGAATCCCCGGATCACCGCCAAATGCACGATTATAGGGGGGTTGAAGGCGAAAAAAAAATCTCACTTCGTTGCTTTAGGTATTGCTATTAATTTTATTGCGTATTATCAAATCTAACGATAAAATAGACCTGGAAAAAAATTACGGACAAAATCGATTCCCCGGAACACCCCCAAATGGACGATTATATGGGGGTTGAAGGCGAAAAAAAAATGTCACTTCGTTGCTTTAGGTTTTGCTATTAATTTTATGGCGGATTATCAAATCTAACGATAAAATAGACCTAGAAAAAAATTACGAACAAAATCGACTCCCCGGAACACCCACAAATGGACGATTATAGGGGGGTTGAAGGCGAAAAAAAATCTCATTTCGTTGCTTTAGGTATTGCTATTAATTTCATGACGGATTATCAAATCTAACGATAAAACAAGCCCAGAAAAAAATTACGAACAAAATCGATTCCCCGTAACACCCACAAATGGACGATTATATGGGGGTTTAAAGCGAAAAAGAAATCTCACTTCGCTGTTTTAGGTATTGCTATTAATTTTATGACGGATTATCAAATTTAACGATAAAATAGACCTAGAAAAAAATTACGAACAAAATCGATTCCCCGGAACACCCCTAAATGGCCGATTATAGGGGGGTTGAAGGCGAAAAAAATCTCACTTCGTTGCTTTAGGGATTCCTATTTATTTTATTGCGGATTATCAAATCTAACCATAAAATAGACCTAGAAAAAAATTACGAACAAAATCGATTCCCCGGAACACCCCTAAATGGCCGGTTACAGAGGGGTTGAAAGGGAAAAAAAAATCTCACATCGTTGCTTTAGGTATTGCTATTCACTTTATAACAGATTATCAAATCTAACGATAAAACAAGCCCAGAAAATAATTACGAACGAAATCGATTCCCCGGAACACCCCTAAATGGCCGATTATAGGGGGGTTGAAGGCGAAAAAAAAAAATCTCACTTCGTTGCTTTAGGTATTGATATTAATTTTATGACGGATTATCAAATCTAACGATAAAAGAAGCCCAGAAAAAAATTATGTAGAAAATCGATTCCCCAGAACACCCCCAAATGGACGATTGTATGGAGGCCCAAGGCAAAAAAATCTCATTTCGTTGCTTTAGGTATTGCTATTGATTTTATTGCGGATTATCAAATCTAACGATAAAACAAGCCCAGAAAAAGTTACGAAAAAATCGATTCCCCGGATCACCGCCAAATGGACGATTATAGGGGGGTTGAAGACGAAAAAAAAATCTCACTTTGTTGCTTTCGGCATTGCTATTAATTTTATGACGGATTATCAAATCTAATGATAAAAGAAGCCCAGAAAAAAATTACGAACGAAATCGATTCCCCGGAACACCCCTAAATGAACGATTATAGGGAGGCTGAAGGCGAAAAAAAAATCTCACTTCGTTGCTTTAGGTATTGCTATTAATTTTGTGATGGATAACCAAATTTAACGATAAAATAGACCTAGAAAAAAATTACGAACAAAATCGATTCCCCGGAACAGGCCCAAATGGAAGATTATAGGGGGGCTGAAGGCAAAAAAAATCTCACTTCGTTGCTTTAGGTATTCCTATTAATTTTATTGCGTATCATCAGATCCGACGATAAAATAGACCTAGAAAAAAATTAAGAACAAAATCGATTCCCCGGATCACCGCCAAATGGACGATTATAGGGGGGCTGAAGGCAAACAAAAAATTTCATTTCGTGGCTTTAGTATTTGCTATTAATTTTATGACGGATTATCAAATTTAACGATAAAATAGACCTAGAAAATAATTACGAACAAAATCGATTCCCCGGAACAGAACCAAATGGACGATTATAGGGGGGCTGAAGGCAAAAAAAATCTCACTTAGTTGCTTTAGGTATTGCTATTAATTTTATGACGGATTATCAAATTTAACGATAAAATAGACCTAGAAAAAAATTACGAACAAAATCGATTCCCCGGAACACCCCAAAATGGCCGATTATAGGGGGGCTGAAGGCAAAAAAAATCTCACTTCGTTGCTTTAGGTATTGCTATTAATTTGATCGCGTATTATCAAATCTAACGATAAAATACACCTAGAAAAAAATTACGGACAAAATCGATTCCCCGGAACACCCCCAAATGAACGATTATATGTGGGTTGTAGGCGAGAAAAAAATCTCTCTTCGTTGCTTTAGGTTTTGCTATTAATTTTATGGCGGATTATCAAATCTAACAATAAAATAGACCTAGAAAAAAATTACGAACAAAATCGATTCCCCGGAACACCCTCAAATGGACGATTATAGGGGGGTTGGATGAGAAAAAAAAATCTCATTTCGTTGCTTTAGGTATTGCTATTCATTTTATGACGGATTATCAAATCTAACGATAAAACAAGCCCAGAGAAAAATTACGAACCAAATCGATTCCCCGGAACACCCCCAAATGGACGATTATATGGGGGTTTAAAGCGAAAAAGAAATCTCACTTCGCTGCTTTAGGTATTGCTATTAGTTTTATGACGGATCATCAAATTTAACGATAAAATAGATCTAGAAAAAAACTACGAACAAAATCGATTCCCCGGAACACCCCTAAATGGCCGATTATAGGGAGGTTGACGGCGAAAAAAATCTCACTTCGTTGCTTTAGGTATTGCCATTAATTTTATGACGGGTTATCAAATTTAACGATAAAACAAGCCCAGAAAAAAATTACGAACAAAATCGATTCCCCGGAACACCCCCAAATGGACGATTATAGGTGGGTTGAAGACGAATAAAAAAATCTCATTTCGTTGCTTTAGGGATTCCTATTTATTTTATTGCGGATTATCAAATCTAACCATAAAATAGACCTAGAAAAAAATTACGAACAAAATCGATTCTCCGGAACATCCCTAAATGGCCGGTTATAGGGGGGTTGAATGGAAAAAGAAGCTCACATCGTTGCTTTAGGTATTGCTATTCATTTTATGACGGATTATAAAATCTAACGATAAAACAGGCCCAGAAAAAAATTACGAACAAAATGGATTCCCCGGAACACCCCCAAATCGACGATTATACGTGGGTTGAAGGCGAAAAAAAATCTCACTTCGTTGCTTTAGAGATTCCTATTAATTTTATTGCGGATTATCAGATCTAACCATTAAATAGACATAGAAAAAAATTACGAACAAAATCGATTCCCCGGAACACCCCTAAATGGCCGATTATAGGGGGGTTGAAGGCGAAAAAAAAAATCTCACTTCGTTGCTTTAGGTATTGATATTAATTTTATGACGGATTATCAAATCTAACGATAAAAGAAGCCAGAAAAAAATTACGTAGAAAATCGATTCCCCAGAACACCCCCAAATGGACGATTGTATGGTGGCTGAAGGCAAAAAAATCTCATTTCGTTGCTTTAGGTATTGCTATTGATTTTATTGCGGATTATCAAATCTAACGATAAATCAAGCCCAGAAAAAAGTTACGAACAAAATCGATTCCCCGGATCACCGCCAAATGGACGATTATATGGGGGTTGAAGGCGAAAAAAAAATCTCACTTCGTTGCTTTCGACATTGCTATTAATTTTATGACGTATTATCAAATCTAACGATAAAAGAAGCCCAGATAAAAATTACGAACGAAATCGATTCCCCGGAACACCCCTAAATGAACGATAATAGGGAGGCTGAAGGCGAAAAAAAAATCTCCCTTCGTTGCTTTAGGTATTGCTATTAATTTTATGATGGATTACCAAATTTAACGATAAAATAGACCTAGAAAAAAATTACGAACAAAATCGATTCCCCGGAACAGCCCCAAATGGACGATTATAGGGGGGCTGAAGGCAAAAAAAATCTCATTTCGTTGCTTTAGGTATTGCTATTAATTTCATGACGGATTATCAAATCTAACGATAAAACAAGCCCAGAAAAAAATTACGAACAAAATCAATTCCCCGGAACACCCCCAAATGGACGATTATAGGTGGGTTGAAGACGAATAAAAAAATCTCATTTCGTTGCTTTAGGGATTCCTATTTATTTTATTGCGGATTATCAAATCTAACCATAAAATAGACCTAGAAAAAAATTACGAACAAAATCGATTCTCCGGAACATCCCTAAATGGCCGGTTATAGGGGGGTTGAATGGGAAAAAAAAGCTGACATCGTTGCTTTAGGTATTGCTATTCATTTTATGACGGATTATAAAATCTAACGATAAAACAAGCCCAGAAAAAAATGACGAACAAAATCGATTCCCCGGAACATCCCCAAATGGACGATTATAGGGCGGGGCTGAATGCAAAAAAAAATCTCAGTTGGTTGCTTTAGGTATTACTATCAATTTTATTGAGTATTATCAAATCTAACGATAAAATAGACCTAGAAAAAATTACGAACAAAATCGACTCCTCGGAACACCCCCAAATGGACGATTATAAGGGGGTTGAAGGCGATAAAAAAATCTCACTTCGTTGCCTTAGGTATTGCTATGAATTTTATGATGGATTATGAAATCTAACGATAAAACAAGCCCAGAAAAACATTACGAACAAAATGGATTCCCCGGAACACCCCCAAATGGACGATTATATGGGGGTTTAAAGCGAAAAAAAATCTCACTTCGTTGCTTTAGGATTTGCTATTAATTTTATGACGGATTATCAAATTTAACGATATAATAGATCTAGAAAATAATTACGAACAAAATCGATTCCCCGGAACAGATCCAAATGGACGATTATAGGGGGGCTGAAGGCAAAAAAAATCTGACTTAGTTGCTTTAGGTATTGCTATTATTTTTATTGCGTATTATAAATTCTGACGGTAGAATAGACCTAGAAAAAAGTTACGAAGAAAATCGATTCCCCGGATCACCGCCAAATGCACGATTATAGGGGGGTTGAAGGCGAAAAAAAAATCTCACTTCGTTGCTTTAGGTATTGCCATTAATTTTATGACGGGTTATCAAATTTAACGATAAAACAAGCCCAGAACAAAATTACGAACAAAATCGATTCCCCGGTACACCCCCAAATGGACGATTATATGTGGGTTGAAGACGAACAAAAAAATCTCACTTCGTTGCTTTAGGGATTCCTATTTATTTTATTGCGGATTATCAAATCTAACCATAAAATAGACCTAGAAAAAAGTTACGAAGAAAATCGATTCCCCGGATCACCGCCAAATGCAAGATTATAGGGGGGTTGAAGGCGAAAAAAAAATCTCACTTCGTTGCTTTAGGTATTGCTATTAATTTTATGACGGATTATCAAATTTAACTATAAAATAGACCTAGAAAAAAATTACGAACAAATCGATTCCCCGGAACACCCCAAAATGGACGATTATTGGGGGGCTGAAGGCAAAAATAAATCTCACTTCGTTGCTTTAGGTATTCCTATTAATTTTATTGCGTATCATCAGATCTGACGATAAAATAGACCTAGAAAAACATTAAGAACAAAATCGATTCCCCGGATCACCGCCCAATGGACGATTATAGGGGGGCTGAAGGCAAACAAAAAATCTCATTTGTTGCTTTAGGTATTGCTATTAATTTTATGACGGATTATCAAATTTAACGATAAAACAAGCCCATAAAAAAATGACGAACAAAATCGATTCGCCGGAACATCCCCAAATGGACGATTATAGGGGGGGGGGGGGGGCTGAATGCAAAAAAAATTCTCATTTGGTTGCTTTAGGTACTGCTATCAATTTTATTGAGTATTATCAAATCTAACGATAAAATAGACGTAGAAAGAAATTACGAACAAAATCGACTCCTCCGAACACCCCCAAATGGACGATTATAAGGGGGTTGAAGGCGAAAAAAAAATCTCACTTCGTTGCCTTAGGTATTGCTATGAATTTTATGATGGATTATGAAATCTAACGATAAAACAAGCCCAGAAAAACATTACGAACAAAATGGATTCCCCGGAACACCCCCAAATGGACGATTATATGGGGGTTTAAAGCGAAAAAAAATCTCACTTCGTTGCTTTAGGATTTGCTATTAATTTTATAACGGATTATCAAATTTAACGATATAATAGATCTAGAAAATAATTACGAACAAAATCGATTCCCCGGAACAGAACCAAATGGACGATTATAGGGGGGCTGAAGGCAAAAAAAATCTGACTTAGTTGCTTTAGGTATTGCTATTATTTTTATTGCGTATTATAAATTCTGACGGTAGAATAGACCTAGAAAAAAGTTACGAAGAAAATCGATTCCCCGGATCACCGCCAAATGCACGATTATAGGGGGGTTGAAGGCGAAAAAAATCTCACTTCGTTGCTTTAGGTATTGCCATTAATTTTATGACGGGTTATCAAATTTAACGATAAAACAAGCCCAGAAAAAAATTACGAACAAAATCGATTCCCCGGTACACCCCCAAATGGACGATTATAGGTGGGTTGAAGACGAAAAAAAAAATCTCATTTCGTTGCTTTAGGGATTCCAGTTTATTTTATTGCGGATTATCAAATCTAACCATAAAATAGACCTAGAAAAAAATTACGAACAAAATCGATTCCCCGGAACGCCCCTAAATGGCCGGTTATAGGGGGGTTGAATGGGAAAAAAAAATCTCACATCGTTGCTTTAGGTATTGCTATTCATTTTATGACGGATTATCAAATCTAACGATAAAACAAGCCCAGAAAAAAATTACGAACAAAATCGATTCCCCGGAACACCCCCAAATCGACGATTATACGTGGGTTGAAGGCGAAAAAAAAATCTCACTTCGTTGCTTTAGGGATTCCTATTAATTTTATTGCGGATTATCAGATCTAACCATAAAATAGACATAGAAAAAAATTACGAACAAAATCGATTCCCCGGAACACCCCTAAATGGCCGATTATAGGGGGGTTGAAGGCGAAAAAAAAAATCTCACTTCGTTGCTTTAGGTATTGATATTAGTTTTATGACGGATTATCAAATCTAACGATAAAAGAAGCCCAGAAAAAAATTACGTAGAAAATTGATTCCCCAGAACACCCCCAAATGGACGATTGTATGGTGGCTGAAGGCAAAAAAATCTCATTTCGTTGCTTTCGGTATTGCTATTGATTTTATTGCGTATCATCAGATCCGACGATAAAATAGACCTAGAAAAAAATTAAGAACAAAATCGATTCCCCGGATCACCGCCCAATGGACGATTATAGGGGGGCTGAAGGCAAACAAAAAATCTCATTTGTTGCTTTAGGTATTGCTATTAATTTTATGGCGGATTATCAAATCTAACGATAAAAGAAGCCCAGAAAAAAATTACGAACGAAATCGATTCCCCTGAACACCCCTAAATGAACGATAATAGGGAGGCTGAAGGCAAAAAAAAAATCTCACTTCGTTGTTTTAGGTATTGCTATTAATTTTATGATGGATTACCAAATTTAACGATAAAATAGACCTAGAAAGAAATTACGAACAAAATCGATTCCCCGGAACAGCCCCAAATGGACGATTATTGGGGGGCTGAAGGCAAAAAAATCTTACTTCGTTGCTTTAGGTATTCCTATTAATTTTATTGCGTATCATCAGATCCGACGATAAAATAGACCTAGAAAAAAATTAAGAACAAAATCGATTCCCCGGATCACCGCCCAATGGACGATTATAGGGGGGCTGAAGGCAAACAAAAAATCTCATTTGTTGCTTTAGGTATTGCTATTAATTTTATGACGGATTATCAAAGTTAACGATAAAACAAGCCCATAAAAAAATGACGAACAAAAGCGATTCGCCGGAACATCCCCAAATGGACGATTATAGGGGGGGGGGGGGCTGAATGCAAAAAAAATTCTCATTTGGTTGCTTTAGGTATTGCTATCAATTTTATTGAGTATTATCAAATCTAACGATAAAATAGACGTAGAAAGAAATTACGAACAAAATCGACTCCTCCGAACACCCCCAAATGGACGATTATAAGGGGGTTGAAGGCGAAAAAAAAATCTCACTTCGTTGCCTTAGGTATTGCTATGAATTTTATGATGGATTATGAAATCTAACGATAAAACAAGCCCAGAAAAACATTACGAACAAAATGGATTCCCCGGAACACCCCCAAATGGACTATTATATGGGGGTTTAAAGCGATAAAAAATCTCACTTCGTTGCTTTAGGATTTGCTATTAATTTTATGACGGATTATCAAATTTAACGATATAATAGATCTAGAAAATAATTACGAACAAAATCGATTTCCCGGAACAGAACCAAATGGACGATTATAGGGGGGCTGAAGGCAAAAAAAATCTCACTTAGTTGCTTTAGGTATTGCTATTATTTTTATTGCGTATTATGAAATCTGACGGTAGAATAGACCTAGAAAAAGTTACGAAGAAAATCGATTTCCCGGATCACCGCCAAATACACGATTATAGGGGGGTTGAAGGCGAAAAAAAATCTCACTTCGTTGGTTTAGGTATTGCTATTAATTTTATGACGGATTATCAAATTTAACTATAAAATACACCTAGAAAAAAATTACGAACAAATCGATTCCCCGGAACACCCCAAAATGGACGATTGTAGGGGGGCTGAAGGCAAAAAAAAATCTCACTTCGTTGCTTTAGGTATTGCTATTAATTTGATTGCGTATTATCAAATCTAACGATAAAATAGACCTAGGAAAAAATTACGGACAAAATCGATTCCCCGGAACATCCCCAAATGGACGATTATATGGGGGCTGAAGGCGAGAAAAAAATCTCACTTCGTTGCTTTAGGTTTTGCTATTAATTTTATGGGGGATTATCAAATCTAACGATAAAATAGACTTAGAAAAAAATTACGAACAAAATCGACTCCCCGGAACACCGCTAAATGGATGATTATAGGGGGGTTGGATGCGAAAAAAAAATCTCATTTCGTTGCTTTAGGTATTGCTATTAATTTTATGACGGATTATCAAATCTAACGATAAAACAAGCCCAGAGAAAAATTACGAACCAAATGGATTCCCCGGAACACCCCCAATTCGACGATTATAGGTGGTTGAAGGCAAAAAAAAAATCTCATTTCGTTGCTTTGGGAATTGCTACTAATTTTATGGCGGATTATCATATCTAACGATAAAGTAGACCTCGAATAAAATAGCGAACAAAATCGATTCCCCGGAACACCCCCAAATGGACCATTATAGGGGGGTTGAAGGCAAAAAAAAATCTCAATCCTTTGCTTTAGATATTGCTATTAATTTTATGATGGATTATCAAATCTAACGTTAAAACAAGCCCAGATAAAAATTACGAAAAAATCGATTCCCCGGAACACGTCCATATGGACGATTGTAGGGTGGTTGAAGGCGAAAAGAAATCTCACTTCGTTGCTTTAGGTATTGCTATTAATTTTATGGCGGATTATCAAATCTAACGATAAAATATACCTAGGATAAAATTATCTACGAATTCGATTCCAGGGATCACCCTTGAACAGTCGATTATAGGGGGGTAAAAGGCGAAGAAGAATTCTCACATCGTTGCTTTGCGTAATCATATTAATTTAAATAATTTTATAGTACATGAGCTTGATGTTTCCAGAGCTCGACTCGAGCACTTTCATAATTTTTTGCTTCCTCATAGAGGAGGCTTTGTAACGGTGAAAAAACTATAAAAAAAAAATGTTCAAAAAGATGTTTTAAGGCGATATTTTTTGTTTATTAGTTGATTTTGATCATTTTTGTTTTCGTGGGTGTATATGTGTGTGTGTGTGTGTGTGTGTGTGTGTGTGTGTGTGTGTGTGTGTGTGTGTGTGTGTGTGTGTGTGTGTGTGTGTGTATTTGAACTCCGCATATCTTCGAAACGAATCGACCGATGTTCGTCGGGTAAAGCTTATTCTCTTCGTCTGGCGGGAAAAGAAAGGTGCCATGATGGATTTTAGTTTTTATTGATTTTCTTTTGTTTTATAACCAAAAAACGATTCTGAATTTTTAGTTTTTTTGATTTATTCATATCTTACAGTCATTATTACATAATATAATAAACTTATCTTGAAATGTATTTAAATTACTTATATTTTCCTTCTTTAAAATTTAAAATATTTTCACTCTGTCAATTGTTATTAAGGAAAACGTTTTTATATTTCATAAATTATTTTCTCAAAAAATAATTTATTTATCGACTTGAAATAAATAACCAGTTATTACACTAATTGAAGACTATATGTGGTTAAAATTTCAAGAGATTATCTTCATTTGTTTTTTAGAAAAAAATTATTTTAGAAAAAATTTGCGTTTTCGTTGTTGCACGATAACTAGTGCAAAAATTATCCAATCGTTCTGAAATTTGGCGCAGATGTAGCTTTTATATACCTTCAGATCGAATTCGTTGCCCAAAAAAATCGGTCCATTACGAAAAAATATATTTGAGGATAAAAATTTTTTTAAAAAATTTTCGAATCGCGTTTTCTAAAAAAATCCTTGATATAAACTTAAAATTTTAACCACTTATTAAATTTATAGAAGACTATATTTGGTTAAAATTTCAGGAGAATATCTTCATTTGTTATTAGAAAAAAATTATTTTAGGAAAAATTTGCGTTTTCGTTGTCGGACGATAACAAGAGCAAAAATTACCCAATCGTCCTGAAATTTGGCACAGATGCAGCTTTTATATATGTTTAGATCAAGTTCGTTGCCCAAAAAAATCGGTCCATTACGAAAAAAGGTATAACGCACAGTTTAATCTGAATCTGGACCAATGACCTTCTCCTACTTAGTCTAACCGTACAAGATAAAGTATTAAATTTTAAATATTAGAAGTAAAAATTAATTAAAGGGATCAATAAATTAAGTTTGAGGAAGTACCTGCCAATGAATTGGCAGCGGTTTTTTTTTGGATTTCAGTGTTCTATTCGATAAAAAACCGCAGAATAATACAAGAAATGTCAAAAATAACAATTCCCGAACATACCCATACACAAAAGAACTCTTAAATAAGAGATTGAGGCGAAACGTGAGCATACAGCGTATGCGTGAACCTACAGGATTATCTATCGAAAACTCTATCTCCAAAACGAAGTCTTATACCCCGCCAAATTTTTAATATGTTTTCTAGTATAACAATACAAGCTTAAAAAAAATTAACAAGAAAATCTTATGTCCGGAAAACCCCGCTTGAAAGGGGAGATTGGTGCGATACGAGCGCATAGCGAGTATACGTGAACACCTAAAGGATGATCTATCGAAAATTCTATCTCGAAAACGAGATCTTATACCCCACCTAGTTTTTAATATCTTTTTTAGTGTAATAATGCAAGCTTAAAAGAAAATTGGCAGCAAAATTGTATGTCCGGAAAATCCGGCTTTGAAGGGGAGATTGGGGTGATACGAGCGCATACCGAGTATTGTCTTGTAGATGTTTCTACAAAGCTAAATTCCTTTTTTATGTTTTGTCGTTTAAAATAAGGTGTAATTACCGTGAATTCTTAAGCCACAAATTACAACCTGAAGTTTTATCCAGATCTGTGATCCAGACGTGTGAAACTTCCCTCGTGAGTTTCGGACTGTTTTGTCATTATTTATTATTGTTACTTTTATTTTTTTTTATTGAATGACAATCATTTCGAGCTTTGGTTCATTTGCCTGCTATTTTCGAGTTCCCAGAAAGTTAAGAGTTGCTGAGATTTACTCGTATATTAATGTGAATTATTTATAATATGGAGTATATTTAACTATGCACATCCTTTTTTGATGGAAAATGATAAGAAACGGTAATAATTTTTACTTGATGTTTAATTTTGTGGTTTTTATTAAAATCTCTGAAATACTGAAAATTAATATTTTAAAAATTTATAACTCTTTATAACTCTTTGATTTTTTGTAGATGCTGAAAGCATCATTTTAATCTTAAAGTTGCCTTAATTTCCAAGAAAGAATTAATCTGTTCGCAAAAAATGGGTCTGAAGTTGGTGTGTAGCGAAATGAAAAAAAAATTTTTATTTGCTTAATGGTTATATGAATTAATATTAATTTTATATGTAGATTTAGTGTTTTATTGAATAAAATCAATTTATAACAAAGATTTAGATAAAATTTCCATTGCTTAATAACTTTAATTGATTGTAAATAATTATTTCGTTGCACTCCAACGATGCAAACTTCAGACCCATTCCCAAAGACTGTTTTTATTTGTATAAACAAATGCATTTAAATGAAGGTTCTTGTAATTTTGCTAAATTGTAACATATAAATTTAGATTCTACGAATCGAAAACTATAAAAAGCGATGATTAGTTTTTCCAATTGCATCAGCAGGATACTACATGGGCAGACAGAAGCGACAAATTTTCCGACGCTTGGGACATAGAGAATCGCTGTAGAAACTGAAAAACGGCTCGTGAACGGCGCAGAAAATCAGTCCCCGCGCGCTCATATTATAACATTGCATCCAGCGGCATTTCGACGAATCCTTCCGAGCCCCTCCGAGCACTGCCGAAGCGCGTCGGCGTCGCCGATGCAGCATCCGCGCGGCCGCATTATGGTCAAGCGCTTGATGATTCGACCAAACCGAGCTGTTGATCCCCCTCCCCACTCTTCGATGTCCACAGAGGCAGTGTCAAACGTCTAATAGTTCGAGCACATCGTGGATTTACGCGAGCCAGCGGCGGCCAAGCCACACCTTCGCTTTCCCGCGCTCCGCAACGATTCGTGGTACTGATCGAGCGTTGTACACAGTTTGGAGCGTGCACCGCCGACTTTCGTGAGGTGCACCGGCCAAACTCTCTTCTACCGATTCCCCCACTCTGCCTCGACGCAACGCACTGATCGCGCGGTACATCTATATATATATATATATATATATATATATATATATGTCTTCGAGCGTAGCAGTCGCGCGAGCGGCGCGGTCCCTCTTTTGCCGATTCTCTTACTTGCTCCGAATATGGGGGCTTTCATAGCTTGTATAAGGTAAAAGTACCAGTTATGGAACGAATTTGGAGGGGTTTTCAGTTTTTTCATAATCATCGCCTTAAGCCATGTTTCGACCAAAAAATCTTTTTGCTATACCTTAAACATGTCTTTCCGTAAATAAAATCAATTTACTGAATGTGTTTTAATGTTTAAATTTAATTTAATTATATTATATTAAGGGGGTACTACAGTTAACATTTTCTTTTTGATTCACCTAAAAAATAAAAGTTTTGATCAGTAATGATATTTTACTTTTTATATATATTACAAATATAGTTTATTTTTGAGAAAGTAGACCCGACCAGAGATCTGTAAACCCATTTGATCCAAAGATCTTGAGATTTTAAAATCTGTATCCTGCCCTAACCTACAGGCTGAACCATTTGATATTTTTTAACTGGATACGAGCAAAAATCTTTGATTTTTATATCTCCTTTGACTGAAGCTATTCGCATCCCTTAATTTTTCCAATTATTATTTTTAAAGTAAAAAATTTGATTTAAAATCCACCATTTGGAAGGAATTTTTAAAATAATGGTGAATTTTAACAGTATAAAACGTCGCGCGGTACGAAGAAAAGCTAACTTGAAAGTTACAGGCGAGGAAAAGCCAAAAACGCATCTAAGGCGAAGAAAAGCCAGTTTGGGTCTCCCCAGACGAAGAAAAGCCAGTTTGACTTATCTCAGACGAAATAAAGCCAGCTTGCGCCGTCCCTGGACGAAAAATCGCAACTAACGACATTTCGCGCAAGAAAAAAATACAATTATGTTAGCAAAAATACTTTTACGTACGCCTATTGATAAATAATGTTGTATATTTGGGGGGGGGTCCAAAGTTTAGATGACTTACTTGAAAATTGAAGTCAACTATAGACGTGCTCGGTTTCGATATAAGCTACTGCAGATTGTGCAAAATTTCGAAATTCTAAATTACGAAAATCGTATTTTCGAATCTAACAATTCACCTACTGTCCAGAACATCGAATTTCATCAATACGATTTCAAAGCAAATATAACTTGTTTCTCATGATTTATTTCGAAATATGTTTATTGTATCCCTATTAAAATTCTATTAGTGAAATTCGATGTTTTGGACAGTAGGTGAATGGTTACATTCGAAAATATGATTTTCGTAATTTAGAATTTCGAAATTTTGCACAATCTGCAGTAGCTTATATCGAAACCGAGCACGTCTATAGTTGACTTCAGTTTTCAAGTGAGTCGTCTAAACTTTGGACCCCCCCCCAAATATACAACATTATTTATCAATAGGCGTACGTAAAAGTATTTTTGCTAACATAATTGTATTTTTTGTCTTGCGCGAAATGTCGTTAGTTGCGATTTTTCGTCCAGGGACGGCGCAAACTGGCTTTATTTCGTCTGAGATAAGTCAAACTGGCTTTTCTTCGTCTGGGAAGACCCAAACTGGCTCTTCTTCGCCTTAAACACGTTTTTGGCTTTTCTTCGCCTGCAACTTTCAAGTTGGCTTTTCTTCGTACCGCGCGACGTTTTATACTGTTAAAATTCACCATTTTTTAAAAATTCCTTCCAAATGGTGGATTTTAAATCAAATTTATTACTTTAAAAATAATAATTGGAAAAATTAAGCGATGCGAATAGCTTCAGTCAATGGACATATAAAAATCAAAGATTTTGGCCCGTATCCAGTTAAAAAATATCATATGGTTCAGCCTGTAGGTTAGGGCAGGATACAGATTTTAAAATCTCAAGATCTTTGGATCAAATGGGTTTACACATCTCTGGTAGGGTCTACTTCCTCAAAAATAAAGTATATTTGTAATATATATATATATATATATATATATATATATATATATATATATATATATATATATATATATATATATATATAAAAAATAAAATATCATTACTGATCAAAACTTTTATTTTTTAGGTGAATAAAAAAAAAATGTTAACTGTAGTACCCCCTCAATATAATATAATTAAATTAAATTTAAACATTAAAACACATTCAGTAAATTGATTTTATTTACGGAAAGACATTTTTAAGGTATAGCAAAAAGATTTTTTGGTTGAAACATGGTTTAAGGCGATGATTATCAAAAAACTGAAAATCCCTCCAAATTCGTTCCATAACTGGTACTTTTACCTTATACGAGCTATAAAAGTGCCCATACTTGGAGCAAGTTAGAGAATCGGCAAAAGAGGGACCGCGCCGCTCGCGCGACTGCTACGCTCGAAGAAATATATATATATAGATGTACCGCGCGATCAGTGCGTTGCGTCGAGGCGGAGGGGGGGGGGGAGGATCGGCAGAAGACGGTTCGGCCGACGCACCTCACGAAAGTCGGCGGTGCTCGCTCCAAACTGTGTACAATGCGCGATCAGTTCCACGAATCGTTGCGGAGCGGGGGAAAGCGAAGGTGTGGCTTGGCCGCCGCTGGCTCGCGTAAATCCACGATGTGCTCCAACTATTAGACGTTTGACACTGCCTCTGTGGACATCGAAGAGTGGGGAGGGGGATCAACAGCTCGGTTTGGACGAATCCTCAAGCGTTTGACCATAATGCGGCCGCGCGGATGCTGCATCGGCGACGCCGACGCGCCTCGGCAGTGCTCGGAGGGGCTCGGAAGGATTCGTCGATTTACCGCTGGCTGCAATGTTATAATATGAGCGCGCGGGGACTGATTGTCTGCGCCGTTCACGAGCCGTTTTTCAGTTTCTACAGCGATTCTTTATGGCCCAGGCGCCGGAAAATTTGTCGCTTCTGTCTCCCCATGTAGCAACCTGCTGATGCAATTGGAAAAACTAATCATCGCTTTTTATAGTTTTTGATTCGTAGAATCTAAATTTATATGTTACAATTTAACAAAATTGCAAGAAGCTTCATTTAAATGCATTTGTTTATACAAATAAAAACAGTCTTTTGCGAACAGAATAATTCTTTCTTGGAAATTAAGGCAACTTTAAGATTAAAATGATCCTTTCATCATCTACAACAAACTAAAGAGTTATAAAGAGTTATAAATTTTTAAAATATTAATTTTCAGTATTTAAGAGATTTTAATAAAAACCACAAAATTAAACATCAAGTAAAAATTATTACCGTTACTTATCGTTTTCCATCAAAAAAGGATGTGCATAGTTAAGTATACTCTATATTATAAATAATTCACATTATTATACGAGTAAATCCCAGCAACTCTTAACTTATTGGGAACTCGAAAATAGCAGGCAAATGAACCAAAGCTCGAAATGATTGTCATTCAATAAAAAAAAAATAAAAGTAACAATAATAAATAATGACAAATCAGTCCGAAACTCACGAGGGAAGTTTCACACGTCTTGATCAGAGATCTGGATAAAACTTCAGGTTGTAATTTTGTGGCTTAAGAACTTACGGAAATTACACCTTATTTTAAACGACAAAACATAGAAAAGGATTTAGCTTTGTAGAAACATCTACAAGACAATACTCGGTATGCACTCGTATCACCCCAATCTCCCCTTCAAGGCCGGGTTTTCCGGACATACAATTTTGCTGCCAATTTTTTTTTAAGCTTGCATTATTACACTAAAAAAGATATTAAAAATTAGGTGGGGTATAAGATCTCGTTTTCGAGAGAGCATCTTCGATAGATCATCCTTTAGGAGTTCACGTATACTCGGTATGCGCTCGTATCGCACCAATCTCCCCTTCCAAGCAGGGTTTTCCGGACATACGATTTTCTTGTTAATTTTTTTTAAGCTTGTATTGTTATACTAAAATCGTATTAAAAATGTGGCGGGGTATAAGACTTCGTTTTGGAGATAGAGTTTTCGATAGATTATCCTGTATGTTCACGCATACGCTGTATGCTCACGTTTCCCTCAATCTCTTATTTAAGAGTAGTTTTGTGTATGGATATGTTCGAGAATTGTTATTTTCGATATTTCTTGTGTTATTCTGCGGTTTTTATCGAATTGAACGCTGAAAACCAAAAGAAACCGCTGTCAATTCATTGGCACGTAGCTTCCTCAAACTTAATTTATTGATCCCATTAATTAATTTTTACTTGTAATATTAAAAATTTAATACTTTATCTTGTACGGTTAGACTAAGTAGGAGAAGGTCATTGTTCCAGATTCAGCTAAAACTGTGCGTTATAGGACCCCCCCCCCCCCCCCCCGCCGTATATTTGGCTTGTAAATCATGAGTCTGAAGTTTGCAACGTTGGAATGCAACGAAATAAAAAAAATAATTCATTTTACTTCAATTTATACTAATTGATATTAATTTTTCGTGTAGATTTAGTGTTTTATATTATAAAATAACATTATAACAAAGGTATAGAAAAAAGTTCCATTGTTTAATAAGTTTAATCAATGACAAAAAATTATTTCGTTGCCTTCTACGATACAAACTTCACACCCATTGTAAATCTTAATTATTACAATACAATTACTATTAATACTATTAATAAGCGGTTCTAGGAATCCCGAATCAGTGTACTGATAATTCCACTTTTTGTTACCATTGTCTCTGAACATTTGTAAAAAGCACTGAAATAAGTCGTTAAAAAAGGATTGTGTACGCGTAATTGTACATTTATTATACTATACTTACACAGAAAAACTCTTAGGAACGCCAAACGCAATAGCCCCATTCGGCGGCAATTCTGCGTAAAACGCTTGGAAGACTGCGCTCATGCGCGTCTGCAGCTCGGAACCGTTGCTCTTTTTTCGGATATATCTGACAGCGCAGTAAACTTGCGATTGCGAGTACACTATAATTCATGAACGGCGTTGCAGTGCTTTTAACATATGTTCAAAGCCAATGGCAAACCCGGAACAGACTGAATCATGAATCAATGTACTGACTGTCAGTACATTGATTCAAGATTCCTAGTACCACTTACTAATAGTATTAAGAGTAATTTTATTATGACAATTAAAATGTACAAGCATAATACAACATTATTTATCAATACGCGTACGTAAAAGTATTTTCGGTAACAGAATTGAACTTTTTTTCTCGTTCTAAATGTCGGCAGTTGGGATTTTTTGTCCAAACTGGCTTTTTTTTCGTCTGAGACAAGTCAAACTGGATTTCCTTCGTCTGGAAGGACCCAAACTGACTTTTCTTCGCCTTAGACTTGTTTTTGACTTTTCTTCGCCTGTAACTACCAAGTTGGCTTTTCTTCATACCGCGCGACGAAATAGTGCTGGTATAAATTTTTTCTATCATGTATTGTCTAGTCGGGTTCATTTTAGGGATGATTTTGGGGCATAATCACTTCGAAAATAACTTATTTTGCAGTTTATCCATGTTTTATGCATATCTCTAACAAATAACATAAAAAAAACCGAATTGGGAAATTCTCGATATATCGTTCACGATGAACGTTCAGAACATCAAACACATTCATATCGCCTCAATCTCCCCTCCACAACAGTGTTTTCTGGACATGCAATTTTACACTCAATTTTTTTTCAGCTTGTATTATTACACTAAAGAAGATATTAAAAATTAGGCGGGGTATAAGATCCCGTTTTCGAGATAAAATTTTCGATAGACCATCCTTTAGGTGTTCACGTATACTTGCTATGCGCTCGTATAGCCCCAATTCCACTTCCAAGCAGGGTTTTCCGGAGATACGATTTTCTTGTTAATTTTTTCTAAGCTTGTATTATTATGCTAAAAAACATATTGAAAATTTCGCGGGGTATAACACTTCGTTTGCGAAATAGAATTTTCGATATGTCATGGTGTATGTGTTCATGTGTACGATGTATGCGCTCATATCGCCCCAATCTCCCTTTCAAAGCAGAGTTTTCCGGACATACGATATTCTTGTTAATTTTTTTTAAGTTTGTATTATTATAATAAAAAACATATTAAAAATTTGGCGGGGTATAAGATCTCGTTTTCGAGATAACATTTTCGATAGATCATCCTTTAGGTGTTCACGTATACTCGCTATGCGCTCGTATCGCACCAATCTCCCCTTCCAAGCAGGGTTTTCCGGACATACGATTTTCTGGTTTATTTTTTTTAAGCTTGTATTGTTACACTAAAAAACATATTAAAAATTTGGCGGGGTGTAAGACTTCGTTTTGGAGATAGAGTTTTCGATAGAACATTCTGTCGGTTCACGCATACGCTATATGCCAACGTTTCGCCTCAATCTCTTACTTAAGGGTTGATTTGTCTATCGGTATGTTCGGCAATTGTTATTTTCGACATTTCTCGTGTTATTCTGAGGTTTTTTATCGAATAGAACACTGAAATCCAAAAAGAAAAAAATTATGAAAGTGCTAGAGTCGAGCGCTGCCAACTTCAAACTCATGTACTATAAAATTATTTAAATTAATATGAATACCCAAAGCAACGAAGTGAGACTTCTTTTTCGCCTTCCACACCCAATAATCGAATATTCGGGGGATATCCGGGGAATCGATTTATTGGTAATTTTTTTCTAGGTCCACTTTATCGTTAAATTTCATAATCCGCCACATAAAATTAATAGAAATACATAGAACAATCAAGTAAGAAATTTTTTTCGTCTTCAACCCCCCTATAATCGACTGTTCGGAGATGTTCCGGGGAATCAATTTTGTTTGTAATTTTTTTCTATGTCTATTTTATTGTTAGATTTGACAACCCGCCATAAAATTAATAGCAATACCTAAAGCAACGAAGTGAGATGTTTTTTCGCCTTCAACCCCCTTATAATCGTCCATTTGGGGGCGTTCCGGGCAATCGATTCTGTTCGTGATTTTTTTCTAGGTCTATTTTATCGTTAGATTTGATCATCCGCAATAAAATTAATAGCAACACCTAAGGCAACGAAGTGGATTTTTTCTTTGCCTTCAGCCCCCCTATAATCGTCGATTGGGGGTGTTCCGGGGAATCAATTTTGTTCGTATTTTATTCTGGGCTTGTTTTATCGTTAGATTTGATAATCCAACATAAAATTAATAGCAATACCTAAAGCAACGAAGTCAGATTTTTTTCGCCTTCAACCGCACTATAATCGTCCATTTGGGGGTGTTCCGGGTAATCGATTTTGTTCGTAATTTTTTGCTATGTCTGTTTTATCGTTAGATTTGATAACTCGCCATAAAATTAATAGCAATACCTAAAGCAACGAAGTGAGATGCTTTTTTCGCCTTCAACCCCCGTATAATCGTCCATTTGGGGGTGTTCCGGGAAATCGATTCTGTTCGTATTTTATTCTGGGCTTGTTTTATCGTTAGATTTGATCATCCGCAATAAAATTAATAGCAACACCTAAAGCAACGAAATGGATTTTTTCTTTGCCTTCAGCCCCCCTATAATCGTCCATGTGGGGGAGTTCCGGGGAATCGATTTTGTTTGTAATTTTTATCTCGGCTTTTTTTATCGCTTGATTTGATAATCCGTCATAAAATTAATAGCAATACTTAAAGCAACGAAGTGAGATTTTTTTTCGCCTTCAACCGCCCTATAATCGTCCATTTGGGGGTATTCCGGGCTATCGATTTTCTTCGTAATTCTTTTCTGGGCTTGTTTGATCGTTAGATTTGATAATCCGTCATAAAATTAATAGAAATACCTAAAGCAACGAATTGAGATTTTTTTCCGCCTTCAACCCCCCTATAATCGTCCATTTGGGGGTGTTCCGGGCAATCGATATTGATCGTATTTTTTTCTTGACTGGTTTTATCGTTAGTTTTAATAATCCGTCATCAAATTAATAGCAATACATAAAGCAACGAAGTAAGATTTTTTTTTCGCCTTCAACCCCCTTATAATCGTCCATTTGGGGCTGTCCCGGGCTATCGATTTTCTTCGTAATTCTTTTCTGGGCTTGTTTGATCGTTAGATTTGATAATCCGTCATAAAATTAATAGCAATACCTAAAGCAACGAAGCGAGATTTTTTTTTCGCCTTCCACCCCCCTATAATCGTCCATTTGGGCGCGTTCCGGGGAATCGATTTTGTTCGTAATTTTTATTTCTAGGCTTGTTTTATCGTTACATTTGATAATCCGTCATAAAATAAATAGCAATACCTAAAGCAACGAAGTGAGATTCTTTTTTCGCCACCAACGCCCCTATAATCGTCGATTTGGGGGTGTTCCGGGTAATCGATTTCGTTTGTCATTTTTTTCTGAACTTGTTTTATCGTTAGATTTGATAATCCACCATAAAATTAATAGCAATACCTAAAGCAACGATGTGAGATTTTTTTCCGCCTTTAACCCCCTATAATCGTCCATTTGCGGGTGTTCCGGGGAATCGATTTTGTTCGTATTTTTTTCTGCGCTTGTTTTATCGTTAGATTTGATAATCGTCATAAAATTATTAGCAATAACTAAAGCAACGAAGTGAGATTTTTTTATCGTCTTCAACGCCCCTATAATCGTCCATTTGGCAGTTTTCTGGGGAATCGATTTTGCTCGTTATTTTTTTTCTGCTCTTGTTTTATCGTTAGATTTGATAATCCGTCATAAAATTAATAGCAATACCTAAAGCAACGAAGCGAGATTTTTTTTTCGCCTACAACCCCCCTATAATCGTCCATTTGGGCGCGTTCCGGGGAATCGATTTTGTTCGTAATTTTTATTTCTGGGCTTGTTTTATCGCTAGATTTGATAAGCTGTCATAAAATAAATAGCAATACCTAAAGCAACGAAGTGAGATTCTTTTCGCCTTTAACCCCCCTATAATCGTCGATTTGGGAGTGTTCCGGGTAATCGATTTCGTTTGTCATTTTTTTCTGAACTTGTTTTATGGTTAGATTTGATAATCCACCATAAAATTAATAGCAATACCTAAAGCAACGAAGTGAGATTTTTTTTTCGGCTTCAACCCCCCTTTAATCGTCCATTTGGGGGTATTCCGGGGAATTGATTTTGTTCCTAATTTTTTTCTGGTCCTGTTTTATCGTTAATTTTGATAATCCGTCATAAAATTAATAGCAGTACCTAAAGCAACGAAGTGAGATTTTTTTTCGCCTTCAACCCCCCTATAATCGTCCATTTGGGGGTGTTCCGGGAAATCGATTTTGTTCGTTTTTTTTTCTGTGCTTGTTTTATCGTTAGATTTGGTAATCCGTCATAAAATTAGTAGCAATACCTAAAGCAACGAAGTGACATTTTTTTTTGGGCTACAACCCCCCTATAATCGTCGATTTGGGGGTGTTCCGGGGATCGATATCCTTCGTAATTTTTTTTTGAGCTTCTTTTATCGTTAGATTTGATAATCCGCCAAAAAATTAATAGCAATACTTAGAGCAACGAAGTGAGATTTTTTTTTCTCCTTCAACCCCCCTATAATCGTCCATTTGGGGGTGTTCCGGGGAATCGATTTTGTTCGTAATTTTTTTCTAGGTCTATTTCATCGTTAGATTTGATAATCAGCAATAAAATTAATAGCAATACATAAAGCAACGAAGTGAGATTTTTTTTTGCCTTCAGCCCCCCTATAATCGTCCATATGGGGGTGTTCCGGGCAATCGATTTTGTTCGTATTTTTTCCTGGGCTTGTTTTATCGGTAGATTTGATAATCTGTCATAAAATTAATAGCAATACCTAAAGCAAGCAAGTGAGATTTTTTCGCCTTCAACCCCACTGTAATCGTCCATTTGGGGGTATTCCGGGCTATCGATTTTCTTCGTAATTCTTTTCTGGGGTTGTTTGATCGTTAGATTTGATAATCCGTCATAAAATTAATAGCAATACCTAAAGCAACGAAGCGAGATTTTTTTTTCGCCTTCCACCCCCCTATAATCGTCCATTTGGGCGCGTTCCGGGGAATCGATTTTGTTCGTAATTTTTATTTCTAGGCTTGTTTTATCGTTACATTTGATAATCCGTCATAAAATAAATAGCAATACCTAAAGCAACGAAGTGAGATTCTTTTTTCGCCACCAACGCCCCTATAATCGTCGATTTGGGGGTGTTCCGGGTAATCGATTTCGTTTGTCATTTTTTTCTGAACTTGTTTTATCGTTAGATTTGATAATCCACCATAAAATTAATAGCAATACCTAAAGCAACGATGTGAGATTTTTTTCCGCCTTTAACCCCCTATAATCGTCCATTTGCGGGTGTTCCGGGGAATCGATTTTGTTCGTATTTTTTTCTGCGCTTGTTTTATCGTTAGATTTGATAATCGTCATAAAATTATTAGCAATAACTAAAGCAACGAAGTGAGATTTTTTTATCGTCTTCAACGCCCCTATAATCGTCCATTTGGCAGTTTTCTGGGGAATCGATTTTGCTCGTTATTTTTTTTCTGCTCTTGTTTTATCGTTAGATTTGATAATCCGTCATAAAATTAATAGCAATACCTAAAGCAACGAAGCGAGATTTTTTTTTCGCCTTCAACCCCCCTATAATCGTCCATTTGGGCGCGTTCCGGGGAATCGATTTTGTTCGTAATTTTTATTTCTGGGCTTGTTTTATCGCTAGATTTGATAAGCTGTCATAAAATAAATAGCATTACCTAAAGCAACGAAGTGAGATTCTTTTCGCCTTTAACCCCCCTATAATCGTCGATTTGGGGGTGTTCCGGGTAATCGATTTCGTTTGTCATTTTTTTCTGAACTTGTTTTATGGTTAGATTTGATAATCCACCATAAAATTAATAGCAATACCTAAAGCAACGAAGTGAGATTTTTTTTTCGGCTTCAACCCCCCTTTAATCGTCCATTTGGGGGTATTCCGGGGAATTGATTTTGTTCCTAATTTTTTTCTGGTCCTGTTTTATCGTTAATTTTGATAATCCGTCATCAAATTAATAGCAATACATAAAGCAACGAAGTAAGATTTTTTTTTCGCCTTCAACCCCCTTATAATCGTCCATTTGGGGCTGTCCCGGGCTATCGATTTTCTTCGTAATTCTTTTCTGGGCTTGTTTGATCGTTAGATTTGATAATCTGTCATAAAATTAATAGCAATATCTAAAGCAACGAAGTGAGATTTTTTTTCGCCTTCAACCCCCCTATAATGGTCCATTTGGGGGTGTTCTGGGGAATCGATTTTGTTCGTATTTTTTTCTGCTCTTGTTTTATCGCTAGATTTGATAATCCGTCATAAAATTAATAGCAATACCTAAAGCAACGAAGCGAGATTTTTTTTTCGCCTTTAACCCCCCTATAATCGTCCATTTGGGCGCGTTCCGGGGAATCGATTTTGTTCGTAATTTTTATTTCTGGTCTTGTTTTATCGTTAGATTTGATAATCCGTCATAAAATAAATAGCAATACCTAATGCAACGAAGTGAGATTTTTTTTTCGCCTTCAACCCCCCTATAATCGTCGATTTCGGGGTGTTCCGGGGAATCGATTTTATCTCTCATTTTTTTCTGAACTTACTTTATCGTTGGATTTGATAATCCACCATAAAATTAATAGCAATACCTAAAGCAACGAATTGAGATTTTTTTTCCCCTTCAACCCCCCTATAATCGTCCATTTGGGCGTGTTCCGGAGAATCGATATTGATCGTAATTTTTCGCTGGACTGGTTTTATCGTTAGTTTTGATAATCCGTCATAAAATTAATAGCAATACCTAAAGCAACGATGTGAGATTTTTTTTTCGCCTTCAACCCCCCTATAATCGTACATTTGGGGGTGTCCCGAGGAATAGATTTTCTTCGTAATTTTTTTCTGGGCTTATTTTATTGTTAGATTTGATAATCCGTCATTAAATTAATAGCAATACCTAGAACAACGAAGTAAGATTTTTTTTTCGCCTTCAACCCCCCTATAATCGTCCAATTGGAGGTGTCCCGGGGAATCGATTTTGTTCGAATTTTTTTTCTGGGCTTGTTCTATCGTTAGATTTGATAATCGTCATAAAATTAATAGCAATATCTAAAGCAACGAAGTGAGATTTTTTTTTCACCTTCAACCCCCCTATAATCGTCTATTTGGGGGTGTTCCGGGGAATCGATTTTGTTCGTAATTTTTTTCTAGGACTATTTTATCGTTAGATTTGATAATCTGCCATAAAATTAATAGCAATACCTAAAGCAACGATGTGAGAATTTTTTTTCGCCTTCCTCCCCTATATAATCTTCGTTTGGGGGATGAGGGTAGTTTGGTATTTGATGTTTTTTGGTTTTTTATATGTATTTAATCATATTTTGTTGTAAAAAACCGAGTCCAAGTGAAAAAAACCGTTTTTACATAAATCGAATTTTCGTTGGATCCCAACGTTGCAAACTTCAAACACATTTGACAATACAGCTTTGGAATTAGGTGTTCTAATATCTGCTTTGATGTATCGCACATAGAATTTTCCAAATGTACTTTGCCTGTACAATAATTTGCTGTTTCTCTATAGACACTGTCTATTAATTCTAATTTGGAATCTATATAATCGATACTTAAATAGGAGACTACTTTCCATGTACTCTTTTATAATTGTACGGTTTTGACGTAATCATAATAAATTCCTGGTTGATATTCAAATTCCGTCATCTCAAAATCCTTGCTTGAATTTGTAACTGTAGTCATATATGATACCTCCGAGAATGATCTGTTAAAAAATGAAGTAATATAATTATTTGTTTAATTCTGTATAAAGTAATCATAAAGGCTAAAGCCCGATAAGCGGTTTCAGAGGATAATGAATCATTTAAGGGGCTTTTGAGGCCAAAATCAGCTGAAAAAAAAGAAAAATGTAGTTTAAGCTCTATACCATATTATATACTATAAATATATACTATTTCTAATAAAATGGCCCAAGATATAATATCTGTAGCCCTTTTTGCTCAGAGATATATCATTTTCAATTTTTTAGCTTTGGCGTAACTTTTTGAAAAAAGTATTCGAAGGATTTTAATGACACGGAGCCTAGTTTTCTTGAAATTTATGTAGTTATGGCCCGAAGAGTTGGAAGTATGAAATATATTTTATTAAATAATTTTAAAATCTTAAAAACCACAAAAAAGTATAAAAACTGATAAAAGTAAGCAATTAAAAGTGATTTTTAGCATTTGAAAATTATTTAATAAAATATATTTCATATTTCCAACTCTTCAGGCCATAACTACATAAATTTCAAGAAATTTAGGCTCCGTCTCATGAAAATCCTTCGAATACTTTTTCAAAAAGTTACGCCAAAGCCATAAAATTGAAAATGCTTATATCTCTGAGTAAAAAGGGCTACAGATATTATATCTTGGTCGATTTTATTAGAAATAGTGTATATTTATAGTATATAATATGGTATAGAGCTAAAACTACATTTTTCTTTTTTTTCAGATGATTTTGGCCTCAAAAGCCACTAGGTGTAAGACCCCCTTAACCAGGCTTTTTTATATGACACTGACACGACGTTTATCTTCATCTGTTCCGTAAGATAGATCTCTCTAATAAAATACATTTATTGCACGGCGTGACCTAAATTCGCACTTAAGTCACGCCTTTCCGTGACTTAAGTAGTCAATTATGACACCTACTCGCTATGCTCGTGCGCTAACCTCTCGGTGCTATAACGAACTGCTTATGACACGGATAGGCGTGACAGCGGACTTAAGTAAACGTGCTATAAAATATCATACGATACATGTGACTTCAGCGGCCCACAGCACCGCGTGATTAATTACCCTCGCTACGCTCGGGCGCTAACCTCACGCTGTGCAAAAATGGGCCATTTAAGTCGCATGTATCGCAACATACTATTTTTACGTATAGTAAAAATAAAAGAGCATGACTAAATCCAATTCCACGATTAGATTCTAAAAATTCAAGATAGTGATGGTGATGATCAAAAACTATCCTCAATGATTTTTCCATTTGTCGCGTTGTTTTCGACTGAAATTTCGAAAGAATCACGTCAATATAGGCTTTTCTTTTTGAATCAAGCATGCACCAGATTACTAGAGTGCCATTAGAATGAAAGGTCGCAGGAATCGCATTTATTCGCGCACTAAAAAACGCTTATCAATGCATCGTGTTTATTTCAAAAGACATGAAGCTGTTATATTGACGGTTTATTAACCACCACATACATAGTCAAAGAGTATCTGCTAGTGCTAAGGAAATTATTTACAATTCTGATTTTAACTTTGCAATAAATTTTACTAAATGTGGATTTTTCAGACATGAAATATCGTTTTTAAATTTCCGTATATCCGAAAACGGCATTCTTGATATTTCTGATGTTATTAAATTGGAACAGCCAAAGAACAAACAATTGTAACAGATTCTTGGTATATATCATTTTTATCGCGAATTTTACATAAAATGTAACTGCATGAAACCATTCCGGGAGTTATTGAAAAACGAAACTATATGGCACAATCAGAAACAAAACCGCATATACACTTCATAAAAAGAAAATTTTCTAAAATACCGTTATTAGTGGAAAAACCACTATGATTCGTAACAATCGCTCCACTACCGAAATAGTTGATTTTAACTAATGAAATAATGTATATGTACTAATTCTTGATGAACATATAATATTAGTTAAAATTTACTATTTATAATAGTAAAGTTTTGCTATTTCTAAATAGTATAAATGTACAAATAAAATATCGTTTTCGACTAAGAATTAGTGTATAAGCACTATTTTAGTACTTAAAATAAAGCCGTGCTGAAATGCGATTTGTTACACATTTATTTATTAAAGAATGACTTTTCTTATTTCATAAAAAAAAGGTGTCTAGCCCTCTTAAGTATTTAAATTGAGCGAAATTACGTTTTTTTTTAGTTAACATACACTATTAGAGCAGTGAGTGTCCACTATTTCGGAGTGCGTTGGCCTGTTCACTATTTCAGTAGAGCGCGAGTTTTAACTCTTAGATGCTGGACTTCGTACCATTTTATATATATTATATATTTTAAAATAAACCCTAAATTAGAATTAATTCCAAACTTTTGAAACGATTTGTTTTTTAAATGTGAGCAATTTCATCTAGTTCAAAGTCCAATAGATATTATAAAAATCAGCATTCACAATAAAAACGAATCTTTTTCAGTGCGCAACATTTTCATGGAATAAGTTCATAAATAAAATAAATACAAAAAATTATATATTTCTAAAGATTACTTGTGATAAATACATATACATACCTGAATATTATACTCCATTTGAATGTATCCATTGTAAGAAATGTAAAACACTTTTGTGGTATGAGAATCTTGAAAATGAAATTTCCTTTAGAAAATAGAATTGTACTACGGAAAATCTGCTGAAAGACTATTGCACGGCAGAAGCCCCGCTCAATATTTTATACCTGACGCGTGTTCAGGACTGCCTACTACCCCAGTCCACCCAATGGTCTTGTTGGGGATTGGTTCAAACTGTCCACGTGCACGCCTATTATTCATTTTCCGAAATAAAATTAGTTATTCCCTTTTATCCTCCAATATATACTTCCACTATGTTACTACTGTATAAACGCTGTTTATTGTCACGAAAAGTAATAGTATTTTTGCGATAATTAAATTGTACTACATACGACGTAATTATTATTTAAAATTTTATTAGTAACTCGCTGTGCGGGGGTATGTGGGTTTAGGAGCTTGGGGTTTATTGTTTAAACTTTTTATTAGTAACACGCTGTGCACCGAGTATGTGGATTTAGGAGCTTGGGGTTTATTATTTAAAATTTTATTAGCAACTCGCTGTGCGTGGCGTATGTGGGTTTAGGACCTTGGGGTTTATTATATAAAATTTTATTAGTACTCGCTGTGCACGGGGTATGTGTGTTTAGGAGCTTGGGGTTTATTATTTAGACTTTTTTTAGCAACTCGCTGTGCGAGGGGTATGTGGGTTTAGAAGCTTGGGGTTTATTACTTAAAATTTTACTAGTATCTCGCTGTGCGTGTGGTATGTGGGTTTAGGAGCTTAGGGTTTATTATTTCCACCGTTTATTAGCAACTCGCTGTGTGTGGGGTATGTGGGTTAGGAGCTTGGGGTTATTATTTAAACTTTTTATTAGTAACTCGCTGTTCACCGGGTATGTGGATTTAGGAGCTTAGGGTTTATTATTTCCAGTGTTTATTAGCATCTCGCTGTGCGTGGGTTTGGTGGGGTTAGGAGCTTGGTGTTCATTATTAAAATTTTTTATTAGTAACTCGCTGTGCGTGGGGTATGTGGGTTTAGGAGCTTGGGTTCATTATTTAAACTTTTTTTAGCAACTTGCTGTGCAGAGGGCATGTTCGTTTAGGAGCTTGGGGTTTATTGTTTAAACTTTTTATTAGTAACTTGCTGTGCACCGGGTATGTTGGTTAGGAGCTTGGGGTTTATTATTAAAACTTTTTATTACTAACTCGCTGAGCGTAGGGTATGTAGATTTAGGAGCTTAGGGTTTATTATTTAAAATTTTATTAGCATCTCGCTTTGCGTGGGGTACGTGGGTTTAGGAGCTTGAGGATTATTATTTAAACTTTTTTTAGCAAGTCGCTGTGCACGAGGTATGTGGGTTTAGGAGCTTGGGGTTTATAATTTAGCCTTTCTTTAGCAACTCGCTGTGCGTGGGGTTTGTTGGTTTAGGAGCATGGAGTTTATTATAAAAATTTTTTATTACTAACTCGTTGTGCGTAGGGTATGTGGATTTAGGAGCATGGGGTTTATTGTTCAAACTTTTTATTAGTAACTCGCTGTGCACGGGGTACGTGGATTTAGGAGCTTGGGTTTTATTATTCAAAATTTTATTAGTATCTCGCTGTGCGTGTGGTATGTGGGTTTAGGAGCGTGGGGTTTATTATTTAAACTTTTATTTGTACTCGCTGTGCGTGGAGTATGTGGGTTTAGGAGCTTGGGGTTTATTATATAAAATTTTATTTGTACTCGCTGTGCACGGGGTATGTGGGTTTAGGAGCTTGGGGTTTATAATTTAGCCTTCTTTTAGCAACTCGCTGTGCACGGAGTACGTGGGTTTAGGAGCTTGGGTTTTATTATTCAAAATTTTATTAGCATCTCGCTGTGCGTGTGGTACGTGGGTTTAGGAGTGTGGGGTTTATTATTTAAACTTTTATTTGTACTCGCTGTGCGTGGAGTATGTGGGTTTAGGAGCTTGGGGTTTATTATATAAAATTTTATTTGTACTCGCTGTGCACGGGGTATGTGGGTTTAGAAGTTTGAGGTTTATTATTTAAACTTTTTTTAGCAACTCGCTGTGCACGAGGTATGTGGGTTGAGGAGCTTGGGGTTTATAATTTAGCCGTTCTTTAGCAACTCGCTGTGCGTGGGGTTTTTTGGTTTAGGAGCTTGGAGTTTATTATAAAAATTTTTGATTAGTAACTCGTTGTGCGTAGGGTATGTGGATTTAGGAGCTTGGGGTTCATTAATTAAAATTTTATTCGCAACTCGCTGTGCGTGGAGTACGTGAGTTTAGGAGCTTGGGGTTTATTATTTACACTTCTTTTAGCAACTCGGTGTGCGTGGGGTGTGTGGGTTTAGAAGCTTGGTGTTTATTATTTAAAATTTTTTAGCAACTCGCTTTGCGTGGGGTACGTGGGTTTAGGAGCTTGGGATTTATTATTAAAATTTTTTATTACTGACTCGCTGTGCGTGGGGTATTTAGGTTTAGGGGTTTGAGGTTTGTGATTTAAAATTTTATTAGCACCTTGCTGTGCGTGGGATATGTGGGTTTTGGGAGCTTGGGTTTTATTATATAAAATTTTATTAGTACTCGCTGTGCATAGGGTATGTTCGTTTCGGAGCTTGGGGTTTACTGTTTAAACTTTTTATTAGTAACTCGCTGTGCACGGGGTATGTGGGTTAGGAGCCTGGGGTTTATTATTTAATCTTTTTTTAACAACTCGCAGTGCGTGGGATAGGTGGGTTTAGGAGCGTGGGGTTTATTATTTAAACTTTTCTTAGCAACTCGCTGTGCGTGTGGTATACGGGTTAAGGAGTTTGGGGTTTATTGTTTAAACATTTTATTAGTAACTCGCTGTTCACGGGGTATGTGGATTTAAGATCTGAGGGTTTATTATTTCCACTGTTTATTAGCAACTCGCTGTGCGTGGTGTAGGTGGGTTTAAGAGTTTGGGGTTTATTATTAAAATTTTTCTTAGCATCTCGCTGTGCGTGTGGTATACGGGTTTAGGAGTTTGGGATTTATTGTTTAAACATTTTATTAGTAACTCGCTGTGCACGGGGTATGTGCGTTAGGAGCTTGGGATTTATTATTATACTTTTTTTAGCAGCTCGCTGTGCGTGGGGTAGTTGGGTTTAGGAGCGTGGGTTTTATTATTTAAAATTTTATTAGTAACTCGCTGTGCGTTGGGTATGTGGATTTAGGAGTTTGGGGTTTATTGTTTAATCTTTTCATTAGTAACTCGCTGTGCGTGACGTATGTGGGTTTAGGAGGATAGGGTTTATTATTTCCACTGTTTATTAGCAACTCGCTGTGCGTGGGGTAGGTCGGTTTAGGAGCTTGGAGATTATTATTAAAATTTGTTATTAGTAACTCACTGTGCGTGGGGTATGTGGGTTTAGGAGCTTGGGCTTTATGATTTAAAATTTTATTTGCAACTTGCTGTGCGTGGGGTATGTGGGTTAGGAGCTTGGGGTTATTATTTAAACTTTCTTTAGCAACTCGCTGTGCGTGGGGTATGTGGGTTTAGGAGTTTGGTGTTTATTGTTTAAACTTTTTATTAGTAACTCGCTGTGCACCGGGTATGTTGGTTAGGAGCTTGGGGTTTATTATTAAAACTTTTTATTACTAACTCGCTGAGCGTAGGGTATGTAGATTTAGGAGCTTAGGGTTTATTATTTAAAATTTTATTCGCAACTCGTTTTGCGTGGGGTATGTGGGTTTAGGAGCTTGAGGATTATTATTTAAACTTTTTTTAGCAAGTCGCTGTGCACGAGGTATGTGGGTTTAGGAGCTTGGGGTTTATAATTTAGCCTTTCTGTAGCAACTCGCTGTGCGTGGGGTTTGTTGGTTTAGGAGCATGGAGTTTATTATAAAAATTTTTTATTACTAACTCGTTGTGCGTAGGGTATGTGGATTTAGGAGCTTGGGGTTTATTGTTCAAACTTTTTATTAGTAACTCGCTGTGCACGGGGTACGTGGATTTAAGATCTTAGGGTTTATTATTTCCACTGTTTATTAGCAACTCGCTGTGCGTGGTGTAGGTGGGTTTAAGAGCTTGGTGTTTATTATTAAAATATTTTATTAGTAACTCGCTGTGCGTGGGGTATGTGGATTTAGGAGCATGGGGTTTATTGTTCAAACTTTTTATTAGTAACTCGCTGTGCACGGGGTACGTGGATTTAGGAGCTTGGGTTTTATTATTCAAAATTTTATTAGTATCTCGCTGTGCGTGTGGTATGTGGGTTTAGGAGCGTGGGGTTTATTATTTAAACTTTTATTTGTACTCGCTGTGCGTGGAGTATGTGGGTTTAGGAGCTTGGGGTTTATAATTTAGCCTTCTTTTAGCAACTCGCTGTGCACGGAGTACGTGGGTTTAGGAGCTTGGGTTTTATTATTCAAAATTTTATTAGCATCTCGCTGTGCGTGTGGTACGTGGGTTTAGGAGTGTGGGGTTTATTATTTAAACTTTTATTTGTACACGCTGTGCGTGGAGTATGTGGGTTTAGGAGCTTGGGGTTTATTATATAAAATTTTATTTGTACTCGCTGTGCACGGGGTATGTGGGTTTAGAAGTTTGAGGTTTATTATTTAAACTTTTTTTAGCAACTCGCTGTGCACGAGGTATGTGGGTTGAGGAGCTTGGGGTTTATAATTTAGCCGTTCTTTAGCAACTCGCTGTGCGTGGGGTTTTTTGGTTTAGGAGCTTGGAGTTTATTATAAAAATATTTGATTAGTAACTCGTTGTGCGTAGGGTATGTGGATTTAGGAGCTTGGGGTTCATTAATTAAAATTTTATTCGCAACTCGCTGTGCGTGGAGTACGTGAGTTTAGGAGCTTGGGGTTTATTATTTACACTTCTTTTAGCAACTCGGTGTGCGTGGGGTGTGTGGGTTTAGAAGCTTGGTGTTTATTATTTAAAATTTTTTAGCAACTCGCTTTGCGTGGGGTACGTGGGTTTAGGAGCTTGGGATTTATTATTAAAATTTTTTATTACTGACTCGCTGTGCGTGGGGTATTTACGTTTAGGGGTTTGAGGTTTGTGATTTAAAATTTTATTAGCACCTTGCTGTGCGTGGGATATGTGGGTTTTGGGAGCTTGGGTTTTATTATATAAAATTTTATTAGTACTCGCTGTGCATAGGGTATGTTCGTTTCGGAGCTTGGGGTTTACTGTTTAAACTTTTTATTAGTAACTCGCTGTGCACGGGGTATGTGGGTTAGGAGCCTGGGGTTTATTATTTAATCTTTTTTTAACAACTCGCAGTGCGTGGGATAGGTGGGTTTAGGAGCGTGGGGTTTATTATTTAAACTTTTCTTAGCAACTCGCTGTGCGTGTGGTATACGGGTTAAGGAGTTTGGGGTTTATTGTTTAAACATTTTATTAGTAACTCGCTGTTCACGGGGTATGTGGATTTAAGATCTGAGGGTTTATTATTTCCACTGTTTATTAGCAACTCGCTGTGCGTGGTGTAGGTGGGTTTAAGAGTTTGGGGTTTATTATTAAACTTTTCTTAGCATCTCGCTGTGCGTGTGGTATACGGGTTTAGGAGTTTGGGATTTATTGTTTAAACATTTTATTAGTAACTCGCTGTGCACGGGGTATGTGCGTTAGGAGCTTGGGATTTATTATTATACTTTTTTTAGCAGCTCGCTGTGCGTGGGGTAGTTGGGTTTAGGAGCGTGGGTTTTATTATTTAAAATTTTATTAGTAACTCGCTGTGCGTTGGGTATGTGGATTTAGGAGTTTGGGGTTTATTGTTTAATCTTTTCATTAGTAACTCGCTGTGCGTGACGTATGTGGGTTTAGGAGGATAGGGTTTATTATTTCCACTGTTTATTAGCAACTCGCTGTGCGTGGGGTAGGTCGGTTTAGGAGCTTGGAGATTATTATTAAAATTTGTTATTAGTAACTCACTGTGCGTGGGGTATGTGGGTTTAGGAGCTTGGGCTTTATGATTTAAAATTTTATTTGCAACTTGCTGTGCGTGGGGTATGTGGGTTAGGAGCTTGGGGTTATTATTTAAACTTTCTTTAGCAGCTCGCTGTGCGTGGGGTATGTGGGTTTAGGAGTTTGGGGTTTATTGCTTAACTTTTTATTAGTAACTCGCTGTGCACCGGGTATGTTGGTTAGGAGCTTGGGGTTTATTATTAAAACTTTTTATTACTAACTCGCTGAGCGTAGGGTATGTAGATTTAGGAGCTTAGGGTTTATTATTTAAAATTTTATTCGCAACTCGTTTTACGTGGGGTATGTGGGTTTAGGAGCTTGAGGATTATTATTTAAACTTTTTTTAGCAAGTCGCTGTGCACGAGGTATGTGGGTTTAGGAGCTTGGGGTTTATAATTTAGCCTTTCTGTAGCAACTCGCTGTGCGTGGGGTTTGTTGGTTTAGGAGCATGGAGTTTATTATAAAAATTTTTTATTACTAACTCGTTGTGCGTAGGGTATGTGGATTTAGGAGCTTGGGGTTTATTGTTCAAACTTTTTATTAGTAACTCGCTGTGCACGGGGTACGTGGATTTAAGATCTTAGGGTTTATTATTTCCAATGTTTATTAGCAACTCGCTGTGCGTGGTGTAGGTGGGTTTAAGAGCTTGGTGTTTATTATTAAAATATTTTATTAGTAACTCGCTGTGCGTGGGGTATGTGGGTTTAGAACTTTGGGGTTTATTATTTAAACTTTTTTTAGTAACTCGTTGTGCGTGAGGTATGTGGGTGTAGGAGCATACGAGGGTCATTTGATAAGTACCTAGCCTACAAATGAAAACACCAAAATTTTACAAAAAATAAAATTTATTTTTCAATGTAGTCTCCTTTTAGTTGAATACACGTGGTCCAGCGGTGTTCCAATTTTTTTAACCCCGTTGAAAAAAATGTTTTCTCTTGGTTTGCAAAATAGGCCTCCGTGGCGGCGATTATTTCGTTATTGGAGTGGAATCTCTTCCCGGCGAGCGAATTTTTTAGGTTCGCAAACAAAAAAAAGTCGCACGGAGCCAAATCTGGAGAATACGGTGGATGGGGCATCAGTTCGTAGCGTAATTCGACCAATTTAGCCGTGGCGAGTGCAGAAGTGTGAGCCGGTGCATTATCGTGGTGGAAACCACTTTCTTTTTAGACAAATGGGGCCGTTTTTCTTCTAACACGGCGTTAAATTGGCTCAATAGTCGGCGTAGTACTGTCCTGTGGCCGTTTTGCCCTTCTCCAGATAGTCAATAAAAATCACACCTTGAGAATCCCAGAAAACAGTGGCCATCACCTTCCCGGCCGACGGGACCGTCTTCGCCTTCTTCGGAGCAGGTTCACCGGGTAAGGTCTACTGTTTTGACTTACCTTGGTCTCTGGAGTGTAGTAGTGAATCCATGTTTCATCGACGGTCACGTAACGACGCAAAAACTCTTTTGGATTGCGATTAAACAGCTCCAAACACTGCTCTGAACTGGTCACACGGATGCGCTTGTTGTCTGCAGTCAGCAAACGCGGCACCCACCTTGCTGACAGCTTCCTCATGCCTAAAATCTCATGTAGGATATGCCACACGCGTTCTTCTGAGATGCCTACTATCGCAGCTATCTCGTGCACCTTTAATCGGCGGTCTGACAAAACGATATTGTGTATTTTTGTCACGTTCTCCTCCGTAGTGGCTGTTTTCGGAGCACCTCCGCGTGGATCATCAAAAACCGACGTACGACCACGTTGAAACGCGTTATACCAAAATTTAACGGTCGCCATCGAAGGAGAAGCATCCCCATACACTGCATCCAAGCGTTCTTTAATTTCACTGCGCGATTTCCCTTCCAAAAACAAGAATCGAATCACCGACCGATATTTTTCTTTCTCCATTTTTTCAAAAATCAACGGACCCATTTGCTTTCACACGCTCTCAAAAATAAAATACAACTCCGATCCGGCTGAAATTTCGTCTGTAACCGTTTACAGGAAGATACTGCACTGTAGTGTATTTCTGGTGCGATAGTGGCACCATTTGGCGGTGAGGCTAGGTACTTGTCAAATGACCCTCGTAAGGATTATTATTTCCACTGTTTATTAGCTACTCGCTGTGCGTGGAGTATGAGGATTTGGAGCTTGGCGTTTATGATTTAAAATTTTATTAGCAACTCGCTGTACGTGGCGTATGTGGGTTAGGAGCTTGGGGTTTATTATTTAAACTTTTTTTAGCAACTCGCTGTGCGTGGGGTATGTGGGTTTATTATTTACAATTTTATTAGTAACTCGCTGTGCGTGGGGTGTGTGGGTTTTGGAGTTTGGGGTTTATTGTTCAAACTTATTTTTAGTAACTCGCTGTACGTGTGGTATGTGGATTTAGGAGCTTGGGGTTTATTATTTATAATTTTATTATCAGCTCGCTGTACGTGGGGTATGTGGATTTAGGAGCTTGGGGTTTATTATTTAAAATTTTATTAGCAACTCTATGTGCGTAGGGTCTGTGGGTTTAGGCGCTTGGGTTTTATTATTCAAAATTTTATTAGCAACTCTATGTGCGTGAGGTATGTGGGTTTAGGAGCTTGGGGTTTATTATATAAAATTTTATTTGCTACTCGCTGTACGTGGCGTATGTGGGTTTACGAGCTTGGGGTTTACCATTTAAAATTTTATTTGCAACTTGCTGTGCGTGGGGTATGTGGGTTAGGAGCTTGGGGTTATTATTTAAACTTTCTTTAGCAGCTCGCTGTGCGTGGGGTATGTGGGTTTAGGAGTTTGGTGTTTATTGTTCAAACTTATTATTAGTAACTCCATAACGAAATAATCGCCGCCACGGAGGCCTATTTTGCAAACCAAGAGAAAACATTTTTTTCAACGGGGTTAAAAAAATTGGAACACCGCTGGACCACGTGTATTCAACTAAAAGGAGACTACATTGAAAAATAAATTTTATTTTTTGTAAAATTTTTCTTAGCATCTCGCTGTGCGTGTGGTATACGGGTTTCGGAGTTTGGGATTTATTGTTTAAACATTTTATTAGTAACTCGCTGTGCACGGGGTATGTGCGTTAGGAGCTTGTGATTTATTATTATACTTTTTTTAGCAGCTCGCTGTGCGTGGGGTAGTTGGGTTTAGGAGCGTGGGTTTTATTATTTAAAATTTTATTAGTAACTCGCTGTGCGTTGGGTATGTGGATTTAGGAGTTTGGGGTTTATTGTTTAATCTTTTCATTAGTAACTCGCTGTGCGTGACGTATGTGGGTTTAGGGGGATAGGGTTTATTATTTCCACTGTTTATTAGCAACTCGCTGTGCGTGGGGTAGGTCGGTTTAGGAGCTTGGAGATTATTATTAAAATTTGTTATTAGTAACTCACTGTGCGTAGGGTATGTGGGTTTAGGAGCTTGGGCTTTATGATTTAAAATTTTATTTGCAACTTGCTGTGCGTGGGGTATGTGGCTTAGGAGCTTGGGGTTATTATTTAAACTTTCTTTAGCAACTCGCTGTGCGTGGGGTATGTGGGTTTAGGAGTTTGGGGTTTATTGTTTAAACTTTTTATTAGTAACTCGCTGTGCACCGGGTATGTTGGTTAGGAGCTTGGGGTTTATTATTAAAACTTTTTATTACTAACTCGCTGAGCGTAGGGTATGTAGATTTAGGAGCTTAGGGTTTATTATTTAAAATTTTATTCGCAACTCGTTTTGCGTGGGGTATGTGGGTTTAGGAGCTTGAGGATTATTATTTAAACTTTTTTTAGCAAGTCGCTGTGCACGAGGTATGTGGGTTTAGGAGCTTGGGGTTTATAATTTAGCCTTTCTGTAGCAACTCGCTGTGCGTGGGGTTTGTTGGTTTAGGAGCATGGAGTTTATTATAAAAATTTTTTATTACTAACTCGTTGTGCGTAGGGTATGTGGATTTAGGAGCTTGGGGTTTATTGTTCAAACTTTTTATTAGTAACTCGCTGTGCACGGGGTACGTGGATTTAAGATCTTAGGGTTTATTATTTCCACTGTTTATTAGCAACTCGCTGTGCGTGGTGTAGGTGGGTTTAAGAGCTTGGTGTTTATTATTAAAATATTTTATTAGTAACTCGCTGTGCGTGGGGTATGTGGGTTTAGAACTTTGGGGTTTATTATTTAAACTTTTTTTAGTAACTCGTTGTGCGTGAGGTATGTGGGTGTAGGAGCATACGAGGGTCATTTGATAAGTACCTAGCCTACAAATGAAAACACCAAAATTTTACAAAAAATAAAATTTATTTTTCAATGTAGTCTCCTTTTAGTTGAATACACGTGGTCCAGCGGTGTTCCAATTTTTTTAACCCCGTTGAAAAAAATGTTTTCTCTTGGTTTGCAAAATAGGCCTCCGTGGCGGCGATTATTTCGTTATTGGAGTGGAATCTCTTCCCGGCGAGCGAATTTTTTAGGTTCGCAAACAAAAAAAAGTCGCACGGAGCCAAATCTGGAGAATACGGTGGATGGGGCATCAGTTCGTAGCGTAATTCGACCAATTTAGCCGTGGCGAGTGCAGAAGTGTGAGCCGGTGCATTATCGTGGTGGAAACCACTTTCTTTTTAGACAAATGGGGCCGTTTTTCTTCTAACACGGCGTTAAATCGGCTCAATAGTCGGCGTAGTACTGTCCTGTGACCGTTTTGCCCTTCTCCAGATAGTCAATAAAAATCACACCTTGAGAATCCCAGAAAACAGTGGCCATCACCTTCCCGGCCGACGGGACCGTCTTCGCCTTCTTCGGAGCAGGTTCACCGGGTAAGGTCTACTGTTTTGACTTACCTTGGTCTCTGGAGTGTAGTAGTGAATCCATGTTTCATCGACGGTCACGTAACGACGCAAAAACTCTTTTGGATTGCGATTAAACAGCTCCAAACACTGCTCTGAACTGGTCACACGGATGCGCTTGTTGTCTGCAGTCAGCAAACGCGGCACCCACCTTGCTGACAGCTTCCTCATGCCTAAAATCTCATGTAGGATATGCCACACGCGTTCTTCTGAGATGCCTACTATCGCAGCTATCTCGTGCACCTTTAATCGGCGGTCTGACAAAACGATATTGTGTATTTTTGTCACGTTCTCCTCCGTAGTGGCTGTTTTCGGAGCACCTCCGCGTGGATCATCAAAAACCGACGTACGACCACGTTGAAACTCGTTATACCAAAATTTAACGGTCGCCATCGAAGGAGAAGCATCCCCATACACTGCATCCAAGCATTCTTTAATTTCACTGCGCGATTTCCCTTCCAAAAACAAGAATCGAATCACCGACCGATATTTTTCTTTCTCCATTTTTTCAAAAATCAACGGACCCATTTGCTTTCACACGCTCTCAAAAATAAAATACAACTCCGATCCGGCTGAAATTTCGTCTGTACCCGTTTACAGGAAGATACTGCACTGTAGTGTATTTCTGGTGCGATAGTGGCACCATTTGGCGGTGAGGCTAGGTACTTGTCAAATGACCCTCGTAAGGATTATTATTTCCACTGTTTATTAGCTACTCGCTGTGCGTGGAGTATGAGGATTTGGAGCTTGGCGTTTATGATTTAAAATTTTATTAGCAACTCGCTGTACGTGGCGTATGTGGGTTAGGAGCTTGGGGTTTATTATTTAAACTTTTTTTAGCAACTCGCTGTGCGTGGGGTATGTGGGTTTATTATTTACAATTTTATTAGTAACTCGCTGTGCGTGGGGTGTGTGGGTTTAGGAGCTTGGGTTTTATTATTCAAAATTTTATTAGCAACTCTATGTGTGTGGGGTATGTGGATTTAGGAGCTTGGGATTTATAATATAAGATTTTATTTGTACACGCTGTGCGTCGGGTATATTGGTTTAGGAGCTTGGGGTTTATTGTTTAACCTTTTTATTAGTAACTCGCTGTACGTGGCGTATGTGGGTTAGGAGCTTGGGGTTTATTATTTCAACTTTTTTTAGCAACTCGCTGTGCGTGGGGTTTGTGGGTTTAGGAACTTGGGATTTATTATTAAAATTTTTTATTACTAACTCGCTGTGCGTGCGGAATGTGGATTTAGGAGCTTGGGGTTTATCATTTAAAATTTTATTAGCAACTCGCTGTACGTGGCATATGTGGGTTAGGAGCTTGGGGTTTATTATTTAAACTTTTTTTAGCAACTCGCTGTGCGTGGCGTATGTGGGTTTATTATTTACAATTTTATTAGTAACTCGCTGTGCGTGGGGTGTGTGGGTTTTGGAGTTTGGGGTTTATTGTTCAAACTTATTATTAGTAACTCGCTGTACGTGTGGTATGTGGATTTAGGAGCTTGGGGTTTATTATTTATAATTTTATTATCAGCTCGCTGTACGTGGGGTATGTGGATTTAGGAGCTTGGGGTTTATTATTTAAAATTTTATTAGCAACTCTATGTGCGTAGGGTTTGTGGGTTTAGGAGCTTGGGTTTTATTATTCAAAATTTTATTAGCAACTCTATGTGCGTGAGGTATGTGGGTTTAGGAGCTTGGGGTTTATTATATAAAATTTTATTTGCTACTCGCTGTACGTGGCGTATGTGGGTTTACGAGCTTGGGGTTTACCATTTAAAATTTTATTAGCAACTCGCTGTACGTGGCGTACGTGGGTTAGGAGCTTGTGGTTTATTATTTAAACTTTTTTTAGCAACTCGCTGTGCGTGGGGTATGTGGGTTTATTATTTACAATTTTATTAGTAACTCGCTGTGCGTGGGGTGTGTGGGTTTAGAAGTTTGGTGTTTATTGTTCAAATTTATTATTAGTAACTCGCTTTACGTGGGGTATGTGGATTTTGGAGCTTGGGGTTTATTATTTAAAATTTTATTAGCAACTCTATGTGTGTGGGGTCTGTGGGTTTAGAAGCTTGGGTTTTATGATTCAAAATTTTATTAGCAACTCGATGTGCGTGGGGTATGTGAGTTTAGGAGCTTGGGGTTTATTATATAAAATTTTATTAGCTCTGGCTGTGCGTGAGGTATCTTGTTTTAGGAGCTTGGGGTTTATTGTTTAATATTTTTATTAGTAACGCGTTGTGCACGGGGTATGTGGGTTTACGAGCTTGGGGTTTATTATTTAAACTTTTTTTAGCAAGTCGCTGTGCACGAGGTATGTGGGTTTAGGAGCTTGGGGTTTATAATTTAGCCTTTCTGTAGCAACTCGCTGTGCGTGGGGTTTGTTGGTTTAGGAGCATGGAGTTTATTATAAAAATTTTTTATTACTAACTCGTTGTGCGTAGGGTATGTGGATTTAGGAGCTTGGGGTTTATTGTTCAAACTTTTTATTAGTAACTCGCTGTGCACGGGGTACGTGGATTTAAGATCTTAGGGTTTATTATTTCCACTGTTTATTAGCAACTCGCTGTGCGTGGTGTAGGTGGGTTTAAGAGCTTGGTGTTTATTATTAAAATATTTTATTAGTAACTCGCTGTGCGTGGGGTATGTGGGTTTAGAACTTTGGGGTTTATTATTTAAACTTTTTTTAGTAACTCGTTGTGTGTGAGGTATGTGGGTGTAGGAGCATACGAGGGTCATTTGATAAGTACCTAGCCTACAAATGAAAACACCAAAATTTTACAAAAAATAAAATTTATTTTTCAATGTAGTCTCCTTTTAGTTGAATACACGTGGTCCAGCGGTGTTCCAATTTTTTTAACCCCGTTGAAAAAAATGTTTTCTCTTGGTTTGCAAAATAGGCCTCCGTGGCGGCGATTATTTCGTTATTGGAGTGGAATCTCTTCCCGGCGAGCGAATTTTTTAGGTTCGCAAACAAAAAAAAGTCGCACGGAGCCAAATCTGGAGAATACGGTGGATGGGGCATCAGTTCGTAGCGTAATTCGACCAATTTAGCCGTGGCGAGTGCAGAAGTGTGAGCCGGTGCATTATCGTGGTGGAAACCACTTTCTTTTTAGACAAATGGGGCCGTTTTTCTTCTAACACGGCGTTAAATCGGCTCAATAGTCGGCGTAGTACTGTCCTGTGACCGTTTTGCCCTTCTCCAGATAGTCAATAAAAATCACACCTTGAGAATCCCAGAAAACAGTGGCCATCACCTTCCCGGCCGACGGGACCGTCTTCGCCTTCTTCGGAGCAGGTTCACCGGGTAAGGTCTACTGTTTTGACTTACCTTGGTCTCTGGAGTGTAGTAGTGAATCCATGTTTCATCGACGGTCACGTAACGACGCAAAAACTCTTTTGGATTGCGATTAAACAGCTCCAAACACTGCTCTGAACTGGTCACACGGATGCGCTTGTTGTCTGCAGTCAGCAAACGCGGCACCCACCTTGCTGACAGCTTCCTCATGCCTAAAATCTCATGTAGGATATGCCACACGCGTTCTTCTGAGATGCCTACTATCGCAGCTATCTCGTGCACCTTTAATCGGCGGTCTGACAAAACGATATCGTGTATTTTTGTCACGTTCTCCTCCGTAGTGGCTGTTTTCGGAGCACCTCCGCGTGGATCATCAAAAACCGACGTACGACCACGTTGAAACTCGTTATACCAAAATTTAACGGTCGCCATCGAAGGAGAAGCATCCCCATACACTGCATCCAAGCGTTCTTTAATTTCACTGCGCGATTTCCCTTCCAAAAACAAGAATCGAATCACCGACCGATATTTTTCTTTCTCCATTTTTTCAAAAATCAACGGACCCATTTGCTTTCACACGCTCTCAAAAATAAAATACAACTCCGATCCGGCTGAAATTTCGTCTGTAACCGTTTACAGGAAGATACTGCACTGTAGTGTATTTCTGGTGCGATAGTGGCACCATTTGGCGGTGAGGCTAGGTACTTGTCAAATGACCCTCGTAAGGATTATTATTTCCACTGTTTATTAGCTACTCGCTGTGCGTGGAGTATGAGGATTTGGAGCTTGGCGTTTATGATTTAAAATTTTATTAGCAACTCGCTGTACGTGGCGTATGTAGGTTAGGAGCTTGGGGTTTATTATTTAAACTTTTTTTAGCAACTCGCTGTGCGTGGGGTATGTGGGTTTATTATTTACAATTTTATTAGTAACTCGCTGTGCGTGGGGTGTGTGGGTTTAGGAGCTTGGGTTTTATTATTCAAAATTTTATTAGCAACTCTATGTGTGTGGGGTATGTGAGTTTAGGAGCTTGGGATTTATTATATAAGATTTTATTTGTACACGCTGTGCGTCGGGTATATTGGTTTAGGAGCTTGGGGTTTATTGTTTAACCTTTTTATTAGTAACTCGCTGTGCGTGGGGTATGTGGGTGTAGGAGCGTAAGGATTATTATTTCCACTGTTTATTAGCTAGTCGCTGTGCGTGGGGTATGGGGGTTTAGGAGCTTGGGGTTTATGATTTAAAATTTTATTTGCTACTCGCTGTACGTGGCGTATGTGGGTTAGGAGCTTGGGGTTTATTATTTCAACTTTTTTTAGCAACTCGCTGTGCGTGGGGTTTGTGGGTTTAGGAACTTGGGATTTATTATTAAAATTTTTTATTACTAACTCGCTGTGCGTGCGGAATGTGGATTTAGGAGCTTGGGGTTTATCATTTAAAATTTTATTAGCAACTCGCTGTACGTGGCATATGTGGGTTAGGAGCTTGGGGTTTATTATTTAAACTTTTTTTAGCAACTCGCTGTGCGTGGGGTATGTGGATTTATTATTTACAATTTTATTAGTAACTCGCTGTGCGTGGGGTGTGTGGGTTTTGGAGTTTGGGGTTTATTGTTCAAACTTATTATTAGTAACTCGCTGTACGTGTGGTATGTGGATTTAGGAGCTTGGGGTTTATTATTTATAATTTTATTATCAGCTCGCTGTACGTGGGGTATGTGGATTTAGGAGCTTGGGGTTTATTATTTAAAATTTTATTAGCAACTCTATGTGCGTAGGGTCTGTGGGTTTAGGAGCTTGGGTTTTATTATTCAAAATTTTATTAGCAACTCTATGTGCGTGAGGTATGTGGGTTTAGGAGCTTGGGGTTTATTATATAAAATTTTATTTGCTACTCGCTGTACGTGGCGTATGTGGGTTTACGAGCTTGGGGTTTACCATTTAAAATTTTATTAGCAACTCGCTGTACGTGGCGTACGTGGGTTAGGAGCTTGTGGTTTATTATTTAAACTTTTTTAGCAACTCGCTGTGCGTGGGGTATGTGGGTTTATTATTTACAATTTTATTAGTAACTCGCTGTGCGTGGGGTGTGTGGGTTTAGAAGTTTGGTGTTTATTGTTCAAACTTATTATTAGTAACTCGCTTTACGTGGGGTATGTGGATTTAGGAGCTTGGGGTTTATTATTTAAAATTTTATTAGCAGCTCGCTGCACGTGGGGTATGTGGATTTTGGAGCTTGGGGTTTATTATTTAAAATTTTATTAGCAACTCTATGTGTGTGGGGTCTGTGGGTTTAGAAGCTTGGGTTTTATGATTCAAAATTTTATTAGCTCTGGCAGTGCGTGAGGTATCTTGGTTTAGGAGCTTGGGGTTTATTGTTTAATATTTTTATTAGTAACGCGTTGTGCACGGGGTATGTGGGTTTACGAGCTTGGGGTTTATTATTCAAAATTTTATTAGTAACTCGCTGTGCGTGGGGCATATTGGTTTAGGAGCTTGGTGTTTATTACATAAAAGGTTATTAGCACTCGTTGTGCGTGGGGTATGTGGGTTTAGGAGCTTGGGGTTTATTATTCAAAATTTTATTAGTAACTCGCTGTGCGTGAGGTATGTGGGCTTAGGAGCTTGGGATTTATTATATAAAATTTTATTAGTACTCGTTGTGCATGGGGTATGTTCGTTTCGGAGCTTGGGGTCTACAGTTTAAACTTTTTATTAGTAACTCGCTGTGCACGGGGTATGTGGGTTAGGAGCTTGGGGTTTATTATTTAAACTTTTTTTAGCAACTCGCTGTGCGTGGGATAGGTGGGTTTAGGAGCGTGGGGTTTATTATTTAAACTTTTCTTAGCATCTCGCTGTGCGTGTGGTATACGGGTTAAGGAGTTTGGGGTTTATTGTTTAAACATTTTATTAGTAACTCGCTGTGCACGGGGTATGTGGATTTAAGATCTGAGGGTTTATTATTAACACTGTTTATTAGCAACTCGCTGTGCGTGGTGTAGTTGGGTTTAAGAGCTTGGGGTTTATTATTAAAATTTTTTATTAGTAACTCGCTGTGCATGGGGTATGTGGATTTAGGAGTTTGGGGTTTATCGTTTAATCTTTTCATTAGTAACTCGCTGTGCGTGGGGTATGTGGGTTTAGGGGGTTAGGGTTTATTATTTCCACTGTTTATTAGCAACTCGATGTGCGTGGGGTATGTGAGTTTAGGAGCTTGGGGTTTATTATATAAAATTTTATTAGTTCTCAATGTGCGTGGGGTATGTCGGTTAGGAGCTTGGGGTTATTATTTAAACTTTCTTTAGCAACTCGCTGTGTGTGGGGTATGTGAGTTTAGGAGCTTGGGATTTATTATATAAGATTTTATTTGTACACGCTGTGCGTCGGGTATATTGGTTTAGGAGCTTGGGGTTTATTGTTTAACCTTTTTATTAGTAACTCGCTGTGCGTGGGGTATGTGGGTGTAGGAGCGTAAGGATTATTATTTCCACTGTTTATTAGCTAGTCGCTGTGCGTGGGGTATGGGGGTTTAGGAGCTTGGGGTTTATGATTTAAAATTTTATTTGCTACTCGCTGTACGTGGCGTATGTGGGTTAGGAGCTTGGGGTTTATTATTTCAACTTTTTTTAGCAACTCGCTGTGCGTGGGGTTTGTGGGTTTAGGAACTTGGGATTTATTATTAAAATTTTTTATTACTAACTCGCTGTGCGTGCGGAATGTGGATTTAGGAGCTTGGGGTTTATCATTTAAAATTTTATTAGCAACTCGCTGTACGTGGCATATGTGGGTTAGGAGCTTGGGGTTTATTATTTAAACTTTTTTTAGCAACTCGCTGTGCGTGGGGTATGTGGATTTATTATTTACAATTTTATTAGTAACTCGCTGTGCGTGGGGTGTGTGGGTTTTGGAGTTTGGGGTTTATTGTTCAAACTTATTATTAGTAACTCGCTGTACGTGTGGTATGTGGATTTAGGAGCTTGGGGTTTATTATTTATAATTTTATTATCAGCTCGCTGTACGTGGGGTATGTGGATTTAGGAGCTTGGGGTTTATTATTTAAAATTTTATTAGCAACTCTATGTGCGTAGGGTCTGTGGGTTTAGGAGCTTGGGTTTTATTATTCAAAATTTTATTAGCAACTCTATGTGCGTGAGGTATGTGGGTTTAGGAGCTTGGGGTTTATTATATAAAATTTTATTTGCTACTCGCTGTACGTGGCGTATGTGGGTTTACGAGCTTGGGGTTTACCATTTAAAATTTTATTAGCAACTCGCTGTACGTGGCGTACGTGGGTTAGGAGCTTGTGGTTTATTATTTAAACTTTTTTTAGCAACTCGCTGTGCGTGGGGTATGTGGGTTTATTATTTACAATTTTATTAGTAACTCGCTGTGCGTGGGGTGTGTGGGTTTAGAAGTTTGGTGTTTATTGTTCAAACTTATTATTAGTAACTCGCTTTACGTGGGGTATGTGGATTTAGGAGCTTGGGGTTTATTATTTAAAATTTTATTAGCAGCTCGCTGCACGTGGGGTATGTGGATTTTGGAGCTTGGGGTTTATTATTTAAAATTTTATTAGCAACTCTATGTGTGTGGGGTCTGTGGGTTTAGAAGCTTGGGTTTTATGATTCAAAATTTTATTAGCTCTGGCAGTGCGTGAGGTATCTTGGTTTAGGAGCTTGGGGTTTATTGTTTAATATTTTTATTAGTAACGCGTTGTGCACGGGGTATGTGGGTTTACGAGCTTGGGGTTTATTATTCAAAATTTTATTAGTAACTCGCTGTGCGTGGGGCATATTGGTTTAGGAGCTTGGTGTTTATTACATAAAAGGTTATTAGCACTCGTTGTGCGTGGGGTATGTGGGTTTAGGAGCTTGGGGTTTATTATTCAAAATTTTATTAGTAACTCGCTGTGCGTGAGGTATGTGGGCTTAGGAGGTTGGGATTTATTATATAAAATTTTATTAGTACTCGTTGTGCATGGGGTATGTTCGTTTCGGAGCTTGGGGTCTACAGTTTAAACTTTTTATTAGTAACTCGCTGTGCACGGGGTATGTGGGTTAGGAGCTTGGGGTTTATTATTTAAACTTTTTTTAGCAACTCGCTGTGCGTGGGATAGGTGGGTTTAGGAGCGTGGGGTTTATTATTTAAACTTTTCTTAGCATCTCGCTGTGCGTGTGGTATACGGGTTAAGGAGTTTGGGGTTTATTGTTTAAACATTTTATTAGTAACTCGCTGTGCACGGGGTATGTGGATTTAAGATCTGAGGGTTTATTATTAACACTGTTTATTAGCAACTCGCTGTGCGTGGTGTAGTTGGGTTTAAGAGCTTGGGGTTTATTATTAAAATTTTTTATTAGTAACTCGCTGTGCATGGGGTATGTGGATTTAGGAGTTTGGGGTTTATCGTTTAATCTTTTCATTAGTAACTCGCTGTGCGTGGGGTATGTGGGTTTAGGGGGTTAGGGTTTATTATTTCCACTGTTTATTAGCAACTCGATGTGCGTGGGGTATGTGAGTTTAGGAGCTTGGGGTTTATTATATAAAATTTTATTAGTTCTCAATGTGCGTGGGGTATGTCGGTTAGGAGCTTGGGGTTATTATTTAAACTTTCTTTAGCAACTCGCTGTGCGTGGGGTATGTGGGTTTAGGAGTTTGGGGTTTATTGTTTAAACTTTTTATTAGTAACTCGCTGTGCACGGGGTATGTGGATTTAGGAGCTTAGGTTTTATTATTTCCAGTGTTTATTAGCATCTCGCTGTGCGTGGGTTGGTGGGGTTAGGAGCTTGGTGTTTATTATTAAAATTTTTTATTAGTAACTCGCTGTACGTGGGGTATGTGGGTTTAGGAGCTTCGGGTTTGTGATTTAAAATTTTATTTGCAACTCGCTGTGCGTGGGGTATGTGGGTTTAGGAGCGTGGGGTTTATTATTTAAATTTTTTTACCATCTCGCTTTGCGTGGGGTATATGGGTTTAGGAGCTTGGGGTTTATTTAAACTTTTTTATGCAACTCGCTATGCGTGGAGTATGTGGGTTTAGATGCTTGGGGTTTATTATTTAAAATTTTATTAGTAACTCGCTGTGTATGGGGTATGTGCGTTTAGGAGCTTAGAGTTTATTATTTCCACTGTTTATTAGCAACTCACTGTGCGTGGGGTAGGTGTGTTTAGGACCTTGGGGTTTATTATTAAAATTTTTTCTTAGTAACTCGCTGTGCGTGGGGTATGTGGGTTTAGGGGGTTAGGGTTTATTATTTCCACTGTTTATTAGCAAATCGATGTGCGTGGGGTATGTGAGTTTAGGAGCTTGGGGTTTATTATATAAAATTTTATTAGTTCTCAATGTGCGTGGGGTATGTTGGTTTAGGAGCTTGGGGTTTATTGTTTAATATTTTTATTAGTAACTCGTTGTGCACGGGGTATGTGGGTTTACGAGCTTGTGGTTCATTATTCAAAATTTGATTAGTAACTCGCTGTGCGTGGGGTATGTGGGCTTAGGAGCTTGGGATTTATTATTAAAATTTTTTATTACTGACTCGCTGTGCGTGGGGTATTTGGGTTTATGGGCTTGAGGTTTGTGATTTAAAATTTTACTAGCACCTTGCTGTGCGTGGGGTATGTGGGTTTTGGGAGCTTGGGTTTTATTATAAAAATTTTTATTAGTACTCGCTGTGCTTGGGGTATGTTCGTTTCGGAGCTTCGGGTTTACGGTTTAAATTTTTTAATAGCAGCTCGCTGATCGTGGGGTATGTGGATTTAGAAGCTTGGGTTTTATTATTCAAAATTTTATTAGCAATTCTATGTGCGTGAGGTATGTGGGTTTAGGAGCTTGGGGTTTATTATATAAAATTTTATTTGCTACTCGCTGTACGTGGCGTATGTGGGTTTACGAGCTTGGGGTTTACCATTTAAAATTTTATTAGCAACTCGCTGTACGTGGCGTACGTGGGTTAGGAGCTTGTGGTTCATTATTTTAACTTTTTTTAGCAACTCGCTGTGCGTGGGGTATGTGGGTTTATTATTTACAATTTTAATAGTAACTCGCTGTGCGTAGGGTGTGTGGGTTTAGAAGTTTGGTGTTTATTGTTCAAACTTATTATTAGTAACTCGCTTTACGTGCGGTATGTGGATTTAGGAGCTTGGGGTTTATGATTTAAAATTTTATTAGCAGCTCGCTGTGCGTGGCATATGTGGGTTAGGAGCTTGGGGTTTATTATTTAAACTTTTTTTAGCAACTCGCTGTGCGTGGGGTATGTGGGTTTATTATTTACAATTTTAATAGTAACTCGCTGTGCGTAGGGTGTGTGGGTTTAGAAGTTTGGTGTTTATTGTTCAAACTTATTATTAGTAACTCGCTTTACGTGCGGTATGTGGATTTAGGAGCTTGGGGTTTATTATTTAAAATTTTATTAGCAGCTCGCTGTGCGTGGCATATGTGGGTTAGGAGCTTGGGGTTTATTATTTAAACTTTTTTTAGCAACTCGCTGTGCGTGGGGTATGTGGGTTTATTATTTACAATTTTATTAGTAACTCGCTGTGCGTGGGGTCTGTGGGTTTAGGAGTTTGGGGTTTATTGTTCAAACTTATTATTAGTAACTCGCTGTACGTGTGGTATGTGGATTTAGGAGCTTGGGGTTTATTATTTAAAATTTTATTATCAGCTCGCTGTACGTGGGGTATGTGGATTTAGGAGCTTGGGGTATATTATTTAAAATTTTATTAGCAACTCTATGTGCGTAGGGTCTGTGGGTTTAGGAGCTTGGGTTTTATTATTCAACATTTTATTAGCAACTCTATGTGCGTGAGGTATGTGGGTTTAGGAGCTTGGGGTTTATTATATAAAATTTTATTTGCTACTCGCTGTACGTGGCGTATGTGGGTTTACGAGCTTGGGGTTTACCATTTAAAATTTTATTAGCAACTCGCTGTACGTGGCGTACGTGGGATAGGAGCTTGTGGTTTATTATTTAAACTTTTTTTAGCAACTCGCTGTGCGTGGGGTATGTGGGTTTATTATTTACAATTTTATTAGTAACTCGCTGTGTGTGGGGTGTGTGGGTTTAGGAGCTTGGGGTTTATTATATAAAATTTTATTTGCTACTCGCTGTTCGTGGCGTATGTGGGTCTACGAGCTTGGGGTTTACCATTTAAAAATTTTTATCAACTCGCTGTACGTGGCGTACGTGGGATAGGAGCTTGTGGTTTATTATTTAAACTTTTTTTAGCAACTCGCTGTGCGTGGGGTATGTGGGTTTATTATTTACAATTTTATTAGTAACCCGCTGTGCGTGGGGTATGTGGGTTTAGAAGTTTGGTGTTTATTGTTCAAACTTATTATTAGTAACTCGCTTTACGTGGGGTATGTGGATTTAGGAGCTTGGGGTTTATTATTTAAAATTTTATTAGCAGCTCGCTGTACGTGGGGTATGTGGATTTAGGAGCTTGGGGTTTATTATTTAAAATTTTATTAGCAACTCTATGTGTGTGGGGTCTGTGGGTTTAGAAGCTTGGGTTTTATTATTCAAAATTTTATTAGCAACTCGATGTGCGTGGGGTATGTGAGTTTAGGAGCTTGGGGTTTATTATATAAAATTTTATTAGCTCTGGCTGTGCGTGAGGTATCTTGGTTTAGGAGCTTGGGGTTTATTGTTTAATATTTTTATTAGTAACTCGTTGTGCACGGGGTATGTGGGTTTACGAGCTTGGGGTTCATTATTCAAAATTTGATTAGTAACTCGCTGTGCGTGGGGTATGTGGGCTTAGGAGCTTGGGATTTATTATTAAAATTTTTTATTACTGACTCGCTGTGCGTGGGGTATTTGGGTTTATGGGCTTGAGGTTTGTGATTTAAAATTTTGCTAGCACCTTGCTGTGCGTGGGGTATGTGGGTTTTGGGAGCTTGGGTTTTATTATAAAAAATTTTATTAGTACTCGCTGTGCTTGGGGTATGTTCGTTTCGGAGCTTGGGGTTTACGGTTTAAACTTTTTATTAGCAGCTCGCTGTACGTGGGGTATGTGGATTTAGGAGCTTGGGGTTTATTATTTAAAATTTTATTAGCAACTCTATGTGTGTGGGGTCTGTGGGTTTAGAAGCTTGGGTTTTATTATTCAAAATTTTATTAGCAACTCGATGTGCGTGGGGTATGTGAGTTTAGGAGCTTGGGGTTTATTATATAAAATTTTATTAGCTCTGGCTGTGCGTGAGGTATCTTGGTTTAGGAGCTTGGGGTTTATTGTTTAATATTTTTATTAGTAACTCGTTGTGCACGGGGTATGTGGGTTTACGAGCTTGGGGTTTATTATTCAAAATTTTATTAGCAACTCGCTGTGCGTGGTGTAGGTGGGTTTAAGAGTTTGGGGTTTATTATTAAAATTTTTCTTAGCATCTCGCTGTGCGTGTGGTATACGGGTTTAGGAGTTTGGGATTTATTGTTTAAACATTTTATTAGTAACTCGCTGTGCACGGGGTATGTGCGTTAGGAGCATGGGATTTATTATTATACTTTTTTTAGCAGCTCGCTGTGCGTGGGGTAGTTGGGTTTAGGAGCGTGGGTTTTATTATTTAAAATTTTATTAGTAACTCGCTGTGCGTTGGGTATGTGGATTTAGGAGTTTGGGGTTTATTGTTTAATCTTTTCATTAGTAACTCGCTGTGCGTGACGTATGTGGGTTTAGGAGGTTAGGGTTTATTATTTCCACTGTTTATTAGCAACTCGCTGTGCGTGGGGTAGGTCGGTTTAGGAGCTTGGAGATTATTATTAAAATTTGTTATTAGTAACTCACTGTGCGTGGGGTGTGTGGGTTTAGGAGCTTGGGCTTTATGATTTAAAATTTTATTAATAACTCGCTGTGCGTGAGGTATGTGGGCTTAGGAGCTTGGGATTTATTATATAAAATTTTATTAGTACTCGTTGTGCATGAGGTATGTTCGTTTCGGAGCTTGGGGTCTACAGTTTAAACTTTTTATTAGTAACTCGCTGTGCACGGGGTATGTGGGTTAGGAGCTTGGGGTTTACTATTTAAACTTTTTTTAGCAACTGGCTGTGCGTGGGATAGGTGGGTTTAGGAGCGTGGGGTTTATTATTTAAACTTTTCTTAGCATCTCGCTGTGCGTGTGGTATACGGGTTAAGGAGTTTGGGGTTTATTGTTTAAACATTTTATTAGTAACTCGCTGTGCATGGGGTATGTGGATTTAAGATCTGAGGGTTTATTATTTCCACTGTTTATTAGCAACTCGCTGTGCGTGGTGTAGGTGGGTTTAAGAGCTTGGGGTTTATTATTAAAATTTTTTATTAGTAACTCGCTGTGCATGGGGTATGTGGATTTAGGAGTTTGGGGTTTATCGTTTAATCTTTTCATTAGTAACTCGCTGTGCGTGGGGTATGTGAGTTTTGGGGGGTTAGGATTTATTATTTCCACTGTTTATTAGCAACTCGATGTGCGTGGGGTATGTGAGTTTAGAAGCTTGGGGTTTATTATATAAAATTTTATTAGTTCTCAATGTGCGTGGGGTATGTTGGTTTAGGAGCCTGGGGTTTATTGTCTAATATTTTTATTAGTAACTCGTTGTGCACGGGGTATGTGGGTTTACGAGCTTGGGGTTTATTATTCAAAATTTTATTAGTAACTCGCTGTGCGTGGGGCATATTGGTTTAGGAGCTTGGTGTTTATACATAAAATGTTATTAGTACTCGTTGTGCGTGGGGTATGTGGGTTTAGGAGCTTGGGGTTTATTATTCAAAATTTGATTAGTAACTCGCTGTGCGTGGGGTATGTGGGCTTAGGAGCTTGGGATTTATTATTAAAATTTTTTATTACTGACTCGCTGTGCGTGGGGTATTTGGGTTTAGGGGCTTGAGGTTTGTGATTTAAAATTTTACTAGCACCTTGCTGTGCGTGGGGTATGTGGGTTTTGGGAGCTTGGGTTTTATTATATAAAATTTTATTAGTACTCGCTGTGCATGGGGTATGTTCGTTTCGGAGCTTGGGGTTTACTGTTTAAACTTTTTATTAGCAGCTCGCTGATCGTGGAGTATGTGGATTTAGGAGCTTGGGGTTTATTATTTAAAATTTTATTAGCAACTCTATGTGCGTGGGGTCTGTGGGTTTAGGAGCTCAGGGTTTATTGTTTAATATTTTTATTAGTAACCCGTTGTGCACGGGGTATGTGGGTTTACGAGCTTGGGGTATATTATTCAAAATTTTATTAGTAACTCGCTGTGCGTGGGGCATATTGGTTTAGGAGCTTGGTGTTTATTACATAAAATGTTATTAGTACTCGTTGTGCGTGGGGTATGTGGGTTTAGGAGCTTGGGGTTTATTATTCAAAATTTGATTAGTAACTCGCTGTGCGTGGGGTATGTGAGCTTACGAGCTTGGGATTTATTATTAAAATTTTTTATTACTCACTCGCTGTGCGTGGGGTATTTGGGTTTAGGGGCTTGAGGTTTGTGATTTAAAATTTTATTAGCACCTTGCTGTGCGTGGGGTATGTGGATTTTGGGAGCTTGGGTTTTATTATATAAAATTTTATTAGTACTAGTTGTGCATGGGGTATGTTCGTTTCGGAGCTTGGGGTTTACTGTTTAAACTTTTTATTAGTAAATCACTGTGCACGGGGTATTGGGTGAGGAGCCTGGGGTTTATTATTTAAACTTTTTTTAGCAACTCGCAGTGCGTGGGTGAGGTGGGTTTAGGAGCGTGGGGTTTATTATTTAAACTTTTCTTAGCAACTCGCTGTGCGTGTGGTATACGGGTTAAGGTGTTTGGGGTTTGTTGTTTAAACATTTTATTAGTAACTCGCTGTTCACGGGGTATGTGGATTTAAGATCTGAGGGTTTATTATTTCCACTGTTTATTAGCAACTCGCTGTGCGTAGTGTAGGTGGGTTTAAGAGTTTGGGGTTTATTATTAAAATTTTTCTTAGCATCTCGCTGTGCGTGTGGTATACGGGTTTAGGAGTTTGGGATTTATTGATTAAACATTTTATTAGTAACTCGCTGTGCACGGGGTATGTGGATTTAAGATCTTAGGGTTTATTATTTCCACTGTTTATTAGCAACTCGCTGTGCGTGGTGTAGGTGGGTTTAAGAGCTTGGTGTTTATTATTAAAATATTTTATTAGTAACTCGCTGGGCGTAGTGTATGTGGGTTTAGGAGCTTGGGGTTTATTATTTAAAATTTTATTAGCATCTCGCTGTGCGTGGGGTATGTGCGTTAGGAGCTTGGGATTTATTATTATACTTTTTTTAGCAGCTCGCTGTGCGTGGGGTAGTTGGGTTTAGGAGCGTGACTTTTATTATTTAAAATTTTATTAGTAACTCGCTGTGCGTTGGGTATGTGGATTTAGGAGTTTGGGGTTTATCGTTTAATCTTTTCATTAGTAACTCGCTGTGCGTGGGGTATGTGGGTTTAGGGGGTTAGGGTTTATTATTTCCACTGTTTATTAGCAACTCGCTGTGCGTGGGGTAGGTCGGTTTAGGAGCTTGGGGTTTATTATTAAAATTTGTTATTAGTAACTCGCTGTGCGTGGGGTATGTGGGTTGAGGAGCTTGGGCTTTATGATTTAAAATTTTATTTGCAACTCGCTGTGCGTGGGGTATGTGGGTTAGGAGCTTGGGGTTATTATTTAAACTTTTTTTAGCAACTCGCTGTGCGTGGGAATGTGGGTTTAGGAGCTTAGGGTTTATTTAAACTTTTTTTATGCAACTCGCTATGCGTGGAGTATGTGGGTTTAGATGCTTGGGGTTTATTATTTAAAATTTTATTAGTAACTCGCTGTGTGTGGGGTATGTGCGTTTAGGAGCTTAGGGTTTATTATTTCCACTGTTTATTAGCAACTCGCTGTGCGTGGGGTAGGTGTGTTTAAGACCTTGGGGTTTTTTATTAAAATTTTTTATTAGTAACTCGCTGTGCGTGGGGTATGTGGGTTTAGGAGAGTGGGGTTTATTATTTAAACTTTTTTTTAGCAACTTGCTGTTCGTGGGGTACGTGGGTTTAGGAGCTTGGGGTTTATTTTTTAAACTTTTTTTAGCAACTCGCTGTGCGTGGGGTATGTGGGTTTAGAAGCTTGGGGTTTATTATTTAAAATTTTATTAGTAACTTGCTGTGCCTGGTATATGTTGGTTTAGGAGTTTACGGTTTATTGTTTAAACTTTTTATTAGTAACTGGCTGTGCACGCGGTATGTGGATTTACGAGTTTCGGATTTATTATTTCCACTGTTTATTAGCAACTCGCTGTGCGTGGTGTAGGTGGGTTTAGGAGCTTGGCGGTTTATTATGAAAACTTTTTATTAGTAACTCGCTGTGCGTGGAGTACGTGGGGTTAGGAGCTTGGTGTTTATTACTTAAACTTTTTTTAGCAACTCGCTGTGCTTGTGGTAGGTGGGTTTATTATTTAAAATTTTATTTCCCACTCACTGTGCGTGGGGTATGTGTGTTAGGAGCTTGGGGTTTATTATTTAAAATTTTATTAGTAACTTGCTGTGCCTGGTATATGTTGGTTTAGGAGTTTACGGTTTATTGTTTAAACTTTTTATTAGTAACTGGCTGTGCACGCGGTATGTGGATTTACGAGTTTCGGATTTATTATTTCCACTGTTTATTAGCAACTCGCTGTGCGTGGTGTAGGTGGGTTTAGGAGCTTGGCGGTTTATTATGAAAACTTTTTATTAGTAACTCGCTGTGCGTGGAGTACGTGGGATTAGGAGCTTGGTGTTTATTACTTAAACTTTTTTTAGCAACTCGCTGTGCTTGTGGTAGGTGGGTTTATTATTTAAAATTTTATTTGCCACTCACTGTGCGTGGGGTATGTGTGTTAGGAGCTTGGAGTTTATTATTTAAACTTTTTCTGGCAACTCGCTGTGCGTGGGGTAGGTGGGTTTAGGAGGAAAAAAACATATGGCAAAATAATTATTTAAATAATTCTTATCCCCTAGTAGGTAGGGGATGCAAGTTTCGCGCTTATACGTAAATAAGGTAGACGTGCATAGCAGGAAAAATAATTATTTAAACAATTCTTAACCCCATGTAGGGGGGGGGGCGGGTGCGAGTTCCATTTTGTCATGTATGCACGTCTAGCGCGCTCGTATACGCGTGGAACCCACATCGTCAGGCTACTTGGGGTTAACAGTTACTTAAATGATTATCTGGCCATGTATACATGTATAACCCACTCCAGTATACGCGTTGAACTCGCATCCTCTGCCAACTTGGCGTTAGGAATTATTAAAATTATTATTTTTTCTCTTATGCACTTCTACCTCATTCCCGTATACGCGTGGAACTTGCATCGGCCGACTGCTTGGTATTAAGGACTATTGAAATATTTATTTTGCCATGTATACACGTCTAACGCACTCTCGTATACGCGTAAAACTCGCATCCCCCGGCTACTTGGCGTTAAGAATTACTGAAATAATTATTTGGTTATGTATACACCTCTAACGCGATCTCGTATATGCGTGGAACTCGCATCTCCCGCCTACTTGGGGTTAAGAATTATTTAAGTTATTATTTTTCCTTGCATGCATGTCTGACGCACTCCCGTATACGCGTAGAACTCGCAACCCCCGCCTACTTAGGGTTAGGAATTATTTAAATAATTATTTTGCCTTGTATGCACGTCTGACGCGCCCACTATACGCGTGGAACTCTCATCTCCCGCCTACTTGGAATTAAGAATTATTTAAATAATTATTTTGTTATGTATACACATCTGCCGCGCTCCCGTATACACGCGGGACTTGCATCCCCCGTCTATTTAGGATTAGGAAGTATTTAAATAATTATTTTGCCTTGTATGCACGTCTTACGCGCTCCACTATACGCGTGGAACTCACATCCCCCACCTACTTGGGGTTAAGAATTATTTTATAATTATTTTGCCATGCATGCACGACTGATGCGCTCCCGTATACACATGAAACTCATCGCTTCTCTTTTATAAAGTAATTCCTAAATTTACTCTTTGGTAATAACTATGCTTGGTACAGTCGATGTATTATTTTATTGAAGTAATGAAATAATCTTTATCTCAATGCGAAGGTATTTTTGATTTAACAAAATTGATTTCATTCAATTGACAAAATTGTTTTAAAGGAATATTTTTTCAGGCTAAAGACACATTTTTTTCATACAAAAGTTGGATCTTTTATTTAAAAAAATTACTACATTAAATTAAAGTGTCTTCTAAAAAATCTACTAAATCTAAATAAAGCTTTCATGCTATGAAAGCTGTAGTTTTTTGATTCAATGCTACAGATATTAACGTCAAAGAAATTATTTTATTGAACTTAAATTTAATTTCTTACGATGTATTTACTAATTTCTAAGATACGATTTTTATTCGAAAGTATCATATTTTCTATTGTACTCAATACTTGTTGCGAACAAATAAATATTTCCTTGTTTCTACGATAAAGTTTTTAAATATCAATCATAATTTCAAAGAAACCATGCATAGTAGGGAAGGCCAATATTTTTTAATCAATGATGTCGGTATTAACAACAAAGAAATGATTTTCTTGAACTAAATTGAAATTTCTTACGCTGCATTTGCTCTTGTCAAAGAAATTCGTTTTTATCTGAAAGTAATATATTTTTGATTGAATACAATAATTGAAATGATCAATCAATACATTTAGTGTTAGATTTATTTGTTAGTTAGATAAGCTATTAAGAAGTTATGTATATACTCTGAGATGGATTACAACAGTAAAATTGTTATTATAAATCGCATTATATAGAGGCCATAAGCATAATATATATTATGCAAGATCAATTTCTGCAATGGTATTATGAAACATACCTTATCATTTAAATTTTATAACAAATAATTTAATTACCATTTCGTCGTATCGGACTCAAATTTTCATCTCACTTTATAATGTTTTGGATGTTTCCGCAGACACAGTGGCAGGAAGCACTCATAGTTACGTATGCGTTACCTCACTGCGATCTGCCGGACGAATTAATTATGCTGTGAACGGCTCGCGCTCAGCCGGAGCTCGCGACTCAGCCGCGTGGGCTCGAGTCGCGAGCTATTTGGGCTTGCGTGGTCGGGGAGCGGTTACAGTACGTTACTTTAATTCAGTGTGATTTGCGGGATGGTTGCACTGGGCCCCGCACTGCGGGCATTAAACGCCCGACTCGCGAGTTAGTTCGGCTCGAGTGCTGAGGGAGCGGTTACAGCACGTTACTCTAATTCAGCGCGCTCTGCCGAATGACAACACAGGGCCCGGAACTGCCCACGCTCGGCCAGCTCGCGACTCGGGCATTAAGTGCCCGAGTCGCGAGCTAGTTTGGCTCGCGTGGTGGGGGAGCGCTTATAGTACGTGACTTTAATACAGCGCACTAGGCCAGATGGTTTCACTATGCTCCGGACGCATTGAATTCGTGCAGTTCAGATTAAGTGTTCACACTGTAAGTCTGTCCGAGTTCCTTTGGCTCTGATAAAAGCGATTCATGAACGCCCGAATACAGAGCTCTCGCACCTCTAATTATAACGAATTCACCCGGCCCGAGTTTCACCTTTCTTATCTAGCTCGAATTTTTTTTCAGTGCACTTTGATCCGAATTAAAAATAGATTCTATACCTTTAATATTAATTATTTCTTTTACTTCAGAAACAAAAGCATTAGCTGCCTTTTGTAAGTGTTCTGATCCCTCTAAAGTTTTTTTCGTAGTGAATTTGTTAATTTTTCTGCTGACTATTCTATGGGCTTTTTTAAAATTTTTTAACCAACGATCTGACGCTTTAAACCTTATATCTTCGTTTCCAATAATTTTTTGAGCCTGCAAAGCCTATTTTCGTAAGTCTACGTTATGAACTATATGCCCAGCGTCGATTGCAGAACGAAAATTATCTAACACAAATTTAGCAATTCTTCCAATTTTTTCTTTGTAGGTGCCTCCTTTATTTAAGGTATGCGCCCATGAGATTTTTTGTAACACCACTTCTCCAGTACTCCACAGCTTTAGATTTATAATCCCATGTTAGATCTTTTTCATCCATAGTACATGATTGTGAACTTCCATCAACGTCCGCTGCCCATATTCTATCATTATCTTCAACAATTTGCATCTCAACATCTTTAAATGGCTCTTGAAAATCTAATGCTTGTTGCTAAATGAATTCTGGTTCGTTAAAGTCATTCATACAATCCAGTAAAAATTTTTCTATACTATCCTTCAATGCAATTTCTTCTGTTGTAGTAGGACTTTCTTTTATATTCATTACTTGAAAGGACAGTAAAAGTAAATTTATAACGTTGATTGGGTTAATAGTCATTTCGTCAGTTGTTTATCTAAAAATTATTATTTCATATTAATATTATATAATTTACAGATACTTATTTTAAAGTGTTTTTTTAAACGGAAAAATTAATTTTTATTAATTCTTAAAGATTTTATGAGTAGATACGCAGATTTTGATCTTTCACTGCAATCATAATATGGATTTCACTTATGTTATTATTAATTTGTTTGTATTTTTCGCGTTCATTCAAATAAAAATTAAACGCTTAAACTCCTACTAAACATATCAGATAGAAATATTAAATGCATACGATTTATTCTATTCGTCAATGATAGTTTCAAAAGCTGTTAAAGACGAAAAAAACAGAATTTTCAGAAAATATTTGTGATTTGTTTAAACAAAAAATTGTCAAATAAAAAAATTTTTGTTATAGATGCATGTGTTCATTAAAAAACCATTTGTAAAGAAAGTATGCAACAAACAGTATATGTATTAAAAATATATTATTTTGTTATTAAAAAATTATTTTTGTAATCTTAATGTATACCAACGTTTTAAAGAAATTTCACAAAGCTCTAATTCATGTGAGATCTACCTTCCCGAGTATTATTTTTTACAAAAATAACTCCTGAACTTGAAAAAAATTTTTAAATATTCATCGAAAATATAATAACATATATGTTTGTAAAATATTATAAGATATTCAAAAACTGTTTTTTTAAATTATTTAAAAGGAATAATTAAATTTATACTTGATAAATAATATACAAAATATAGGGAGCTTATTGAAAAGATAAATATTGCTGACCAATGGTGATGTCATAGAATTACTTCATAGAACTTTCATATATTACTTTATAATTATAACAATACGTTGTAACATCACATTTTGATATTACAATGCTAAAATAGTATAAATTAGGTCGACATACAGAATTAGTATGGTAGATTAGAAAATCTACACTCGAATAGCCCAGATTGGGAAGAAGGCTCTGAGCAGCTTATAGATACCCCTCTAAAAGTTATGTTTACTTACGTGTATTTTTTCTTACCCTTACAACAACCTCGGATTTCAGAGAGTATGCGTATTATGGGTATGAGTATTATTTATAATTAGAAGAATAGAAACAATAAAACTAATATTACATTATATTGCAATAGATATTTACCTCTTTAACTCAAGTAGTTACTCTCTTAAAAACACTTTAATATTTTTCTTTGTAAACTTATTTAAAAAACTGTACAGTATATATAATAGTAATAAAAACAACTTTTAAAACAATGAACGTCTTACGTTTTAAAACTATGAAACACAACTGACTGTTGATTATAAAACAGAAGCGAAATAAACGAATAAAAATAAAACGAACGAATTAAAAATACAAATTTATCTTCGGTCGAATGTTGGTGAATGATGAAAATAAGTATAGATTATAAAAATCACATTTTCAGTAATATTAAGGCATCATTCACGATCTAGAAACTATATACAAGTACTTGTGTTCTTTTGTATTATTACAAATTATTTATATTATTACAGATCATTTATTGAAAAATTGGAATAAATTACTCTGAAAAGATTTTTTTTATTCATAGTACAGGAGCGTGTACAACCTTTACGAATATCAGAATTTTTGTTATCGTTTAATGTTTTTAGTTGTAAAAAAGCTGGAATAAATAAAAAATTTGTTTATGCCTATAAAAACATTTTACTTTTCGAGTTGTATTCAGGACACATCAGTACATTTAAATATTGTAGTAGAGTAAAATATTTATTCCCTTTTAGTATTTTTTTTTTTTCAGATCTAAATTTGTGAATTTTAAATAAGGGGAGTTTACCCTTGTACAGGGGACCAATATAGCTATTTATATATTTAATTTGCCAAAAAAATAAGTTTTAGAATCAATTAATCACAATTGCACGAAAAAACTATTTTTTAGTTGATCGAAAATCAAATATTGTAATAAGGGGATGTTTACCCCCAGAAGGGGGTAAATTTTTTTAAGCGAGATAATTTATTATATTTTGATTAGTTCTGTGTACCCAGTATAAAAAAGAATAAAATTTATTTATATATCCATAGTAATAACTTAATATCCATTTTAGGGGTAGTTTACCCCGTGTAAAAAGCATTTTCCGTAAAACACGGGGACTCGTCAACTTTATTTTTTTAATTTGTTTATAATACAATTATTATTTTCGGATTCAATCAATTTTGTAATTTTTTGAGAGAAAACTGTCAAAATTTTAGGGTTTTCTTTTATAAAAAATAAGAGATGCTACCCTTCTAGGTAGAAATATTGCACAAATATTCGTTTTTCAATTGTCAATCATATCCACTTTGTTTTATCAAAAAATTCCAATTCGTTCCGGAGATATAAAAAAAAAACTGTTTTTGAGGGTGAACTTTAAGGGTGGTTTTCACCCCTTAAATGAGCGTATTGGCACGTAAAGAAAAACACGTGTCAAATATTTTTGTATGTACTACATATCAAAATTTGAAGAAAATCGGTGACGTACACCTGGGGCCCTTTCCTTGTAAGTATTTTTGCTTCCTCCTAAAGGAAGCTTTGTAATAGTAAAATTTTAAGTTTCCTTAAATCGCTCTAGAAAAATGATTAGAGGTGTTAGAAGTTTGTATCACATGATTTTAGAAAATGTCTGTATGGATGTGCGTGCGTGCGTGCGTGCGTGCGTGTGTGTGTGTGTGTGTACGAATACCGCTTTATCTCCAGATATACGCGGTCGATTTTAACCGGACAAGGCTCATTTTTTTTTTGTTTTTTTATTCCGAATTCGGGAAGAAAATAATTTTTTATGATTCCCTGATTCGTTTTTGTTTTATGTCGAATTTTTGATTTTCAACAAATTTATTTTGGAATTTTTTTAATGATTGGATTTAAATTTTTGAGTCGGTTATGTAGCATTCGAAAGAGCATGAAAAACCTGTTTTCAAAAAAGAGATTCTCTAGCTATCACGGTTCTTTTGTTATTAACAAAAACGGTTTTTTTTTAAAAAAGCTTATAACTCTCAAACTAAACGGTCAATTTTTTCGAGAAAAATCATGATAATGCAGAATTTAAATAACTATAATCTGTAAAAATTTGAATCGATTCTTTTGGTGAGTTTTTGAGAAAAAAATTTAAAAATGAAAAAAATAAGTTTTGTATGTCTCAGTCGAGTTCGTTGGGCAAAATGATTGGTCCATAAATTTCAGAGATTTTTGAGGTTAAAATTTTTTTAACCTTTTTTTCAAATCGTAATTTCTCGAGAACGGCTTCATGTATCTGAGTTGGATGGGAAGCATTTTAATGAGAATTAAAATACCTATATTTTTCAAAAAAAATAATTTTTCTAACTATCACGGTTCTTTTGTTATTAACAAAAACGTAAACATTAAAAAATGAAAAAATGAGTTTTGTATGTCCAACGATTACTGGAGTAAAATTGACTTAATTGCTTCACAATTCCTTGTAGAGGTAGATTTTGAATAGTTTTCGGCTGAGTTCTTTGCGCAAAATGATTGGTCCATAAATTTCAGAGATATTTGAGGTTAAGGTTTTTTTAAATTTTTTTCCAAATCGTAATTTCTCGAGAACGGCTTGATGAATCAGCTACAGATTTATAGACAATTTTGTGTATGATATAGATATTAAGTATGTGAATTTTTATCAAGATCATACGATTACTTTTTGAGATATTTGATATTCAAAATTTTCGTATTTTACAAAATTATTTTTGTTGTTGCATGATAACTAGAAAAATTGTTATAATTTCTTTGAAATTTGGATGTGATGTAGAGTATATATGTTATGTATTATATATGTTCTTAAGGTAAAAAAATTCGTTTATGAATTTCAGAGATATTTGAGGTTAAAACTATTTTAGCACTCTATTCAAATCGTATTTTTTCGTGAACGGCTGTATGTATACTAGAAAATGGAAATGACGCGTGCTCGCGTGCGTGTTGTTTTCTTGCTTTTATTTTTTATTAAAGTTAATTTACAGCGCACTTTTCTCAATGCATCTCTTTTCGCAGTTTTTTTTCCAGCAGTGTGCACTAGCTATTTTTTTTTGTTTTTTGTGGGCAATGAATTTTTTTTTTATTCTGCTATTTGATTTCGCACTAATCTACTGACGATGTGGAAAGGCGACGCAGAGAAAAGTAAATAGAAAAAGAGCGCTGGTAAGCGCGAAACCCTCGGCGATTTTCGTGTTCCGAAGGTAGAAGGATGCTTAAAATTTAACAATGGGCTGCGTTATACAAATCAATCAGACGCGTATATTTTTGTTTTCAATTTTGAAATACTTTATTTCGAATGGAAACGCTGCTCTCCATAAACTGATCAAGCAGCATTTTCAGCCGATGCTCCTAGTTTATGGTTTTCCGATGCATCGATTTTTTGTGCAACTTCTCCTTGACAATCGCATCGGAGAGACGTTCCAGTTCCTAGTGCAGACGGCGCTGCTGTTTCAGGAGGTGTCCCCATCGTGAACAATCGTCAGCAGGATGGACGGGTGTTGATGCACTATTTATTTACGTTTGGGGTTAGGATATACGGCAGTCCGCGATGCGATGTATCTAACTCGACGACACGCGCGTAGCTGTGCTGCAGTCTGCAGCGCATACGCTTGGGCATACACGCACACGGACAAGGCCAACAGTATCGCCAGGTCGCAGCCATTGCCATCGCTCTGCGGCGATGTTACACATTACGCATATGATAATAGGTAATAATCTATTTTTTTTTTCTGCAATTTATGTAAAATCAAGAGAAAATTGCTGTAAGTTTCACAATAATATACCCTCCTGCAAAGTTTCAAGTCAAAATATTAATTCGTTTTTGCGCAAACTTTGAACAAAATTTTGACACAACGTTTCGTCCACCTCGAAATTTTGTTCAAAGTTCATGCAAAAACGAATTGATATTTTGACTTCAAATTTAGCAGGAAGGTAGAATATTGTGAAACTTAGAGCAATGTTCTCTTGATTTTGCATAACTCGGTGTATTTTGTTTTTTATTAGCTTCAAACCGCCGAATCGACTCGGTCGGTAAAAATTGATGGTATGGCATCCCCTCATTATCGTAATTATTATAGATTTTAGTTGAATTCTTCTTGGAATTGAATGGAATTTTTAGAATTAAAACCATTAATATACAATTTGTAAGAAATTGAAAATGTGTAATTTAAGAAATATAAATATGAATAAAAGAATCAATAAAACATTTTGTAAATTGAAATTATTCATTAAAATAATTCCATAAAGGACGAAATTCAAAAGAGGTATACTATTAATAGAGTAGTATGAAAATCATTTATAAAATAAAATATATGCAAAATAAATTTAAAAATTAAAAACTATACGTAGTTTATTCTAACCTAAAAAGAAGTAAGTAGAACAGAAAACGTATTAAATTATCAGATTTAAAAAAGAGCGTTTAGCATCTTTAGGGTCCCCGTTGATTACGTATAAAAAAATACATATTAATAAAAATAACTTAAATTAATAATAAAAAGTATTCATTTAGTTTTGAAGAGAAACCACGTGTCCATGTGGTTACAACCGAATATACAACATAAAAGGCGCCAGGCGGTAACGTATAAGTATTAGGATATGACATGGGTGCGTGGCCACTATATATAGGTATACCTTAGCCATATCCAACTGCGGGAAAAAAATGCGAAAAGAGTTTTGTAAGGTAATGTAACCTCACAAAATATCTCTTTTCGCAGTTTTTTTCACGCAGTTGGCACTAGCTTTTTTTTTTGTTTTTTGTGGGCAATGAATTTTTCTTTTAAATATAAAATTGTGTAATAATAATTGCTTTTTTATAATAAAAAGTAGAAAGAGTAAAAATAAAAAGTCACAAACCGTTTAACATAGTCTCACCATACAAAATAAAGTATTAAATTTAAAATTGGAATTAAAAATTAATTAAAGGAATCAGTAAATTAAGTTTGAGGAAGCTACGTGTCAATTAATTGGCAGCGGCTTTTTAATTGAAAAAAACGATAAAAAATCATAAAATTAAGAAAAAAAAGTAGTTTTTTCAATTAAAAAAATACTTAATAACGAAATTTTTTCATTTCAGAGCTTCATGCCATAGGTACGTGTTTTCCAAGTAATTTGCGACATATCTCGTTAACATCCATCGAGTGACTGCCAAGAAAACTTGCATGCCAGTTGATTTGTCTAAAATTACATAATTCTGCATAAAGTAGGTTTAGAGATATACCTCCTGAGATTTTGTATTAGAAATAAGTTATACTAGTAATACATATACTTTGTTTTATAGTAATTATATTTTAATTAATTTTTTCAGGTAATTTTGGCCTCCTTGTAAGGATGCTCTGTGTACTGTTCGTTTGACCATACAAGACCATACAAGACCATACAAGAAAATATCACTGTTTTATACCCATTGATGATTCAAGATTAAAAGAAAAATTTCTTCTTTTGATGATGATTACAAAATAGATATAAAATGAATATTACAAACATATTTTTCCTAAATTCTTATTTTCACGCTTAATTATCTACAAAATCAGCATAGGTAATCTAAACTACCTAAATATATTAGCATTTATTCTGTTTAGTTTAGGAAAATATGATATCATATTTTAACGAAAGAAACTTGTGTTAATCATTTTTAATTAAAATTCACTTGACACGATGAACACGGTCATTTTCCGCGATTTTTGACAAAAACGTCAACTTCAAACGGCTGAATCTGAAAGCCTATTGCATCGATTTAGGCCCGCAAAAAATAAATTAAAAGTCTCGCCGAGACAAAAACAAAAAATGTGATCTTGTGAGCCAAAAAATGTGCAACCAGTTACGAGATGTAGAGGTGTACATATGATGTAAAAATGATGAAATGCAATAGCCATATCACGGCTCGCCAGTAAAACCTTAAGGTGGCTCCGTCATGCATTTCGAACTTATTTATACAAATTTTTTACGATGCTTACTTCACATGTTATAATTTGAGAAACAATTATAACCCCCCTCCTCGTTCCACCGATAGCAGCTCACCGAGACGCATTTTAGCTATAAGCTACGTCTCCCAGCCAGATCATAGGCTACAGCTCTAGCGACTGCAGAAAGCATTCTGAGTGGCGCGTGGTTTACGCTGGAACGCGCAATGTGCCAGCGCTGTAAATAATAGTTAAGCCGTTTAATAAACACAGCAAATTATACTTTCGTACTCGCCGAGTTTTCTCTTTTGTTACGCCTCTCCGTTTCTCCTTTCCCGGAACTCCTTAAGCAGGACTCGTCAGCGGAAGCGTGAGGACACGTCCATTTTTACGCCTCAACCGAGTAATGATATTTTTACGCGTACAAGCAGGGTAACCAGATGACGACCTTCTATCCTTATCAATCATATGTGAATGGCGTCATGTTCTTTGAGAGTAAGTAATACAAACGATCGCCACTGGCCACTCTACGTACAAACCCTATCAACAAGTTGATCTTGTTACCAGCTAATCAGGAGGCTGTTACTAAATATTTTCTAATAATATGGAGTTTCTAAATATTTTGATATCCTATTCCTTTTATTATATACCCCCCTTACACCTTGAATGTTGAAAAAAAAATAAGACTTATAAACTTTACAAATTAACCTTAACGAACCACACTTTTTTGCGCTATTTTCGATAGGAACACATTTTTATACATTTTTAATTCAATTTCAACAAGTCTAACTTACATTTCAATTAAATAACCATTATGAATAACTATTTTTAACATTATATTAATGATTAATAATAATAACATATTATTTTTGTAGACGCTCATAGAGAGATATGTGCATTGGAACGAGGATATAGGAGAATGGCAACTTAAGTGCGTTGCTTATACTGGCAATAATATGAGAAAATCACAAGTTAACTCAGTTAATGGTGAAGTCAAAGAGGTATATAAAAATTTTAATTATGTACTTTAAGTTTAATATAAGATTTTTAATAATATTGTGACGTACACGACCAGCTCGTAGTATACGCATCGATTCACAACTTCCCATTCATAAACACGAGAGCGAAAAATCAACAAACACGATGCATCACTGTGTACAAACATACGATCGCGTGCGCCAGAGAAAATCTTACTCACTCATTCACACAGCGCCTCTGACGTCAGAGTATAAACAAAAATATTGTCATGCGCAAGAGAGAAGACCAGACGATCGACTGGTATATAAAGGGCTCCGATTCTCGGAATCGGCACGCACTTGTGTCCGAGCTCTCGCCTATTCAGGATACCGATAAGCATTGCGCTTAGGTAACTGAAGCTGGCCAATCCTTTGAGCTCGTAAAAACTTATGTAAAATAATTCATTTTTAGTATATTAATAAACATACCTATAATTTTAGATTTTGATTTATGATTTTTTTTCTTCAAATAAACTCTCTCGATAACAACCGAGTCCTAACCTACCTACCTCCCACGGCACGATAGTCGGCCCTCTGCGCCGATTATTTACCCGGCTCCTCTCTTCTCACACGGCACGGTAGTTGGCCCTCTGCACCGACTACTTACCCGTATCATCTAAGCAGCACGGTCGCAGCCACTCAGCGCTAACGACTTACCTGCACCTACCACCTCTCTGTATCGACGGCACGGACTCCGGCACATTGCGCGCCGGTATCTAACCCTGAGATCGGGGCTACTCCCCTCCCGATTGTACGCTCGAGTCCAGTACACGAACTCTTAAAAAATTATAAATAACTACCAAGTAACGACATCTAGTTTCATACAAGTTAACTCAATTATTAAGGTATAGACTCAAATCTGAGAGCTGTCATTACTTCGGTACGTTACAATATACTTTAATAATAATATACTTCAAGTAAATATAAATATTCTTATTCTTAGAGAGTCACCAATATAAGGCCTAATAGTACTTTTTGTAACAAAGCGTGTGAAATAGAGATTTACGCTCTGAGTTTTACAACAGTACAAATTCTACTACAAATTCCAGTTACGAATATTATTTTTTGATGCACTAAGCTATATGCTGAATCGGCACTTCTTTTAGCGATCGTAAAATGCCATTTTACGCCTAGTATGCAGTGGCGCAACAACTACCAAACTTCAGGAGGTGTCCATAGTCCAGCCTCACATTTTATTTATAAGCTTAGAAAAAGGTCAAATGGATACGATTGATTCCGAATACAGGGTTGGGTACTAACTAATTTCAAAAATTCTTAAACTTAAATAGCCGGGAGACGTGAGGTCCACGCAAATAAGAGAGTTACGTAGAGGTGAGACAGTGCGAGAAACGATTATCAAAAAAGTTCTTAAACCGAAATTGGCGGTGTCGCGAGGTCCAGCCAAATAAGGAAGTGACGAACACGTGCGACAGTAAGCAAGACGATTATATGAAAAATTCTTAAACCCAAATGCTAGGTCAAAATCGAGTCGGGGTCGAGCGCGCCCTCGTGTACTCAATGCTATCCACCCTGATAGTCGATGGTACGACTGTTGAACAGGGTTTGCGTACACCGGGTCCCCAGCATACACATACATACTACACTAGCGTGTTGGCATGAGCGACGCCTAAATTAAAATTATCCAGACTGCCCTTTTCAATTTGATATGTTTGGTTTGCAAGTAACATAAACAAGTGCTAATTAATTATTGTCACATATCTTTGAAAAAAATCCATGTGATAAAATTATATGACTTTAAATTGACTACTAAATGAGTTTCCTCTTTTACTGTAAGTTATGTAACAATCACTTGTATTTTTACGTATGTATATATGTATGTGTGTGTGTTTGTGTGCGTGGATTGGTGGGTGGGTGGATGCACGCGGGCGGGCGGGTGTGTGTTTGCGTGTGCATGCATGCGTCTGTGTGTGTGCGTGTGCGTGTGTGTGTTTTGTAGAGGAGGTTAAGAAGAAAATGCCTTTACGCATCAGGGTTGCGAATACTTAATTCCCTGAGGCACTAAATTCCTCAACCAGTCCAGAAACACGTCGGAATTTCGGACTTGATCGGAATCAATACCGAAAACACGTCGGAATTTCGGATTTCACTGCTTTCAAGTCCGAAATTCCGACGTGTTTTCGGAATTGACTCCCATCAAGTCCGAAATTCCGACGCGTTTTCGGAATTGACTCCAATCAAGTCCGAAAACACGTTGCACTTCCGGACTTCAGGATGCAGGAAGTCCAAATTCCGAATAATTTTTTTTTTCAGACTCTTTTCGAGCATTAATTTAATTAAATCTCAGGGTACCAAAGGGCGTTTTCGACCCGCTGCGCAAGTTTTTGAGGTCTACTTCGGTGTATGACTACACCCTCAGACCCAGAAGATGGTTCCTACGCAATGTAATGGTACCTGGGAGGTTTTTCGACCCGCTAAGAACGTTTTTGAGGACTATTTCGGTGTACGACGACACCGTGATGCCCGGGAGATGATTTCCTGGCGAATTATAGTCTGTAGTGCGAAATTTATCGTACCAGGGGGTTTTTCGACCCGCTGAGCATGTTTTTGAGGACTATTTTGGGGTACGACGACACGCTGAGGCCCAGGAGATGATTTCCTCGCGAATTATAGCCTGTAGTGCGAAATTGATAGTACCTGGGGGTTTTTCGACCTTTTGAGCACTACTTGAGGACTACATTGGGGTACGATGACACGCTGATGCCCAGGAGATGATTTTCTCGCGAATTATAGCCTGTAGCGCGAATTTGATCGTTTCTGGGGGTTTTTTTGGCCGCTGAGCACGTTTTTGAGGACTATTTCGGTGTAGGACGACACGCCGATGCCCAGGAGTCGATATCCTAGCATATCATAGCGTGTAGCGCGAAATTGATCGTACCTGGGAGTTTTTCGACGCGCTGAGCATGTAGTTGAGGACCATTTTGGGGTACAAGGACACGCTGAGGCCCAGGAGATGATTTCCTCGCCAATTATTCCCTGTAATGCGAATTTTATGATACCTGGGAGGTTTTTCGATCTACTGAGCATGTTTTTGAGGACTATTTCGGTGTACGACATCACGGTGATGCAAAGGAGGTGATTTCCCCGCGAATTATAGCTGTAGCGCGAATTTGATCGTACCTGGGGGTTTTTCGATCCGCTGAGCACGTTTTTGAGCACTATTTTGGGGTGCGACGATACGCTGAGGCCCAGGAGATGATTTCCTCTCGAATTATAGCCTGTAGCGTGAAATTTGTCGTACTTGGGCGTTTTTTGAGAAGCTGAGCACGTTTTTGAAGACTATTTTGGGGTACGAGAACACGCTGAGGCCCAGGAGATCATTTCCTCGCGAATTATAACCTGTTGTGCGAATTTTATCGTACCTAGGGGTTTTTCGACTCGACGAGCACGTTTTTGAGAAGTATTTCGGTGTACGACTGCGCCCTCATATCTAGGAGATGATATCCTCGCAAATCATAACGTGTAGCACATATTTGAGTCTACCTGGAGGGTTTTTGGACGAGCTGAGCACCTTTTTGAGGACTATTTCGACGTACGACGACATGCTGATGCCCAGAAGACGATTTACTTGTGTATTATAGCCTGTAGCACGAAAGTGGTCGTACCTGGGGTTTTTTTGATCCGCTGAGCACGTTTTTGAGGTCTATTTTGATGTACGACGACAAGCTGAGGCCCAGGAGATGATTTCCTCGCGAATTATAGCTTGTAGTGCGAAATTGATCGTACCTGGGGGTTTTTTTGACACGCTGCGCACTTTTTTGAGGACTATTTTGGGGGACGACGACACGCTGAGGCCCAGTAGATGCTTTCCTCGCGTCTTATAGCTTTCAGTGCGAATTATATCGTACCTGGAGGTTTTTCTACCTACTGAGCACGTTTTTGAGGACTATTTCGGTGTATGACGACACGCTGATGCCCAGGAGATGATATCCTCGCGAATTGTAGCGGGTAGCGCGAAATTTATCCTACCTGGGGGTTTCTCGACCTGCTGAGCACGTTTTTGAAGACTATTTTGTGGTACGACGACACGCTGAGGCCCAGGAGATGATTTTCACGCGAATTATAGCTTGCAGTGCGAATTATATCGTACCTGGAGTTTTCTCGATTCGCCGAGCACGTTTTTGAGGTCCCTTTCGGTGTATGACTACACACTCTGGCCCAGAAGATGATTTCCTCGCAATGCAATGGCGGGAAACCTGGGGGGTTTTTCGACTCGCTAAGAACGTTGTTGAGGACTATTTTGTGTACAACTGCGTCCTGTTATCCAGGAGACGATTTTCTCGCAAATCATATCGTCTAGCACAAATTTGAATGCACTTAGGGGGGTTTTGGACCTGCCGAGCTCATTTTTGAAGACTATTTCGGGGAACGACCATACCGTGATGCCCAGAATAGGATTTCCTTGCGACGTACAGCCTCTCAGGTAACACAGTTTAACGCACTTTGCGCAGAGCATACATGGTATGCTTCGTCATTTTGCTGTATATCTGACAGGTTAGCGATTGCATTAGTAATCAACCAACAGAATTGCAGCTGACTTACATCCTCTTAATTACCCTTTGGGGTGGACATTTTGCACTTGCCTGTATAGAAGAACTACAGCACACTTGCATTAGATAATTACGTTAAGTACTTAGCAGCAGTATTATCGCAGACTTACACCATCTTAATTGCACCTTAAGGGTGGGCATTTTGCACTTCACTGTACAGCAGAATTACAGTACAACGAGTCCTGGTACACCGAAAAGGATCACAAAGATATGCGTAACGGGTTGATAAACCTCCAGGTACAATAAAATTCGCACTACAGGCTATAATTCGCGAGGAAATCATCTCCTGGGCCTCAGCGTGTCATCGTACCCCAAAATAGTGCTCAAAAACGTGCTCAGTGGATCGAAAAAACCCAGGTACGATCAAATTCGCGCTACAGGGTAAAATTCGCGGCGAAATCATCTTCTGGGCCTCAGTGTGTCGTCGTACCCCAAAATAGTCCTCAAAAACGTGCTCAGCGAGTCAAAAAACCCCCAGGTACGATCAATGTCGCACTACAGGCTATTATTCGCGAGAAAATCATCTCCTGGGCCTCAGCGTGTCGTCGTACATCAAAATAGTCCTCAAAAACGTACTCAGCGGATCAAAAAACCCCCAGGTACGATCAATTTCGCGCTACAGGCTATAATTCGCAAGTGAATCGTCTTCTGGGTAACAGCGTGTCGTCGTACGCCGAAATAGTCCTCAAAAAGGTGCTCAGCTGGACCAGGAACCCTCCAGGTGCACCCAAATGTGTGCTACACGTTATGATTTGCGAGGATATCATCTCCTGGATACGAGGGCGCAGTCGTACACTGCAATACTTCTCAAAACCGTGCTCGTCGAGTCGAAAAAGCCCTAGGTACGATAAAATTCGCACAACAGGTTATAATTCGCAAGAAAATGATCTCCTGGGCCCCAGTGCGTCGTCGTACTCCAAAATAGTCTTCAAAAACGTGCTCAGAGGGTCAAGAAACGCCCAGGTACGACCAATTTCACGCTACAGGCTATAATTCGCGAGCAAATCATCTCCTTTGCATCACCATGTCGTCGTACACCGAAATAGTCCTCAAAAACGTGCTCAGTAGATCGAAAAACCCCCCAGGTACGATAAAATTTGCATTACATGGTATAATTCGCGAGGAAATCATCTCCTGGGCCTCAGCGTGTCGTGGTACCCCAAAATAATCCTCAAAAACGTGTTCAGCTGGTCGAAAAATTCCCAGGTACGATCAATTTCGCGCTACAGGCTATAATTCGCGAGGAAATCATCTTCTGGGCCTCAGCGTGTCGTCGTACCCCAAAATAGTCCTCAAATACGTGCTCAGCGGGTCGAAAAACTCTCAGGTACGATCAATTTCGCGCTACACGCTATGATGTGCTAGGATATCGTCTCCTGGGCATCAGCGTGTCGTCGTACACCGAAATAGTCCCCAAAAACGTGCTCAGCGGCCAAAAATCCCTCCGGGAACAATCAAATTCGCTCTACAGCCTATAATTCGCGAGAAAATCATCTCCTGGGCATCAGCGTGTCGTCGTACCCTAAAATAGTCCTCAGAAACGTGCTCAACAGGTCGAAAAACCTCCAGGTACGATCAATTTTGCGCTACAGCTATAATTCGCGGGGAAATCATCTCCTTTGCATCATCGTGTCGTCGTACACCGAAATAGTTCTCAAAATTGTGCTCAGTAGATCGAAAAGCCACCCAAAGGTACGATAAAATTGGCATTACAGGGTATAATTCGCGAGGAAATCATCTCCTGGACCTCAGGGTGTCGTCGTACCCCAAAATAGTTCTCAAAAACGTGCTCAGCGGGTCGAAAAACCCCCCAGGTACCATCACATTGCGTGGAAATCATCTCCTGGGCCTGACGATGTAGTCATACACTGAAGTAGACCTCAAAAATTTGCTCAGCGGGTCGAAAACCCCCCTGGTACCCTGAGATTCAATTAAAGTAATGCTCGAAAAGAGTCTGAAAAAAAAATTATTCGGAATTTGAACTTCTTGTATCCTGAAGTCCGGAAGTGCAACGTGTTTTCGAACTTGATCGGAGTCAATTCCGAAAACACGTCGGAATTTCGAACTTGATGTGAGTCAATTCCGAAAACACGTCGGAATTTCGGACTTGAAAGCAGTGGCATTCGAAATTCCGACGTGTTTTCGGAATTTACTCCCATCAAGTCCGAAAGTCCGACGTGTTTCTGGAATTGACTCCCATCAAGTCCGAAATTTCGACGTGTTTTCGGAATTGGCTCCGATCAAGTCCGAAAACGCGTTGCACTTCCGAACTTCAGGATGCATGAAGTGCAAAATCTGCAACCCTGCTACGCATACAAAGATGTTATGTGGGGCTCGATCATTGCTAGCAATACCCACAATAATCCCTCCTGCTGATCTTCTAAGCAGGACCTCCCCTCAGCTGAGTATTCCCCCCGCGGAAACCGCTGTTATGTAATACCTCGTGAGGGGCAGTTTTTACGGTCCCCTACACCGCCTGGCGCTTGGTCATGCGGCTTTCTCTTCTTTCTTCTTTTTTCTCCTCTTCTTTCTTATTTTCTTCTTTCTTCTTCTCTCCTTTCTTCTTTTCTTCTTTCTTCCTTTCTTCAGTCATCTTATCTTCTTTTTACTTCTCTTCTTTTTTCTTCTTTCCTAATGCGTGGTCTATCTACCACGCTGGTGGCGACCAATAACAGCATCCCACCCTGTGTGAAAAGAGTAGGCATGTCCCAATGCCCTCGGAAGGCAAGGGGCCTTCCCATATGATCCTGAACCATTCGCTCTCTTCCTGAAACATGGGACACACGAACAAAGCATGCTCCACATCCTCCTCAACTTCGCAGCATGCCGGGCACTCTGCACTTTCATATACTCTAATCCTCTTCAGGTAGCTGCGAAAGCGGCTATGTCAGGTTAGCACCTGGGTGAGATGAAAGGTGACGAGTCCATGTCTCCTCTCTGTCCACTCCACAACACATAGGATGATGCAATGGGTCCACAGACCTTTGTCTGCTATATCCCATCGGCGCTGCTACTCCTCCCCGATCTTCCTGGACCATCGGTTTCGACGCTGTCCCTGGTAAAAGTCACCCTCTTCTCTAACCATGCTTTCGCAATACAACTCAGCTCTCTCACACGTCATTAGGTCTACGGGTGGCAGTCCGGCGACTATCGAGACAGCGATGTCTGACACGGTACGGTAGGTACAGGCTACTCTCAGTGCGATTGTCCTGCAGGCCGTTTGGCAAGCGGCACCGTAGCTCGGTTTACTACATATAGGATCAGCCCAGATTGGGGGGCTCCGTACAGAATCACGGAATATATCATCGATGAAAGAAGCAACCGTCGCGGCTGCTTTGGTCCTCCTATGTTTGGCACGATGCCTGCGAGCGCTCGTGCCACTTTTGATGCCTTTAGTCTTGCGTTGCTGAGGTGGTCTTCGAACGAGATCCGCGCATCTATTGTAATTCCTAGGCACTTCACGGTGTCCGTCGTCCTGATCTTCTCGTCGTTGACCGTGAAAGTGACGTAAACTCTCTTTTTTGTTCGGGTAATGAGCACCGTCTCGGTCTTTTCGGCAGCAAGACTGAGTCCATGGTTGCTCAACCAATCGCCTACTACGTCGATTGCGGTATCTCCGAGGTATTGCACATCTTCGATGCTTTTTGCTACGACGATGAGAGCAATATCGTCTGCATAAGCTACCATCGACACCCCATCTGGAAGTGGTTGCCTAAGCAATCCATCGTGCAGGATGTTCCAGATTGGGAATCTTAGTAGCAAGCCCTGCGATACACCTCCTGTGATCTTATAAGAATGCGTACCGTCACCGTAAAGTACGTCATAGAGAAGGATGCTTTCGGTTAGGTAGCTCGGGATGACTCTTCGAAGATACAGTGACACGCTTAGGTCTTCCAATGCCGGCATGATTTCATCTTATCTGGTCGTGTTAAACGCTTTCCGTATATCTAATCCAATGATAGTACACATACGGTTTGTGCACCGGCTACCACTAACGGCGTTGTTGGCTACTGACACCACCCAATCGATGGCATCGATCGTTGATGAACTCGTAAAGCCAAATTGCTTATTCTCCAACCTGCTGTATAGGTGCCTCCAGTCTGACAGATACGATCGGCTCAAATAATTTCCTGGTAATATCCAGCATGTAGAGTGGTCGATACGAGGATGCTTTATGTGGAGGTTCATTTCCCTTAACAAAGAGTACTAACCTTTGTATCTTCCACTGTACCGGGAATATTCCTTAACTTAGTCATGCATTCAAAGTGTCCTTGAAAATATAAGGAATATTCAGAGCTGCGATCTTTATATCTAAACCAGGAACGCCATCCAGTCCTGGAGTATTTCTTATGGTGATCTTTTTGGCCGCTATCTTCACTTCTGATTCGGTAACTACTGTTAGCTCGGCTGTACGAATGTTTTCCGTTATTTTTCCTTATTGTTGAAGATACTCGGTTGGGATACTGTTTTCTCGCACATCTACCATAGTTGGTTTATTATTCGGGATGCCTTCCACTATCTAGTTTTGGTCCGCCCCGGGTATTTTATTTCCTCAGTGCCCTTCATATCTGACGAGCTTCTCCTATCCACCGCCTGGGGAGGCGCCCGATGCGAGGCTAGCAACTCTACACGTGTGTGTGTGTGTGTGTGCGTGTGTGTGTTTGTGCGTGTGCGTGCGTGTGTGTGTGTGTGTGTGTGTGTGTGTGTGTGTGTGTGTGTGTGTGTGTGTGTGTGTGTGTGTGTGTGTGTGTGTGTGTGTGTGTGTGTGTGTGTGTGTGTGTAAACTCTCGGAAACAAATCGACCGATTTTCGTCGGATAGACTATTCTCTTCTTCTAGCGAAAAAAAATAGTATTTTGACTGATTTAAGGTTTGATCGATTTTCTTTTGTTTTATAACCTAAAAATGATTCAGAATTTTTATTTTTTTGAATTTTTTTATGTGTTATAGTCAGTATTAATTAATATAAGAAATTTTTATTCGAAGGTATTTAAATTACCTACATTTTTTTTTTTTTATTTTAAATTATCTTCACTCTGTCACTTGTTATTAAGGAAAATGTTTTTATATTTCATAAATTAATTCCTCAAAAAATATTTTATTTATTGACTTGAAATTTTAACCACTTATTACACTCATTGAAGACTATATTTGTTTAAAATTTTAAGAGATTATATATATATATATATTTGTTTTATAAAAAAAAAATTATTTTGGAAAAAATTTGCGTTTTCGTTGTCACACGATAACAGCAGTAAAAATCATCTAATCGTCCTGAAATTTGGCATAGATGTAGCTTTTATATATCGTCAGATCGAGTTCGTTACCCAAAATAACCGCTCCATTACGACCAAGAATATTTCAAGTTAAAATTTTTTTTTAATTTTCGAATCGCCTGAAATTATTATTTTTGAGTAATGTAGTAACAATATTTAGATTTTTCCTATGAAATTTTTTATTTGATAATAAAATTGCTCTGTCAACAAGGTTGTACACAATATTGATCTTCTGTTGTGGTGGATGATAGGAATGATAATTAATAAGTCTGCCGGAAGAAGTGGGTTTATTATACCAATCTGTGATAATCGTATTATTATGGTGGATTAAAAGAACATCTAGAAAATTGATTTTTTTGTCCTGTTCTAATTCATAAGTAAATTGTAACTTGTTATAATAGGAATTGAATGTATTTATTACGGTATTGATATGTTTTTGTCGATACACATAATCGTGTCATCAACGTAGCGGAAATAAAAAAGTGGAAGAATATCATGGTTTTCTTTCAAAATTTTTAGACAGTCAGTTTCCAAATCGTCCAACACAATACCTGCAAATAATGGCGATATCGGGGAACCCATAGATGTACCATCAATTTGTCTATAAAATTTGTTATTGAAAGAAAAAAAGGTATTCGAAAATAGAAATTTTATACATGTAATAATTTCGTTGAATGGGATTTTGCATCTATTATGTATGGAATCAAATCTTCGATCTATACTGTCTAATACTAGTTGTAGTGGAATGTTTGTAAATAGAGAAATAACGTCTAAAGAGAGTAATATATAGTCATCTGGTATGATAACTGAATTTAATTTTTGTTTCAAATGAAAACTGTTGTCGATATGCGACTCTGGGATTTTTATGGACGATTTGATTTCATTGTAAATAATTTTAGCTAAAAAGTGGCTCGGACTATTGACTAATGAGATTATGGGACGGAATGGTATATCTTTTTTATGTATTTTTGGAAGACCTAAACATTTTGCCAGTGTAGTATTTGAACAAGAGAGAGAGAGTTATTATGAAACTTTGTGCGCAAATAGTTATTATTATTTAAGTTCTTAAGAATCGTCGACGTGTCAGATTGTAATTTTTTTAGGGGATTCTTTTTAATATTTTCGTAAACAGTTGTGTCAGATAGTAACAAGTGCATTTTTAAGTTGTATTCAGTCTTGCTTAAGCAGACGGTGACATTTTCCTTGTCAGAAGTTGTAAACCATATATCTGGATTATTTTTAATAAACTTTTTTGTATTAGTTAATTTCCTTTTAAATATTTTTTCTTGTGGCTTTTCATGTTTTTGTTTCATAAACGCTGTTGTTAGATTTGATACAATTCTTTCCCTGATTTCGGATTGTTTTGATGTCGATAGTTCAGAATTCATTAAACTAAACTCAACATTTTTAACTGTGTCCACGATGTCTTTTTTATCACACCTTTTGTTGATACTAAATTTTGGTCCTAATGATACTACGTCTATTATGTCGTCAGGTATACAGCGTGTCCAAAAAGTCTGGAAACACCCAAATAATTTCTCAGCTGAATTACTATTGGAAAATTTTAAGGTCGCCTTTGTAGTAATTTTTTACGAGGAATCCAATGGTGACCTTGGATTCGACCTTGGACCTCATTTTTGAGGTTATTTCAAGGTCAACCTCATTTTTTTAAATAGTAACCCCTATTTTTTATAGCGGAATCTGAAAGAGCGGAAAATTTTACGTCCGGATATGTATTAAGGTATGAGGTTGAGGTTGCCCCCAGAGGTCAAATTGAGGTCAAAGTATGATTTCTTAAAAATTTCGCGAGTTCAGTGGTAAAACAAAACAAACAAAGGTAAGGTTTGGTAAGTTCGAACGAAGACTTGAAGGTGACCTCTGATTCGACCTTGAACCTCATTTTGAGCCTCAGTTTTGAGGTTATTTCGAGGTCAACCTCATTTTTTTAAATGGTAACCCCTATTTTTTTAGCGGAATCGGAAAGAGTGTGAAACTTTACGTCCAAACATGTACTCAGAACATAGTTCAAGAAGGACCTTGATGTTCATTTGAAGGTCATTTAAACTTAATGACGGTCTGATCTTGTGTAAACTTTTTAATTTTTTTAAACAGTCTAACATCTTATTTCAAGTGCTCGAATTATTTTCCATCCACTTTTTGATAGTAACCTAATCGATGATCGAAAACACCAACAGTATTTTTGATCATTTCAGTAGGAATGAGAGCTGATTCATTGTAAAATTTTTTGAAGCGTTTAAATATTGAACATTGTTACTTGTTATTTTTCGTATGGTTAGAGTGACAATAAACTATTATTCATTCCATAACCACCACAGAAAAGGGTTGGTCATCTTTCAAACATATTTTTTGAAAATTAAAAGTTCTTTTTATTTTCAACTCAAAAAGTATTTTTGGATAAGGTCTACTACGAAGAGTAATAAAAATGAACAAACTCACTGATAGAGAAAGAATAACGATTCTCATGATGAGAGGTTGGGGACACATGCAGCGATCTTATAGGGCCGTAAGAGATATTTTTAATGCTTCATTTAGGGTTGGTGGAACTCCACTATCATTTTCAACAGTTCAAAAAACTGTTAGAAGGTTTGAAAATACCGGCACTATCAGCGATTTACCTCGATCAGGCAGACCAATGTCAGCAGGTAACGAAGAGAAATCTTTAGATGTTGTGTTAACATTCACCGAAGATCCGCATACTTCCGTTCGTAGAGCTGCTCAAGTGCACGAAATAAGTAAATCATCTATTCATAACATACTAAAGAGAGAGAAGTTCCATCCATTTAAAGTAACGCTAATACACAAGTTAAATGAAGATAATTTCGATCGTCGCGTTGAATTCTGTGATGATATGATGGCACGCATCGTACAAAATCCAAATTTTCCATCAAATATAGTCTTCTCAGATGAAGCTACATTTCAACTTGACTCAAGCGTAAATAGGCATAACTGTAGATATTGGGCAGTTGAAAACCCTCATTGGGCAAGAGAAGCCAAGTCACAATATCCACAAAAATTAAATGTCTGGGCTGGAATATTAAATAATAGGATTATAGGACCATTTTTTATTGATGGCAATTTAAATGCAGAAAAGTATGAAACTATGTTGCGGAATCAAATTGTTCCTGCTATAAGAGAAATAGCTGGAGAGGACTTTAATAACACATGGTATCAACAGGACGGTGCAGCAGCTCATTATGCACGAAACGTTCGCACATACTTAGATACAGTATTCATTAATCGATGGATAGGACGAAGAGGTGCAATTGAATGGCCAGCTAGGTCCCCCGATTTAACGCCTCTAGATTATTTCTATTGGGGTTATCTGAAGGATCGTGTATTCAAAACAAAACCCTTAAACTTAGATGAATTACGTGAAAGGATCATTGATGAATCAGCTCTCATTCCTACTGAAATGATTGAAAATGCTGTTGGTGCTTTCTATCATCGATTAGGTTACTGTCAAGAAATGAATGGAGAACAGTTCGAGCACTTGAAATAAGATGTTATACTGTTTAAAAAAATCAAATGTGAGAGGCAAGGGGACTCACGTAAATCAAGCGCCCCATCGTGAGAGGCAAGGGGACTCACGTAAATCAAGCACCCCATCGTGAGAGGCAAGGGGACTCACGTAAATCAAGCGCCCCATCGTGAGAGGCAAGGGGACTCACGTAAATCAAGCACCCCACCGTGAGAGGCAAGGGGACTCACGTAAATCAAGCACCCCAAAGGGAACAGATTTTACTACGTCCACGTCGTTGTTCCTGGGTAACGCTAAATGTAAAAAAATTGAACTTGACATGACTTTTAAGGACAATGTCAAGGTCACCATTAGATTTCTCGTTGAAAACTACTAAAGAATTAACCTCGCTCAGTGTGATAAAAAGTTTACACAAGATCAGACCGTCATTAAGTTTAAATGACCTTCAAATGAACGTCAAGGTCCTTCTTGAACTATGTTCTGAGTACATGTTTGGACGTAAAGTTTCACACTCTTTCCGATTCCGCTAAAAAATAGGGGTTACCATTTAAAAAATGAGGTTGACCTCGAAATAACCTCAAAAATGAGGCTCAAAATGAGGTTCAAGGTCGAATCAGAGGTCACCTTCAAGTCTTCGTTCGAACTTACCAAACCTTACCTTTGTTTGTTTTGTTTTACCACTGAACTCGCGAAATTTTTAAGAAATCATACTTTGACCTCAATTTGACCTCTGGGGGTAACCTCAACCTCATACCATAATACATATCCGGACGTAAAATTTTCCGCTCTTTCAGATTCCGCTATAAAAAATAGGGGTTACCATTTAAAAAAATGAGGTTGACCTTGAAATAACCTCAAAAATGAGGTCCAAGGTCGAATCCAAGGTCACCATTGGATTCCTCGTAAAAAATTACTACAAAGGCGACCTTAACATTTTCCAATAGTAATTCAGCTGAGAAATTATTTGGGTGTTTCCAGACTTTTTGGACACGCTGTATGTACCTCTGTCAAGTTTTTGAAGAATTGTTCTTTTGATGTGGTATTCTTCGCTTGTAATTTTTGTTTTTTCGGTATACATTCAAATTTTTTAATTAAATTTTTTGTTAGCTTTGTTGGCTTTTTTGTTAGTATATGTAAAGAAATTATTAATAGTTAAATTATCAATGTTGAGTTCTGAAATTAGGTTTTTAGAGAAGATAATGATTTATTTAAAAAATTCATATGAAAATTGATATCACGGATTTCCAGATTTCTTTTGAGTTTCTTTTGAGGTGCAGATCCAACAACACCTTTCCTCAACATATGTTAAATTTAAGTAAGCGTTTTCGTACTTTTTCGTTTCACAGTGAATTTTGCAAACTAAGACTCGTTGATATGGAAAAAGATATCTCCTTTAAACTTTTAAATCTTGTCGTTTGATTTTTCTTTCTATATGTATCTGCGTTTTGTTTGTAAACACAGACATCAACCCTTTACTGTGTATACTATAAATACTGATCAATCTCATGTTTTGCGTTAACGTCGACTTCATGTGTACTACGTAACACACGTTATAATTAAGGTATCAATTATTGTATCACGCGAGTGTTTTTAGTTTCTATTAATTACATTGTATTAATTGTTTTTTTTTCTATTTAATAAAATATTGTAGCCTGAAGAGGTTGGCAGACCAAGCCAACGAAACGTTGCCTTTTCTAATGAAATCGTTGAATTTTTTATTTCTAATCCTCGCCTCCGTCAGATCGACTTAACTCATTACCTTCTTAGAAAAAATATATAGCTTTTTTATATCTTGAAGTAGAAAGTATGATTCCCAAAACCGCTTCCGAGAATATCAGATATAAGACTTTCCGCATCGGTTTAAAGTTAGAAAATGACATTTAGCGATGGATATAAATCTCTTTATTTAATTACTAATAAAAAAAAGAAAACAAGTTTTATTATGAAAATTCGTCGATTTTTTTCCATTAATTAAATCCATGTAATAAATATTATATTGTTTTAAAATTTACTGCTAAATAGATTTCCTCTTTCGCTGTAAGTTATATAACAATAACTTGTTCTTTTTATATAGAATACTTGTAATGTGGATTTCAGGAAACTGATGGCCAACACTACCAGGTATTTAAATATTAGAAAAATTTTTTTATTCAACACAACGTTTCGGACATTTTGTTATGTTCCTCTTCAGGTTCTATATACAATAAATACAAAAATTAAATTAATACAAATAACGTTTTATAAAACATTTTACGCACTTAATATTCTATACACCATTTACTTACAAAATTTGTCAATATTAACTATTCGGAAGATCTTTCCGTTGTCAGTAAGTTTAAAAATCTATTGCCTCCTTTTATACTTTTGTTATGTCTATGTGTAATGTATATGTGCTTACCCTTCCGTCAGGCATACAGAAGAAAGGGCTACAATAGACCAAAGAGAGGACGTGTGAAAACGAAAGTGCCAGGAATACACGTATTGGTAGGAAACCAACACCAATGAAATTAACATAGACTCTCTGGCTTAGCACTCAGTGGGCGTGGCTCCTCCTATTCCAGATGTGCTCCTGATCTATCTACTACAGAGTAGACGGTACATATGATACTAAATACGCATAAATTCACAACTTTTAATTATTGATATATAGTTATTGGCTAATCTATTTATCTCAAATGGTTTGTTCATGTAGTTTTTTTGCGTATGTATAAACAATACCTCGGAAAATAATCGTTTTCCTCTATTACTTTCTGTGTCTAATACTTTATAAGTATTAAAATCAATAGTGTGATTATTATCAATTTTATGCATATATTATGACGAATTGGTGTCTTTTATCATATATCTTTTCGCATGTTCCTTAATTCTCACATTCACTCGTCTACTTGTCTGTCCAACATATGAAACAGTACAATCATTACACTTAATTTTATAAACAACATTTGCACTATCACCAATTTTATTTTTATCTTTACCTAATTTGATAATAGTATTTAATTTATTATTAGTGCTATAAACTATATTTGTGTCAAATTTTTTGAAAAGTAAATTCATAAAATTTTCAAATTCTTTTACATAAGGTAGGCTGATAAACATCTTTCTATTTCTACCATTTAATCTTGAATTCTGTGTATTTATTAATTTCTTTAATCGTTTTTTTATATATGTTCTAATTAATTTTAAAGGATAATTATTATGTAACAATAATTCTTTGATCAAGGCTATATTTTTATTATTTTAAATATTTTTAATTTATATGATAAGAACTTACAATTTACTGTTGAATTATCAAATAACAATTGTATAAGTTTTTTGGATATGAAAATTATTGTTAATGAACAGCGTCGCACTATCACTGATTGGTTTCATAAAAAAACTTTTTCCGGAAGGTATTTGAATTATCAATCACAACAGCCACAATGTAACAAAATAGCTATTATATACAGTTTAGTAGATAGAGCATTTAAACTATCACACGAAACCTTCCATAATAAAAATATAGCCTTGATCAAAGAATTATTGTTACATAATAATTATCCTTTAGAATTAATTAGAACATATATAAAAAAACGATTAAAGAAATTAACAAACACACAGAATTCAAGATTAAATAGTAGAAATAGAAAGATGTTTATCAGCCTACCTTATGTAAAAGAATTTGAAAATTTTATGAATTTACTTTTCAAAAAATTTGATACAAATATAGTTTATAGCACTAATAATAAATTAAATACTATTATCAAATTAGGTAGAGATAAAAATCAAATTGGTGATAGTGCAAATGTTGTTTATAAAATTAAGTGTAATAATTGTACTGCTTCATATGTTGGACAGACAAGTAGACGAGTGAATGTGAGAATTAAGGAACATGCGAAAAGCTATATGATAAAAGACACCAATTCGTCATTATATATGCATAAAATTGATAATAATCACACTATTGATTTTAATAATTATAAAGTATTAGACACAGAAAGTGATAGAGGAAAACGATTATTTTCCGAGGCATTGTTTATACATACGCAAAAAGAACTACATGAACAAACAATTTGAGATAAATAGATTAGCCAATGAATATATCTCAATAATTAAAAGTTATGAATTTATGCGTATTTAGTATCATATGTACCGTCTACTCTGTAGTAGATAGACCAGGAGCATATGTGGAATAGGAGGAGCCACGCCCATTGAGTGCTAAGCCAGAGAATCTATGTTAAATTCATTGGTGTTGGTTTCCTACCAATACGTGTGTTCCTGGCACTTTCGTTTTCACACGTCCTCTCTTTGGTCTATTGTAGCCCCTCCTCCTGTATGCGTGACGGAAGGGTAAGCACATATACATTACACATAGACATAACAAAAGTATAAAAGGAGGCAATAGATTTTTAAACTTACTGACAACGGAAAGTTCTTCCGAATAGTTAATGAGAAATTTTGTAAGTAAATGGTGTATAGAATATTAAGTGCGTAAAATGTTTTGTAAAACGTTATTTGTATTAATTTAATTTTTGTATTTATTGTATATAGAACCTGAAGAGGGACATAACAAAATGTCCGAAACGTTGTGTTGAATAAAAAAATTTTTCTAATATTTAAACACCTGGTAGTATTGGCCATCAGCTTCCTGAAATCCACATTATCTACTACTACCATTAGCGTCAAGAATCAACCCAAGAATACTTGTAAATTATAAATATTAAATTTAAAAACTCAGAATAACTAGTTACAATCCAAGTCAGGCACATGTCATTACTTTTTCATATATATGAATTGGCAATATATAAATGCTTTATTTTCTTGTAATGAATCAACTGAAAATATTTAATCCTTTTTTGTCGAGAATAATGTTCCTTAGGAATTATACCAAAATGCAATTGATGTCTGATGTCCACTGCTCGATGTTTAATGGTTAATTGGTCTGATGTCCAATCTCTTCAATTTCCTAAATCATACTTCTACGAACAATTCAAACTACCTCGTAAATTAATTAGTGAGGTATTTTATAAACTCTAATTAAATTTTATTTCATATGTTAAGTTGAAATTCACCTTAATAAGATAATAACCAAGTAAGAAAATTTGGATAGTACTAGTTTACGTGTTATTCGTTAAACATAAATGTGGTATTGAAGGGACAGCAGCAATAGTGTCAGATCTAAACTCATATGAAATGTCAGTATACTTTCATACTACTACTTGAAATATAAGCATGTGAGCTACAGTTAAAGATGCTTACTATTTTGTTATGATGCAATTCATTGCATTTTAGCTTATATTTATAAGATATATTACACTCAACAAAAACAGATAGAAAACAAATCCGTTGATTTTTTATATATTTGTGATTAGCCTAAATGTCTATGGCCTGTTCACATACAGTTATAAAATAACTTCACATATTAAACAGTATTTATTCTATATTAAAGAGTATTAAAGAGTATATACGCATCTTGGACTGTAAATAATCATTCTGTTTTTTTTAAGTTATAATTATGCTTTGCAAGTATTTTACAGACATTGTACAAGTGCATTGTATCAGAGATCAGTCAGAAGAAGTCGCCACCACTGGCAGAGATGCAAGAAATAGCTTTTCCCAGCTAATATACAGCTCTCTCTGAGAACAACTAGGATAATGAAGAAGAATGATACAGAAGCAAAAATACATGAAAGTGTTAGTGCGCTGGTCTCATCTAGATGTAAACATGGGAAACATAACCGCGAATATGGCAGCAATACTTCACAGGTAACGTCGGCAGGAAACTCGGCACGACCTCGTAGATGACAGCGAGGATAGTAGCAGAAGGTTTTCCTCGTTGTAGAAGCAGCAATCCCCATACTCTCACGTCCAACTTTCGTCGTCGTAACCCTTTATTAAAGCGTCAGTCAACACGGCGCACAGTGGGCCAAAATGGACAAAATTCTCTCTTCACTTTTCTAAGGCAAAAAATCAAGACTCAATACAAGGAAAATATCAATTTCTATTTCCTACAACACGTAGAACTGCTACTTTCGCATAGCCAATAACAGAACAGTGTAGGCATAGCCAAAATCCAAAAATCAAATATTCAGAAATCCTTCCACCTCAAACTCGACACCTATAAACCATAAAACCATAAACCTTTACTTTATCATTCCTAAAGCTTGAACCCATAAGCCTAAAACTAAAGCCATAAAACCTAAACCTAAAGATACAAAACCTAAGCCTAAAAATCCTAAGCCTAAGAACCCTAAATTTTAAATCTAAAGCCATAAACCGCCTTGCAGCCTAAACCCTAAATCTTAAACTAAGAAACCATAAATCCTAAACCATTAAATCTAAGTCCGTAAATTCTGAACTCATAAACTCATAAACTCTTAAATCCTAAATCCATAAATGCCATCCATAAACCCATGAACCATAATCCCATAAACCCATAAGCCCAAAGCTCGTCAATCTTAAAATCCAAATTTAATTCCTTTAACATGTATAATTAGAAAATGAAAACATTTAATCTCAAATTAACTTATAAATAGAGAAAAATTAATTAAAATAAAAGAATATGATCTTTTAAAACAGATTTTACGAAATAAGCATCATATTGCGAATAGATACGGATAATAAAAAATACTAGTAAAAATCTTTCTTTTGGAAGTAGATGCATTGCATCAAGCTATTGTAGACTGCAATGGTTAGAATAACGAAGTGCAGATGGCGCTGTCGTACTACATATGTAGGGACTGCAATCTTCCCTCTCGCTCTCTCTGCGAGAGTGGGGGAAGCGGCCATGTTGCGTAAGGCGAGAAGCCGCCTGCGGGCGGCAGTCGTGGCTCAGAGTCAAGAGCGTGTGGACGTGAGTCCACGGTACACCTGATTACTTCAATAAACCTCCTTGTTATCGTTGAATTCACGACTCTCTTCATGCTCTCTCCCTTCCTTCCCGAAACCTGCAGAAAGTGGTTGCATAAACCCCACATTGTTGACCCCGACAAAAAGTCGCCGAGGAGGAGCGACAGGCGTGGACCCGTCGCGGTGCATCCTTGCCGTCACCGCCTTTGCTTGCGGCACTTCGCCGCCAAATGGATTTCTTGCCTTTTTTCCGTATGCGTGCTGGTACGCTGGCGCATACGGGAAACCTCGACTTTTGTCGACTTACGTCGTGTGCGCACTGGCACGCCGGCGCACACGCATAAATTGCCAACCTCGGCAACGATTGCGGCATTTTGCCGCCAAGGAAATTAAAAGTAGCTGCAGCCGTCTGCGCGGGTAGCCATGTAGGCGCTCGCCTCGCCGCAACCGTTGTACCTCGTCGAGTTTTCTCCGAGGCACTTTTGACGACTTGAAGCAGATCTCCGGGTGTGTTGACGCGTGAAGCCATCGTCACCGACGCCTTTCAGCGCACTCGTCAAGCAACGTTTGGCCAGCTCATCTCTTCGAAGCAGATCTCCGGGTGCGACGCGTGAAGCCACCGTCACCGGCGCTTTTTTCTATCGCACACGTCGAGCACCGGGAGGTCAGCCACGGCAGCCGTAGCACCTCGTTGAGTCTTCTTCGAGGCGGCTAGTCTTCAGCGTTAATTATTGAGGTATGCGTGCGTGACCTGCGGAGTTAGTGAAAATCACGTGCGCGCGCGTTTTTGAATTCTGAAAATTGTTCTCGTTCGGCGCGTGTTTACTCGCGAGATTTGAATTCGCGGAATTCGCGCGCAACGGTCACGCGCTCCAAGAACTTGTCAGCCATCTTGGCGGCCATTTTGGCTTTCGTGTGCTGTTGTGTTTTCAAGCTCGCTCTTGTACAGGGTTACTCGGAAAGACATTTTGGTATTTCTTGAAATTCGCGTGCTACTTTTTACGGCTTTTATCAATTTATGCGCCGTCTAGTAATGTTATTTAATAACTCTTTTAAGAGAATGTCTTCACAGAGTTTTTACGTTTGCACAATCGCTGGCGCAGGAGTGGCAGTCGCTTTCCTCTCCAGAACGGTGATTCACACACAGGAAACGGCGCCCCTCTTGCTATCGAGCATTATATAGTTCTAAGTTGTAGCATAGGCTTAGTTTTAAAAATTATTGTTTGTACCTATAAGCACTAACTAGGTAACTTGTGATACGCTGTGGCGTAAGGTAATTTGGGCTTTAGACTCGTGCACATTTTTGTTCATCAAGAGGCCGGACAACACAGAGATCACTGTGGAGGCACTGCAGCAGCGGCTCCAACAGTTAGAAAAGGCCTCCGGTAACCGTATTGAATGTGCGCGCATGCCTAAAATTCCGCCCTTCATTCAGACCGATCCAGAGTTGTGGTTGTTTCAGGCTGAGGCGGCATTCCGTCATACACAGATCACTGCAGACTCCACTAAAGTAGATTACCTCTGTCTATCATTAGGCGCTGAAGGCATGTCGGCTATCAGGAACATAATTAGGCAGGACCCTGCTCCTGCAGGGATTTATAAGTTAGTAAAAGAACGTTTAATTGCGATCTTTGCCAGCTCTGCAGAGCACAACCTGCTAAGACTTCTAAAAGGGGAATTGTTAACTGATGGCAAGCCTATGAGAGTTCTTCAGAGGCTTCGTGCTCTCAATCAAGGCTCTTATGACGATAAGATTATGCAGACTGTTTTTCTCGATCAATTTCTGCCACAACACCGTTCGATTCTTATCGCTACTGGTGCTATGGACCTTAATAAATTAGCTGAAGCAGCCGACAGACTCGCTGAGACTTCCGGCAGTTCTGACCATCAGGTTTGTGCCGTTTCTTCAAATAAATCCAGTTCTTTCAATGCTGAAGCCGCTTTCAAGCGCCTGGAGCGGAAGGTCGATGCGTTAGCTAAGATGGTTGAGGGTGGTCAAGGTTCTTCTAATAACTCCTCTAACTCTCAGTCCAGAGGTAGGAGCAGACGCGGCCGTTCTTCTGGTCAAGATTCTTCAGGTTTGTGCCTTGCTCATCGGAAATATTCCGATAATCCGTTATAGTGCAGGGAGTGGTGCTGCAAATATGTTGAGTGGCAAGCGAAAAACCCTCAACAAAAAAACTAATTCAACCTTCTGTTGAAGAGACGCCTTCAGAAGGCCCTCGCGTGTCCAAACGTCTCCGTGTACGTGATCGCATCTCGGGCAGGTCCTTCCTTATCGATACTGGTGCGGACATTTCGCTTGTCCCAGCAAATCCTAAGGCATGCGGCAAGCCCAGCTCCTTTAAGCTTTTCGCAGCGAATAATTCATTAATATGTACCTATGGCAAATCGATGCTCACACTTAATCTGGACATTCGATGTCCCATTCGCTGGAGCTTTTGCATCGCGGATGTTCCTCATCCCATTATAGGTGCTGATCTAATATCTCATTATGGCATTTTGGTCGACCTTAAAAGGAATCGTCTTGTCGATTCGTCTACCAATATTTATACTTTCGCAGTGGTAAAAGAAATTTCGGTGGACTCTGTCCTCACAGTAGTTCCCGGCTCAAAATGCGCAAAGATTCTCGCTGATTTTCTAGAGACCACGGGCGTTTCCAAACCCACAGTCCCCAAGAATGGCGACGTTTTTCATCATATTAGAACCTCTGGCCCTCCTGTATCGTGACGTCCTCGTAGACTAGCTCCAGACAAACTAAAAGCGACAAAGGCCAAGTTTGATACTTGGATTGAGGCTGGCATTTGCCGCCCCTCCAGCAGCCCTTGGGCAAGCCCTCTCCATATGGAGTTAAAAGAAGGACAACTCATGGAGACCGTGTGGTGACTATAGGTGCTTAAACGCTACCACGGTCCCTGACAAATATTCAACTGCACATATTCATGACTGCACTTATAATCTTCGTGGTAAGAAAATTTTTTCGGCGCTTGATCTTCATAAAGCGTTCAATTAGATCCCTGTTGCTGCCGAGGACATACTGAAAACGGCTATTATAACCCCTTTCGGTCTTTTTGAATTCATGTATATGACCTTCGGGCTTCGCAACGCGAGCCAAACCTTTCAGCGTTACATTAACAGCGCGCTAGGCGACCTCGATTTCGTTTATCTATATATCATAATGTTCATCTTCGTCTGAAGAAGAACATTATGCTCACCTTCGCATGGTCTTTGAACGACTTAAGAAGTTTCATCTTCGCTTAAACGTCGAAAAATGTACCTTTGCTGCTGAAGAGTTAGAGTTTTTAGGCTATCTGGTGAATGGTAAAGGCATTCGCCCCATTCCCAGTAGGGTTGAAGCTATTCTAAACTTTCCCAAACCTTAGACTATAGCGGAACTTCGTAGGTTTATCGGTATCGTAAATTTTTACCGCCACAACATGCCTCGTGCTGCGACTTCCCAGGGTCCTCTTAACGCTCTTTTTAGCATCTCGCAAAAACGATGAACGTCCCGTTCCGTGGACACCTGAAGCAGAGGAAGCCTTTGTTCGTGTTAAGGAGGAGTTGTCAGCAGTAGCTCTGCTTGTTCAGCCCCGCATTGATGCAGAAATACGCATTGTTTCTGATGCTTCCGATTCTGGAATGGGCGCTGCCCTTGAACAGGTTTCCCTTGTCGGAATCTAGGAATTTTTAGCTTTCTTCTCAAAGAAGTTCTATCCTTCACAGCGGAAGTACAGCGCTTATGACCGCTAGCTCACGGCTGTATATGAAGCGGTTAAACACTTCTCGTTTCTTGTTGAAGGCAGAGACTTCAAGATCCTAGCACATCACAAACCATTTATGCTTTCATGCAAAAGTTTGATAAGGCGTTACCGCGTTAAACGCGTCAGTTGTCCCTTATCGCCCAGTACACTACTCACATTGAATATATCAAAGGTGCAGAAAATATAGTAGCTGATTCACTCTCTCGTGTAGAGTTCATCAGGCTCCCTGTAGAAATTGACCTGAACGATCTCGCTCAAAAGCAGGAGGCTGATGAGCAGCTCAAGGCCCTCCGCGAATCACCGGACTATTTGCTATCTTTAAAGCGTATTCAATGGGGTCCTGCACATACTACTATCTACTGCGAAATCACTGGTGAAGCCATTCGCCCTTACATTCGTGAGTCTCTTCGTGAAACGGTGTTTAACATGTTCCATAGACCTGCTCACCCAGGTCCCAAGGTCACCGACTGACTCATAAGGCAACGTTGTGTATGGCCCAATATGCATCATGATATTCCTCGTATGTGTAAAAATTGTTTATACTGCCAACAGTCAAAAGTATCTCGCCATGTAAAACTTGATGGTCGATTTGACCACGTGCACATTGATCTAGTCGGTCCTCTTCAAAATCGGAATGGTTTTGAGTATATACTCACCATGATCGATCGCTTTTCGCGCTGGGTCGAAGCGGTTCCACTACGTGAAATGTCAGCGCAGACAGTTGCCAGAGCGTTTTTAGACACCTGGGTCTCTCGCTATGGCACTCCAAAGGTCATCACTTCCGATCAGGGTTCACAATTCGAATCGCGCTTATTTACGGTTCTTTTGTCCCTTATAGGTTGCGAACGTGTACGTACTACGGCGTATCACCCTGCGGCGAACGGCCTTATCGAACGCTGGCACCGTATCTTTAAAGCGGCGATTATGTGTCACGTGGGCAAGGACTGGACCCGTACCTTAAGTACAGTATTATTAGTATTACGTAGTCACCTTCGTCAGGACACGAATGCGTCTCCTGCGGAATTTGTGTTTGGCACTACCTTGCGTCTTCCAGGTGAGTTTTTCCTCCCTGAAGACTTCACTTCGGATCCAAAGTTTTTTGTAGAAGAATTCCACGAATGTATACGTGAAGTCCATCCAGTCCCTGTCATACGTAACTATAAAAAGCGTGCGTTTTGTTTTAAGGACACTCTTGCACGACAATACAGTTTGTGCGCTCAGCGAGAGCACAAACTATACCAAACACGTTGTTCTGTCTCTCGCTCTCGTGCACGTCGTCTGCTATTTGTGTTTATAATCATGAATTAAAGGAAATTTCCCACGGCTACGTACAATTTACAAGGTGTGGTTTGAAAGGGGAAGCCGCAATCTTTACGCCATATGTTTTTTACTGGTCAAAAATTTGATCCCTTTTCAGAAATACTCGACTTAACCTATTTTTTCCCGCCGTCCCATAAGAGTACATGTAAAACATGATAAGTTCAAACGTTAATTTCTCAAAATTTTCCACGGTTATAGGGTAAAATAAACATACCACAAGATTCGGTACATCTTGAACTATTGAAAATGTTATGTCCCAGTTTGAAAATTTTCATGCAAGAGCGTCCTTAAGGATCTTTACACTTGTACACATGTTTTTATGTTTAACATGGTTAAAAAGTCATTAGAGAGGCCTTATATTGGTCCTTACAAAGTATTAAAGCGTCCCTCCGACCGCGTATTTGATATCGAAGTCAACGGTGCGTCATGCAGTGTATCCGTTGAACTTCTTAAATCCGCGTACATGATCTCAGATAGTCTTCCCGAGGTGCCTACTGGTGGTGACTTAAATGGCGATCAGCCCACCACCGTTGATCATCCAGTATTAAAGAATTATGCTAGAAGAAAGGTAGCTTTTGCACCTGCGACCAACGCATGACTTAACTGTGATGTACAGTGATTCATTTAGCTTGTAAGTACTACCTAGCACAATAGGTATTTAAGTTAAAATTAATATTTATTTTCATATTTATGTACTTCGTTGGCACTTGGAGAGGAGTGTGTAGATCTTCCCTCTCGCTCTCTCTGCGAGAGTGGGGGAAGCGGCTATGTTGCGTAAGGCGAGAAGCCGCTTGCGAGCGGCAGTCGTTGCTCAGAGTCAAGAGCATGGGACGTGAGTCCACGGTACACCTGATAACTTCAATAAACCTCCTTGAATCGTTGACTCCACGACTCTCTTCATTCTCTCTCCCTTCCTTTCCGGAACCTGGAGAATGTGGGTGCATAAACCCCACACATATACGTGGAAGATTTGTTTCTTGGTAGCCAGTAGGTTTCGGGTCATGATCGTCATTGCAAGCTACACAAAAACGATGGATTTAGTTATAGATATTCAGTGTCTCAAAGATACTGACAATAACACCAAAGGAAATCGCTCTTGTTACTCGTAATGATGATTTTCACGGTCATTGGCAAGTGGCTCTGACGGCTTGGGTAGATGATTTGAGCGCCGAAATCAAAACTTTAATTGTACTTACCATGCATATATTTTACCTTTACCTTTACTTGGTCCTCTTGAACACAAGTTATTATATTTTCAAGAGTTTGAGTTTAATTTGCATTTATATAATAAATTATAATCAAACGTATAAAAATTATATTCTGTTTTATGCTTCTCAATTAAAAATTAAAATTAATTTATTATTTATATTTTAATTATATTAAGTAGTACGCGTGTGTTTGTGTAAGCACAAACGTGCGGAACCAAATTTTGCTAACGGAAGTACTTTTGACAAGACCAGACAAACCTTGACCTTGGCTGGTGCCTAGGACTCACAGTTTGTTTTGGGTCATGTGTATGAGTCACAGATTTTTTGGGGTCTCGCCATAGTGTTGCTATAACTAATTACACATAAAAGCGACAAGTCTGCTTAGCACGTAAGAAATACATAATGCGGGCCTGAATTCAAGATATATTTAGTATACAATATATGTAATCAAGTGACCATAGACAAAATGGTCTTATCGGCTTTTATGTACTGATGTACTTTTGGCTATGGTAATGTTGGCTACTTAAGTTTTGATTGGAATTTCATATTTCATAAGACCTGGCGCATATTCCACACTTAGTTTAATATTCGAAATAATAATATAACTCAGTGTGAGGTGTTAAAAAGTGACTGAACAATGGACGGATAAAAAGTACAAAACAAGGCCAGATTGTTAGCTATAACTTTTAGTGTAACGGATGCTGCGCGGATAACATTATAATATATGAACACATACGAAGTGCCAGAGTCACTGTTTTAACCATTTTATTTGGGAGAACATATCTCAGGTATACAGCAAAGTGAGTTTTAAGAAGGGAAGAAAATGGGGGATCTAATGGCTGATTATTTTTGAAGTTTTGTGGTATTTTTCTTTGTAGGCTTATTTCTAGTGATGTGATTTTATAAAGTTTGACGTTACTTTAAAAAAAAAACTATTGCATGTATTTTCATGGGATGAGGCCTAAATTACTTGAAATTTATGTAGTTATGGCCCGAAGAGTTGAAAATATAATATTTCCTGAAAAATTAATTTAAAAATGCTAAAAACCACAAAAAACATGAAAATTCATAAAATTCATGAATTAAAAGCAGTTTCTTCCATAAAAAAACTTCAGGAAATCTTATATTTTCAACTCTTTGGGCCATAACTGCATGAGTTTCAAGTAATTTAGGCCTTCTCCCATTAAACTCCATAGAATAGTTTTCTGAAAAAATTACGCCAATACCAAAAAACCGCTGCTAATTAATTGGCACGTAGCTTCCTCTAAATTAATGTATCGTTACTATATGTATAGTATATCTCTCTAAAAAATTCTTCGTTTTTGCTTTCAGATAGAGAAAGATTTTTTTCTTAGTGCTTGATTATTTGTATTCATAAGTGAATTTAGGACTAAAAATTTAATGTATTGTGTATGTGAAGATATATGTCTGAACAGTGTAAGTGTAATTATAATACAATCGTGTAGTGATAGTTTTGTTTAAATTTGGAACGTAGTTTCAGTTCAAGATGGGAATGCTGTATGAAAATTAAGACTGAAAAACATGTGCATTGGCAAGATTGAATTAAGTATTTTAAAGAAGAACCATTAAAAATTTTTATCGCGTAAAAATAAATACACCTTTTTTCTAAGAAAGATGAAAGTGACATGGTAAGTCTAACTCACTATAGGATATATAATTCAATTCAGAAGATTTATGAATTGTAATAAGTGTCAAGATGTATCTATACACATAAAAGCGACAAGCCTGCTCACGAGAATACAGGCTTAAATTCAAGATATATGTAACATTTAATATGTGTAATCAAGTGATCATTGAAAAAATCTGGCTTATCGGCTTTTATGTACTTATGTACTTTTGTTTATGACAGTGAGGGCTTCTTATGTTTCGATTTGGATTATTGGGATTTCATATTTCATAAGACCTGGCGCATATTCTACATTTATCTTAGTATTATAAATAATAATCTAACTCAGTACAGTGTGTTAAAAAGTGATTCAACAGTCGATCAATCAAAAGTACAAAAGAACAGATTGAGCAGTAACTTTTAATGGAACGAATGCTATTAGCTTAGCAATAACCTTTAATGGAACGGATGCATGCAATGTACCAGACTTTTGTTTTAATCATTTTATATGGGAGAATAGATAACAGATATGAGAAATTCTCAGGAACTTTTACTTTAATGTCACTCCTTTTTTAAAGCAATTTATTGCTTCTATTAGCGGTGCGTGAGAAGTACATGAACCAGACAGGGTGTAAAAGCTTCAATTTTTACGTAGAAAACCAGTCCTGTAAACCATATTAGTGTGCCACGTTTGCCCAATTCGGAGCATATAAAAAACTGTCGAAAAAGGTCTACTTTTGAAAAGTTGAGTTTTTTCGACAGTTTTTTATATGCTCCGAATTGGACAAGCATGGCACACTAATATGGTTTACAAGACTGGTTTTCTACGTAAAAATTGAAGCTTTTACACCCTGTCTGGTTCATGTGTTTCTCACGCACCGCTAATAGCAGCAATAAATTGCTTAAAAAAAAGAGTGACATAAAAGTAAAAGTTCCTGAGAATTCCCCATATACAGGAAAGTGAGTTTCAAGAAGGAAAAGAATGAGGATCAAATGGCTGATCATTTTTGGAGTTTTATGGTATTTTTCTTTGCAGGCTTATTTCTCAAAATGTCATTTTTTAAAGTTTGGCATAGCTTTTCTCTGAGACGGGTCGATGAATTCTCATGAAACAAAGTGCAAATTGTTCCTCATTTATGTAGTAAAGAGTACATAAAGTAATTGTTCCTAATTTATGCGTAAGAGTTGCAATTTTAAGGTTTTCGTGTATAAGTATTTTTTTCATGGCAAAAACCCTAAAAATTCAAAAAAATGTAAAAATTTATTGCAAAAAAATCAGTTTTTGTCATGGAAAAAATACTTATATATAAAAACCTTAAAATTGCAACTCTTACGCCCATAACTACATAAATTATGAACAATTTGCACTTTGTCCCATGAAAATCCATCATGCGGTCTCAGAGAAAAACTACGCCAAACTTTTTTTATTGAAAATGCTCTAATTGAGGATTAAATGAGTTTATGGACCTCTGCCTTAGCTTATTTTATTCAAAATAAGTTATATTTACAATATGTTTTGATTATTTTATTATAATAATAATTATCATTTTTTTAGGTAATTTTGGCCAGAGAGGCCTATAGGTGTGAGAACGCCTTAAGATGATGTTTCCTCACTTTTTTTTCATAACCCACCCTTTCAATTTTAATCAATTTTTGGACAATTTCTGGACAATTTTTGGAAAATTTTTGGACAAAAACTTCTGTTATAATATCACCGTTTGATAAAATTTCATTTGGAATATTAATAACTTCATTATTTATTTCGAACTCGGTTTTAAAAACGTCATACCAACATTTAATAGCCATTGCTTAAACTCTATATTATTATCTTTAATGCGTTTATTGTCTTTTAAACACATATTTTCAAAATTTACCCATAACGTTCTGTTTTTAATACAATTATCTATAATTATTGTTCGATTACCATGACGAACAACAGCTAACATTTGACGGAAATCTCCAGAAACTACTATTATTTTACCACCAAAAGCGACGTTGTTGCTGCATAAATCTTTAAATAAACGATCAACTGCTTCAAAAGCATACTTCGATGTCATTGTAATTTCATCCCATATAATAACTTGTACATTTTTTTAGAAATACTCCATTGTTAGTATTAGGATATACCTATATTACATGTAGTTTGTTCATGAATGATTAAAGGTAATTTAAATGCTGTATGTACGGTTTTACCATCTTTTAAAATTAGCTGCTATACCTGTCCGTGCTACAGGAAGAACGTTTATTTTATTACCTTTGAAATAAGCAATTAATGTATTGAGAATATAGCTTTTACCACTTCCACCAGGGCCATCTATAAAGAAACATTTATTTCCATTCCTGTTAACAGCATTCAGTATAGTGTTAAAAATGATACTTTGTGCATTTGTTAATGTATTTATTCTATCATTTATATTCTGACGAGCTTTATTAAAATGATCTACAACGTTATCATTATAGTTGTCAATAGTAATATCTAAAGAAGGCAAATTGAAATCTGTTAAAGAATAACCGTTTACACTTAAAATATCATTAATGATTTTAAGTGCGGAATGTTCACCTATTACTTCATTTACTGTAGGCACGTAAAAATCCGTTTTATACTTATCAAATAGTTCTCTAGCATCTACAGGATTATAAAAACACATATAAGTAAATAACTCGCACATAGCTTTCGGAAATTTGTATTGTGATGCTTCTTGTAGGCAACTGTACCATTCTTCATCTGTTGCAATTAAATTTCTAGCTTGAGCAGCTTGAAGAAAAGTTGAGTTACATCTTCTACTGTTTTCAAGTGTTCAAAAGAGGTTGCACCACTAACATGTAATAGTAATAATCTTAAATAAAAACGCTCTCGTTGTTCAGGACTTACTAAATACATTCTACTTAAAACTTGTTTTTTAAATTGTTTTCTTACATTCCACATTTTGCATTTTTCAGCAAAAACATAATAATTTAGAATATTACAATATAAATATTTATTTGCTGCAGCATCCTTTTTAGGCACGACCGCTACTTAGGAGAGCCTTATAATTTCACCATAGCGAAAATTGTGCCACTTCAAAAACTAAGAATTTAATATGTGAAAAGTCGTTTCCAGCCAAAATGAGTGTGTTTTAAATGTTTTCTGTGATGTATGTATGTCTGTACGTCCGTATGTAATCAAGTTTATCGCTTATCTCCATGAATTTTCAACCGATTCCATCGGGATTGCGGGAAAATACTCCTCTAATTATATCTAACTGCTGGTTCTCAATTGAGAACGATCGATGAAAAACTTTCAAAATGCGAGCACAAAGAAACATTTTAAAAAATCGAAATTTTAAGCTTAATGTCTAGAAAAATTAATTTTAAACTAATGTCTACAGGCCCATCTGCTAAAACTAATTAAAATACATCTTTATGTCGGATACTTTTTTCTACGAGCAATATTTGCCAAGATAACTGCAAAAAATGGCAGAAAAGGTAAAAAATGGACGATTTTAGGCTATAACTCAACAGGATTTGATTTTACACATAAACGTTAAATACAAAAGTTGTAGATGGTATTGAAACAAACCTTTTTTCTATTTAACATTATCATGTAGAATTAATTCCTGGCGAGTTAAACTAATAAAAACGATTTTTAACGCGTAAATATACATAAAATGGACGATTTTCGGCTATAACTTGACAGGATTTAACTTTACACAAATATGTTAAATGTAAAAGTTGTAGATTATAATAAAATAAAATTTCTTCCCATTTAACATTTTCATGTAAAATTAATTCCTGACGAGTTAAACTCAGAAAAATGATTTTTAACGCCCAAATATACATAAAATGGACGATTTTCGGCTATAACTTGACAGAATTTGATTTTACAGAAAAATATTCAATACATAAGTTAGATATAGTTAAACAAAACTTTTTCCTATTTAATATTTTCACGTAAAATCAACTCCTGACGAGTTAGACTTATAAAAATTATTTTAAACGCCAAAATATACATAAAATAGACGATTTTTGCTTATCGTACAAAGAATTGATTTCCAATAGAATTCTTAAATACAAAGGATATAGATATCGTTTAAATACCAATGAAAAAAACTAAAAGAATAACTAACAAAAACTGTTACATAAAAGCTGTCAAATCTTACAATTTCTTGTCATGATCTAGAGAACTTAGTATATAGTAAAATCAAAATTAGAAAAATGTTTAAAAATTGCGTTGTTAAAAATCTATAATTATGTTATCTTTCTCTTTTGATAATAAATAGAAATTTCATATAAAATTACACAGCTTAACCTGTTAATTATGTTCACAGAATCTAAGTGATTGAACTAAGAGAATCAAAATTGTCTAATATTATAAAAGTACATGTTAAAGTAATATCATATAACGCAAAAAAACTAATGTAATGTATGAGTTATAGATTTTGTAATATAGTAACGTTCAATGTATGAAAAATGCAATGCTGACTTTGTCAGTCTTACAGTGTGCTGGACAGCTATTAAATTGGCAAGTCTCACTTAGTAAAAGTCTGTGAAATACATAAGGATGTATTATAACAACAGATACCCTGAAATGAGTTTGTATAACCTGACTAAACTCAGTAATTAACTAGATGAGCTAATATAACCAGTGAGAACTGCCTACCCGTATCGTATCTAACCACACACACACAGCACTTTTATGATATCCCCCAGTTACTAATTATCTATCTCCTCACATTCTAAAGCACTAACACTTGAAGATCACTGATAGAGTTGGAGAAGCCGCAAAATGAGGCTGGATGGTCCAGGACAGGCACTACTCCATGCATGACAGTCTACTCAGAATTATCTAATAGCCATCTGGGAAGAAAATACTGATAGAGACTGTCATGTGTGTCTCAATCTCAAGGACTGCCTCACAGTAGGGATGAACAAAAAACCTGAACAGATTGGCCACTGATCTGGGAGACAAGCGAGGAGAGTTGAGCACCTAGAAACCATATATAACTAATGAATAGATGAAACAAAAAAACATTACCATATAAAAGAAAAGTCTGGTTGGTGTTCACTATTCTCGCTGCACCAGCTACCTGTAACAATTAGAGGGGAAAGACTGGTGGAGTCTCATTCGTTGTTTCATTGCTGAAAACACCTCCAGCCTGAGAGTCACTGAAGGCACCAGCAGTAGATTAACTATACACAGAGCCACTAGTATAAGAGTCAAACACGCACATGGAAAGTTGAGTATCTGAAAACCACATATAACTAATAAATAAATGAGCCAAGCAACATCACCACACTCAAGAAAGATTCTGCAGCAGTGCCCATCGTTTACACTACTCTCGTCGCCAGATACCTGCAACAAGAGAAAGTACCATCAGCTTATCTATCAGAGAGGTTAGGAACGAGAAAGGGCTTATGAAATTTGCTCTCGCCGTCGACATGCTGCCTTCCTATGTCTCTGACTAATATCATCATTAATCAGTAACACGATGAAAGGGATGATATTCTCCAGGGCGGCGTATTGCAACAGCCGTCATCACTGAGAACGCCGGGAGCCGGCGATTGTTGACATCACACACCATGGACATACGCGCGCGCGCGCCGTAGGGCCGCAGTCAACACAGACTCACTAGGGCTAGTAGAAGAAAGCGCGCGCGATCCATATATATGTATAGATATACCATATCTTATATACAGAGAGCGCTCACGGTCACGTGGGTCGCATGCGTTTTTCCGCTGGTGCGAATGTACTATACACAGCCGAGATAGCCGTTAACGGTTACGGCTGCTGTACTCAGCACGCACGCAGCACCAAGTCAGATTATACCATTGCCGAATGCGCCCGTGTTGATTTTTCTCTTTTCGTTTTTCTCCTATTCGTGGTATTAGTGTGTGTGCATGTACCTTGAGTATTTTTTCGTAATTGAGATTGTGTACGGTATATGTATAAGTTATACGAATACCAGTGAGCGATTAGTCTACAGTTTTCGTGAGAACTATGTAAAATTTAACTTTATATTTTTGTATTAATTAGGAGTAATGAAACAGTATTTTTTCTTATATTATTCAAAAGCATTTTACTTAACACAAAAGTTTCAACTACAAAAGTTGTGGATAACATTGAAATAAAATTTGTTTTCTATTCAACATTTGCTTAAATAAAAATAAAAACTATTATTATAATTCAAATAGAAATTATGAAAACAATGTTTGTAATTTTAAATATAATATTGCAATCATAGTACTTATATATTTAATATTCCTATGTGCACTTTAATCATATCAATTAATAATACTTAATTAATTTATATATGAATCATAGACTATTTAAAAAATTATCTAATACATATATCTATATGTATTGGAATTAAAAGGCATATAAGTGTAGAATTAAAAGGCAAATTTTCTACAAAAAATAATAAATATCTAATAGTAAATGCATAATTTCCATTTAAATTTTACTGCAGAGATGTATTTATGTGTATTCTAATGATAATAACGATGAAAATAAGTATTACAATTAATGCAATAATAAAATTATAAGATTTTATGAGTATTGCGGTCGTGCCTATTATGTAAAAACGAAGTTTTTACATAGGGAGGGGGCGGGCGACGAGCAAAGCGAGGAGCAGGCGGAGGGGAAGGGCGACGAGCGAAGCGAGGAGCAGGTAAAAAGGGGGGGGCATGCCGAAGGCACGCAGGGGGGCGTAGCCCCCCTAGTTATTAAGTTGAAACCACGCCGTAAGAGTTGTGTCTACATTTTTAGGCACGACCGCTACTCGGGAGAGTCATATTTTCACCAGAGTGAAAATTGTAACTCCCCGAAAACTAGCAATTTACTGTATAAAAACTATTTTCCGCCCAGAAATAGTTCATTTTAGGCGTTTTCTATGATGTATGTATGTATGTACATCCAACGGACATTAATTCGTTTCTTCATAGTTACATTTTTTTCAAGTGTAATCAGGGCGAAGGCGAGGTTAGGTTAGGTTATTGAATGAAAACTTCAACGTTCTCATGCAATAACCTAACCTAACCTAACCTCGCCTTAGCCCCGATTACACTTGAAAAAAATGGAACTAGGGGGAAACGAATTAATGTCCGTCGGGTGTACGTTCTTATGTAATCAAGTTTATGGATTATCTCAGCGAATTTTCGATGGATTTCATCGGGATTGCAGGAAAATACTCCTCTAATTATACCTTAGTGCTGGTCCCTTAACCAGAAAGATCGACGAAAAATGCGAGCACAAAGAAATATCTAAAAAAATAGATTTTTAAGCCTAATGTCTAAAAAAATTAATTTTAAGCTAATATCTACAGGTCTATCTGCTAAAACTAATTAAAATACATATTTTTTCTGTTGAAGACTTTTCTCTAAGAGCAATATTTACCAAGATAACTGCGAAAAACGGCAAAAAAGGTCAAAAATGGACGATTTTTGACTATAACTTGACAGGATTTGATTTTACACGAAAATGTTAAATACCAAAGTTGTAGATTATAATAATACAAAACTTTTTCTCATTTAATATTTTCATATAAAATGAACTCCCGATGAGTTACACTTATAAAAACGATTTTAAACGCCATAATACACATAAAATGAACGATTTTCGGCTCTAACTTGTCAGAATTTGATTTTTTGCAAAAAAGTTAAATACAAAAGTTGTAGATAATATTGAAACAAAACTTTTTTCTACTTAACATTTTTTTGTACAAAAGTTGTAGATAATATTGAAACAAAACTTTTTCCTACTTAACATTTTTTTGTAAAATCAACTCCTGACGAGTTAATCTTATAAAAACTATTTTAAACGCCAAAAAATACATATAAAATAGACGATTTTCGACTGTAACTTGACAGTATTTAATTTTACACAAAAATATTCAATACATAAGTTATAGATAATAGTTAAACAAAACTTTTTCCTATTTAAGATTTTCATGTAAAATAAATACCTGACGAGTTCAATCTATAGAAACGATTTTAAACGCGAAAATATACATAAAATAGACAATTTTTGCTTATCGTACAAAGAATTGATTTCCAATAGAACTCTTAAATACAAAGGATATCGTTTAAATACACATAAAAAAACTAAAACAATAACTAACAAAAACTGTTACATAAAAGCTGTCAAATCTTACAATTTCTTGTCATGATCTAGAGAATTTAGTATATAGTAAAATCAAAATTAAAAAATGTTTAAAAATTGCGTTGTTAAAAATCTATAATTATGTTATCTTTCTCTTTTGATAACAAATAGAAATTTCATATAAAATTACACAGCTTAACCTGTTAATTATGTTCACAGAATCTAAGCGATTGAACTAAGAAAATCAAAATTGTCTAATATTATAAAAGTACATGTTAAAGTAATATCATATTACGCAAAAAAACTAATGTAATGTATGAGTTATAGATTTTGTAGTATAGTAAAGTTCAATATGTATAAAGAATTAAAATGAAAACTATTAAATATGCAAGACTCACTTATATATGAGGCGTTTCGCCTCAACTCTCCCAGCGCGGCGCGCGAGCGTCAAATCATGCTATTTTCAAGTCGTGTTTACGATATCAATATGAATTTCAAAAAATTATGTGATAAGCGTTTCCGACGTATTTTTTCCTCAGCTTTCCAATGGTGTAAGTGGTTTTTCCGAAATTTTCCATTTTCACCCTCAAAGTATAAAACATACTATATCTCGGAAAGTATATTTTTAATATTTTTTTTTATCATCTAGATCGAAAGCTGAGCATTTTTTACGTCGGAAAGGATTTTTTGCAAAATTTGCTCGAATGTTTTTCTTAGAGAAACAGAACGCGAAAGAGCAGACGCAGCGTCTCCTTCGTGCGCGGTATGCGGCGCGCTGTACAGCGCGTGGGCTAGATGTATTTCGCTCTCTAGTAACCTTATTATTTTTATTTATCATTTTTAATTCTTTATGGAATATCTTTTTGCACTTCGAATTTCACTTATATGCACGATTGACATTTTCATAGGTTATTTCGCAAAAAAACCGCTGCCAATTCTTTGGCACTTAGCTTCCTCAAACTAATTCATCGTTTCCTAATTAAAAATTGAAATTCTGAAAATACATTTTTCATAAAAAGGAATGCTAAAGAATTTCAATAATACTTTGAACCGATGCGTCTTATACCAGTTTCTTGCAAAATAGTATATTACGTACCTATTTTAAAAAAAGCTTTGACAGACCACCAAGTTTAAAAAAAATTGAGATTAAAAAGAGATAAAAGAAGGGGCTAAAAATGGCACTATTAATACGTTTTGATATTTTAATTTACTACATTATATAAAAATATTAAAATGATAGTTCTCGAAAATAAATGTATAATATATATTCATATAGATAATCACTTAAAATTGCAACACAATATTGCCACTAACAAGTGTAATAAGTAACAGTTAAAATTTCAAGTCGATAAATAAATTATTTTTTGAGATATTAATTTTTTAAATATAAAAAAGTTTTCATTAATAACAAATGACAGAGTGAAGATATTTTAAATTTTAAATTTTAAAAAAAGAAAATGTAGGTAATTTGAATACCTTTTAAGAGAAGTATATTATTTTATGTAATAATTACTATAAGATACGAAAAAATCAAAAAAACTAAAAATTCAAAATCGTTTTTTGGTTATAAAACAAAAGAAAATCAATAAAATCCCAAATCCATCAGGGTACTTTCCTTTTGCCGCAAGACGAAGCGAATAAGCTTTACCCGACGAAAATCGGTTGATTAGTTTCGGAGATATTAAGAGTTGAAATATACACACACACACACGCACACACACACATACATACATCCACGAAATCAAAAATCATCAAAATCAAATAATATACACATATACCACCATAAAACATCTTTTTGAAGACTTTTTTTTCGAAAATTTTTTTCACCGTTACAAAGCTTCCTCTTTGAGGAAGCAAAAACATTACAATCAATTTGAAATAGTAGACGCAACGCTTCTCACGCGGTGTACAGCGCGCCAAAAACCGCGCGCGAAGGAGACGCTGCGTCTGCTCTTTCGCGTTCTGTTTCTCTAAGAAAACATTCGAGCAAATTCTGAAAAAAATCCTTTCCGACGTAAAAAATGCTCAGCTTTCGATCTAGGGGGTAAAAAAAAATATTAAAAATATACTTTTCGAGATATAGTATGTTTTATACTTGTTGGGGGGGAAAATGGAAAATTTCGGAAAAACCACCTACGTCATTGGAAAGCTGAGGAAAAAATACGTCGGAAATGCTTATCACATAATTTTTTGAAATGCATATTGATATCGTAAACACGACTTGAAAATAGCATGATTTGACGCTAGCGCGCCGCGCTGGGAGAGTTGAGGCGAAACGCCTCATATACAATAGATACCTTGAAATGAGTTTTTATACCCTGACTAAACTTAGAAATTAACTAGATGAGCTAATATGACCAGCGACAACTGCTTACCGTGTGACGTAGTGCTTTGTTATATCCACTATATAGAGCTCGTTTATCAAGACGACCCCAGAACAAGCACTAAACCACTTTACCTTCGTGACTCCTGACTGAGCCACACCCCGACTTAAGACTTATATCTCGATAAAGGGGGTTCTAATGGTGAGCAACAACTACAACTCCCGTTATGCCAACGATGAGACAGTATTGCGTTACTGGCTACCCACGCTGATAATTTTCTTTTATTCCTGAAAATAAGACTCGAGGGACAGCACAACCACACTCGCAAATAATAACAATTATAATACTTGGAGATTAATGTAACTTTATTAAAAGTTGGATTGGGTGAGAAACTCCCAAAAATGGCGGCTAGCTGCTGCGTCAGGCCCCTTGCTCAAGATGGCGTCTCCTTCCAAGTTCGTCTCGTAGCCCTTGAACCTTTAAAGAGAGAAAATACCCGACCACAATAATCTCGAAAGTTGAATTCCGCCTCGACACACTCTGGAGCGATTCTGCTTCGCCGGCCAACCTGCACCTATACTGCTCGCGATAAGACTACTGGACCCCTGGACGACACACGGACTGTTACTACCACCTCGATTCTACTTCCCTATTCTAACGAGCTCTCGACCCGTAGCTACTTACAAATAATCCTTGTTTCCTCACAATACGACTCTTAGTACACTACTAGTACTATAGCACAGTGAAGCTAATGCGACTGTTATATACGTGGCTAATGCAACTGTTATATCTGTGGCTAATGCGACTACTGCTGCTGCTGGTTGGAGAACAAGAGAACGCTCTTCCTCGAAGCGATCAAGCCCGAGCCCTCCGTTCTGATTCTTCTCCCTTACGTGGATACCATTCATTGGTCCGCGCCCCTGGACTTGCTCACTTTTGTCCACCAGGCCATGACTCGCAACTACTTTGAGTCGTGATAGGTCTACGCGTGAACATGCGCGGCCCCTATCTCACTTGTTGCGCCGCCCGGTGCTCAACTATCGTGCGCGCTCACCATTATATATCGCTACTTACTCTATACGCGAGCTATTACACAGCGCTCCTCTCCCTATCCTTTTACGTATTCATGCCGGCGCGCACTAGTTCTACTCTCCCTCTCTCTCTCTCCCTCTCCCTCTTTCTCGCTCTTCTCCCAGTACACACGCTCTGCCTGACTATCCAGCGGCCGGTGCCCTCTCCCTTCCTACTACTCTCTCTCTCTCCCCGCACGGCACCTGCCTGCCTGCAGTGTCCTGGCCAGCGGCTTCCCTCTCCACTGCTTCCTCTCTCTCTCCCCCGCGCCTATCCTGCTGCTGCGCGATAGCGTATCTCTCACGTATACTCCTGCATACTCCCACTATTCTTCCTGCGCGGACTAGTTGCGCGGCGCTCAGTCTGCGCCTCTACTGATATCGTCCACATCGCGCGCTCGTGACGTCGGCTCTCGACGCCGCTCACCGGGTTACGCGGCTCCCTCGTCCGCCTGCTCTCTCTCTCGACCCCTTCCCCCTCGCGCGTCTAAGTCTATCGCATCCCGTGTTGCTGCTCAACCCGGCCGTGACGTCTAAGTGCGTGTGTGAGTGTGTGCGCAACCCGCTCGACATCCTTGCTGCCGGCGCGCACAACATGGCGGAGCCGGTCGAGCATGTGCTCGAAGCTGCTGAGGATGCCGATACATGTGACATCGTCACAATATCCCCCCACTAAGACGATGATTACCCGATAATCATTGGCTTACTCGATCCCATTACCCCCTGTTCCAGCGATCGCTCCAGAGCGTTATCTCTATTACTCGAACTATGACCTACTCACCTTATTGGCCTTGGGCCATGAAGGCCCGCAACAATGCTGCCTGTAGATCCCCGGGCAGGTGCCGAATACTTTGAAAATACTCCAGAATAGACGGGCTCGTAGTTGCCATTCCTGGAGTACTGCTTCCGTCCACCGGTTCCGACGGTGATGGAATAGGTGGTGGTTCGGATGGTGCTGCCGGCTGATCCCACCGGCTCGGCCGCCGCCTCCCTGACACTTGGGACGAACCCCGGCTAGCTCCCTCAGGCTGGTCTCATCCCGGTGGTTCCTTGTCTCTCACCGCCTGAGGTGGTATTGAAGTACCCTCCGGATGGTTGCTGGAGATAAGTAAGGTGCTCGTCCGCACACCGTGGACAGTTGCGCAGCGTTACGCCACGTCGGCCACAATTGTAGCAGATTAAGGTTCTTTCTGCGGTACACACGAATCGTGTATGCCCCTTCTGCCAACAATTGAAGCAGACGCCGTCCATTGGATCTACGCTCCTGTCCACGGGCACGGGACGAAGATGCCCAAACAGTACCCCGCGGGCCGAGCAAGAACGGAGGTCCGGGTACCTATCTGAAGATGGTCGTCGAGGTAATGGCTGGGGAGGTTCCCCCAATCGCTCGAAGGCCGACCGCCGGGCCTCTTCCTCTTCAGTCTCTGGCTTGCCCCTAGCTGATGGAGCTAGCGAGGTTTGGACCCTATCCTGTCCGATAGGTGGGGTGTTGACCTCTGATGGGGGCCCGGGCTCGCTCTCGGGTGGCCTGACGGAGATTTCCTCCTCCAGATCTGCCGATTCCGACTCTTCCCCGTCCTCAAATCGCCGCGGGTTAATTCGGACTCGCCGACCTTTCTCTTTCGGCCAGTTGGATACGCGGATTAGGGGACTCGGTGATGGCTCATCGTTGTCCCACTCCGCGATATCTGTTGAGAAAGGCTCGATGGGTGGGAAAGGTAAAGTACAGGAAGCTTTCTCACATCGCACCTGCTCAGCCACAAAGTGTGGCCTTCGAAGTGATCTCGATCCCCCCGGTACCTCGACCCCAGACTCAAACTGTGTGGGCGGAGGGGTTTGGTTTGGGCAATCTTCCTCCAGCGGCCATGACGAGTGGTGTGGCGAAACATCGGTCTCCCCTAACCACTCGTTTAACTCTGCCACATCCTGGTCACTAAGGAAGCCGGCCCAACCTCCCCCTTCCACTCCCTCAACCCTGGATCCCCCCACATCGACTAACATCTCCTCGATGAGTGACTCAGCCTCACCTACAGCTGGCCGCTTCACTCCCCTGGCCGACGGAGGCGAAGATAAATCGGGTTCGACCTCGGCAGGGTCAATGTGCAATTGGAGAACCGGAGACCCCCCTCGAACATCTTCCTTCCTTCTTGGTATTTTTGGAGCTTGTGCCACCGCCACCTTCCATTTTTCCTCGGACTCCATGTCTCCCAACAAGGTTCTCTCTAACCAGTCAGCGTGACTGCCGTTATCTGGGGGAGAACGGAGCGGGGACAGGCTGAGTGCTGGGCTCAGGGCCCGGATAGTAGATGGAGTACTGCCGATCATCCTAGACATTGCTACAGGTCTGCATAGTGATCAAACAAATTGATAAACTTTCCTAACCTCGACTAGAAGCTAACATAATGACAACACGACAGACAGAACAATCAACACTTACCCTTTACATTGGAATTAATACATCAACTACTACTGGTTAGTAATTCCCTTTACCCCTCGAACCTCTCGATACTTCTTAAGTTCGCTTACATGCACTTTCGGGTTCTTTCGTTCATTCCCCATTTTTAATATGTAAACATTCGGAGGTTTGACCTCGATTATCTCAAAAGGGCTCTCCCAGTTCGGGGCAAGCTTAGCGGAAAATTTTCGTGCCCCGCATGACAACACGTGCGCCTTGCGCATGACCAAATCTCCTACTTGAAACTGGACCTCTCTGCGACCCTTATTATAGTATTCGGCCTGCCGTTGTTGAGACCTTTCGATATTCCTTGTTACCAGGTCTCTCAGCGCGTCTAATCGCTTCACTCGATCCCCCCAAACTTCTGGCGGAAAACGTATCTACGGGCCTTTCGTCTCGACCTCGCGGCGCAGACTTTTTATCGGAGCAGGGTGACGTCCATAATTAAAACGCCGGCGAGACTCGAGTACTTGACTGAACCGCTGTATTCATGGCATGTCGCAGTTCATGGAGATGTTGATCCCAGTTGGGGTGATCCGTCTTGACAAAAGTGGCGATCATTGTCTTAATTGTTCTATTACTACGCTCTACGGGATTGGCTTGGGGGTGATATGGGGGTGTCGTTACCCGTGTTACTCCATATACTTCAAGAATTCTCCCTAGGTTCTTGTTGTCGAACTCCTTCCCGTTGTCAGTTAGGAGATAGTCAGGAGTTCCCCATCGGAAGAGGACTAACTCCTCGAATGCTTTTGCCACATTTTTACCCGTAGCTGCTCGTACTGGCCGCATCTCGATCCAGCGAGTGAACAGGTCCTGGAAAACAATGACATACTTATATTGTCCCTTACTCTGTGGAAACTCCATAAGATCTGAGGCCACTACAGCCCATGGACGCTCGATGATTCGACCCCCCATTAGTCCCTTTGGCGCCGTCTGGCCAGGCTTGTACCTCTGACACTCGTCACATCTCTGCACGAACTCATAGACGTCATGCCAAACTCCCGGCCAATAATACTCTTGAGCGATTCGTTCATAGGTTTTCTAGCCTCGAAGATGGCCCACCGTCATTTCACAATGAGCATCCTTCAGCACTCGATCTTGATGTTCAGCTGGAACTACCAATTTCCAAGTCTCTTCCTCCCCAGTGATTGAACCCAGGAGGAGATCGATCCGCTGCTTGTACACAAGTCCATCAGCCACTCGCCATGACTTGTACTTGACCGGATTACCTCGAATTTCTTCGATACGCCTCAGATACCACGGATCCTTCACTTCCTCGAATGCAGCAATTTCGACCTCGCTAGGTTCCTCCTCAAAGGTTCTCGATAGTGCGTCTGGGACTCAATGCATTGCTCCCTTACGGTGCACTATTCGGACATCCCACTGCTGTAATTCAAGGGCCCATCGAGCTAATCGGCCCGTTGGTTCCTTCAGACTTTGCAGCCACCGCAGAGCGCTATGATCAGTAATGGCGGTAAACTTATACCCCTCGAGATATGGTCGCAGTTTTTTAATAGCCCAAATCAAGGCGAGGCACTCCTTTTCCGTCGTGGAGTAGTTCCTTTCAGCGCTTGAAAGTACTCGATGGATGTACACGATCGGGTGTTCACCATCTTCGAACTCTTGGGACAGTACCGCCCCAATAGCATCATTACTAGCATCACACTGCACCGTGAACTCTCGGGTGAAGTCGGGCCTTGCCAATACCGGAGCCCTTGTAAACGCGACTTTTAACTGTTCGAACGCGTCTTGCTGCTCTGCACTCCACTGCCATGCCTGCGTTTTCTTGAGTAACTTCAGGAGGGGTAGTTTGATTTCGCTCTCCCTTTCGATGAATCTTGAATACCACCCCACCATTCCTAAAAATCGCCTTAACTGCCTCTTCGTTTTCGGAGCTGGGTATTGTAAGATTGGCTCGACCCTTTCCATGTCTGGCCGTAACCCATCTCGATCCAACAAGTACTCCAAGTACCGAACTCTCGAACAACCAAACTCACATTTATTCCAATTGACTGTAAGTTGAGCATCTCGAATTTTTGTAAGGACTATCTCTAACCATTGTTGGTGCTTCTCGAACGATTCAGTAGCTATGATGATATCATCAAGGTAACCAAACACATGTGGTTCCATTTCTGGACGGAAAAGTGCATCTATCAGCCGTTGAAATGTAGCTGGTGCATTCGTTAACCCGAATGGCATTCTTTTGAACTGCCACAAGCCCGAACCCGGAACTGCAAAAGCTGTATATTGCCTACTCTCTTCATCTAACTCGACCTGAAAGTACGCGTTTTTAAGATCGATTTTGGATATATATTTTGCCCGTCGCAACTTATTTAATATTCCATCCTTATTTGGTAGCGGGTAAGCGTCCTTTTTGCTACGAGCATTCAAGTCCCGCAAGTCAATGCAAAAGCGGAATTTTCCATCCGACTTTTTCTGTATGACTGGTGCATGACACCACGCGCTCGCCGATCTCTCGATTATCCCTGCCCGATGCATTTCTCGAATGGCCTCCTGGGCTACCGACCACATTGCTGGTGATCGACGTCTGGGTGCATGGCGAATCGGAGTGTAGTCTGTCAGCTCAATGTGATGTTCCGTTAAATGGGTAGATGGCAGATAGTCTATAGTTTGTTTATAGGTTAATCTATCCACGATCTCCTTGGTGCGTTCGGCTTCGCTCGGCATCAGTTCAGTTAGCCCAGCACACTCCGCCATTATAGCCGGGGTGGAATCGTCGATCTCCGTGGCAAAGGAATGCCACTTCCCTTTATCTCCACATTTCCACCGTTTGTCTCGAAGACTCCGAAATCCATACCCAAGATGATGTCATGATTGATTTCCTTGATGGCTCTGAACTCTAGTAGTCCCAAATGGCCATCGACATCAATCGATATTCGTAAATTACCTTTAATCTTCATCGGAAGTCCAGACACTCCTCTCAGTTGGCCACTCGATGGTCGTAGTCGGTCTCGATATTTATCCAAAATTCGCGGACCAACCAAGGATATGGTCGCTCCAGGATCTAGTAATGCAAGGTAAGGCTCGTTTCCAATCATTACTGGAATAAAGTTTCAATTATCCAATGCGGCTGCTTCCACGACATCCTCGACCCCCACCCACTCTCGTAACTTCACGCTATCCTCCGGAATAGCGTCCTCCCCCCTGCTTAGACCGTTGCTACCCCCTCTCGATCCTGAAAGCCCTCCTTCCAGGTTTTGCGACGATTGATTACCCTTGTTCATCGGTCCTGCTGCCGTAGCTTTGGATTCTGCTGTGTCCGTCAGCATTATGTCCACAGCTTTCTGAATTTGTGGTAGCAGAGCATAATCTCTCTCTTCTTCTGGATTTAGTAGCGTCCAATCTTTCATAGGTAGCTCCAATACTATTTCGTTATGCATTCCTTCTTCATTCTCGCCCTCCTTTTCGGATCCACTGTCTTCTTCGCTGTTTGACGGTACCCAGCTGACCTGCTTTTCTCCCCAATGTAAGGTAGCATCTGATAATTGTTCTTTCTCATCTTCAGTAGTTACCTTTGCTAATTCTTCTTCCCCCTCTTTCTCCTTCCTCGAAACCGTAACACAAGGTTTCTCCACTTCCTCTATCCGAGCCGTAATACAAAGTTCATCTATACCCGAATCAGCTGCAGCCGGCTTCGATATACTCTCTCCTCGAGCCATAACACAACGCTCCTTTACGCTTGAAACTGTCGCACCCGGTTTCAGCATAATCTTCACTCGATGTTTCCCCCCACTCGACTCCGACTCCATGTTGTTGACGTTCTCCTTTAGCTCTACTACTGCGCTTTGGGCCCCAGTTACTCCTGCGCAGGACGCAGGGGCCTCTATTGCGTCCTGGCGGGCCCGTTTCCCAAAGCTAACACAATATGGCGGCAATTAGGGCACTCCTTTAGTATGGTACCCTCCTTGCCACACCCTTGGCACTGCTGCCCTTGCTTTGTTGGGCAATCACGAGAAAGGTGTCCTTTTTTCCCGCATGTATAACAAGCTCTTTTTGGACAGTCAGCGTCTCGATGACCTACTAATTGGCAAATGAAACATGGTCTACAAAGCTCGACCCCCCCCCCCCCCCCCAAAGGTATCGAGTTCTCCACTGGCGCACCATACGGCGCCGGTTGGCTGTTGTATCCACCAGGCTTTGTTGTCTCATTCCCCTGAATCTTCCCTCTAGGTGGTGAACCGCTTGATGCTTGAGTTGTAGGGACTGAGCTTCTACCCTCCTTCCCATTGGACCATCCCGGTCCGCCGGGGTTATTCACTGCTGCCACTTCTCCTTCCGTTCTCTTTGCTCCGTCCTTTTTGTTTTTCTTTTTACTCTTCCCTCTCTCCGGCTGGCTGCTCTCCCCTTCACTAGAAGACTCCCCCACCGCCGCTACTTTCTGTGTGCTGCGGTGCGGGCCACTGTATGTTGTCCCTGGAATTCTCGATTTGTCTCGACGAGGCGGAGAGTGATATCTGTCCTTAATCGCCTCTCGTCTCTCAAATTCCCTGCCAAATTTCTCGATTGCCTCGAAGCTATCTAACCTCTTATCCCATAGATAATCTTGATAGTCTGGTCGTAGATGAGAGAACGCCAAGTTCAGTTGTTCTCTTAATGAAGGTGGTCTCTTTAAGTGAGCAATGATTCTTCGAAATTTTGTTAAGAATGGGGACACCTTTTCCTTCAGACCTTGGTAACGTGCCCTCAGTTCTTCCATGATATCGTCCTCATGTAGTTCACCAATAATTGGCGTCTGAAGGCCTTCTCGAAGGTTGTGAAGTCCAATAGTTCTATATCTTCCTGATATACATCATACCAATCACCTGCTTTCTTGATTAGCACACTTGCAAGGCATGGCAGGAGCTGTTCATCACGGATCCCAGTGGCTCTTTTACACGCCTTCAGGCGTGATAAGAACTGCTCTGCTGAGTCCTTAACATCACCCGTGTACCTCAGACCCCAGCTCTTCAAGGTTTTTATTACGTACAAACTGTGCCTCTTCCGGGTAATAATCTCGCCGTGACCTCTGTTGCCTCACATGTGATTCCTCCTCTCGATTTCGTCGGTTACGAGGAGTCACATATCTTTCTCTCGAATCATTGCTTTGCGGGCTCAAATCTCGAAAATCAGCCCGCAGCCTACTCGAGGACAGTCCCAGAATTCCTTCTTCCGAGTCGGAACTCGAGCTGTCTGGAAGCGCTATCTTCCTGCGTCGTCGGAGGGTAGAACGATTTTTCATCTGTTTAGTAACTCTTACGAGTCGTCCTTCCCTCGGTTCATACTCTTCATCTAAGTCTCTCTTCTATTGTGGATCTCGAAATCCCGCGTACTGCGCTTGAAGGCTTGGCATGTGTGCTATTGGCAACCGCGAGCTAGGTGTGCCTTAGTACTCGCCGCCTCGTAAGGTAGTTGCAGTGTCATCAAATATTGCCTGTCCATTGAATTTTCCAACCCCCTATTTTCCCTCTGCTTTGAGTTTAAGTTATGCTCCCTGCTGATAGTGATCCTGGGAACTGTTCCATTACTGCTGTCTCTAGGGGGCACCAGTGTTCCCGATAACCTCTCTCTGGCTTGTGCAGCCATGTCATCTGCCGGACCTTGGTTTCTGGTGACCTCGACTTCCGCTTCTGTCTCTGGGATAATACACAGTGCGTCTCTGACCCTAGTATTTTCCTTTCGTCAAGATCGTACATCCTCTTCTTCCGTCTCGTACTCTTGGTTGACGTCACTAAAGGCCATTACCAATTCGTCCTCCGATGGCACGTCTTTGCCTTCGGCTTCATCCGTTTCTGGGAACCATGGCACTTCCGTTACCCCCACCGTCCGTAGGCAAGCTCGAAACAATCTCTCTGCCTTAGCTCGATGGCTACCGTGATCATTGAGACCTAATTCCTGTAGGTTACTTTCAACCTCTTCGCTCGATTTTCTCATCACATCACGAAACCGGGCCCTATACTCCCGATTATTACTGAGCTCTCTCATCCTGGCTTGATATTGGTCCACTTTCTTGGCTTTTTTAGTTGCCATGTTGCACGCGCTATGTAATGCCTCACCACCAGAAGGGATACAGGAAAATAGAACTCGACCCGTATTCGTGATTATTCAATGTTGAGCTCTAATTCAAATACTCGAACCTGTAAATTCAAATAACTCGATAGACAGGAAGAGTTAGGAAGGGGGAGAGGCAACTGAAATTTTCTTCTCGTTTCAAATTAAACCCCGAGTTGTCTAGTAACGGAATGATTTTTCCGTTTCCAAATTTCTAACACACTCCGATGATCAACCTGAAAAGAAAATTCTCGACCCACAATTCACTTAAGAATCCCCCTTCCTGAGACGTTTTTCCCTTTTCTTACTTTCGTACTGACAGCACTTTATCGCCACTCTTACTCGACTTATTCACTGCCACTAATTACACCTTCACCACATATGACACAAACACTATCTCAACTCGACCCGTTGTTGCTACCATTAATTAGTTGGGCGCCGTTTGTGACGTAGTGCTTTGTTATATCCACTATATAGAGCTCGTTTATCAAGACGACCCCAGAACAAGCACTAAACCACTTTACCTTCGTGACTCCTGACTGAGCCACACCCCGACTTAAGACTTATATCTCGATAAAGGGGGTTCTAATGGTGAGCAACAACTACAACTCCCGTTATGCCAACGATGAGACAGTATTGCGTTACTGGCTACCCACGCTGATAATTTTCTTTTATTCCTGAAAATAAGACTCGAGGGACAGCACAACCACACTCGCAAATAATAACAATTATAATACTTGGAGATTAATGTAACTTTATTAAAAGTTGGATTGAGTGAGAAACTCCCAAAAATGGCGGCTAGCTGCTGCGTCAGGCCCCTTGCTCAAGATGGCGTCTCCTTCCAAGTTCGTCTCGTAGCCCTTGAACCTGTAAAGAGAGAAAATACCCGACCACAATAATCTCGAAAGTTGAATTCCGCCTCGATACACTCTGGAGCGATTCAGCTTCGCCGGCCAACCTGCACCTATACTGCTCGCGATAAGACTACTCGACCCCTGGACGACACACGGACTGTTACTACCACCTCGACTCTACTTCCCTATTCTAACGAGCTCTCGACCCGTAGCTACTTACAAATAATCCTTGTTTCCTCACAACACGACTCTTAGTACACTACTAGTACTATAGCACAGTGAAGCTAATGCGACTGTTATATACGTGGCTAATGCAACTGTTATATCTGTGGCTAATGCGACTACTGCTGCTGCTGGTTGGAGAACAAGAGAACGCTCTTCCTCGAAGCAATCAAGCCCGAGCCCTCCGTTCTGATTCTTCTCCCTTCCGTGGATACCATTCATTGGTCAGCGCCCCTGGACTTACTCACTTTTGTCCACCAGGCCATGACTCGCAACTACTTTGAGTCGTGATAGGTCTACGCGTGAACATGCGCGGCCCCTATCTCACTTGTTGCGCCGCCCGGTGCTCAACTATCGTGCACGCTCACCATTCTATATCGCTACTTACTCTATACGCGAGCTATTACACAGCGCTCCTCTCCCTATCCTTTTACGTATTCATGCCGGCGCGCACTAGTTCTACTCTCCCTCTCTCTCTCTCTCTCTCTCTCTCCCTGTCCCTCTTTCTCTCTCTTCTCCCAGTACACACGCTCTGCCTGACTATCCGGCGGCCGGTGCCCTCTCCCTTCCTACTACTCTCTCTCTCTCCCCGCACGGCACCTGCCTGCCTGCAGTGTCCTGGCCAGCGGCTTCCCTCTCCACTGCTTCCTCTCTCTCTCCCCCACGCCTATCTTGCTGCTGCGCGATAGCGTATCTCTCACATATACTCCTGCATACTCCCACTATTCTTTATGTGCGGACTAGTTGCGCGGCGCTCAGTCTGCGCTTCTACTGATATCGTCCACATCGCGCGCTCATGACGTCGGCTCTCGACGCCGCTCACCGGGTTACGCGGCTCCCTCGTCCGCCTGCTCTCTCTCTCGGCCCCTTCCCCCTCTCGCGTCTAAGTCTATTGCATCCCGTCTTGCTGCTCAACTCGGCCGTGGCATCTAAGTGCGTGTGTGAGTGTGTGCGCAACCCGCTCGACATCCTTGCTGCCGGCGCGCACAACATGGTGGAGCCGGTCGAGCATGTGCTCGAAGCTGCTGAGGATGCCGATACATGTGACATCGTCACAACCGGTATCACATCTAACCACACACACAGCACTTTTATGATATCCCCCAGTTCCTAATTATCTATCCCCTCATATTCTAAAGCACTAACACTTGAAGATCATTGTAGAGCTGGGGAATCTGCAAAATAAGGCTGGATGGCCCAGGGCGGGCACTACTGCATGGATGCCAGTGTGCTCAGAATTATCTAATAGCCATCTGAGAGGAAAATACTATAGAGATCGACATGCGTGTCTCAATTTCAAGGACTGCCTCACCGTAGGAATGAACAAAACACATGAATAGATCAGTCACTGATCTAGGAGACAAGCGAGGAGAGTTGAGCACCTACACGGAAAGAAATGTGGACAGTCTACACCTCGGCGAGAGCCGGGAGCCGCCCAATACAAGCCATAGCGCGATTGACATATAGATTGGATATGCAGAACCTCGAGGTTTCTCGGATATACCGTAACTCGACGTTGGAAGTGTGAGACTTCCAACTTGGAGATTCAGTTGCTTTCCCCTCCAGCGCGCGCGTTCGCCCAGCAGCCAATCACCGCCCGCGCTTCGGATCGCCAACTCCGCCCCTTTACACCTATCTCTAAGTTGGAGCTCTCATATTTCCAACGTCGAGTTACGATATATCCGAGAAATGTGAGGTTCTGTACGTCCAGCTCGAGGTACGGGCACTCCAATTCGGCACTAAGTAAATGCGAAACTTAATATTTACAAACACCGAGACTTTTTGACATTAGCGCCGTCCAATACTGGAGTTATTTCCATACCACTTTTCTTTCCATGTAGAAACCACATATGACTAATAAAAAAATGACACAAAAAACATTACCTTATAAAAGAAAATACTGTAGCAATGGTTGTTGTTCACTATTCTCGCTGCACCAGCTACCTCTAGAAATTAGAGGGGAAAGACTGGTGGAACCTTCACTTGTTGTTTCATTGCTGAAAACACCTCCATCCTAAGAGTCGCTGAAGGCACCAGCAGCAAATTAACTGTACACAGAGCCATTAGTATAAGAGTCAAACAGACGCATGGAAAGTTGAGTATCTGAAAACCACATATGAATAATAAATAAATGAGCCAAGCAACATCACCACACTCAAGAAAGATTCTGCAGCAGTGCCCACCGTTTACACTACTCTCGTCGCCAGATACCTGCAACAAGAGAAAGTACCATCAGCTTATCTATCAGAGAGGTTAGGATCGTGAAAGGGCTTATGAAATTTGCTTTCGCCGTCGACACGCTGCCTTCCTGTCTCTGACAGACATCATCATCAACCAGTAGACACGATGGAAGGGACGACATCCACCAGGGCGGCGTATTGCAGCAGCCACCGTCATCGCTGGGAACGCCGGGAGCCAGACGATGCGATTGTTGACATCACACCATGGACATACGCGCGCGTACGTCGCCGTAGGGCCGCAGACCCGCAGTCAACACAGACTCACTAGGGCTAGTAGCAGAAAGCGTGCTCGCGATATATAAGTTATATATCATATCTTATATATCAGAGAGCGCTCACAGTCACGTGGGTCGCATGCGTTTTTCCGCTGGTGCGAACGCACTATGCACAGCCTATAGCCGAGATTGCCGTAAGGAGTTGTCCACAACCTCACGCAAAAAGTTTGCGTGCATGTAAATCTCACTAGATTTCGCTAGAGGTAAAAGTGCGACTAACCTTGACAAAAAAACACCAAAGTTAAGGTAAACACGAGGAACCTACCTTAGCAATACAAAGCTGTTTTCTAATCTCACACAATTTTTGGATTTCAAAGGACGTGTGTGGCTTGAAGCCGATATACCTCTAAAAAAAGCAATAAGTAATATTGGGATATACTTAGTAAAATAAGTGTCAAATTCTTATTTTTCGTATTATTCTATATAAATTCTTGTACAATATATCGTATCGAATTTTAGTACTAATTGAGGAATGCCAACTTCCTTGATCGCCACAGAAGACTATCCGGAAAATTGTGAGGTTAGAAAACAGCTTTAATTGCTAAGGTAGGTTCCTCGTGTTTACCTTAACTTTGGTGTTTTTTTGTCAAGGTTAATCGCACTTTGGGATTTGCGAGCACGCACACTTTTTGTGTGAGGTTGTGGACAGCTCCTTACGGCTGATGTAACTACTCTGCACGCACGCAGCACCAAGCCAGATTACCATTGACGAATGCACCAGTGTTGAGTTTTCTCTTTTTGTTTTTCTCCTATTCGCGGTATTAGTGTATGTGTGCATGCGTGTATATGTATAAATTATACGAAAATAAGTGAGCGATTACTCTACAGTTTTCGTTAAACTGTGTAAAATTTAACTTTATATTTTTGTATTAATCGGGAGTAATGAAACGGTATTTTTCCTTATGTTCGATAGCATTTTACTTAACACAAAAATTTCAAATACAAAAGTTGTTGATAAAATTGAAATAAAACTTTTTTTCTATTCAACATTTGCATAAATAAAAATAAAAACTATTATTATAATTCAAATAGAAATAATGAAAACAATGTTTTTAATTTTAAATATAATTGCAATCATAGTACTTATATATTTAATATTCCTATGTGTACTTTAATCATATCAATTAATAATACTTAATTAATTTATATAAATCATAGACTATTTGAAAAGTTATCTGCATATATCAAGGAGCGCGGGAGCGCTCCGAAGGCAAGTTATAGAAGAAGCCTTAGGATCGACCGCGCTACATATACATTGAAATGGATGCCCGAGAAATTGAAATATTTACTGCAATTTTCAATCCCTTTTATATTCACCCAAAATAAAATAACGACATACCATTTTGTTATACCATGTTGCACAAAAAGTTTCACGTAAAAAGATGTTCTCATATTAGAGATATTAAATAGTAAAAAATTTTATGTCTGGTTTCCGATTCTAAAATTTCTCCATGTTTCCATAAGATCATTATACTATACATTTTTCTTCCGACCGTACATACTATAGCATTTTTCTCCCGACCAGTATACATATTATATATATATATATATATATATATATATATATATATATATATATATATATATATTTATATTCGTATTCTGGTCGAGAGACCTAACCTTACCTTGTTATATACTATACATATATATATATTTATATATATATATCTCTTCTCTACATCATTATATAAATAAATTCAGATTCAGAAGAAAATATTCAAATAAAGTATAGCAAATTATATTATTAAAAAAAATATTATTAATAATAATCTACCACATCAGTTAAAATTCAGAAGAAAATATTTTCAAATAAGTACCAACTGTTATTAAAATATTAATATATTAATTAATCTATACTTATAAGTATTGTTACTTCGTGAAATTTTGTTTTAATTTTTATAGAGTAGCAGAACGTACGGATTATTTTATATCATTTACTGGAGTTAATATTGATGTTAAAAGATGATCCTATTACATCCATGTAAGTTTTATTCATAATATTTTTTAGGATTTTTTGAAATAATTTTAAATTGGTTGTAATTGATTTACTTGAGAAATTAAATTATTTTAATTTATTAGCAAAAATAAGACAGCTAGAAAAGACGAAAGAAAAAAATTAAACTATACTAACTGTCCAGATAATAAAAATAGGAATTAAAAATTCCTTACAACGAACTTACAATTCACTGTCGAGCGATCACAAAATAATAGGATTAGTTTTTTAGATTTAGAAATTATTGAGAATCAACAAAGAAAGATTATCACAAATTGGTATAGAAAACCAACCTTCTCAGGACGATATTTGAATTACAATTCACACCATCCTCAAAGTAATAAAATAGCTATTGTTTACTGCCTCGTTGATCGAGCAATAATGTTATCACATTGTAGTTTCCATAAATCCAATATTTCTTTTATAAAAAAAGTCTTACAGCAAAATGATTACCCACACGACACAATAGAATTTCATATAAAAAAACGGTTAAAAAAGATAAAATGTGATAAAAATAGGTTACAAATAAACAGTTGCAATAAAAAAAGATACATAAGTCTACCGTTTGTTAAAGAACTTGAAGTTTTCATAAAAAGTTTTTTTAAGAAATGTAATACAAATGTCGTTTTTAGTACAACTAATAAATTAAATAATATTATAATATTAGGGAAGGATAAAAATAAAAAATGTAATAATGCGAATGTTGTTTACAAAATTAAATGTAACAATTGTAATGCGTCATATGTAGGGCAGACAAGCAGAAGACTGAGTGTAAGATTAAAAGAACATCTAAAAAAATGTTCGGATGGAGACCAAAATTCGTCATTATTTATACACACTACTGATAATAATCATACAATAAATTTTCAGAATATTCAGATATTAGACACCGAATGCAACAGAGGAAAACGACTCTTCTCTGAAGCATTATTTATTCATACTCAAAAAAATTTTATTAATAAACAATTTGAAATAAACAGACTGCCAAATGAATATAAAACTTTGATAAATAATTGCGAATTTCTGGTCTCTATTTGATATGATGTCAAGGTATCGATGTGAAGAGGTATTAGGAGCGCACGTATGGTGAAAGTCTAATAACATCTCTCAAAGATATACACTATTCACACACAAGTTCTTCTAGTCAAGACTATTGATGCCAGTTCCTTCAAGACGTGCATTCCTACTGCCTCTCCCCGCTCTCAGACGTTCCCAATGGGTTTTACCCCACTCTGAATCTGAACATAGTTGTCTGTGTGATACACCGATTTTCAGATACAAATAATTTTAGTATATAAGCGTGAATTTTGTAATATATCGTTACTGACGAGCGGATTGTTACCCGCAAAACAACGTTGACCACAATAATTTAATTATTTGTAAGTGTGTACATAACTTTTAATTTTTATTGTAATTTTTTTAATTATTAGTTTACAAAACGTGTGTATTGAATTCTCATTAGATTCCTGAAGAGGGACATAGCCAAAAATGTCCGAAACGTTGAATAAAAGATCAAATTCATAAAAAAGGTGTTTGTTATTAATACCTTTGACCTTGGTAGAAGATTGGCCATAAGCTGCAGATTTGTCAAAAATATTAATTTTTTATTTAAACCTTAATTCTTTTATTTTTATTTCCGATTATTTTTATTGGTCTTTTCACGATACTCATGTTTTTCTTAATTCGAATTTTAGAGGGTTCGGCTTTTTTAACTGGTGGATATAATTGAGAATCTTTGGATGTTGAAAATCGTTTTAGTTCTAACTTTTTAGTGTTAGCTAATAATCTAACACAGTGAAACGATTGAGTTCCAGGCACTGTTTTCGCTGAATCTAGCCTTTATCTTAATTTATCTGTAGCCTTAGCATATTCATCTTTTGATGAAAAAAAGCACAAAATATTTTCAAAGTATTTAGTCGCCCACTGGTAAAGATCTTGCGGCGTCAATATATAATTATCGGATACTTTCCGCAAACTTGCTCGCCTAGCATTAATTTTTATAGAAGCACCGATTCCATCGCATGCATTTTTTCCGTGAGCAGTCGTATGGAAGTGCCATTCAGCTTCAACGGAAAAATTTTCATAATGATGAAAAAGATTCTGAAAATTATGTTTATTTTTAAAATGTTGTGTAGCTCCATCAGTGAAGTAAATGATTTTTTTAATGAAATCAAAAGATTTTTTAAGGTAATCGATTATAAGTTCTTGAATTAGGTAAACTGCCACAGTATCATGAATTAAGTTGTCTGAAAAAACCGGCATACTTTTGTGTTCAATTTTAGAATCTGAACCTTTGTAGTAAATAACTATTGTTGCCAAACTACATTGATTATTATTATAGTGGAATGATTGTGCCGCATCTTGTGCAATGAACGCATAGTTTTCCGAAAAATCTAGGGAAATTAAAAATTCTCCTTTGCTTAAGGATTCTCGTAAGATTTGAAAATAAAATGACTGCTGTTTGGAAATGAAAGAATGAGTTTTGAGTTTATGTAAAAGAGGAGAAAAGATATCAGTAAATAAAGAACTAGAAACAATTTCAGTTTGCAATGTTGATCTATCAGTAGTTCTCCACATTTGAAATTTTATTTCATTAATCCCAGACCTTTCAAGAAATAGTTCAAGTTCCAAATAGACAATTGAAACTGTATACATGTATATATATGTATATATAAGTATATATATATAGAGTTTCAATTGTATGTTACTTATTTCTGAGTTTGTATTCCACTTTCATCAAGGTCTCGTTTTAAAAGTAACATTTTGTATCAAATATTTAGCCTCTGTCGAGGGATATTAATCATGTCACAACCGCCTTAAGCATATTTTGTATGGTATTTTCTTACGTATAAATTAACAATATAATTGACAGCAATCTGGAAAAATTCTGAGCAATTCTACTTACAATTTGTAAATTTTTTCCCATTTAATATGCTATACAAAAAGTTTTAAGATTTTTAGTAAAAAAATCATGAAAATTGCTGTTATTTGAAAAAAATCAAAATTTTCAAATTTTCAATTGATTCTAACTTTTTAAGCATTGAGTATTTCGCTCTTAAACACTAGGGTTGTATTTTGGGGCTAATTTAGAACTAGAAAACTCCATTTTAAGCCATTTTAAAATTTCGACCTGTCACAGTTGACGTGAAGTTATATATATATATATATATATATAAATATATATATATATGTATATATACATTTGTTTTAACAGATTTATGGAGCCCTTTTATACACATGAGCATATTTATGGAGCCCATTTTCTTTTATGGAGCCCGGGTCCCATAAAATATTTTTCTCGGGCGTTTATGGAGCCCGATCTAGAGTCTATAACCCCAGGGTCCATTATTTCTTTAGTCACTTGTCATAGGGATCTCAGGGCTGTAGGTACTAATATACAGGGATGGGCTCCATAAACGGATGGAGGGATAATTTTATATATATATATATATATATATATATATATATATATATATATATATATATATATATATATATATATATATATATATATATATATATATATATATATATATATATATATATATATATATATATATATATATATATATATATATATATATGTATATATATATATATATATATATATATATATATATATATATATATACACACACATATATATATATAATCATATGAACATGGACTTATACTGACAGCAATGTATAAGACCACGTGACCCGTCTGCATAAGTGTAATACCGTTTATACAAGTGTCTGCGCAAGTCTTGCGTGACTAAAGAAATAATCTCTCTATTTATGCTGACGTCTGCATAAGTCGGTCTCTGTCTGCATAAGTCTATTTCAATTCCGGAAAGTGTCTGCATTACTAGCGTTTCATATATTTATACATATATATATATATATATATATTGTAACTGGATAGCTAGTGGGGGAAAATCCCAACAAGCCACAGGCCAGCGATGCCCTAGAACACGGTGCCGCGGGTGTCAGACTAAAATGACTTATCCGGGGATATGCTCCTGGAATTCCGAAGACAACGCGAAGATCGCACACGAACTTCGCTTTCCAACTAATTGGATCGCTGAGTGAAAAGCGCGCGCTCGAAGAGTAAAGCGCGCGGCCGCTATACTCAGATATGAAAACGACCGGCGGAGTCGTTTTCCCGCGGAGGCGGCGGTATCCGGGAGAAGGACAGGTTGTAATGAACAACGCGACGAGTAACTAGATATCACAGTATATTAAAATCACTAATAATTACAAGCACTACGTTCGTGCTGATTAGAACAACTGAGTTAGTTCGCGCGTGACCGTTAAGATTCAAACGCGCGAACGATACGGCGCGCGGCGAAGATGCTAATTTCGCGCGCGGTGTTAAAGTACGGCGGGCTGACACACACCCGCATGTACACGGCACAGAAAGCTTGCACGGGGCGATTTCCGTGCGAGCCTTTACAATAAACCCGCGAGAGGAGAGTAGAAATCTTACGTTAGGAAGGAGCAGCCGGTGCACTCGACGCTCTCTCGCTCCCTGTCGCTCGCACAGCAGTTGCGCTCTCTCTCTCTCTCTCTTGCTCGCTATATTGGGTCGGCAGGCGTGCTGGCTGCCGGCTCCTCGCTCGCAGTCTCGTTCTGCTCGCATCACGTGCGACGCGGTATTGCTCTCTCTCTGTCTCTCTTGCGTGCGCATACACTATTTGCGGCGCCTCCACTACACTCCCCGGGTCTAACAAAAACGATAGGACGGCGCGGACAAGTTAACTCACGAGAGACACGGAGGAGATGTTTCACGCGCGATGGCAGATACGAAGATGGCTGCCGTGACTCGCATAAAGCCGTAGCAGCTTCGCGGGTACGCGACGGGCATATTACGAGTCACGAGACCGTTCTAATCCGATCAGGATGCTCGCGCGCTCGCGCCCCCGGTGAGCATGCCTGTTCGGCGCGGGTAATTCGAATCTCGACTTACCTACCTCGCGCACGCGTTACACCCCCCCGCCAGAAGCTGCTTAGGGGACCGCGAGCAGCTCTGTCATCCATGGCCGTCGTCGTACCTATACGTAGGGTGGTAAGGCTTTAGTAGAAGGAGGTTTAAAAGGGAATTAGGACGAATTGGAGTCACTGGATTTTCTTTTTTTTTTTAATATTTATTAAAAAAAAACAACAAAAAAAAACTCTTCGGGGCTTAGCCCTCTTCAGCTGGCCCGGGAGTAAGTCCGGCGCTCCTTGTGGCGAGCTTGGTTCTGGCAGTGCTTCGACTTCTTTACCCCAAGCTTGCCACACATGAAGCACCGGGAAAGCGCCTGTGCATTTAACGCCTCCCGGGCCGCCTGCTCCTCTTCGAGCGCCCTTTGGAGGCGCTCCTCTTCGCGTAGGAAACGACGCTGGGCCTCTTCTTTGGCTCGACGCGCCGTCTCCTCCGCCTTTTCCCTGGCTCGCCTGGTCTCTTTCATGCTCTCCTGCGCACGTGCGAGACGAGCCTCCTCCTCCTTCTGCAAGGCGGCGCGATGCAGCCTGGCGGCCCTGGCCTCTGCGGCGGCCGCCAGCTCTTCTCGCCGGCCTTGGGCCATTCCGACCCATTCGCCGGCTTGTCGTGGCACTGGAGAAAATCCTCCAGTGCGGCCAGGGCAGCGTCCTCGGCAGCGCGCGAGGACTTGCTGAGGCTCCGCGCCTCCTCTAGAGCCTGCTCCACCGGGACCCAGGCCGCACTGACTTCATCGGTCGGTGCTCCTTTTGAGGCCTGGGCCGGAGCATCTCCCTTTTTTCCTTTTGCGGCCCGAGCCGCGCCGGCGTTAACTTCCGGCGCACAATGATGGACTCGGGCAGCCTCCTCTTCGGGGACTCGGCCTGCACCAGTCGACTCGGCTGCCTCTTCTTGAGGTCGGGTCCCGCTCTCCTCCCGCTGCTCCTGCGGGGGATGAGGTCGCCGGAGCGGGGACGGCCCGGCGCCTGTCGGCCGGCCTAGAAGGACCCATTCTGGGCTCCGGTGCCTCTATCTCCTCAATCACTAGGGTGGAGGGTTCTTCCACTGGTGGAGGTTTCAGCGTCACCGCATCTATCCCCTCCACCACCTGCTCCAGGAAGTCGATGACGGCGGGGTCAGGTTGACACTGGATTAATCCAGCGATCACCCGCTTCGCCGTCTCCGCTACCTCTGGAGTCAGGCCTGGCATGTCCTGCAACAGGAAAATTGATCCCGGAAGAGGTGAGTATGAGGATCAGAAAACAAGGATAAACACGGGTTAGTACGGACGGCACAATTTCTGGACGACACAGTTAGCGCTTTTTGGACGCTCGGGTTCGACGGGGGCTAATTGGCCCGACCGCAGTAGGTGCAGGCTTCTTCTTCGAGCCCTTCGACCTCCCTGGGCCTCGCTTGGACTCTGTTGGACCGACCACACGCGTAGGTCGGCCGTCGCTCGCACGCTTTCCTGGCCTAACTAATAGCGCGGTCTTACGAGGTGGACCGCGCCTCATAGCCGTCGCCCGAGGCTGTATATTCCCCTGGCTAACTCTGTTGCCCGCTGGCACGTTACATTCGGCTGAAGAGTCCCTCGGTAGTAGCGACTGGGCTACTTCTTGACTACTTTTGTCCAAGTAGTCCTTGGGCTCTTCTGCGGAAACGTATCGCTTGAGTTACTGCGCATGGACGGGACGTATCGTTCGACCATCCTCACCTTGGATCTCGTAGGTGTTTTCGCCTAGAATATTCACAATCGTGTAGGGCCCCGCGTACTTAGGGGCTAATTTGGCAGAAATCCCCTCAGCTGCTGCGGATAGTACTTTATTCTCTCTCCATACACGATCGCCTAGACAGAATTGTGGAGGTCGACGATGAACGTCATAATATTTGGCTTGACTCGCCTGCTCCGCTTGCACGTCGGCCGCCGCCCGAACGTGCAATTCGTGGAGCTTGTCCATGCGCGCCACCCAATTATTTATCGCCTCTTGCTGCCCTTGCTCTTCGGCTAACCTGTCTTCCTCCCGCCTTAGTATCTTCGGTGGGTCAGGCTGTCGGCCGTAATTGAGCATGGCAGGACTTATTTTGGTGGAGCTGTGTTCGGTCGTATTGTTCGCGAACGCCAGCTCGTTCAGATGCTCATCCCAGGACCGGTGATTTTCCTCAGCGTAAGACATGATCATGGTCTTCACCGTTCGATTCACACGGTCGACGGGATTGGCTTGAGGGCGATATGGTGGTGTAAACGTGTGATGCACGTTTCTCTCCTTTGAGAATGCCTCTAAGGGTGCATTCATAAATTCAGTCCCATTATCGGAGAGAAACACCTCGGGGACTCCGAACTGCTAACATACTCGTTCGTTGAGCCCTTTTATCACCGATTTACCATCTGCCCTTTTTATCGGAATTAATTCGATCCAGCGTGTGAACAGGTCCTGGAAGATGAGAATGTATTCGTGGCCGTGCTTGGTTTTAGGGAGGGGTCCCATAATGTCGCTGGCCACGATTTGCCATGGACGTTCAGTAATGCGACGTCCTATGAATCCTGCTGGAGCGCGCTGTTCGACTTTGCGCTGCTGGCAAATTTGGCACTGGTTCACGTATCTGGCCACATCTCGAGACATGTGTGGCCAATAATACTTCCGCCTTACTCTCTCCAGAGTTTTCTCGCGGCCCAAGTGCCCAGCAGTTGGAAAGTCATGGCATTCTCTCAGTACTTCGCGTCGCTTTTCGTGAGGGACTGCTAACTTCCATGCATCGTCGTCGCCGAGAGATTCGTCTATGACTTCATTAGTGTTGTACTTGTACAGTCTCCCCCCCCGCCAGCTTGAACATGGGGAAGTCTCGCGGCTGCTGTTGAACCTCTTTCACGATCTTGAGGTACCAGTGGTCGTTTGTATCGCGCTCGAGCTCTAACGCGGCGACCGCTGGCTCTTCTTCCTCGAACATCCGTGAAAGGGCATCTGGGACATTCTTCAACGAGCCCTTTCGATGTTCGACCGTGAAACTGTGGTTCTGCAGCTCCAAAGCCCACCTAGCTAACCTGCCGGTCGGGTTTTGAAGATCACGGAGCCACTTCAAGCTGCTATGGTCCGTGATAACCTTGAAGTCGTAGGCCTTTATATACGGACGGAACTTTTTAATTGCCCAGAGAATTGCTAGACATTCTCGTTCCGTCACGCTATAATTCCTCTCGGCTGCGCTCAGAGTTCGACTCGCGAACTCTAGGACTCTTACATCGCCGTCAATTATTTGGTATAGCACCGCTTCCAGACCTGTATCGCTCGCGTCAGTTTGCACCACGAACTGCGCGTTAGATACAGGTCTGTGTAGAATCGGTGCAGAAGCTACTAGCGCTTTTAGCTTTTGGAAGGCCTCTGCTTGTGCCGTTGACCACTCATATTTCCGATCCTTTTTCGTTAATTCGGTCAGTGGTTCAGCAATTGTGGCGAAGTTCGATAAAAACTTTCTATACCACGTGGCCATTCCTAAGTAGCGTCTCAGCTGACGGAGGGTTTTCGGTACCGGATACTCCATAATGGGCTTTGTTTTCTCGGGGTCTGGCTTAAAACCATCTCTATTTACTATGACCCCGAGATATTGGACCTCATCGCGCCAGAAGACGCTCTTCTCGCGATTTATTGTGAGGCCCGCGTCCTCTATCCTGTCCAGAACTCTTTTTAGAACCTCTTTATGCTCCTCGAATGTCTCTGTGACTATTATTATATCGTCGAGATACGAGTAAGCAAAAGGTTCGAGTTCGGGGCCGATGACTTTGTCAATCAGCCTCTGGATGGACGCTCCGGCATACGAAAGACCGTAGGGCATTCTCGTAAATTGGAAAAGCCCTTTGCCTGGCACGGTGAAGGCCGTAGTCTCTTTGGACTCCGGACTAAGTGGTATCTGGTAGTACGCACTGCTTAAATCCAACGTGGAGATGTATCGCGCTTTCTGCAGTTTGCGCAAGATACTTTCCATGTATGGTAACGGGTACGCGCCTGGCCTTGACGCTGCGTTCACTTTTCTGAAGTCCACGCAGAAACGGAACTTCCCGTTGGACTTGCGTACCATTACCACTGGACTTGACCAGCCACTTGTCGAGGGTTCTATTATTCCCGCGATCAGCATTTCCTCCATCTGTTTGTGCATCTCTTCCTCGAGTTTCTGAGATACAGGGTAGTACTTCTGTTTAATGGGTCTTGTAGATCCGACGTCTATTGCATGCTCGATCCACGAAGTACACCCTAGTGATGCCAGGCTGCTACCGATCAGCTGAGCTACTAAAGCTTCTACCTCTTTGCGCTGTTCTTCTGTTGGGTCCGCCAACCCTATAGCTGATACGGACACGGTGTTATTTGCGGTTATGGCGGCTACTTCTAGCTTTACGCTTGCATCGTCATCCTTGAGATGCAGCGTGTTATGCGTGGGGTCTAAGACGGCGCTAAACTTCTTGATGAAGTTTACCCCCAAGTAGCACTCCGTATCTAGATCTGGCATTATTTCGACGCGCACTTCCTTGCACACGCCAGCCACGACCATGGTCAGATACACATAGCCAACCATTGCTACGCTTTGCCCGTTTGCCACCCGTGCCGTTAGGCCGCTGGCTGGGATTAACTCTTTTCCACAGGCCGTAGCGAGCTGTATCCCAGTCCAGAAAGCTCCTGTATTGAAGAGTGCTCGTAGCCTGTAACCGGCTACACCTACTTGAAGCCACCATCGCGTGCAAGTTTCTTGGTTGACTTCATTCGGTTGAATCACGGGCACTTCTTCGCTCTCCACTCCAGACGACTGGACCAAGTTACCCTCGGTCTCTGGTGAGAGAGCTCGGGGCGGGTATGTGGTCGTGTTTACCTGCCCCTCTGGCCGTTTCCCTGTTGGTTTTCGGCAGCATTGGGCTTGTTGCCTCCCTTTTGCTCATAACCGGGTTCCCTTTGGTATTCTTGCCTTTGTTGAGGTCCGTTATTTCTTGGACTTTGCGGCCTAGCCTGGTGGGTCGAGCTACTACCCCCACTAGGCTGGTTTGTAATTTGCCCGCCCTCCCGCCACCTATTTTCCCAGTTACCCTTCTTCTTAGGTTTTCTGGTTGGCGACGGGCTAGGCTTTTGCTCCTTGTTCTCGTCGGTGCCTTTCTTTGTCAAGGCCGATAAGCATTCGGCCATGACCCGACGGAACATAGCCTCGAGGCTCTCTCGAGGCTCGTGCCGTTGGTGCCCCATCGCCGCCACACTTGGATTCTGCTTTTTCCGCTGATCCGTGGGCGGCTCTGTCGGCACGTAGGCAAATTCTGGCATGTACGTGCGCTCGGGCGGTGGTGGCGAGTGATACACCTTATCTGCCGCGAGCGCTAATTTGGCTTCCCGGGCCAAGTCCAAGAGCCCTCGGTAATCCGTAATTGGATTTCGCATTACCATCTTTTGCAGTTCTGGCCGCATGTTCCGGTGCAACATGTCTAACTGTTGAGCGATGCTAGGCACCGGAACCAACTTTAGGATCATGGCTTGTAGATTTACTACGTAATCATGCGTAAGTTCATTTCTGCCTTGACTCCTCGCGTTTATTTCCGCCATGACGCGCTGCTGATGTCCCCTGTCCCCGCCATACATGTGCGTTATGGCCTCTATGAAATCTGGCCACGATCGCCATGTGTGGTGGTTACTCCGGTACCAGGTGGCTGCTACCCGAGTTAGGAGCTCTGACAACGACGAAAGCACCTCGTCGTGTGTCAGATTAGCTAGAGTTCTGCATTCCTCTATTATTGTGAGGGATAACTTGACGCTCTGCTCCTTTGAGGACCCTGAGAACCTGATGTGCCATTTTTGGACTATCTGGCCCACATCACGTTTCATCTGCTGAGGCAAATACGTATGCCTTTCAGACGGGTCCTGGGTCGCACTATTCCTAGTCTGGCGCTAGGAAGAATTTCTGGTATTATTCCTCCCAGCCTCTGTTGGGGACTGGAGACTCGGGCTGCTGCTGTTAAACTCCGCATACATGAACGTGTCTTGGAAGTTCACATTCGGTGATCCTCGTCTACGGCCCGTGCTTGGGGGTTGAACTCCCTCCAAGTACGTACTTGAGGTTGGATGTCGAGCTCCTTGAAGTATTCGTACATTCTCTTTAAGCTCTTCAACCTCTTCGACGAGTGTTTTGATCACCGCCAGTAGCTGTTCCGATAATATATTGTCTCCAACTGCTATCCCGGCGGTTCGTGACTCACGCTGTCGCGGCCACTCTAGGTTTTGCGACTGCGGTGGGTTTCGCGATTGCTGCCAGAACCCGTGCTGCCCATTTCGTGCCAACAACGGCTCTTCTTCGTAGTTGCGCTGGTGTTGTCGTTGCCTGCGCTGCTCTTCCAGGAGCACTTGCTGCCGCTGCTGCTGCTCCTGCTGTTGTTGCTGTTGCTGCATTTGCTGCTGCTGCAGTTGCTGCTGCTGCATTTGCTGCTGCTGCAGTTGTTGCTGCTGCATTTGCTGCTGCTGCAGTTGTTGCTGTTGGAGCAGTTGCTGTTGAAGTTGTCCCTCGGCTTCGGCTGGAGATATCCCGGTGGGTGCTGCAGAGCTCAATATCTCTGTCCCGGAACCCTCCTGGCCGTTTGCCTCTTCCGCCGGCTCCACCACTACATTATGTGCTTGTTGTGGAGCGTTCATCCTCCGAGACTCCGAGAGTTTCTGCATCACTATCGGGTCATCAAGGAGCGTTATGAACGGGTGCGGGTGATCTGGGTCAGTATTGGGATCCACAATAGTCGACCCAGATTTGTTCATCAACGTTAAGTCGATGAACGCCCTTCGGGACTGCTCGCGTTTAGCAAACGCTTGTTGCCCCGGCAGCTCCGGCTCTGGCACGAAATCGGCGGCACTATAATCGCCCATAAGCCACTTGATCGCTGTCAGCATATTTACTGACTGCAGATCTGACTGCTGTAGACCAAGGGCTTGCATGCCCTCGTTTATTTCTTCTTGGGTCTGTGTATAGGCCCAATTGAGTATCGCAGATTCCGCAAATTGCGATGATCGGGCCATGGTGTCAATTGGCTGTGCGCTTCCCCTCGAACTTATTTTACTAGCGCGGGTAGTATCTGTATTGATGGCAGAGAGAGTTTGCCTATTCAACCCGTGAGCTAGCTTTTTCAACGCGGACCCGGGTTATTTTCTAAGAGCTACGGCGGTTGCTCTTAACCTCGATAACGCACGAGGGTTTCCCGTACGCAGCTCTAAAAGAACAAAAGCTATTTTTGTAATTAATTACTATTTGTAATTAATTACGCTCAACTACTCGCACTTGTAATTTTAAAATAAATATATGTGAAAATATATATATATATATATATATATATATATATATATATATATATATATATGTGTGTGTGTGTGTCAAAACGGACAATATCACAAAAAAAACACAAAAAAATAAATACAATTTTCACCTAAAAAAAATAAAAAATAATTTTAAAGTTCAAGGGGATTGTTGCGCTCGAGTTTTTACTCGGGCGCAAAGTTAACTTTTTGTTCCGAGAGTGCCTGCCGACTTTCTCTCGATTTTCTACTAACACCACGAGAAAAGAAAAAAAAATTTTTATTTTTAATACTACACTCCCGGGGTCTAACAAAAACGATAGGACGGCGCGGACAAGTTAACTCACGAGAGACACGAAGGAGATGTTTCACGCGCGATGGCAGACACGAAGATGGCTGCCGTGACTGCCATAAAGTCGTAGCAGCTTCGCGGGTACGCGACGGGCATATTACCCGTCGCGAGACCGTTCTAATCCGATCAGGATGCTCGCGCGCTCGCGCCCCAGGTGAGCATGCCTGCTCGGCGCGGGTAATTCGAATCTCGACTTACCTACCACGCGCACGCGTTACAATATTAATGTAAAAAAAACTATTGAGTCATATTTTATCCATATCAGGTCTTTAACCTTGAAATAAGTACATATTATTTGATTTCTTGTTGATCATGAATTTACTTTTGTTGAACGTATGCACTTCGTTCATAAATGAACAAATGCTTTCATTCATATTGTTAATGAACTGCTTATTTCATTATAAATATATACCTTGATACATAAACACACTATAAAGAGATTAATATATGTAGATATATAATGATTTATTGATTTATTCTTTGTTTCATAAAATACATTACTTTGCTGAAAATGTAGACATTTTATTGGCTATTAGTCTATTTATTTATTAATTGATGAAATTTCTAGAAGCTTATCTTACCTGATTATCAATTGAAATTGTTTAGCTTATTAGTATTTGTCAGTCTATCTATGTAAACAAACTTTCAACTTAAACGTATTCCATTTATACGTAATATGTTCTTTATTGGCTAGTCGCTTTTAAAAGTATTTTAAGTAGCAATATTTCACTGATGGTTATTAAAATACTAAGAGGTTTTAATACCAATAATGATACCATGTATTAGATTTTAGCATTACTATATATTAGAATAAATAACCGTCAAATAAAATATAGTATTTTTCATTATTAGCCAACCTAGTTAATATAACTTTTTAGCCTGAAGTATTTCACAAAGATGGTCACAATTTTGTACTATCTATTAATTTAGCATTTTAATGCTAGTTAAAATAGCTAGTCGACGAAGCCCTTATAAATCTAGTAACCAGCGTATAGAAAACACTCTGCTATAACTAGTTTTAAAAACCTTTAATTATTGTAATTTTCATGTCTTTTCCCCAGAAAGTGAGAAATTTTTATTTCTCTTTCGAGGTCCAGTATTGTAATTAATTTTAGGTTTGCATACTTTAACTTATTTTTATCAAAATTATAACTTAGCCAATTTTTAAAAAATTTTGTATTTTTTCATTTATAGAATCATAAGGTCATAAAGTACAATACTATATTAAAAAAATATTTTATATTCTAACATTTATTTAATAAAAAAAAAATGGCATTAGTTGTATATCTCTTTTGTATTTTCACAGAATTGGTCAAAATGTGTTCTATATAATCAAGTACAAAACTTCCCCCAATTTTTAAAATAAAATGTTGTTGCCTACTGACATCCTTACTTCTTTTACCAGTGAGCATCTTTTTTACTTTTTTTTATTGGTACAGCTTTCCCAGTAAGGACCGGTATGGAAATAATAAATGTAATAAAATATAAGAAATTGTATGAAAATGTATATAACTGTATAAAACCATTGGTTTTCGGACATTGTTTTTAAGGTTTTATACTCTTTTTTTACATTTTCTTAAATTTTTATACGTTTTCTTACAAATATGACTAATTTTTCCAAATTAGCCTGCAAATTGTAAAAAAATGTAAGGAAAAGTAAGAAAATATAAGAAAAAGTATAAAAATGTTAAATATTTTATATACCCTTACATTTATGTACACTTTTATACACTTTTAAGCAGTTTGTACATATATGAGAAAATTTTTTGGTAAAAATTAAAATTTTTTAATGTATGAAAATATGTAAAAATGTATAAAAGTGTATATATAATAACTGTATAAATCGTTCACATAAAATATCCGAAAACCAATGGTTTCATACAGTTTTATATACAGTTTCTTACAGTTTTGTATAATTTCTTACAGGATTCTACATTTACTCACATTTTTTTTTTAATTCGGGGAGGTCAAGATTCTTTTCCAAGCGTATTTACTATTCTTGTACTAGTCGAGCATTTGATTTATTTTATATTTTTTCCATATACTAGCCCGTTAGCGCGAGCGCGCTACGCGCGCCTGTCGACATTAACCTATCTTACCTACTGTATTAGCCAATGAAATTTTTTGATAACGCTTTGAAGTTGGCTCTGTAAGCTTCAATTCGATTTTATCGCAGTCTCCCTTTTATAATAGGAAATAGGATATTAATTTAATAGTACATTTCGACACGGGTGGGGAAGTCGATTATTTAGCTGGTGTGACTTTTTGCACGAGCGAAGTGAGTGCGAAAAAGTCACACCAGCTAAATAATCGACTTACGCACTAGTTTCGAACGGTATTTTATACCACGAGCGCCGAAAAATCATACCAAAGTTGTGATTTTGAGGTTAGAGTGGTATAAACAATATAAGAAGTAAGTAGAATTACTTGTGAGTGGTGTATGTGATAAAGCTTGTTTTTTATATTTAAAATAGCTATTTACCTTTATAATTATTATTGGAATATTCTGAGCTTACTGGTTATGTATATATTCACGACATTTAGGGTAACTGTATTTGACACATTGGAATGGGCTACTGAGAAAAGGTTATAATTTGAGCATAACCTTCATTTAATAATGAATGTTGGTTTCTCAGAGGAAAACCAATTTCCCTGCGTTGAAATAAGCAATTTTTAGAAAACTGTGCGAGTTTGTGTGTGTTTTAAATTTGTTTGCCCTATAAATGGAAAGCGATATTAGGCAAAAATTTTGAGGTTTATAGATAGATTATATCTTAAAATTGTGCAGGTTCAATTTTTAAGTTAATGTTAATTAAATAATTATATTGTAAGTTGGGTAAAAAAAAATCAGCTAGAAATCAAATTATATTGTAACGTGAATTCGGCACGCACAAACTCGCAAATATCGTAAAGGCCGATAGGCATAGATAGAGTAGGAGGAGAGACAATGCAGAGCAGCAGGAGCCGCGTACGCGCACCGATCAGAGAGAGAGAGAGAACAAAGAAGTCCACGAGAGAATTCGGAGCGAGCCGGGAGCGCGCTTTTCGCTCCCGCCCGACTCGGCGAAGATTCAAGCCGACCAGAGGGAGAGGAAGAGAGGGTCTATCGCTTGCCAGACTGGACCTTCCCAGACAAAGTACCAGCCGCCAGCACGCGACCTGTCCGCGTCCAGGACCACCGACAGGCCTCCTCTACTACAGACGCCCGGACGTAAGTCTTTCTGACTCACTCTCCTCTCTGGCTCCGCGAACCGAGCGCGCGTGGGACCGACCCCCAGACCTGCGAGTTTAGCGATAGGCATAGGCCGCGAGCACATAGATTGAAGCCGAACCGAAGCGAGCACGGGCGCGAAGCCGGGCCCCGCGAAGCAGAAGTCTGTAAACCTAGCCCGTAAGTTAGAATTAATAAAGAGTCCTCCCGGACGAACCATTTATATAAAGTTGCTATACCTCATTTATTCAGCGCCAATCCGATCCCATCCCGACTCCTGAGCTAGCCGGAGCTCATTCTTGCGACATGGCGGCGGGAACGAGCGGATCGACGTCGTCTACAAGGGGCTACTCGACCAGATACAAAAGGTAAAACGACGTCCGCCGGAAGCAAGAGATGGCCGCGCCCCCACGTCACAATGGCGCCCAACAATAAAGGAAATTAACAAAAAATTATTGTAAAAATTAAAAATTAAAAAAGATCAGCAACATAGTTTTTTTTTGTGTCCTGTAAAAAATCATAGAGAATCAACTCAAGCGTTAGAATTGTTTAAAACATTAGTTTAAGTACACATACATATGCGACAGATACACGCTAATATGCTTAACGCTCAAATAAAATTAAGTAAAACTTAGAAAGATTAGTAAAAACAAAAGTCGCAAAGACGGTAAAAGAAGTAATCGAATAATTACGACCACGAAAATTTAAAAATATAGTATCAAATAAATAGCAAAATCAAATAATAAAATTGAGCATTAAGGACAATAGCCACTCGAAAAGCGACGTAGCTACTAGACATCAACAAGAAGATAATCCGCAAATGTAAACATTGGTCGCGACGTTGCCGGCGATTGACGAGCTGGAAATAAGCCTACAATTCCAAATCGAAGTAGACAAATTTATTCGCGAATACAACCAATTTATACGCATGATTCATACTAGTGTTAAATGGCATAATAAAATAGAAATATTAGTCGGCAAAACACGAAAGGCCCGAATCAAGAATACGTAGATAAAAAGAGATAACACCAGCAAATTTAAAACTCAAATAAAAATTTATTGAAATAGTGCGCCCGGAAAATATTACGAACGTAAACAAAAATAGTATACGCAGGCGAATATCACAATCAAAGTTAAACTTTCCATGATAAGCGCAAGCATAAAATCAAAATAAGAATATTCTCGCCTCGACGCAATCCAACACAACAAACAATAAACATACGATCGCTACTACGATGTATGAAAACATAATATGACTACAATCTGGATACGAACATACTATCAGATAGAATAACATCGACCAAACCATATAAACGTACGTGAACGACACACGACATAACAACGAACATTCAATTACGTAATCATGGCGACGAATGACACGAATATACAAAAATGGTTAGACGGACTAACAAACGAACAAGACGAGGAAAGACTTGACGAAATTTTACAAAAACTGGAACTGCTACAAACAGGCACAAAGAACGAAAAATTATCTAGCATTACAAACGCACTCGAAGGAAACACCACGAAAAAATATTACCCATCTACCGCAAAAAATACCAAAGCAGACAAAGAAAGACGAGAAGTCGCACTTCATGACATAATTAACGAACACGCCTTACAAACCTCCACAGACGAACACAACAATAAAGACGAATTCGACTCAGACACTGAACAAATCATAGACGATAAAAGCCAAGATGTTATCGAAGAACCCCCGATTAGCGAAAACACACAAGTAAAAATAAACCCTGCAATAACGCAGCAAATAAAACCACACTTTTCGGTTCCACATACACAACCAGAAACAAATCTTGCGATAATTGAACACGCAGAACACATCACGCAGAGAAAAAAGATCCACCCGGACAGAACAGCAAAAAGATGGTCGACAATAGGAACATTTAAAGACAATTACGATATACACAACCCGAACGTCTCACCACAAAACAAAGTTAAAGTAACAACGAATAATGCGGAGTACGAAATACCGCAAGAAATTTTTTACCAATACGCGATAAAGAAAGCAACCATCCCGAATATGCCAAACAACCACACGCTAGGATACCATCCACAACAACACGCGCAATACATACATAATAATAGTTATTCAGAACACCCATTTTTCGACACAAATATGAGAACAACACTTCAAATACGAACAAACAACAGAGACGTCGCAAAAATAGTAAATTCATGGAAACTAAAATTTAGCGGTAAAAACGATAACGTTGACGAATTTTTAGTAAGAATCAACGAGTGTAAAACAGCCTCAGTCCTGACAGACGACGAGTTATTACGCGCGCTACCGTTGCTATTAGTTCAACCAGCATTAAATTTCTACAGAAACAAACACGACACATGGAGATCCTGGCGCGACTTTGAACGCGATTTAAAAAGCCAATATCAACATGCACTATATAACGAACGCTTACTAGACCAAATAAACGAGAGGAAACAAGGGCAAAACGAGCCCATGCACGACTACATTAACGCAATGCTATTTCTGTATAAAAGACTACCGATCCCAACAAACGAAACATCAAAAATTCAAAGAATATTCATTAACATGAAACCAGAAGTACAACCGTTACTCAGCGACTACGCGACATACGACATAGACAGATTTATAGATAAAGCCAATACAATAGCCAAAGCATTTGAAATAGGGAGAAAGCAGAACACAGAAAATACCGATTACCCAAAACCTTGCCCAGACGCAGAACCGGTAGAAAACAAAAAGAAAACCGAAGTAGCAGCAATCACACTTGCTACACAAAATGACGTATTAAAAATAATTAAAGAAGAATTAGAAAAATTCAGACAGTCACTAACACCACAGTCGAAGATCGTATCAAACCCTAATACAAACAATAATACGAACAGTAACACGACAACTAACCCCAACTACAGACGAAGAAACAACTACCAAGGCAGAGTTCACCAAAACCCGCCGGATAACAATCCGAATAGAAACCCACAGGCACCTCAACAGAGAATATTCTACAACTCAAATTTCAACAACCAACCAAACCCTAACAGTCAACCAAATAACATAAATCACCACAACCAGAACTCGATTCCAATCCGCGAAAACGAAACAAATATTCCAATTTTACCATACGCTCAAAACAACAACCTCCAGCCACCTCCAACCCAATACTACCAAAACCCCGGCAACTATCATAACCAAAACACCAACCCAGCAAATTATCCAAGACCATACGCAGATCATAGCCAAGACGCTAGAACGTACCAAAATCCACCTTATTTCCAAAAAATTACCCCTAATCCTAACGGACAAGTCCAACAAAACGGACAATATGATAACGCAAACCCACAAAGCACACAGAACAATCATCAATACAACCAAAACAACTATAGAAATACGAACAGACGAACGTATCGCAGACCTAGCAACGACAACCAAAATACGTCAAGTACGCAAAATACGCCAAATAATAACACTAGCGACAATCAGCGACAGGGAAACGGTATCCCGTCGACGCAGTAGAGACCGACTCGTCGACACAAAAACCGAAGGTCACATTAATTAGCGAAAAAATTCAGATGCAAGACCCGATCGAACAAATCGTACAAATACCAAACACAACAAAACCCGCAAATTACGTCCGATATTGGCTTAAAGCCAACATTAACGGCGTTACGCTAACGGCACTCGTAGATCCCGGAGCGGCGCGCACAATAATAGGACAAAAATGGGAAACGCTTACCAACAACCCTCGCGTGAAGCTTGAACCCTCGATTTTAAAGACGGCACGGATAGCCAACGCGCAGTCAGCAAACGTATTAGGAGAAATTCGCGGAACGCTCGAGATACAAAGCATAAAGAAACCCGTAAATGTTTATCCCATCAATTTCCACCGAACTAATCATTGGGTTAGACACGATTAGACAATTTAAAATGGATATATTGGGCAGCTGTGACAAATTTACACTCGCGGACCTCGGTTCGAAACAGTTTGATTTCGACTTATGGGCGATAGATACTAATACAGCAGTAAACGTAGCAGCTGCGGACTGACAAACTTAAGTCATGAACAGTCAAATCAAATTAATACGAGCAGATCGAGTACTTGAAACGAATAGGGATAATAGAGGAATCCGCAAGCGAGTGGAATAATCCGATAGTCATGATTAAAAGGCAAAACGGTAAGCCAAGACTATGCGTAGATTTACGTGCGTTAAATGAAATAACCAAAAAAGACGCGTACCCGCTTCCATACATGGATATAATTTTAAATAAATTAAAACGGGCGCGTTATATTTCAACACTAGATTTAAGTAACGCATATCATCAAATAGAATTAGAGAAAGAGTCTAAAGAACTAACCGCTTTCACCGTCTCGAGGAAAGGCCTATGGCAATTTAAAAGACTCCCATTCGGCCTTTCAGGTGCAGGCACGTGTTTTCAAAGACTTATAGATAAGGTAGTAGGAGACTTAGAACCAAACGTCTACGCGTACCTAGACGATATAGTACTGGTATCCCAAACGTTCGAAGAGCACATAAATTTGCTCAGGAGGTTACTCCTTAAAATACGAGACGCGGGGTTAACAATTAATAGAGATAAGAGTAAATTTGGAGTAAACGAAGTTAAATATTTAGGTTTTATAATCAATGAAAACGGACTCGCGATAGATCCGGAAAAAACCGAAGCAATTAGAAATTATCCGACACCACGTACAGTCCGCCAAGTGCAAAGATTCAACGGAATGGCATCATGGCACAGGCGATTCATAAAAGACTACGCGATAATAGCTAGTCCCCTCACAGATATCACTAAAGAAGTTACAGGAAAATTTAAGTGGGGCAAAAAAGAAGACGACGCGTTTAACCTCATAAAACAAAAAATCATAGACGCGCCGATGCTTCACAGACCAGTATCGGGAGAAACGTTTTTTATACACGTTGATGCATGTAACACGGGCCTCGGCGCAATGCTCACGCAACGCATAGACGGCGCGGAAAGAATAATACATTACGGAAGCGAAAAATTAAACCAAGCGCAAAAGAATTACAACACGACAGAAAAAGAATGCCTAACGGTTAAATGGGCAATAGATAAATTCAGACCGTACGTAGAAGGAAGTCACTTCACGGTAATAACGGACCACAGCGCACTGCGATGGCTATTCCAAAAAAAGAACCCAACTGGTAGACTTGGGAGATGGGCACAAGAATTGTCAGAATACGATTTTAACGTCGAACACAGAGCGGGAAAATTAAACGTTATACCAGACGCACTGTCACGAGTCTATGAAAACGGCGAAGACGAGACTGACGCATGCGCAATTAATATCCAAGAACATACAAAAGACAAATGGTACATCAAACGCGTGCACCAAATAATACGCTTCCCCAGACGTTACAAAGACTGGAACTTAGTAGACGGGACGATATATAGATACCGACCGAACTATGGAATGGACGAATTAGTACCAGACCTCGATTCGTGGAAACTAGTAATTCCGAAAGAAAAATGCGAAGACATATTGCGCGAAATGCACGACGACCCACACGTGGCACACCCCGGAATAGAAAAAACATACAAAAAAGTCGCACAGTTCTATTACTGGCCCGGCATCTATCGAGACACATTAAATTACGTAAAAGGTTGCGATTTATGCCAACAATGCAAAATCGACCAGTCCAAACAAATAGGACTAATGGGCTCGCGAGACGTGAATTATCCCGGAAAAACCATATCCGTCGATTTAATAGGCGAACTACCACGCAGTAAAAAAGGATACAAATACTAATAATTTTCAAAGATATTTTCTCAAAATACATAATATGCGTCCCAATAAGAAATAAAACAACTACAGTCGTAAAAGACGCGATAGAAAACCAATTATGCACAAATATCGGTACACCAGACACAATTATTTCGGATAACGGCAGAGAATTCATAAATGAGACACTTAAGGGGATGTGAGTACCGACGTTATTTTTCAAACGAGCATAACTCACGCAAATATCAATAGAATTATCCAGAAAAAAATCTGCATATAGTGTTTGCGTGTACGGAGCGCTTGACAGATGTCTTTTTCCAAAAAAATGATGAGAATTTATTTAATTAAATAAAAACCGTACTGTCGGTAAGTAGGAATCTACAATTGACCTACTTTTCAAATGAGCATAACTCATGCAAATATCAATAGAATTATCCAGAAAAAAATCTGCATACAGTGTTTGCGTGTACGGAGGGCTTGACAGCCGTCTTTTTCCAAATAAATGTTTGAATGTTGATTTAAAAAAATATTGAAATTAGGGTTGCACATCCCCTTAAAACATTTTTGAATGATAAAGCAATTAAACACGAACGCACACCCTCCTACCACCCACAAGCAAACCCGGTGGAGCGAGTAAACCGCGATATAAAGATAATGATATCAATATTTATAAGCGAAAATCACAAGGAGTGGGACAAATACATAAACCAATTTCAATTCGCACACAATACGACAGTACACACAGCAACGGGAAAAACACCCGCATTTTTAATGTTCGGTAGGGAATTAAAACCCCCGAAGCTATGGCGACGTAAAGCCGAATTAGAAACTGAAAAACTGGACGAAAATAATACGACAAATACCGATACAAAAAACGTACTAAATACCACGACGCATAAAACAAATGAATCAAACGAAAAAGAACAAACACACGATGCAGGCGAAAATATAGCATACGACCCGAACATAAGTAATAAAAAAGATAACAATGATCAAAAAATAAAAAATTGGGATAATCGCATGCGCCTACTAAACGAAGTACACGATGAGATAAAAATCGTTAACGAAAAAGAAAGCGAAAAACAAGCGCATTATTACAATAAAAATAAAAGAGAATTCAAATTCGAAATAGGCGCAGAGTATGGAAAAAGAATAAAATACTCTCGTCAGCCGCAGACAACGTCACGGCAAAGCTAGCTCCAAATTATATAGGACCGTACACGATAGCGAAATGCGTAAGCGATGATATTTATATGTTAAAAAACGAACACAACCGCGAACTACCGAGTTACTGTCACGCGAAAGAACTTAAAATCAAACACACAGATCGAAAGAATAGCGAAGCGCGCGAAATTTCAAACGCACAGCAACCGAGCGAGCCAGAGAGGACGAGAGCGCTACCGCGCAAGCGCGGCCGACCAAAAACGCGCCGAGAGCAGCCCGCGGCAGAGCAAAATCCTGTACAGCCGCCGAGCGCACCAGCAAGAAGGAGAGGCAGACCCCCGAAAGCACACGCCCTTCCCACCGCAGGCCCGAAATCGCTCACAGTATAGGCGCGAGCGGGAAGAGGGACCATCACACCATGACCCCCACCCCGCACACCGCCGAATACAAGCAGCGGCGTGCTCCAACGGCCAGATCAGCTGAATCGCTCAAGCCATGACAGTCATCACCTACAGCAGCTACGATGTATAACCACTACAACAATCAAAGTTCGCGAGAAGATGACGAAGACAGCAGCTACGAAATATCGTCCAAATATGCACCCAGACGATACGACGACACCCACTGCAGGCACCAAAGCCGAGAAAGAAACAGCCGACATAAGCCAAACCACCAAAACGTTTATAACACGAGAATAAGTGAAAGCGACCGTGACTGTGAGTGTGAGTGTGCGTGCCACCACGAAAAATCAAGCCGCAGCACACAAACACGACCAACACGCCCAGACAGCACGCACACACACTCCGAGCACAGGGACCAAAACACCCAAAAATAAAAAGCCAAATACGGAGTGAATACGAGGTATAGAGCAGCAAGAGTCGACCAACGATGGCCCAGACGAAGCCGCAGCAGCCGTCCGCCAAAGGTCAAAAGAACAGCAGAAGAAACAAATGCGAAAAGAAGCTCGCACCCTCAAAAACCAGGCACCGAGGCATACACCAGAAGAAGAAAAGAAGACTTAATAATCAAATAAATAAATAAAAATATCATTTGTAAAACATATACATTTCAAACCCCAAGCGATGTACCTCCTTATCCCCCAGCATGCAACTCAACCAAATAAAATGTATAATTATAGATTTAAGAAACTTTTCGCTGTACAATATTATTATTATTATAAAAAATTATAAAAATCTATGTAGAAAGATCAGAGAGAGAACGAAGAAGTCCACGAGAGAATTCGAAGCGAGCCGGGAGCGGCCGACTCGGCGAAGATTCAAGCTGACCAGAGGGAGAGGGCGAGGGGGTCTATCGCCTGCCAGACTGGACCTTCCCAGACGAAGCACCAGCCGCCAGCACGCGACCTGTCCGCGTCCAGGACCACCGACAGGCCTCCTCTACTACAGACGCCCGGACGTAAGTCTCTCTGACTCACTCTCCTCTCTGGCTCCGTGAACCGAGCGCGCGTGGGACCGACCCCCAGACGTGCGAGTTTAGCGATAGGCGTAGGCCGCGAGCGCATAGATTGAAGCCGAACCGAAGCGAGCCCGGGCGCGAAGCCGGGCCCCGCGAAGCAGAAGTCTGTAAACCTAGCTCGTAAGTTAGAATTAATAAAGAGTCCGCGCGGACGAACCATTTATATAAAGTTGCTGCACCTCATTTATGCAGCCCCAATCCAATCCCATCCCGACTCCTGAGCTAGCCGGAGCTCATTCTTACGACGTGGCGGCGCGAACGAGCGGATCGACATCGTCTACAAGGGGCTACTCGACCAGATACAAAAGGTAAGACGACGTCCGCCGTAAGCAAGGGATGGCTGCGCCCCCACGTCACAATATCATTTAGATAATTTTTATAGCACTGCGTGACCTAAGTAGTACTTTTTTGCACCGGTTTATCTAACCTATTTAGCTAAACTCACGGTTCAAAAAAGGACTACTTAGGGCACGGATAGGTGTGACAGCGGGCTTAGAGCAGGCAGTGCTATAAAATTCTCGCTATGTCTGATGTCTCCAACAGGCAACATGGGAAGTTACTAAATAAACGATATAACTGCATAACTACAAATATAATTTATTATATCATTTCTATAATGTGTGTAGTTGCATAAATAAAACGTTATTTCATTACAAAGAGTGTCAAAAAATCTATTTTATATATTTACATACTTATTTTCTATGTATTTTTGAGGTTATGTTCGATATATATATATATATATATATATATATATATATTTATAAATATATAGAGATAATAAGTATAGAGTAGGGGAGACATAGGCGTATATGTAAGCGGTATCATAGGGTCCTCTCTGTCTCTTTCTAGTGGTGCATGCGCAATGCGCACTGACATGTAATTGGCTATATACACATGAGCGCGAAAGATAGAATACCGATATTGTTGATGTAAAATTATATATGTATTTAAAAAAATTAATTTAAATAAAATTTAAATAAATAAATTTAAATAAAATTTAAATAAATAAATTTAAATAAAATTTAAATAAATAAATTTAAATAAAATTTAAATAAATAAATTTAAATAAAATTTAAATAAATAAATTTAAATAAAATTTAAATAAATAAATTTAAATAAAATTTAAATAAATAAATTTAAATAAAATTTAAATAAATAAATTTAAATAAAATTTAAATAAATAAATTTAAATACAATTTAAATAAATAAATTTAAATAAAATTTAAATAAATAAATTTAAATAAAATTTAAATAAATAAATTTAAATAAAATTTAAATAAATAAATTTAAATAAAATTTAAATAAATAAATTTAAATATTTAAATAAATAAATTTAAATCAATTTAAAATTACTTTTATTATTTAAAACTTAAACGATGAAAAAACTGTTTACATTTTTTCTACCGATGCACGAAGTCGCTTTCTGCGCATGCGCTAGTAGGAAGAAAAAGAGAGGGCCCTTTTGTTTTCTATCTCTTTCTGACGAGCGGACACATTTTCAGTTGACTCCCCTACTCTATACTTATTACCTCTATGCTCGGAAGCTACTGTTTTCTGCCACCATGAAAGCTTCGATAGTTTCGCTTACCTCTTCGACCACCCTTCACATAGCGAATACGATACTGGTGACCCAAGTAGCACTCTGCACGGCGTGATTAGGACCATCGCTACGCTCGGGCCCTAACTTTAAGCAATGCAAAAAAGTGCTACTTTGGTCACACGTTTTGTAATGCTTCACGTGCATCACGTTTATTTACTACATAATTCTAATTTTAAATTTTAAATTTGCTAAATGATAAGTTTTAACTTCTTATATTTTAATTAATACTTATATTAATTCTTTTATTTGAATTACGCAACTTTTGCAATTACTTATATAGTTTCAATTATATTATAATTAGTTAAAATTTTTGAGGTTACAATTTTGAGAGTATACGCACATTTTGAGGTTAGACATTTTATCATAGGTACGTCTTTTTATGTCGTCGAACATAAACTCATCGCTGGCATTCGAAAATATACGAATAAGTCAATTATAAACATTTTATTTCCATTTCACTTTTCCGTCATCATTTTTTAAAAAGAGGATACGACTCGAAATATGAATCACAGATCATTTCATATACAGGTTACTTTCTCAACCAACCAGATGACACCTTAAGGTGGCTCATGCGTTTGGTGCCGTATCAAGTCGGGGCCCCGCAAGGGGCTTCTTTATTATTGCCAAATTAAGTTAACGTATTTTACGTAAATTTATTGTAAATAACTTCTAAATGTTCAAACAAAAAAAAGATTTTATAAATAAGTAAAAACTTTGCTAATTTGTCGCTAAATTTATATGACTGGTCGCAGTGCGCATGCGCAGTAGCACATTTGTAACGTTTATTGCTAATATCTTTTTTGTTTGGTCGTTAACCTATAATTCTGATGATATCATTAGATTCTTCACAAAAAAATCTTTAATTTCATATATTGTTCATTAAAAACTGCTTTTTTACAAGTTACTACGAAGCAATAAACTGTTCATTCCCATAAGGTCATGTGTTAAACGTACCTATTTATAAACTCAGTTTTTTCGATAATTTGGTCGTTGACCTACAATTTTCTTAGTACAGATCGAAAGTTTAATGTCTAAAGAACATATTTGTTAATTTTAAGATGTATCTGCTTTTTTATAAGAAATCGCATGAGCCACCTTAAGTAAAAAGTTTACGTCTGCTACGACCAATCAAAGTCTACTTTTAAACAGACTTAACCAACAGCGAAGATTTTATTTCGGCTTCACATTTTCGTCATCATTCTTTTAAGAGAGGATTATAGCACTGCGTGATTTAAACCCGCACTTAAGTCACGCTTAGCTGTGATTTATATACCACATATAGCTTGTATTTTATACCACGAGCCCCGAAAAATCATATCAAAATTGTGATTTTATTGTTAGAGTTGTATAATAAAAGTTTTTCTCTTTGATGAAATAAAGTATACAAATGTTTCTTGTTAAAAATGAAAAAAAAAATTATAAAGAATCTTTTTGATTTTTGAACGTGTATTAAATATTCTAAATTCTATAATAATAATATTCTATGTAAGAAAATGTTATTATTTTTAGATAATCTTTTTATCAAACAGAAACCCCCTCTCACCCCGCCTTCCACCGATCATTTTAGTAATTAACTATTCATAAATAAATAAAATAAGAGGATGGTGGGTTTATGTCACACGTGCTATAATAGTACATTTCGACACGGGTGGTGAAGACTCGCTTTGCTCGTGCAAAAAGTCACACCAGCTAAATAATCAACTTACGCACTAGTTTCGAAAGGCATTTTATACCACGAGTGCCTAAAAATCATATCAAAGTTGTGATTTTGAGGTTGGAGTGGTATAAAATAGTTTATAGCACGGTGTGACCTAAGTCCGCACTTACGTCACGCCTACCCGTGATTTAAGTAATCGATTATTGCACCGTGTTTATCGCACTCGCTATGCTCTTGCGTTAACCTCACGATACAAAAATGAACTGCTTGAGGCACGGATAACGTGTTTGAAATTCCGAACGTTCATAGTGAACGAAATATTAACTTAAAGTTTCTAATTCTGGTTAGAATTCCCCCGAGTGTGGTTTACTGGTGACTGCAAGAGTGAGAAGTGAAGAAATACAATTATTATACGATTTTAAATGTATTAAGTAGCCAAATTCTAAATTTGAAAATGGCAAAAATCTTTCGTTCACTATGAACGTTCGAAATTTCAAACACCTCACGGATAGGCGTGACAGCGGACTTAGGTAAACGTGCTATAAAATAGTATACTTATGACTCAAGTGGTCCACTGCACAACGTGAATTATCGCCGTGCAATAATGGGCCACTTAAGTCACACGAATCGTAATTTACTATTAAACAAGAAAAGCAATTTTCTTTTAATACATTTTTTGGAGTCGAATAATATTAAGTCTGCTAATGTACTGCGCCCATTAAGGTTATAATAATTATTCCTAAAATACATTTTTTCCTTGGTAACTAAATTCTTTATTTTGAAAATGTATATAAATGTAAAAAATGTTCCATTTACAACTTTTATATATTACTTATTAACATTTATATACATTTTCCATTTTCATCGGGAAAGGTGAAAATATTTTATTAAAACTGCAACACTAAAATTTTTTACCAACAGAATTAACCCTTAGCTGGTACATTTCCCCAGAATAACATAGCTGGCATATAACGAGACATTTAAGACCTCGACCACTAAAAACTTTGCCTATGAAGAAACCGTTCATTATTTAAATTTTCTATTTACTTTACAAAACTATTTTATCACATTTAATAGCTAATTTTATTGGAATAAAATGTTAAAGCTGATGAAAAATTGAAAAACGTCAGAAAGAAACGGAAAATAGTTTTTATAAAAAAAATAATTGAACTTTTTAAAATTTTTATATTAAGATCCAAAAATTTAGTTGAGGACTCTTGAGATTGATCACTTTTAAACAAAAATAGTGCTAGTGCTGAAGGTTAAAGAAGGTATTTATTTTTAGAATTGAAGGAATATATTTTTTTTACTCCCCCACCCGAAAGTACGTACTTTCGGCCCGCATCTCCGAGCCGAAAGTTAACTTTCACACCCTATTTTAGACCAACCGCGCGCTCTGATTGGCTGCCGAAATTTCCCGACCCTCTGCGCTTGAGCACCCGCGCGCATGAGCCACTCTGTCTCATGCGCACGGGTGACGAGAGAAAAGAGTTAGTTAGAATAAAAAGTGGTGTTGTTTAATCGTGGTCATTGTTTTTTCTCTTGTTTTCTACACGTACTTACGAGTCGTATAGAAACAATTAAGTAACCCGCGGACGGGAGCGTCCGAGGAAAAGATGTTTGTGCGGTGTGAAGGTTAGACACGTACACCCAATGGACATTGATTCGTGTCATTAGTGACCGTCATGCATAGCCTTTTCAATTGTTTTCTCATTTCTTATGTATGTTAACGTTTAAAAAGTTATGCGTGACGGTCACAACGGGCACGTTTGACACGAATCAATGTCCATTGGGTGTACGAAATAGACAGAGGAAAGTGCACGGGTGACGAGAAAAAAGAGTTAGTTGATCAAACTTTAATGTACTTATTTCATCACCTTATTTATTTCTTTTTTTAATGAATGTGTTTCTGATGTCCGCCCCGACCAGCAAAACCTCGGCTTCGCCTTGGTCTTGCAAATGTCGTGCGGGCATCAAACCATCTCTGCAACAGCGAAAGTAGCAGACGCCTAAAAAACCAGCTCTCCACGCCGGGTGGAAAGAAAAAACAGTCGGTAATATCGACCGAGCTACCCAAAGCGGCCGAGAGAGGCATTACTATCGAGCGAGCCGAAAGAAAAACTAACACTCAAACACAGCTAGCAGACGACAACGCAATTGTATTAATTATTTAACAATTACAGAACCTACTTTCGGCCGGGGAGTAAGAAAAATAGTATACAATACTTGGACCAGAAATTGGATTTCCAGCCTACGTATCGTAATATACTATTTATGTGAGAATCATAATTTATAGTGAAAAAGATAAAACATTTTTAGAAAATGTATTTGCATATATCCCGCAGTGACAGCTAAGGGTTCAAAATGATTCAAAATTATCACAATTATTAATTCGAATCTATTATTTATATTAATTGTATCGATCAAATTCAATCGTCTTTTTTCAGCAGCTTCAACTTGGAGAACATTTTCTTGGATGGTGCAGGTAAATATATTCTTTTTATATTAAGTGTATTGATACAGGCAACTCAAACAGGCTGCTGTAAGCACCGTCTAACAGGCTGCTGTAAGCGCCGTCAAACAGGCTGCTGTAAGCGCCTTCAAACAGGCTGCTGTAAACGCCTTCAAACAGGCTGCTGTAAGCGCCGTCAAACAGGCTGCCGTAAGCGCCGTCAAACAGGCTGCTGTAAGCGCCTTCAAACAGGCTGCTGTAAGCGCCGTCAAACAGGCTGATGTAAGCGCCGTCAAACAGGCTGCTGTAAGCGCCGTCAAACAGGCTGCTGTCAGCGCCGTCAAACAGACTGCTGTAAACGTCGTCAAGCAGGCTGCTGTAAGCGTCTTCAAACACGCAGCTATCAGCGTCTTCAAGCAAGTTGTTTCTTGAGACAGATAATTTTCGGTAGCATCAGAACTATTTGATATAATAATGAGTATACAACTAAATAGGTATGTTCTTACGAGAAAAGATAAAGACAAAATTCTCGATGGATCGCTCTTAAAAGAGACTCATATTGATTTGTTTCATAACATACTGCGTACTTGCTCGCAGCATAAGCCACAAAGTACCTTGATTCTTCAACGCATTGTAAACAATCCACAGCTACAGTATCTTCAACGTATTGACCGTAATGAAAAACACTTACAACTCTTACACAGTTGTGATGGTGTATGTCCCAATTGTTTAAGCGGACATTAGATATGTTGTTATTACGATACAACTGTGATTTTTATTTTTGATTCTTTCAATGGCAGTCGACTGCATGTTAAAAATGAACTTTTCCTAAAGCAGTTATTTCCGTTATTTGACGATGTTCCAAAATATTTTAGAATGGTACAATACCAAAACAATGCTCACGACTGTGGAGTATTTGCAATAGCGTTTGCTACATCGATATTTTTTCAACAAAACTCGTCTCAAATAGTATACGACGTTGACAAAATGCGACCCCATCTTTATGATATGCTTGAACGCAATACATTGATTCATTTTCCTACAATGAAAAATGAAAGTCCCAACAAACACTTATTATCGACAAATGCATTACCAATTATATTTAATCAAAATAAAGTTTCTTTATTGGAAACATCAGTTTCTAGTAAAAATATTGAAATGAACAATGACATGGCGACCGAAAAGAATCTTTCCGTTACATCTGCTGTCCGTAATAGTAGAAAATGCCCTGTGAACAAAATAAATTCTAAGGGAGTGCGTTTACTTTGGAATGTTACTGGACGTCCCAATCCAGATATTCAGTGTTATGCAAATGCATCTCTGCAAACTTTATTACATTGTACTTCAATTAGACAGAAAGTATTTGAAAACTCAGAACAAAATGCCTTATATTTTGCGCTACAGGAATATGTTTCTGGACGCCAGTTTAATATGATGGCTTTGAGAGAATTAGCCCATAAACAGTATATTGAAAGAGAGCAACAAGATGTAGCAGAATTTATTACACATCTTTGTGAAAAGTCTAATAACCTACATACTGTTTTGAAACATGAATTGATTATTGAAAGGCAATGTCCTACTTGTTTAGATACACGGACTTATGATCCTACCAATAATTACATCTTATCTTTGACTTTACCAAACTTAAATGATGTTAAATTGCAGGATATTATCAATTTTAATATTAATAAATGCAGCAGCACTGAGATCCATTGTAGCAATGGATGCCAACGTGGCAAAGATGAAAAAACATTGCTACGTACGAATAACAAAACTCTCATTTTGCAATTGAAGTTGTTTCTTGTCGATAGTAGTAATGATACAATAAGAAAGAAAAATAATCTAAATATAAAGAATTTAGATGAAGAAATAGTGGTCATAAACAAAAAGCATTACAAAGTAATAAGTGGTCTATTCCATCATGGCTACACTACGAAATCAGGCCATTATACTTGTATGTTACGTGTAATGACTATTGGTTGAGAGTAGATGACTTAGACGTCAGACGTTCTTCCTGGCCAAAGAATAGCAAAGATGTGTACTTAATATTTTTGGAAGAGGTTTCTAAACAAGCTTTACCACAGTCGTTGGTGCAAAATAATTTGATTGGACTCAATAAATTCATGAGTAGTGATAAAAATGATTATCAAAGACCTGTTCAACAATCGGATAACAATCAAATTCATACAAATATATTTATTGCTGACAAATTAATTGAAAACAACAGTTGTGAAAGCAATGCTCGCCCTAATCAACAAAATAAAAGCTTTCGTAATAATAATTTTTTAACTGCCCCGGCAGTTATTAACTTATCTGACTCTTGTAATTCTCCACACAAAAACAACAAACACGCTAAATATTATGAATCACACAAAGCAGAAATATTAGAAAAACGAAAATTGCATTACAATAATAAGAAACATAATTTGAAAAAGGTTAAATTAAATGAGTCTATGAAAAATGTTGATGCAGTACAAGGACCAGATAGTATACCTATTATTATACCTCACACATATGTTGAATTGGAACCAGTCGATTGCTCAAACAAATTAATTAATGGAAAAGTAAACATTTCTTTGGAAGACAATTCTGCAATTGAAATTATTAATGATATAAGTTTTGTCAATGATTGTAATGAAAGAAATCCTTCTTATTTAAACAATGATAATATGCCAAATAACATGAAAATTGTTACTGAAAGCACTCTTAGTGCTGAAACAACTATTGATGATATGACAAATAACATGAAAACTGTAACTGAAAGAACTCTTACTGCCGAAACAACTGTTAATAGTGTTGTTTCAGAATTTCAGAATAAAAAACGGAAAAGGAAAATTAACGCTTCGTATTATGAGTCACATAAAACGAAGTTATCAAAGAAATATAAATCTTATTATCAAACACACAAAACAAATATATTAGAAAAAAAGAAAGTGTAAAAAAATAAATTTTTGGAAAACTCTCGTAATTATTATAAACAAAATAAAAAACAAATATGCGCAAAGAAAAGAAAAGTATACTTTGACTTGAAAAAGAAAAACAACTCAATTTGTCTAGTCCTTTTAAGTCTTCTAGTCTCATCTATTCAATAAGCACTCTCTACAAATGGTAATAATGTTTTTCATGACTGTACAAATAATAATATTGTTAATGTAAAACTTTCTACGAAAGTATAAAATAAGGCAAGTATAGAAATTTTTTCTTTATAATCTACTTTCCCTCCCTCTCTTCCCCCGCTCACTCTCTCCCTCTGCCCCCCCCCCCCTCTCTCTCTTTCTCTCTCCCTCTCTCTCTCTCAATATCCGTCAAACTCTGTACCAAAAACTTTAATGAGAGCTTAAATATTTCTTTAATACAATCAACACGTTTGTAAAAAAATAATTTAAGTACGTTTTAAGGTGGCTCATGTGTTTGGTGCCGTATCAAGTCGGGGCCCCGCAAGGGGCTTCTTTATTATTGCCAAATTAAGGGGACAAGCCATGGTTAAAACTGAAAAAAATAAGAATAAATAATTTGATTAATAATAAATTCCAGGTGTAATCTTTGAACTTAATATTTTTCCCACTAATAAGTAGTGTTATTACCTACAATTTCCGCCTGTAGTTAGCTGATAATATACATCTGGCTCTTGCGTACATTTTATTAATGATTTAACTCTGATTTATTGATTGCCGTAGGTTTACTTTTCAACAACTAAATAAAATGACTTGAAATTCATGGCTTGATCTTTGTTTTTACATCAGTTACCAGTTTTCTGTGCTACTTTTCCTAAGAAATTTTTTTAATATTTATTTTTTGTGAAAAATCTCAATTTTTGTATATTTTATCAAAAGTTCTATAATTTTATTTTTTTCTGAAGCTTTTTTCAAAAAAGTAGCGCACATTCCTTGTGGCTAATGTAAAAAGGAATGCTCACCTAAAATTTCAAGTCATTTCGTTCACTTGGTGAAAAATAAACTTACGGCAATGACCCTGTAAACACAAAAAACAAGTTTTTCAGAAATCATGTTTGAAACTTGAGTTTCTTATAACTTATGGTAAGCTTTTCAAAACTACTTACAAAAATCTTTTTCACAATTCTGTATAATATACTTTGATTAAACATGAAAAATGGAATATCCATATGACAGTTATTTTGGCACGGGCACTCTAATCATCTCATGTCTAGTCTCATTAAATATCTGTAAAAAAAGGTTTAATTAGCTTAATGACATCTTTATATTATTTAGAATAATACATTATTGTAGCTCTTATCTTTTTTTTCGTATTAGACTAAAATATTTTTATTTCTTGATGCTGCAGTCTATAACCTACAAAAATCATCTATTCCGGGTGACAGATCCAATCACAAATTAACTAAAAGAAAAACAATAAATATTAACTATTTTTATACGTATAAGTAACAAAAAAATCTTTTAATTACTTACTCTAGTAAGAACCTGGTTCATATGACTCTTCTGGTAACTGAAGTCGTACTCTCCTTCTTTTTCTTCTACTTTCTAAGGTATTTTCCTCAGCATTCCTTTCAGCATAGAATAATCTTTTATCATTGCTCTTCTTCACCCACTCAATTGCAGCTACTCCAGGTTCGATGTCGAAGGCATCCATTATTTCCAAGAAACCAATTCTTCCATCATTGAAACAAGTGATAGCAATGTATACACCTGTATTGAGTACATGCACACCACTAAAAGATGTCTTGGTAACGAGCTTCCAAACTATCTGATTGAAGCTTTCATTGCTGTTCTGTGTAAAACCACCAAGACACCTTTCAAGCAGTTCCTGTCGAGAGAGATCTTCATAAATTGGTTTTAACTGCTCCATCACTACTGTTGGAATACTGCCTGTATGATGGAAGCCTTTCAGTTTTTTCTGGGCTTTCGCTTTTTGCCACTTGCACCAACTATTTTCTCCTTTCGGACACAAATGATGTTGAGGTGATTTATCTGTGGAGATTTTGTGGTAATAAGTGGCCCATATCGCATTGCTCATATCTTTCACTGAGTTCGCATTGCCCCTGATGGCATTACCATAGTAGGTGGTGAGCTGATCAATAACTTTACCAGTCAAGCGTCCCTGTCCTCCAATGGATTTTCCATCAGCTAACTTCTTCTTGCCAGAATTCTTCTTTAGATTTCTCAGCCTTGTACCCATTCGCTTTTGAACATGTCCAACACACTCCATTTTCTACTATCAGTTCATCTCCATATGGTTTAACTTTACACAAATCACAGAAAACTTTTGAATCACCATCTTCAATGTAGCGATGATACTTTACACCATATTTTTCCACGGAATTTTTGAAAATTTCAATAATTCCATCTACTTCCATCTTTCCGGCACTTCCTTCATGGTTTGCTGAGCAATTGGCTTGATGGTCCGTGTACCAGTCTTCATATTCTTCTGTGCCCTCTTTATTTTCCCATTTCATGCAAGCTTTGCAGAAACTATTCTTGATAGAGATGTCAAGAATTGGTTGGGAACGCAAACCAATCAAGCTTGTGATTCCTTGTAAAGAAGAGAATCCTCTCTTTCTCCAGGACCCGTCACCAGACACATCAAGCCCTACACTTCCAGCTGGTGTCAACTGTTTTTCTTTTTCCACTGCTTTTTGCATGGAGATAACTGCCACTTTTTCACATGCCTTACTTAACTCCTCATTGATATGGTCATAAAAACTGTGTGCCACTGGCGATGGTAGGTCCATGATACCACAGAAAGTCTCCAATCCTGCATGTCCTTGTCCAAGTGCACGCATAGCAAGTATACTACGTCTATTTACTTCATAAGCATTCCCACTACTTCCAACTTGTTTACTTGTATTGATGAGATTCATGCCATTGCAGTTTTTGCATACAATATTAATTTTTGCACCCAATCCTCTAATGTCTCCTTCCGTCATTCGGATTTTTCCATGACACTTAGCACAAACAATTAACTTTTCAAGTTCATGAAACAAAATATCAATATCTATTATTCTGTTTCATGTTGTTGCTGGACTTCTAGATATATCTGATTCTGAAATTTTGCTTGCAGATGTGCTTCTTTTTCTCTTTAGTGATGGGGCATTTTCTACTTTTCTTCTAAATCCTTTATGTTTCTTTTTCTTCCAAATGTTCTCTTCTTTGTAGATGGTCCTGGTGTTCGACCTCTCTTGTCTGTATTCATGATTTTTCACAAATCACTACTTTACGTATCAAAATTAAATTGATACACAAAAGTCACTCCGAAAAAAAACACTTAAAAATATAGCAAGTTTTAATTGCACAATGTAGCTAACCTACAGGCCAAATTTTAAAAAATTTTCCACACACTGCTCTAGAGCGTATAATAGCTTATAATCAGGAAAAAATGTTTGTTTACTAAATAAATTGCATTGAAAAATGCAGATTCAATTACATTCAAAATAATTCAGTTTAAATTCCAGCGACCGTGGCGCTGAAACAACATAAACATGCAGCTGGGATTTTGAACCACCTATGAGTATTTTACGTATAATACCTTTCTATAAGGAGAGTAAGGGCTCTTGCACGAATGGAGCAATAGCGAGGAATAACGCCTGGTAGCCAATCACAAGCAAGTTTTAAAAAGACGTGTTCCTTCTTATTCCTTCAAAAAGAAACAAGTCTTTTTAAAGCTCACTTGTGATTGTTTGTCAGCCGTTATTACTCGCTATTCCTTTATTCGTGCAAGAGCTCTAAGAGTAAAATACACGAGATTTATACCTCAAGTTAAGTTTTTCTACAATGTTAATGTACATTACGTTATACATTTAGTATTGTATCGTGTATGCTGTGAAGTATAAAATAATATAAGATTAACAATAGTATCAATATCTAAAAGTGATATTTTGAGTAAAATCACTAAATATGCAAAAAAGTAACTTCACGGTTTTAGCTGTATTTTCTAAACGAAATTGAATTTCGAAATGCGGTTGGAAGCATCGTATTCAGCGGAAAATTTGCTATCAAAATATTAAATAAAAAAAATCGATTTTTCGACCCCCTAACCATGGCTTGTCCCCTTAAGTTAACGTATTTTACGTAAATTTATTGTAAATAACTTGTAAATGTTCAAACAAAAAAAAGATTTTATAAATAATTAAAAACTTTGCTAATTTGTTGCTACATTTATATGACTGGTCGCAGTGCGCATGCGCAGTAGCACATTTGTAACGTTTATTATTAATATCTTTTTTGTTTGGTCGTTAACCTATAATTCTGATGATATCATTAGATTCTTCACAAAAAAATCTTTAATTTCATATATTGTACATTAAAAACTGCTTTTTTACAAGTTACTACGAAGCAATAAACTGTTCATTCCCATAAGGTTATATATTAAACGTACCTATTTATAAACTCAGTTTTTTCGATAATTTGGTCGCTGACCTCCAATTTTCTTAGTACAGATCGAAAGTTTAATGTCTAAAGAACATATTTCTTAAGTTTAAGATGTATCTGCTTTTTTATAAGAAATCGCATGAGCCACCTTAACAACACAATTTTTGTCTAGACCTTTTATTTATTCGAATCTCATCTATTCAATAAGCACTCTGCAAATGGTAATAATTTTTTTCATGACTGTACCAATAATAATATTGTTAATATAAAACTTTCTACGAAAGTATAAAATAAGGCAGGTATAGACGTTTTTTCTGTATAATCTATAAAATAATAATATTTATGATTTTTTTAAAGAAATCAAATAAATACCAGTGAAAAAGTCTTTTACTTCTTTGAGTCATTGTATGCTGAACAAATTATATGTAAATAAATACATTCAAATTGTTCATTGCAAATCAAACAAATGAAAGTTGTGAAATCAATTATCGATAGTCAAGTAATGCAAACAACTCTCGGAAACAACTGTATGACTATTCTCAGAAATCTATTAAAATTTGTTCATCCTTCTATACAAATTAAACACAAGAAAGTACTGAAATCAATTTATTGTAGTCAAGTACCCATAAGTTAACTTGACTGAATAATACAACTTTTTGTAACTACTTAAAAATATTCAGTCAGCGGGCATAAAGTACTACTTAACGCCTAACAGGCGTAATAGCTTCCATACTCCTACCAAACTTTATAGAACCTACGCACTTTACGCCCGTGTGTGCGAAAATTATTTTAATTATACAACTATTATGCCTTCTTTTTATTTCTAAAATTCATAAGAATTTTATCAGATATTTAGGAAAAGTCAAAGCCTATATAAAAAAATTACATAGTTACCACCACATCTCCATTTTTCATTGATCTTTCTCAGTTTTGAAATTTCTATAATATTACGCATCTTGGGAGAACAATAGAAGTCTATAGAGCTGCTCTAGCAGGGGTGGTCCTCCAATCTCCCATACATACTTGGCGGGCCCGACGGTTTCCAGTTTACCGGTGGGCTTTGTAAATGTAGAATACTAAATTTTTACATAAATTCATTAACAATATTTATACCTATAAGCCCATTATAAATAATTACATTGGCTCTAATTTTTAATTGATACCGTTTAAATATAACATGTGCAGAATCTCATGATTTACTTTCATTACCGAAAATATTTTTCCTTGTGTCCGTCTTTTTTAAGCGGGAATGAGATAAAAAATGCATATAAATTTATTGTCTACTCAAAAGTGCTTTAGGTTTTATTAACCATTTTGTAAGCCACCTATTTTTTATTCTTTTTCGTCGTGTAAATATCATATGAGATCTCATATGAGATATCATATGTGTGATGTCATCTACAAATTTACATATTATGGGATCTCATATGAGATCTGATGTTCGATATTCCCAAATGAGATCTGATGTCCAATATTCTCATAGAGATCTCATATGATATTTTCATGCGGGTTTGCACTTTCTATTTAAAAACAGAATAATAAATTCAATACTGAGCCCTATTTAATATGTAGAAGCAACCCATTTATACATTTTATCTGATCTTTAAACATATGAATATTTATATGAAAATGACCATGTTTACACCTTAAACTGGAAACCGTCGGGCCCGCCAAGTATGTATGGGAGATTGGAGGACCACCCCTGCTAGAGCAGCTCTATAGACTTCTATTGTTCTCCCAAGATGCGTAATATTATAGAAATTTCAAAATTGAGAAAGATCAATGAAAAATGGAGATGTGGAGGTAACTATGTAATTTTTTCATATAGGCTTTGACTTTTCGTAAATATCTGATAAAATTCTTATGAATTTTAGAAATAAAAAGAAGGCATAATAGTTGTATAATTAAAATAATTTCGCCCACACGGGCGTAAAGTGCGTAGGTTCTATAAAGTTTGGTAGGAGTATGGAAACTATTATGCCTATTAGGCGTTAAGTAGTACTTAATGCCCGCTGACTGAATATTTTTAAGTAGTTACGAAAAGTTGTATTATTCAGTCAAGTTAACTTATGGGTACTTGACTACAATAAATTGATTCAGTACTTTCTTGTGTTTAATTTGTATAGAAGGATGAACAAATTTTAATACATTTCTGAGAATAGTCATACAGTTGTTTCCTAGAGTTGTTTGCATTACTTGACTATCGATAATTGATTTCACAACTTTCATTTGTTTGATTTGCAATGAACAATTTGAATGTATTTACTTACATATAATTTGTTCAGTATACAATGACTCAAAGAAGTAAAAGACTTTTTCACTGGTATTTATTTGATTTCTTTTAAAAAATCATAAATATTATTATTTTATAGATTATACAGAAAAAACGTCTATACTTACCTTATTTTATACTTTCGTAGTAAGTTTATTTATTTATTTATTTATTTATTTATTTATTCCAAAGTAATGTAGATACATGCAATGACAAAATATTACATTACGTTACACAAGTAACCCTGTAAGGAAAATGTATTTTCTGCATTCAGGTCCGGATTCTTAAATATACTATACGTGTGCAGCATCAGAACATGCATTCTGCGGCTACCAACACGTCTCACTCATACCCACCCTCATCTCACATACCCACTCACAAACTCAAACTTACACAACATTCACACATCTTTAATCTTAAAATCTAATTCACAAATTTTATTATTTTTCTGTATATATTTTTGCAATGCATAATAGTGGTATATTCGATTGTATTACTATATGTACATAATTGATCTAGTATAAAATAAACATATAAAATTTATAAAATTTATAACAGGGAATATAATTTTGAAAAATTTAACAAATGTTTCCAAGTATCCAATTTTTCAATTTGATCTTATCAGTAACTTTCCTTATGTCTAAAATTTTGAGATCATTAGGTAAATTATTAAATACTTTAATAGCCTTATTATAGCTGCTTTTATCGCTAACTTTTAGAATATTTTTAGGCAGAATTATTGTTTTATTTCTTGTTGTACTTTTAGAGCTTATCAATTTCATCTTTAGCGAGTTGTATAATAATGATTCAGATACAAAGAGCTGATTTAAATTCATTGGTACTTTCTCAACAAAATTATTTTTACTTATTATTCTTAAAATTCTTTTTTGTGCTTTTTGTATCATTTTTATATTATTGTCACAGGCTCCTCCCCAGGCTATTATACCATAGCTGATAATGCTATGGAAAAATGCATAATATATAATTTTCAGTGTAGGATATGCCATTATATTTTTTATTTTGTGGAATAAAAAATTTAGATATTTTGTTTTCTTTACAATGTGCTCCGCATGAATGTTCCATCTCAAATTGTAGTCAAAGTATATACCTAGATATTTACAGCTCTCTACTCTCGTAAGTTGTTCAGTGCCAATTCTTAAATTTATGTTTGTAGGTACACTATCGTAGTAATTTCCAAATGTTATATATACTGTTTTATTCACATTCAGTGAAAGTTTGTTGAGGGCTAACCAAGTTGACACTGCTTTTAAATACCCATTCATTTTGACTTCAACTTCACTCCATGTTTTTCCTGCAGCTAATATAGCTGTATCATCTGCATACGATAATGTGGACTCTTTGGGCATGCTAGTTAGTAGATCGTTTATATATATAATGAACAGTAATGTTTCAAGTATTGTTCCCTGTGGAACCCCTGTGTTTGCCATTAACTGTTCACTAATATTATCGCCTATTCTTACAAACTGTCCCCTGTGTTTCAGATAACTTTCTGGTAATGAAAACGCTTTTCCTCTTATTCCATACCTATGTAGCTTGTCTAACAATATTTTATGATTAACCGTATCAAAAGCTTTTGCTAAATCTAGAAATGTTACTGCTATCGGTAGACTTTTATCCAGTTTTTCATAGATTCTTTTTGTAATGAAATTTAAAGCATCGTTGGTTGCTCTATTTTTTATGAAGCCGTATTGAGTATCACTTAACAAGTTATTAATTGTAACCCATTCGTAAATTCTGTTATATATTATTTTTTCAAATATTTTTGCTATATTTGATATTAGTGATATTGGTCTATAGTTTTCCATTTTATTTTTCAATCCAGATTTATATATTGGTATTATTTCTGCAACTTTTAAAGCTTCTGGCCATGTTTCAGTTTCTATACATTGATTTAGTATGTCAGCTAGTGTATCCGTTATGTATGGTGATATTATTTTTAGTGTCTTTGCATTAATCTTATCAACTCCTCCATTTTTTAATTTCATATTATCTATTATTTTCTGAATCTCATATTTATTTGTTGGTTTTAAAAACATGATTTTAGGGTTATGTTTTGGTAATTCTAGCTCTTTATCTTTAGGTTTTTCAATGGATTCTGCCATTTTTGAACCGATATTGCAATAGTGTTCATTTATAGCTTTTACAATTTCTTTAAGGTCTTTTATTATCTTTTTTTTGTCAGTTTTTATTTCCGTGATATCTGTATTCTTTTTATCTTTTTTAGTTGTCCCCAAAGTATCATTAATTATGGTCCATAGTTGTCTAGGGTTATTACTATTTTTTTCTATAAGATTTTTTTCATGTTTCATTTTTGCATTTTTTATTATTTTATCTAGTAATTTTACGTAGTCTTTGTATTCTTTTCTTAGTATATAATTATTTTGTTCATTTTTCATCCTTTTATATAAGGAATCCTTTTTTTTACAAGACACTATAATTGCATTTGTTATCCAGTCTTTCCTGGGCATTTTGTTGTTATTCCAATTTTTGCCTCTTTTTGGGTATATATATCGACTCTTTTCTATACAATTTTGTATCTCTTTTATCATGCAATTAATCGCTATAGTTGGATTTTTCTCCGATTTATATATTGACCAATCTATTGCTGAAGCAATATCTCTTAGTTGGTTGTAATTATATTTACAGGTTATATCTGTTGATTTATCCATCTTGTGTCTATTTTTCTTATCTATCTGTATAAATAAAGGATAATGATCTGTTATTGGATGTTTGAGTTTATAAGTTTTAGTCGTTATTGGTTTTTGTTTTTATGAAAATATTATCAATACAAGTTCCCTTTTCTGTATTTAAATCATATGGCCTAGTTGTTTCAATAAAACCTGGGTAAAAACCCTTGTCTAAAAAGTTGTTTAGAAAATCCTGACCTATAAGGTTATCTTTGAGTATATCTGTATTGAAGTCTCCAATTACAAAGTGATTCTTAACATCTTTTTTTAATATTAGATATTTATTTAAGTTATAGTTGAATTTTAACGGAATTATATCATGCGATCTATATAACGACGAAATCTCTAATTTACTGTTGTTATTTAAGGTTATACTTGTATTTAATATTTTAATATTATCCATTTCTATTATTCCTGTTACTTGTGTAACGTTTTCTTTGATATAAACAACCACACGATCAGATTTATTGATTTTACTATTATTATAGTATGATTTATAACCCCTCAACTTGAAATATTCATACCTGTCTATAATATTTGTTTCTGTGCAAACAATTACATAAGGTTTGATCTTAAGGCCATGTGAGCACGAAAAATCTAGTAATAAATCTCACATGGTAAAGCAGATATTGGCAAGTTATGTATAATCCCCGATAGATGGCGAGAGCGCTCTCTACCGTATACATATTTAAGTGCGGAAATTGCTCACAGATGGCGCCGCATATAGTTTTTTAAGTTAGATTTTTAAGTCCTCGCTTCGCTCGTGCGAAAAACATCTTATGCAGTAAATAATCACTTTCCACACCTGTGTCATAATATACTGTGAGCTTTACTTCAATTTTATGTACACAATAAATTAAGGCAGTGCTCATGATAATGCACTAGTAAAAATGTTTTCACTGTATTCTAGTTTTCATTTCTTATTCGTTAATGAATTAAAGTTTATTTAAAGTATTACGTAAATAAACTAATACTCAATAAGAATAATACATTGAAATAAAACTCGCGCATCATAGCTTAATTAGTTTGTTGCCGGCTTCTTTTTGTAATATTACCTTTTTATGTATAAATGATGTATTTTATTATTATATATTATATATTTTTTATTATTATATATTATATATACTTTATTATTATCTAATATTTTTGGGATTTTTTCTTTTCGAGAAAACCATTGGCTAATAACCAGAAAAAATGAAACCGTTATAGTCCATCCATAACATTCTGCAAATTAATTGTTAATCCCTTTTTAAAAAAGTGATGAGCGGCCATGTTAAAGCACCTAAAGGCTTCATTTTGATTGGTCTATATAGAATAGGCGCCAAGATTTGCTTTATAAATTGCTTGAGATAAAGAGGTTTGAATTTTTAAAAATGAAATTGATTTTTCCCTTCTTAAAAAAGTGATGAGCGGCCATGTTGAAGCACCTAAAGGCTTGATTTTGTTTGGTCTATATAGAATTGGCGCCAAGATTTGCTTCATAAATTGTTTGAGATTGAGAGGTTTGAATTTTTAAAAATGAAATTGATATTTATATTTTAAAAAATATAACTAAATCAAAATAGCATCGAAATATTTATTTTAAAATAAGAAAAACAAGCTGATTGGTCCAAATAAAACCAATAAAAAGTTTGGAATTATGAAATATTTAAACTAAAAATATAAGTCATAAATATTATTAATGACTTAAAATTTTGTTTTGCATAAGAAAAAAGTATTCAAATTTTATCTGTAGTTAGCAATGAAGGATTATGAATACTGTTTTGATAACAGTTAAAGTTCTAACCTTCAAATTTTTGTATTGTAGAAATTCCTCCTATATTAAAAAGGGAGATGGGTTTGAGGAGGCAGCCATATTGCTGATCAAAAAATATGATTGGTCGACCCAAATTAGGGCCTCTGCGCGCGTAGCGCACTAAAATTCCTAGGAAACTAAAATAAATATAATCCAAGTTTCAATAAAAAATATTGGATAAATTTGCGCTTGATATAAAAAAGTCAAATAAATTTTAAATTCATAATATTCCAATATTAATTGTGTAGGTATAATGAAGGTAAAGGAGAGCGTGCGCAGCACGCCTGAACTTGCTAGTTAAAATCAAATTACAATTATATTGATCACATTGTAATTTAGAATAATAAATGATATATTTTAAACGCTCAAGCATATTACATATGTAATAAATCATGATTTGTAAATTATATATCATATAAAATAATGATTTGTAAATTATGATGTGAAATCATCATGGTATGAGAATATAACATGCTGAGCTATAAAGCTTTTAGATGACACTTTTAGATGTGAAGCATATACTATTTTTTTTATAATTTGTAGGGTGACTGCACCAGTGAAGGAACGAATAAGGAACACCAATAAAGGAACACGCAATCTTAGTATCTAAATAAGTGTCACCAGTGAAGGAATACAGCGCCAGTGAAGGAACACTTAATAGCGGCGATTTTATGATTTTATTCTTAACAAGATAATTTCTTTTGTGCAGAATCTTTATATACAATGAAATAAAAATTTTCAAGGATTCGAAAATTATCGTCATGTTAGATAAACAATACTTAGAAAGCTTGATATTTTCATATATATAAAGAAAATGTTCATTCACTGATGATTGTTCCAATACTGGTATAGTCACCCTATCATATTTATTATACTAAATATTTTGTTTCTAGTATAATAAATTATTTTACGTATTATAAAAGTGTAACTCTGAAAAATATTGTCATTTTTTGTATATAAATACTAAATTAAATCAACTGCAATGCATGCACTAACTACATAATTACACACTACTTTTATACTACTCATACTCGTTCATCATATATTATGACATTGTAGTATCTAAAGTATCAATTTTAGATACCGGTCATATGCTAGCTATTCATTTTAGCATTTAGATTATGCCCATTTTAAATATTCGTTGTTATTTATATTATATTCATTTTAGATATTGTTATTGTCACAAACAATTTTCTTTTTCTTTTATAGTGTATTCTTTCATTTGCAATATAATCACATTATGCATTATAAAATTATAAGCTGTCGCACTCTGCTGGGGATCAGGGCAGAGATGCGCGGGTAATACTCAAAGTACACTCCAAAAGCTAGGATAACTAATAGAATACTTTATTAAACTACTAAAACATTAAGTCTACAATCGAATGTACATGGGCGCCAGGTGCGTGCGTCAAGCGCACCGCAAACTAATCGCCGGCTAGCGCGAGCCCGTAGCAAAACCACGAAGACTCTACTCCTACAGCTTCAGCTCGCTGAAGCTATTGCACGAGTACTTAACTTTTGCGCGACTCTCGGGCGAACGCGCACACACACACGGCGGGGAACGAGGGGAAATAGTAAAACACTATGGACAAACCTCGGCCAGGGCGTGATGCTGCCACAACACCTCTCTCTCTCTCTCTCTCGCCTAGCAGCAATTCGCAGCTGTTGTCCACTCTCTCTCCTTTCACTCTCGGCGACGGATGTCACCAGGGCACGGCAGTGCGACGGTGCGGCGTAGCCGGTCTGCAGCGACGACAGACGCAAAAACCCCGAGTGAGTCGGCGTCGAGGCACGGGGTAGCACGATTACAGCGGAGCTACTCTCTTTGCGCACACGCGGCACGGCGGCAGGCGACAGAATAGAATAAAATGCCGGCCGGCGTGCTCACTCTCCGCTGCGACGCAGTTCCCCGATCGGCCGTCTTCTTTACTGCGGCGCGCGCAAGCAGTCCTTCTCGGCTGCCGATGCTCGCACGCGCCGTCGGTCGGATACGGCTCGGCCCTCTCTCTCTCCCTCTCTCTCTCTCTCTCTCTCTCTCTCTCTCTCTCTCTCTCTCTCTCTCTCTCTCTCTCTCTTGACTGGTTTCGGCTGCTTCTGCCAGCAGCATGGGAGAGCCAGAGCCGCTGCGCTTCAGCTATAGCTTGTCCTCGCTGTAGCTGTGGCTGGTCGACTCCTTGGCCGAGCTAGACGGGAGGAAAAACTGTGGGAAAGGTGCACGCCTAGACATGGGTAGTTGGAGAGACCGTGCGCACGTAGGTATGTGTGCACAGAGGACAGCAGTTGGGGAGATGCGGGCGCGCACATGTGCGTGTACGACGTCGCGAGCCGAGTCGGCGCACGCCGCGACCGCCGTGTATCTGACTAAGCGCTCTGCCTTCAGTGACAGGCAATTTGCCGTGTCACAACTCCCACCTCCTAAACTCGAAGTATTCCGCGGAATAGCTTCGCACGTTTATAGATACTTAACTTCCAACTACTTAAAGCTTTTTAGCCCTAACTATACTTAACCTAAGCTAATCGGCATTGGCTGCAGCGGGGTGAGTGTATCTGTTTGTGTCCCCTTAGCTTCTTCTTCTGCAGCTAGGCTTACGTGTCAATCTGTGTGAGAGTAACCCGGTGAGTGTGTTTCCTAGCTATAGCAACCTGGCGCCTGTAACCTTTTTCGAACTACAATCATACGCCGGTACCGATCCCGATCACGAGCTTCCACATCACACTCCAACATCTCCATTCACTCAGAAATTACAATAGTATAAGGAAATTAATTTTTATGCTGCAACAGCACCTTACCTGGCCGATCATTTGGACTACTGCTCCTTTTAGAGCTACGTTCTGGCAACCTAAAATAGCATGCTGACTCGATCGCGAATAAACCAATTTAGCCAACGATTCACGAATTTCTCTCTCTGAATTATGTTATTTCATTGCGACCTGCTTCACGCTTGCTGGTGAGAGAACGTCTCTCTCTTACTTAGGAAATCAAATGGAAGGGGATAGGTAAGATAAATGAAAAATCATCTCGATGAGGTAAGGAGGCTGCTTTATTGCTTTAGGCTCTCCCTACCGACATTACACATACATATCCCTTTCGGTAGGCTACCGCTGCAGCTGGACCTACTTCCTGCCTAGGCGTTCCAGCTGACGCTGGCCCCAGATTTGGCAACAGCTGGGGCAGGTGGCCACACTGACCCCCTCTCGATCACACATGTAGCAGACTCTTATGCGCGGCTAGGGGCAGTGGATCCGGCTGTGGCCAAATTCTCCGCAATTCCAGCAGCCGGGCCGTTTTACGCCGGTCTCATGCGACGGTCGGATGCGGATCGGCGATGGCCGTTCTCTCGGCGGTCCCCCGTCTCCTGCCAACCACTCCCTTGGCGGTTCAGGCCCCACTGCTTCTGCCCAGTCTTGCTCTGCGGGGCGTGGCAGCGGCCTCTCCTCGCTGCAGCTACTAGAGCTGGACCTTGCGCGGCCGACCTGGGCCTCGGCGCAGGGCTGTAGCGGTGCGAGCTGGGGCAGGAGCGGCAGCTGTAGGGTGCGGCCTCGCCCGCGTCCTCGGCCGGTTGGGCTCGGCATCGGAGGTGGCAATGGGGAGACCCCGAACTCTCCCCGGAAGCTGAGGGGGTTTTGGGGGGCGACTCGGCGGCGGGGAGGCAGTATTTCGCTGCTAACCCGGCGGTTGCGGAGGGAATTGCGCTCTCCTTTGAGCACGTCCTCTGCCCACTTGTCGCGGCATCGGCGGTGGTTGAAGGGGTCGTGTCTGGTGTGCGGCTCTCCCTATCGCTAGGGCTGGCGTCCACTCCTCGTACGACGAGTCCATTTCCTGAAAGATCATTATTTGGACTTGTAGCTTGAGCTTCCAGCTGCTGCGTTTCTCTCGGAGGCGTATACTTTTTTAAATCGTTGACGAAGACTTTCGTCCGCCTTTGAGAGTCAAGATCCTCTACCAAGTATACCACGGTAGAATATACTTGCACTATCTTAGCCGGCCCGACAAATCTAGGCGCCTGCTTAGCCGCAAATCGATCCTCGGCGAACGATAATACATGATTTTGGCGACGTACAAGGTCTCCGACTTGGTACAGGACCTCTCGTCGATTTTTATTATAATTCCGTACTTGCCTTGCTACCGCTTTATCCATATGTCGTCGCACTAAATCGCGCAAGGCAGGCAGTCGACTGGCTCGATTCTTCCACTTATCCAAATCGGGAGGAGAGGTAGGAATAGGATTTTCTAAATGACTTCTTAATAGGGTAGAGGGAACAGGATTACGCCCTAGATTAAGAAACGCAGGAAAAACTCCTAACAACGAGTGCACAGTGCAAATCCCAATCTCTATGATCGTCTGCTAAAAAGCTATTAATCATGGTTGTAAATTCCGGTTGACTCTTTCCACCGGGTTTGCTTGAGCATGATACGGCGGAATAGTGGATTGCAGAATTCCATACTCATTCAACCTCTCCGTAACCATTCTGTTGGAGAATCCTGTGCCATTATCCGTGAGCAAAACCCGAGGGCAACCCCAACGATTTACAATCAGTTCCTCAAAAGCTTTCAGCACTGAGGTAGCATCTGCTTTTCTCAACGCCTTCAGTTCAACGTATCTGGTAAACAGATCCTCGAAAACAATTATGTATCTGCTACCAGTACGCGAAGGCGGCTTTGGGCCCATTATACCTGAAGCCACTACGATCCATGGGCCTTCAAGATTTCGCTCGCTCATCAGCCCTGCTGGAGCTTGCTGAGAGCTTTTGTGAGCTTGACATACTTGGCACGCGGCGACATACCAACAAACATCTCTGTAGTAACCGGGCCAATAATAGTATGCCGCGACTCTCGCAAACATCTTGTCCACGCCCAAGTGTCGTGATTGCGGGGTGTTATGACATTCAGCTAGAGCTTTTCCTCGATCGGCTTCTGGAAGAACGAGCTTCCACGCATCCATGTCCGGCATCAATGGGTCAACAGTTTTATTCGGACGATGCGCATACAGCAAGCCGTTTATTACCTTCCAATCCGGGTATTTCTTAGGATTTTTCTCAACATTACCTATTCTCATTTGATACCACGGATCGTCAGCTGTAGCAGTAGCGATCGCTGCAAGCTCGTAAGTTCCTTCCCAAGCACGCGACAACGCGTCTGGGACTTTGTGCAACGCACCTTTACGATGTACAAATTCTATATTATACATCTGCAGAGCTGTATTCCATCTGGCGAGACGCCCCGTTGGATCTCGAAGGTTATTTAACCATAATAAACTATGCTGGTCGGTGATTACTGTAAACTTCTCACCTAGCAAATAACCTCGCAGCCTCTCGACGGACCATAAGACGGCGAGGCACTCCTTCTCAGTGACAGTATAATTTCTCTCTGCCTTCGACAGAGTTCTACTCACAAAATAGATAGGGTGCTTCTCGCCATCAAATACTTGCGTCAGTACTCCAGCTATAGCGTAATCACTCGCATCTGTTTGCAGAGTGAAGGGTAGCGACAGATCTAGCCTTGCAAGCACAGGGGCTTGCGTCAGTGCGAGCTTCAGCTTCTCAAACGCTTGCTGTTGCTCTTCGTGCCACTGCCACCGAACATCCTTTCTCAGCAGCTTGGTTAGCGGTGCTTTATACCCTGCTAGGTGAGCTATAAATCTGGAATACCAGCCAATCATGCCGAGAAATCTTCTCAACTGCCTGATGTTGAGGGGTGCTGGGTACTCGAGGATGGGCTTCACCTTGTCTTCATCAGTCTTCAGTCCGTCCTCGTTAACGATATAACCTAAGTACTTAACCTCCGCGCAACAAAACTCAGACTTTTTGAGGTTAATCTGTAGGTTTGCATCTTCTAACGCCGTGAGCACGATCTCTAACCACTTTGTGTGCTCTTCAAATGTCGGCGAGACGATAATGACATCGTCTAAGTAGGCGAACACATACGGTTCCCAGGCAGCCTTGATTAGGTTATCCATGATGCACTGGAACACAGCTGGAGTATTCGTCAGCCCATATGGTAACCGCATGAAGTGGAAAAGTCCTCGCCCTGGTACTGAAAATGCGGTGACCTCTCTGCACTTCGGATCCAACGGGATCTGGTGGTATGCCTGGCTTAAATCTAGCTTAGAAATATACTTAGCAGAACTTAACTTATCAAGTATATCATCCATGTTTCGCAATGGATACGCGATAGACTTAGTATGCTTATTAACTTGCCTATAGTCTATGCAAAATCGGAACAGATCGTACAATTTCGGAACTAACACAGGGCAGCTTCGCCAGGGGCTATCCGAGGGCTCGATAATTCCCTCCTCCAGCATCCTATCGACTTCAGCCCAAGCCGTCTGCAACATCTTCGGAGTATACTTTCGAGGAGCTTGGCGAATGGGTTCATTTCCTTGAATGTCAATGGAATGCGGGGCGACATTAGCTAACCCTAGCTTTTCCGGTGTCGGTGGAATCAATCTCTGTTTGATTTCGTCAATAAGCAACTGCTGATCAGCTGTAGCACGACTCAGTCCTCCTATGCTGGCTAGAGCTGGGAAGCAGGTTCGATCTTGGCCGTAAGGGTAAAACTGATGCACTACTCCCTTCGGTGTCCACCATGTATCGTTGTCGTAGTCGATCTTTATCTTAAACAACCGTTTGAAGTCGATTCCGAGAATGCAGTCGTACTGTAGCTCATCTGCTACACGGAAAGGCATAGATAATTGTGTATTATTGATGCTCACCGTCAGATTCAGTACTCCTTGTAGCTTCACTGCACCTCCATCAGCTACGCGTACTGAAGCTGCTTCCTGTTCCAGTTTCTCGGCAAATTCCTTGCTGACGCCTTTGCCGAGATACGAGTGAACGGAGCCATCGTCGAGCATGCCTAAGAGTTTTCTTCCATTCAATTCTATGTTGAAGAATAACCTTGGCTCAACGTTGCTGATAGCGCTTCTCAGTGTCCGGCTTGGCCGCAGCGGAAACATGGCTCTCGCATTTTCCGTCGCTGCATATCCTCGTACTTTGCCTTCGGGGGGACGGTCTCGATCTTCAGCTCTTCCTGTTTAGGCTCGCTCTTCGCCGGCTTCGCTCGAGCATTTCCCTTTTGGTCGCTGCGGCGACCCTTACTCTTGCTGCGAGCATCTCGCTTCCGATTTTTTTTCTCTTCCCGCTGTCCATCCGTCGATTTGAACTTCCGTTCTCTCGACGATTGCTGCTTCTCTCCTCCTTCCTTCGGTGTGGCTGCTACAGGAGCGAGATTGCTTGAGCTGGACAGCTTCAGCTCGTTTTCTTCCAGTGTGCTCGGAACCACTGAGGCTAGTTTCACCTGCCGCTGCTGCTTCGGAGGCGTATAAGCTGAAGCAGGGAAAGCTGAATCCGCTATCGGAGGCGGCGGCTTGTAAGCTTTCTCCTGTGCTCTCCTCAGCTCGTCTCGCTTCCCTAGCTTCTGCAACTCCGGAAAATTTTCGAAGTCCTTCCTCTCAATGCGCAGCCGATATGATGGGTGCAGCTTCTGGTATACTCGGTCAAGCTGCTCTCCCAATGTTAACGGCGGCTTCAGCTGATCCAACAGGTCCCTCACTTTCAGCAGATAAGTGGAAATCTCCTCACTTGGTCCTTGCGTTCGCACCTCCAGCTCCTTCCGTAGTCTCTCCTGCACGTATTCAAAGCTGTACTGCAGGCGAAACGCGTCCACAAATTCTTCATACGTCCTCCAGAACTGGTATTCTCGGCGAAACCATTGCCACGACTCGTCATCGAGAGCTGATGGCAAGGCTTTCACTATTTCCTCGAGAGTCAGCTTGTAAGTGTCTTTGCATTTCGTTAAATCTGCAATGAAACTTTCGGGGTCTCTTTTCCTATCCCCTTTAAACGAAATATGCCACTTGGTGAGTAGCTCCGTCGTGCGTTTCTCTTTATAAAGCGATGAACGCTCGAAAAGCGACGCATCTTAACTCATCCCCGGAGCAGAGACATCAAATCTCCCCGGGTGAGTCTGCAGCCTTGCATCCGTATGCATTGGAACTGAATGAGGCCCTGTCACAACAGGCGGCAGAACGGCAGGCGAAAAATGCGGATGCGCTTGCAGAACGTTGCTCGGATACGGAGGATACACTGGAGCATATGGCATCAGCGGCTGCGAAGACACGAAAGGCTGCAGAAAATACCCAGGCGGATAATGAAACGACGGTGGCGGCGCTGGCTGACTGTAATACGTGCACGCCGGCTCGACTCGTGCTCTACATCCACTCGCTTGTGAAGCTCCAGCTGAAACAAAATTTTGAGCGAGCGACGCTGAGGACATGAGAGGCGGCTCCTGATAACCTGTTGTTACTCGCGGCATTGGACATTGTGAGTAGACAGCAGGCCCTGCTACGCCGTCGAAATTTCCTAGAGCAACATTAGCTGAAAGCTGAGGAATACAAGTCGAAGGCAGAGAACCAACCACAGAAGCAACGATGCCGAATTCTCTCTCCGGATACATTGTGGACGGAGCAGCCGGATATCTCATCTGCTGCGACGGCAACGCTGGAAGCGGCAAAAACGACGTACCGTCGAACAATCCATTCGGCTGCCTCACCGCCCCTCCTGCACTCGCAGATAATGGAATCTCGGTCCGCGCCCTAGCCACACTCGTTAATTCCATACTATTTTCCATGAACGTGCTATGCTCGTGAGCACGAAGTGGACCGAGAGGATAACGTGTGGATTGTGCACGCGGATTAGGAGCTGACTCCCTTGTCATGAAACACTTCCGGCACGGCGATGCTAATACGCCTCTGCGCGTCAGAACTCTGTATCGCTGGAGCAACATGGCTGCCAGCTGTAGATGGCTCGGCCGCACGCCGCGGCTCACTCACTTCGATGTGCAGCCTCGACGTAAAAGTCTGCGACGGCCCCTCCATCGAATTTGGATCCCGAAATCTGCCTCTCGATTGGCCTGTGGAGAGCGGCTCTGCTTCTGAATGCTCCGGAGCTACCACCGGCTGCACTGCAGCCCTGGATGGCGAAAAGCGTGCAACTGAACGCCTACTCGACGACGAAGGACTATGCACAGAAGTGGACTCGTCCGCCGGCTCGTCTCTGGCCGGGTCCCATGGCGCGGCGTCTGCGCCAAAATGGCGTCGCATCTCGTGCCTCTCCAACCTATTACGCAAAATGATCGCGTCTGAACGAATATTCAGACCGAACCGCTGAGCAGTCATCGCGACTTCCCCGTCGGTTAACTTATTAATTGATCTTTATTATTTATTAATTGAGCTGCAGCTATCGGGTCGACGCACATTAAATCATTTTCGTCGACACCGAGCGAAGCCCAACTCCAATCGTGGTGTTCCATTTTAATCTTTCCTCAGTTAGCCTCGGCCGAGTAGCTCCGTTGATTTTCTTTTCACCCACCCACTTACTTTAAATTAATTAAGTTATGAACTAGAAATTATAGCAATACAAAAAAAAAATAATCTGAAAGCAAGCACAGCAAGGCAAAACCAAAAAAAAAAGAAAATCAAGCCAATCAGCCGAGTTACGTGAGAGATTCCCGTGCGACGATGACGCACCTATCTCTCGTACTCTCGCAAAAACCAAATTACTCCTGAAGCAAAATTCCCCCCTCCCCGTTCCTAAAAGTCTTTTAACGAAGGCGTGGGAATTTCAAGGAGGTATGGAAAGGAAACGTAAGCGAGGCCTTTCTCCCACGGAAAAGGAATGAAATCCGAATCAAAATGACCAAAATGTCAAATAAAAAAAAAACGGAACACAGGAAATTATTCTGTCCTGCACGCGTGATCAGGAAGTTACTCTCAACTTCACACTCTCTGAGCACGTTGCAGGTTCTTTAAGTGCCGCGTGGCTAAAGCTGTAGCAAGATGTGATTCTGCGAGTATCTCATTAACTCTTAATCGCAGAATCACGCACAAATCGCAATAAAACTTCCAAAGTAATTCAATTATTATTGGAAGCACAATTATCCACCAATTATTCGTAACCATCTGGCTAAATTTAATAAACTTACTGCGTCTATAAACGCTTGCACGCGGTAATGTAAAAATGGCCGCCAGAACGCTTTTCCTCCGCGGTTCCCGGTTCGATGTGCGCTCCGCAATGGCAAAATCACGACGCGGATCCCTTCTACTTTGCCACGGCCTTTACCGTGGCCCCACGTTGGCTGCGCCACTTGTCACACTCTGCTGGGGATCAGGGCAGAGCTGCGCGGGTAATACTCGAAGTACACTCCAAAAGCTAGGATAACTAATAGAATACTTTATTAAACTACTAAAACACTAAGTCTACAATCGAATGTATATGGGCGCCAGGTGCGTGCGTCAAGCGTACCGCAAACTAATCGCCGGCTAGCGCGAGCCGGTAGCAAAACCACGAAGTCTCTACTCCTACACTTCAGCTCGCTGAAGCTATTGCGCGAGTACTTAACTTTTGCACGACTCTCGGGCGAACGCGCACACACACACGGCGGGGAACGAGGGGAAATAGTAAAACACTATGGACAAACCTCGGCCAGGGCGTGATGCTGCCACAACACCTCTTTCTCTCTCTCTCGCCTAGCAGCAATTCGCAGCTGTTGTCCACTCTCTCTCCTTTCACTCTCGGCGACGGATGCCATCAGGGCACGGCACTGCGACGGTGCGGCGTAGGCGATCTGCAGCGACGACAGGCGGAAAAACCCCGAGTGAGTCGGCGTCGTGGCACGCGGTAGCACGATTACAGCGGAGCTACTCTCTTTGCGCACACGCCGCACGGCGGTAGGCGGCAGAATAGAATAAAATGCCGGCCGGCGTGCTCGCTCTCCGCTGCGGCGCAGTTCCCCGATCGGCCGTCTTCTTTACTGCGGCGCGCGCAAGCAGTCCTTCTCGGCTGCCGATGCTCGCACGCGCCGTCGGCCGGACAGCCGCATACGGCTCGGCCCTCTCTCTCTCTCTCTCTCTCTCTCTTGGCTGGCGTCAGCTGCTCCTGCCAGCAGCATGGGAGAGCCAGAGCCGCTGCCGCTTCAGCTATAGCTTGTCCTCGCTGTAGCTGTGGCTGGTCGACTCCTTGGCCGAGCTAGACGGGAGGGAAAACTGTGGGAAAGGTGCACGCCTAGACATGGGTAGCTGGAGAGACCTTGCGCACGTAGGTATGTGTGCACAGAGGACAGCAGTTGGGAAGATGCGGGCGCGCACATGTGTGTGTACGACGTCGCGAGCCGAGTCGGCGCACGCCGCGACCGCCGTGTATCTGACTAAGCGCTCTGCCTTCAGTGACAGGCAATTTGCCGTCTCACAAAGCATTATTTTAATACATTTTGAATATTATCAATTTTTGCTAGTCCACAAATGTACTAAGTTAAATAAACAATGCATGCACTAACTACATAATTATACACATGCAACTACTCATTCGTCATGTTTTATGAGAATGTAATATGTTAATATTAGTAATACCTATATTAATTTTCGTTTTCTTTTTCGTATTCTTTTTTCTTTTCTATTCTGTTTTTTTTCGTTTTCTTTTTTCTTAGTAATATCTACTTTACTTTTCGTTTTCTTTTTCGTTTTCGTATTCTTTTTTCTTTTCCATTCTGTTTTTTTTTCGTATTCCTTTTTCTTTTCTATTCTGTTTTTTTTCGTATTCTTTTTTCTTTTCTATTCTGTTTTGATTTTGAGATTAGAGTGGTATAAAAACTATTACGCCAGTCAAATACTTTTCTTCATCCTACTTGTATGTCCATCGACAGTCATTTGACATTATTTACAGTGTAATAATAAGTACTAAAAATAGTTTTACTATTCAAAAGTAATAAATATGTTTAAAATTCAATATTCTAATATTGTATTTATCAAGAGCGGATCTTCTATATTCCAGTTTCTGTTCGAAAAATCGAAAAATTCTTTATTACAAGTGTCTATTTAACATGGTAAATGAATAAACAGACAAATAATAATGGTTTCCTTACCCAATTCACGTATCTCGAAAACTTCATCGTTCATAGCGATAAAAAGGCACGACAGACTCTCCGTCTGGGTGAGATATATACCGAAAGGTTCATCGAGCGAGGCCAGCACCCAGTATCGCACGTCTGGATCGGTATCTGTAATACCGACGACGAGAAGCTTGGCTAGCACACTAGACATTGTGCTGGTAACAGTGGGTCCAGGCTGGCCGAGAGCAAGTCGCAGCAACCGCGAACAGATCTTGACAGCCTCGAGCCGTATTTCTCGCTCTTCCCAGGTAAGGAACTAATCAGCGCAGCGTCGTACAAACTGGAGCAGAGAATTGCCGTTGAAATTGAAGGTGCCGAGGGTCCGCAGACTCAGGACTGTTGAGGCAACGTCGATTTCCGTCGGCGGAGCAGAGACTAGACTGGCAGCTGTCCACGGAGCGCCTGGGTGACGTAAAGGTTTGTACATCAGCACCTGTGAAAGCATGCGTAGGAGACCCTGCGATATGTCCGGCTTCAGAGACGGTACGCTGTGGGCCAGCTCTCGTAGGGCTCCAGTGTCGAGCTCCTCTTCTTGTTCGGGGTTTCTTAGGACGGCAGCGAGCTTTTTATCACCTCCATGATCTTTGGCAGATAGGGTTTGATTGCTTCGTCTACGGCAACGGCGATCAATCCGATAGTTGTGAATGTCGCCGCTCTGTCCTTATCTCTGCCCCGCAAGCTCAACAGCAGGTAGTTTAGAACGTAGATTGTCGGCAACAAACTTTTCTTTGTTGAAGGCGCCAAGTCGGGGCAGTAACGTCATGAGGGCATTCTGGATGTGCCCATTGCGACTGTGTCGCTGGTTGATCACGTCGCTGTTGATGCCGTCGAGTTTCTCGAGCATGAGACTGCGACAGACGGCTGCCTCATGAATCGGATAGAGGCTATGCTGGACACTCGATGCGTTCTGTGATGTGACCATTTCGATACGAGGCTCGTCCTCAATCTGGGCATCAACGATAGAATATCGTTTTCGTTCGTTTCAGAGGAGCAGTTTAGTCGATCCATTAGATCCTCGTAAAGTCGTTCCCGTTGGAGATTACTGCAACGTAGCAGCTCATTCAGAGACTAGAAGCGATACGTGAATACGTTTGTCTCGGTTAAAATCCTTCTCACGACTAAGCCAGCCACTATCTCGTCGTAGCGTTGTTTGTACCACTGGGATTTGTGCATCTGCTTGGCAGTCTCGCCCTGGGCCGTCACCACTAGAGCTGCCCTGAGAGCCTCGACTGCTCCTTCTCTGATCACGGGCTTAGAATCTCGTACAGCATTGAATATGAGCTCGAAGAACTGTGTCACCTGTTGGAAGAAGTATGTAGGCATGGAAGCTGCAAGTTCCTTGAGAACAAGGACAGATGCGTGTCGTTTGTTTTCATGTCTGTCACCGCTGAGCCACTCAAAAGCTCTCTTGACAAATTCCACATATTCTGCAGTAAAGGTAGCAGATATCAGAGCTAACTTCCCAACTGTCTTGGCAGCTACTTCCATAACTCCAACATCATCGGAGGTAATTGGCAAATCTTATAGTGCGAGTATTGATGTTTCCTACGTCTGCTCCAATAAGGCAGACAATTGCCAGTATTCCTCCCTTCTTCTCATTTATATCTGAGCCGGATACCATTTCAAATATGTGGTGATTGAATTCATCCATGAAGGCTGTGATTTCTTCTTGCGTGACTTCGCGTAACTCTATGTTGACATAAAGACAGAGCTCGCGAGCTGCCTTATTCCTGACATCTTCATGTTTTGATTTGAGCCGCTGTACAAACTGTATAACCAGCGAACTTGTCATCTTTATGATGACAATCTAGTCACTCACCGCCTAGAATTAAAAAATATACTAATGTAAAGACATTTCTAAAAAGAATAAGACAATAATTAGTACATCTTAAATTACTTATTAATGAATATAGCATATTTGCTATATTTTTAGCTTAAAGACAAATCCAAATTCTGCGCCTAAAAATACGTAGAAGAACGTTTGATTACCGAGGCAATTCCAGATGCTTAGACAGAGCTCCCTCAGCACTGAAAGTAATTGCCTACTAATGTGAGAAGCCGAGCTGAGAATTAATTCCTATTATTCTTGAAATTTTTTTTACATGATCTACTATATCCTCTTGACTAAAATAATCCTCTTGGTTTATATACTTGTCTTAATTAAAAAATTATGAAAAAATCCTCTTGATTAATAAAATCCTCTTGATTGAAAATGTTTTCTTGATTAAAAAATTCTTTTGATTAAAAATATCCTCTTGATCGAAACAATCCTTTTGATTGATAAAATCCTTTTAAACGAAAAAATCGTCTTGGTTGTCAAAGTCCTCTTGATTTACAATCCTTTTGATTGATAAAATCGTCTTGATTGGCAAAGTCCTTTTGATTTACAATCCTCTTGATTGGTAAAATCCTCTTGATTGGCAAAATCCTCTTGATTTACTATCCTCTTGATTGGCAGTCCTCTTGATTGACAGTCCCCTTGCTTACAGTCCTCTTGATTGCCAGTCCTCTTGCTTACAGTCCTCTTGATTGACAGTCCTCTTGCTTACAGTCCTCTTGATAACACTAAGTACACTTGAATATACAAGCAAAGTAGTCTCATCTTTTGTGTACAGTTTTCGCGTTACCAAAGTCCTCGAGCACAGGTCCGGCGCTGAGAATCGTTGCTTGACCTCGCAAGCGGGCGAGCCCTTCTGGCTCAGGGTGGAGAGATGATGGAGCAGAAAATTCGTTGACTCGGTCTTACCGGAACCGCTCTTGCCACTTATCACAATGCACTGATTCTTCTTCTTCTTGAGCACGCAGTGATATGCCGCGTCGGCTATCGCGGATATGTGCGGCGATATATCCGGACCAAGCCTTTGATTCTGATAAAGATTCATATACTTCGGATTATAAATCGAATAGAATTTGAAGGAGTTCTGGGCAATCAGTATGCTGCCAACGTAGGTATAAATATTGCCGATGATAAATCGGCAGCTGGCAGATATCCGGATACTCCTTATCATGCGGTTGATGCATAAAGCGATTGAAGTAGATTAAGGAACTGCGGATCCATGGGAAATTTGCTGTCTGACCACAGGTAGCCAGACGTAAAACCTGAAAGTTTTGCATTTTATTAGTTATGAATTTACTCATACAATTATTTGCACAAAAATTTTAAATTTGTTTTGCTTCTTCTTTAAATTAACTGGGCCACAAAAAAATTGTTTTTTTTTTATTAAGGTGGTTCTCCTCGGACTCTCTAGTCAAAGCAGTGCTAAATATAGAAGTTAGCTAAAGTTAAAAAAAAAACAGTTGTAATGTGATTTATTGAATTCAAATGATAGAGATAGTCAATGTATTATAAATAAAGTGTATTTAACATGACTAAAGTAACTTTTTATAAAATGGCGATATTTTGGAAACTAGATATCGTCACTACAAACATTTTTTATTATTTTTGGAGTAATGTATAGAGACTCATGAAGGGTTTCCATCCTAAATCTAAAATTAGCATAGAAACAAAAAAAATTCCGGTGATTTATCAATAGTTGTTTGTAGTGACAACATCTAATTTCTACAATATCGACATTTTGTGAAAAAAGTTATCTTAGTCATGTTAAATACACTTTATAATAAATAAATCACATTACAACTATGGTTTTTTTTTTTTATTTTAGGTAACTTCATCATTTAGCACTTATTTTGACTAGGGAGTCGAGCAGAACCACCTTAAGGGGTAACGCCACTCTAGAAGTCGAAAAAAACGCGATTTTCGGAAATTTAAAAAAAAGATTAACTTGCAAACTATTATCGCAGCATTCATTATGTCAGTTGGAAACTGTGCGTAGGTATCCTATTGTGTTGGCAGGCAGTAACTTGGTTTGCTCACTGGAAACAAAAATCTATAATTTCCTATGTGTGTTTAGTCTTTTCAAATCTCTTGAGTATTTTGCCATGTTTATTGCAGAAGTTTACTGATGTTGTTAGACAATATTCTAGATTTTAACTGAAAAAGAAGAAATTATTTGTTATTACAAATTAAAAACTGATAACATTTAATCAAATATAACATCTTTGTTCAAATTCACAAATTAATAAAAACAGAATCTTACAATCATTATAAAAGTATTAAAACGGTATTTCAAAAATAAAATTGCCTGTTACAAATATGTGGATAAAAATTAAGAACTTTTATCGATGTAAAAATTGAGCATGGCACCCCCTTAAAAGTCAAGCAATCAAACTGACTTTTACAGATTAATATAAATTTTTCATAATTTTTACATGCTCTCAGATTTATGGCTCAACCATGTTCCCTTAAATTAAATATTCTATGCCTTGCATCTTGTCAACATAGCTGTTACAGCAGACCTATAGATCTTTCGGACAGACTCACAGTACACTACACGAAAAGAGCCAAAATTCAAAACTTGACAAGAAAATTCATCCGGCTCCTACAATATGAAAGCCACCTGTCAGATTTAGTAGTTGGATTGGCCATTCAATGTTATCGATATTTACTTTCAGGTGATGTGTTCGTACTTAATCCAAAGAATATAAGAATGATAGATATCCGCTTCAGTAATGCATCTCAGACATCTCATGTACTTTGGAGTTGACTTTAACTTTCTGAAAGTACATATAATTTAATAAAAAAAAAGAAAATATCTAATATTTCATTTTTGACAGTTCTAAAAAATACACAAGCAGTGTCTTAGCTAAATCTGGAAAATTGCATAATTTCATTTTTTTTTATTATATTATACCTACTTACAGAAAGATAAAATCAGCTAAGAAATACAAGCGATAACTGAAATACATTATAGAAGCAGATTTCTATCATTCTTATATTCTTTTGTATTAAGTACTAAAACACATCACCTCAAAATAAACATCGACAACACTTAATGATGAGTACACCTGCAACATCTGACAGGTGGCTTTTATATTACAGGAGCGGGATTAATTCGTCTTTTCAAGATGTAAATTTCAGCCTATTTAATTAAATATGTTTTCTCTTATGAAATCTGAGGTTCCGTATACTGTGAATCTGTCCGAAAGATCTATAGATTTATAGGCCTGCTTGTAATATGATAATTAATTTTTTCTTTAAGAGAGTATGATTGAATATAAATCTAGGTACCTGTCAGAATTATGAAAAGTTGACTATAACCTGTAAAAATCAATTAATATTCATTAATTATTCATTAATTAATACAATGAAACTGAATTTTAAAGATTAAAATAACTTTTTCACAATCTTTACATGCACTCAGATTTATTGCTCAACCATGCAATCTTAAATTGAATATTGGATTCCTTTCATTTTGTGAACATAGCTGTTACAGCAGGGCAAACTATAGATATACAGAACTTTCAGATACACTCACACTACACTACACTAATTGGTCCAAAACTTAAAACTTTAAAAGATAATGATTCCTGCTCCTACAATATAAAAGCCACCTGTCAGATTTAGCAGGTGTATTGGCCATTCAATGTTATCGATATTTACTTTCAGGTGATGTGTCCGTACTTATATCCAAAGAATATAAGAATGATTGATATCCGCTTCAATAATGCATCTCAGACATGTCATGTATGTTTGAGTTGACTTTATCTTTCTGTAAGTAGATATAATTTAATAAAAAAATGAAAATATGTATTTTTTCATTTTGACAGTTTTATAAAAAATACACAAGCAGTGTCTTAGCTAAATCTGGAAAATTAGATAATTTCATTTTTTTTTTATTAAATTATACCTACATACAAAAAGATATTTGCTTAAAAATATATCGGTTTAAAAATATTCATAATCAGCTTAAAAATACATGAAATGCATGAAATGCATTATAGAAGCAGATTTCTGTCATTCTTATACGCTTTTAGATTAAGTTCGAAAACACACTTATATACCTATCAACAACACTTAATCATCATTAAGATTATGTACACCTGTTAAATCTGACAGGTGGCCTCTTATAGTTGCTGCTTTTCCTGGAAGCAAAATAAAAACCCTGAAACAAAAAAATGAAGCTATAGCAATGGTGGAAAGCAGTAAATTACTGAAATAATAACTATTCAAAGAAAAGACCACAAAGTGGTCACAGTGTAAAAAAAGAAATACAGACTAGATCAGGTTCCATGGACAATCTGGAAGAAGATGAAGCTGTCAAGACGTGTATATCAGGAAGCCCTTCACTCAAGGTTACCCATGGCCGTTGTTGAGTTTGTCAAAATTGCAGTTCCCAATTTGGTGCTATTTTCTCATAAGTCTCCTGCCTTATGATGGTGATGTTAATGCTCATATTGATAGGCTCATAACTTCCAATCGATACTGAAGAACCGTACTGGGAAAAAAAAATTGGTTTAGTAAATAATGTTTGTTATTTTAGATTTGAATACCCTGACTCGTGTAGAAAAGAAAAAGGAAAATCAAAAATTTTCTATGGTCTCTTTTGCCGGGAAAGGAAAACAATAATAGAAATTTTTTAGATTCAATATGAAAAGTAATTATATTAAATAAGAAATAACTAAAGAATTAGATTAATAATAATATGTTAAAACATTCTGCTTAGAATAAATTATTACATGGTACCATAACCATAAACTATAATACCTCTACACATATAACTAACTGCTAGCATCAATGGAAACACAGCTGTCATCACAATAGTAAATACTATGATTTCTACTTTCTTTATACGGCGTTTCTCAATTGGTTTTTTACTTTTTGCACTCTAAAGTAGATTTAAAAGTAAAGATTTAGTATATTTGATAAAGTACATTCATTTAACAAGTTTGCGAAAGTGTTTAATACAAGTAGTGTACAATGAGTGTTTTGTTGAAGTTTCAAAATAGTTTGACAATGAGACAGTATTGTCAAGCACACTCTCTATGAATAGAAACATATTTATTTCAAGATTCAGTTTAATTTATAATCATCAAATCTACAGTTACATATACCTTTATAGGGTATAAGTTGGTTCAGACATATAAGGTACGTCTTGAACTTAACTATGTATTGTACTCTGGTTGAAATAAATAATTTAATTAATTTTTTAATGACTTACTTTTCTGTAATCTCTTCAAAGATCTTCTTTATAGTAATATAATTCATCATCAAGATCCTTTGTCATTTTTACTTCTGTAGTCCAATTACCAATGCGATCATGTCCTTCTTGTTTTGTAATTTTTAAAGAATCCCAACCAAGGGGCAAATTCTTAAGATTACAGGGAATCTCATTGTAATCATATTTCTTAGATTCACTTGCACTTGCCGCAGAATCAGAATCTCCACGGTCGCCTTCAGTTCTAGCTTGCTTCCTCTGTACATTTTCTTTTGTGGCTACTTTTAAAGCATGACTAAAAATCTCTTGAGGCTTGTATAGCACCAGCAGACTCCAGGACATGCGTATTCTCCATAGACACCAGGGGATAGCACTTCTGGATTGGCTTTGTGAGGAACTTTTGGTACTATTTTCTTGAAAGCCTCCTGGCTACGATATTAATGGTCTTGTCTCTTCTGTCGGGAAAAGAAGACAGAAATAGAAATTTTTCATCACATAGTTCGTCTTATATGTTATTAATATAAAATATATTATTTTTCACATTAAATATGAAAAAAGATTCATTTTTAAATGACTTACTTTTCTGACATCTCCCCAAAAGTCTTCTTCATAGTAAGGAGTATCCATCATTAATAGCTTGCACAAGATCTTGTGTCATTTTTACTCATGTAGTCCAATCACCAGTATGATGATGTCCTTCATATTTCAGAATTCTCGAAGAAGCAGGCTGTGTAACGTTGAGCAATTTATTGATATCACTGTCAGATATTTCATAATCATGATCATTTTCAGACCATTCTCAGTTATGTCTAAACCGGGTTCAGTTTTGAACTCAATGCCGAACACAGATTCTGTTTTGATTTTTGTTTTTAAACATTGTCCTTTTGATTCACTTCTAGCTGTACCGGGCGTTTTTGAATTTTCAGAAGCTATTAACTTAATATTTTTGCCACCTGTTGATACAACAATGGCTGGTCTGTATCGTTGAATACATGTGGATCTGCACCTTTTTGCATGTCTGTATTCACTAAAACTTTAAAGCGATCAGAACATTTTAATTTATTGTCCATGCTTGGCTGCTTTGAATTGAGGATCTTCATTGATAATGGTTTTTGTTACTCGATGGAAAAGCTGCATATTCAAATTCATCAAACTTCTTCTCTACTAGGTCAGACTTATTGGAAGGCAATTGGCTTTATTATTGATATACTTATGCATTATATTTAACTCCATATTATCTTCTATTTCATTTCTGTTTTTTATATCCATTTCAATGTCTTGATTGCTTTCTGTTTGGTACTCATTGTCTACATTTATAATTTTAATTCTAGGTTTTTTCAATTCTTCAATTTGAATTTCTGCTTTTTCAGTTGTGTTAATTTTAAGTTTCATCTTGTTTACGTCTCGCTTATTTTTATATTTGATGATTAGTTTGTCTTTGGTTGTTATGATTTTGTTAACAGGTATCGTTGTGTTCTTATTTATTGACATTTTGGTTTCATGAAATAATTTTTTTAGATCCTCCTTGTTCTTTGGTTTTATGATGATATCTGGAATATTATTATTAGTTTGATTTATCTGTTTACCAGTTATTTGTGCATACGTTGACCCAGTTAAAGTTTGTTCTTTTCCATTCATTTGAAGCAGTTTATTTTTTTCCAATAATTCATTATTTAACACTTTTAGTATTTCATTTTTATCCATAATCTCCTTAATTAGCTCTTTTTGGTGTTTGTTCTCAATAGTTAACTTTTCATTTTTGTTATCTTGTTTTTGTATCTCCGTTACCAAATCTTGATTTTCTATTATCAATTTTTGATTTTCTGAAGGTTCACTTGTTTTAATTTGTGTCAGTTCATCTTCAGTTCGCTTTAATCTTTGCTTTGTATCTATATAGCTTTTCTTTGTTGTTTCACTTTTTTCTTTTAATGTGTCGTACTTTTCTTTTAACGTTTCATATTTTTCTTTTAATACTGTATAATGTTTCCCCAGTTTTTCTTTTTCATTCTGTAAAAGTACACTTGCAACACGTGGGTCTTTAGAGGTTATGTTATCTAGATCGTGGTCTTCAAAAATTATGTACAGACTATCTATGTAATTCTGTGTCTTTTTTCTTAAATAATCACTTTTATGGTAGACCCCTTGACACACTGCACATATTAGGCACTGCACTAAACTTTGAGGATGGCATTTAAATGAAATATCTGGAGGAGCAGTATGCTTTAGCACCCATTCGTCCTCCGCCATGTTGGTTTTATATTAACAATAGTATTATTGGTACAGTCATGAAAAAAATTATTACCATTTGCAGAGTGCTTATTGAATAGATGAGATTCGAATAAATAAAAGGTCTAGACAAAAATTGTGTTGTTAAAACGTACTTAAATTATTTTTTTTAAAAACGTGTTGATTGTATTAAAAAAATATTTAAGCTCTCATTAAAGTTTTTGGTACAGAGTTTGACGGATATTGAGAGAGAAAGAGGGAGAGAGGAATAGAGAGAGGGGGGAGAAACAGAGGGAGAGAGTGAGCGGTGGAAGAGAGGGAGGGAAAGTAGATTATAAAGAAAAAACTTCTATACTTGACTTATTTTATACTTTCGTAGAAAGTTTTACATTAACAATATTATTATTTGTACAGTCATGAAAAAAATTATTACCATTTGTAGAGAGTGCTTATTGAATAGATGAGACTAGAAGAATTAAAAGGACTAGACAAATTGTGTTGTTAGAACGTACTAAAAATTAGCTTTTAATAAACATGTTGATTATTTAAAAAAATATTTAAGCTCCCATTAAAGTTTTTGGTACTTCGTTTGACGGATGTTGAGAGAGAGAAGAGAGGAACAGAGAGGAATGGAGAGGGAGGGCGAAAGAGACAGGGGGAGAAAGAGAGGGAGGGCGGGAGAGAGAGGGAGGGAGAGAGAGACTAATACTTGCCTTTAGTTTAAACTTTTATAAAATGTTTTTTTAGATAGATTTCACAACTTTTTAAGAGAAAATAATAATTACAGAGGGTGATGACGTTATGAGAGTTTATTATAGTATATTTTTAATATTATTATTAAATGGTAGTATTGTTATTCACAAAAGTTTTAAATTTGAATGTTTCTTCAAGGAACTCGATAAAATCATTACATCCCTAGCGGAAATCGTTTCTGTAAAAAACTGTAAAAAACTGTAAATAACTGTAAATAACTGTAAATAAATGTTTGAATTGCGACAGTAATAACAGTTATTTACAGTTATTTACAGATATTTACAGTTATACGCAGTAAATTTTTTTGGCTATAATAACAACTTTATTTTTATCAACACAATTGTAAATAACTGTAAATATCTGTAAATAACTGTAAATAACTATAAATATGTGTAAAAAATTGTTAATAACTGTTAATAACTTTTATCAGTACCTTCATTTCTACAGTATTATTTTTAAAAAACTGTAAATAACTGTAAAAAACTGTAAATAACTGCAAATAACTGTAAATATCTGAAAATAACTGTAAATAACTGTAATTACTGTCTCAATTCAAACAGTTATTAACAGTTATTTACAGTTATTAACAGTTTTTTACAGTTTTTTACAGTTATTTACAGTTTATTAACATTTTTTATTTACGCTAGGGATTGTATAATTTTTTGAATTAATATAATCAAATATGTATTTTCTTAGGTATGATGATTAATTAACAATACAGTTAATTGTAAAGTCATAGCATAATAATTACATTGTGTGATAACGTTATGAGAGTTTATTATAGTATATTTTTAATATCATTATTAAATGATAGTATTGTTATTCACAAAAGTTTTAAATTTGAATGTTTTTTTAAGGAGTTCTGTAGATCTTTCAAAATAAAGTTTGTTAGTATATTATTCTTGTACAGAACGTCTTGTTGGCTGTTACAAAAAAATATTTAAGCTCTTAAAGTTTTTTGTGGAGTCCTTATACAGTTGTTGAGTAGACGAGAGAGAGAGTGAGAGAGGGGGCGTTCAATTTTTTTTAAAAAGCGACTTAACAGTTGTTTAGAGAGATAATAATTCAAAATGCAACCAGTTTATGAACTAAGAATCACTGAGAATAAATGCTTTCTTGACATTCTTGTATAGATAGAACTTTTTGAAATTATTATCTGAATCTTGTCTAGAAAAATATTTACTAAGAACTCTGAAACATTTTGACGTCTCCTATGGTGAGAAAATCATATGTTAGATTAATTGAGCACTTTTATTCGTTGAAATTTTCACAATAACACATCATTTTTACTTTTTTCAGTATTCCCATGTTCATGGGAATAAATAATGACAACAGCAGAGAACTGATATCGACTAAGTTTTTTAAAGATGACAGATGCTTTTTAAACCAAGGCTCAGACCAATATTTCAAATCGGTATCATAAATTATATTGTATATTTACGATATATACTCACGTGTCACTCAACAATACTTTCTTCTATGCCAAAACTTATTATGAAGTGTATGAACCTCATAACGCGTAATTATTTATTAATACACGCTTGTTCTATTTTCAAAACATTTGAAACTGATTTTTAAAAGAAGTTTTTAAATTTGATTATAAACACTTCATGTAACACGTCATACCAGTACTATATTTTATTTATTATTACACAAAACACTGAAAATTATATTGTATATTAATAACCTCGCGTATCACTCAGCAATATTTTCTTCTATGCAAAAGTGTATTATGAAGTTGATGAACCTCATAACACGTAATTACTTATTAATACACACTTGTGCTATTTTCAAAACATTTCAAACTGATTTTAAGTAGAAGTTCTAAAATTATCATGCAACACATTTTACCGGTATTTTATTTTTTTATATTACACAAAACACTGATTAGATGTAATTTTTTAATCACTGTGTTATTTGTTATTTATAACATTTGAATTATATGTGCACTTCATGCATTATATCATACCGGTATTTTATTTTATTTATTACACAAAAGACTGATTAGATGTCATTTTTTAATAATCACAACATTTTTATTATCAACATAATTTTTTCAACTAGATAGACGATCTATGAAAATCACAATTTTCTTTTCTTCTTTTGAAAAACTTACTTCAAAACATAATACTTCTTTCGTACTTTGAGTCCAATACTGTCTAAATAAACATCTTAGTTGTTGTTTGTTTTATGTGTGATTCATTGAAAGCAATGAAACTCTCATTTTCTTCATTGACATCCACGTACTCTATTCGTCCTGTCAAATATGAAGACAAATTTTTAATATTCTTCTAAAATTATATCTTATATGAAAAATTTTCATGTTGAGGATATAAATAAATGCATCTTGAAAAATATTGTTATAGTTTATAACTTTATAATAAAAGTTTGCTACTTATCTGATTATAATATATTGCTATTGCCCATTGATATTCACAGCTGCTTGTATAGGTTATATTTTTCCAATCAACTCGAAAATCCAAAATGAAATAATCTGTATATATGTATCTGTATGTATATATATATTCCTTTTCCAATCCACTTGTGAGATTTTAATGATTCCAAAAAAATCTTCTTGTGTATATCTGTAAAAAATAATAAAAAATTCTCACAAAGTATCAATTCTTTTATGTTTTAAAATAATTTTAGCCTTTAACATTTAGCCATTTAATATACTTATCTAAAAAAATTGGTTTGCCCCGTTGATGCTCATAGATAAAAATTATTTTAATCAGTCGACTTCCTGAGATCTTTGATTATTTAAATTATGTACTCTGGTATAGTTTCGTTAACTGGTCCTGGTGTGGCCAAAGTTGAAATTGGACACAAAGGGAGTATTCGATAAACGTTGTCTGAACCTGGTGGTTCTAACACTTTGCTATGACGATTGAGGTGACTATCTTCCATGCGTTTGGGAAGGGCTGTTGCACCTAATGCCATCATTTTTTTTTTGTTTTTAATCGTATTTTCTTCCTCTATGAAGACTGATGGAATTCGTCCAGTAGTGGTATATTCCAAAATTGCATCTAACATCCAAAAACATGCTATGCTACCAATAATAAAATTTATAAAAATTTGGATGGTGATCAAAAATTTCTGGGAATGACTATCATCGATACAGTTTGAGTCTCCATATATAGTAATTCTCCCTGCTAAACCCAATTTTGACTCAGTTTCTTTTATTTCATTATTTTCAATATCATTAGTTATAATATAACATGATATGTAAAATTCACTAAAGACTGAGAATTTTATAATCTGAAAATGAAAAAGGTTACACAAAGTATGGATTTTTTATTGTATTATATTTTACATGATATATCTTTTCGTATAAAAATAATACTTATCTATATATAAAAGTATATGATGCCATGCCATCAGCTGATTTGAATTATAAAAATATATGTAAACCATACCATATTTCGAGGTTATTTTAGAATTACAGTTGTTCGTTTTATTATATCTTCTCTCTCTCTCTTTCTTTCTCTCTCTTTCTTTTCGAGTCTATACAAGAGAATAAAAATACCATACGATATTTCGAGGTTATTGTAGTCACAAAATTTTGTTGTTGTTATATAATATACTCTCTCTTTTTCTTTTCGAGTCGAGTGAGTTTATTTACTATACGATATGCTATAACTATATATATTATAAATATATATAGATACTAGTGGGGCTTCGCCCCCCTGCTCGCTCCGCTCGCCAACCCCCCATTCAGAACAGTGTATTGATTTTTATATATAAAATTTAAATATATCAACAATTCTTTATAATAAATATATTTTCTAAAAATAGTAATTATGTCGTTTTAAATCATTAACAGTTTTCCACGCCACCCTGGAGGTACTGAGTGGTAATAATTTTGAAACATCTATATAATATAGGGAGCTATAAGCGTAAGATAGACGACAACCGGAAGTGTCGTAAGAGCTGCAAACCGGACGCCGGAATAAGGAGAAGAAAAGTTCGGAAAGGAAACAGCACATAAAAAAATTCAGCTCTCTATATATTTTGAACGAGATAATTTTTTAAAATAAAATCTTTTGATTTGAGTAGAGCAATGAAATTGCTTTCGATTAAGAGGGATATGTTATATACTAAAAGCTAACGCAATATACGTAAATGCGCATTGAATTTTTCGTACACCCATTTCAATGTATATGTAGCACGGGTCGCTCCTTTAGGCTTCTTCTATCCTTTAGGCTTCTTCTGTACTTGCCTTCGGAGCGTTCCCACGCAACTTGATATTGTGATTAAATAATGAACAAAAGCTTACAAAAAATAAAGACACTGTAGCAAAGAAAATTAAAAAAAAATACAAGATTATTTTGAAACAGGACACTATTAAATTACTAAAGAATAAGGAAAAATACACGAGAAATGTTATGGAAAAATTAGATTCTGCTTCTAATGAGGTAGATCGTAGAGAAGAAGCTTAATCATTGGTTTCTACTGCTATTTACGTAAGGGATACTTACATCTCGCGTTTAAAAAGAGTTTTACAGTCCTGCAAAGACAAGGTTGAAATTTCATTGAGTCGCTTGGGCATCATGCCCATTCATGAAAATGAGCACGCTGCTCTAACAGCTTTGTGCGGTTTTCAAAAACATTGTTCAACATCTGAACCGTATTTTTCAGAAGCTGCATATGATTTTAAAGAGGGCCTTTGTAATGAAAGTACAGAAGAATTAAACGTTATTATTCTTAACGAAAAAGGTCAATCCACAAATATCTTTCCTCTAACAGATTCAAGTAAAAGCAAAAAAATTTGGCATTGTAATAATTATTGTAAAGTGGTTGATGCAGATATTCTAAAAGATCTTAAACAACTATTTGAAGATTTACTTTACTTTTCATATGTTGATGCGAATAATTATCTTAAACAGATCGATATTTGCTCATCTGAAACTCACGATCCAAATAAATCTGGTCACCCTAGAATTTGTTACGCCCAACCACTTTTATGTTCATCTAAATTTTTAAAATTAAATATTTTATCATATCACTATTCTCATTTACGCACTATAAAACGGCAGATATATAAAGTAAAACAATTTTATATTAATATACAAAGAATTGAAAATGCTTTAAATAACAGTGATGTTGATGAATTAAGAAATATTTTGTCTGAAGCTGATCGATTGGCAATGCCTTTCAGGAATAATAACACTGAAATCTGTTTAGATGAAAATGAAATTAGAAAAAAGTACAACAAGGGTATCAAAGAATATACTAAAATAGCAATGGACCCGCCTAAAATACCATGTCTTTCTTGTGAGAGACTTTGTTGTTCTCGGAAGGTTGTACCAGTTAGTAGCTATAAATCTAATTTGGAATTGATGAAGAATTTGCTTAACGTAAGTGTTGAACTACCTGATTATTGGAAACAACTCAAGGACTATTATAAAGATTCTGAAGAATTTAATAGTGGTTTTATGTGTCAATTTTGGGCATGGTGTGGTTTGTGCACATAAGAATTATGCACATATTTATTGTGCACACTTTAGCATTGGAGTATACACATAGATATAGATATACACCAATGCTAAAGTGTGCACAATAAATATGTGCATAATTTTTATGTGCACAAACCACCCCATGCCCAATTTTGTATGAATAAATTAAAAAATAATTCGTTACCATCAACGTGTATTTTGAATGGCCTTTTTGTTAAAAACACTCCCGAGGAAATACTAACTTTAAATATGTATGAAAAAATACTAATTCAGAAAGCTAAAGCTTTTCAAACTGTTGTTAAAATGGGTACAGTAATGGGTACAGTAACAAAAATTTACCAAATCACATTAAAGTTGATAAAGTTAAAGGGAGAACTTTTCATTTACCTTTGCCATTAGAAGAAACTTTAAAAGAAATCTGTCCAGATACTGATTCTCTAAACACTAATCACGAACTCTTTGTCTTGATTCGGAGTAACCCTACAAAAGGAAAAATTATATGGGAGGATTATGTTGACATTAAAAAAATATGGAATGCTTTACATTGGCTTAAATGTTGGAACCCACTTTACGCTGAAATTATTATTCCCTCTCCCAAACAAATGTTAAATAATCTTCAGGATTTAGAATTAGAGTATCTTCTAGATGATCCTAAAAGTACTGATGAAATAGTCAAAAATGATAATGAAGAAGAAAATGAAAACGTGCCAGCAAATTTGCAACTAGCTGCTTTATTGACTCAAAAGGATCAATTAGACCCGTTTTATGAGCAATATTCTATTTATCCTTTACATGATAAGAAAATGAATAATACTGATACAGAGTTATAACAAATGCTCAAATTAATTGCTGCAGCCTTAGATGTTCGCGGTAAGGATTTAGATTTAAAATGTTTTCCATTCTATATCCTTTTGGTATGTATGGACAACATGAACATATCCTTTTGGTATGTATGGACAACATGAACAAAGACTTGTAAGATTGAGAGACTATGATTTTATTAGATCAAGATTAATTTCTAAAAATTCTCAATATCGAGAAAATAAACAATACCTCTTTTATTTATTGAACGATAATAATATTCGGCAAATCAGTGCTGGAATTGTTCACAAATTAAACGTTGTTAATCCTCATCAGAAATATACAGCTAAAGAGCTTTTACAAGAATTAGAAAAAAATCAGCTAGAATCGAACATGGAAACTATTTTTGCTCGTTTGGGAGGAACGGGAGCATATTGGAAACGACCACGGAGTGGTTTAGATTGCATGATGAAAGTATATGGTCCAGCAACTTCTTTTGTTACTTTAAGTCCTGGTGAATGGATGTGGTCGTCTCTAGGTGAGTATATTCGTGATGTAAGTAGCTGGAAAAATGACTCACGATCTATAAGTAAATTAATAGCTTTAGATCCAGTATCAGCTTCAAGGTATATACACAATGAATTTCAAGCAATGCTGAAATATATTCTTTCTTCTGATAATCCAATAGGAAAAGTTATACATTATTATTATTGTTGTGAATATCAAGGTCGAGGTTTGCCACATTTTCATTGCTTATTTTGGATTAAAGATGCACCCATCTATGGTAAATCAAGTAATCAAGAAATACAAGATTTTATTTTACAGCATATTACGTGTCGTATACCTGATAAACGTATTTCTCCTGAACTTAATCGACGTGTTCTAGCATACCAGCAACACAAACATAACAATTACTGTATGCGTAAAAAGAAAACAAAAACGGGATTTATAAGTGCTTGTCGATTTGGATTTCCACGCCCAGTAACATCACAGTTCATTTTAAGAAGCGTTTCCATAGCAATCACTAACAAAAGGAAATTAAAAAATAAGTCTCGATTTTATGATTTACCTCGAAGACTAGAAGAAAAAAATATTAATGATTATATGCCAAATCTTTTAGTACTTTGGGAAGGTAACATGGATGCTCAATTTATTGGTGAGTCATCATATCTTTTAACAAAGTATGTATCTAGTTATGGAACCAAAGGAGAAAAATGTGTGGTAGATTTTTCAGATATTAAGTCAAATAAATCGGTATGTAGTAAACTATGGTCGTTCTCTATGAAAGCATTAAATCACAGAGAATGCGGTGCTATTGAAGCCGCTGATGCACTTTTAGGACATCCTCTTTATGCTACTGATTCAGATACTGTTTTTAGGTAGTTGGATGTAAGAATGATTAAGAGCAAAAAATTGAAACCATTTAATGAAATCAAGCAACATCCACCTGATTCAACAGATATATTTTATGACTCCTTTATCGATTATTATTCTATAAGACCAAAAGAACTAGAATCACTATGCTTATATGACTTTGCTAAATATTTTGATATAATAAAGAAGAAGCCGATTCGCAAGGTGGAGTATTATGAAATAGCTCCAAATGTTTTTTGTAAGAAAAGGCCAAAACCACTCTTAATAAAGCACTGGCATTATGACCCTAAGACTCAACCAGAATGTTATTGTTATGCTTTGCTGCTGCTATTCCAGCCATGGAGGGACGATGCCGAGTTAAAAGCAAACGAAGAAACATATGCAGATGCCTTTGCTAAAAAACAACATGAAGTAGTTGATGCTATGAAGTATCACGACAAACTTGACGTCATACGAGAAGGAATGCTTAGAATGGAGAAACAAGTTAAAAAAGACGAAGAAGAAAGTGACAAAGAAAATAATTGTCATTCAAATTCAGACAATCTACCAGAAGATTGTGTTCCAATTGAAACAGAAAATGCAATGAAGGACTTTAAAGATATTGCTGAAAAAAAAGTTATAACTAAAATAGATATTGAAAACTCTATCGACAAGTTTAATGAAGATCAATCTAGAGTATTTCATAAAATTTCATCCGCTTTACAATCTGATGACAAAACTTTCAGGATTTTTATTAGTAGACCTGGCGGCACAGGTAAAAGTTTTATCATTGAAACTTTAGTTTCGTGGAATAAAGTAATGCGTCAAAAAGATACAGCTGTTACAGCACCTACAGGAATTGCAGCGTATAATGTTGAAGGTCTTACGGTTCACAGATTATTGCAACTACCAGTAATTGCAGCGTATAATGTTGAAGGTCTTACGGTTCACAGATTATTGCAACTACCAGTAGAGCATGGCTGCACAGCTAAATATAAAGAATTATCTTCGGCAGCTTTAAAACCAACAAGACAAAGTCTACAAAATGTTGATTTGATAATTATCGATGAAATATCTATGATATCAAATGTTATGCTTATGTATATATACATTTGCGTCTTACAGAAATATTTGATACTTCAGATTGTGATGATGGCTGGTTTAGAAAGAAACATATTGTCGTTTTTGGTGATTTGCTTCAACTTCCACCAGTCCATGAAGGATTTGCATTTACGGAAATGACAAAAGATCAAATCAATAAGTATATAGGAGGAATGGATACTTACAATTTATGGACTTTATTTGACTATGACGAGTTAACTATCAATATGAGGTAGAAAAATGATAAGTGTTACAGTGAAATTCTTTCTAGAGTGCGATTAGGTTTTGTAACTAATACAGATATAGAAAGTTTACGAAAAAGAAAATTGACATTTCATACGGAAAATAACGCAGAAGTAATCGAAGAATTATGTTCGTACTTAAGTAACTTACCTGCTGATACTGTGTGTTTATTACCAACTAGACGCATGTGTAACACATTGAATGATGCCATGTTACGTAAATTAGATACAGAAGAAATAATTCTAATTGCTGAAGATTCTTTTAAATGTCCAAAAACTTTAGAAAAGAAAGTCTCAAAAATGTTAAACGAAGATGACGATAATGCTTGTGGAATCGAACGTGTTATAAAAATTAAAATTGGTTCTAAAGTTATGATAAGAAGAAACATTGATGTCTCCATTGGATTAGTAAACGGCACAATAGGAACAGTTATTTCAGTATTCAGAGTATTCAGTATACAAATCAGATGAAATATCTAGTGTATGTATTAAATTACAGTCCGGTAATGAATATTCTATAAAGCCACTTGAATATACATTTATAATTATGAAAACAATATATATATATTAAGAAAACAATTTCCAATATGTCTTAGAGATGGTATTACTATTCATAAAAGCCAAGGCCTGAGTCTAAAAAATGCTGTAGTTGAAGCTGGTAACTCTATATTTAGTTGTGGGCAAACTTATGTTGCTTTATCGAGAGTTACGATGATTGAAGGGTTGCATCTAATTAATTTTGACTGTATGCGCGAGTATTTGTAATTGTCAAATAGTGGAGAGCGAAGAGAGCCGAGAAATAAAAATATAAATAAAAATATATATACTTGTTGGTCAAGCCGTACCGAGCGCAAAATTTAATTTTTGCGGCCGTGAAGCCACTCAGTTAAGGGTAACTTTTCGGTTGCCCTGAGACTGTCTTACCCCGTGAGGAGTTTTGTCTCCTGGTTGTGTGGGTACACGTGCACGGGATGCCGGAAGGCAAACCGGGGCCGCCAGGCTGAAAGCTTGACCAACGTTGTTTGGCCATGGTACAATAAAATCAATAAAATAGAACATCCAAGTGGCCTCTTCGTTCTCTGCTATTTGGTAAAATAAAAGAAAATCCTGTTGTCTTGACGACGCGCCGACGATCAAGAGAGAAATGCAAACAAATTCCAGAATGCTAGTGCATTTCAACTAGTGCACACACTGTTCTTTAACCTAATAAAAATTTATTATCACTAAAGATTGACTACTTTTTTCCTATCTTGAACAATTTGGTGCCGAAACCCGGGAAACACCAACCGGTAATTTAAAAGCAAGAACGGAATCATGCCGCCGAAAAGGAGTAAAAGAACCAGAGCGAGTACCAGTGCTGTAAACCAGCCGCGAACTAAAAGGTCTCGGAATGAAAATGCCGCGGTGGAGAAGACAGGCACAGCTAACGAGAGAAGGACTTCAGAAAGCCGTCAAGGAAACCGAAGGAATCTACGGTCGCAGCAGAACGTGGCCGAAACGTCAACTCAAGGACAATGTGATCCTGCTTCGCGTTCCCAAGAAGGCGTTTCTGTTGAGGAGGTGACTCATCCGGCTCCACAGCCAGAGCTCACAGGACAACGCAAGCAGTTGCAACAGCGTGTAGGGTTGGGAACCCACCCGCTATCACCTATTATACAAGTACTGCCGTCGACTGGTGGAGAGGTTAACGAACTGTCAAGGTCAACGCCGAGGCGCCAAGCGAGGTCCGAAACATCAAGCTACATCGGAGATGAGGTACAGTCGCAGGGGGCGAATGCGGCACTTGATGAGCTACGAGACGGACCGTCGCACGTCAACAACATCCAGCCGGAGATTTTCAACAGTACGGAAGAAAGCGTAAGAGAAAGTGATTTGCGAATGCGAGCGGAAAATCAATTAATATCGCGTTTTACGAGCGCTATAGAAAACACGTTACAAACAGTTCGGGAAACTTCTCTAGGCGACGGCAATTCGCGTTTAATAAATCGCTTAACGTCCAATAAATTTTTACCTATATTTTCGGGAGAACCGTTGGAATGGCTTAATTTTAAAAAAGCTTTCGAAGCGTCATCCGAGCTTGGAGGTTATAGCGAGTGTGGGAACGTGACGCGTTTGTTCGCATCGCTTCAGGGCGAAGCTCGCGAAACCGTAAATACACTGCTAGCGGCTGGTGGAGATACATCCGCGATTATCAATACATTAGAGCTGCACTATGGTAATAAGCGGGTTATAGCACGGAAAATTGTCAGCGACTTAAAAATGTTGCCGGAAATTGATTCGGGAAAAATAAAATTGACTCATTTCGCGTCAAAATTAAGTAATGCTGTGTCTGCTTTTAAGTCATTGAAATTGACAGGTTATCTTTGTAGTCCAGATTTGATTGAAAGTTTAGGTTCGAAATTGCCGTCTGCGTTAAAATACGCTTATAATACATACGCGGCTGACCTAACTGAGGAAAAATCGGAGTTAGAAAACCTCGCGGATTTTTTATTCAAGCAAGCAAGAAACGCAATCGCCGGGGGGATTTTCGGCGCGGAATCTGAGCTTCAAAATTATAAAGTACCAGCTACGATAAAACGTTCGAAAAATACAGGTTCTGCTACTATATGCGTTGCATCTCATACTAACACTGAGCCGAGTCAGACCAGCGCGCGTGTTAATCATTGTGCTGTTTGTAATCGTGACAATCATAAGCCGTCTAGTTGCGTAACATTCTTACGCGATACGTTGGAACGGCGATGGTTTTTAGTACGTAAGCTTCGTCTTTGTTACAAATGTTTGGAGTAGGGTCATTTAAGTCCAAATTGTAAAGGCGATAATTGCTCACAATGCTCTCGTCCGCATCATATGCTTCTCCATGACCCATCTCGTGCGAAGAGAAGAAACATGCGAAATGAGAAACCGTTGACGAAAGAACACGGGTCACAGCAAACCTCTCATGTACAGACGATGATGCATGAAAATGCATGACTAGGATCAAGCGTGCTCTTGAAAATAATACCGGTAGAAATAAGTGGTCATTTAAAAACCGTCAAAACTTACGCGTTATTAGACGATGGTTCTACCATAACCTTAATAAATAAAATGTTGTCGAAAAATATAGGCGCGAAAGGACAGCACGTGAATTTAAAACTTACCGGAATTAATAATCACGAAATGATAAGTTCGCAGTGCGAGAGAATTCCGTTTGAAATCTGCGGTAACATGGGAAAATATAAAATCGAAAACGCGGTCGCCGTGCCAGGTTTAAGCCTTCCTCGTCAAACAATTTCTAAAGAACTTGTTCGGTTAATTGCAAAAGAAGAGAGTGTGTTTATTCAGCCCTATAAAGACATAAAACCTGAAATTTTAATCGGTCAGGACAACTGGCAGCTCCTCGTGACCCGAGATTTGCGTGCGTTACAGAAAAGCTCTTTAGCGTTATCGCTTTCCCCACTCGGTTGGTCTGTACATGGTCCGATAAATTTAAATTTAAAAAGTTTTACGTCCTCCGTGTGCGCGATTCAGGACAAAAATCCGGAAATAAATTTTGAAGTTAGTCTAGATGAATTAATAAAAAATTATTTTCATATTGATAGTCTCGGTGTGCGGGAAATTGATAGGCCGAATTATAAAAATATGCGATCATTGGAGATTTTAAAAAATACGACGCGATGTGTTGGCGATGTTTGGGAGACGGGTTTGTTATGGAATGAGAATCGCGCACCGCAAGTTGACAGTAAAGCTACAGCGTTAAAACGCCTTTTTACTATTGAAAAAGATTAGATCGTGATGAGGAATTTGCATCGCTTTATTATAAAGAAATGGAACGCTTTATACAAAACGGATACGCGAAAAAAGTTGATGACGAAATGACAAGAGAGCGCGTATGGTATTTACCACATTTTGGCGTTACGAATCCAAATAAACGTAATAAGGTCCGAATTGTATTTGATGCCGCCGCGAAATCAGATGGTATAAGTTTAAATGATCAATTAGATTCGGGTCCTGATTTATTGCAGTCACTGCCGGGGTAATATTACGCTTTAGACTGTACGCGGTCGCGGTAAAAGCCGACATAAAAGATATGTATTTGCGAGTAAAAATGAGGGAACATGACCGAGGCGCGCAGAGGTTCTTTTGGCGTGGAAAAAGAAGGAAAGGTGACCCGGAAGTTTTTGAAATGACGTGTTTAATTTTTGGAGCTAAACCGTCACAATGTAGCGCACTGTATGTAATAAACGCGAACGCGCATAGATTTGCTGAAATAAAAAAATCCGATGTAGTGAAAAGTATTAGAAACGATAGTTACGCTGATGATTTTTTATCGAGTCGAGCTACAGTACAGGAAGCAAAAGATCTTGCGCGAGATGTGACGGATATTAACGCGAAAGGAAATTTTATTATGCACGGATGGGCGAGCAATGAATCTTGCGTGCTGGAAAATTTTCCAGAGATGACGCGCGACAACGGTACGACGGAAACGCAGATCTGTCACCGAGGGGGAGAGCGAGCTTTGGGGCTTTCATGGGACGTTCGCAATGATACATTAGGCTTCAATACAGGTTTAAGTAAAATCTCGAAAGATCTAGTTTCAGGTGCAAAAAAAACCACTAAACGAGAATTTTTGGCCGTGATAATGTCCGTTTTCGATCCCCTTGGCTTAATCGCTCCGTTCACTTTGAATTCGAAGCTTTTAATGCAAGACATCTGGCGAAGTGGGGTAGCTTGGGATGACCAAATAAGGGATGAAGAGCACACCGGATGGGTAACGTGGATTCAAAATTTGAATGCTGTAAGTTCGTGCCAAATACCGCGTTGTTTAACTCCAAAACACGAACGCTATACGGAAGCTCAACTACACGTATTTTGTGACGCAAGCTTGAAGGCTTACTCGGCTGTAACATATCTTCGTTTCAACGTAGAAAACGCGCCGGCGCTCGTAAGTTTAGTAATGGCAAAATCTAGAGTAGCCCCATTAAAGTTTTTGTCTGTCCCGCGATTAGAGCTACAAGCTGCGCTGTTAGGCTCACGTTTAATAAAAACCGTTGCCGAGGAATTAGGAATTAAAATTGCGCAGCGATTTTTATGGTCAGATTCAGCTACCGTACTATGCTGGATAAGATCAGAGCCGCGTAAGCGACAAATTTATGTCTCGCATCGCCTCGGTGAAATAGGTGAATTAACTAGAATTTCAGAATGGCGATGGGTTCCGACAGATTTAAATCCGGCTGATTACGCGACGCGCTGGGTAAATGATCCCTTAAGTTCACAGAGTCCGTGGTTTACTAGACCTGAGTTCTTACGTCAATCAGAAGCACAATGGCCAAAAGAAAAACCGATTAACGAGTCAGAAAAGAAAGCGATCGATGATATGGAAGTTCGAAAAGCGAAAATATATGTAATAAAATCTGTTATAGAAGAACTTCCTATCACAGGTAAATTTTTAGGTTGGCGTGGCTTATTAGCCGTTGCTCGTCGCTTGCTAATAACCATCGCCCGCTGGAAAAAACGACCAGCCGAAAGCGAAACGGCGAATGATTTAGTTTCATGCGAAAATTATTGGTTTCGAGAAATTCAGTCTGTGTGCTTTTTGAATGAAATAATTGATTTGAAAAAGAAAGAGACCGTGAATAAAAATAGTAAAATTATTAATATACAGCCATTTATGGACGAAAATGGAATTTTGAGAGCGAAAGGACGCGTTTCGAAAATAAATGAAATGATTTTTAATAATCAACCAATCATTTTAGACGGAAAGCACCCCGCCTGTAAGCTTCTTATCACGGAGTATCATCGTCGTTTTTATCACGCAAGTAGCGACGCTGTTGTAAATGAATTGCGGCAGAAATTTTACATTGTTGGTTTACGAAAAACATTGCGTTTTATTATACATAATTGTTTATCTTGTAAGTTGCGCAGAGCGAAGCCGAAAAATCCGCTGATGGGTTCCTTGCCCGCTGGCCGATTAGCATACAAGCAAAGGTCTTTTAGCCATTGCGGCGTCGATTACTTTGGACCAATGCTTGTAAAAATCGGTCGGCGGCGGGAAAAGCGATGGGGCGTTCTTTTTACTTGTTTAACGACAAGGGCTACACATTTGGAACTGGCACATTCACTAACAACGAGTTCGGCCATTATGGCGTTGCAGCGATTAGCAGCAAGGCGTGGTTCTCCTTCCGTAATGTACAGCGATAATGGGACAAATTTTCGGGGCGCATGTAAGGAGCTTTTGGATGGAATCGCAACGATGGATAAAAACAAATTGCATAAATTTGCTCTTAAAAATGGCATGCAATGGGCATTTAATCCACCAGATGCTCCTCACATGGGCGGTGCTTGGGAGCGACTGATAAGGTCAGTCAAGGCAGCATTAACTGGGATTTTAAAAGACCAAATAACGACGGATGAAATATTATGTACATTACTAGCAGAAATCGAACATTCTGTTAATTCGCGCCCACTCACGCATGTATCAGTCGACCCACAAGACAACGAGGCTCTTACGCCTAATCATTTTTTAATAGGCTCGTCGTCTGGCGAACTTAGATTAGGAAATTACGAAGCACAAAACATATGTCCTCGTAAGCAATGGCAAATCGCACAAGCCTTCGCGGATAATTTTTGGAAGCGCTGGTTGCGCGAGTATTTACCTTCTCTTATTGCACGTAAAAAATGGTTTGTAAAGACGGATTCCCTTAAAATAAACGACATTGTATTAATTGCGGATTTTCAAGTTCCGCGTAATTTTTGGCGAAAAGGTATTATTACGGAAGTATTTCCAGGAGCAGATGGCGAAGTCCGTGTTGCCAAAATAAGCACAAGTAGTGGGGATTTTATACGCCCAGTTCATAAGTTAATTTGTTTATTAAGCGAGAAAAAGGTACAAAATTAAACATTTTGTACAAGGGGGAGAATTGTATGCGCGAGTATTTGTAATTGTCAAATAGTGGAGAGCGAAGAGAGCCGAGAAATAAAAATATAAATAAAAATATATATACTTGTTGGTCAAGCCGTACCGAGCGCAAAATTTAATTTTTGCGGCCGTGAAGCCACTCAGTTAGGGGTAACTTTTCGGTTGCCCTGAGACTGTCTTACCCCGTGAGGAGTTTTGTCTCCTGGTTGTGTGGGTACACGTGCACGGGATGCCGGAAGGCAAACCGGGGCCGCCAGGCTGAAAGCTTGACCAACGTTGTTTGGCCATGGTACAATAAAATCAATAAAATAGAACATCCAAGTGGCCTCTTCGTTCTCTGCTATTTGGCAAAATAAAAGAAAATCCTGTTGTCTTGACGACGCGCCGACGATCAAGAGAGAAATGCAAACAAATTCCAGAATGCTAGTGCATTTCAACTAGTGCACACACTGTTCTTTAACCTAATAAAAATTTATTATCACTAAAGATTGACTACTTTTTTCCTATCTTGAACATTGACCCTTCTTGTATCATGGCTGATGAATCAGCGATTCTTGAATATAATCGATTAAGAAAAAGTTACCGGCCAGATCTTTTACCTTTTGAAATACAAGAAAATGCAAATAAATGTTACAAAATTTACGATAATCGTTGGTCTAACTTCAAAGATGTGACACATGGGAATAATGAACTTAATTATATTTCTGATAGCTGCTGGGATATTTGTGGATTACCAAATGATGGTAGCTCTTGTTATGCTAATGCGTGTATGCAAAGTTTATTCCATTCATCAACGATAAGAAGAAGTTTAATATATAGTAAAGACTTTGATCTTTTAAATGTTGCATTTAAACAATATAGATCAAAAACTCCTGTTAACATGAAGGAATTAAGAGCATCTGTGAGTTTAATCTGTAAATTACCAGAACAACAAGACGTAGCAGAATTTTTACTGCATATGTACCTCGTATATACTTCTTTACAAGATGTTGTTCGACACAAGTTAATTACAACGACGAGATGTCCTGGCTGTAGTGAGAGAACGGAGATTGACTCTGTCTCTTCCTGAACTAGATTATACTCCTAAATTACAAGATATTATAGATTATAATATAGGAACATGGCCTGAAATTGAAGGTAGTTGTAAAAAAAATTGTAAAACAAAAAGAATGCAAAACACAGAAGTAAGTATAAAGAACACAATTTTAATCTTACAGTTATTACTATTTACTAAAAAAGATAGGCAAAAATTTAAAATTACCAATTATAAAATTAATGAAGTACCAAAGACAATTATTGTAATTAATAAACAACGGTATACAGTTATTAGTGGTATATTTCATCATGGTAATTCTATTGAATTAGGAAATTACACAAACATGCTAAGAAAAGATAAGCATTGGATTAAGGTAAGTGATTCGAGCTTGTGTAAAAAGCCATGGCTAAAGAGCGCTAAAGACGCATATATATTTTCCTTAGAACGAGTATAATTATATTTGTACATAAAATTAGCAATAGATGTTAGTTATTTTCTGTTATATAGAATGAACATAAGTTTTTTTCTGTTATAGAAGACTATAAGTATGAACGAACTGTGACTGTGATATATCGTATTTTTGAAGTCAGCTGTGATTTTAACTGTGATATTATTGATTCAAATACTTCATTTAGCTTAGTATAATTGTATATGTATAGTGGTGACTGTTGAAAATAACAAAACAAATTTATGATTTTTTTAATGGAATGGAATATATACTGTCAAAACAGTCTTTTTTTATTTTCTAGTCAATATACTTAACAAATTTTATATTTTTATTGAATGACTAAAAACAGAATTTTTAAATATTTCTTATCTGTTTCAACTCATCTTCTCAATAAAAACACTCTACAAATAAAAAGAAGTTTTCTATATGATTTTATGAATATAATATTGTGAATGTGATATACCAAATTAGGTGAACTTCACGAAAAACTCAGAGAAGCAGGACTATACAGAACTAATGTGGAGTATAAAGGATCAAACTGTAAAGTTTAAAACTCAAACTTGAATCTCTTCAATCAGAAAGGTAGAAGGAATGGAAGAAGGGAAACATTTCCAGACTAAAGCAGATAAAGCACCTGAACTTGAAAGAGAACTGCATAAAGCAGCTGAACTGATAACATCATGAAGAGAATCTGTCAAAGGGACATTATTGTTAGAGGCATTGATGGCAACTTTACAATGTAAGTAACAAAGAATTTTATTTATCTCTTAATTAAATAATTTATAATAAATATTTTCGATTTAAATTGATTTGTAGATTAAAACGTACTGAATATTTGGAGCAAGAAATTTCTCAATTGGAAATGAGCAAAGCTGAATTTTTGTCAAAAATAGCTGTATATGAGACATTGGAATTAGTGGCGCACCTATTGGGCTTTAACGAGAAATTAATCTATCACAACACTCAGAAGCTCTGTTAACAGCTGAAGAAGATAACTTAAGGTCTAAGCAGACTATCTACATTTATAAGTAGGCTACAGGCAACAGCTTGATACATATGAAAAAGAAATATCTCGATATCAAAATAATGAAACTCGCAATTTACTTAGCGAACGAATTCCAGCTGTAGAATATGCAATAGAATGCTACAGGTAAATTTTAGCACAATTTTCACAATACAAATATATTTGTAATTTTCATTTTTCAATGCGTATATTGGCTTTTTAGGGAACTAGTGTCAACATTTCAATCTGATCTCGAAGGCATGCATGGAAAAAGTCAATGAGATGAAGTCATCAAAATACAAGAAGAAATTGAGAAATTAATAAAAAGAAATTTCCTACCTAATAAAAAGAAATTTTCTACCTAATATTTTTTTGTGGGTTTACCAACCTACAAGACATTCTATAGAAAAATAATGTATGTAACGGATTTTCAAAAACATTTATTACAAAAAACATTTTAATTAGAATCATTGTTAGTTATTACCATCGTCAATTATCGAAATTCAATTTTCAGGTTTTTTCGTCATACTTCATTGTTTTATTTATTTAATTAATAAATTATCACAACACTCTTTTTTTAATAAGGATGTATCAAATAAAATATTTATAGAAAAAAACTATTTAAGATATAGAATTTATTTTCCATTTCACTGCATATCAAAACATTATTTTCATTATTTAATTTCTCGAGTCTCGACTTTTGTACTAGAAAAATAACAGTGATTCAATGACATCGAGTCGCAACGAAGGGAAACGGTAGGAAGCTAATTTATAAGCGCTGACTATTAACTCCTCATGGCACTTGTAAATTAAATATGAATAATTTTAAGTATAAAGTCTCTACAAAAAGTTGAAATAATTTTTTCCATTTTGAAAATGTTTTTTTCTATTTTTATAAAGTCTCTTAAAAAATTGTGAAATCTACAAATATTCTACGAAAGTCATAACTTATAGGCAAGTGTACATTATCATTCTTTGCAAATTCTTTAACTTATTAATAAGAATCAAAAGTTCATGCAAAACCTACAGGTTTAAAAAATAAATTATTGTTATTATCTCTCTTAACAACTGTAAAGTTTCTTTTCGAAAAACAATAATTACAAAACGTATATAAGAAAAATAACCTCATGAAAAACTTATAAGCTAACAAAAATAAATTAATTTTATTATCTCTCTAAACCACTGTTAAGTCGCTTTGTAAGAAAGACCCCCCCCCCCCGACTCTCTCTCTCTCTCTCTCTCTCTCTCTCTCTCTCTCTCTCTCTCTCTCTCTCTCGCTCTCGTCTTTTCTTACTCAACAACAGTATAAGGGCTCCATGAAAAACTTTGAGAAGAGCCTACATATTATTTTAAAACAGCCAACAAGACGTTCTGTACAAGAATAATATACTAACAAACTTTATATTGAAAGAACTACAGAATCTTTGAAAAATGTTTTCTCTAAAAAGAAAGCATTAACATTTTTTTAATAAAATATTTTTTGATTTATACATTTATCTAAATTAAAGTAGAAATAAATATTAAAGTAGAAATAAATATTAAAGTAGAAATAAATATTAAAGTAGAAATAAATATTAAAGTAGAAATAATAAAACTTTCTATAAAAATAAAAAGAATTATATTTTTTTCCATATGATTTTACAATTAATATTGTTAATTTATCATCATACCTAAGAAAATACACCTTTGATTATATTATTTAAAAAAATTTAACTAATGTAATCATTTTATAGAGCTCGTTGAAGAAAAATTGGAATGTTTCTTCAAATTCAAAACTTTTGAGAATAACAATACTACCATTTAATAATGATATTAAATTAAAAATATACTATAATAAACTTTCATAACGTTATCACACTATGTAATTATTATTTTCTCTTAAAAAGTTGTGGAATCAATATAAAAAAACATTTTACAAAAGTTTAAACTAAGTCAAGTATTAGCCTCTCTCTCTCCCACCCACTCTCTCCCTCCCTCTCTTTTCGGCCGCTCTCTCTCTCTCTCTATCTCTCCCTCTCTCTCAACATCTATCGAACTGAGTACCAAAAACTTTAATGAGAGCTTAAATATTTGTTTAGAACAATCAACACGTTTTTTAAAAGCTAATTTTTTAAGTACGTTCTAACAGCACAATTGATCTAGTCCTTTTAATTCTTCTAGCCTCATCTATTCAATAAGCACTCTTTAAAAATGTTAATAACTTTTTTCATGACTGTACAAAAGGATAAAAAATAGGTGGCTTATAAAATGGTTAGCAAAATCTAAAGCACTTTTGAGTGGACTATATATGCATATAAATTTATATGCATATTTTATCTCATTCCCACTTAAAAAAGACGGATGCAAGGAAAAATATTTCAGGTAATGAAAGTAAATCATGAAATTCTACACATGTAGGGATACTATATTTAAACGGTATCAATTAAAAATTAGAGCCTATGTAATTATCTATAGTGGACTTATAGGTATATAAACATTGTTAATGAATTTATGCAAAAATTTAGTATTGTACATTTACAAAGCCCACCGGTAAACTGCAAACCGTCGGGCCCGCCAAGTATGTATGGGAGATTGGAGGACCACCCCTGTTAGAGTAGCTCTATAGACTTCCATTGTCCTCCCGAGATGCGTAATATTATAGAAATTTCAAAATTGAGAAAGAATAATGAAAAATGGTGATGTGGTGGTAGCTATGTAATTTTTTTATATATGCTTTGACTTTTCGTAAATATCTGAAAAAATTCTTATGAATTTTAGATATAAAAAGAAGACATAATAGTTATATAATTAAAATAATTTTCGCCCATACGGGCGTAAAGTGCGTAGGTTCTATAAAGTTTTGCAGGACTATGTGAGCTATTGCGCCTGTTAGGCGTTAAGTAATACTTTATGCCCGCTGTCTGATTATTTTTGAAGTTACAACGTGGGCGTAAAATTTAATTTTACACGAAAGGTACTAAAAGTTCTATTATGTCAGTCAAGTTAGTTTACGGGTACTTGTCTACAATAAATTGATTTCAGTACTTTCTTGTGCTTAATTTGTATACAAGAATGAACAAATTTGAATACATTTCTGAGAACAGTCATACAGTTGTTTCGGAGAGTTGTTTGCATTACTTGACTATCGGTAACTGATTTCACAACGTTCGTTTGTTTGATTTACAATAAACAATTTGAATGTACTTACATAATATTATATAATTGAAATAATTTTTGCCCACAGGGGCGTAAAGTGCGTAGGGTCTATAAAGTTTTGTTGGAGTACGGAAGCTATTACGCCCTTTGGCGTTAAGTAGTACTTTATGCCCGCTGGCTGAATATTTTTGAGTAGGTACGAAAAGTTGTATTATGTCAGTCAAGGTTAATTTATGGGTACTTGACTACAATAAATTGATTTCAGTACTTTTTTGTGTTTAATTTGTATATTTGTATAGAAAGGTGAACAAATTTTAATACATTTATGAGAACAGTCATACAGTAGTTCCGAGATTGGTTTGCATTGCTTGACTATCGATAATTGATTTCACAACTCTCGTTTGTTTGATTTGCAGTGAACAATTTGAATGTACTTACTTACATATAATTTGTTCAGCATACAATGACTCAAAGAAGTAAAATACTTTTTCACTGGTATTTATTTAATTTCTTTTACAAAATCATAAATATTATTATTTTATTGATATTATACAGAAAAAACGTCTATACTTGCCTTATTTTATACTTTCGCAGAAAGTTTTATATTAACAATATTATTAATTGTACAGTCATGAAAAAAATTATTACCATTTGTAGAGAGTTTTTAGAATTCTTGAATAGATGAGATTCGAAGAAATAAAAGGACTAGACAAATTGTGTTGTTTTTAGATATTATACAGAAAAAACTTCTATACTTGCCTTATTTTATACTTTCCTAGAAAGTTTTATATTAACAATATTATTATTTATACAGTCATGAAAAAAGTTATTAACATTTTTAAAGAGTGCTTATTGAATAGATGAGGCTAGAAGAATTAAAAGGACTAGATCAATTGTGCTGTTAGAACGTACTTAAAAAATTAGCTTTTAAAAAACATGTTGATTGTTCTAAACAAATATTTAAGCTCTCATTAAAGTTTTTGGTACTCAATTCGACAGATGTTGAGAGAGAGGGAGGGATAGAGAGAGAGAGCGGTCGGAAAGAGAGGGAGGGACAGAATGGGTGGGAGAGAGACGCTAATACTTGCCTTAGTTTAAACTTTTGTAAAATGTTTTTTTATATAGATTTCACAACTTTTTAAGAGAAAATAATAATTACATAGTGCGATAACGTTATGAGAGTTTATTATAGTATATTTTTAATTTAATATCATTATGTAATAGTAAATGCATAATTTCCATTTAAATTTTACTGCAGAGATGTATTTATGTGTATTCTAATATTTCTAATGATAATAACGATGAAAATAAGTATTACAATTAATGCAATAATAAAATTATAAGGTTTTTCTGAGCATTGCGGTTGTGCCTATTATGTAAAAACGAAGTTTTTACATAGAGAGGGGGCGGGCGACGAGCGAAGCGAGGAGCAGGTGTGTGTGGGGGCGGGGGGGTTGGCGTGCCGAAGGCACGCAGGGGGCACAGCCTCCCTAGTTAGTATTAATTTCATCTTCACAACCTTCTCTAAAGAACACGTTTTGTTCATTTTCGATATGAACAGCTAATCTATAAATTGTATGCGATAATTCACTCATTTATATTCATACAAGCGATGCAATAGCTTCTGGAAGACATACATATCTATTTGTTAATATATTGTTTTATTTCATCATATTCAAGTTCTACATTATCTACATCATTTTTATCTACATTGTCACCATCTGCAATTTTACTATGAATTTTCATTTCAATCAAAGCACAATCATGACCTTTAGAGCAATATTTAAATAAGTCCTTGATGCTCAATATAGTTAAACAGACTTCAACATTAACATGACAATTAAACAACAGCAGCAAATAGGGGTTATAAGAAACTACAAATCTATTGTCTGCCCATTAATTGCCAGGATAATGTATTACGTTCCCATCGTTTCTTCGTCGGTATAATGGATATCCTGTGGTATTGTACATTGTAGTCATTAGACGGCTTTGAAAACTTTTTTGTACATTTTTCTTTTTTTTTTCATCCACGCAAGGAGAATTGATGTTTTGTTTACCACATAGGCCATGTATCATAAATTTTTTTACTATTTCATATAAACGTGGATTATTCTCATTATCTGGAATTTCCGAACATATATATTTATCTACTTCATCAGCGTTATGTAGTTTATTTTCTGCATCTAAAAAAATTAGCATGTGTATTTTGAAATTTAATTACGTAAGTGAAGGCTATACATTTTCCAAAAGTGCATTTATTTACAATTTCATTTTTCAATTCTTTAACTTTTTTATTAAATACTTTAACTACAATATCTGATCGGTCAATAGCCTTTTCAATAATAACGAAGCTACTAAGACAAAATACAAAAACTATGTTAAAATACTAAATAAGTTTATAAATAATGCCAAATAATGCCAAATTAATGTAATCGCAAACAAATCCGACAAAACTGCAATAATTTGAGAAATTTATGGAAAATAATAAATGCTAAGTTAGGCAAAGAGTATACAAAAAGGTGATAAAATAAACCAAATACCATTGATAAAATTAAGGATTCGATTGTATATTATTTTTTCAAATGTGTATAGGTATTATTTCTGCTTTAAGCGCCTCTGGCCAGACCACTTTTACATATGCACTAGTGGTGTTGCGATATAGTATGATACCGTTTTAAGCATTTTAGCATTTATATTATCAACTACACCATTTTTCAGCTTCATATTGTTAATGATTTTAGTAATTTCGTGATGGTTTGTTGGTGTTAAGAAAAGAGTTCTGGAATTTATTTTTAATTATCCATGACGGTATTGAGAGGTTGTTGTATTTTTCCACTTAATTCTTTACCAATATTACAAAAGTAGTCGTTCATTGTATTCTCTATTTCATTAGGGTTAGTGACTTTTTGCATATAACCTCTCAATACCGTCATGGATAATTCAAAAATAAATTCTAGAACTCTTTTCTTAACATCAACAGACCATCACGAAATTACTAAAATCATTAACAATATGATGCCGAAAAATGGTGTAGTTGATAATATAAATGCTAAAATACTTAAAACGGTATCATACTACATCGCAACATCACTAGTGCATATAATTAGCCTTTACATTGAAAAAGCGGTCTGGCCAGAGGCGCTTAAAAAAGCAGAAATAATATCTATACACATTTGAAAAAATAATATAAAATCGAATCCTTAATTTTATCAATGAATGCAAAATTATCTCTGATAACCAATTTGGATTTGTCAAAAATAAAAGTACAAAAGATGCTTTGAATTTGGATGGTAAAGGCGCTTATGGTAGGGTGTTGATCATATGTTTGTCTTGAATATAATGGCCAATTATCTTCCAAGCAAGGTTTTGTTTAAATAAATGAACACCATTTATTCTTAGACGTTTCGGACACTTATCGGGTCCCTCTTCAGTTACTATATATTTAACAAAAATTCATAATAAATATATATACAGTATGTTGAACATTACATATTTTACAAAAAAACTTAGTTTTTATAATCTATACCAATTAAAATTGCGAGATCAAGATAGTTTATATTACATATTTACAATAATCACTTAATTATTTATAAATCAAAATTCGCACACTCTAAACAAATTATGTAAAAACAAGGTACACTTACATTACGTCAGGATGTAATGATAACGGGAGACTGTCCGTTTCATCAATGCTTTTTATTTGCGACAACCGGTCTATATATACTAATAAACTGTGATTGTGTGTGTATATTGTGTGTATATAAGAGTATATAAAACGATGTGAGACAGGTGGGGATAGCGCTGAACGATTCGGAGCCGAGGCGAGGTATCAGGAGAGTACGTCATAGTGGAAGTCATCCTAATGACACAGTTCTCAAAACAGATATTATATGCTCACCAAACGTGTTCTCCTAATATACCCGCTCAACTTTACAAAGTTTATATACATAGTAAGAGTTTTATTAAGCTAAATTTCACAGTTATTAATTAATATATTATATTCTTTCGCTAGTTTATTGATTTCAAATTGTTTATTTATATAATTTTTTTGTTGATGAATGAAAAATGCTTCTGAAAAAAGTCTTTTTCTGTTATTTATTTCTGTATCTAAGATTTTAATATTGTCAAAATCTATTGTATGATTGTTATTTTCAGTGTGCGCAAATAAGGAAGATTTATCATCTTTGTCAAGATATTTTTTTCTATGTTCTTTTATTCGTACATTTAATCTTCTACCTGTCTGTCCCACATACGTTGCTTCGCAATTTTTACAATTGATTTTATACACCACATTGTTTTTATTACATTTTTCTTCCTTATCTTTTTCTAATACTATTACATTATTTAGTTTATTTATGGTACTAAACACAACATTAATGTTAAGTTTTTTAAAAAAATGTTTTGTAAAACATTCTAACTCATTAACAAACGGTAAACATATAATACCATCGTAAGTTTTTTGTTGTTTGGGGCTATTATCTGAAAGTTGTAGCATTTTTAAGTGTTTCTTTATGTGGAAATCAACTAAATTATGTGGATAATTATTGTTTTTTAAAACATATTTGATAAAATCTGTATTTTCTTTGTGAAATCTATTGTGCGATAATTTTATTGCTCTATCAAGGAGACAGTATATGATAGCTATTTTGTTGCTTGTCGGATGATGCGAGTTGAAATTGAGATATCTTCCTGAGAAGGTAGGTTTTCGATACCAATTAGTTATTATATTACTTTCATTGTTTATTATAATTTTGATATCCAGAAAACTAATGCTATTATTTTCGGAATGTTCAACAGTGAATTGTAAGTTAGTATCATAACAGTTGAAAATTTGTAATGTATCGCGTATATTATTTTTCGGTATACAAAGAACAATATCATCCACGTAACGGTAATAAAATAGCGGGTTTTCTTGAAGTTTATTGATTCATGAGTTTTCTAAATCTTCCATCACTATATTAGATAACATAGGGCTTAACGGATTTCCCATAGCGGATCCAAATGTCTGTCTATAAAAATTGCCATTAAATTGAGAATAATTATTGTTTAGTATGAATTTAATTACTTTAAGAAATTCGGTACAAGTCATATTTATTTTATTATGTATTTGTTGCTACCTTCTTTCTATCGCTTCATATACTAGGTATTCACGAACATTTGTAAAATGACTTACTACATCGAAACTCACTCTTTCATAATGACATGGCATTTTGATATTTTCAAGTATTTCTTTTAGTTTTAAACTATTATCTATATGTGATAATGGGGTTTTTAAATTATTTTGTAGGAATTGAGCAAAAAACTTTGAAACGTAGTACGTAGGAGAGTTCACTGTGGATATTATGGGTCTAACTGGAAAACCTGCTTTATGTATTTTCATAAGACCATACGCTTTTGATATACTAAATTTTTGAAGGACCGGGAGTAGTTGTTTCTTAGTACCACTAAAATCCATTTTATTGAGCCATTTCACTATAACATTTGTTTTTCTTTCTAGGCTTGATAAAGTGTTTGATTTTATTTTTTCATAATATTTTTGATCGTTAAATAGCGTATCGGTTTTTTCTACGTAACATGATTTTTTAATTACCACTGTAGCGTTCCCTTTATCAGCTCTAGTTATTAGAATGTCTGAGTTCTGTTTTAAAAATTTTCTTGTTTTTTTAAGATCTATTTTTAATTTTTTGTTTTCGTATGAATTATTTGCTAGTTCTCTATTTGTTTGGGAAATATCAAGTTTTGAATTTCCCGCGGTTGCGCGACTGAGGGATAACTCAGCAGGCGGCCGCGCGATGGCAGCACTCATCAGCTGCTCTCTGCGAAACAGCTGAATCGCTACGCTGATTAGCCGAGTGCGGCAAAAATCATACTGTCTCTCTCATGCTTACAAATGTAAATGAGAGAGACGCTGATTTGACTCACTCCTCGGGAACAACGAGACGAGGAAGAAGACGGAAGTGCTCACTCATTCAGTTGGTAGTAAAAATCTGGACGGCTCGCCACGAGGCCACACGGCCGACTCTCACTCATTCGGTCTACTCAACTCATCTGTTGGTCTGGTCGGCGTGCTCGCCAAGAGGCCGCATGGCCGGCACACACGGCGTTCTCACTACAGTCAGGCTCTCTCTCTGAAACGGTCGGCCTCGTGGAGAGTTTCAGTGTACAAGTTCGGCAACTCTCACACCGGATGGGCTCAAGTGTGGCATTCTTACTCTTCTCAAACTCCACTCATGTAACGGTAGGCCACGTGGAGATTCAGTGCGGACATCCTCGGCAATTCTCATCGGATGGACTCAAGTGTGATCTTGCTCACTCTCTCCACATGGATATCATACGGCATCGGTTCACGCGGCTACGATCATACAGCAGCAGTTCTCACACGGTATAGTCCATTGCGTGCTTGCCACGAAGTGCTTGGACTGCTCGTGCGGCATCTTCTAGTGCGGCAGTGATTCTCACACGGCGGTGAAACTCAAACGGCATCTGCTGCACTTTGGAGGCTGCTCTCAAGGAGGAGGCTTCACTGGTGTTCTCACACGGAAACTTCTCACACGGCGGTGATACTCAAGCGGCATTTTTCTCACCGGCGTTCGATGCTTTGAGCACACCACGAGGCAGCTTCTCACCCGGACATTCTCATATGGCAACTCCTTACGGCAGGGTTGTGTAACAATGCGCAACCCAGGACGGCTTGCTGCATCTAGCTAGCAACGAGGCGATACATCTCAGCAACTGCTACGCCAAACGCAACAGGATTGCTGATATGACCTCTCTCATCGGCTGCTCCGCATCCTCACACTCATCTCACCGGCTGTCTCATTTTAATCATCATGCTCAACATAAGGCTCTTCTCAACTGCTCATCGTCGTTGCTGAATCACCATCACTCGACCACCTCATCAGCCTGGCGATTAATACAACGCTACGTGCGAGAAGGTAAATATTCAATTACATGCGGCCATTTTATACAAAGGTGCGCTGCTATACGGAACGCATAGCCACGCGGTTTAACCTTTAGAGGACGGGATGGCCCCTATACGGGCCATGCCCATGATCGACCCTTTACATGTGTTAGTTTTGAGATGTGAGACATCACAAAAACTCGATTTCTATAGAAAAGTGAGAGAAAACAGTAAACCCAAATCCCCGTCCTCTAAAGGTTAATTAGGAAATACTCGGGCACGATTAGGTCAGTAATACCTAATCGTGTCTTCTCATTGAAAACTCAACCACAATCAATTCAATAATAATTGATTGTGTTGCTTATTGTATGGTTAGCCCTCTCATCAGTGATTCGCAACGTCACACAGAAAACTCATACACTCAAACAGTAAACTCACCAATACTCACAGAATTATGTAACACACTTTATTGTAACTTTTTCACACAGTAATATTAATTTTGCACCAACCTTTATATCAAATTTTAAATGACTTAATGTAACTATGTAATAGAAAATAATTTATAGACAGTTTTATAATATATTGAAATTTAATTCACCGAAGTATTTGGCTCTCAATTTATTTTGTAACACCCACAGCATGTCCTCATTATAATTTATGGAATTCTCAAACACTATTGTATGAATTTTTTATGGTGTTGATGAAAGAGCTTTTTATTTTAGGAATATCAGCTTTATTATTGTGTTTTTTAATAAAAGATTGAAAATTCTTAATATATTGCAGTAGTAATTTGTTGTTGAATGTTTCATTAAAATTGAATTTCTCTCCAAGTTTCTGAATACCTAGTATATGAAGCTATAGAAAGAAGGTGGCATCAAATACATAATAAAATAAATATGACTTGTACCGAATTTCTTAAAGTAATTAAATTCATACTAAACAATAATTATTTTCAATTTAATGGCAATTTTTATAGACAGACATTTGGATCCGCTATAGGAAATCCGTTAAACCCTATATTATCTAATATAGTGATGGAAGATTTAGAAAACTCATGTATCAATAAACTTCAAGAAAAATCGCTATTTTATTACCGTTACGTGGATGATATTGTTCTTTGTATACCGAAAAATAATATACGCGATACATTACAAATTTTCAACTCTTATGATACCAACTTACAATTCACTGTTGAACATTCCGAAAATAATAGCATTAGTTTTCTGGACATCAAAATTATAATAAACGATGAAAGTAATATAATAACTAATGGATATCGAAAACCTACCTTTTCAGGAAGATATCTCAATTTCAACTTGCATCACCCGACAAGCAACAAAATAGCTATACTGTCTCCTTGATAGAGCAATAAAATTATCGCACAATAGATTTCACAAAGAAAATACAGATTTTATCAAATATGTTTTAAAAAACAATAATTATCCACATAATTTAGTTGATTTCCACATAAAGAAACACTTAAAAATGCTACAATTTTCAGATAACAGCCCCAAACAACAAAAATCTTACGATGGTATTATATGTTTACCGTTTGCTAATGAGTTAGAATATTTTACAAAAATTTTTAAAAAACTTAACATTAATGTTATGTTTAGTACCATAAATAAAGTAAATAATGTAATAGTATTAGAAAAAGATGAGGAAGAAAAATGTAATAAAAACAATGTGGTGTATAAAATCAATTGTAAAAATTGCGAAGCAACGTACGTATGTGGGACAGACAGGTAGAAGAGTAAATGTACGAATAAAAGAACATAGAAAAAAATATCTTGACAAAGATGATAAATCTTCCTTATTTGCGCACACTGAAAATAACAATCATACAATAGATTTTGACAATATTAAAATCTTAGATACAGAAATAAATAACGGAATAAGACTTTTTTCAGAAGCATTTTTCATTCATCAACAAAAAAATTATATAAATAAACAATTTGAAATCAATAAACTAGCGAAAGAATATAATATATTAATTAATAACTGTGAAATTTTTGCTTAATAAAACTCTTACTATGTATATAAACTTTGTAAAGTTGAGCGGGTATATTAGGAGAACACGTTTGGTGAGCATATAATATCCACCACACTATTGTGTATGTTTTGAGAACTGTGTCATTAGGATGACTTCCACTATGACGTACTCTCCTGATACCTCGCTTCGGCTGCGAATCGTTCAGCGCTATCCCCACCTGTCTCACATCGTTTTATATACTCTTATATACACACAATATACACACACAATCACAGTTTATTAATATATACAGTCCGGTTGTCGAAAATAAAAAGCATTGACGAAACGGACAGTCTCCCGTTATCATTACATCCTGACATAATGTAAGTGTACCTTGTTTTTACATAATTTGTTTAGAGTGTGCGAATTGTGATTTATAAATAATTAAGTGATTATTGTAAATATGTAATATAAACTATCTTGGTCTCGCAATTTTATTTGGTATAGATTATAAAAACTAAGTTTTTTTTGTAAAATATGTAATGTTCAACCTACTGTATATATATTTATTATGAATTTTTGTTAAATATATAGTAACTGAAGAGGGACACGAAAAAGTGTCCGAAACGTCTATGAATAAATGGTGTTCATTTATTTAAACAAAACCTTGTTTGGTAAACAATTGGCCATTAAATACAAGACAAACAAACAAACAGATGCTTTGAATTACTTAACTAATATGATATACAATATACAATCGCCTTCTTAGATCTTGTGAAAGCTTTTGATACTGTTAATCATAATATACTCCACAATAAACTTTTATAATTATAGGATAAGAGGCAATGCTCATAAACTTATGACAAGCTACTTAAATAATGGACAGCATAGAGTTAAAATTAAGGTATTATTGCTTAATGTTTTTCCATTGTAAGATACATGGCCTAAAGAATATTAGAATATTGTAGGCCTTATAAAATTGAAAAAGACTATATCGTTATTGAGTTCGAAAGGAACATAAAGTCGAAAAATCACGATTTTTCAAACTTAAAATTTTATTTTATTTTTAAAAATTGTTAATAAAAATTTATAGTTATGTTTTTCGTAAAAGTATTCAAGATATTCGTGTTCAGGGTTAAAATACGTTAGAAAACCCTGGTTTCATCCATGGACCGTAATTGGCCACGACCACGCCTGTAGCAAACCCGGACTAAGCCCGGTGCCAGTTCGTGCGATGCTTCATTTTTTACTTGTGTCCAATGAAAAAATGTCGCTTTTGCTAAATATTCGAGTGCTTTACATTAGAAAGACTACAATAACATACACATACTTTTAACAGATAAAATAATGCACATACAAACCCAATTCTGATTATAAAAGCCAAAAAAAACGTGATTTTAATTTTTTATCAAATTTTCATTTTTTATGCTTCAACGCTATTAAAATATGAAAGCTTTTTTCCTAAACTTCATTATTTTATTGTAAAACTGTCTTTTTTTAGTAATAATTTGAGGACAGGGGCCTAAGAAAGCGTCGAAATGAAAGGAATTTCGACTATATCAATAATACAATATATTCTTTAAAAAAGCAAAAAATCGGATTAAAATTTTTACATCAATTGGTCGGCAAAAAAGTTTGGCGAACGATAAACTGTGTTCACGAGAATTTTCACGTTAGGAGACACCTAAGAAACCAGAAAAACCTTGTCTGGTAGGTGTGCCCTAAAAAATTTTGTTCCTGTTTTTGTACCTCAGTTGTTTGCTGTAGTCCGCGGATTCGCACATATGAGGCGTTTCACGTCAACTGTCCCAGCGCGGCGCGCGAGCGCCAAATGGTGCTATATCTAGCTCATGTTTACGATACTAAAACGTACTTAAAAAAATTTTATGATAAGCACTTCCGACGTATTTTTTCTTCAGCTTTCCAATGGTGTAGGCAGTTTTCCCAAAATTTTCCATTTTCGCCTTCAAAAAGTACAAAACATGTTATATCTTAGAAAGTGTATTTTTAATATTTTTGTTACCCTCTAGATCGAAAGCTGAGCATTTTTTACGTAGGAAAGGATAGTTTCCAAAGAGTGCCCGAAAGGTTTTCTGCGAGAAATAGAATGCGAAAGAGTAGACGCATCGCCTTTCCGGCGCGCGGGACTACGCGGTACAGCGCGCGGGCTGCGCTTGCCTCGTTGCCTAATAATAATCTTTTATAATCTTTAATTCTTTACCTGTTTTTCTTTTATTCTTGAATAACGTATGGAATAATATTTTATTAATTATTTCATAAAAAAATAAAATTTTTAAATTAACGTTTGTTTTTCAGTGTAGATAATTTTTTTGTTTTTGGTTTCACAGCTTTCTTAGCGAAGATTTTATACTCAGAACTAAGAGAGGTTTTTTTGAGCTTCAATGTACTTTCATCTATTGGAATAATAGCATGATACTTGGTTTTATTTTCAAAACCGTTCTTTACTGCTATAAAAAAATTTCGTTTCTTTGCAGTAATCTTTAGCCCAGTTATACAGCTCTTCTGGCGTTAAAATATGATTACTAGAAGAAACTTGTAAACTCGCTCGTTTTGCACCTCTTTTTAGGTTCGCGCCTGTACTATCGCACGCACCTTTGCCATGTGCTGTGGCATGAAAATTCCACTCAGCTGTAACTCCAAAATCTTTCTCGTGAAAAAGAAGATTTTGAAAATAGAATTTATTTTTAAAATGCTGACCTGCTCCATCAGTCAAATAATAAACTTTCTTGACTGCAAAATTAGTTTTAAGATAAGATATTACTATTTTTAGATATTCATAAACGGCTATGGTATCATGATTTAAGTTGTCGGAAATCACAGCAATGCTTACATGTTTGAGTTCATCGTTTTGTTTATAGTACACTACAACTGTAAAAACTGTTGCTTGGTTGTTATTCCAGTGGAAGGATTGTGTAGAATTTTGTATAACGAAAGCATAATTTTCTGCAAAATCGCAACACACGAGAAATTCTCCTTCTTGAAGATTGCTTTTTACGTTATTTACAAAAAGTGATTGTTTCTTAGCAAAAAAATCGTGAGTTTTTAATTTCATTAATTTCTCTCCCAGTATGTCCATAAATTCGTGCAAATTTACAGCTTTGGAAGCTATTGTACACCTATCTGTTTGAAACCACGATTGATACTCGATTTGAAAAATATCATTTTCATCAAAACACTTAAGTAAATGTTTTCGTAATATAGACGTATTGGGGCAATCCAAACAGTCACCCAAATAACATCTATCGTGTGAATCATTACACACAATTGCTTGGATGCAATCGTGATAGGGGCAATTGGGTGTCTTTAGTTAAATTTTCTATCTCCATAGCACTTGGCATGAGCTTCACATTTTCGTGATGCCCACACACGCATACATTATGTGTACCGCTACTCCCAGCTAAAACACAATATGGTGGCCTCATTTTCTTTTTTATATAAATTATACAATTCATTTAAATTACCAAGCAGTAATCTTTTTTGAATATGTTCTCTTTTGCCATTACTCTGTTTAATAGATAGATAATCTTTTGAACCCGGCATGATTCGACTTACATCATCTCTCTCATAAAAAGATTTGACAGAATTTACAGTATCAGCTGGAAGTAGTTTGCCACGTTTCTTAGCAGGTATTGAAAATATTCCGCTATTTGCTACCAAATCTTTCGCTTCACGAGCCTCCCCTTCACTGCAATTGCATTCTCGCATCAAGTTCTTACGAGACCAAAACTCCGGTGCAAGAGTTAATAGCTGAATTCTTTCTTGCTTATTTGTTAACTCTGAAAATGTTTTCTTAATTTGTTGGAGAACTGCAACACCAGCTTTATGATATTCATCATCGCACACTATTTTAGCTTTTTTAGCATCAGTTTGAGGTAAATTTGATTTCTGATTATGAATTTGGCGTCGACAGGTTAAACATATTTTAGAATTTTCAGGTACTAAAGGAAATGCACTTCTTAAAAGTGTTGGAAAATCAGTCAAATTCTTAGATACAGGGTGATCATTTTTATTTAAAGGATTTATACATTTCAATTTCCAATGTGAATCCATTTTAATCGTTTATAACAGAAATGGGAAGCTTTTTCTTTGTAATCAACGACAAATTCGAAAAAATTCGAGGAGGAAAAAGATAAAAAGTTATGGTAATTATATACTTTTGACGTAACAATTTGCATACAGAGTAAAAAGTGTGGACGCCACCTACCGAATGAAAAATAAATGATTCCGTGTCGCACGGCAAACCGCGCTGTACCGCGCGTAGCGTAGAATATGCTTTCGCCCTGTCGTGCATACAATCTTTCGCGTTTTATTTGCATAGCATAAAACATCTTGGACACTTTTTGGGAAATATCCTTTCCTACCTAAAAAAAGGATAGCTTTCAATATTATGGATAAAACAAAATACTAAAAATATACTTTACGAGATATAGCACGTAAAAAAAAAATAAAAAAATTATCTACACTGAAAAACAAACGTTAGTACAAGAGTTTGCACATATTGCTGTTAATTTTGAAATTTTATTTTTTTATGAAATAATTAATAAAATATTACTCCATGCGTTATTCAAGAATAAAAAAGAACAGGTAAAGAATTAAAGATTATAAAAGATTATTATTAGGCAACGAGGCGAGCGCAGCCCGCGCGCTGTACCGCGTAGTCCCGCGCGCTAGAGGGTAAAAAAAAATATTAAAAATACATTTTTTAAGATATAACACGTTTTGTACTTTTTGAAGGCGAAAATGGAAAATTTCGGTAAAACTGTCTAGACCATTGGAAAGCAGAGGAAAAAATACGTCGGAAATGCTTATCATAAAATTTTTTTAAGTACGTTTTAGTATCGTAAACATGAGCTAGATATAGCACAATTTGGCGCTCGCGCGCCGCCCTGGGACATTTGACGTGAAACGCCTCATATACAATAATCTACCAAATGGTCTAAAAATATTGAATGATACATATTATAGAAAAAATAAGTTAAAAGAGTGGATTACCAAAAACATTTAAGCTAAATCTAATATATATATATATATATATATATATATGGGATATTTCAGGTGAAGTCAGCAGCTCAAAATTTTAAAATCGCTCAAAACTCGTTTTCTTTTAGTTTTTTATGAAAAAAAAATGTTCCTCAAATTTTAGGTAGATATTTGCAAAAATAAAAAAGCTATGCAAGATTGAAAATTTAATTTTTTTGCAATTTTTGGTTAAAATCCAAGATTATTCATTTTTTAACTCAAAATCTTGAAACTTTTTGTATAGAACATTGAGTGGCAAAAAGTTTGCATTTTTTCTGTAGAATGTGCCAGTATTTATTTTATGATCCTTTTTGAAAGTCTCTGATTGGCTGCTTCTTAGTATACCTTCATCGAAGGATATTGAGCCTGCGGCCAAATATTTTTTATTCGACAAAATTTTTTTATATTCTTCTTCGAAAACCCTTCAAAATGCTTTTTTGATCAATACTGGCCGAGCAAAGGGAAAAAAGCTACAATTTTTTGAAATATCAAGAAAAATCCATAATTTCAATTTTTGATAACATGATTAATGAAACTGAATATTATTCATACATCTTATGGCATGGACCGTACCACTGAATTTTGTTAGAGCATCAAATAGAACATTATATATATCTATTTTCAATAATATTAGGCTTACACAATGAGCGATACCTAATTATGAATTAATAATAAATTAAGCTATAGTTAATTACTATAAAGCTGTCAAAATGAAATCAGGCTACAGACTCATAATTTCATTCATAATTAGGTATCGCTTATTGTGTAAACCTAATATTATTGAGAATAGATATTTATAAAGTTCTATTTGATGCTCTAACAAAATTCAGTGGTACGATCCATGCCATAAGATGTAGGAATAATATTCAGTTTCATTAATCATGTTATAAAAAATTGAAATTACGAATTTTGCTTGATATTTAAAAAAATTGTAAATTTTTTAAAAATAAAATTACAAATTATAAATAAAATTATAAATAAAATTTATAATAGAGCAGTATTTGTGTCTTGTTATTGGATTATACACTGCATAACTATCTGTTGCTTGATTTTATTTTGACAGCTTTATAGTAATAAACTCTATAGTTTAATTTATTCTTAATTCATAATTAGGTATCGCTTATTGTGTAAGCCTAATATTATTGAAAATAGAGATATATAATGTTCTATTTGATGGTCTAACCAAATTCAGTGGTACAAATCCATGCCATAAGATGTATGAATAATATTCAGTTTCATTAATCATGTTATCAAAAATTGAAATTATGGATTTTTCTTGATATTTCAAAAAATTGTAACTTTTTTCTCTTTGCTCGGCCAGTATTGATCAAAAAAGCATTTTGAAGGGTTTTCGAAGAAGAATATAAAAAAATTTTGTCGAATAAAAAATATTTGGCCACAGCCTCAATATCCTTCGATGAAGGTATACTAAGAAGCAGCCAATCAGAGACTTTCAAAAAGGGTCATAAAATAAATACTGGCATATTCTACAGAAAAAATGCAAACTTTTTGCCAGTTAATGTTCTATACAAAAAGTTTCAAGATTTTGAGTTAAAAAATGAATAAAAATGGATTTTAACCAAAAATTGCAAAAAAAATGAATTTTCAATCTTGCATAGCTTTTTTATTTTTGCAAATATCGACCTAAAATTTGAGGAACATTTTTTTTCATAAAAAACTAAAAGAAACGGAGTTTTGAGCGATTTTAAAATTTTGAGTTGCTGACTTCACCTGAAATATCCCATATATATATATATATATATATATATATATATATATACTTGTCGGCAGACCGAGAATGGCCCGCGCCAAGCGTAGTCATACTGTATCTTAAAATTAAGTCTCTTAATAAACTCTTTTATTCTATCCAAGTTATGTGTCCTTCATTCAACAAATATATATATATATATATTTGTTGAGTAAAGGACACATAACTTGGATAGAATAAAAGAGTTTATTAAGAGACTTAATTTTAAGATACAGCATGACTACGCTTGGCGCGGGCCATTCTCGGTCTGCCGACAAGTTTTCAGGGGCGTCGCGCTCGCCCGTCGGCTCACACGTTATGGGGTGGGGAGACACAAATGTGTACATACGTGTGTCTCGCGCTGTACAATATAATATGTATATTCTCAACACGCCTCCTTACATTTATATTGTACTATTTCATCATTTTCATTTTATATTTAACAATTCTCTGAATTTAACAAACTTATCGTTACATAATGCTTTCGTGAATACATCGGCTATATTATTTTCTGAGTCGATTTTTACAATTTCAATCTCTTTATTTTTAACGCTCTCGTGTAAATAATGGTAATGAATCTCAATATGTTTCGAATTTTTCGTAAAATTACCGAATTTCGCTATACTTATCGTGCTTGCATTATCTTCATATATTTTCACTTATTCATTTAACTTTATGTTAAACGCTTTTAATAATTCTTTGATAACTTCAGTTCACTCACTACTTCGGATAGTGCAATATAGTCTGCATACGTTGACGCTTTCGTTACACATTTTTGTTTCCGCGATTTCCAGTCAATCATATTCCCACACATAATAATTGCATAGCCTGAAGTTGATTTTCTATCAGTACAATTACCTGCCCAATCAGCATCTACATAACATTCCATTAGGTTTATGTTTTCATTTCTTTTATAACACAATTTTAATTCTTTAGTTTGATATAGATATTTTAATACACGTAGAGCATATTTATAATGCGTCTCATTGTAACAATTTTGGTACCTGCTTAAGTAATTCACGCTAAAACTTATGTCTGGACGCGTACCAGAACTTATGTATAATATTGCGCCAATTAAATTTCTGTATTTTATATCAGATTTACATTCTTCAGCCTTTTCAAACTTTAAGTTCGTCTCCATAGGAGTATTATACAATTTACTATTTGTTATATTATATTTCTCCGACAGTTCTTCTATATACTTTGTCTCGTATAATTTCATTTCATTTTTATTATAATCATAATGTACTTGAATTCCAAGATATTCTTTTATTTCGCCTAAATCTTTCATTTTAAATCTATGTAACGCGTGTCTAGCCGCGATTCTAATCTACCGCGCGAAGGTAGTGAGCGCGCGCGCGCAACTCCTGCGCAGCCGAATCGAGGTGCGCCGCGCGTAGCGAATCGGTCTCGCGACGCGTAAAATGCCCGTCATCCGTCGCGAAGCTGCCGTCGCGCAAGAAGCATCTCCTCCGTGTCTTCGTGAGTGACTTCGTCCGCGCCCTCCTATCGTTTGTTGTAAACGCCGCGTGTATAGTGTTGGTGCCGAGCGGAGTGCATACGCGTATAAGAGGAACAGAGAGAGAGAGAGAGCGAACACGAGACAGCGAGAGAGGAGCCGGCAGCCAGCCGCCTGCCGACCCCGTACAGCGAGTAGGAGAGAGAGAGAGAGACACAGCGCACAAATACTGTGCTAGCGAGCGTGAGCGAGAGAGAGTCATGTGCATCGACTGCTCCTTAAAGTAAGTCTTATACTCTCATCTCTCGCGTAATTAATGTAAAGGCTCGCACGGAAATCGCCCCGTGCAAGCTTTCTGTACCGTGTACGTGCGGGTGTATGTCAGCCCGCCGTACTTTAACACCGCGCGCGATACTAGCAGCTTCGCCGCGCTCTGTAACGTTCGCGCGTTTGAATATTAACGGTCGCGCGCGAACTAACAATTTGTATAATAAGCACGTGCGTTGTGTATGTGAATGTTTATTTGGTTTTAATATATTGTGATATCTAGTTACTCGTCGCGTTGTTCATTACAACCTGTCCTTCTCCTGGATACCGCCGCCTCCGCGGGAAAACGACTCCGCCGGTCGTTTTCATATCTGAGCACAGCGGCCGCGTGCTTTACTCTTCAAGCGCGCGCTTTTCACTCAGCGATCCAAATAGTTGGAAAGCGAAGTTCGCGTGAGAGCTTCGCGTTGTTTTCGGGATTCCAGGAGCAGATCCCCGGGCAAGTCATTTTAGTCTGACACCCGCGGCACCGTGTTCTAGGGCATCGCTGGCCTGTCGCTTGTTGGGATTTTCCCCCACTAGCCATCCCGTTACAACTGGCGCCACAACGTTTTGGGGGTGGAGAAGGACCTGCGGCGCGTACGTGATTCGCGGCGAAGCTTGGCGCGAAGAAGCTCAGCAGCGTAGCTGAGCGTAAGCTGCACACAAAGGCTCTTCGTGCCGTAGCTCGTAGGCGCGTGTGTGCGTGTGCGTGACACAGCCGTGCTGTTGCGAGAGTGCGGTCGAGAGGTTAGGCGTGCGATAGCCAATAACCCTCGACCTAGTGTGCCGACGAGGAGAGATATTGATCGCGGAATTTTTGGCGCGTTGAGGAATTATTGTTAACAATTAAAGTTTTTTTAATAACAATTAATTTTTTAACGACAAAAATTTTTTTTTTAAGCGATAATTAATTTTTTTTAATTAATTTTTTTTCTTGTCTCGAAAATTTTTTTTTCTTCTCGTCCTCTCGTATTTCCGATACGAATTATTTTTTTTGGACGAAAAATAAAATTTTTTTTTTTTTTCTTTTATCGTGCAGTTAGAAGAAGATCGAGAGAAAGTCGGCAAGCACTCTCGGAACAAAAAGTTGACTGTGCGCCCGAGTAAAAACTCGAGCGCAAAAATCCCCTCGAACTTAAAAATTGTTTTTATTTTTTTTTTAGGTGAAAATTGTACTTATTTTTTTGTGTTTTTGGTGATATTGTCCGTTTTGACACATATATATATATATTTTTTTCACATATATTTATTTTAAAATTACAAGTGCGAGTAGTGGAGCGTAATTAATTACAAATCGTAATTACTTACAGAAATAGCTTTTATTTTTTTTTAGAGCCGCATACGGGAAATCCTCGTGCATTATCGAGGTTAAGAGCAACCGCCGTAGCTCTTAGAAAGTAACCCGGGTTCGCATTGAAAAAGCTAGCTCACGGGTTGAAAAGGCAAACTCTCTCTGCCATCAATCCGGATACTACTCGCGCTAGTAAAATAAGTTCGTGGGGAAGCGCACAGCCAATTGACACCATGGCCCGATCATCGCAGTTTGCGGAATCTGCGATACTCAATTGGGCGTATACACAGCCCGAAGAGGAAATTATCGAGGCCATGCAAGCCCTTGGTCTGCAGCAGTCAGATCTGCAATCAGTGAATATGCTGACAGCGATCAAGTGGCTTATGGGCGATTACAGTGCCGCCGATTTCGTGCCAGAGCCGGAGCTGTCGGAGAAGCAAGCGTTTACTAAACGCGAGCAGTCCCGAAGGGCGTTCATCGACTTAACGTTGATGAACAAGTCTGGGTCGACTATTGTGGATCCCAATACTGATCCAGACCAACCGCACCCGTTCATTACGCTCCTTGATGACCCGATAGTGATGCAAAAACTCTCGGAGTCTCGGAGGATGAACGCTCCACAACAAGCACATAATGCAGTGGTGCAGCCAGCGGATGAGGCAAACGCCCAGGAGGGTTCCAGGACAGAGATATTGAGCTCTGCAGCACCCACCGGGACATCTCCAGCCGAAGCCGAGGGACAGCTCCAACAGCAACAGCTTCAACAGCAACAACTGCAGTAGCAGCAAATGCAGCAACAGCAAATGCAGCAGCAGCAACTGCAACAGCAGCAAATGCAGCAGCAGCAAATGCAGCAGCAACAAATGCAGCAGCAGCAGCAGATGGAGCAGCAGCGACGGCAGCAACAGCAACAACAGCAGGAGCAGCAGCGGCAGCAACAGCAAAAGCATCAAGAGCAGCAGCGACAGCAGGCGTTGCTAGAAGAGCAGCGCAGGTAACGACAATTTCGACGGAGTCAAGAACAAGAGTCGTTGTCGGCACGAAATGGGCAGCACGCGTTCTGGCAGCAAACGCGAAGTCCACCGCAGCCACAGAGTTTTGAGTGGCCAAGTGCGGGGGAACAGCGTACCGCAGGGATTGCTGTGGGAGACAACGTAGTCTCAGAACAGCTGCTGTCGGTGATCCATAGACTCGTCAAAGAGGTGGAAGAGCTCAAGGAGAGTGTGCGAATACTCCAAGAAGCTCGACACCCCCCCTCAAGCACGCGCTTGGAGGGAGTCCAACTACCGAGTGCGGGCAGGGGACGAGGATCACCACATCTGAACTTTCAGGACACGTTCACATATGTGAATTTTGACAGCAGCAGCCCCAATACTGAATCGCCAAGAGACGCTAGGAGGAATAGCGGAAGAAATCCTACACAGCGTCAGGCGGGGGTGAGCGCTACACTGGACCAGTCTACGAGGCAGACGTACGTGCCTCAACAGACGAACCGTGATGTTGGCCAAATCGTAAGGAAATGGCACATCAAGTTCTCTCGGTCCTTGAAGGAGCAGAGCGTCGAGTTATTCCTCACGAGAGTAGAGGAATGTCGAGCTCTAGCAAATCTGACGTACGACGAAGTACTCTCGTCATTGTCAGAGCTCCTGAGTGGAGTAGCGGCCACCTGGTATAGGAGTAACCGTCATACGTGGCGATCTTGGCAAGACTTCCAAGAGGCCACAATACACATGTATGGCGGTGACAGGAGCCATCAACAGCGAATCCTAGCGGAGATAAACGCGAGGACTCAAGGCAGAAACGAACTCACGAGAGATTACGTAGTGAATCTGCAAGCCTTGATTCTCAAGTTAGTTCCGGTGCCTAGCATGCCCCAACAATTGGACATGTTGCACCGGAACATGCGGCCAGAACTGCAAAAAATGGTGATGCGTAATCAAATTACGGATTACCGAGGGCTTCCTGGTTGGCTATGTGTATCTACCCATGGTCGTGGCAGGCGTGTGCAAGGATGTGCGCGTCGCAATCATGCCAGACCTAGACACGGAATGCTACTTGGGGGTGAACTTCATTAAGAAGTTTAGCGCCGTCTTAGACCCCACTGACAATACGCTGCATCTCAAAGATGATGATGCAAGCGTAAAGTTAGAAGTAGCCTCCATAACCGCCAATAATACCGTGTCCGTATCAGCTATAGGGTTGGCGGATCCAACAGAAGAGCAGCGCAAAGAAGCGGAAGCTTTAGTAGCTGAGCTGATGGGAAACGGCCTGGCACCATTAGGGTGTACTTCGTGGGTTGAGCATGCAGTAGACGTCGGCTCCACAAGACCCATAAAACAGAAGTACTACCCAGTATCTCGAAAACTCGAGGAAGAGATGCACAAGCAGGTGGAGGAAATGCTACTCGCGGGTATAATAGAACCTTCGACAAGCGGCTAGTCAAGCCCCGTGGTAATGGTACGCAAGTCCAACGGGAAGTTCCGTTTCTGTGTGGACTTCAGAAAAATGAACGCAGCGTCAAGGCCAGACGCATATCCGTTACCATACATGGAGAGTATCTTACGCAAACTGCAGAAAGCGCGATACATATCCACGTTGGATTTAAGTAGTGCGTACCACCAAATACCACTAAATCCGGAGTCCAAAGAGACTACGGCCTTCACCGTGCCAGGCAAAGGGTTATTTCAATTTACAAGAATGCCCTGCGGTCTTTCGTATGCCGGAGCGTCCTTGCAGAGGCTGATTGACAAAGTCATCGGCCCCGAACTCGAACCTTTTGCTTACTCGTATCTCGACGATATAATAATAGTAACAGAGACATTCGAGGAGCATAAAGAGGTTCTAAAAACAGTTCTAGATAGGATAAAGGACGCGGACCTCACAATAAATCGCGAGAAGAGTGTCTTCTGTCGCGATGAGGTCCAATACCTCGGGGTCATAATAAATAGGGATGGTTTTAAACCAGACCCCGAGAAAATAAAGCCCATTATGGAATATCCGGTGCCGAAAAACCTCCGTCAGCTGAGACGCTTCCTAGGAATGGTCTCGTGGTATAGAAAGTTTTTATCAAACTTCGCCACAATTGCTGAACCACTGACCGAACTAACGAAAAAGGATCGGAAATACGAGTGGTCAACGGCACAAGAAGAGGCCTTCCAAAAGCTAAAAGCGCTAGTTGCTTCTGCACCGATTCTCCACAGACCGGTATCTAACGCACAGTTCGTGGTGCAAACTGATGCGAGCGATACAGGGCTTGGTGCGGTGCTATACCAGATAATAGACGGCGACGAAAGAGTCCTAGAGTTCGCTAGTCGAACTCTGAGCGTGGCCGAGAGGAATTATAGCGTGACGGAACGAGAGTGTCTAGCAATTCTCTGGGCAATCAAAAAGTTCCGTCCGTATATAGAGGCCTATGACTTCAAGGGCATCACGGATCATAGCAGCTTGAAGTGGCTTCGTGATCTCCGAAACCCATCAGGCAGGTTAGCAAGATGGGCTTTGGAACTACAAAACCACAGTTTCACAGTCGAACACCGAAAGGGCTCTTTGAACAATGCCCCAGATGCCCTTTCGCGGATGTTCGAGGAAGAGGAGCCAGCGGTCGCCGCGTTAGGGCTCGAACGCGATACAAACGACCAATGGTACCTCGAAATTGTGAAAGAGGTTCACAGCGGCCGCGAGACTTCCCCACGTTCAAGCTGGCGGGGGGGAGACTGTACAAGTACGAACCAAATGAAGTCATAGACGAGTCTCTCGGCGACGATGATGCATGGAAGTTAGCAGTCCCTCACGAAAAGCGACGCGAAGTACTGAGAGAATGCCATGACTTTCCAACTGCTGGGCACTTGGGCCGCGAGAAAACGCTAGAAAGAGTAAAGCGGAAGTATTATTGGCCACACATGTCTCGTGATGTAGCCAGATACGTGAGCCAGTGCCAAATTTGCCAGCAGTGCAAAGTCGAACAGCGCGCTCCAACAGGATTCATGGGACGCCGAATTACAGAGCGTCCATGGCAAATCGTGGCCAGCGACATTATGGGGCCCCTCCCAAAAACCACGCACGGCCACGAATACATTCTCATATTTCAGGACTTGTTCACACGCTGGATTGAAGTAATTCCGATAAAAAGGGCAGATGGTAAATCGGTGATTAAGGGACTCAACGAGCGAGTATGTCTACGATTCGGAGTCCCGGAGGTGTTTCTCTCAGACAATGGGACTGAATTTAAAAATGCAACATTAGAGGCATTCTTAAAGGAGAGAAACGTGCATCACACGTTTACACCTCCGTATCACCCTCAGGCCAATCCTGTCGAGCGTGTGAATCGAACGGTGAAGACAATGATTATGTCTTACGCAGAGGAAAATCACCGGTCCTGGGATGAGAAACTGATTGAGCTGGCGTTCGCGTACAATACTGCCGAACACAGCTCCACAAAGATAAGTCCTGCCATGCTTATTTACGGCCGACAACCTGACCCACCGAAGACACTAAGGTGGGAGGAAGACAGGTTAGCCGAAGGGCAAGGGCAGCAAGAGGCGATAAACAATTGGGTGGTACGTATGGACAAGCTCCGCGAATTGCACATTCGGGCGGCGGCCGACGCGCAAGCGGAGCAGGCGAGACAAGCCAAATATTATGACGCTCATCGTCGACCTCCAGAATTCTGTCTAGGCGATCGTGTATGGAGCAAGAATAAGGTACTATCCTCAGCAGCTGAGGGGATTTCTGCCAAATTAGCCCCGAAGTACGCGGGGCCCTACACGATTGTGAATATTCTAGGCGAAAACACCTATGAGATCCAAGGTGAGGATGGTCGAACGATACGTCCCGTCCATGCGCAGCAACTCAAGAGATACGTCTCCGCAGGAGAGCCCAAGAACTACTTGGACAAAAGTAGTCAAGAAGTAGCCCAGTCGCTACCAGCGAGGGACTCTTCAGCCGAACGTAACACGTCAGAGGGCCACAGAGTTAGCCAGGGGAATGTACAGCCTCGGGCGACGGCTAAGAGGCGCGGTCCACCTCGTAAGACCGCGCTATTAGTTAGGCCAGGAAAGCGTGCGAGCGATGGCCGGCCTATGCGTGTGGCCGGTCCAACAGAACCCAAGCGAGGCCCAGGGAGGCCAAAGGGTTCGAAGAAGAAGCCCGTACCTGCTGATGCCGGACTAATTAGTCCTCGTAGAACCCGAGCGTATAAAAAGCAATAATTGTGCCGTCCAACTTGTGTCGTACGTACTAACCTGTGTTCGTCTTAATTTTCCAGTCCTCAATCTCACTCCTCCCTGGGATCGATTTACCTGTTTCAGGACATGCAAGGCCTGACTCCCGAAATAGCGGAGACGGCGAAGAAGGTGATCGCTGGATTAATCCAGTGCAATCCTGACCCCGCCGTCATGGATTTTTTGGAGCAGGTCGTGGAGGGCATCGACGCTGTGACACTGGCACCCCAGCCAGTGGAAGAGCCCTCCACCGTCATGATCGAGGAGATAGAGGCGCCGAAGCCAAGAAAGGGACCTTCGGAGCCGGCCTGGGCAGAGGCCGGTCCCAGTCCGCTTCGGCGACCTCGTCCCCCGAAGGAGCAGCAGGAAAGCCAGGAAGAACGGCTTTCGCAAGAGGCGTCGGTCCGAGCCTCAGAGATGGCGCCGGAAGGAAACGCCGGCGCGGCTCGGGCCGACGAAGAAAGTAAAGAGAGTTCTCCGACCCAGGCCCCCAAGTGGGCACCGAGTGATGAAGTCGGTGCGGCCTGGGTCCCAGTGGAGAAGGCCCTCGAGGAAGCGCGGCGTCTCAGCAAGTCCTCGCGCGCTGCGGAGGACGCTGCCCTGGCCGCACTGGAGGTCTTTCTCCAGTGCCACGGTAAGGCCGGCGTGCGGCAAGCCGGCAAATGGGTCGGAATGGCCCAAGGCCGGCGCGAAGAGCTCGCGGCCGCCGCAGAGGCCAGGGCCGCCAGGATGCGCCGCACAGCCTTCCAAAAGGCGGAGGAGGCTCGCCTGGCTCGTGCGCAGGAGCGCATGGAAGAGGCCAGGCGAGCCAGGGAAAAGGCGGAGGAGACGGCGCGCCGGGTCAAGGAAGAGGCCCAGCGCCGTCTCCAAGAAGAAGAAGAGCGCCTTAGGAGGGCGCTCGAAGAAGAGCGAGCGGCCCGGGATGCGCTCGACAGTAACGCGATCCCCCGGTGCTTCATGTGTGGCGAGCTTGGGGTGAAAAAGTCTAAACATTGCCCCAACCAAGCTCGTCACAAGGGGCGCCGATCGTATTCCCGGGCCAGTTGAAGAGGGGCAAGGCCCTGAAGTTTTCTTTTATATTTTTTTTAATAAAAATTAAAAAGAAAAACCAGTGACTCCGATTCTTCAATATTCCTTTTCGAACCTCCTTCTCCTAATCATTACTACCATATTAGTAGGTACGACGACGGCCATGATTAGCACAGCTGCTCACGGTCCCCTAAGCAGCGTCTGGCGGGGGGGTGTAACGCGTGTCTAGCCGCGATTCTAATCTACCGCGCGAAGGTAGTGAGCGCGCGCGCGCAACTCCTGCGCAGCCGAATTGAGGCGCGCCGCGCGTAGCGAATCGGTCTCGCGACGCGTAAAATGCCCGTCATCCGTCGCGAAGCTGCTAACCTGTTCCCGCGAGAAAAGGGAGCCATCTTCGTGCCTGCCGTCGCGCAAGAAGCATCTGCTCCTATCGTTTTTTGTAAACGCCGCGTGTATAGTGTTGGTGCCGAGCGGAGTGCATACGCGTATAAGAGGAACAGAGAGAGAGAGAGAGCGAACACGAGACAGCGAGAGAGGAGCCGGCAGCCAGCCGCCTGCCGACCCCGTACAGCGAGTAGGAGAGAGAGAGAGAGACACAGCGCACAAATACTGTGCTAGCGAGCGTGAGCGAGAGAGAGTCGTGTGCACCGACTGCTCCTTAAAGTAAGTCTTATACTCTCATCTCTCGCGTAATTAATGTAAAGGCTCGCACGGAAATCGCCCCGTGCAAGCTTTCTGTACCGTGTACGTGCGGGTGTATGTCAGCCCGCCGTACTTTAACACCGCGCGCGATATTAGTAGCTTCGCCGCGCTCTGTAACGTTCGCGCGTTTGAATATTAACGGTCGCGCGCGAACTAACAATTTGTCTAATAAGCAGGTGCGTTGTGTATGTAAATGTTTATTTGGTTTTAATATATTGTGATATCTAGTTACTCGTCGCGTTGTTCATTACAACCTGTCCTTCTCCTGGATACCGCCGCCTCCGCGGGAAAACGACTCCGCCGGTCGTTGTCATATCTGAGCACAGCGGCCGCGCGCTTTACTCTTCAAGCGCGCGCTTTTCACTCAGCGATCCAAATAGTTGGAAAGCGAAGTTCGCGTGAGAGCTTCGCGTTATTTTCGGGATTCCAGGAGCAGATCCCCGGGCAAGTCATTTTAGTCTGACACCCGCGGCACCGTGTTCTAGGCCATCGCTGGCCTGTGGCTTGTTGGGATTTTCCCCCACTAGCCATCCCGTTACACTGACAATAATTTTTTAATCTTTTGAATTTTCAACTTATCTTTTCCGCAAATTAACAGATCATCTACATAGATTAGTAGGTAAATAATATTGTCTCCTTCATCGAGAACATATAAACACAATTCTACATTATTTTTCTTGAAACCTATTTTTGTTACATACTCGTCAAAGCATTCATACCAATCTCTTGGGCTTTCTCTTAATCCATACAAAGCTTTTTATAATTTTAACACTCTTTTCGTGCCATCTTCATAACCTTTAGGTTGATTAACATATACCTCTGTAGTCACTTTGCCATTTAGAAATGCAGTTTCAACATCCATTTGCTCTATTATTAATCTATTTTGACAACAGTATGAAAGAAGTATTTTTAATGTTTGACTCTTAGCTACTGGAGCGTATATGTCATCAATTACATCAGTTTGCTGAAAGCCTCTTACAACTAGTCCAGCCTTATATCTATTATCTGACTTACGTGTATAAACCCATTTCACATCTAGTACTTTTTTCTTTCTTTTTTATCAACTAACGACCAAGTTTTATTTTTATTAATACAGTCAATTTCTTTATCCATGGCTTCTTGCCAATTTTTACTATCTTTACTATTCATCGCCTCCTCAAATGCACAAGGCGTATCTACTCTACAGTATCTTACATAAATATTATAGCTTTCCTTTTCTGGGTATGTTACAGGACTTTTCCTATCACGCGTAGATTTTCGCGGAACTTTCAATGTTGCGTTTTCTGTATCTTTACATTTCCCCGAAGGTTGATGTAACGATAAATTATTCTTTTCTTTTACTTTACCTTGTTGCTCTTCGGATTCATTCGCGTTTTCAAAGACATTATCCGATAAATCATCGTTTGTACTTGCATCACTTTCTGTACTATCATCGTTATCAATATTATCTTTATAATCAATACCAATGCATTTAACATCTCTTTCTATAATATCCACATGCCTTGCAACAATTATTTTATTATTTATAAGTACTCTATAGCCTACATCACTATAACCTAACAATATTCCCATTTCAGCTTTTTGATCCCATTTAGACAATCTTTTTTGTTCCGGTTTTTTTCCCGTACAAACGTAAATGTTCAACATTTGGTCTCTTTCTAAAAACATTTCATAAGGTGTTTTTCTTTCAATCGTATTTGCTAACGTACGATTTTTCAAATACGTCGCGGCACATATTATTTCTGGCCAGTAGCATTTGTGTACTTTTGCCTCTGATAATAAACATCGCGCTTTATCCATTATCGTTCTATTAAATCTTTCAGCTGTGCCATTTAATTCGTGCACATACGTCGGACAATTATTAATAATAATAGCCCTTTCTTTGATAAATTTATAAAACCGATTATTTAAGTATTCTTTCCCGTTATCACATCTCAATATTTTTATTCTTTTTCCGGTTAAATTTTCAGTTTCATTTACAAATTGAAATAAACAATCAAAAACTTCCTCTTTAGTCTTTATGCAATAAACTTTAGCTATTTTACTATAATCATCAATAAAAGAAACGAAATATTTTTCTCCGTTAAACCCAGTAGTTTTAAAGGGACCGCATACATCCGTATGTATAATTTCTAATATATCTTTCGCCTTTGTTCTATTATTAGTAAATGGCAAGTTATGCATCTTATTTTCAATACAAGTTTTACATTTCATAAATTCAGATTCAAGTTCATTTGGAACGCCCGTTAATAACTGCTGTTTACATATCGTATCCAAATATCTAAAATTTACGTGACCTAACACTCTATGCCATCTTTCCTTTTGACTCATGTTATTATTCTGTTCGGCACTATTTACACAACTTATATTCCTTGCCAATTTACTTTTCATCTTATATGTATCTTTAAATGTAAATGCTATTGCAGTTAATTTATTATCACTATCTATAATTTTTGCAACTTTTCCTTTTAAAATTACCGTATTCTTATTATTCGTTAATTTTCCAATACTTATTAAATTAGCATTCATTTCCTTAGCAAAATAAACATTATTAATATTAACTTTATTTTGCTTCCCGAAGGTGACAAAATAAAGAGATAAAGTTCCTATCTTTGTAGCTTTTATAGCTCTATTATCACCGAGATAAATATTTACCGGTTCTTTTAAACTAATACATTTTTCAAAATAATTTTCGTTATTTATAATATGATCAGAACATCCGCTATCGAGTATCCACTCTATCTCACTCATACCTGACCTGTTTGTTTCGTTTGTGTGCGCAGCGTGTGTCGTCGCTATCCATGCGCTCGCACCTTCGCCGCTCTGTTCTTTGCTGGTTCCTTGTTGTCCATGGAATTTTCCGCGTCCTCTGCCGTAATGGCCTCTTCCGGCTGTGCCTCAGCTGCGACCACGTGTCGATCCTCTCCATGAGCTGCCGTTGCTACCTGCTTGTCCTCCATCTTGGCAATCTCGTGCGAAATGACCAGGTTTTTCACACTTATAGCAGTTTCCCTTTCTTGCAGTAAATACATTCGTACTTCTCTCGTTATGCTCTTTTCGATTCTTCATTTCAGCTAGCTTAATTTTGTTTCTTATGTAATCAGCCGTTTGTTCTTCTTCTTTCAATGTATCAACCAAATCACCTATATAACTGTATGATTCTGGTAACGTGTTGAGCATATAATTCAATTTTTCTTTTTCGCTTATTTTAGCACCCGCGCCTTTTAACTCATTTACCGCTTTTTCAAAATCACTGAAAAATGCCTCAGAATCACTATAGTTTCTTAATCTTAATTTCTCCAGTCTATTCCTGCAGACTATTTGTAACGCCGTTGATTCCTTTAAATACATACTGTCTAGCTTCTTCATAATTTTGTATGCTGTTTCTTCTTCACAAACAAATTCTAATTGTTTATCTGATATCGCACTATAAATTATATTTATTGCTTTCAAATCATTCTGTTTCCATTCTTCTACTTTCTCTGTTTCACTCTTTTCTCTTTCTATCACAATTTCACATTTTTTGAGCTTCATGTACATTTGGATCCTCTTTTTCCACATACTGTAGTTTCCGCCATCGAATACTGGTATTGAAACATCCTTTTTATCCATTTCGTCTTCTTGCTTGGCCTTCGATGTTGTGGCTTGTTCCTTCAACTCGAGCGTTCCTTCGTGCTCGGAGTTTTTCTCTTCCTTGGTGTCCGCCGTTTTAATTTGAGTTTATAAGCTGCCCCCAATACTCGCCGAGGCTTGTATTGGGTCAGAGTCTCTTTTAGCACATACCAACCACGCGCTCTGCTACCATGTTGAATAAAGGACACACAACTTGGATAGAATAAAAGAGTTTATTAAGAGACTTAATTTTAAGATACAGTATGACTACACTTGGCGCGGGCCATTCTCGGTCTGCCGACAAGTTTTCAGGAGCGTCGCGCTCGCCCGTCGGCTCTCACACGTTATGGGGTGGGGAGACACACATGTGTACATACGTGTGTCTCGCGCTGTACAATATAATATGTATATTCTCAACAATATTATATAGTCCTAAGCGTTATTTGTGTCACGCAGACCCCCCCCCCCATCCCCCCTCAGCCCCCTCAAAATAACGTAAAATTGTGATTTTTTCTACGTTATTTTGTGTATGGTAGAGCCCCCCCCCCTCGCACCCACCTCAGACCCCCCTCGCACCCACCTTAGACCCCCCTCGTAATCCCCCTCAGACACCCCTCATTTAAATGTTCACTTAAAAGTTTATTTTTTTCATGTATTTTTCATATGTTTTATTAATAAGGTAGTATATACAGACGTAACATTTAAGAGTAATTTTGAATTCTTAATTTCTGAAATAAAAGCGTAAATTATTGAGAAAATTACATTAATTATATATAAAAATATATTTTATGTATATTTCATATATTATATAAATTAATAATTTATATTTTTCATATGTTTTATTAATAGGGTAGTATATATAGATGTAACGCTTAAGAGTAGTTTTGAATTTTTAATTTCTGAAATAAAAGAGTAAATTATTAAGAAAATTACATTAATTATATATTAAGATATATTTTATTCTATTTTTTCCACATCACCTTGGAAATAAATAGAAAGATGCGTTTTATTTTTAAGTGGTATCCCGAGTAGGCCTAATCCACAATGAATTGTATCCAAGATTTAAATCTTTAAGAATGTCGATGAAAATTATTACTCAGAGGTTTTCGGGGTCATAAAAAGGATGCAACCACAGATATGTGAAGCTTAGGAAGAAGTTGACGATCCAAACACAATAAGATGGTCCTTGGATATATACGCAAAGCATATGTAAATAATAGATTGAAAATGTCTATAACTGATTTTAAAGATATATATAAAGCGAAATTTTAATAATATCAAAGTTGTGGACACTTTCATAACTGCTTTGGATAAACTTTTGGAAGGATATAAATCTATAGTCAGATGCTTTCTTAAGGAAATTTAAATCATCAATTATAATTTAAACTTACTAATATTTAAAGAGGAATATTTAAAGCAAAATTATAATAATATCAAAGTTATGGACACTTACATAACTGCTTTGGATAAACTTTTAGAAGGATATAAATCTATAGTCAGATGCTTTCTTAAGGAAATTTAAATCATCAATTATAATTTAAATTTATTAATATTTAAAGAGGAATATTTCAAGAGGAAATAGAAGAAATATAAATTATGAATAATAAGGAAAACCTTTGGCCTTATCTGAAATGTAGTAATTAGAACATGAGGAATTTATGAAAAAGTAAATGATATCAGATACAATAAGATTGTCTTTGAATATATACGTAAATCATTTATCAACTACAGATACATCTGTGTCTGTCTGTGAAGATGTTTCGCAACTTCGTAAGGGGTAAGTAAAATCTTATAATTTCTTAAACAATATAGATTTATGGAAAAAAAATAATATAAATGAAATATGTATAACTTTTTTTATTTTTTCCACATCACCTTAGAGGTAAATAAGAACTTTAAATTTAATTTCTTTTGCTTTCAATTTAACTAAAAATTTAAGTTTCATAATAGAATAAAAATTATTGAAACTGAACATCTAATTTTTACAGTTAAATTGAAACTCTCGTAGAAACAATAATTTTGAACAAAAATTTTTATCCCAGAAACACTTTCGACAACTTAATCACACACGGGGGCATGGACGAATTGTCAAATTAAATTTTGAATTTGTTTTCCAACTAATCCCTTTGTCCATTTTTAAAGTCATAAACGCTAAATAAACACATGAAATCAAATACATAAAGTTTTCCACCTATGGCATTTATCACTAAACACAATTGAATCAATCTCATTAACGTGAGACTATTTAAGATACACACACCACTTCCGATAGTTTTTTCATTAGACCTGGACATATATATTTTAACAAAAAAAACTTCGGGTCGACCTCTTTTTGAACCAGATTTTCGAAACGCCAAACACAATCCCTCTCCTCTAAAACTTTTGCATCTAGATAAAGTCTTACTACGCTTCCAGCTAGATAGATATTTACTAATTTTTGTTTATTTAATTAAATTATATTGTTTATAAAATGAATAATATAGTCAAAATTAAAATGATTGGTGATGGAAATTGTTTATTTCGTTGTTTTTCATATTTTTTGTATAATAATCAAAATTTTCACTATAAAGTACGATGAAATATAGTCAAATATATTAAAAATAATTGGAATAATTATCAAAATTTTATATTAGGTAATCAATATTACAAAAATGTAAAAAACGGTAATGATTATGAATTGCTAATGTCTCAAAATGGAATTTATGGAAATGAAATTGAAATTCAAGCTTTTACAGAAATGAATAATATTCAAATTATTGTAGATTTAAATAATAATAGTAATAAATATTCTTTTGGTAAAAATTCAATTAATCAAAAATTAACGTTAATGTTTGATGGTAATTTAGATTCAGGTCATTATGATATATTAAAATGTTCTAATGTTAATATACAATCAAAAATTATAAAAAAACAAAATAACCTAGAAATAGATTCTGAAACCAATATTAATTTATTTAATCAAAATGTTAAGACTGATATTCAAACAACTAAAAGTAATAAAATTAAAATTGAAATGATTGGTGATGGAAATTGTTTATTTCGTTGTTTTGCATACTTTTTGTATAATAATCAAAATCTTCACTATAAAATAAGATTAAATATAGTTAAATATATTATAAATAATTGGAATATTTATAAAAATTTTATATTAGGAAATCAATATTATAAAAATGTACTAAAAAGTAATGATTATGAATTATTAATGTCTCAAAATGGAATTTATGGAAATGAAATTGAAATTAAAAGTTTTGCAGAAATGTATAATATCAACATTATTGTATATTTAAATAATACTAATAATATATATACTTTTGGTAACAATTCAAGTAATCAAAAATTAACATTATTGTTTAATGGTAATCTTGATTCAGGTCATTACGATGTATTAGAATATTTAAATGATAATATTAAATCAGAAATTACAAAATTTAAAAAAAATACACGTAAACGAAAAATAGATTTTCAGATAGATACTACAATTTGTAATAAAAAATTAAAATTAACGATTAATTCCAATTGTAATAAACGTAAAAAAAATGAAAGAATTAAATAGGTCATCTTACTTAAGCGAAATGAAATATAAATGTTCTTTTTCTTCAGCAGTATTTTGGAACGAAGAAAAAAAAAATCAAATTGTTGTCAAAATGGTAAAATAGTGCTTTCACCATTAAGTAATTATGACGCAAAATTAAAAGATTTATTATTAAATGATCAAATTTTCAGATATCTAATTCGATATTACAACAATATTTTTGGTTTTCATAAATTTAATGCTAATATTAAATATGAAAAAAAGAAAGCCATTTATAATTTAAAAATTCAAGGTCAAATTTGTCATACAATACCAAATACATTAATACCAGTTAATAATAAAGAACCATGTTGTGGATAACTTTATATATATGATAATGTAACAGCCATTAATAAAAGATTAAGTAAAAACCAAAATTTAAGTAAAGAGCATTTAAAATTATTAACTGAAGTGTTAAATAATAACCCATATGCTAAAAAATATAAACATTTACATGAAATATCAAACTTTAATAATATATCAAATTATAAAATGTATTTCATTCGTAAACATGATAATCAAAAACATCGTTATAATGCACCTTTAACATCAGAATGTGGAGCTATAATAGTTTCACAAAACGAGATACCAGAAAATTATGATATATGTATTTATCCAAAACATGTTTCTAATAATCAAGAAATTACTTATTTAAACAAATTATCACATCATGTTGATCCAATGGTTTTTCCATTATTTTTTCCATCTGGAGATTTAGGTTGGAGTATTGAATATTTAAAAAAACCAAATGCAAATTCAAATGAAAATCTTACTGCATTACAATACTATTTGTACCGATTAGCATATACACCAAACTGTAAAATTTTTAATCCATTATTATACGGTGGTAGATTAACTCAACAATTTTTTTTACATGCTTATATTATTGTAGAAAATAATAGAATGAATTATTTTAGAAGTGATAAAAAAAATTTACGTGTAGAATATTATCAAGGCTTATTAGACCACGTAATAAATAGTGCTGCTAACATTTCATCAAATTTTAAGAGTAAAGAAAAACTTGGAAATCTTTTTATACTACCAGCTACGTATATAGGTATTCCAAGGTATATGCAACAACATTATCAGGATGCTATGGCAATAATGAGAAACACAGGAAGACCTGATTTATTTATAACAGTTACATGTAATCCTAAATGGAAAGAACTCAAAGAAATTTTAATAAATTTTCCACAAAACACAACTCCAAATGACATTCCCAATATTACTGTTCGGTTATTTCATGTAAAATTAATGTTATTAATTGATGATATAATTAAACATCAAATATTTGGTAATGTTATATCATATATTTATATCATAGAATTTCAAAAACGAGGCCTTTCTCATGCACATATTCTCGTAACATTATACCCAAACAATAAATTACTATCTCCTGAAAAAATTGATCAATATATATCTGCAGAAATTCCATCTATAAATGATGACGAAGAATAACATAAATTAGTTATTAAACATATGGTTCATGGCCCTCATACTAATAATTCACCATGTATTGACAAAAATAAACTAATATGTAAAAAAAAATTTCCAAAACCATTCACTGATTTTACAAAATTTGAAAAAAATGGTTATCCTGAATATATGAGAAAAAATAATATTTCAGAGAATTTAACATACAAAATTAAAAATAACCAAAAACCAGTTCCCGTAGATAATTCTATGGTTGTACCATATAATAATTTTTTATTAAAAAAATATAAATGTCACATAAATGTTGAGTATTGCGCTTCTATTCAAAGTATAAAGTATATTTTTAACTATATTCATAAAGGTTGTGACAAAGCATTTTGTAAATTAAAAAAAATAAATACAGATAATGAAACAGATACACATGATGAAATTACTCAATTTATAGATGGTAGATATTTGAGTCCCACGTAAGCAGCATGGAGATTACAAGAATTTCCTTTATGTGGTAGAAGTCACACCGTAATACGTTTAGCAATTCACACCGAAAATAAACAAAATATAATTTTCGAAGAAAATAAAGAGGAAAAAGCTTTAGACAACTGGAACACTACATTAACTTCGTTGTTTGAATTAAATAAAAAAGATAAAAATGCAAAAAATATTAAATACGTTAATATACCAAAATATCATATTTTTAAGAATAAAACTTGGATAAAACGTCAACGAGAACTAAAACATGTTGCTATAGGACGTTTAAATGTAGTATCTCCAAGAGATATTGAAAGATTTCATTTAAAATTAATTTTAAATCGTGTTAAAGGCGCAACATCTTTTGAAGAATTACGTACATTTGAAAATAAAACATATAATACTTACAAAGAAACAGCAATACAAATGGGTCTAATCGAAGATGATTTACAGATTGACAAAATTTTTGAAGAGGCTTGTAATATAATGTTAACTGTTCAATTGCGTAAATTTTTTACTTGGTTTTTAATAACAGATAACATTAATGGTAATACTATTTGGACAAAATGTAATAAATATTTTACAGAAGATTTTGACAATAATAAAAATAACCGAGCTCTTCATCATATAAACGAAATTTTAAAAGTTGAAGAAATGTCTTGTAAAGATTTTGGATTACCTGAACCTGATGAAATTTTCGATACAAATAATGAAAATAATAAAGAAAATATTTTATTCTGTAAACAAATGTTTAATAATTACTATAGTCAATTAAACACAGATCAAAAAACAATTTTTACACAAATATTAAATAATGAACATAAAATTAACTTTATTGATAGTCCTGGAGGTTCAGGTAAAACGTTTTTATATAAAACTTTAATTTATTATTTTTTGTCAATAGAACAAAAAATTATGTCAATGGCTTGGACTGGTATAGCATCTATACTATTACCAAAAGGTATGACCAGTCATAAAACTTTTAGATTACCTTTAGATTTAAACAATATTGAAAGTGCATTTTTAAAATTTGAATCAGATAAAAAAAAATTACGTGAAGTTTTTGCGATTATTTGGGATGAAGCGTCAATGATTCCACGTAAAGCTTTAGAAATTGTTGATAAAACTTTACAAGATGTTTGTAATAATAATCTACCATTCGGAGGAAAATTATTAATTTTAGGAGGTGATTTTAGACAAATTCTCCCTGTTGTTAAAAATGGTTGTAGAAGCACAATAATTCAAGAAACAATAAAATATTCAAATCTTTGGTCATTATTTAATATAATATATTTGAAAACAAATATCCGTTCAAAAGATATCATGTTTGCTTCATTTTTATTAGATATTGGAGAAGGTAAATTTAATTCATTTGTTATACCTGATAGTTTTAAAACAAACGATGTTTGTTTTAAAACATATGAAAATATAAATTGTAATATATCAATAAATAGTGTTATATTAACATCACATAATGAAGATGCAAATATTTTAAATAATAAAATTTTAAAACTATTAAATACTGAAGAAAATACGTATTATAGTTTAGATTATGCTACTCATAAAGATGTAGATTTATCTGATGATAACATCCATATTAATTACCCGATTGAAACTTTAAACAATATACGTGAAGGACTACCACCACATAAATTAAAACTTAAAATAAATACTATTGTAATCTTAATAAGAAATTTAAGTATTAACGATGGATTACGTAATGGAACACGATTAAAAATTACTAAATTATTTAAATACAACATAGAAGCAGAAATAATAACAGGTGAAAACTCTGGAAACAGTTTTTATTCCTCAAATTACATTAAACACTGGCAATTCTTCATCATTACCGTTTATTTTATATAGAAAACAATTTCCTTTAATATTAACGTTTACTATGACTATTAATAAATCACAAGGTCAAAGTTTTGATAGTGTTGGAATATATATTAGAAGACGATTATTTTCTCATGGTCAATTATATGTAGCATTATCAAGATGTAAAAACCCAGATAAAATTTTTATTGAAAATAATTCAGAAAATAAAGAAGAAATTATAAATATCGTTTGGAAAGAAATTTTAGATAATTAATTTTCAAATATTTTTCTTTTTAGAATATGTCAACTACACAGAACGAAAGTAAATTATAAAAAACAACAATATATTTATTCGTTATTCAATAATAATAATAAATACATAATAAATTATTAGTTTTAGACTATTTAGAATATGAACAAAATTATATGGAATACATGATTAATTTAGAATCAGATAAAATTATTGAAAAAGGTAAATTAAAAAAACTAAATCATCAGTCAAAAAAAAACAAGAAAACAACAGAACAATAAAAATGCAAAACTCAAAATTGGAAAACTTAAAGTTGACAAAATTTTAGAAGAATTTAAAAATCTTTCTTTACAATAATTGAATTTTGTTTTTTAGGTAAATTTTTATATAATTATTAATTAATTAATTTTTTTAATTAATTTTTAGTTAATTAAAACAACAATATTTTTTCTTTCATTTAGGACAATGGAATATACAAATAACGTTGGAAAATTTTAAATAGCATATCAGAAAATATTAAATATAAAAAAAAAAAACAAATTTAAGAAAATATTTCGAAGAATTTAACTTATTATCAGGTAATTCAAATCATTTAATTATTAAATTTAATTTTACAAAATATATATTATATTATAAAAAATATACTTTTATTGTAACAATTTTAATGTTTTCTAAAATTTTATAGTGACAAAGACAGTGGATTAGGCCTACTGGGGATACCACTTATAAATAAAACGCAACTTTCTATTTACCTCCAAGGTGATGTGGAAGAAATAGAATAAAATTTATAATTTTCAATATATTTTCTTAATATATAATTAATGCAGTTTTCTCAATAATCCATTCTTTCGTTTCAGAAATTAAGAATTAAGAACGACTCTTAAGTGTTACATTTGTATTAACTAATACCATATTAATACAACTATGAAAAATATCTAGGTTGAAAATAAATAAATTATTTACTTGTCAAAATTGGGGGGTTGACGAGCGGAGCGAGTAGGGGGGGGTACCCCCCCCTCGTGTATATATATATATATATATATATATATACCGGGTGTCCCATTTTAAAACCACCAGGCAAATATCCCGAAAACTAAGGGAGATGGAAAAAAACTTTTAATACAAAAGTTGTAGGGTTCAGAGGGGCCCAACTGATCGTGACGTTGGCTATGACCTTGAGGTCAATGATCAAGGTCATTTGAAGGTCAAATCGATTTTTTCAAATGGGAACCCCCACTTTTGACCTCGTAAATGGAAAGAGCGGAAAATTTTACGTTCCGATGTGTCCTTGAGTCAAGGTCATGGTCATGGTCATGGTCATGTTTAAAATCAAAATCAATCAACGCATCAAAACATTCCCATAATTAGGCATACGAGAAAAATTGTTAAATACAAAAGTTGTAGGGTTCAGAGGGGCCCAACTGATCGTAACCTTGGTTATGACCTTGTGGTCAATGATTAAGGTCATTTGAAGGTCAAATCGATTTATTCAAATGGGAACCCCCATTTTTGACCTCGTAAATGGAAAGAGCGGAAAATTTTACGTTCAGATATGTCCTTGAGTCAAGGCCATGGTCATGGTCATGGTCACGTTTAAAATTAAAATCAATCAACGCTTCCAAACATTCCCACAATTACGCATACGAGTGTTAAATACAGAAGTTGTAGGGTTCGGAGCGGCCCAAGTGATCGTGACCTTGGTTATGACCTTGAGGTCAATGATCAAGGTCATTTGAAGGTCAAATCGATTTTTTCAAATGGGAACCCCTATTTTTGACCTCGTAAATGGAAAGAGCGGAAAATTTTACTATTTTTATTATTATCAATATTTACCAGGGTTAACCACTTATATCAAATAATAACAAAAGTTAATAAGTGTTGACCACCTGTATCCAATAGTGACCGGTAGTATTCAGCATTGATCGGTAATAGTCAATAATTATTACTGTTTACATCAAATTGTTTTCAAATTGAGCACACTTATATTGGCACAGAAAATTAAACTTTTTCGTTTTAAAATATTGTATAGTATAATAACATATTATTTCTTTTGTGGTGTGTTTTGATAAATAATTGCATTTACAACTAAAAAAGAATGCCTGACTATTCTGCTAATGAAATAGTTGACATTCTTCTTATTTTAGGAGAATGTCGACGAAACTATCGAGAGGCAAGCAGATTGTATCGTGCTCGGTTCCCTCAACGACAACATCCTGATCATACGGTAATACGTGACATTGAACTGCGCGGTCGACAAGGAAACTTCGTTCGAAGAAGGGGGACACTGAATGAACACGATTATGAAAATAATCCTCGCTTTCTTGCTGTTCTAGCCATGGTACATTTAAATGTTCATGTCAGTTTACGCGAAATCGAGTTAACAATGGGTATTCCAAGATCTACGGCCAGTAGATATTTACGATATGCGCGTTACCATCCTTACCACATTACTCTAAATCAAGCTTTAACTGTGGAAGATTATCGACGGAGAATAACATTTTGCCAATGGGCAACACAACAAATTACTGATGATGAAAATTTCTTTAACAATGTTCTTTTTAGCGACGAGGCTACATTTCAGAGTACTGGTATGTTGAATCGCCATAATTGCCACTACTGGTCTCCTGTTAATCCTCATTGGATGCGAGAAGTTGATCATCAGCATCGCTGGAATGTAACGGTATGGTGTGGTATTATTAACGGATGTCTGATTGGACCTTATTTTTTTTAAGGTCAGGTAACTCAACATACTTATTTACAGTTGCTGAGAGATGAGCTGCCACTCTTTCTAGAAAACGTTGATCTCCATACAAGGGCCAGAATGTGGCTACAACAAGATGGTGCTCCTCCACATTATGCCAGAATTTTCAGAGATTTTCTTAATGAAAGGTTTAACGGTCGATGGATTGGTAGAGGAGGTCCCGTAGCATGGCCACCAAGATCTCCAGATCTGACATCTCCAGAGTTTTATTTATGGGGATTCCTAAAAAATACAGTCTACCGCAACAGGCCAACTACAAGAGATGACATGATTCAAAGGATTACGCAAATCTGCTTAAGTATTCCACGTCAAGTATTATTAAATACTGTTAGAAACTTTAAAAGGAGAATAGAATGTTGTCAACAAGTAAATGGTGCAACTTTTGAGCATCTTCTTCAGTAAATGGTGACCGAAACACTTGGATCCTATGACTAAATACACATGAACGTGGAATTTTCCAATGAATTTTTAGCTGGCCTGATCATCCCCGACCTTGCCTTAACTGGGCGGGTCATCTCCGACCTTGCCTTAACTGACCGGGTCATCTCCGACCTTGCCTTAACTGGCCGGGTCATTTCCGACCTTGCCTTAACTGACCGGGTCATCTCCGACCTTGCCTTAACTGGCCGGGTCATCTCCGACCTTGCCTTAACTGGCCGGGTAATCTCCGACCTTGCCTTAGGTGACCGGGTCATCTCCGACGTTGCTCTTAACTGCACGGAAACTGACCATAACTTTGACCATGACCTTAACCCAAGGTCATATCAGAATTTTTCGGTTTCTCTATTTATGAGGTCAAAATTGAGGGTTGCCGTTAAACAAAATTGATTTAACCTTCAAACGACATCATCCTTGACCTCAAGTTCATGGTTAAGGTCACGATCAGTTGGACCCCTCCAAACACTACAACTTCTGTATTTAACACTCGTATGCGTAATTATGGGAATGTTTGGATGCGTTGATTGATTTTGATTTTAAACATGACCATGACCATGACCATGGCCTTGACTCAAGAACATATCTAAACGTAAAATTTTCCGCTCTTTCCATTTACGAGGTCAACAGTGGGGGTTCCCATTTGAAAAAATCGATTTGACCCTCAAATGACCTTGATCATTGACCTCAAGGTCATAACCAAGGTTACGATCAGTTGGGCCCCTCTGAACCCTACAACTTTTGTATTTAACAATTTGTCTCG